>OY776111.1:256540363-258038696 GCA_963675035.1 Allygus modestus | reverse complement strand
CCCTTTAAATGTGCATTTGTAGCTTCCAAAATCTCTTTATAATTTTGCAAATCAACCTGACTATAGTTTGCGGGTTCTTTTAAAGTTAACAATTCCCACAATCCCTTTGTCCCTTTATAAATTTGTTCTCCAACTATAACATCGTCATTGGCAATTTGAACTTCCCGATTCCCAATAAAAAATTTATTTCCTTCTCGCCTAATACCATATGTGGTGTCTGTCATACTACTTCTACTAAGGTAATTTCCTAAATAGTCTGATGCTAAAAGACCAAAATCTAATTTGTGCGGTGTTATCTGTGTTATTCTTGGTATTCTAGACGGGGTCTTTTCTAAAATCATTGGGAGAACTGGCCTCTCTGTTTTTGTGGCTAAATTTTTTAATTCTTGCAAAGGCTCTATTAACGGTTGGAATGTTTGGAACCTCTCTTCAGCCTCTAGAAATTTACCACGTTTTAACGCCCTATATTTTTCTCTTATTTGTTTTGCAGAGTCTACCAATTATTGTTGAATATTTGTTTTCATTTTATTTACATTTTATTTATCTCATTTGTCAAAGGATTATACTCAAACACTTTATCGTGTATTAGGCAATATGCAGATGTGTTTGAAGGGACATTTTCTGCAGTTTCAATTTCTAATTTAATATCTACAACCCCCTCTTTTATTGATTAATTCTGCCTAGAACAATCTATTACAATTAGAGGATATTTCTTTATAAAGTCAGCTCTGTTAAACATAGGATCGGGGACGGTGTTGTAGTAACTCTCCCTAAACCTCACAAACATCTCATAAGCTTTAGAGGCATCTCCATTTTCAAAGTCGAGATTTAAATCACTATAAGGATAATATTCAGAGTTTAAAAACACTTTGAGATTTTTCAATTTACAGTGATCAAATTCATCAGTTATTTTTCGTGCACTGTTGTCCCCACCAGTTTGGAAACCAAATATAATATACCTGGGCTTCTCCAAACTCGAAGACGTCTTAACTGACCATGTATGTCTCTTGGTTTCGGGGTATGATGGGAGTTCGTGTAGCTCCAAACTTCTAAATGCAATTTGCAAATTTTTATTTTGCAATAACATCTTTTGTAATTGAAGCTTCTCCCCATCAGATGGCACCACATGCGGCATCACCCACTGGATCGATTTAAGTGTAATTTTAGGAATAGGATCGACCCCAGTTGGAGCATTAGATGTTGTTAATATACAATTTAAGTCGTTTTTGGATCTTTTCAACACCAATTCTTGTTTAACATTTACTAAAACCTTATTAAAATCCTCAAACACACCCATTAACAGCTCTAACGGGACACAAGTACTAAACTTGCCGCTTTTATGGAACTCCTTTAAATTTTCATCAGAATCAAATGCTACATTTGACAATTTCTTTGTTTTATTGTAAGAGCACAATATTTTCATAAGACTGGAAATTCCCGGATTTCTTACAATATCTATTTCTTTACCAGCAACTTCATATCTAATTTCGTCAAATAAGAATGCAAATGCATTATTTATAAAATGTCCTTTATCATGATTCTCTATTTCTCCTTTAATATACAGATAACTCCTACATGGGAGTGTTAGTAAATCTTGGTTATTTATGCATATTCGAATTTCATCGGAATTATTTATTGCTAAAGTGTTGTGTGGAACATAGGAGTGATTTGTAATTTTAACCACGCTATCGTCGTATTGGAATTTTCCTGTAACGTCTAGAAAATCTTCCATTTTTATTAATAGAAAATTTTAACTTCAACCCAATTGATCGCAGGAACCTGGCATTTTGCACACTCAGTCCGTTCTTGTAAATTCTCATATATTTTTATATGACAAGTAATTGTAGTTTCTTCTTTATTAAAGTCAATTGGCTTGTCGTGTTGATCTGCAAATGTAATGCTAACAACATCTAAACTTCTCTTATTTACAGGGAAGTATATAATATTTCTGGGGACCTCAATAATTTTGTAGCCGGGAGGAGCTTCTGGGTAAAAACTGTGTATGGTGTGTGATTTGTCACCATTTAAATAAGACCCATTCGCAATATTACATTTTACTCTAATCACATTTACATTATTTATGTTGATTTTATTTACGGATTTAAACGCAATATCTGGAGTAGAAAATCCTTTAAATCCCAATAAATCAGACCCTAAACACGGTTTTGTAAAATCAAACACATGGCCAGAATGTAATGTGGCTTTCATAGTTTTATTATCGGCTATAAGTACAAAATCTGGGAGTTGCTTTTGAATTTCCTTCGCAAGCTCAAACACTTCGTATGTACCTTCAGCAATTTCAATTACATTTGGAGCTTTGTGATCGTAATAATACACATCCTCACCCTCGTCTATAGTTAATTTTGTGTCTTTAAGTTTATTTAATTTTGGAACTAGCCCTTTGTAAAATATAAGTTTGACTTTTGTATTAATTAATGCTACTTTATTTTGTATAATAACTTCAACTTTACCATCTAATGCCCGGTTTAATTCGTCAATTGTGACCTCCCCTTTTGGGGTTGTAATTTTGTGCATTTTCTAATATGTCAAAGTATTTAGAGGTTTTTTAACATTAAATATAGAATTATAACTTTGAAAATCTACCAGCCCAATTACATAATCACCATTTAATTCTATAGGAGGAAAGAACACCGACTTCAACTCTGGCTCTGTACCCGTAAATGTTATAGTAAATGAATCCATTTTTATAAACTAAAATTTTTCAGAAATGATAAACATAAAATTCCACAAATGGAACTGTTTAAATCTTGTATTTGATCAGTTGTATAGTAGATTTTATATGGTACAAAATATTCAATTACCTCTTTTGGAGGCTGTATTCCAAATGGGTCAAAATATATTACAATATCTTTATTTTTACGATATGCTGTCCAATGTGTGCCCCTGTCACTGTCTAAATTAATAATTCCACATTCTCTTACTTTTGGTCTCTATTTTCTTAGCTCGTTTTTTAGGTACACTCCTCGAAAGTGAGGCACGTCTCTTGCGGCCTCTAACAGCTGAAAGTTGTCCATATTTTTATTAAATTTTAATCCCATTCCCATTTTTGCCTTGGCCATCATCAAATTTGTCACTGCATAAGCTGCTGCTTTTTCAGCTAGATTGGCGTCCTTTGCCGAAACCCTAGTCCAAGCCTGGTCCGCTAATCTCATATCTGCCTTGTTCCGGGCGGCTGTATCAGGATTATTCATGTAGAATATGTCGTGCTCTTTACAATAAGAGTCTAGCTTATTTTTCGGAGGTACATTTCTGGCTAAATTTTCACGTATCTTAGTTGCAGGACCACAATATGAATATGACGGGATGTGGAGGGGGAAAGGAAGGTTGTTTATAAGGGTATTTAACAAGCCACGGCCTCTATATGGTTTTAAGAATAATCCCTTACCTTGGACCTTTTTACACTTTCTCTTTGCCATTTTTATTATATAAAAAATGTCATTTATTCAACAAAAGAACAAATTTAAAATAGCATATAAAGAAAATACACCAAAGAAGTTGGGTCTATTTCCTAATAATATTCGCTGTCTTATAATAGGGCCTAGCGGTTCGGGGAAGACCGTTGTAATTTATAACTTAATTGTAAAAAAGCAAGGATTAAAGTTTACAAATTTATATATAATATCCAAATCTTTAGAACAAGAAAAATATAAAAAGATAATTGAAATATTCCGTCTGTGTGATGAAGTTAAATTACACACATATTCAAACTGTGAAATCACACCAAATGATGTAGAATCACACTCAATAGTTGTATTTGACGACATAAATAGTCCAAATATCACACAATTTTTCTCAATGGGCAGACACAAAAATATTAACAGTTTTTACTTGTGTCAATCTTACAGTAAAGTAAACAAACATTTACGTGACAATGTTAATTTTCTAATATTATTTAAACAAGACGATTTAAATTTAAAACATGTGTATAACAATCATGTGGGAAATGATTTTTCATTTAACCAATTTAGAAATCTCTGCCATCAATGCTGGGACAGGTCTAAATATGGCTTTTTTGTAATAGACAAGGAAAGGCCAAAGAATAATGGGAAATATAGATTTATGTTTGACCAATTTTATAATGACCAAGGGCAAGAGTGTTAATGCCATCCAGAATAAACCTCTTGTCGTCATCAAAAGAGAGTACCTTTTTGTTCATCGTTAATGTTTGAAGATGGTGGTTTGTGGATTTAATTCTTGTAACATTCTCATAGTAATCTTCCCCGGTTGCAAGACAGTTTAAGTAATGTTGGTGTCTTAAGAGATGTTTAACTGTAGCATTGTCAGCCCCCTTTGCCTTTTTAACCTCTAGCTCATTTTGCTTTTCTTTTTCGTATAACCATTGTAAAGGAATGAAAGAGTATAATTTTGGCCTTAAACCACAATATTCATACATAATTTGACCATTTAATTCGTCTTTAAACTTGCCCGTAACTTTTTTATTTTTATCGGAGTATAAGAAATGGTCTTTTCTATATGCAGAGGTGTCAAAACAGTCCAAGTCACATTGTATTTCCTTGTAAAAGTCCTCTGTTACTATAGAATAAACAAGACTGTCTGTGTCTGTCATTAAGAACTTTTTATTCTTAAATTTTGACATATAATTATAGTGGAAATCATACATTATTACTTTACTGATATCCAAAATGGTCATTCCTAAATATATTGGTTTAACAAACTTTACAATTAATTTATTTAAATGTACAGCATGCAAATTGTTATCGAACATTTTGCTACAGTCAAACCTTGGCTTTGTAACGTATTTTGTTAACTTAGACTCGTCTACAAGATGTATATCACGAAACTTACGTTGGTTCATAATTGTTCGACCAAAGAGACTGTTATTTAACAGTTTGTAAAAGTCTTTTTCAAAATTATGTTTAGCTTTTTGTCGCTTTTCAATATTAAAATTAATATAGGGTGCAAGCCATTTCGACTGTCTAAATTTTAAAATTCTGTGGTATTTTGTAACTACCAAACCCAGTTCTTCGTATTTTTTTAGTGCTTTATAATGTAAAATATATTTAGTTTTGTCATTTAAATTTGGTATTAATTTTCCATTCATTTTTTCTGGTGCGAGCGGGTAGTCATTATGCAAATCGTGTAAACTTTTATCGTATTTTAAATCAACTTCCAAAATAAATCCAAAGTTTTCATTTTGATTGTATTTATAATCTTTCTCATTTGTCCATCTAAAGCCATCGATGGGCAACGACTCGCACATTGCTGTAGAGTATAGCGAGTTACAGTCTAAGTATACAAGATAGGTGCTTTCTTGATTTGGGTCATAATATTCGCCCATGTACTTATTATTGGCTTTAGCATAGCGCGTGGAAATCATACTTACACCGCCTCTAATGGCATGTTCTATAAACAAATGCATGTCAATGTCACGAAATAATTGTAATTTTATGCCGGTCATTCTAAGACATGCCTCCCATGTTAGTCCAGGCAATGAGTACATATGAACAGGGTCGAGTTTATAATCCTTTAAACATAAGTCCCTAAATGTCTCAAAACACATCAGCCAATAACAAAACATCTGTTTTAAGGTATAAATCGTGATATTCTTTTAAATTCTTTATATTAAAATGATTCCATACGTTTTTAGCATGTTCATATTGTGCAGGAGATATACATTCTTTAGTTAGACTACTGTAAAATGCCTCTATGGGTGGGAGAGGCTCTAAAACCTTTTCTGGTCCTGTCATGTATTCGTACGGAAATTCGCCCTTACGTTGTAGTAGTGGATTGTCTATAAATCTAAATGTATTTAAATTGGAAGCTAATTTGCTTAAGGGAAGGGACAGAAAGTTGTAGGAATCCAAAAATACTAAATCATCAACAGAGAATGAAATATACTTTTCCATATCTTTGGCCATGCAATTCAATTTGCGATTAAATTTTCCTAAGTGTTGCATTATTAAATGACCATCATAGTTTTTAAGATTGTGGAAGAATACTGGAATTTTCTTGGTTACTTTATAGTTTAAATTACAAGAGTTATGGGCGGGCTCTCTGAACTCACCTGTTAAGTGACAATGGTCGCGCACTTTATCACACAGTAACGGCTGGCGGCATATGTGGCAGCGTGTAGAGTTTTGAAATAACGTCTCTTGCTCTGGAGTCATTACAAGGGGAACATATACTCCCATCTGACTTTTAATAAAGTCATAAGTTTTAAATAATTTTTCGAAAAACACATTCATTACATTTTCACCACTGTACAACTCTTCGTAAATAATTTTAGAATCTCTCACTACAACATAAGCAAATCCAGAAGGAGTGTGTTTGTCACAGTTTATAAAGCATTCGAAATCTGCATAAATCACAAAGGGAGCTTTAAGTTGATATTTGTAATTCGTAAATTGTAATGTATCTTTTTTAGACATTTGTACTCTTTGGGCATCAAAGGTTTTACAATATGTTATGTGACGTTCCAATATATCTTTAGTGTAAAAATGTTGCACACAGAACTTGCAAAAATATTGCTTATGGTCATGTTTTGTAGAATTAAACATTAACTTATCAAAATCACGAATTAAACAGTTATGTGATTTGCGACCTTGTTGTAAAAGCAGCAGGTTTGCGTGCGTATTACTATTTAGTTTAGTTATTCTCAATGGATATATTAATTGTCCTTCAATTCCATATACATTAACACTTATATTATTTTGTTTTTCAAATTTATCAATGTCGGATATTTTTACGGGATATTTTATATTTGTCATATTTAACTGACCTATGTGGGGTTCGTAGTAAAATACTTGATTTGCATGTTCTCCATGATTCCTTGGATTTAATTTTGCTAAAATACTCCACACAAAACATTTATTATCACTATTTTTAATATTTAAAACAGCGTGTTTTGATTTTATATTTTCTGGTGTGGGGATGTATGACTTGGGAGTTAGGGGTTTATACTTGTAAACATGCAGCTGCCAGTATTTAGTATGGTCATATATCCATCCACTGCCTTCTGATTGAAATTTGTGTAAAGATGTGTCGATTTTTAAAAGTGAATTTTCAATTTGTGTCTTTAATTGTGCTTTCTCAATTGATAAATTAGTTAAACTTCGAAAGTTAGCGATAGTTTCTTTATCAATTAATAATTCACCATTCTTACTAACTGTGTGTTTGATAAATTTCACTCTCCTAATAAGAATCCATTTTATTGGTAAAGGACATGATTGAAGGGTGTTTAATATATCCACGGACTCACCCTGAAACTTAAACACATTATAGGGTCGCTTGTCACATCGTAGGTGATGGCGGGGTTTGTTCCGAGTGATGACTCTCTTACACACATTACAAGTATTGTGGTTCTCTAGCATATGCATTTTAAAATTGTTATTATCAAATATTTGATGGCATTTTTTACAAATTTTAGGAATAACTTTGTGGATGTTACGATAGTGTCTGATTAAATTACTTCTTTTGGAGCAGGGCACAGAGCAGACTGCACAGGACAACATGTTCGAAGTAAATAAATTTTGAGATGACATTACTCTGTTTTTTATAAACAAAAATTGCCATTTTTAATGTTAAATTATACAAATCATTTAACAATGGTTTTAAATTATATTCTACTTTAACAAGTTTACTTTACAAATATGAGAGTTCAAAAATTACCATTTCTAATGTTAGATTAGACAAATCATTTAACAATGGTTTTAAATTATATTTTACTTTAACAAGTTTAATTTACGAATATGAGAGTTCAAACATTACCATTTTTATTTTAAATTAGACAAAATCATTTAACATTGGTTTTAAATTATATTTTACTTTAACAAGTTTAATTTACGAATATGAGAGTTCAAACATTACCATTTTAATTTTAAATTAGACAAAATCATTTAACATTGGTTTTAAATTATATTTTACTTTAACAAGTTTAATTTAAAACACGAAGTTATAGATGTGTGAAACCAGCGTCAGTGCAGCTGAACTGTTTGTTTGGACTGGATACGTCTTCACACTGTACAATATCATTTTATAAATAAAACTGCCATTTTGAAACTATCAATCTACATATTCAATTAGAACAGATAATTTAATATTTAAAGTCTAAAATTCAAAACATATTTTACTTTAATATTTAGTTTGATCAAAGTACAAATAATTTTCAAAACACATTTAACTTTGAAGTGTAAGATAATTGTTGTGCCCTAAATTAATATCCTTAAAGCATCCTAAGAGGATCATTTGGTGATGGGAGTGACTATTAGATCACTAGTAATTTTGTATCTCCCAATTCAATAGTTATGTTTTACGATTACAGTTTTGAAATGGAGAATTAAATTAGTAAATGGTGAATTGGAAGTATGATTTACAAATGAGAATTTAAATATGAAAATCTATTTTAAAATTTAATTTGGAAATGCAGCTGTTACATTTGAAATATGATTTATAAATGGATATTTAAATATGGAAATCTATTTTCAAATTTAATTTGGAAATGCAGTTGTCACATTCGAAATATGATTTACAAATGGATATTTAAATATGGAAATCTATTTTAAAATTTAATTTGGAAATGCAGCTGTTACATTTGAAATATGATTTATAAATGGATATTTAAATATGGAAATCTATTTTCAAATTTAATTTGGAAATGCAGTTGTCACATTCGAAATATGATTTACAAATGGATATTTAAATATGGAAATCTATTTTAAAATTTAATTTGGAAATGTGGCTGTTACATTCGAAATATGATTTACAAATATTAGGAAAGCTATTTCACAATTTTCGGAGCGATTATAAAAAAAAATGATGGATTAACAGTCAGTTGTGATTGTCCTCCGCTGAAGACATCATCTACACTTTAGCTACAACTGACTACCGTCGCTAACACTCCCTCATTATCAGCTAACATAGTCGGAGTCCTAGGTGCGAGACGCTGGGCCCAGTGACGGGAGAGGTGAGCCGTGAAGCGTCCAGTGCAATTGCGTGGTGACGTCATCCAGTGCCGCTCGCCGCCTCAGAGTCCAATGCCACTCGCCGCCTCGAGGTCGTGTCACTGCTGAGAGGTCCTGGGTCCTGGGATGTTGAACAATAGAGATAATGCTGTCGGTAGCTCCTTATATACACGTCGAGAGGCTGGATTTTCAATTTAACCAGGAAATTACCTCATAGCTAATTCTGGTCAAGGTTGGATGTTGCGTGTGTAGGCACGCGTGGGGAATCCCAGGCCTTGCCGTCATGGTCAGTGTGTCAGTGGGCAGCGGTGTGGATCGTTGCGGTTGGTGTGTGTTTTAATTACAAAAATCAGTCAGTAAATAGTTGGCAGTTTTTAATTCGACCGTAATAGTTAATTTGGGAAATGTTTTATTAATGCATTAGATAAATTGCAGACAAATCCAAAGTTAGATTTTTTTTAAATATAGAGGATGGGGAAAATGTATTTAAGGCAAGGGTACTACAGGCTAACAAGGAAACTTGTGTAAGGCGGGAGCTGGCGTCGGTACAAAAACGGCTCCCCATAAGAATAACATGGGAAAAAAGTGCCGATTACGGCCCCTCCCCGGCAGTTCTTCTCTACTCTTGTTTGATTTATAATTAAAAACTGCTTTGCCGACCTACTCAGGTAATGTCTTTATGAAATAGCTTCGGCCACCAAACGGATAATCCTATCAAAAATCTGACACCACCACATACCACGTATTTTAGACGATCTACAACTTTCTTCCTATGACCTTTTTCCGTATCTCGATCTCTTCACCCTTAGCTAGCGCTAGATTTTTTAAATTTCAGCTATTTTTCAAGATTTATACGTAGTTGTCAATGGTTTGCCGCTCTAACACAGAACATAGAGGCCTAATATTTGGCACACAGTATTCCTACATTACACTTAGTATTTAGCATCAGTCATACACCCAGATTATATCACTTAAACCCTCGAAAAAAAATCAAAGACTTTGAACTTTTGTAAATTTATTTGTGTTTTTTGTATATTTTTTATGTACCGCTCCGTATATTTGTTGCCGAAGGCTTGTAGTTAACCAAATACATAGCAATTTAGGTTGTTAACTTTGTTTCTCCCCTTATAAGGTTTAAACAAACCTATAAGCTATAAAGGCTATATTACAAAATCCAGGATAGGGTTTCAATTTTTATTCCAAGCACGTAGGTAATAAATGGAGACTTAAAATTTAACATGCAATACGTCTCCATGCCAAGTAGTATTAACCAGCAGGCATATGACCGGATTTTATACGTTATATCCCTAAAAAATAATCAAAGCCTTGGAATATTTGTGGAATTTAGGTCTTAAATAGATTTTGGACCAATTTACATTAAACTGTAGCCAATCAGCGACCTGGGGGCGAAGCCCCCCATAGGGGTCTGGGGGCGGAGCCCCCAGCGAGCGAAGCGAGTATATATATATATATATATATATATATATATATATATATATATATATACTCTCAGGATCAATCCATCTCAATTATAATATCCTCAAATTGTAAAACAAATAACTATTAATTAACTATTCCATAGATTACGCAAATCATAAACACAACTTGTAACTACATCCTCTACTCCTCGGCACTCCTCAGAAAGCGAGTCCGCTTCAGGCGTTCATTGTTAGGCAAGTAGGTGGCATCAATCTCTATCAGTCTTCGTCTAGACTCAGGTGTATCACCGGTAGTATGCATACAAAATACACGAGTAACATTAATTTCGGACGATATATGTTTTTATAAAATAGATTGAGTATTTCGAAACTCAATCTGAGAAATTAAATTAGCTATATTTATGAACTTTGGCAAAAGCGAATTATAAAAAAAATAGATCAATTTAATTACCTCCAGAGGATTTATTTATAATCCATTAAAGCTATCAACAAGAAACAATTTCGTTATTAATCTTCCTAATCGTCGGTGTAAGTGTGTAATAATCAACTAATCAACGACTTGTGTCTTTAAGAAGAGTTTAGATATATGTTACCTAATCAGTTTGTACATTGTAACACACATTTTTAGATAGTTTTTTTACAATGAATAACATATGACTTGAACAATAAATATTGCTTCAAACAAATCAAACAACAAAGGGGCGGCTGTAATCTGTATATGTACTTCGAAACTAACCTTAACCTGCAGATACATACAGATATTTCCGTGAAAATGAGTATTCAGTTTGCTAGAACTATATATACATTTAAATGGGCCAAAGCACTAAAAATTACTCCTCGGATGGATAGATTTATTTTTATCATCTTTTAACGTTTTCTTACAAAACGTTCTCAAAGTGGGAAAATAAAGATTTTTCCGCCAAAAAAAGTCCAAAACTCAAAAATGTTAATTTTAGTTATTGTTTCTGAAGTTTCTATTCAAACTTTAATTCGAATACGATGTTGAGTGGGTCCCAATTATGAGAAGTGCCCCATTCTGACATAATTATGTCAGTGAATCAGCTCGTCAGTCTAGCTTGATATAAGTATAAGAAGATATATAATCTACACAATTTTGTTTTAATTTAAAAACCTAGACTTCACAAAAAGGAACAGTCTATTCAAAATACGAATAAACTTGAGATTGTTCATTTCAAAGGTGTTGGTTGAAAAATGCAAAGGTTTTTTTATAAAACTGTTCGCATTTAAGTATTCACATTTCTTCAGGCAAACAAGTGGCGTGTCTCTGAAAATGCCGGGGACAGGGAAATTTATAAGTGAAGGAATGGTGGGTTGGGGGGGGGAGTGAGCGAGAATGACAAATGATGAGACCGTCACTGGCAGAAGGACCTGAGAAAAAGTGTTCATCTTACAGCACACTGTGTGGCCATTGTTCATATGAATAACAATGTGGGCTTACGTCAGCTGCCGTTTATTCAGTTGAGTACGAAACAAATAAATATGCAATGTTCTTGAGGAGTGGAGGTTTTTAAACTTGTATTGCACATTGGAGTATTGCAACTCGTTATTGGTATAATAAATGATTTTAAGTGGCTATCATCAAGATCGTCCCCCATATTGTTGCTATTTGACTACAGAACTTTTAAATGTAAGGTTGGCTACTCATACTTTTAACACAACAAACTAATCTCATTTATATTTTAATTAATGCGAGGAGGTAAGGACATTTGAACATATAAACCTTTTGATGAGCACAGGACACTATAATTTGGCACTTCAGAGTTTTACTTGGAGAAATTCTGAAACAAGTTTGATTGAATAATTTTATATATTCTTTAAACCTTTATGACTTGAACGCCATTTTATGAAGTTTAAAGTGAGTTTTGTACCTACTCGGACTAAGAGGAAAAAATGAAGAGGGAGATGCAATGAACAGCTGAGACAAATTACAAATTATTGTGGAATGGTAGTAAAACCTTATAGCAAGTACTATTTGTGTATTTAAAATTTAATTAGAAGGAATTTCCGAAGTAGTTTCTGTTAACGATAGAAAAATAAGAAGTGTTGGCATTTTAAATGTAACCTGACTGAGATACCTCAAATTGGCTGTCATGAAAAAGACACAGAGTTAGAGATAATCAATAAAGCCGTATAAACTGTGGTATCATTATAATGCTGGGAGATATAAATGCAAATTTAGAAACAGAGAAAAACAGACGTAAACTCAAACTGGGACCGCATGAATATGGAAACAGAACAATGACGAAAAAGGTATCCTTGACCTCTGTGTATGATACAACTTTAAAGTAGAAAATAGCTGGTTCAAGCAAATTACCACAAATGATACATTTGGACGATATCGTGACAAAAAGAAAAAAAATGAAAAATGATATTATTTTTCTTATTTTAACTACAGCTTAGAAACAAGTAAAAAATAGAAAGATTAGCAAAATACAACTCAAAGTGAGATGAAATTAAAAAAAACAGACTTAAGAGAATAAATGGGATGTAATAACATGAAAATAACATTTTAAAATCGGAATTGGCGAGGTTAGGATTTGGCGTGGGCGTGTAAATAGAATAAGGGAAGTCAGGATGGAAATATTGGGCTAGGGCTAAAAATAAAAAGAAAAGACCACGGAATAGTTGAACAGAGAGCGTATTGTTAAAAGGCAAATATATAAAAAAGGTTGAAGAGGAACAATCAAATTGATTGTATTAATATGCTTGGTCAGAATACGATAGAAGAGGTAACTACTGCTACTGGTACACCAGGAGACTGGAGATGTTTAACGGTTGATGATGACAAAATATTCCATGTTCCAACTATTCAGGGGATAGTTCATCGTTGTACGGGGTGGGGTGGGAGAGCAAGGAACTGAACATTCATTGACTGCTAATACGCAGTCTTCCATTGGGTACTTCCCTCGCTCGCACAAGGCAATTATCTCTAGGAAAAACTATATTATATGAAACAAGCCAACATTTTTAATTTGACTAAACTTCTAGTTTAAGCTGAGGGTCTTCTATTTAAACTTCTACTTTACACCAATAACTCAAGTGTACTAAGGTTTTTTAATAAAATATTTAATTTACAATACACTTAATATTTGGTTGCAATGTTTTTCTAACCCGTTATCTCTACAGCAGTGTTATGAGACAAGTAAATTGTACATTAAATGTTCCTCTTGCTACATAATCTTCAAAATATAAACATAGAATATTTATGTTTAATTTATAGGAAACAGGTTAAAATATATGTAATTCACTGTATGATTATTTTGTTTTGTCTTAGTCAATTTTGATAAAATAATTGTGTGTTGGTTGTTTAAATAAATGGTGTGTTAGTTGACTTTACTTCATCCTAATGTGCAAATATAATTTATAAATATCCTGTTTATTTCGATTTTAACAGAGCCACAAGCAGAAGTAACACTGACCTAAGTATCTACTCTTGTGAATGTCGATGAGAACGACTCTCTCTATCCTTGTTTGAGCAGCCAAGGACCTCATCTGTCTTGTAGTGGACATCGAACGCCCTCGCCGTTACCGCCGTGTTTGGGGGATGAACAGACTCGGGAGGAACATAAAACTGTGTCCGGTAATAAACTCCACCCCACCCTCAACGGCGAGACCGGCGGCTCAACTGATTACACGTACACCGACTGGAAATTAAATCAGAAATTAAAACTTAGTTATACATATATTCTGTTTAGGACTCAATTGGTTTGTTTCTCTTGTTTGAGGTAAATTAGTAGGAAATATATATATGGGTTATTTACAATAAATAACTGGGTTGGTTTTGTATATCTTTTATATCAATAAACAATTTATGTTATTGGTTTTGACAACTGAATTGTAAATTTGGTTATTAACGAGTCGTGGTGTACACGACTAAATGCTTTCGACATGTCAAGTCCCCCGTCATAGTTATGTACTGAAACTTAATACTTTGTAGCATCACGTTTTTCGAAGCTACTTACAGTAAAATTAAAGTGTTACACTGATCTCGTCCCTAAAAGAAAGCGGCTGAAAATAAGGCCAACATTTTATAAAGAACTATACTATACAACAACTATAACAACTAGTACTGTGTTGTTTAACTGTTCATTAAACTAGTAATGCAAGTTAATCTTTCGCATACAGCTTGAGGTATCACATAACGTCACCGCCACTCATATATGCTATTTTACGATTTATAATGGCTATTTCTAAACTTGTCGTCTTACTGACTGCCACTTCTATTGCTTAATTTAGGAGTTGTTCAAAGTACGATAGATGAGTTGAAACTATTTTGTGTCCAAAAGTATTTTTTCTAATATATATGTCTAATATAAATAATAAACACTTTCGACTTGAACAAACATATCATATTTAACGTTTTAGATAATGAAACTGGCCAAACGATATACGATCAATTATTTTAAACTAATAATGCAGATAGTTCATCGATTAGTTATTGTCATCAACTTCAAATTTTTGTTTAAATTACATAAAACGTGGTCAGTTAATTATTGAAAAATAGAATCCAATAATTACAAATTGAGATAATTAATTAATTTATTCCGGTATGTGATAACCGTGATGGAATTAATGTTATTGAAACTAATCACCACTGTAAATAATAAACACATTGTATTCCAAAAGGTATATTTAGAGTTAAAATCTAAACTCATCATCAGCCTAGGTCAACATACTTTAAAAATAAACCAACTAGAACTCTTACAAACTTCTTAAACTAAACTCGTATGTTTAAAATAAAATGACTTATATGACAAATAATGATCAAAGTTTGTCAAATAATGACAAATAACAATAATTTCTTAAAGTAATAGGCTTATACTTTTTAAGATAAACTAGTGAGTCTATAGACTTGAAATAATCAATAGTGTACAGATTTCGCATTTTATTTTGTTTAATTTACTGTGTGCACTGGGCTGGGAAATTCTTGTCTCACATTTTTTCCTTTTAATTCAGCGTTAATTAAAGTTAACAGTTAACATACTTATTCACAGTCTTATTTTCATACAGATTTCTTTGTTCATACTATTATTAAGAACTAAAAATAGTTGAGTGTTCCCCATAAAATGAATAACCTTTACAGAAATAAAATAATTCTGTAAAAGCAAATTATATATATATATATACAAAGCTTGAATTGAAGAATTTAAGACGTAACATAGATGCATTCAACCGTTTATTCATGTTGTTGATCCTCAAAATATAAATTACAAATATTAAACTTTGGTTTCAATTGATAAAGTTAATGTGCGTGTTGTGAACTTTTAGCAGTAATATCATTACAATGAACAGCAATTCCAGATGAACATTAAAGCTTTACCCACAACATCGGCGGGGTCGTCGACCTCGTTACATTGTCGCTTGACAGAGACATAATCGTGTTTTGTGCGATGGCTGCCTGTGTGGCTGTTGTCGAACAAACACTTCGATAAATTAATGGAATATGGCTCTCAATAATATTAATAATTTGTCAAATAAGTATTTATTAAAGTAATAGGCTTATATTTATTGATCTGAAATAACGATACATACATTTACCAATACTTTATTTTGTAAATATTACTTTATTTTAATACTATAATAAAAATATGCAAGCTAACCAACATGTTTTTCACACTAGTTATAATTCACGGTCTTTGAACAGTCTAGAAAAGTAATAATGTATCCCCTGTTTGCTTTGAAATTAAAATTAAAATTAAAAAGTGCTTTATATACATTACAAAAGTGCTAACAATAAAACGAGTTCGCACGCAGCACGCTGACGTGAGGGAAGTGAATTTCCACATGAAAAACTATAAAAACTCAAAATCAGTTAAAAACATACAATTATTCCAATTGTTATTCAAATCTGAAAACATTAATTTTTTGGCTGTTCTGATCCTCCTGGTTCTATTTACCTGCAATGCTGGGAATACAATTTTGCGCATTATAAGGTTAGGAAAAGGTCCAGTCAGGCTTTAAAGTAGGTGTGAGGTTGTTGGGGATGATAAAAGTACACCAAAAAATGATTAACAGGTTTTTCTAATGTAAAACCCCCGTAAGACAACGTACTGTGTTTGGTCAATACACATTTCCTTTAATAACTCGGTAACTATATATGCTAGAATGACGAGAGAGGGCTTAAAAGTTTCGCCACACTAATTCCCATCTTTATACGTTCGTTAATTTCACATCAGGGGCTTTTCTGACCCTTTCTGGGCCCAAAAACTCGAAATTTGAAAGATTAATCCCCAAAAAAGGGGTTTAGAGTTTTCCGATTGTTTTGCCCAACGAACTTGTCCAACTGATTATAGAAAGGAACGTCCCTACCAAATTTGAAGTAAATCGAAAAAATGCGACCGCTAGAGGGCCTGCACATATATATATATATATATATACAACTCAAAGTGAGATGAAATTAAAAAAAACAGACTTAAGAGAATAAATGGGATGTAATAACATGAAAATAACATTTTAAAATCGGAATTGGCGAGGTTAGGATTTGGCGTGGGCGTGAAAATAGAATAAGGGAAGTCAGGATGGAAATATTGGGCTAGGGCTAAAAATAAAAAGAAAAGACCACGGAATAGTTGAACAGAGAGCGTATTGTTAAAAGGCAAATATATAAAAAAGGTTGAAGAGGAACAATCAAATTGATTGTATTAATATGCTTGGTCAGAATACGATAGAAGAGGTAACTACTGCTACTGGTACACCAGGAGACTGGAGATGTTTAACGGTTGATGATGACAAAATATTCCATGTTCCAACTATTCAGGGGATAGTTCATCGTTGTACGGGGTGGGGTGGGAGAGCAAGGAACTGAACATTCATTGACTGCTAATACGCAGTCTTCCATTGGGTACTTCCCTCGCTCGCACAAGGCAATTATCTCTAGGAAAAACTATATTATATGAAACAAGCCAACATTTTTAATTTGACTAAACTTCTAGTTTAAGCTGAGGGTCTTCTATTTAAACTTCTACTTTACACCAATAACTCAAGTGTACTAAGGTTTTTTAATAAAATATTTAATTTACAATACACTTAATATTTGGTTGCAATGTTTTTCTAACCCGTTATCTCTACAGCAGTGTTATGAGACAAGTAAATTGTACATTAAATTTTCCTCTTGCTACATAATCTTCAAAATATAAACATAGAATATTTATGTTTAATTTATAGGAAACAGGTTAAAATATATGTAATTCACTGTATGATTATTTTGTTTTGTCTTAGTCAATTTTGATAAAATAATTGTGTGTTGGTTGTTTAAATAAATGGTGTGTTAGTTGACTTTACTTCATCCTAATGTGCAAATATAATTTATAAATATCCTGTTTATTTCGATTTTAACAGAGCCACAAGCAGAAGTAACACTGACCTAAGTATCTACTCTTGTGAATGTCGATGAGAACGAATCTCTCTATCATTGTTTGAGCAGCCAAGGACCTCATCTGTCTTGTAGTGGACATCGAACGCCCTCGCCGTTACCGCCGTGTTTGGGGGATGAACAGACTCGGGAGGAACATAAAACTGTTTCCGGTAATAAACTCCACCCCACCCTCAACGGCGAGACCGGCGGCTCAACTGATTACACGTACACCGACTGGAAATTAAATCAGAAATCAAAACTTAGTTATACATATATTCTGTTTAGGACTCAATTGGTTTGTTTCTCTTGTTTGAGGTAAATTAGTAGGAAATATATATATGGGTTATTTACAATAAATAACTGGGTTGGTTTTGTATATCTTTTATATCAATAAACAATTTATGTTATTGGTTTTGACAACTGAATTGTAAATTTGGTTATTAACGACTCGTGGTGTACACGACTAAATGCTTTCGACATGTCAAGTCCCCCGTCATAGTTATATACTGAAACTTAATACTTTGTAGCATCACGTTTTTCGAAGCTACTTACAGTAAAATTAAAGTGTTACACTGATCTCGTCCCTAAAAGAAAGCGGCTGAAAATAAGGCCAACATTTTATAAAGAACTATACTATACAACAACTATAACAACTAGTACTGTGTTGTTTAACTGTTCATTAAACTAGTAATGCAAGTTAATCTTTCGCATACAGCTTGAGGTATCACATAACGTCACCGCCACTCATATATGCTATTTTACGATTTATAATGGCTATTTCTAAACTTGTCGTCTTACTGACTGCCACTTCTATTGCTTAATTTAGGAGTTGTTCAAAGTACGATAAATGAGTTGAAACTATTTTGTGTCCAAAAGTATTTTTTCTAATATATATGTCTGATATAAATAATAAACACTTTCGACTTGAACAAACATATCATATTTAACGTTTTAGATAATGAAACTGGCCAAACGATATACGATCAATTATTTTAAACTAATAATGCAGATAGTTCATCGATTAGTTATTGTCATCAACTTCAAATTTTTGTTTAAATTACATAAAACGTGGTCAGTTAATTATTGAAAAATAGAATCCAATAATTACAAATTGAGATAATTAATTAATTTATTCCGGTATGTGATAACCGTGATGGAATTAATGTTATTGAAACTAATCACCACTGTAAATAATAAACACATTGTATTCCAAAAGGTATATTTAGAGTTAAAATCTAAACTCATCATCAGCCTAGGTCAACATACTTTAAAAATAAACCAACTAGAACTCTTACAAACTTCTTAAACTAAACTCGTATGTTTAAAATAAAATGACTTATATGACAAATAATGATCAAAGTTTGTCAAATAATGACAAATAACAATAATTTCTTAAAGTAATAGGCTTATACTTTTTAAGATAAACTAGTGAGTCTATAGACTTGAAATAATCAATAGTGTACAGATTTCGCATTTTATTTTGTTTAATTTACTGTGTGCACTGGGCTGGGAAATGCTTGTCCCACATTTTTTCCTTTTAATTCAGCGTTAATTAAAGTTAACAGTTAACATACTTATTCACAGTCTTATTTTCATACAGATTTCTTTGTTCATACTATTATTAAGAACTAAAAATAGTTGAGTGTTCCCCATAAAATGAATAACCTTTACAGAAATAAAATAATTCTGTAAAAGCAAATTATATATATATATATACAAAGCTTGAATTGAAGAATTTAAGACGTAACATAGATGCATTCAACCGTTTATTCATGTTGTTGATCCTCAAAATATAAATTACAAATATTAAACTTTGGTTTCAATTGATAAAGTTAATGTGCGTGTTGTGAACTTTTAGCAGTAATATCATTACAATGAACAGCAATTCCAGATGAACATTAAAGCTTTACCCACAACATCGGCGGGGTCGTCGACCTCGTTACATTGTCGCTTGACAGAGACATAATCGTGTTTTGTGCGATGGCTGCCTGTGTGGCTGTTGTCGAACAAACACTTCGATAAATTAATGGAATATGGCTCTCAATAATATTAATAATTTGTCAAATAAGTATTTATTAAAGTAATAGGCTTATATTTATTGATCTGAAATAACGATACATACATTTACCAATACTTTATTTTGTAAATATTACTTTATTTTAATACTATAATAAAAATATGCAAGCTAACCAACATGTTTTTCACACTAGTTATAATTCACGGTCTTTGAACAGTCTAGAAAAGTAATAATGTATCCCCTGTTTGCTTTGAAATTAAAATTAAAATTAAAAAGTGCTTTATATACATTACAAAAGTGCTAACAATAAAACGAGTTCGCACGCAGCACGCTGACGTGAGGGAAGTGAATTTCCACATGAAAAACTATAAAAACTCAAAATCAGTTAAAAACATACAATTATTCCAATTGTTATTCAAATCTGAAAACATTGATTTTTTGGCTGTTCTGATACTCCTGGTTCTATTTACCTGCAATGCTGGGAATACAATTTTGCGCATTATAAGGTTAGGAAAAGGTCCAGTCAGGCTTTAAAGTAGGTGTGAGGTTGTTGGGGATGATAAAAGTACACCAAAAAATGATTAACAGGCTTTTCTAATGTAAAACCCCCGTAAGACAACGTACTGTGTTTGGTCAATACACATTTCCTTTAATAACTCGGTAACTATATATGCTAGAATGACGAGAGAGGGCTTAAAAGTTTCGCCACACTAATTCCCATCTTTATACGTTCGTTAATTTCACATCAGGGGCTTTTCTGACCCTTTCTGGGCCCAAAAACTCGAAATTTGAAAGATTAATCCCCAAAAAAGGGGTTTAGAGTTTTCCGATTGTTTTGCCCAACGAACTTGTCCAACTGATTATAGAAAGGAACGTCCCTACCAAATTTGAAGTAAATCGAAAAAAATGCGACCGCTAGAGTGCCTGCACATATATATATATATATATATATATATATATATATATATATATAAATATATACAATTTTGAACGGACCCCCAAAACGTGTTCAGGGGGTCACGTTAGAAACTTCTATGGTAGTCCCGGGCTTAAATTTCACCGTGCGGGTAATGCTAATAGTTCACTTTCCATAGGAAATTCACTAATAAATCAAAAGCGCTTCAAACAATGGTTGTAAAAATCGTCTGTTTAGATGGCATGGTTCATATTTACCACATTCTTCTATCCTGCAATTTCTACAATCAATCTAATTATCCAAAGCATGTATCCCAATGTGCTTTGATTGCGATAGGAAACAGTGCGCAACCAGACGAGGGCAGAAATCCACCGAAGGTTTACAAATGGCATATGCTAGTTTCAACTTAAAAAATGCAGAGTAAAGTAGATGTAATTTACTAATGTATCTCTTAATACTCTGTCTCATTGGTAATGCTTTCAAATCACTCGATAATAACATGTTTTTGTCGGGGGAGGGGTCAAGAATGGGGTTGGTCTGACTGTCTATATAGACTGATAATATTTTAGGACACATTATTTAACAACTTATATGGAACTAATCATAAACGAGAAAATTAAAATATTTCTTTTTCAAAGTTTTTTAGCGAATTTCCCCTATAGGGATAGGGAAGAAGCTATTACCGTAGGTCTCATGGTAAGACTTAAGCCCGAGACCATGATAACTTTTTGTTTTGAGGTCCCCAGATGACCAAAACACTATTCGTTCAAATTTATATATATATATATATATATATATACATATATATAAATTTGAATATATTAGAATATTTGAATATATATGATTTATATATATATATGTGTGTGTGTGTGTGTGTGTGTGTGTGTGTCCGTGAGTGCGATAAATTGAGTAAAACACGTCCGATTTCGATGAAATTTGGCTCAAATGTGTAAACTGACATTTATGACTTTAAGTTCGAAAACCAGAAAAATCGGACCATGGGAAGGGGTGTTTATGGGGGTTTTAAATTTTCCAAAAATCAGTTTTTTGCATTTTTTACCGTAAAATTTTTAAAACACTTAATTTTGGTTTTGACCATGTTATAGAGCTTAAAAAAACAAATAATATGGTATTTTGAATTATTAACCTAGGTTAAGTGGTTGCGGAAAAAATCCAAAAAACTTGCTCATAAAATCTCCCATGTTAATCTTATGGGAAAAAGGTTTTTGGCTTTTCCTCAGTTAATTTTACTTTAAACTTCACATTTTCTTTTACCAATCACTTCAGCTCCACAAAACAATCATTTTAGTGTTTAAATTGTGATTCTACGTCAAACCGTTGCAGAGATATTCAAAGTACTAAACACAGTACGTTGTCCAATGTTATCCTTATGGAGAATAAATAAAATTTGATATCTTGATTATTTATGAATGTATATTGATGAAATTTGGTATGTAACTTCATGTTGTACTGGTATATTGATAATTTCACAAAAAATAAATGTTTTGTTGGTTGTCCCCGTAGCAGCTAACCTGCATACTCAGCCCTAATGTTATTCTTATGGAGAATAAGTAAAGTTTTATATCTCCCTTAATTATGAACATAAATTAATAAAACATGGTAAGTAGCTTCACCTGGTTCAGTTATATTGATAATTGCATAAAAACTCATTTCTTATCTTCCTCGTTGCAGCAAACCTGCGTACTCAGTCCTAATGTTATTTTTATGGGAATAAATAAAATTTAATAAATCACTTATTTATGAATGTATTTTTGTCAAACTTGGTGAGTGGCTTTATGTACTAGTGAGAAACATATCAATGCATTGGATTCGCTGAGTACGCAGGTTTGCTGCGACGGGGGGTATTTAAATCTACATTATTAAAAGAATTTATTGATTTTTGTTCGGCAATTTTCGACCCTAAAACTATGATTTTATATACATATTTGGTATGAATCGAAAGCTCTTACCCTCTAGATGTGCCTTTTGAATTTAGAAAAACATCAAACTTCAGGGATCCGCCTCATTGGCTCTAAAAGCTGCAATGTTAATCTTATGGAGTTATATTTTATTTAGTCAAATCAGCTGATTATAATTTAAACAGTTCAAAACATCTGACCCTGTCCCTGTGAGATTCCCGTGCGGAGAACGGGACATTTGCTAGTTATATTAAATTTTATTATGATAAAATAATAATACGTACCAATATTTAAAGTAGGTTATACATTGTGGATACACTATGGATAGATAATTGTAACAATTCTCAATAGACGGATCTTTTCCAACTTAGATTCTGTTCATTTTTAAAACACTGCAAATTGGTATTTTTAGTATTAATTATTTTTTGAGAAAGCATACTCACTCTAATATGTGTTCTATGTGTTGCTACACCGTTCTAGCAACCATTATCTCAAAAACAACTCTTAAAAGTACCTTAAAATGCTGGGAATTACTAATTTATTGGTCTAAAATATTTTTTAGGCAAGTTCGATCCACAGAAAAAGAAATAATTTTGTAAAAAAAAAACAAAAAAACAAATTTTAACATTCACCATTGGAATCTTGGTGTTTTAAATCCAAAACATCTTAAATAAACAACCAGTTAACTGTAAAATTAAAACTCACAAAATAAAGTATCCAAGGTAAGATGAGCCGTTGAATGAAGATTGCATATAGAGTGGGCATACGAAACATACATGAAATGTGTATTTAACAAATAAAAAATCAAACAGGATGAAAATCACTCAACCAAGCAGAAAAGAGGCAATTGAGCGAAGCAAATCTGTGCGTCGTCGCGTCGTGCAGAGGAGAGTAATCTTAATTGATCTCCAAGTCTACTAAATTGGCTGGCTTTCTCTGAGCAATGTTTGGCCCCCTACCCTAGAACATTCCTCAAATTAATAATATTTAGTATTGGCGGCCACTATCGCGACCGCAGGAAATAATCAGCTGTTTCAGGAACAAAGCTTGAATACTCCCGGCTCCGCTAATATATGCTAAAATGGCCTAAAAACAGCTTAAAGCTATCGTAACTCGAATAAGGTTGCTTTTCAAGAAAAACAAACCACTCGTGTAGCTTCCCGACCTCAATTAGCCCTAAAAATATCTTTTCGTAGCTTGAGAGCTTAGCCATAACAGCTCGAGAAACAGCCGCGGACGGGCGGACGCACGGAGCCACAGACAAATGCGAACTATAGTTTTCATTACAAACTTCTACAGATTTTTCTTGACAAAGCTCGTTAGCTCTTTCATTAACCGTTAATATGCAAAATCAAGGTTGGCAGCTGTTCATTTCATACCTGTCTCCTCGCTTACATTTTATAGCACTTGTCTGTGTGTTTTTCTTTTGTACTTAACAGTAAGTGAAGTAAATGCAAAACCCATACATAAATCCTGACAAACATAAGTTTGTTTTAACATACTAGGGAGCTGTTATTCTTAAAAAAATATGTTTAAAGAAAATAAATTGTTTTACTTTAAAAAAACGTATTTAAAAATTGTTGTTGGTGGACATCACTCAGCATTTCATTATAGAAACTTATAGAGGCTATTTCTGAGAGCTGTAATATCGGAGAAAGACCTCCGAGGTTGAATTTTATCTGGAAAGCAAACTGTTGTAAAATTGTGTGAGTTAAATTAAGTTTTTGAGAAAATTCGCAAACCCAAATGATTATAATTTGTATTTCTATTGGATGCCAACTTTACTATAACCTAAAGTGTTATATTCAAACTATAATGTTTACAGTAAGATTATTACAGTATAAAAGTCAGTATTTATATTTTTTTAAATTAAGTTCTAGAGTAAAATAGATTACAATTTCATTTCAAGTTTATATTGAATCGTTGTTGAAAAATGGAACTTGGCACCGAGTGTTCACATAAAACTCCAGTTTTAAACGACACTGCACGCCGCAAAATGGAACTTGGCACCGAGTATTCACATAAAACTCCAGTTTTAAACGACACTGCACGCCGCAAAATGGAACTTGGCACCGAGTGTTCACATAAAACTCCAGTTTTAAACGACACTGCACGCCGCAAAATGGAACTTGGCACCGAGTGTTCACATAAAACTCCAGTTTTAAACGACACTGCACGCCGCAAAATGGGAACGCTCGCGTTTGCTCATCTAAAGACGAATATTGCTATTGCAGAACATTCGTTACGCCCTCTCCACTGAATATTACAAAATAATACTTTATATGACTTTTTTGAATTACTAAAATAAATTTAAATAATTTATGGTGTTTAAAATTCGAGCGATAAATTGAGATATTACATGTTATCAATTATACACAACTATAAACAAACTATAAATTATACATACTAATGCAAAACTATACATGCACATTTTAATTAATTAACTTTATTAACGTTTGTAGTTATATCGACAACAAATTAAATTAAATTCTACTAAACTGGTAAATTTCTTTTACTTTTTTCCATGTGTTTGGGCTATATACTTTTAAGTTTTTTTGGTAAAATTTAACAATATTCTGTAATATATTTAAAAATAAAAGAGGGTTTAATTAAGTTTTGTGTTAACTTAAAACGTATACTAGTTTGGATTGAATAAAAAACACTTTAGAATAATATGGGTAGGGTTTTTAAAGAAGGGCATTTGAATAAATATCAGTTATTTTTATAAAGAGGAACATGTACTAGAAAAGTGCCAGTTTCGATATACCACATAATGGTTGAATACACCAACGGTGGTATTGCTGGTCTGACATGTTTTGAAGGCACTTTTTTATCGAAGTTTTCCTCGGATACATAATTCACATAACATTCCCTATAATTATTATTGACTGAAAACTTATCTACCATATTCGACCATGTTTGAAAATCTTAACTATACAGTTTTCAAACACTTAAAGGCATAGACACATGATTAATTTATGTTTAGACACATGTAAAAACAAATATGTAAATATGTGGGAAATAAAATAAGATTGAGTTACTAGTATGTTATTAGCATAATATGAACAGGGCCGCCGAGAGTCATGGTGGGCCCCGGGGCAAAACACTGGCAAGGGCCCCCTCTCACCACCACATAATGTCATCTATTTTTGTACCTACAAACACTTCATGTTCTATTAAAATGAGTATACTTACTTATTAGGTACTAAAAATGTATCTAAAGAATCGTAATTTCTTTGTGAATTGCTTCAGTTTTGATCTCGACCAATTATTGGTGTAGCAGCTGGGAAAATTCATCATTCTTTACATCATTCTAGAACCAAGGCCGCACTAGACATAGATCAATCCTAAACAAATCAAAACTAGCCAATCACTACACTACGTTAATGCAGAACATTACTACGAAATTTAATTACATTTTATAGATTGATTGAATCATTCAAATCACGGCGGAACGAATTGCAGTTGTATCATAGACTACAGAGTTAGTCTATGTTTGTATAAATATGTAAGCGACCGGGTGCACAGCGGCAACGGAATCACCTTCCGTTTTGACGTCACACAAGTAGCAGCACGGCCTGTAGATCTAGTGTAGCCTTGATGTAACAAGGTCCATATATATTTTGCAAGGTCTGTGCAGTCAGTATATTTAAGGTTTTCTAGCTAACGGGAAGCGACATCGTAAAAACAGCTGGAAGGTCACGTGATCACCAATCCAATCTGCAGTGTTGCTGAGAACACGATATTTACCGTACGTGTACCATATTTTCCTCTTCATTGTAATTAAAATAAACATTGTTTAACTAATTACATAATTTTATCAGCTGATATTTTATGAAACTAATTATTGTTTTTATTTATTTGTATTATTAGATTAATGGATTATGGGTTTCAACGTTTTTCTGAATATCCAGTGTTAATTTAAAAATAGCTGTACCATTATAACAGCTCTGTAAGGTTGGCAACACTTATACTGTGTTGTTGATTTATGCATCAACTGGACGACATCGCAAGACATCTTTGCTGTTAGTGCGAACATTACTCTTATGGAAATGATCATACCTGTGCTGAAAGCTCTACGAACCTTGTTGCTAGAACACATATACAACTTTTAACACAGTTTAAATATTTCTGAAAGTGTGAAACACAAAAACATTCACCTTCAAAACTACGAGAAAATTACAACTAAGCTGTCATAAAGTACAGTATGTTTAATATATCAAAAGTTTAACTACTTTCACCATTACGCTGTAAAAGAAATTAGGCATAAACCAACTCTGAGAACAAAACGATAAAGTAAAAAAACCATTATTGTTTATAACCTGTATAATATATTATTTTGTTTGCTCGATTCTTAATTTTGCATCGTTATAGTTTTATTTTATTAAACTTATTAAATAAAAACTAGGAGGACTACGAACGGAGTTTTTTCTAAAAAAATTGGCTATAGTTGTGGTTGGTGTATGTAAACTGATGAAAACATGTACGAATAGCAATTTTTTATTACATTGATTATGGCTAGCAATGCATTAGGTGAAAAAACCGAAAACTGATTTTGTAGCTACTAAGTTAATTTGAGGCAAAGTCATAAAAAAAAACTCTGGTATCACGCTACAGAAGTAAATCAACACTTTTCTGGCCTTTTTCGCAAATGTTCGAATTATTTGCCTATAAGCTGTATTGAGGGTAGGCTGGCCGCGGGGGCCCGGGCGATGTGCTGTGTGCTGTCTCTACAAAGCTTAGCTTTTATATTTTGACTCATCCGCCAATCAGAATAACTTATTCCTCTGTTTCACAATATTAAAATTGTTTGTCACCGTGATAAAATTCCGGTAATAAAACTTGTATCTAGGCCTACAAAAAATCTGAAGTTTTCATTCTTTGTTCTATTATCATACGACTAGCAATGGGTACTCTCTAAGGCTGCCGGGCCCCCCTGTGCCCAGGCCCCGGGAAATTTGTCCCCCTGCTCCCCCCTCTCGTCGGGCCTGAATTAAATGATAGTGTGAAAGATATGTGTGAGAAATGTACTGGGGGTTGACAATATATACGAATAATTTAAGTGAAATAAGATTGAATGCAATATTAAATTTCAGACATGGTTTTAAGTAACAGTTTATTTTAACAAGTTTTAATATTCTTGAGACACTTACAGTTACTCAGTTCAGTGTTAAATTAGTTCACACCCCAACCAGTTCTTAGTCTCTTATTTTAAGCTAGCACTTTCACTTTCGGATAAATCTAAATTACAATGTTAGTAAATATAAAATGTAGTACAATCGTTAAAATAGTGTTGCTACGGCGGGTAATTTAAAAGTGGGGAATAATAGTTGTAGGCTATACTAGTAAAGGTAATATTGGGTAGTTAACAAAAGAAAAGCGATATTAAAAACAAAATTATGATGAATCAAATGTAATTTGTTTAACCCGTGGCAGCATGTTTACAACATACAACTATAGTCAATGATACAATTCATACTCAGCGAATTTACAATGCATATACACGTGTCTCATTAACTCATAAAGCCACTTACCTAGTTCCATAAAAATACATTCATAAGTAAGCGATGAGTAACATTTCATTTCTCCATAAGAATATTGCTAGGACTGAGTACGCAAGTTTGCTTCAAAAAGAATACAAATATTATTTTAAACATACCAAGTTGTATTAGTTTATCTTCATAATCAAGGAAGACTTGAGATTTTACTTATTCTTCTTAAGAATAAGTAATAACTTTACTTAGGGCTGAAAACAGGTCTGCTGGTACAGTGACCAACGAAAAAATTGCTTTTTTGTGCAAATATCTATAGACTACAATCAGTTAAAACAATATATCAAGTTTCATCAATATATGTTGATAAATAAGCGATGATATACTATTTCACTCAATCTCCTAAGATTAGGATTGGAACACTTATTTTGTTTAGCACTTTTAATATCGAGGTAACCAACTGACGTAGAGCAATAATTCAAAGTACTCGATGTTTTACTGTGTAATAGTAAAATGTAAAATATTATTTATTTAAAGATTAAATATAAACAGTTCAAAAACATTTTGGGGTACAAATACCTCCTAAAATACCCCATCCGCCCCATCCGACGAGATGGGGCGATTTGAGTGGTGTCGAACCTAATTATAGACATTGCTTAACACGTTTATAGCAAATGTTATCAAAATTGGTCCATTTTAGTTGATTAAAAGCCCCATCGTTTATTAAAGTTCTATTTGGCAATGGTACAAAGCACACATTTCCTCGTTGCGCAACACTACCACGTAAAGCCAAGAGCGGGGGGAAAGATTGATGACCAATTTATGGATTGTCGGATAGAAACAATTTAACTCTGGTTTACAATGGCTTGGAAGAAGAATAATAGCTTATATAAAATGTTTATATAATTATGTATTGACATAGAATATTGATAACGGCAAAACACCTTTAATTGACATCAGTCAGTCAGACTAAGTGGTTTTATATTACTCGTAAATGGGATTGTTTTCAAGGGTGTGAGGGTTCCTTGTGTAAAGTTCTAAAAGTACTTAAGAATATTGGCGTTAAATAGGCCAACCTTTTATATCTTACCTGTATTGTTGGATTTAATTAGTTTTATATTTTATTTAATTGAAATATGTTATTTAAATATAAATTCACAGCCTTAATACACATTTGAAACGATATTTGATCAAAAT
This sequence comes from Allygus modestus, assembly GCA_963675035.1. NCBI lineage: Eukaryota > Metazoa > Arthropoda > Insecta > Hemiptera > Cicadellidae > Allygus > Allygus modestus. The sequence continues at coordinate 258,009,399 of OY776111.1, read as the reverse complement.
CATAAAACATACCATTTATTTAACCATTTAACCATTTATTTAGTAGACATACATTTTTGTAAAACTTTGAATATTATAATGACAAAAATGTCTTTTCCCCCACCTACTGTGTAAAGTCAAATTTGACTCCTTGTAATGAACGTGTAAAGTGCTACTTTGTCTCCCGGGGATACAAAGTACTTTGTATCCCGTGGGAGAGCGAGACAAAGTAAACCCATAAGAATAACATTGACAATCTGGCAACACAGTTCAGTGGAGAACTGGCAACGCTGTAGCTATAACATGCGGAATAGAATCAGTTGATATTTCGCTGCAATAATTAACGCTGCAGCTATAACGGAATCCAAGGATTTCTATTGGTAATACTGGAGACAACACTGATGAACATAATTGCGAGGTGTTCTTTGCCAAATTTGGTGAGGCAAAGAACAACTCGTTGAAATCGAACGAGTTGACAAAATGTTTAAAACTAAAACCTACTCATGATTTGAACATTAATACACTTGTATTTTTTTATTTTCTCATAATTTATCATATTTCACGACAAGAGTAGATGCATAAATCAAACGAAAAAATGATGTTGTTCCAACTTGTATTACTTTTACTCTAGTGAGCATGAGTAGATTCACTTATAGGAATAAAACAACGAATCAGGATAGTTCAAAGTACGATAAATTTGCCTCATCAGTGTACTAACCTGACAAAATCATCGGTTCGATTTTTCGACAAAAATAGTGTAGCAGTGTTACACTATTTACAATAAACCTCCTTGACGGAATCGGATCAGCCGATTGATCCACTCCAGCTGCAATTAACGTTCCGAGTTCCGAGGTTAGTTATTACGCATTACGCAACCAAAATGGGCAGCGATTGTGAATACTTATCAATACTTGTGGATTTTGGGGTGTGGGAAAAATGTTGTGTATTACGGGAGTAAAGTACATTGTCTCCCTCGGGAAAATTGTCGCACTCGCCTACGGCGTCGGGTTTCCTCAATTTCCCTCAGGGAGACAGAGTTGCACTTTACTTTCTTAATACACAAATAACTATTTCACACAAATTTTATGACACGCATAGGTAGGAACGTAATTTAATTTTTCAAGCAATAGTTTCAACAGTTATAAATTGTGATTTTTGTAGATTAGAAAAAAATAATTTCACAGTACCTATTCTGACATTAACTCATGTTCTGAAAAAAACAGACCACGGTTATTATTTTACCTTTACCTCACTCCAACAGTGTTAGTTTTTTCATCTTAAGTATTTAAGTTTATTATATAGCTCAAGAAATTTATTTTAAAAGCCCAATGCAAAATTTGTTGTAACAAAGTTAAAATGCTGCAATATTTTATTTGAAGACTGATAAATGTGAAAATGTTGACGTTCAACATGAGGCAAGTGTATTGCAAGAAGGAGGGTTAACGTTGAACGTGGGATTTGAGCGGGTTGACATGTGGTGATATATGTTGAGGCCAGGATTGCTGAGGTGGCACATGTTAATATAAACTTTTCCTCTATCATAAATTGTTATAAAAGTTACTCAGTTAATAATGAACACACATTTACACGAATATTTAATATAATGTCAAATAGGGTAATATACAGTATAAATAGTGCTTATAATTGCCCCTCAAATATTTTTTGTGATAGATTTACAACACACAAAATCGAATTATATATGAAGTAGTTGGTATTATGCACAATAATACTAAGGTGGAAGTGCAATTGTTTCATTTCAATTAACTATTTATGACTTAAGAAGTTTACAAGATGACACTGTGTTGGTTCATTTTTTTATGAAATTAAAAGTAGAGATAACTCTTCTTTGCATTTGAAGGTTATTTGTATTTTTTTATGTAATTCATGTTTGTTCAAAATACCCCCTAATTTGTCCCTACGGGTTGTTTTTAAAATACTAACCATTAGGAGGAATCTTAATGTTTCGTTTGACTACTTGGTCTTTATGGGTTGATTGCTTAAACAAGTGGCTATGCATGTCTTATCGTGTAATGTTTTCACTTAAAAGGATAATACAACATGGTTTTGTTTAGTTCGTAGTTGCATTAGCTATCAACTGTAAACACGTGCAAGTAAACATGAAGGAAGAGCATGAGATTTGGGATTATGAGAAGGGAGGAAACCAAATGGTATCAGAAAACCATTCATAACTTGTAAAACCAAATCAATAAATTCCTTTATATTCATAGTAACCTTCTAACATAGTGTTGTTTTCAGAGAGTTCACCCAATACCCTTTTTTTAGGATTAGCAACATAATTTGCTACACACCCTCCTCCGTCACCACTCCGCATGGTTATGTGGCATATTCCGAATATCTGTTGAGAAATGTTAGTTTGAAACTGATTTAACCAAGTGAAATTGATTATTAAATAAGAGATAAATTGTGACTTATAGATTCACCACAGAAAAAATATTGGACAACGTACTATTTTTACCGCTAATTGAAAATCTCAATCTTACCCGCAAGCATTAGTCGTAGAATATCGGTTGCATAATCTAAACCGATCAATCATGGATCGTTGAACACGTCCAAAAACTGGGCCATCTTCTTGTATGACGCGGCTGTTTCAACCACTCGACCTACTAAGTCAATCTCACTTTCTACAGGTGAGCTATAAAATAATTGTTTCATTGTGCCCCAAAGGAAGAAGTCCAGATGTGTGAGGTCAGGTGATCGAGCGGGCCACGGTGTCGGCCCTCCACGCCCAATCCATCTGTTTCGAAAAGTTAGATCTATATTGCCGCGGACTATATTGCCGCGGCAATAAAGTTAGATCTGTTTCGCGGACTATATTGCCGTAGTGGGCTGGGGCTCCGTCATGTTGGAACCACATATTTTCTCAGACAAGAAGAGAAAATATCTTCCATCAACACCGGAAGAATGTCTGTAAGCCACTTGGTAAGCCACTTGGCTTTATGAGTTAATGAGTCACGTGTATATGCATTGTAAATTCGCTGAGTATGAATTGTATCATTGACTATAACTAAGTAGGTTGGTGAATCCAGACGATTTGGTAAAATGTAGGGCCCAACAAGGAAATTGCCTATAATACCCGCCCATACATTAAAAGAAAATTGATCTTGATGCCCAGCTACAAAAATAGAATTTGGGTTTTCTGCTGCCCAGACATGACACGTTCGATTGTTAAATATGCCTTCCCTACTGAAACTAGCTTCGTCAGTAAACAAAACTTTCTCGAGAAATAGAGGGTTGTTTAAGTCTTTTTCCAAAAACCAGCGAGCGCAGTTCACCCTTCTGGGAAAATCTTCTGGTTTCAAGGCCTGTACTTTTTGGGGACTATACGGGTAAAGTTTCTCTCCTTTCAAAACTCTCCACACAGTGTCCTTACTACAACCAAGTGTCCCTACCACTCTAACACTTACAGACGGATCCGTTTCAAACCGATCAAGAACGAGTTCTTCGAACTCAACATCACGAACAGATCTGTCACGCCCAGTGTCACTCATATTTACCTTAAAGGTTCCCGTTTCCTTCAATCTGTTGTGTACAGCACTGAATGTCTGGTTAGGACATTGCCTGTTCGGGAAGTCTTCTGCATACAATCTAGCCGCTCCTCTTGCATTGCCACGAGCCATTCCAACAAAAATAGTGCATATCACAGTACTACTGTGATGTGTAAATATTCATTTTGCTCACATGCAGTACAAAACTGTAAACTTAATAAAAACACAATAAATAATGACTTTTACTAGGTTTACTGTTATAAGAATAGTGAGCAACAAAACACATGCAGTAATGTTCAGACAACAATGCTTTTATAAAATAGCAACAACAAATTATTCAATCAGCTGTTTATGTAATAAAAACAGCTGATTGACTCTGGCTTGAGTTCAGTAAAGAATTTAGAGAATCTAAAAGGAGTATTAGCATTGTTTAAATGGAGAAAAGTGGTCATGCATTAGGAAAAGAACTAATTTATCTGTTATTCTTTATCCAATCTTAACAAATAAGGTATCATTGAAATCTACATAAAATGGGCTAACTTTTATGTCCTTTGCAATTTTGTTTAAATTCAACGGTTTTCGTGTAATTTGGCATAACATATTTTCAATGGCCACCACTTTGAAACTGTTAATGATATTTTATTAGAATTTAAAAAAGACATAGTCTTAATAAGATAAAAATTTGTGTAAAATCTCAACGCTGTACCTCAAACCGTTTAGGAGTTATGATTGTTTTTGTAAAAAAATCATGCAGACAGATAGACGGGAAACTAGGCACCACAGACCCATGTTCCTATAGTGAAATGTGTTTGTCTTGACCTAAGCAATAACGCTATATATCGTTGTCCAGAGAGTTACGAGACACCCTGTATATTGATGAAACTTGATATATTGTTTTAACTGATTGTAGTCTATAGATATTTGCACAAAAAAGCAATTTTTTCGTTGGCCACTGTAGCAGTAGACCTGTTTTCAGCCCTAAATAAAGTTATTACTTATTCTTAGGAAGAATAAGTAAACTCTCAAGTCTTCCTTGATTATGAACATAAACTAATACAACTTGGTATGTTTAAAATAATATTTGTATTCTTTTTGAAGCAAACTTGCGTACTCAGTCCTAGCAATATTCTTATGGAGAAATGAAATGTTACTCATCGCTTACTTATGAATGTATTTTTATGGAACTAGGTAAGTGGCTTTATGAGTTAATGAGACACGTGTATATGCATTGTAAATTCGCTGAGTATGAATTGTATCATTGACTATAGTTGTATGTTGTAAACATGCTGCCACGGGTTAAACAAATTACATTTGATTCATCATAATTTTGTTTTGTATATCACTTTTCTTTTGTTAACTCCCCAATATGACTTGTACTAGTATAGCCTACCACTAGTATTCCCCACCTTTAAATTACCCGCCGTAGCAACACTATTTTAACGATTGTACTACATTTTATATTTACTAACATTGTAATTTAGATTTATCCGAAAGTGAAAGTGCTAGCTTAAAATAAGAGACTAAGAACTGGTTGGGGTGTGAACTGATTTAACACTGAACTGAGTAACTGTAAGTGTCTCAAGAATATTAAAACTTGTTAAAATAAACTGTTACTTAAAACCATGTCTGAAATTTAATATTGCATTCAATCTTATTTCACTTAAATTATTCATATATATTGTCAACTCCCAGTACATTTCTCACACATATCTTTCACACCATCTTTTAATTCAGGCCCGACGAGAGGGGGGGGGGGAATCCCCGGGGCCTGGGCCCAGGGGGGCCCGACAGCCTTAGAGAATACCCATTGCTAGTCGTATGATAATAGAACAAAGAATTAAACTTCAGATTTTTTTGTAGGCCTAGATAAAAATTTTATTACCGGTATTTGATCATGGTGACAAATAATTTTAATATTGTGAAACAGAGGAATAAGTTATTCTGATTGGCGGATGAGTCAAAATATAAAAGCTAAGCTTTGTAGAGACAGCACACAGCACATCGCCCGGGCCCCCGCGGCCAGCCTACCCTCGCTACAGCTGATAGGCAAATAACTCGAAAATTTGCCGAAAAAGGCCAGAAAAGTGTTGATTTACCTCTGTAGCCTGATACCAGAGTTTTTTTTATGACTTTGCCTCAAATTAACTTAGTAGCTACATAATCAGTGTTGCGTTTTTTCACCTAATGCATTGCTAGCCATAATTAATGTAATAACAAATTGCTATATGTACATCTTTTCATTAGTTTAAATCCACAAACCACAACTATAGCCAATTTGTTTAGAAAAAACTCAGTGCATAGTCCTAGTTTTTATTTAATAAGTTTAATAAAATAAAATTATAACGATGCAAAATTAAGAATCGAGCAAACAAAATAATATATTTTTAATAATAAAAATAATAATAATATAAATGTTTCTTGGTCGTAAACTTAACAACTTTCAATACTTTTATGTTTAACAAAGTGAAAACGTTTTGTTGAGTCAGATGTTTATTATTACGGAGTTTATCCATTAAAAGGTTTGAAGGGTGTAGTTTTAATTTAACTAAATTTGTATTAAATTGAGAGTATTTTATACTTGACCAATAAAATGTCGATTTTGTATTCATTTATAAATATATTTTTCCGAGGTTAACTTTCATGTGTTTTTTTTGTATAAATCTTTAATGATAGTTAGTTTATGTTGTTTAAGAAACTACTGCAGACAATTGCCATTAAAGACAGCGAAAACCAATTTTTACGCATACAGCGTAGGATTTCTTCGCATTGATGACGGAGAGCGGATCGTATTCCAGGTACCGGAACTTCGTAACTTTTGGTTTCTAATTACTGATATGCATAACTTAAACACGTGGTTTATCAAAATTTTAATAATTATTATCAGCTTTATCATAATAAATTATAATTTATCTGTGGGGGAGCTAATTTTATTTTTTGTACAGGATATGCAAAGTTAAAAACGTTAGTATTTAAAGCCAATTAAGGTTTTACATTTGCACATGTTTAATTTTTTGTTAAATATTACATTGACTGACCATGTCAACAAAAATTAATTTACTCATTCATTTATGTTGAAACATTAAACCTAAATATACTAATCTATTATTATATTAATTTTACTTGGAAATTAATTCCTCCTCCATATATATAACATGTATAGACGATATTTCATCTGTTCATTATACATTAATTACAACAAAATTTCAATTAATTTGAATGCATTTAATGTTACTGTAAAAATAAACAAGGAGTGTCCTCACATTTCGATCGTAGTTAGTAGTAGAATAATAAGTTGTATTGTAAATTAAAATAAGAATTAGTATAAAAGTCTATAGACTTGTGTGTTCCGGTTAGTTATGAAAAATCGTTGTTGAGCATTTGCAGTTTTTATTAAAGCTTACGTTCTTTCCCAAAATATTAGGCTATTAATGTAAAAAACTAATATTTATTTTTTCGTTAATACTCAAACATGAAAATCTAATTTCATCCTTCAATGTATGTTGAAAATCTTCTTGTCGATTAATATTGTAAATAGAAATTTGTTTAACATTATCGTGTGATGCAACTGATTAAAAACACGTTTCTCTTGACGTGAGAGCGATGGGTTACTTCCGACTCACTCCTAATTTCCGGTTACCAACGTGAGGTTCTCACGGAACCCTAACCTTTTACTACAAATATTTCATTACAAACACGCATATTGTGTGCAATTTGAGAACGAATGTGTGCTGACGACGACCTCAGACATAACAATGTTGCCAACTAATGATTCTGAAAATGTAAAAATGTTTTCCTTTAATTTTTGTTTATCCATCCTCGTAATGGATGCCATGTTTCAGTGGGGGGAGGCTAGTTAATGTATATATTATTTTTAATCTTCATACAGTGATAAAGAATAACTCGTGCGCAGATTGTTACTGTTTAACTCAGTTCCAACAAAGACTGTTGAAACTTGTCTTTATTCTTAAGTAGAACTATTTAAATGAATTTTGTTTATCATGCTTATTGAAAAAATGAGGAATAATTTATAACAATAAAGCAGATGAGGCAAAATGCATGTGACTATCACAGTTCTGATTTTAAAAGTTAGCGCAAAGACCTAAGATCTGAAGATGTGACTAATTTTGGAGATAAAACCGCATATATTGAATAAAGTGTATATCTCTAGTCTGACGTGGTTTATATTAGACTAATTATGTTTCTTAATCATACAGTGTAACAAAAACAACGTTATGCAAATAAGGATTTTATATTTGCTATACAAATACAAATTCTTAATTATTGCATTATGGAAATTATATGAAAAGTAAGGTTTATAATTGTTGTAGTTTAAATGCTATTTATAACCCAAGTAATATATTGCTTATTAGTCAAATATTATTCGGTTTATATGTATCATTTAATTATAAATTATATCATAAAGAAGTTACACATCTTACTCTTTACTTCCTTTTCATACTTCAATTATCAAGAATAAACAATGTTATAACAAATACAAAACCCTTTAAGAGGGGGCAGGAGTCAGTTAGAATTCCACCTTTTCGTTTGGAGTTTGGCCACTAGAGCGCTAGCAGTTTTTCAAATAATTCTTCCTTACCGACCGGCAGCGTGCGAAGGCTCGGCCTTCAGTCAACGGATCGGTATTGTCTAGTGTGATTTACAACACCTAGAAAGACGAGTTCACTGTCACTGGCGGCTTCTCGCACGCCCCGCATACAAGGGACTAAACCCAAAATTCTTGCCAAGACTGTTTGGTGTGAAGTCTGATCAAATATGTTGCAACTTCGTCTAAATCTTATGTCTGATAATAATTACTAGTAACAATATTAAGTTAGGCTATAAGAAATACATTAGGCATTTATTTATTAATTTCTCTGGTTCAAATTTGTTTTTGTAGTATCAGTTTTGTAGCCACCGCCTTATCGATTTAAAGAAAGTGTAAATATATTCTTAAGTGTTGTAAGACGTATTTTATTATATCCCGTAAGAAAATTTTATAAGCTTTAAGAATATCACTTTTCACTATTATAGTCGAGTTTAGCAATTTTCATTAACACAATTTGTGATCTATTTCCTACAGACCGTTGTATTTTTTGTTCCAACGGACTTTGTTGCTATAGTCAGGATAAAAAACACTAGTAACTTGTAGAGGTTATAACTTCTAACCTTCTGTTTAGCCTGCATTTTATCTACAGTTTACTGGAAAATTAATTAATAATGACTCCTTTAGCTACAAACCGAGCTAAGTTATTGCTAATAAGCTCTACGATTATCGAAAGAAAGTGACTGGCAGAGCGGCCGTGCGGCAACCTCATAACGTCGAGAAAAGATAACATTCCAATAAACGTTATTTAAATAGCCAGTTAAACACCTTTGTAGTAAATTTGCCAAAGATTTCGCACCTTATTCCGATGAGTTTATATTGATAGTTTTATTTTTTTAAACCCTAATTGAGGAATTTTAAATTTAAATTCATGCTTTTTAAAACATAACTATCCATATGAACTCATCGGAATGAAATAACAAATAATTGAAAAAATTGCTCTAAACATGTTTAACTGACTATTTTAATAACGTTTATCGGAGATTTCTACCCATGTGTTTTACTTTCCACGAGGTTATGAAATAGAATGTTCGGTCGCTCCGCCAGTCACTTTCTTTTGATAATCAGACAATAATCTTGTTATCATTTCAGTGGTTTGTGTATCTGTATTTATCTCATAACATATATGTTACTGCTGTAAGTCCTGTCCACAATGGTGAGCTCAGGCCTAAAAATCGGATGAGAAATAACAGAGGAATTTTCTTAACTTAAATCGGCTTAGCGTAGTATTTTAATGATCTAATGAACAGTGAAAGCCAAAATTCGAAATTGTAAAAACATTTGAATAAGGTCACTTGAGGTTAATTGCGTCAAACCCTATTCCCATGATTTACCTATTCTCGTTGGTTTTCGAATCCATGACAGTCAATTTTCTTTTACTTAATTAGATATTTCCCCTCGAGAAGACCTGTCTATAAATTATTTTTAACCCAGAAATTACAACTTTTGAAGGTAATCGTTGCAGCCGTTCTTGAGATCAGAGTTGCAAGCAAGCAACCAACAAACTTAGCAAGTAAATCTTACTCATATTTAGAGTGTACGATTTAACAGCTGTTGAAACATTAACAAAAAATAAGCCTTGAAAATGTGTACAATGTTAATCAATTAAGTCTTTATTGGATAAAAAATAATACTCAATTGCTAATTTCCAGTTATACACTCAACACGTGTAAATGGAAATTGATATTAAATATTTATATTTATGTCCATTTTGTTACATTCGTTTTAATAGTTTATTTACAACTTTCCCAGTATATTTTTCGTATTTTCTTAGTCTTCTAAAAATGACAGATCCTTTTATGGTTATTTATAAATTCTATCGAGTCTGAAATCCGATCACAATGGTTTTCTTACATCCAACTCTACACTGACGGCTCTAAAGCTGACGAACGAAGACTTGTAAGTTGTTGTATGTATGATAAAACCAACTATAAGCTTATATCATTCATATTAAATAAACACTATTCGAGTTATTATGTTGAAGCTCTAGCTATTTTTACTGTCATGAAGTACATAGAAACGTTACCACCAAGTAAAATAATAATAATTCTATCTGATTCCAAAAGTATTATTCATGCCAAATCTGCACACATCGAATATGAAATCAGACTACAGTTTACAAAATTATTAAATTTGAAGTACAAGTAATTTTGTTTAGGATACCTTCTCGCATTGGCATAAAAGGGAACGAGTTACCGGATTCTTTTGATAAAGATGCTTTACATTTAAACAATATTATTAACTCGTTTCTACCTTGTTTCAATTACACAAATTCGTTCGTCACCACGAAAGCTAATGTACAATGGGAAGAGTACTGGGAGGCTGCATCAGTTAGGCCTACAAAGCCTAAGTTTGAGTCAGCAGAGTTTTTGGACTGAAACCTCAAATTACGACTCCGACTTGGTTCCTTTTCAAAATTCAAGACATCAAGGTCAAAAATTCCAAATCATTTCACGTCTTAGAATCGGTCAGTGCATTGTTCTGGAACATTTACACGGACTCGAAATTATATATTACTCTCTTCTGGTGAAGTCTGGTGTCGGGGAAAAAGCGGCCAGCGAAATAAGCGACCTGTGAGGTCAACACTTCAGTGAAGTTAGTGACCAGCGAAATAAGCGACCATCATGGAATTTTATCTGCACCTAAGAGGGCAACACTTCCTGTGACATACTGATTTCCCACACTTTTCCCAGGTTTGGACTGGCTAAATGACTGACAGACATTTCTAATTGAAATATTTTTTATATTTTATGAATAGTAACACTAGGGGTTTCCGGCGCGTTGCTCAGTGAGCTGTATACAATCTGGAGTTTGTCATAATGCCTTGCAGATTATGACAAAAACCGTGCCGTGTTTGAAAAGCAGCTGGAAGCACAATATCTCCCCTCTACAGCACCAACATAGCAAAACGAACACCATGTACTAAGGTGTCATTATCGTTTTGTAAAACAAAACACAGCATAGCAGTAAGAACAGATGTTACAGACATTAAATAATAAATGATTACTGAAATGACAGACAATTAACAAAAAAAACCTTGATACACATTCTTTTATTAGTATAAAACTCAAATTTTCGGCTTAAGCCTTCATCAGGAGTAAAAAATTGTAAAAACAAAACGATAAACAAAAATAAAAGTAAAACATATGACTTATTAAACTTATTTAGAATTAGATGGTTAAGTTGTTATCTATATACATAAACTTTATACCGTAGCAGGGTTTTGTATATAAAAATGAACATTTACAATTAATTTTTAAGCATTTAACAAAAACAAGATAAAATAAACAGTGGTATGAATAAATAGCATTAAGAAATATTTAGGTGCTAAAATAAATAAATCGTATACAACATGATAAATTTTGGTTATCTTAAGTTAAGTCCAAATGGGTTTTTTGATTTCAGGACTAATTGATGGGCAGACAGTATGTCATGAGGAGCCATGTAAATTCAAAAATATGAGAAAAAATGTACTGGATTTCGAGCAGTAGGTGATAATGGTTTCAAGAGGAGAATCAAATCTGCCGCGCAAAATCGGTTGCGGAAACGGGATCTTTGGTCGGTAAGCGACGTTGCTGCCATCTATCGGGGTGACAGTGAACCAGTTGCAGTCTGTGGGCCTACTCGTTTTGTAAGACTTCAAAAAAGTCTTATTTTGGAACAGTTTCACATTTTAAAACCAAAAAAATACTCAGGCCAAACATTAACAATAACATGACTGCTATTATGACGTTTTCAAATTTAATTTATATAAAACGTGTCATTTTATTAATTGTTTCAAAAGTACACAACTCCTTATGGGAAAAAAGAAACTTAGTTTACATGTTTTAGGTATTATTTTTAAAAAATAATACATTTTGATTCTAAGGTCATACGGCTAATAACTATCAGATTGTTTGGCCTGCGATCATTTTTGCATTTAAAGGCGGGCATTCAATAAAATAAAACATTTATAGTAGCGCCCCATGTTAAAAGACGACCGGAGCCGGCGGCTGGCGGAGCTAGGTCCGGCCCCCTCTTAACACGTAACATTATTTTTATCATAAACCATTTAAAGGAAATAAATTAAATAAAGACTCCTAAACTAAATATAAAATATATAAATGAACATTAGAAAATTAATTTAAAACATTATTTGTCAGTTTTCTTCATATAGAATAAGTCGAAATGACTGCAATGACATTACCAGGAGTAAACTTTGTCAGCACTTTCTTGCTAATGGGCGTCAACTCTCTCTGAAAACAAACATTTTCAATTAAGCTCAGCTTTCTGCAAAAATAGAGCTTTTCTCCTATAGGTTAATTACAAGACAAGATTTACGTTGATTCGAACTGAGGAATAAGAGAAACAAAATTAATAACATAATAAGTGGAAATGTGTTTAAATAGCTTTAGTTTATTTATGCTCGAAAACTCCCATATATTTTCATATGAATGAGTTTCAAGGGGCCTAGATATCCTTAGTTATATACTTTAACAAGCAAAGGGGTTTAGTAATATTTGTATAAACAAAAATCCATATTAACTTACGCATTACACATGCAGTAGTTTAACAATTATTGTTTTATCTTCAAATTTATTTTAATTCTTACGACAGATAAAACATTCAAAAATAATATGAACATGCAACTATGTAAATATTAAACATTAAAATAACGTGTTTAGGTGTTTAAAATTCAAATGGAGGAAGTGTAACAAAGTTTACTTTTAAAATTAAATAAAAGGAGAAATTATGTTCTTTAAAACACAAGAAACCACGTAGACGTTAATTATATGGAACTATTGTTTTATTAAGATCTAGAAAGAGAGTATTAAGTTAGAGTTAAGTTAGTGGAAATAGTCTTCAACAGTTAATATCACAGACATTTTGGGTAGAAAAGAAATGTTTTGGAAAGGCTTTTTGTTGAATTAGTCATATTTACAGATTCTTGAAACTGAACTAGAAAGAGATATTATATTTTAAGACGATTGTTCGTCCTTTTATATTATAAATTATGTTATAAATGATAGTTCATCTTGACTTTCCCAAACGGTTGTATGACTACACGACTGAATGTGACCTGGCCCCACTCGGGGACAATTAATATTTCTGCAGAGCAATGACAGCACGTCGTTGTTGAATCTCGTTAGCGGCTCAGTCGTATAGACGTTCTCTGCACCGAGCCTCAAGCCGCTATCCCTCCGCGTCTACCTGCGAGGCTGTCTTGAAGAAAACGTTATCCATGTCACACCTGAATATTTAGTTACAAAATATTCACCCCTTTAAAATCACTTCACATAATTGTTTAAAACCATTTGTGTTTTATAGGCATTACAAAATAACAATGTCAACAGTAAATATAATCTTAACATCAATGACTGTAGTCATTGTTAACATTTTTGAAAATCCCTGGGTGTTTATGATTGATAGAACCCGATGCTAATATGCTAGTAAGCTATACAGGGTGTTAAAAAAAACCTTTCAAGACTTTGGGATATGATTCCTCATATAACAAATAAAAAAGTTCATATGAGGTAAGTCCTAAAACGCTTAGTTTCCCGTCCATCTGTTTGTGTTTTTTACTTAATACTTTATTATTTAGGGACGCCTGAAGATGTCAACTTCAAACTTGGTACATGTATTACACCTAATATGACTCATTTTGTTTTGTAATTTAAATTTTATACTTCTTACCATTTCAAAATGGTGGCGATATTTGTTTTCAAAGCTAAATATCTTTAAAACCGTAATATTTAGGAAAAAACCGGAAGGATCAAAAAGGTTGCGTCATTTTATCTTGAAAATAATGATAATCAATAAACATAAGTCCATTTATGCCATTTCTGGACTAAAACATGATGTTTTAACTAATACAAATCACAATTTCTCAGAAATCACACATTGATCTTATTGTTACAATCTTATCATCATTATTTTCAAGATAAAATGACAAAATTCAAGATAAATATTGAGCTTTTAAAAATATTAAGCTATAAAAACCAAAAATGGCCGCTATCTTGAAATAGTACAACGTAGAAAAATAATATTCCGTACCAAAATGAGTCTTATTATTTGTAATATATATAACAAGTTTGAAGTTGATATATTCAGATGTCCCTAAGATATATCATAATAAGTAAAAACACATACAGACAGATAGACGGGAAACTAAGCGTTTTAGGTCATGCCTTCATACGAACTTTCTTTCTTCATTTTTGTATGAAGAATCATATCCCAAAGTCCCGAAAGGTTTTTGAACACCTGCGGCTCACACCTAAGCTTTGTCGCAATCAGTAAAACCTTATTAATTTGGTAATACATTATTTTATTACCAAATAATAAACTCCAGGATAGTAAATTGAAAAGTAAATAAAGCAAATACAAGCATGATTGGTCAAAGTGGCAAGTTTATAATGAGGGCTATCTGATACAGACACTAGAAAGTACTCGGTATCTGCTGACAAAGTGCAGCAACAATATTTGCTATTTGCTGATCGCATGAAACTACTCAGCCGTACAATGTCGTGTTTGATTGAATGCGGAGAGCCGAGGCCAATGTCAATATTAGCTCTCCTTTTTATTGTTGCTATGTTAGGCCAGTATATTTATTTATTTAACAACCTTTATCTTTTAATAATATCAAACCGTGACGTAGATAGTGAGTTTAAAATAAATATTTAGAAACTATAATGACTAAATATTATTTAAAGGTAATAACTTAAAAGTGAAGTAACACGTTGTAGGTAGGTATTTGAGGTTGATGTGTAAACAGGCTAGAACATTTATTAAACAATAAGTTGGTTTTCTGGCCCCACTTTAGGCTTTGAAATAGGTTAGTTGACTAAAACTTGAGTGCAGTCGGTTGTAGATATTATTATATATTATATATTATATATATATATATATATATATATATATATATATATATATATTATTATAGTCGTTCAGGGATTTAATGACTGAAGGATAAGGAGGGCCTAAAGAATTCTCAGATCCCTTTAATTGGTTTGTATAAATTAATAGTATTACTGCTACAAACTCTACTTTCTACTACGTGTTCTTAATCGTTCAGCCTTTTTATAAAAATGTTGGTATTCTCGTGACAATTTTTGATGTATTACTTATCTATAATTTATTTAGTATCATGACACGTGTTGTTACAACTAAACAGGATGAATACAAAACGTCTTACAACACTACAAAGTATTCAAGATTCAAGATTAAAGATTTATTTGCCATTAAATATTTACAATAAATACAATAGGCATCGTCTACAACTAAATAAATAAACTGAGCAACATTGAGGCAAAATCTAACTCAAACAATTCTCTAGGCTAAAGTACAAGTTATCACTGCCAGTATTGGAAAAGTTGGAGAAAAATGAAATGAGATTGATAAGGAAAAACAAAATGGAAGAAATACCTGATTTTTGGTGGGCAGAGGGATGCGGTGGTTAGTATGTTAGCGTAGCTTGTGGTGCAGAACGGTGGGGTTAAGACAACTTAAACTGGTTTTGTGATCAGATCTGTTAAACTCGTTAGTATGGTAGAAAGGATTGAGAGTTAGCCATTCCCTCAAACATAGGAGAATCTCGGGAGTGGCAGGTTCCGGATTTTTACTGGCATTTGGTTAAAAAACCTGAAACAGGAAAGCTTCTTAAAATTTTCTCAAGCCTTACTCTAGGTAAAAACAGGTTACAATTTGCCCTTGTATTGTGGTCATGTTCTTCACTAACAGCTAAGAACAGACTGTTTTTCTCTGTTATGGCTACAACACATTGTAATATATACAGACTATGTACTGTTAGGATAATATTCTCAATGAACAGAGGCCTATAATGATCAAGCCAACCAGCGTTTGAAATTACTCTAACTGCTTTCTTCTACAGTAAAAGAATCTTATATGCACTTGAACTGTGCCCCCATACAACAGAACCATAGGCCACATGACTCTGAAAAAAGCAAAAAATGCTTGTCTTACAAAGCTACTAGGGAGATCTTTAGCAAGCTTCCTCAGTAAGTAGATGACTCTACTTAGCTAAACACACATAAAACACATAGCACACATTGTTCAATGTGAGCTTCCCATGACAATTTAGCATCGAGTGTAAAGCCTAACAACTTGACCGGCTCACTTATTTCAGCATTGTGACCTAAACTGAAAATGATTTCCTGTTGCTTTGCATTGTTAAGTGCCAGTGTGTTGTCCATAAACCAATGGGATGAGATATTAAACAATTCTCTGGTTCTAGCCACAGCAGTAAGGAAATCAGCATGGCCAGAAAACAAGGTTGTGTCGTCAGCAAAAAGCAAAACATTGTGAGCGATACATTGCTAACACAAACAGGGATAGGCTAGGGAAAAACTCAGCCTGAAAGACCTCGCAAAATTCACCAAGGTCTAATGGCCTCTATTAAGCCATCTCTATTTGGCCTCTTATTAGGTTTAAGGCTATTTTATCTATGGACACTGCGGAGCCGCCACTACACGATCGTCTACAGAAATGAGCAGCAAGCTCCATGTTACCAAGGACGCTAAAAGATTCAATTTCACCATTTACAAGCTGATGTTTTTATACGCAAAGAATGTCAATACCATTTCTAGAGCACAGAACCTCGAGCTCGTGGGTTTTGTTTCTTAAGCACTGAATTTTCACTCCATAGAACCTAAGCTTATGGGAATGCAAGGT
Source organism: Allygus modestus (assembly GCA_963675035.1). Lineage (NCBI taxonomy): Eukaryota > Metazoa > Arthropoda > Insecta > Hemiptera > Cicadellidae > Allygus > Allygus modestus. Next base: position 257,992,644 of record OY776111.1, on the reverse strand, counting down.
TGACCTTTTGGCTGAGATATTGCTAACAAAAGAAGTATATTGCTAAGAAATAGGAATATGTTCAAAGTATCATCTTCCAATTGACTAGTGACATGATAAATTGTCTACTTTTTATCCTGATATTAGTTTTGACAGTTTATTCAGCAATATTGTGAAACTCTTGGGTGAGTTACTGTGACTTAAATATAACTATGAATCACAATCCGGGGTTCTAGATTCATCTAAGCATGAACTTGATTCCATTTCTTTTATATTTGGAAAAAACCCACAGACTTAAAGAGAGAGAAAAACTCTCATAACACAGGACATAGTTGGTAGTAAAAATCGTTCCCTTGTATCTAAGGTCGGAACTTTACACTTGGCTCTAAATGAACGAGATGCACAGATCAGTTCAATCATGGCTGAAAAAAAATAATTTGCTAAAAAAAGTCACAAGAATCGAATCTAGTAATAAAGCTTTGTCGAATAAGATAACTGACCTTAATTCTAAGTTAGAACTTGTTAAGAACGAACATTTTATCCTTAGTACCAAGAGTTGTGACATGCAGAAATGGGTTGATGACAATCTAATAAACACTTATTTTGAGGAAATGTCTAAAAGTGTTGATAATGGGAAATGTGTATTTTATGGACCGTCTGACACTCATTCTCTAAAACTAGGATATAAGGAAATTGTCAGTGATGTTTTAACTTCATCGTCTTTCTCTGTTCATAATTATGTTTTTTCTGCGTAAACAACAACAATTATGTAGGTAAGGAAGATTCTAGTACTCATTTGGTCACTGGTATTTTTTGACTCAAACGAGAAGAAAACATTTCATTTTTATTCCAAAAAGATCTGCTCTTAAGTTGGTCGAGGACCTAGACATAGATTGTATAGATTGTACTGAGTTAGACTGTCTCCAGCAAAACAATGGATTTAAATGTGGTTTTAACGTTGTTGTGAACGCCACACAGTGGGGTATTCTCTACGAAAAGTTGGCCAAAATTATTAAATGATTTTTATCTCCTATTTTGGTGAAGAAATTATGTACTAATGGTGTCTAGTAAGTAATCAGAAAAAAAAACACTATTCTAAGTTAATTTCAATAACCTAAACATTAAACTAAGGACAACTCTGTGTTATTATGCGAATTATTGAAATTATGTTAAGTTAATCAGCATTTCCTGAACATCTATGGTTTTACTTTGCATGTAACAAATGGTTGTTTGAAGAATCATTGATTACAGAATCCTAAAATAACGTAAAACAGTGTATTAAGTTTCTTTTGAAGTTCCGTTGGAAAAGAACGTGTACAGTAATAATTTGCACACACGCAAACACACTATCATTAGAACAGATATGTCCCTTCAATCTTTGTCGATGATATTCACCCATTAAAATTTCATTGACCTAGAAACCACACCAAATAAAAAAAAAATCATCTTTGTATCAATACTTAGGAAAACCCAAGTTCAACAGATACAACAATGGTGTTTTCAGGCCCAGTAAAAACTATATTCAACAAGCTAGAAGCTATATAATAAGCTAAAAGTTGTAAAACATGTTTCTTGTTAGTTTTTAATATAATATTAATTTAATTATACTAATTTCACAATGGAGACAGTAGGTTTATAGTTTTTATTATTTATATCTATTATTTCTTTTTTCATAACACTATTAATAAAACAAAAATTATAATGGAAAAATTGTATTTGTTTAAATTATTATTTTTGCATGTTCACAATTCAAAAAGGGTTTCTGATCATACTTATAAAATAGATTTGTCTATATAAATGTAATTATTTGTTACATAAAATGAATGAATTTGTTATAATTCCATGAGCAATCTATTTAACTCGCTCATTAGTCTTATATCCTTGACTGTATTTTCACTACCTACTTCCTATAGAAAATAAAAATAAAAATCTAGCCTGATTTATATCAAAAATATTCCTTGGAGATACCACACAAGCTGCCTTGATAAAGACAGTAAATATATAAACAATAGCCATGTTGTACATATCTATATATATATCACTATTATACCACAATATATATTATACCACTGTAATGGTTGCATTGGGAATAACTAAGCTACACTCGCTAATTATGCTTAACTAAATGTAAATGTATTATATGATTATCGCAAGATAAGCCTGAAGACTTCAAATCGTACACAAATAAATTATTTTACTTATTTGCCCTTACTTAATTTATTTACAAGGTAATTAGTTTACATAACATACCACTTTGTTATTTGTGGGAATTTATTGTTGCATGTTTTGTTTTGTATTGGCGTCAATGAATTGGTGTGTTCTGGTAAAAACTATCAAAGAGGAAGAAATTTACTTTTAGAATATCACAGTGAATTAGCTTGGAAAAGCTTGGAAGGGTTTCAAGAAGTTTGATATAAGTTGAAATTAGTTGTGAATCCTCCATCTTGTATAAGGTATACAAATGTATATTTAAAATAAATTAAAAGTGATGAAAAAATTATAAATTATACATGTATGTAGAGCTCAAACCTTCTATATTGACATCCATATTAGCTTTTCCTTCAATATATATTGTGTGAATTATTTTAAGTAAATTATAGCAACCGTTTCTTCAACACTTCGGACGGTCAGAAAATGTGATTGCAACAACCACAACTTTAGGAATGATGTGACATGTTTTAAAGTTATCTGATAAGCAAATTAGGCGTTGAGCCACTGGGGAAACCCTTTGGGAAGCTTATAATGGTAGAGTAGAGTGGCAAAAGCCATTTTTGATTTTTCGACTTTTGGCCAGCTTTTAATGCAATATACCCCACTGTGCGCCATGTTTATATTGAAACATTATTGTATACCAAATATTGTACTACCTTTTGAAGAATGGTAAAACGGTCGTTTGACTACTTGTGAATCTTATAGTTTTATGCCAGTGGAGACTGTAAATACAAAATATAAAAGTGACCTTGTACTTGAAACTAGTATTTCTCTATTAAGTAGTGACTCTTAGGCAGTAACTCTGGTTTCAAGTCATGAAGTGGAAGGCCCCCCTATCACTAAATGTAATACTGTATCCCCTCTTAATATTGAGAAAGTCAACAATGGAGCTTGAAAATAAGTTAAAAGGAGTAAAGGTTCTCACGATAGTAATCCCCAAGTCCTGGAACATCAAACTTTCCTAAGTAATAATCCTTTTGAAATGCTCTATGTTGTTGAGCAACAGGATGATGACATTGATTTACCTGCAACTGTGAATACCCGACCTAGCATAAGTAGCCAAAGTAGGCGTAGTTTTAAAATAAATCAGCCCACTAGTAAAGCATCAGACAATTCCAGTAGTACTATTAGCAGCAGTGAATCCTCCTGTGTTCTGTCTCTTAACAATGTCCCTGCTGATTCAAACGCTAACCCAAGCTATGATCATATTAGTGCTGACTCAAGCATTTGCAGTGCTGCTGTTTCTAGTAAGATTAAGATAAGAATGCTAGCTGACAGTCATGGACGTAGGTTTGCTGACCTGTTTCAAGACAAGTTTCACGATAAATGTAATGTACTTGTTAACTTTAAACCAAATGCGACCTTGAATAATGCAATTGATGGGTTTGATCATGTAGTTGATAATATGAAAGAAAATGACTGCTTGTTAGTATATGGAGGAACTAATGATATTGTTGATGAAAATTGTAAGCCTAATTCAACTGGTTGTTATAAGAAACTCCTTGATGGGAGAAAACACACAAATGTTATTTTTTGTGGAACTGCCCTTCAGGTTTGATAAGCCATTTTTAAACAAAATCATGTGTGGAATAAATTCTGAAATAAAACTTCTTGAAGAGTCGTATTATGATCATGGTAAGTTTCTGCCTTTGAATAAAATAGATAACAATTTTTTACTCGATTAGGGTTGCACTTAAACCTTGCAGGCAAAAGGAAAATATTGTCAATGATTGATAGCATGTTATTTTCCATCTCAGACAAGACTAATGCTAGTTCTGCTATCTCAGTCATAGTTAGGGATCGCCCAGTGAAGAAAGATCCATCTTATAATAAACGTATTTATCAGACTTCCACCTTATACCCTCAGTTTGAAACGCTAATCCTCAGGACCATTTTTTAGAACAAATGGAAGTCTCCCAACAAAATAGCTTGTTCAACGGTTGATATACCCCATACCTCCAGAAATGCAAATCTGTAGGCGAATTTTCAAATGCGTCTATTACAACAAAATGTAAGAGGTTTAGTGTCAAATTTTTGTGAATTTGAGATCATTCTTTTCTTGGAATCTCCATATTTGATTTGTGTGTCTGAACTTTTTTTGAAGAAAGATGAACTAGAAGTCTTATCTGTAAAGGAGTTTTCCCTTGTTGATTCATTCTGTCGCAATATATCTGAAAAAGGTGGAGATTGTTTGTTTATTAGATATGCCTATAAATATATTCATATTGATATTGATCAGTTCTGTCAGGAAGGCAGTTGTGAGCTGGCCGCTATTAGGTTAGATGTTTATCCGAAGCCTCTTACTATTATGTGTGTGTATAGGCCTCCGTCTAATAGGGTATGTGATTTTGATGAATTTCATGATTTGGTTCATGACTGTTTGGTCAAAATAATGAAAAGTAATTCACACACACACATGGGATACGGTCCATTCTTTTACTAGCGAATGTAATGGTGAAAAACTATTATTGATCATGTGTACACAGATGTAAACCCCTCTGTTATAAACACAGATGTGGTAAAAACTGCTGTAAACCACGTTAAAACTGTCGACCTTAAGTTAAGTCCTATAACCTCAAATGCCAAGATCTTTTCCACTCGTTCTTTCAATATTGACAATACTTCAGTATTCGCCACTTACTTTCAAAAGAATTGTGGATGGATATGAGTTATTTAGGATCCATGGATGAAAGGTTTCGTGTGTTTAACTCAGTTCTGTCTTATCTCTTGGATGTAGCATTTCCTTTGAAGAGAATTAAACTGAAACATAAACAATTAAACTCCAGATTAACTCTAGATGTCGACCTTCAACGTATGAGAGATGGTCTGATTGTTCTGTGCAGTACTTACAAAGATATTCTCTTGGCGGAACCTCATAGGTAGTTTTACTTACGGTTGAAAAAATAATATAGGTTACGTATTCGGGCATTTAAATCCAAAAACATGTTGAGGTATATTGTAAAATCCAACTCTAAGTCCAAAGCCATGTGGAGTATTACTGATTACAATAGGAAAAGTAAGAAAGAATCATCATGCCATATCGGACCCATACGTGATGCTAATGGCGAACTTGTGGATGAGCCATTCAAGAAATCCAACGCATTTTTTGCTGGTTTTTTAATGGTATTGGTGAAAAACTAATGTACAACCGGATACATCCGCTTCTCCTGCTTTCACTAATGGAAGTTCTTCTAGATCCCCTAAAAAATCATTATTTTCATATCCAACTGATGTTGCTGATATATGTCGTGTGGTTGGGTAATTAAAAAACAGTAACTCTTTTGGAGTTGATGGAATATCTTCTAGGTTATTGAAGGAATGTATTGATCTACCTCTTCATTTGGTTTACTTAATTAATTATTCTTTTTATTCCGGTAAATTCCCTTCCCTCCTTAAAATGGCAAACTCCCAAATGCGCATTAACTACAGATCAATTTCTTTACTTTCAACCTTTTCAAAAGTATTTTAAAGGTTGTAGCTGCCAGACTGCTTACATTTTTCAGTAGAAACAACAGTCTTTTTGAAAACCAGTTTGGTTTTCAAAAGGGAAAAATGTTTTTAGATGCAATTTTTGTTGTTGATAAGGTTTTGAATGCACTTGATGATAAGCAGCACGTTATAAAATCCTTTTTGATATAAAGTAAGGCTTTTGATCTTGTTGACCATTCGATCCTTCTACAGAAGCTTTATGGAATGGGTGTTAGAGGTTGTGCACACGATTGATTTTCATCGTACCTCTCAGGTCACAAACAAAAAGTTGAAATTAACTACATTGACAATATGATTTGTATCCGCAAAATGACTTCTAATGAGATGTGTATCAAAATGGATGTCTCACAAGGGTCTGTTTTGGGTCAAATATTTTCCTTGTTTTCATTAATAACATTCAAGATTGTATAAGTAAGGCTTGTATCTGCCTATTTGTAGATGATACTTCACTTAATTTTGGAAATCAAATGCAGTTGACATGGAGATAAATAGTTTTATTGAATCAAATTATCTTTTTTTAATGGTTCAAAGCAAATGGTCCTGTCGTGAACACGGAGAAAACTCATCTTCTTAACTTTTCTATCAGAAATGTCATACTGATGGTATTCAGCTTCTTGTGGATGAATCAGAAGTAATTTCCGCAGATTCTGTAAACTTTCTTGGACTCAAGCTTGATGCTCACTTAAAATGTTATGATCATATTAATAGGGTAATTTGAAAACTTAGTTCGTGTCTGTTTGCTCTCCGAAAGCTTGATAAATTTGCCAACAGATGTTTTGCTTTCCCTTTATTATGGCTGTTTTTACCCAAATTTTATATATATTGTTCCTATTTGGGGTTTTGAGAATTCTAGGACAAAATCGATTTTTCGCCTACACAAAAAAGCCCTGCGGATAATTTTTTGACTCAAAAGAAATGAATCCTGCAAAAATATTTTTCGGCAGGATAAGATTCTTACTTTCCCTTGTTTGTATATATTTTAAACCTTGATGTTCTACAAAACACATTCTTCTGCAATTTTCTTCAACAGTTTTTCTTCCAAATATGCACTCCGCCCACGGTTAAACATTCCAATTCCAAAGAACAGGACAACCTTTTTCCAACGTAACATCTCTTTTAACTGTATCAAACTTTTTAATTCTTTGCCTGCAGGCCTTAAAGTTGACCTCCCCATAAAACCTCCCTCTGCCCCACTGGCAATCACAACTCCCATGCTAATCTTATTGAAAATAAGTATTTACTGAATAGGTTATTCCATGATCAAACAATGAAATTAATGATTATAAAACAAAACCGTTGAAAATATATTTTACCAATATTAATTTATGATCACGAGAGAGATTACGACGGGCTTACTATTATTTAAGAACATTTGGACTTCATTCATCGGGCTGCGTTCTTGGCACGGTAACCGTAGATATTATGATTGGACAGTAGATATAAGGGCGAGTTTCCATCGCAGTATGGGTTATTAAATAAATTCTCACAATCTTGTATAAATACTATATTTATATCTACAATATCCTTTTAATACAATGCCACTCTCTTAACTGGTCATCTGGAGTCAGTCTTAAACGTTACTACTACAAAATATAACAACACACTTACGATATTGTACAAAATATATATATATATCTGTAGGTTCGATTTTAAATTTGAAGAAAATTCTACATAGCAGATGGAGTTTGTTTAAAGCTACGTAATGATAAAGCTGAGATGGGTGAGGTGCATGTTTTGTAGCCACCATAATGGTAAAAATGTAACTTACATTTGGAATAAAGTCCAAAATTAAAACACAGAATGATAATAAATTCAATATATTTGTAGATTACTGAAAACTTACATTTCTAACGTTCTTGTACATAAATATTTTCTGATAATTATACGAGGTAGTATTTAATTTTTTATAAAAATGAATTTAATGTATTTCATTGTATTTTAACAGAATAAAAACCGAAGAGAAATATAGTGTTTTAGTGTATAGTTGATGATATTTTAATCAACAAAATGATTAGTTAACCTAATTCTTGTTTTTCTACATATAAAAAAATATGATAGAAATGAAAATCTAGGTAATAGCAAGCTTAAATCTGGGTCACGAGATTATGGTCAAGTCTAAAACATACCATGTAATATAATGGTTAAATCAAAACGAGTACTAACGTTTTTCTTGGGAAATCATTAAATACAAAACAATCATATATTTTGATTAACTACAACACGCTTAGGTTCTTCACAGCTTTCATAGTAAAAATAATGCATTATTGCAGTTTTGATGGATATTACAATATTATATACATCAAGTTAAATTACAAGCCATATACATAAAGTGAAGTGCACATATGTACGGAGGTATTGCTTGTGAGAGGCCGCACCATCACGCTGAACTTTCATGTTCAACGCCGTTCAGTTCTGCAGCATTTTCATGTTCAACGCCGTTCAGTTCTGCAGCTTGTTCAGGTTCAACGCCGTTCAGTTCTGCAGCATTTACATATTCAATGCCATTCAGTTCTGCAGATTGTTTATTTTCATCACTGTTAGCGGTACTAGCTTGCGGAGTCTCGGCCGATTTGCAGTTCAACTCCGACCATTGTTTCATATTTTCAAGGGCTCCTTCCATCATTACGTTCAGCTTCGGATTCATTTGGCCCAAGGACTGGAATGCAAAAGAAAATACAACATTACACCTACGATACATGTTCTAACTTTAAATTGCATTTCAAGAACTTTCGTGGCATCTCATCAAAATTAAAATGTCTGCCTCTTATTACTCTTATTAAAATAAATGGTTAGCACGTACAAAAGATAATCATGCATCTAAGGGACTTAGGTTTCCAGGAAGCTGCAAAGTGTATAATTACTGTTTTTGGATGCATCATCCAAGCGAGTCTCTGCCACAACGGGACTGTTTCAAGATAAAGTGATTATCTACATAATTTATTCAACATCCTTCTAAATCATATTGTCACGACTCACATCATCAGAGGAATCATATATGGGATCATATCTGATAATCATATTGTCAGAGGGGTGAAATTACCCGTTCATAATATGGACTAGTGTACCAGCTTTAATAAAAGTCTAACCTTATTTTAAAATGTATGCTATTAATTAAGTTATGATAAACGATGTTTTTCTTCAATTTTAATGGCTACAGTATTCATACTGATTGCAGACAGTGGACAGATTGATGATTGTACCGCGTGTAAAAACAAGATATAAAAGAAAAATGACATATTACACAAATAACAATAACTTACTGCTTCCCCCACGCCACTTTTATTTAGATTCCCTAATTAGTCCAGTCAAGTTGGATATTAAAAAGGGTCCTTGCATGCAAAAGGTCATGTAGTTATAATTTAGAAGAATGTTGTTCAAACCCATTATTTGTATTCCTGGTTGCAGAAAACCTGCGTACTCAGCCCCAATGTTGTTCTTAAGGATGTTCTTATGGAATAAATAATAGGGGTTGAGTTTTAAAATATTGTATTTTAGTAAATAATGATCGTACTGAAGTCGTTATCGTCTCAAACTTCAGCAAATATTATCCAGTTTAAGAAAGGATTGAACAACATATTCTGTCAGAGGCATACTTTCGGAGATCTTTAGCAAAAACTGAAAAAGTTATTGTTTATTGGCTACTTCGCCGGAAGCACAGGTTTTTCGAAGCTGAAAACTTGGTTAATTACTTGTGGTATAGGTCCTAACAACATAATACAAAATTAGAACTACATGAAATTTTGCACGCACTGGAGTTTATTTTGACTGGACTAATTTCTCTAATTATTCTTTCCCTTTAAAATAAAATTATCATCTAAATTTAAAATAAAATTATCATCCAAATTGAAAATAAAAACAAACTATTTGAATAGTTGGAGGATTTTGATTTATATGAAACGGTGTATTGTTTTTGGCATGTATATACCTGGTATAGAGGCAAGCATATTTCCCTGATCCAGTTGATCTGCAGCTGAGGTAGCTCGTGCTGACGCTCGCGGTCCATCAGCGCCTGAGGCTGGATGTTCAGCTCCGTGCGCTCCTTGTCTCCTTGGCTGACGAACTCAGCGGTGACGAGGCGAGCGACACGTTCCTGCACAGACCACGGCTTGCTGCTGGCCGCGACGTCGCTGGCCGTCATCAGCATTGACCTCAGCAACTCGCGGTGTTCCTCACACTCCCAACTATACTGTCGGGACTCCACTAGAGAGAAGAACTTAGGTCTCAACCTGCCACAATAAAAATACGATATTATAGCCTCTCGTGTACATGTCAGGGCTTACAAAAGACACTAATCGACGTCAGCATCAACCTCAGCGACTCGCGGTCATCGTTACACTCCCACTTATACTTCATTGTCCCCAACATTCCATTTGTTGCCAGGTCGGCAATTTCCTAACCCGCTACCTGGTTTATGCTTTACCCCAGGAAGGAAGCCGAACTCGGGAGGAATAACTTACCTCACCCCAATCAGAACAGGGGTTAACTGGGATACTCATTTAACTGCATAGAAACTCAAGATACCACTGGACGAATACAAATGAGCTTTACAAATGCAGTTCAGAAAAGGGAGGCATGTGAGTGGTTCTGGATGCACTAGCCAACCCCTGATAGTTTAGAGCCACCAACATTCAAGCCGGCGCAACCAGGCAAGTTATCCATTTCCTGACCACATAATACATCAAAGCCGATACCAAACGCTGGGTCAACTGATTTAGCATCATGGCCAAGCCTTCGTTGTTTACTGCAAGGAGGTGGACAGAGAAGTACAGCCCACCTGGGTTAACAGGAGCCAGGACCCAACTCCGACATGACACCGATGACCCAATGACAGAACTGAGAACGTATGCCCGCACTTGAACGTGTACTGCGTGAGACGAGCGTAAGGTTGCCCATTTTCTCCATCTGCAAGCAGTTAGCTACAGCGTCAGGATAATTTACCGGAGTGCGTCATAGAAATCACCCTCACTCTAGGCCCCGTTTCTCTACCTGAGAGAATAACTTAGGTCGTATCCTTCCATGATGGTACCACGAAATTATAGCCTCTTCTGTACACAGATTGCTGCTGGAGCTAAGGCTAGACGTTATCAGAATCGAGTTCATTAACTCGCATGATTTATCACAATCCAGATATACTTTTACGTATTTCTGTGGTTTTAATAAATGCATTAAAATCAATTATTAAAGTAGATAAATTAAATGTATCTATTCTTTAAAATAATTTATCGGGTGATGTAGCGTGAAAAACATATTTAAAAATTAGAGATAGTATTTTTGCCAATGGTCCAACAGTATTATCCGAAAAAGACATGACAGAATAACGTGCTGATTGTGAGAAGCTTGCTAGATATTCTGGGCATGAATAAGCTTTACACTTTGCAGGACTTACCTTATACGCAACACCCTTATTCGCCCTTAACCCATATCCGTTCTATGCACATATTCCTCGTTGCTCTTTATTTAAACAGTTTTAAAGACTCAAGTAAAAATACCATTGGCGTATATCCACACAAGATAAAAAATAGATCTATCTCTAGGGCTCACTTTGACTAATACAACGTCATAGTACAGCTACAAAAATATGGTTATTAGAACATAAAGAACCACTATTTATAAGTATATTTATAGCATTCTAGCATAAATATATCTTGAGATACTAAAAAAAGCTTTATTTGACTATAGACATCACGTTGTTTTATGGGGATACGTTGTATAATGGGGAGTTAACATTGAGAAAACGGTGTTTTAGCGAATTTCCCATACAGGGAAGAAGCTATTACCGTAGTTCTCATGGTAAGACTTAAGCACGAGACCATGATACATTTTTGCTTTGAGTTCCCCATATTCCAAAAACACTATTCGTTCAAATTTATAGTCATGTGTCTGTTAATTCGATAGCTTCTTTAAAAAAATCCGATTTCGATTAAATATGGCACAAACGTGTAAAGCAACATTCATGACTTTAAGTTTGAAAACCAGAAAAATCGAACCCTACGAATGTGGTCTTTAGAGTTTCAAAATTTTCCAAAAACCAGTTTTTGAATTTTTTATCCTAACATTTTAAAAACACTCAATTTTGGTTTTGGTAATTTTATAGAGCTTAAAAAATAATATGGTATTTTGAATCATTAACCTAGGTTAAGTGGCTGAGAAAATAAAAAAACAACTTATTCATACAATTTCCCATGTTAATCTTTTGGGAAAAAGGGCTCTACAAAACAACCATTTTGGTTTTTAAATTGTGATTCTACGTCCAACCGTAACAGAAAGATTCAAAGTCGTTGCCCAATCTTATCTTTATAGAGAATAAACAAAATGTTATATCATGATTATTTATGAATGTATATTGGTGACACTTGGTATGTGGCTTTAACAAGCACTGCTGTATTGGTAATTGCACAAAAACAGGACTTTTTTTATTGTCCCCTTAGCAGGAAACCTGTATACTCGCTCAGCCCTAATTGGATGAAGCGAGCGAAGGGAGTTGAATCCTTCATACTCGTGTTTAGTCACTTTTTGTTACGCTAACTCCTTTTTAACGGTTTGATGAATTGCTTTGAAATTTTCAGGGGAGCTCTTAAGTGTAAAAAGGGTGGTAATAAACTATAATTGGATTATTATTTTGGTATATTTTAATTTTTTCATTTTCCAGATACATTCAGATGTGTCTTGCTTGGGCTGGGTAGTAAGTGGTAAGCAAAAAGTCGCTCAACTGATTTTTCACGGCCGGATGTTGACAAATGATAGCAGCTAACCAAAACAACCGATTATGTCGTCTGTGGTCTCCTGGCCGGTTAATTTAGTAGTTCAGTTAATGAGTTAATGGCGTTTGCCATTAAATGAGTTTTTAATTAATAATTTGTAATAGAATCATTCCACATTTATTCGTTTTTAAAACAATCAAAATTATGTATTCAGTATTTTAGTAAAAGTACTTATAAGATGTAATGGAAGTTGTAGGCCATATGGAAAAGCTACACACACAGTCTGTCTACTCGGTTACGACTTTAACCTGTATGGTACGATGTAAACTGTGGTTCAATAGATCTACACCTTTGAAAAATCCTGATAACCTGTAACCCAAACTTTACAAACTGTCTCATTTTACAATAGAATGGGTTGATTTTTAAGATATAATTTTCAGTAAGTAGTACAGTAAGTTTGCGTTAGCTCTATTACTTGTCAGTGGCGCATTTATTCAGAATTTTTTTGCGGTGGATGGGGTTTGGCCTTACCTACATCCCACTCTTTCTCCCGTTTTTCACATGTATTGTTGAAATTTCTGGGGGATATTCCCCCCTGGATACGCTCCTGTTACATGTTGGTTATTGTTTATGAAAAATTTGGTTAGGCCTAGGCGTAGTCTAATGTTATACATATCTAATTATTATGACTTTCTGATTGTTTGAATAACTTAAGTCAAGACTTTGACACTAAAAAAACTGTGAAATGTATAAAACTGTTTTTTTTGCTTTAGGCCTCTGGTAAAATTATCATTACCTTCTGTAGGTATTATATTGTTTAGGCTGGGTAGACTTTTATAAGCGGAATGATATTAAAAACCGATTGAAATAGTTCGATACGGTATAACGATTATTTGGGTTATTCGGTTAGGGTTTCGGTTAAGTTATGTTTCAGTTTAGGTGTCTTTAAATTTGTCCAGATAATAAACGTTGATTTCATTATTACCTAAACAAACATGTAAAACTTATTGCCAGAAACAACATTATCATGTCGTGTCATTGTCATGTTTAATTATTTTTTATTTTAAGTTTTAAAGCGAAAAACAAACTAAACAAAACAAACATGAAGTAATAACTAATATACAAACTAGAAAATATGTTGCAATCGATAGAAATATCGACCTAATCGATATACCGTATCAAATAATTTAATTGTTTTTTTATATCGTTCCGCTTATGAAAGTCTACCATTTAGGTTTGCGTTTATTTTTCCCTGGAACCTAAAATTGATGTTTAACCTTATATTTACGAAGAACTGACCATTATAAAATTTGTTAACAGACTAGGCCTATTGTATACTTTCACAGATTGAATGATATTTACAATTGGCTTAATTTTGCCTATTTGATTCGATATAAGTTATTGATTGATTCAATAACATGTTAATCTATATCTTATCTACAGTATTTTAGGGCTGTCTAGAACTAGCATCTAATAGTGATTTTTGACTATTTTACTGGTTTAAAATATGTTAAGTTAGCCTTTATTATAAAACAAATATTTTAGACTACATTCCTCATGACTACAGGCTATATTTCATTTCACTGCTTACTGTGAATACGAAATCCAAATTTTACCTTTGTACAAAGGCTGTTTTGGAGTTTACTTTATTGTGAGTTTTCTCTCTGAAAACTCAACTAATCCATATTAAAAATTTTAAAACAGTTTCTTCATTTTCACTGTGTTACTTTGAGTAACATATAAAATACACACTGAACAAACACGACAAGAAAGCAAAATTAAAGAGCATGTGCACGGCTTAAGCAGAATGGTTTGCAGCTTACAATGGCCTGAGGCGTAATTCTTGTACGTGCCCTGAAATGTTTCTTTCATTTTGTGTTTGTTCATTGTGTTTTTTGTTAAACGTTATTCACTCTGATGCCGGGAAAAAGTAACAAGGTTTTAAAGTCTAACAATGAATGTTAGTTTAATGAGCTACGAAGAGTACCGGTGCTCGTGGATTAAGTAAATTTGACTCGGTAATTGTACCAGTACTGAATTTCTTGGTAAGCAGTAAACAAAAATATATCTGCATACTGTCCGCCGCACTTAAAGATGATTTGTCAAGAATTTATCGAAATTAGTCTCACCTGTAACCAAGGCAAGATCATTCAAAATTATTAATAATTATTCTACCAGTATTTTTTACCTATTGCAAAAATCTATAAGTTGGCTAATATCATGTTAAGTCTCAATTTAATTATTCATTAATTTTCAATATAGATTTGTTTTGTATCAATATTTGTACATTATTTACAAAGCTGTAACCCAAATTTTATAAATAGATATTTTGTTGTGAGAGCCTTGTTTAGAAAACAAGCAGCCTTGGGTTATTCTTTATTCTCAAATTGTACTTGACACCCTCAATTATATCTTTGAGAAGATTTTGCATTGACAATTCAGTTTGTACTCATCTACACGCATAATATGAAGTCAGTCCTCTCTAATCTTACTCCTTCAAATAGGCCTATGTGTCTGAACACATAAAAAAAGATTAAATAATTAACGAAAGTGTATTAAAACTTTCTAGGCCTGAAATAACAGTAATTAATTTTTTTAGACTATATAGGTGCTTTGTTTCCATATATATTGCAAACTTATGTTTTATTTTTGTTAACAGACCTAGAGTATTTAAGATAAGCTAATAAAATATTTCAAATTTTGACAACTGAAATGAAAGTTTATTATAGTAATAGATTTGTTTATGATCTGTTTACTAGACATCATGAGGATGATAAACAGTTTGGCAATATGTATTTACCATTGCTTTGTACTTTATTCGGATCATTTTAGGCTAGGCTACTCAGGTTAAAAAATTGGATTCCACCAATAGGGTAAGAGCCAACGACGGCAAGACCTTTGTTATTTTATAAAAGCTGAACGTTTTTCTGAGGGTGGTCTATAACGTTGCCTACAAGTCGTTTACAATAATTTATTACCTATACTGCCTATGGTGGTATTACAAATCATCGCTTCATCCTATTACGGGACATAGGAGCGTATACCTAGTGTTATTCTTATGTAAAATAAGTAAAGTTTTTTATCTCCCTTAATTATGAACATAAATGATTAAAACTTGATATGTAGCTTCACCTGGTTTAGTTATATTGATGATTGCATAAAAACACATTTATTTTATTTATTGTTGCAGCAAACCTGCGTACTCAACCCTGATGTTATTCTTATGGAGAATAAATAAAATTGCTTACATCACTTTTTACTTTCTCCCTCTATACATAGTATAAGGAGAAAGTATTGTTTTCGTCAAAATTTTCGAATCTGAGTTGTTAGTGGAAATATTCGTTTTGATGCTCCCTGAATCCAAAAAAGTGGTTTTTACGTGATGTCTGTCTGTCTGTCTGTGTGTGTGTGTGTGTGTGTGTGTGTGTGTGTGTGTGTGTGTGTGTGTGTGTGTGTGTGTGTGTGTGTGTGTGTGTGTGTGTGTGTGTGTGTGTGTGTGTGTGTGTGTGTGTGTGTGTGTGTGTAGATGTGTACAGAGCTAGAGCCCTAACCAATGGGCCGATTTTTATTAAATTTGGTATGTAGGTACTAATCCACGATATATCCAGGCATTTTTTAATTTTTTAATTTTTGATTTTTAAGGGTAATTACTACCCAAAAACCGCCAAAAAACATGAAAAATCAAAATTTCAAAAAAAGGCTCTAACGATTTTGATTAAACTTTAGTTGTTTATAGAACTTTAGTTTTCCAACAAAATGACACCACCCGCATTTCTGTAAAAATTCGGGTTCAGAAATTACAGGACTTAAAACATCAAAAATCCAGTTTTTTGGGTTTTTCATAAAAAGACATAAATATAAAAAATACTACTATTCACCATTAACAAGAGCTAAAAAAACTAAATAATTTAGTATTTTGAATTACTATTCTACGATTCCTGGTTTCGGAGAAAATTGATATTTTCATTTTGTGGTAAACGAAGTACGTTGTACAATGTTATTCTTATGGGGAATACAAAAATTACTATTTCTCTCTTATTTACTGATCAATTTCATTCAAAATTGATATTCTTGTCAAGTTAGCATTGACCAACAGAGGAAATTTGAAATATGTTGCCCCTTAATAACCCTGGGGGGGAAATAGGCGGCATTTCCCCTCTTAAAAACCACGAGTGTAGCAATGGATTCTGTGGTGCCTCCAAAACAGGGATTTGGGTGGATATTTTTGAAAATAACTTGTTTATAAGATGTTCTGTACATTCGACCGTGCTTTGTATTCTATATTTAGTAAATAAAAAGTAATTTATTCATTAAAATTGGGCTAAAAGGGAGAAAGTATGTGTCAGTTTCCTGATACCGTTTATTTATAAATGTATTTTTATGAAACTTGGTAAGTGGCTTTATGTGGTAGTGAGAAACATATAAATGTATTGTAAATTCGGTGAGTGTGCAGGTTTACTACAATGGGGGTATTATTACTTGGACTAGTTTTATTATCTTCAATACTTCCATACCTACTTTTACACCAGGCGGACCCTTCTCCTTACTACTTTATGCTCAGCATCCCTATCTTTTCATTGCAGATAAAAGAAACAACTGCATCAGAACAGTAAAAAAAGGTTTGCTTGATCATCTGCTAGCATTTCAGATCAGTTCTTTCGCAAGACGTGTTGTGTGAACGGCCC
The DNA here is from genome assembly GCA_963675035.1 of Allygus modestus. Taxonomy (NCBI): domain Eukaryota; kingdom Metazoa; phylum Arthropoda; class Insecta; order Hemiptera; family Cicadellidae; genus Allygus; species Allygus modestus. Next base: position 257,975,579 of record OY776111.1, on the reverse strand, counting down.
GGCGGCCGGCGGGTAGAACTTCTCTTAATATGTACTACTTTATCTACCTGATCATATGGATGTATGGGATTCTTAACTGAGTTAATTTTTCGCCGAAAGTGTTTAGATAATTTAGACAAATTCTTTCTATTTATTTACAATTCTTATAAATGATTATGTTTCTTGGAGGCATCAAAGTAATTAATTTTTCGTTTGAAATGTTATTATAAATGTATACTGCATGATCTGAATGTGCACAGCTAAAAACTAAAACTCTATGGCAAATTCATGTTTTGTTTACCCATTATTCATGTAACATTTCATCTCTTTCTACGCCTTATGCATTAGAAATAACAGTACTGTAAAACGTGTAGTAAAAAATAATACCCCCGTCGCAGAAAACCTGCGTACTCAGCGAATTTCCAATGCAAATGTATGGGTATCACTACGACCTAGAGCCACTTACCAAGTTTCACAAAAATACATTCATTAATAAGTGATATATAGCATTTTATTTATTCTCCTTAAGAATAATATTATAAATGAGTACGCAGGTTTGCTGCAACAAGGAATATAAGATAGGTGTTTTTTTGCAATTATCAATATAACTCAACCAGGTGAAGCTACATACCAAGTTTTATTAATTTAGGTTCATAACTAAGGGAGATATAAAACTTTACTTATTCTCCATATGAATAACATGGGGGCCGAGTATGCAGGTTTGCTGCTACGGGGACTATCAACAAAAAACTTGTTTTTTTGCTAATATCAATATACCACAACTAGTTGAAGCCACATACCAAGTTTCATCAATATACATACATAAATAATCAAAATATAACATTCTATTTATTCTCCATAAGGATAACATTGGACAACGTACTGTGTTTAGCACTTTGAATATCTCTGCAACGATTGTACGTAAAACAACAGTTAAAACGCCAAAATGAGTGTTTTTTAGAGCTAAACTGATTGGTAGAAAGAAATGTGGAGGTTTTAGTGAAATTATCTGAGGAAAATCTAAAAACCGTATTCCCATAAGATTAACATGGGAAATTTTATGGACACATTTTCTTACTTTTCTCCACAACCACTAAACCCAGCTTAATGATTCAAAATACTAAATTGTTTGTTTTTTTAAGCTCTACAAAATGGCTATAACCAAAATCTAGTGTTTTTTAAATTTTAGGGTAAAAAGTTCAAAAAACTGATTTTTGGCAAATTTTAAACCCCCATAAAACCCCCTTCCCATGAATCGATCGATCTTGTTTTCGAACTTAAAGTCATAAATGTTACTCTCCACATTTTTGCCAAATTTCATAAAAATCGGGCGCTTCTTTCAAAAGTTATCGCGGTAACGGACACACACACACACAAACATATATATACAGGGTGAATCTCGTAAGTTGTCCAGTATTGATTTCAGACAAACCGTTGGTCCTACGATGATGAAATAAAATTATTTCCCACTAAACCAACCCCAAGGAATAACGTAAAAATATTTTTAACTATTTTTAAATACAGGGTGTACCAGAAACTGAGGGTCACTAGTCCGAATCTACGAAATATCAAATACAAACGTATATCATGTTATACATCAAATTAAAGCTCTTTTCAATCCAAACCATTTGGCGGAATCGGATTTTGATTATTATTGATTCATTTCAAAATGGCGGCTGTTTTTTTGAAAAAATTAGTATTTTTTTGAATACCCTGTATTTTTCTTAAAAATGCAGATATCTTGATTCTGATTCAAATATCGCATTCCTTATGAGCTAAGCTTTATTTTGATATGCAACACTTCAATATTATCTCAAAAACAAAAAGTTTCAAAAATATCAGTTTTTGAAAATATGTACATAGCCAAAACTCAAAAATTTCAAATAGCACCATATGTCAAATAGCATATAATTTTAAAGGTATTGCAATTCTAAGAAACTTTCAAATTTAAACCTTATGCGTATCTATTTTGGTTTTCGAGTTATCAACAAAAAACATGTTTTCCCACATTAAAACGCATGTTATTTGTTAAACATGGTGGTAAAGGCTGGACCATAGTTCTAGGCGTCTGGCTGACGCATGCGCATTAATTTGCTGTGTTAATTCCCCATCTGTCAAAACTTGGGCTAACATATGATTAAATGCAAATTCGTTATTACGCATGCGTCAGCCAGACACCTAGAACTATGGTCCGGCCTTTAATAGTCCCATGCATAGAGTAAATCTTATTTTATAAAAACTACAATAAGAACTTGTCTTAAAAAAATATTCTTTATGTTACATTTGTTACAAAACCACTATAAACAATCTTTTTGTGTATAAAATATTTCAAAAGTTACCATTATTTTTAGGTGCTACTGGATAAACTATTTACAGATGCTCAAAATGCCTTCCCCCTACTTCTAAAACCATTTCAAGTCTTTTAGGAAGGTTGTTTACAGCACGACGTACTTCTTCTTCATTTATTTGCCTACACGCCAACCGTATCCTTTCTTTCATCTCATCTCGAGTGGTAGGAGCTGTTCCATACACCATGTCTTTCAGTCTCCCCCAGAGGTAAAAGTCCATGACCGTTAAATCAGGGGACCTAGCCGGCCAAGGGATGGGACCTCCTCTCGCAATCCAATTATCACCAAACATCGCTGTTAGAGTTTGACGAACGTCAATAGCGTAATGCGCTGGACAACCGTCTTGCATGAACCACATTTCTCTTTGTATGTTGATGGGAATGGGCCTTAACAGCTCGAGAAATTCTTCATTTAAGAATGCATTGTACATTACACCATTTAGATTCGTTTCGAAGAAATGAGGACCAATTATTTGCCCATTAAACACCGCACACCACACATTGAGGGTCCACTGTCTTTGATTGTTCACTTCCCGTAGCCAATGTGGATTCTCCCTGCTCCAATACCGCATATTGTGTCTATTAACGTCACCGTTGTTTTTGAAGGTCGCTTCATCGCTCCACATGATGTTGTGAGCAAAGTTAGGATCATTAGAAATTTCATTTTGAGCCCAAATAGCAAAATTAATGCGGTGTAGATAATCATCTGCTTCCAATTCTTGATGCAGCGAAATGTGGTATGGATGGAAATCATTAGCCTTAAGAGGGGGCCGGACCTAGCTCCGCCAGCCGCCGGCTCCGGTCGTCTTTTAACATGGGGCGCTACTATAAATGTTTTATTTTATTGAATGCCCGCCTTTAAATGCAAAAATGATCGCAGGCCAAACAATCTGATAGTTATTAGCCGTATGACCTTAGAATCAAAATGTATTATTTTTTTAAAATAATACCTAAAACATGTAAACTAAGTTTCTTTTTTCCCATAAGGAGTTGTGTACTTTTGAAACAATTAATAAAATGACACGTTTTATATAAATTAAATTTGAAAACGTCATAATAGCAGTCATGTTATTGTTAATGTTTGGCCTGAGTATTTTTTTGGTTTTAAAATGTGAAACTGTTCCAAAATAAGACTTTTTTGAAGTCTTACAAAACGAGTAGGCCCACAGACTGCAACTGGTTCACTGTCACCCCGATAGATGGCAGCAACGTCGCTTACCGACCAAAGATCCCGTTTCCGCAACCGATTTTGCGCGGCAGATTTGATTCTCCTCTTGAAACCATTATCACCTACTGCTCGAAATCCAGTACATTTTTTCTCATATTTTTGAATTTACATGGCTCCTCATGACATACTGTCTGCCCATCAATTAGTCCTGAAATCAAAAAACCCATTTGGACTTAACTTAAGATAACCAAAATTTATCATGTTGTATACGATTTATTTATTTTAGCACCTAAATATTTCTTAATGCTATTTATTCATACCACTGTTTATTTTATCTTGTTTTTGTTAAATGCTTAAAAATTAATTGTAAATGTTCATTTTTATATACAAAACCCTGCTACGGTATAAAGTTTATGTATATAGATAACAACTTAACCATCTAATTCTAAATAAGTTTAATAAGTCATATGTTTTACTTTTATTTTTGTTTATCGTTTTGTTTTTACAATTTTTTACTCCTGATGAAGGCTTAAGCCGAAAATTTGAGTTTTATACTAATAAAAGAATGTGTATCAAGGTTTTTTTTGTTAATTGTCTGTCATTTCAGTAATCATTTATTATTTAATGTCTGTAACATCTGTTCTTACTGCTATGCTGTGTTTTGTTTTACAAAACGATAATGACACCTTAGTACATGGTGTTCGTTTTGCTATGTTGGTGCTGTAGAGGGGAGATATTGTGCTTCCAGCTGCTTTTCAAACACGGCACGGTTTTTGTCATAATCTGCAAGGCATTATGACAAACTCCAGATTGTATACAGCTCACTGAGCAACGCGCCGGAAACCCCTAGTGTTACTATTCATAAAATATAAAAAATATTTCAATTAGAAATGTCTGTCAGTCATTTAGCCAGTCCAAACCTGGGAAAAGTGTGGGAAATCAGTATGTCACAGGAAGTGTTGCCCTCTTAGGTGCAGATAAAATTCCATGATGGTCGCTTATTTCGCTGGTCACTAACTTCACTGAAGTGTTGACCTCACAGGTCGCTTATTTCGCTGGCCGCTTTTTCCCCGACACCAGACTTCACCAGAAGAGAGTAATATATAATTTCGAGTCCGTGTAAATGTTCCAGAACAATGCACTGACCGATTCTAAGACGTGAAATGATTTGGAATTTTTGACCTTGATGTCTTGAATTTTGAAAAGGAACCAAGTCGGAGTCGTAATTTGAGGTTTCAGTCCAAAAACTCTGCTGACTCAAACTTAGGCTTTGTAGGCCTAACTGATGCAGCCTCCCAGTACTCTTCCCATTGTACATTAGCTTTCGTGGTGACGAACGAATTTGTGTAATTGAAACAAGGTAGAAACGAGTTAATAATATTGTTTAAATGTAAAGCATCTTTATCAAAAGAATCCGGTAACTCGTTCCCTTTTATGCCAATGCGAGAAGGTATCCTAAACAAAATTACTTGTACTTCAAATTTAATAATTTTGTAAACTGTAGTCTGATTTCATATTCGATGTGTGCAGATTTGGCATGAATAATACTTTTGGAATCAGATAGAATTATTATTATTTTACTTGGTGGTAACGTTTCTATGTACTTCATGACAGTAAAAATAGCTAGAGCTTCAACATAATAACTCGAATAGTGTTTATTTAATATGAATGATATAAGCTTATAGTTGGTTTTATCATACATACAACAACTTACAAGTCTTCGTTCGTCAGCTTTAGAGCCGTCAGTGTAGAGTTGGATGTAAGAAAACCATTGTGATCGGATTTCAGACTCGATAGAATTTATAAATAACCATAAAAGGATCTGTCATTTTTAGAAGACTAAGAAAATACGAAAAATATACTGGGAAAGTTGTAAATAAACTATTAAAATGAATGTAACAAAATGGACATAAATATAAATATTTAATATCAATTTCCATTTACACGTGTTGAGTGTATAACTGGAAATTAGCAATTGAGTATTATTTTTTATCCAATAAAGACTTAATTGATTAACATTGTACACATTTTCAAGGCTTATTTTTTGTTAATGTTTCAACAGCTGTTAAATCGTACACTCTAAATATGAGTAAGATTTACTTGCTAAGTTTGTTGGTTGCTTGCTTGCAACTCTGATCTCAAGAACGGCTGCAACGATTACCTTCAAAAGTTGTAATTTCTGGGTTAAAAATAATTTATAGACAGGTCTTCTCGAGGGGAAATATCTAATTAAGTAAAAGAAAATTGACTGTCATGGATTCGAAAACCAACGAGAATAGGTAAATCATGGGAATAGGGTTTGACGCAATTAACCTCAAGTGACCTTATTCAAATGTTTTTACAATTTCGAATTTTGGCTTTCACTGTTCATTAGATCATTAAAATACTACGCTAAGCCGATTTAAGTTAAGAAAATTCCTCTGTTATTTCTCATCCGATTTTTAGGCCTGAGCTCACCATTGTGGACAGGACTTACAGCAGTAACATATATGTTATGAGATAAATACAGATACACAAACCACTGAAATGATAACAAGATTATTGTCTGATTATCAAAAGAAAGTGACTGGCGGAGCGACCGAACATTCTATTTCATAACCTCGTGGAAAGTAAAACACATGGGTAGAAATCTCCGATAAACGTTATTAAAATAGTCAGTTAAACATGTTTAGAGCAATTTTTTCAATTATTTGTTATTTCATTCCGATGAGTTCATATGGATAGTTATGTTTTAAAAAGCATGAATTTAAATTTAAAATTCCTCAATTAGGGTTTAAAAAAATAAAACTATCAATATAAACTCATCGGAATAAGGTGCGAAATCTTTGGCAAATTTACTACAAAGGTGTTTAACTGGCTATTTAAATAACGTTTATTGGAATGTTATCTTTTCTCGACGTTATGAGGTTGCCGCACGGCCGCTCTGCCAGTCACTTTCTTTCGATAATCGTAGAGCTTATTAGCAATAACTTAGCTCGGTTTGTAGCTAAAGGAGTCATTATTAATTAATTTTCCAGTAAACTGTAGATAAAATGCAGGCTAAACAGAAGGTTAGAAGTTATAACCTCTACAAGTTACTAGTGTTTTTTATCCTGACTATAGCAACAAAGTCCGTTGGAACAAAAAATACAACGGTCTGTAGGAAATAGATCACAAATTGTGTTAATGAAAATTGCTAAACTCGACTATAATAGTGAAAAGTGATATTCTTAAAGCTTATAAAATTTTCTTACGGGATATAATAAAATACGTCTTACAACACTTAAGAATATATTTACACTTTCTTTAAATCGATAAGGCGGTGGCTACAAAACTGATACTACAAAAACAAATTTGAACCAGAGAAATTAATAAATAAATGCCTAATGTATTTCTTATAGCCTAACTTAATATTGTTACTAGTAATTATTATCAGACATAAGATTTAGACGAAGTTGCAACATATTTGATCAGACTTCACACCAAACAGTCTTGGCAAGAATTTTGGGTTTAGTCCCTTGTATGCGGGGCGTGCGAGAAGCCGCCAGTGACAGTGAACCCGTCTTTCTAGGTGTTGTAAATCACACTAGACAATACCGATCCGTTGACTGAAGGCCGAGCCTTCGCACGCTGCCGGTCGGTAAGGAAGAATTATTTGAAAAACTGCTAGCGCTCTAGTGGCCAAACTCCAAACGAAAAGGTGGAATTCTAACTGACTCCTGCCCCCTCTTAAGGATCCTACAGACTGACATCTGGCTAATACCGGATTCCCTAGAGAGAACTCTGGTAGACACATGAGGATTAAGTTCTACTGCAGCTAAAATATCCGGTGCTCTTGTCTGTCTTACTGGCATAGCTTTTAGTCTTTTTTTGGATGGCTGAACTTTTCCAGTCGTTCTTACTCGTTGAGCTAAACGTACAAAATCTTTACGGCACTGGCGTTGCAAATCAGGAAACCGCTCTGCATACAGTCTTTCGGCAGCACTAAAGTTCTGGAAACACTCACCTAAAACCATTAACATTTTAAAAGCTTCTTCGTTACTGTATACCATAATTAACAACCAACTAGTTAACACAATAAGAAAAACTAATTACTGTTTGAAATAAAATAAAACTAATAACCGCTCAGACATGCATTGTGTTAACTTAAGATGGAAACATCTAATAAATGTAAACAACTCAACAATACTAAATAACAGCTGATAAATAACAGCTGACTATTACCACCATGTTTAACAAATAACATGCGTTTTAATGTGGGAAAACATGTTTTTTGTTGATAACTCGAAAACCAAAATAGATACGCATAAGGTTTAAATTTGAAAGTTTCTTAGAATTGCAATACCTTTAAAATGATATGCTATTTGACACATGATGCTATTTGAAATTTTTGAGTTTTGGCTATGTACATATTTTCAAAAACTGATATTTTTGAAACTTTTTGTTTTTGAGATAATATTGAAGTGTTGCATATCAAAATAAAGCTTAGCTCATAAGGAATGCGATATTTGAATCAGAATCAAGATATCTGCATTTTTAAGAAAAATACAGGGTATTCAAAAAAATACTAATTTTTTCACAAAAACAGCCGCCATTTTGAAATGAATCAATAATAATCAAAATCCGATTCCGCCAAATAGTTTGGATTGAAAAGAGCTTTAATTTGATGTATATCATGATATACGTTTGTATTTGATATTTCGTAGATTCGGACTAGTGACCCTCAGTTTCTGGTACACCCTGTATTTAAAAATAGTTAAAGATATTTTTACGTTATTCCTTGGGGTTGGTTTAGTAGGAAATAATTTTATTTCATCATCGTAGGACCAACGGTTTGTCTGAAATCAATACTGGACAACTTACGAGATTCACCCTGTACATATATATATATATATATATATATATATATATATATATATATATATATATATATATATATACATACATACATATATATAAATTTGAATGAATAGTGTTTTTGACATCTGGGGACCACAAAACAAAAAGTTATCATGGTCTCGAGCTTAAGTCTTACCATGGCACCACCTACGGTAATACTGTAGCTTCTTCCCTATAGGGGAAATTCGCTAAAAACATACTTTTAAGATTACTTTTATGAACAAATAAATAAAATAGAAGTAAAACAAATTTCAGAATTACGTAATATACTGTTTATATCCAAACCAAATCAAAGTTAGATTTAAAAAATAAATTTACCAAATGTATTTTTTAAACTGATTATTACAAATTGTATAGATTTATTCACTGGTATAATTGGATATACAAATTACAAATTACTAAGTAATGCGATTATGATTACGAAGAGTCATCAATTCATAAATTTGTCAATAGTTGAAAGTATAACAAGGTTGTACTCACTCGAAGTATGTGGAGAGATCCGTGGCTAGGATGCTGTGCTTGAGCACCTTCATTACGGTTGAGAAGCTCCCGGCAGAGAGTGAGGAGAATATGTTGAGGTTCTGTAACGCAACGTTTACACTTCATTGGGCCTTGTTCCGTATCCTTCGGGAATGTTTGTTTAAGCGAAGCAGTCAAAAACACCGACTGTTACTAAGAAACAGTTGCTCAAGCGTCATATTTGATTTAGTTATTTGTGATCATAATAGCTGTTGACAGGCTACTATAATCAACTTCAAGAGATTACGGGTTCGTTTCCCAAAATGTCCACACAAGTTTTGGATTCGACCACTTTCCTTTCAAAGCGTTTATATTCTCTTAACATCTAGTCTTGAAATATAACAAAACAAGAACACTAACGTACCTCGCTGCTCAGGATCATGACGGCGTGGTTGAAGTGGTGGTGTTCCATGGTGTTAGTGGTTCCATACAACTGCACCAGAGGAGATCCAGCCCTGTAAAATATATGTAATTTAGAATGCGTGTTAACAGCACTATGCAGAGAGGTATTCCCCAGTCCAAGAATTACGAGAAAAACACAATATAAAATATTAACGCATTTATAAATCAGCAAACTGCTAAATACATTTTTAACAATATATGGGAGTTTGTAATATTGTGTTAGCTGTTCGTGTTTTTCTCTGCGTTTTACGTTCAATTGTATAGCTGATGCAGTGAATTTTGTGATTTGTGTGTACATAAATTCAATAAGCGCAAACCCTTAATTAAAAAGAATACTCCATCTAACAAGTTTAACTTGTAAGTACCTATTGTATGGATAAATATATTTTGGTTATTTATTTTAATACAATTATTATTGTATCATTACTCTTACATAATCTAATGACTATTTTTAGTTAACGTCTATGGAAATAATTTAGTTAAATTTTACATACTATAAGCTAGATCTAAACCAATTGGAATTAAACTATGTTATGGGTTTACACATAAATATTGAATTTACCAAGCTAAAAGCACAATGAATAAATATACCGCGTATTCATTCATGGGGACATTGGATTATGTCAGTTCAAATGCTGTAAATATAAAGAAAGCTGAATGTATGGTGGATGTTCCAAGATTATCTTCCGAATCTTTGTAAAGAAATTTAAAAGGCCTAAATTTCTATATAATTTTTATGATATTTGCAGCATAAACTCTAAATATTATAGCAGCATTATATTATTCACAAAAATATGGTTTTTCATAGCTTATAGACGATCAAATTTGACAGCAAAATTATAATACCCGTTGTCAATTTTATAAGATTTTGATAATACTTGAGAATATATTTTAGCATCAACGCTAACACATTAAATTAATTATTCTTTTATTACCTTATTCTTCGATAGAATTTTAAAACGAAATAGCTTTCTCTCTGGTGTTCCCTGAATAACAACAATTTTATCTTGCACTGTTTATAGGTTTGGCAACAATATTTTGTTTACATTATTTCTTTAAATATTGTTTTACTAAATAATACAATGTAGATGGATATGAAGAAAGATATACACAGTAAACACTGGCCAGTCACATAAAAAACAGAATACCATGGTTAATCAACAGATAACAAAGGCTGCTTTGGAATAAATGCTACACAGGGATCGATCGGAGCAGCGCGGCTCTGGTGGCATTCATCACATTCCGTGTAATTGTGAATTACGATTATGATGAGCCGGTTTTGTGAAGTCAATTAACATTATGTTGTCATGTCAATCATATTATTAAAATGTATTTGTTTGTTTGCCACACAAGATTATTTTGAACCTGTATAACATTTGTTTGCTAGGAAATAATAGATACCGATGACTATGAAAGGACATGAGAACGAATTAGAGGTTAGGGCAAAATATATCTCACATAATACCAATACAAATGGAAATTATTTTAAATGTAATGTTGAAAGGAATACTTTTCTTGGAAGGCGTTGTTAGTCCCCCGGTGGTCAAGGTCGTGACACAAGCAGCCTACGAACATGCCGAGGACCTCTAGGTCACTGAACGTGCCTTTCATCTCACAACCCTGCAATAGAAATGTAACGTTAAAGAGGAATACTTTCTTGGAAGGCGATGTTAGTCCCCCGGTGGTCAAGGTCGTGACACAAGCAGCCTACGAACATGCCGAGGACCTCTAGGTCACTGAACGTGCCTTTCATCTCGCAACCCTGCAATAGAAACGTAACGTTAAGAGGAATACTTTCTTGGAAGGCGTTGTTAGTCCCCCGGTGGTCAAGGTCGTGACACAAGCAGCCTACGAACATGCCGAGGACCTCTAGGTCACTGAACGTGCCTTTCATCTCGCAACCCTGCAATAGAAATGTAACGTTAAAGAGGAATACTTTCTTGGAAGGCTTGGTTGGTCCCCCTTTGGTTGAGACCATGACATAGACAGCCTACGAACATGTCCTCTAGGTTCTCTAGGAACCTCTAGGTCGCTGATCGTACCCTATAGGTAATTTTTTATGTTTTAGGCCTGAATCAGAACAAATATACATCTAAAATCATTAATCAAAAAAGGTTTAAGTTTGAAGTACTTTTATTACAAATAAATATATTCCGGTTATTTGTTTTTATACAATTTGATTTGTCTCAATCTTTTAACTCTTATTTAATCCAATAAATATTTTAATTAGAACTAAACTAATTTAGATTTAACGCCTTTAGTGATTTAAACATAAATAATGAATTTACCAAGCTAAAAGCACAATAAGGAATAAATATACAGTGTGGCCATAATATAATGACATCATTGATTCTGTACATATAATGTAAAATATTAACGCATTTATAAATCAGCAAACTGCTAAATACATTTTTAACAATTTATGGGAGTTTGTAACATTGTGTTACCTGTTCAAGTGTTTTTCTCTGCGTTTTACGTTCAATTATACAGCTGATGCAGTGATTTTTGTGATTTGTGTGTACATAAATTCAATAAGTGCAAACCCTTATTAAGTCCCAATAATATATCCCAATATCTATACATAATGTACCCAATATTATACACCTGTAATAGACTGAAAACCTTATGATAACAAAAGAGGCGGGGTTCTCCACGTAGTTCTGACAGCACTGGATAGAAATCACCACCATCGCACGGAATGGCGGACGTAACTCTGGCTCATGCCGATTGGTGCGCTCAGCTCGGCCGTGGCGGGTTTTAAAAATCTCATTTTGCTAATAAAACAACTGCCTCGCTTTTCTCGCAGCTCGGAAGTTTTAATATACGATTTAACAAAGGCTGTAAGGTTGCAATAACAAAGGTTGTGTGAAATAAAATTAATATTGTAATAACTGTTACAAACTTGTAATAAAATTGGTGTCGACGTCATAACCGTCTTTCACCAGCGTCAATCAAGTGAGCTCTGTCTGTTTGTCTGCCTAGCGATTCCAAGTAGTTCGCGTAAAGTCTACTAGGAGGAAGCACATTCGATAGCCCCTGTTGCCTACCGCACTCAATATATTGTGCTGTTTCTTGGTTAACCGTTAAAAGCATTGCATTTACCGTCTACTACAGGTGTATAGTCAATGATATATTTAACAACGAGGACAAGAAACATATTTGTTAGGGAAATTGTTTTAAACCCGTTTCAGTATATTTAATACGAAGGGTCAATTGTTTATAGCACTCTTTTATAAAACATATTTCGCCCTTTAATAATTGTTGCGTGTTAAAATATGTTCAACATCCATCCAAAGCGCAATTAAAACTTACTCAGTCCACATACTCACCATTAGAATAGCAAACATGACTTGCGCTACGTTGAAGGCGTGCCTCCAGTTGTGGTAAGGGACGTCTCTGTAGTTGCGCTTCACTGTTATCAGAAACCTATACAGCGTCTGAAACGAAATAGAAAGTAATTTAAGAGGACAAAATTGATATGCAGTTGAAAATTTAGCTATGTAGAAACAGAGAAGCATGGGGACAGGGAATTTATAATAACAATGTAACTTCAGGAAGACACTTTTTTATCACTTGTTCTGTTTGATATCAACGTACTTGATTGGATGGAAAAAGTGTGATCAAATATAATTGTTGTTTAGTTACGATATAAATATCCAAACCATTGTATAAAGGATTATCTAAAGTAGTATCTAAAGATAACATACTATGATTCTCTCAGTAAGAAATGCGGCTAACACTTAGTTGAGTTATAGATAAATGGCATCAGAAAACGAATGCATAACCTCTTCTATTTAAAGCTTCTTCTGTACTATTGCTACATACGCCGTTAATTCCCACTATGTGGATTTTTTTCTAACTTAATCCGAGGAGTAAGTAAATCTTTTGTTGTTATATGAATAGAGGGCAAATACGCTATGCTATTTCGGCACTCTAACTAAATGAGATAGTCATTACTTAAACCACATGTAAGAAGAAGATATTCAAAGGTCTCGTTAAAGAAGACGGGTTTTGTGGGTAATGACATGTCTGAATAACGTTTCACTAATGAATAAGATAGCGAAATAAGATTCTTATTGAGATAGGAACAATGCTGTAATTTGATTGCTCGTGTCTCTATCAGTTCAGAAACTATATATAGAGCTCATATTGCAAACTCTGATGTCGTTATTCCGTGGTCAGGGCTGAGTAATACGCTTAAGTGGCTATCATTCTCTCGCTCGTGCTGCAATATTACCTAACCGTCAATATTACCACACGGACCCATTTTAGCGAATATCCTCTGTGGAAGTATTTACTTAGTAAACTCTGTTTGCAACCGTCAAAAGGAAGGCAATTCAGCTATTACCTTAACTGAAGTAATCCTAGTTGAAACGAGTCAACCGAATTTAATTCTACTATTATCTAGATTCATATTTTGTATTTCATCGTTTGAATCTAAACATAATTTACTAACACGTTGATAACGTGTTTACTAACGTTGATAGTGTGTTTGTAACATGAGACAATAACAATTTGTGGTTTCTTAGCTAACGGAAAAGCTCTCTGAGTATGTGTAACGTTATTTAAATTAATCTAATGCCCTGCTCTTATGGGTTTTGTCAATATTTATTTTGGGAGTCATAACAGCTGTACAGCTGCCAAAGCCCGATCAATATACAGTGAAAATTATACGCTTCAAAAGCACAAAAACTGAAGAATATTTTTGTTAGGTTTAAAAACTTATATCCACCTTAAAATGTTTTGCAATTAGTATATAATTGACTGTCTTATTTCATGACAGTTTAAAGCTAACTGAAACCATGGCATTTCTCAATGCTACGTTTTACGGGGGTTATTTTGGGTTTTCCTTATAAGTGGCCGATAATTATTTTTAATGTAAAAAAGTGTATTATAATTCACGGAAAACACAGTCTTTTTACGAAGCTATCGTAACTTTGATATATGGATTTCCATTATGAAACACGTAATTTATCATGTCTATTTTTTCTATAACATAGAAAAACATTAATAAAATATTTAAAAACTCTCCTAGTATTCTACCGTATGGGTCTTAAAAGTTCCAATGTTGTTCCTACGGACATTTTATTTTATTCGATTTGATAATAACTCAAAAATATCTTTTAATTATAAATAGTTCCAACGGTCCATAGAATGCAGTACACACAACTCATATAGTCCCCGGGTGAAGCCGGGTTCTGCACCAGATAGCCTTTTATATATGTATTTGTGGGTATATATCCATATCGTATAGGCAAGACAACTGTCATATAATTAGTCCGATCTTGAAAAATAACCTTATAACAAACGATAAAGCACGATCCACAAACGTGTAAAGCACCATCAGTATTATGAGTTAGCAAACAAGACGGTTCGCACTATCTGATGGGGCGTATTGTATGTATGTAAAATAACATACATACAATTATCTGTTAAACTAAGAATTTTAGGACATATCATTAAATAGAAAATTAATTCTTAATTTTTGAGATAATAAACATATTATAAACTATCAATTTGTCAAAGAATACTGTGTATAGTGTGACACTCTTTAGTGGCTATAGTGTATAGTGGCTATAGTCTTTCGAAGTCAAAGAGCTTGACTAGCCCCAACACCAGACACATAATGTCGCCTGCTAGTACCACCCTTAACATACTGACGCCTTGATCTCCTCATCACCCAGTGAGGAATAGTCAACCCTACATAAGGAAATGTATGTTTATACAGTGCATTACTTACCTCTTACTCGATGCTGAAGCGCTTGATTAGCTCCAACTCTAGGAACATGCTGACAGCTGCTAGCAGAATCTCCTCACCACACCCAGTGAGGAATCATCGCCCCTATATCAGTAAATGTATGTTTATACAGTGCATTACTTACCTCTTACTCGATGCTGAAGCGCTTGACTAGCCTCAACTCCAGAAACATGTTGACAGCTGCTACTGTATCTCCTCATCACCCAGTGAGGCATAGTCAACCTTAAATTAGGAAATGTATATTTATAAAGTGTGTTACTTACCTCTTACTCGATGCTGAAGTGCTTGAATAACCTCAACTCCAGAAACAAGCTGACAGCTGCTAGCAGCATCTCCTAATCACCTAGTGAGGAATAGTCAAACTTACGTTAGGAAATGTATGTGTGTACATTGTGTTACTTATCTCTTACTCGATGCTAAATCGTTTGACAAGCGCCAACTCCAGGAACATGCTGACAGCTGCTAGCAGCATCTCCTAATCACCTAGTGAGGAATAGTCAAACTTACGTTAGGAAATGTATGTGTGTACATTGTGTTACTTATCTCTTACTCGATGCTAAATCGTTTGACAAGCGCCAACTCCAGGAACATGCTGACAGCTGCTAGCAGCATCTCCTAATCACCTAGTGAGGAATAGTCAAACTTACGTTAGGAAATGTATGTGTGTACATTGTGTTACTTATCTCTTACTCGATGCTAAATCGTTTGACAAGCGCCAACTCCAGGAACATGCTGACGGCTGCTAGCAGCATCTCCTAATCACCTAGTTAGGAATACTCAATCTTACTTTAGGAAATGTATGTTTGTACATTGTGTTACTTATCTCTTACTCGATGCTAAAGCGTTTGATCAGCGCCAACTCCAGAAACATGCTGACAGCTGCTACTCTATCTCCTAATTACCTAATGAGGAATAGTCAACCTTACATTAGGAAATGTATGATTTTATACAGTGTGTTTCTTACCTCTTACTCGATGCTGAAGTGCTTGACTAACTCCAACTCCAAAAACATGCTGACAGCTGCTAGCAACATCTCCTCATCACCCACTGAGGAATAGTCAACCTTCCATTAGGAAATGTATGTTTATACTGTGGGTTGCCTTTTACTCTATGTTGAAAAACTTGACTAGTTCCAACTCCAGGAATATGCTGACGGCTGCTAGCAGCATCTCCTTATCTCCCAGTGAGGAATCGTTAACCTTTCATTAGAACATGGATGTTATTCACTGTGTTACTCACCTCTTTCTCGATGCTGAAGCGCTTGACTAGCCCCCCAACTCCAGGAACATGCTAACGTATGCTAGCAGCATCTCCTTAACTCCCAGTGAGGAATCGTTAACCTTTCATTAAAACATGGATGTTATTCAGTGTGTTACTCACCTCTTTCTCGATGCTGAAGCAAATGACTAGCCCCATCTCCAGGAACATTCTGACGGCTGCTAGCAACATCTCCTCATCACCTAGAGAGGAATCATCGACCTTTCACTAGAACATGTATGTTATACAGTGTGTTACTCACCTCTTTCTCGATGCTGAAGCGCTTGACTAGCCCCCCAACTCCAGGAACATGCTAACATCCGGCTAGCCTCAAATAACTAGCAAATAACTACCCTCATCACCAGGAACATTCTGACGGCTGCTAGCAACATCTCCTCATCACCTAGAGAGGAATTATCGACCTTTCACAAGACCATGGATGTTATACACTTTGTTACTCACCTCTTTCTCGATGGAGAATCGCTTGACTAGCCCCAACTCCAGGAATATGCTGACGGCTGCTAGCAGCATCTCCTTAATATCCATTGAGGAATCGTTAACCTTTCATTAGAACATGGATGTTATACAGTGTGTTACTCACCTCTTGCTCGATGCTGAAGCGCTTGACTACCCCCAACTCCAGGAATATGCTGACGGCTGCTAGCAGCATCTCCTTAACTCCCAGTGAGGAATCGTTAACCTTTCATTAGAACATGGATGTTATACAGTGTGTTACCCACCTCTTTCTCGATGCTGAAGCGCTTGACTAGCCCCAACTCCAGGAATATGATGACGGCTGAAACAGCATCTCTTTAACATCCAGTGAGGAATCGTTAACCTTTCATTAGAACATGGATGTTATACAGTGTGTTACTTACCTCTTTCTCGATGCTGAAGCGCTTGACTAGCCCCAACTCCAGAAATATGGTGACGGCTGCTAGCAGCATCTCTTTAACATCTAGTGAGGAATCGTTAACCTTTCATTAGAACATGGATGTTATACAGTGTGTTACTCACCTCTTTCTCGATGCTGAAGCAAATGACTAGCCCCATCACCAGGAACATTCTGACGGCTGCTAGCAACATCGCCTCATCACTTAGAGAGGAATTATCGACTTTTCACTAGACCATGGATGTTATACAGTTTGACACTCACCTCTTTCTCGATGCTGAAGCAAATGACTAGCCTCGTCTCCAGGAACATGCTGACGGCTGCTAGCAACATCTCCTCATCACCTAGAGAGGAATCATCGACCTTTCACTAGACCATGGATGTTATACAGTTTGTTACTCACCTCTTTCTCGATGCTGAAGTGCTTGACTAGCCCCAACTCCAGGAATATGCTGACGGCTGCTAGCAGCATCTCCTTAACTCCCAGTGAGGAATCGTTAACCTTTCATTAGAACATGGATGTTATACAGTGTGTTACCCACCTCTTTCTCGATGCTGAAGCGCTTGACTAGCCCCAACTCCAGGAATATGATGACGGCTGCTAGCAGCATTTCTTTAACATCCAGTGAGGAATCGTTAACCTTTCATTAGAACATGGATGTTATACAGTGTGTTACTCACCTCTTTCTCGATGCTGAAGCGCTTGACTAGCCCCAACTCCAGGAACATGCTAACGGATGCAAGCAGCATCTCTTCGTCGCCCAATGAGAAGTCATCGAATGATAGTGAGTACAAGTTATACTCGTCCGCCCCCGGTACTGCCTTATCCTGCACATTTTAATTCAATGTTATATCATAAATATGTTATGGCAAATATGTTATTTAAAAATTGTCTATATTAAAAATAAATTTCTAGTGATTTTTTCCCCCAAGATTAGTTCCTAAATCATTACCAAAAGTAATAAAATAGTTTTTTGTATTTGCTATGTAAGGGTAGAAAGGGTATAAAAGGATAAATAAAATATTGCAATAGATTTCACCATATTGTAGTAATCATTTGTCAACACGGTAAGTTAAATAGACGCGATTTTCAGAATATTCCATTAAGTTATAAACTTAGAAAATCGTTGTAAACAAAAGCTGACTTAAGAAATTGATGGAGAAAAACATGGTAGCAATGTATTCCCCCATACATTGTGGGGATTTGATCCTTGCCCGTGACCCTTACTTTTTAAATACAAAATCGTCATAATATACGTACGAATCATGAAGTTTTTACACATGACAAGTATAGCTTTCTCTTTTGACAGTTAAGGAGTCCTAAAAAGCAAAAGCCGATTTTATATTGATAATGTAACTAATCCGACATTTATAATAGTGAATTTAGAATTTAGTTTATAATATAAACAGTGGTATACTATCAACAAAATCTTTGTTAACTTACATTTTATAAAGTTTGTGTATATTTGAATAACTTCAGATTTACAAGTAATTAACCAAGCTTTTCCTGAAATGTGAATAAACCGTTTTTAAAACAATTTCACTTAAATTATATAATTTAACATTTATTTGATTACATTCATGCCTTCCTAATAACAACGACCCCCATTTAAAGAACTATAAATCTTAACTGCTAAATAATATTAATAAGAATAAAATTAACTTTATTCTATAATTCGTTACTTAAAATTCCTAAATGATAAGCATTAGAATATTTTGGTTAAAATCTATAAAAAAAGTTAAATGAATAATTTGCATTCCGAATAGATTATACTAGGTAATTGATTTAACAAGTTGTATTCCTTTCTGTTAGACTCTAAAGTCAAGTACATTTCTTGAGTAAATAAGATATAGCAGAACCTAGATAATTTAATTAATTAGGAAACTAAAAATTACACAATTCACAACAAAGGACATCATTCATAGCCGAATTGTATTTGTTAGGAACTCTTAGCGCTATCATTTCAAGAGGGAGAAAGGGGCATTACCTTAAATCTATAGGTTTACACTATGGTCAAAATTGTAACTGATATCGTTAAACATCAGTGTTGAATATGTTAACCCCTTGCATTATGATGTACGCACTAACTCTTACATTAATACAAAATACAAATAAATAAATATACAAAGGTAGTATTACCACTGTAAGGTTTACTCATTTACCCCTAAGTAATATTTTCGATATTAAACATTTAGCTGCGATAGCTTGTTAGAGTAAACAACTTTTGAAATTTCTGTAATTGTGGATTTTACGGGTGTTACTGTTATTCATACTATAATTTTTGTGGATTAAATTTACCAGCTGCTCCTGATTCACTGCAAATGAAAAGTATTATAATAGTTGTCTATTTTATCGATATTATACGAATAGTTGTAAGGATAGAAATCAAGCAGTCATTTTCTCAACAGACAAACAGATGACAAACAACATGTCAAACAGATTAATGATTAACGACAAATCTTAAACAACAATTCAACCGATGTTTCAGATTTGATATGAGTATTACCGACCTTTGCTCAGGAATATCTACGGTAATGGTTGCATTCCGCTATTGCATCCTATTAGTAGTGATATAATGTTGGACAATATCACATTCTTCAAAGGTTATGCTGTATTATTAAAACATTCCTTGAACATTGATTTTATTTCTGTACTTTGACCTAGAGCTATTCAACCAACCCCTTATGTCAATGAATCATACAAAAGTAATAGTTCCCTAAAGTACATAGCCCGCGCAATCTGTGGCAAATTAGATAGAAGAATGAATGTTTGTTAGTGGGAGCTGGAGAGCGGCCAACCAGGTCAGATCAGCGCTAAGCCCGATTGTTATACCGAGGGCAAAACATCCTTACAGGAATTGTTGGTGCGGTTATTGGTTATTTTCAACCCATTTTTAAAATATTGCTTTTCCCATTGGGTTTAAGTGGTTTTACAAATATATAATTTTATATCGATATCAAATTTTTCAAAATAGTATTTTAAATAACTAAATTTAACTATAGAGAACAAATTTGACTTACAATAAATGACTCCAATTCCTTATTAGAAGCGGTAGCGTGGTATGACAACACCTGAAACACAATATTCTAGTAATAAGCATTGACCTGATTTATAATGTAAAATAAATTTACTAGTTCTTAAAACGTTAATAACAATCTAAATATCGCTTATGTCTAAGTTGATAGCTTATATTATAATAAAATACCCCGTCGCAGCAAACCTGCGTACTCAGCGAATTTCCAATGCAAAGTATTAATACCACATAAAGCCGCATACCAAGTTTCATAAAAATATATTCAAAAATAAGCGATATATCAAATTTGAATTATTCTCTATAACAATAACATTGGGGATGAGTACGCAGGTTTGCTGCTACAAAAAACAACAAATATAGGGTTTCTTGTAAATATCAATATTACTCAACTAGGTGAAGCCACATACCAAGTTTCATAAATAAGCAAAATATGCCATTTTGATTATTCTCCTTAAGAATAACATGGGAGATGAGTACGCAGGTTTGCTGCAATAAGGAACACAAAAAATGGGTTTTTATGCAAATATCAATAGAACTCAACTAGGTGAACCAACATTCCAAGTTTTATTAATTTATGTTCATAATTAAGGGATACATTACATTTTACTTATTCTCCATAAGAATAACATGGAGGCTGAGGACGCAGGTTTGCTGCTAAGGGAATTATTGGTAAAAATCAGGTTTTTTGTGAAAATAAAAATAGACCATAACCAGATGAAACCATATACCAAGTTTTGTTAGAATACGTTCATAAATAAGCGAGCTATATTTTTTTCTTATTCTCCATAAGAATAGCATTGGACAACGTACTGTGTTTAGCACTTTCAATATCTCTGTAACCAAAACGTAGAGCAATGGTCAAAACACCAAATTGTGCGTCTTTTTAAGCTGATTCCAATGGAGGAAACTAAAATTTGACTTTTCCAAAAATTATATGTAGAAAACTCAAAAAACCCATTTTTGGGGTACAAAACCCCCCCCAAAATACCCCTTTGGATAGTCCGATCTGTCTGGTTTTCGAACTTAAAATGCTGCTTTACACGCTTATACCAAATTTCGTCAAAATCGGATTATTTTTACGAGAGTTATCGCACCCACGGACACACACACACACACACACACATACATATATATATATACATACATATACATATATATATATATATATATATATATATATATATATATATATATATATATACAGTTTCGAACGAATGGTGATTTTGGGGTCTGGGGACCTCAAACCGAAAAGTTATCATGGTCCCGGGCCTAGGTCTTACCATGCTGACTACGGTAATAGCTTCTTCCCTATAGGGGAAATTCGCTAAAAAAGAAAAAGAAATACTTTTGTATATTTAAAATATGCTAAGCAACTAACTTTAGTTCAATAAAAACATATTTCTTAAAGTGTCTGGAAGGTTATATAAAAAATAATTTGGTAAATATAATTACCGTATCCCTCACCCATTTTACTATTAAATAAAAATTTGTTTAAGTATAATAAGTGCATTCTACCTGTACAAATATAATAATTTCACTGTGTAATTAGAGAACGAAGTCGTGTTTTCTCAGGTGGTGGGGTTACAAAGCCAGTTAATTTGTGCCTAGCGACAATACTGTGAGTTTCCAAAGGCGAAATTAAGGCTGCTTACATTGAATTTACTATTTACTCAGCAAGTAGTAATTGTGATAATAATTGTGAACCGAAGCATTTCACAGCATATTACAAAATGTATATTCAAACTATTGAGAAAGGTATCTAGGGAGAAAATCAATGCCTATTATACACATAGCCTATAATTATAAATGAATGATGAGACCTTTTTGTCAGTTTTTTTTTATTTCTCTGATTGGGCCTGGTGATGACCGGTGTAACTGATTGAAATCGATCGCCTTGCACCATCATTTATATATATTTTACCGTCTTGTATGTAAGGACAGTATAAGTGTAAATATACTTTTCAGTGTTGTAAGACGTGTTTTATTTACCCTGCTTAGTTTTTTTTTATAAACGTACCTCTATTGTAACCTTTTGACGCGCCATGGCCTTCTCGACCTCAGAGTACATCATGGTGTTATGGATACCAAGGCCACAGAATATCGTAAAGGCCTGCAAAAACATAAATTATATAACTGAATAAAAATAAAAACTATCAACTAAGCAAATGTTAAAAAAGAAAAACCTTGGTAAAACGACCTCCAAGAAAGGTGCGTAATCGCAAGGCTCATTTGTCTTTCTGTTCTTTTGTTTCAAGCAAATTTGCTTTTCACATTTCATTTTGTTTTTGAGCAACTTCGCTTTGAACTCACCAAACTCACCAGTGAGTGTAAATCATAAAAGCTTCGCTCATTCGCCCCTGTATCAACAATATGGACCGTAAAGTAGTAATGACATGAAGCTCAAAGTAGTAAAATCGTGAGCTAATTTTCCATCCAAATTCATTGCCCAAAGTGTGTCTAGCAGTACAAAATACAGTAAGTATACACAATTTCTCATCAACTCAATGGTAACACAAGCTAAAAGTATACTGAGATGTGTTAAAACAATGAGTAAACAAAAGAGATAATTTATTGTCATAAATTACAACTAATCACGTAATGCGCAACGAACTCCGTTTACAAAATCTGAATAACAATATTCTCTGCAAAAAGCTGAATCGTAAAAACTAGTGATATAAAATGTCCGCAATAGTTACTTAAATTACCTGGACGAATGTTACAATAACTCCTGATAAAATATTTAAAAACTGAGCAATGGAAGATGCATCACAATTATTGAGACAAAGTAAACAAATTAATTTTAGAAATACCTCGAAAAGCTGTTCATCTGCATCGTCGAAAGGTGATCCGTTGAGTTTGTTGATTATACTGGCCACTCCTAAAACACAATTATCTGTAAAGAAAATTATGTTTTCTACTAAAAAAGGGTTATATAATTAGGTATATGTTGAAAGATTATGTAAGTTAATTTTCTATCCTGTATTATTACATACGTATTAGAGACGATATGACCCATGAGAGTTTGATAAATAATATTGAAATACTACTACTTAAAACAATTCCCCTAGTTTGTTTATCAGTGATAATATATATTTAATGATTGATTATTTTAATATTGTAATAAGAAAATGCGCATTTAAATCAAAAGGAAAATCATAAACATAAATTGTACATCACTAAGTTTTCTAGTATTTTAAAATTCACCGTTAATCTATTAACTATCGTTCAATAAATTGATTGCCTAGTTGACATATAAAATACTCCCGTCGCAGCTAACCTGCGTACTCAGCGAATTTCCAATGCATATATATGGGCATCACTACTACCTAGAGCCACTTATCAAGTTTGACAAAAATACATTCACTATTAAGTGATATATAGCATATTTTATTTATTCTCCATAACAATAACATTATAATTGAGCACGCAGGATCGCTGCAACAAGAAAGATAAGAAATGTGTTTATTTTTGCAATTATCAATATAACTCAACCAGGGGAAGCTACATACCAAGTTGTATTAATTTAGGTTCATAACTAAGAAAGATATAAAACTTTACTTATTCTCCATATGATTAACATGGAGGCCGAGTATGCAGGTTTGCTGCTACCAGGAAAAATCAATAAAAACCGTTTTTTGTGCTAATATCAATATACCACAACTATTTGAAGCCACATACCAAGTTTCATCAATATACATACATAAATAATCGAAATATAACATTTTATTTATTCTCCATAAGGATAACATTGGACAACGTCCTGTATTTAGCACTTTGAATATCACTGCAACGGTTGGACGTAAAACAACTATTAAAACGCCAAAATGATTGTTTTGTAGAGCTAAACTGATTGGTAGAAAGAAATGTGGAGTTTTCAGTGAAATTATCTGAGGGAAATCTAAAAACCGTATTCCCATAACATTAACATGGGCAGTTTTATGGACGCATTTTTTGACTACTCTCCACAACCGCTAAACCTAGCTTCATGATTCAAAATATTAAATTGTTTGAATTTTTAAGCTCTATAATACAACCAAAATCTAGTGTTTTTAAAATTTTAGGGTAAAAAGTTCAAAAAACTGATTTTAGGAAAATTGTAAACCCCCATAAAACCCCCTTCCCATTAACCAATCGATCTGGTTTTCGAGATTAAAGTCATAAATGTTACTCTCCACATTTGTACCAAATTTCATAAAAATCGGGCTCTTTTTTCAAAAGTTATGGTGGTAACGAACACACATATATATATATATATAAATTTGAACGAATTTTATTTTTGGCATCTGGGGACCTCAAAACAAAATGTTATCATGGTCTCAGGCTTAAGTCTTACCATGCCACCACCTATGGTAATAGCTTCTTCCCTATGGAGGAAATTCGCTAAAATGAACATTTAAAATAGGAATCCTTTCAATATGTAGTATGTCACAGTAGAAAAGCAAGTTCCACTTCAGTCCACTTAGAACTGAACTGATGGACTTTTTCTATAAAATTAAATACCCCCGTAGCAGCAAACCTGCGTACTCAGCGAATTTCCAATGCATATATATGTATCTTAACACCACATAAAGCCACATACCAAGTTTTATCATTATACATTGATAAATAAACGATTTATGACATTTTAATTATTCTCCATAAGAATAACATGGCGGCTGAGTATGCAGGTTTGCTGAAGGAAGGAACACAAAAAATGGGGTTTTATACAAATATCAATATAACTCATTTAGGTAAAGCCACATACCAAATTTCATTAATTTATTTTCATAATTAAGGGAGATAACACGTTACTTATTCTCCATAAGAATAACATGGGGCTGAGTACGCAGGTTTGCTGCTAAGGGAGCCTTTGGTAAAAAAATGTTTTTTTGAGCAAATATCAATGGTCCACAACCAGATGAAGCCGTATACCAAGTTTCGTCAGTATACGTTCATAAATAAGCGAGATATAAAATTTTTCTTTTCCTCCATAAGAATAACATTAGACAACGTACTGTGTTTAGCACTTTCAATATCTCGGTAACCAACTGACGTAGAGAAATGATCAAAATACCAAATTGTGTATTTTTTTAAGCTGAATCCAATGGTAAAAACTAAAATTTGACTATTTCCAAAATTATATATAAAAAATTCAAAAAACCCATTTTTGGGGTACAAAACCCCCCCAAAATACCCTTTCGGATAGAGCGATTTGGCTGGTTTTCGAACTTAAAGTCATAAATGTTGCTTTACACGTGTATACCAAATTTCATCAAAATCGGATAATTTTTACGAGAGTTATCGTGCTCACGGACACATTATATATATATATATATATATATATATATATATATATATATATATATATATATATATATACAGTATCGAACGAATGGTGTTTTTGGGGTCTGGGGACCTCAAAACGAAAAGTTATCATGGTCCCGGGCCTAGGTCTTACCATGCCGACTACGGTAATAGCTTCTTCCCTATAGGGGAAATTCGCTAAAAGCCAATACACCTTTACCTCATAAAGACCTTTAGAAAAAAATCTTTAGCAGTACGTAACGTTCTCTTATTGTAAACTGAATACAACAATATATTTACAATACGTTTTCGTGAACAACACAAAGAACAAAGTATATTATAGAGAAGAGACTATCTCCCGGATAGAGAGAAAGCCTAAATACCCCCGTCGCAGCAAACCTGCATACTCAGCAAATATCCAATGAATTATAACATAACACATTAAGCCACTTAACAGGATTCATAAGAAATATAATCACAAACAAGCGATATTTAAAATATTAATTATTCCCCATAAGAATAACATTGGGGATGAGTACACAGGTTTGCTGCAACAAGGAACACAAAAAATGGGGTTTTATGCAAAATAT
Source organism: Allygus modestus (assembly GCA_963675035.1). Lineage (NCBI taxonomy): Eukaryota > Metazoa > Arthropoda > Insecta > Hemiptera > Cicadellidae > Allygus > Allygus modestus. The sequence continues at coordinate 257,949,471 of OY776111.1, read as the reverse complement.
CAAAGGAACTCAGCTAAGTGAAGTCACATACCAAGTTTCATCCATATACATTCATAAAAAAGCGATATATAACACTTTAATTATTTTCCATAAGAGTAACATGGGGACCGAGTACCTAGGTTTGCTGCTACGGAAAACATAGGTGAAAAATTGTTTTTTTTGTGCAAACAACAATAAACCACAACCAGATGAAGCTATATACCAAATTTCGTCAGTTTATGTTCATAAATAAGCGAGATATACAATTTTTCTTTTTCTCCATAAGGATAACATTAGACAACGTACTGTGTTTAGCACTTTCAATATCTCAGTAACCAATTGACGTAGAGCAATGATCAAGATACTAAATTCTTCGTTTTTTATGCTGAATTCAATGGTGAAAATTAAAATTTGATTTTAATAAAAATTACATGTGAAAACCCCGAAAAACCCATTTTTGGGGCACAAAACCCCCCCAAACCCCCCTTCGGATGGTGCGATTCGTCTGGTTTTCGAACTCGTTCAAATAAATGGTACTTTACACGTTTGTACCAAATTTCATTAAGATCGGACTTTTTTTACGAGAGTTATCGTGCTTACGGACACACACACACACACATATATATATATACATACATAAAAATTTGAACGAATGGTGTTTTTGGCATCTGGGGACCTCAAAATGAAAAGTTGCCATGGTCTCGGGCTTAAATCTTACCTACGGTAATAGCTTCTTCCCTATAGGGGAAATTCGCTAAAAGGTGGATGTTAAGGCGATTCCCTCCAGAGAGCGGAAATCGGCATCACAACTGTTCTGTTTTATTTAGATATATTCCTAAAAATGTCTCTATGTAATATATAATGGCTAGAAACAAGGCTGGTGTATTTGCCAGAATCGCCTAATCCAGTCTAGCACGCAAATGTGCAAATAAACCGTGGTGACAGCATGTTTTGGACTAGACTAACCGATGATCTGGTACTTGCGGTTGCGGATGGGCATGGCCAGCAGGCAGCGCACGTTGCCCACAGCGCCCTTCTCCACCTCCACACACTCCGCCACGTTGATGACCTCCCCGGACTCCGCCACCCGCTCCGCCAACCCCAGCAGGTACCGTGACACGCTGCCCTTCTCCACCTGCAGTCTCGGGCTACCACACAACACACATCAGCCATTTTGCGGATTGGCATGGCTAGCAGGCAGCGCATTTGCCCACGGCGCCCTTCTCCACCTCCACTCACTTCGCCACGTTGATGACCTCCCCGGACTCCGTCACCCGCTCCGCCAACCCCAGCAGGTACCGTGACACGCTGCCCTTCTCCACCTGCAGTCTCGGGCTACCACACAACACACATCAGCCATTTTGCGGATTGGCATGGCTAGCAGGCAGCGCATTTGCCCACGGCGCCCTTCTCCAGCTCCACTCACTCCGCCACGTTGATGACCTCTTCGGACTCCGTCACTCGCTGCGCCAACCCCAGCAGGTACCGTGACACGCTGCCCTTCTCCACCTGCAGTCTCGGGCTACCACACAACACACATCAGCCATTTTGCGGATTGGCATGGCTAGCAGGCAGCGCATTTGCCCACGGCGCCCTTCTCCACCTCCACTCACTTCGCCACGTTGATGACCTCCCCGGACTCCGTCACCCGCTCCGCCAACCCCAGCAGGTACCGTGACACGCTGCCCTTCTCCACCTGCAGTCTCGGGCTACCACACAACACACATCAGCCATTTTGCGGATTGGCATGGCTAGCAGGCAGCGCATGTTGCCCACGGTGCCCTTCTCCACCTCCACTCACTCCGCCACGTTGATGACCTCCCCGGCCTCCGTCACTCGCTGCGCCAACCCTAGCAGGTACCGTGATACGCTGCCCTTATATTAATCCATTTTTAGAGTAAAAACTCCTTATAAGTAATTAAGGAGTCATCATGTTATACTTTAATCAATGGATGCACTCTTTATCTATTACTAATCTGTGTTTTTTCGGTACCTATATCTCCCTTAATACTTAATTAAAACTAATAATTGAACCATCAAAGTATTTTTGAAGATTATCTTCTTCCCAGATAAATGCGAAAAATAACAATTCAAACTCATCAAAAATATAATTTAATTGGTGAATCTCATTTATTTATTTGTAACCGGACTCGTGGCAACATATTACAACGTCAAGTTCAATAGCTCGATACAATTTCAATACGAAGCATGAGCAACAAATAAACGTGAAATGTTGTTATTCAATGGTGAACACGTTATTCAGTTGGAACTGAACTACGTCTAGATATATGTATATATTAATTTATACAACACCATTTATTCAGTTATAGTCAGGTAAAATGTTATTAGACAAAGAATAATTAGTGATAATGAATTAGAAGCAAAGCTACTGAGCAGTGACATGTAATAAACTATACCGAATGCACGAGACATTAATAGAGAGTTAAAAAAGAGAAGTTAGCCAATACAAACTAAAGAAAAATCGGTTGCTATATAATACAGTTGAACTGAAAATATATTAAGAGGACTCTGTAATTAGTATATGCATAGGAAGGTCCTTCGGTGGCGTTCTTTGAGTGTCCTGGGAGAGGTAAAATCAAATACAGTGCAATGTTGATAGTAAAAGATCTTCTGAACCACCAGTCCACATTGAAATCTATTAATTAGTTTAAACAAAACTGTATCATAAGACTGAATATATTTTAACAATTGAGCCGTTTGTTAATTGCATTCTCTCATATATATCTGGGAAATCAAATGAAACTACAACCGTTTAATCTGCGTATCCTGATTAAAGTTGTAAAGTGAATTGAACACTGGACACTGGTTGTGATTGTACTGTGACGGTCGTGGGTCGAGGGGGAAGGGATTGAACACTGGACACTGGTTGTGATTGTACTGTGACGGTCGTGGGTCGAGGGGGAAGGGATTGTTCTGCACCAAAGGAACGATATCCTGGGCTCGGACCTCATTAGGCATTTGAGTTATGTTGGAATTATTTGTTATCGGCTTTTTTTCAAAGACATCTTTCTCATTTAACAATTTAAAGATTAAACGAATATTTAGTAACCTTCAACGAGTATTTAGTAAACTTATTAATATATTACTACTAAAGTCATGCGTATTTTTATTATTTCATTTGTTTGTATTATGACAACTATCTAAGGGATCTTCTTCATTACAATAGGATAGAAGTTTGGTTATTCTTTAAGTAAAGTACTGTCCTAGTTTTTAACCATTTTATATGTTTGTATGCAATGCGAGAGTATGAGGATAAAAACAAATTAAAATATACGATTATATTTATTACATATATTTAAAAATAACTATAGCTTTATAGTTAATAGTATCTATACTTTATAAATATTAGGTTTAGATTTTGCACTAAGCAGGTAACTGGAAGCATTTTTCTAGTTTTAACAGTTTGTATAAGGTATACACGTCATATCTATCTAAAAAAATAATATGTAATTTACGTCCATACATCTTAACTCATCAATGCTTAAACTTACTTGTTTAGGGTGTTATGCCCATCCATGGGAGAAGAAAGCTCAAACAATTTCGAAAATTTCACCACCTGAAATAAAAATTAACTTTATAATGATGGAACTAGATATCTAATGATTATAAACCAAACTAATAAAACTCGATAAAATATAGCAATAAAGATATTAGGAGATAGATACACTTAAGGAATTCCAAAAACAATCATCTTATGTTCCGTTACACTATATGTTATCAAGAAATACAGGAGCACTATGCCCTGGAAATTATATGTACACGGACTTGTTTCTATCAGTAACATAATGAACCTGCTCTCCACAACTATTTGAATTTGAAAAACATACTATAGTATCTATAATTTCCTTAACCAGTAAAATATATTTTGTTTTATTTGTACTATGTCTTGTTATAAGGATATTGCATTTTTAATTGTAGTACATGTTTGTAACACTGACTCATGACAATGCTGTTTACACTTTTTGATGGCAATAAAGACAATTTCATTTGATTTGATTTGATATTATTACCATATTAAAATAATAATAAATTGTTGTTCAAGCTTATGTTATGACTTCAGTAGACTAAGAATAACACTTACTTTTGGTAAAGCATACATTAAGAGGGGTGTAAATAAATAATCTCCCTTAAATAACGTGGGTTTAATTGGAGTGCAGCTGAAGTGTCGTTGAAATTGTAATGACTCTCGAGCTGAAAGACTCTCAAGGTTAAACAACGAAGGTTCTGTACGTGTGTGGGAGGCCCCTTGGTGGCCTCGATTCCTGATTAAACCATTGAGATCTAGATCATCGATTCTATTCATTTTGATTTATACCGAATTTAAATGTTAGGCTAATCAAATTAAGGGTATTAAAGGTTAAACAACCAACTAATTGTAAAAGAAGCAGAGTAAGGTTTTTTAGACATGGCATAGGGTCCCAATCAACATGTCAAAAGTCTACCAAATCCACGTGGGGAAGGCCGCCATATTACCCGCCATATTGGATTTCTCAAAACATCTGAGACTTCTGAGTCTTGGCTCTTTAACGACCAAATATCAACCAAATGGGACAAACAAAGTGTCTATTTAATTTAAAATTTAACCAGCTTTCTAATGATGTATAACACGTAGGAATGTGACGAGCGGACTTTTGAAAAAGCCTATAAAACTTTGAAATAAATGACATTTTTCAACAAATTTTCTCTATAGTCACCAGCAACTAATGAACACTTAGCTCTTTTGCTAATTATAGGTAGTGATGAATAACGGCTGTTACTTGAAAAGCTATAACGTAAGTTTGCTATAACACACAGGGGCATCGCACGAGACAATTATTTGGGGGTGGGGGGAGGGACCTCAAATGTCCAACTTTTTACGCCGATTTCCCAAATATATCAAATTGATTTTCCAACTATTTCAAAGTGGCTAAAACCTCTTGATTGTCATAATTCAGTTTCGAAATAGGCTAATAGATCATTCACACATGTTATAAATAAATAGTTTGTTACAAAATCACCTGAAAAAATAAACACGTATTAAATTGCATCAAGCTTTAAAATGCCTGTTAATTTCAAATTAATATTAATATAAAAATTATTATTAATACTAGCTGTGTACCCGTCCTTCGTACGGGTTGTATATAAATGGTAGGTTAACTAAAAAATTAACAACCCACATCATTTTACAATATTAAAATTACATTTTACACTTTTAAAGTAGAATTAAATTAAAGTTAACGAAATATGCTATGGCAGATAGTTCGGGTACTGTTGCCAAGTCGAGGAACTCTGTCGAGTAGTGAACGGTGTGGTTTTTGCGACTCCAAATCGGTAAACGTAACACTTTAGATTTGCTTTTAGAAATAAAAGAACTCAAGTACAAACAAATATTAACCCTGTTTAATTTAACACTTTAAATACTTTGAAACATTTAATCTTTACATTCAAATAAATTAATAGTAATGCAACGAAACATTAAGCTTTAAAAACATTGTCAAACCACTTTTAAAATCACCATTTTTGCCAGGTCCTGTTTTCATTATAATTGTAAATAAACAATTTAAACTTGGAAAAATCATATGTTTTAAAAACATGTGACTACTTGATTTTATTTAAATAAATGTAAATCAATATATACGAACTGTTTTAACAGTGGTCATGGATTATTATATATATTATATTATATATATATATTATATTAATATATATATAATATATTATATATATAATATATACTTATTAAATATTATATATAATTATTATAATCTAATAATATAATATATATATATTAAAATATAATATTAATATAATTATTATATATTATATATATTATAATTTTTATATTATATTATATAAAAACAAAAACTATTATATAAATACACCATTATGTGTGTCAATTACAAAAACGTAAGCTTATATCATAATAAGATGAACTATGACACATAATATAATGTGTAATGAAAACTTACAAACTTATCATAAAATTGTATTTAGTACAGTTTTGGATATACAAATTAAAAGATAAATATGTGTTCATACTATCGCCTTTAAAATAATACACACATATCAAATTGAACAAAATTTAAAATTTCTGATCATTAAATTTTAAATATGCAATTAATATGATAACAACATACATAACAAACAATAAAAATATCTCTTAATATAGATTCATTTAAACATTGCTGTAGGCTATAATTTTTATATTTGACAATTTTGGGTTATCCACTAATTTTCTAATAATTTTTAACTTTACTTCTGAGTCTTATAGCTCTTTACCGACCAAATATCACCCAATTGGGACAAACAAAGTGTCTGTTTAATATAACATTTAACCAGCTTTCTAATGATGCATAACACGTAGAAATGTGATAAACCGATGTTTAGCTAAGTCTCTAAAACTTTGAAGTAAACGGAATTTTTTCAACCATATTTCACTTTTGCCTGAAAATAAAATATGACTCAAGTTTTTATTTGATCAAATCGACAAAAATTTACACAATATTAATACGTAACATTCTAATGGTATTGCAGATCGTCAAAATTGTTTTAGCCAAACTACAGTGATCCAGTTTTCTAATACTGTTAACACTAAACTCTTTTGCTAGTTATAGATAGTCTTAATAGTAAAATTATATTATGTGTTTCAGGAGCGTCACCCTTGGGGGTTGGGGGGGAGAGATTCCCCCCTCCCCTTTAATCATCTGTAAAGTGTACAATTGTCCCAGGACTACCTTAAAACTGGTCTATACCAGTTTTGAGGCTGACATTGGGTACAGCAAATGAAGTTGTCATTACATATGGTAAGTCTTTTGGCTGTCCATTATGACAAACTTCCCTTTCACCTTTGGTCCCTCTATTTGCAGCGGCTAGGGACAGAAACTCCGGGTTTTGTCCCCACCTGCCAACCTGAGAATGGATGGTCCCTAGCTGTTGTACATGGATATTCTGTCAGTTGAGTTGACCAGTTGGAGGTCAGAATGCGCGTCCCCTGTTTGAGAGCCTCATCACAGCTGTCCCAGGGGCACGGGAGTTGGCCCTCTGAAGGGTCAATTTGGCTGCCGTCCCAACCCACCCTTTCCTTTCCTGCTATATCCGATCTTTCTGATAACCTGCGCAATATTCCCGCTTGTGGAAGATGTGACTAGCAGCTATGCTGGGGTTTCCTAATCCGGAACAATGATGAATGATGATGATGATGAAGTGTACAATTTTGGAATTTTGAGTATTTTTGAATGTTTAAAAATGATCTTAAAGTTGTATAGGCTTACATAGAAATATAAAATTGAAAAATAGTCATACAGTAGTTGTTATTTTTCCAAGGCGGCATCTAAAAAGATTTCAAAATACATATTTTTATTGATTTAACTAAAAAATAAACAATTTTTAGGCATAAGGGACCTTACACATATTATGTAACGCTCTTTCTCGTAACTTCAGACCCTCCCCCTCCCCTACATAACTCACCATAACACCTGAGCATACCCCTTCCCCCCTTATACGTTACGTAACATAATCATAGTAAATGTTAAAAATCTCAAATCGTGTAAAAATTATTATTTTGCAAAGATTTTAATGAGGCACTGTTTGTAATGTTTAAAACAAATCTGTATACTATTATACTCTATTATACTCTAATTGTCTACCTTAAGTAACATTTTTTGAGATTCAGACATGAAAACAAACTATTCCTGCTAAAAGGAAACAAATACAACTTGTAATTATCATAAATAAAAAATATATTTTATTAACAGATTTAAAAACTACAACAACCACCTATATACGCTTTCAGTAGACAAAAGGACACTAAATATAATCATAAAACTAAAGATAAAAATAAACTTATTATAACATTATATTTAATTTGTGTGAGTTACATAACACTGCGCCGGACCCCCCCTCCCCCGAAACTAACGCAGAGTAACACTATGCCGAATCCCCTCCCCCGCATTAAGTCTGTTTTGTAATAGGTGTATTACGTAGGCCCCTTACTGTATTATATGTTAAGATATTTTGTCAAACCTAATAATCATAGTTTGCCCCAAGCAATTCTTATGTGGAAAAATTAAATTTGACAGTATACATCTTCTTAACAGCTGTGTTAATAAAAAATATTAAATAATAAAATCTCATTAAAACTTATTTTCTAACCATTAACACCACAAAGGATCAATGTTTCTGTTTAAAAATGTAAAGTTAAAAATTATTAAAAAAATAGTGGATAACCCAAAATTGTCAAATATAAAAATTATAGCCTACAGCAATGTTTAAATGAATCTATATTAAGAGATATTTTTATTGTTTGTTATGTATGTTGTTATCATATTAATTGCATATTTAAAATTTAATGATCAGAAATGTTAAATTCTGTTCAATTTGATATGTGTGTATTATTTTAAAGGCGATAGTATCAACACATATTTATCTTTTAATTTGTATATCCAAAACTGTACTAAATTCAATTTTATGATAAGTTTGTAAGTTTTCATTACACATTATATTATGTGTCATAGTTCATCTTATTATGATATAAGCTTACGATTTTGTAATTGACACACATAATGGTGTTTTTATATAATAGTTTTTGTTTTTATTTTATCCTCCTTTTGTTATAAGTAATTTGTAATATTAATAATAATTGTTGTATTACTATTAATTTACAATTAACAGGCATTTTAAAGCTTGATGCAATTTAATACGTGTTTATTTTTTCAGGTAGAATTGTACACAATATTTATTTATGACGTGTGTGAATGATCTGATAGCCTATTCCGAAACTGTATTATGATAATCAAGAGGTTTTAGCCAGAAAATCACCTTAAAATAGTTAGAAAATAAATTTTGTATACTTGGAAAATCGGCATAAAAATTTGTGAAATTTGAGGTCCCTCCCCTGCCCAAATAATTGTCTCGTGCAGTGCCCCTGCGTGTTATAGCAAACGTACGTTTTAGCTTTTCAAGTAACAGCCGCTATTCATCACTACCTATAACCAGGAAAAGAGATGAGTGTTCATTAGTTGCTGGAGACTATAGGGACAATTTTTAGACAAAATGACGTTTATTTCAAAGTTTTAGAGGCTTTTTCAAAAGTCCGCTCTTCACATTCATACGTGTTATACATCATTAGAAAGCTGGTTAAATTTTAAATTAAATAGACACATTTTTTGTTCCATTTGGTTGATATGTGGCCGTTAAAGAGCCATAAGACTCAGAAGTCTCCGATTTTTTTAGAAATCCAATATGGCGGCCTTCCTCACGTGGATTTTGGTATGTTTTGGTTGATTTTGGTTTTTTGGTGTATTTTGGTGGGTTTTGGATTTTGATATGTTGATTGGGACCCTATGCCATGTCTAAAAAACCTTACTTTGTTTCTTTTACAATTAGTTTGATGTTTTTCCTTAATTTGACTAGGCTATGCACACATGTAACAAGTGCGTCTCAAGTATTTCGACACTCAACAAACAGAACATGGTTGGACGTAGAACATTTTATATTTAGTTTTTCTAATCAATTTAGAGATACGGGCATTTAGTATAAAAAGTATGCAATTCATTGCAAATATTTTTTCATCCAACCAATCAAACCTGTTTCAGTAATTAAAGTTCAATATTATATTTACAAAACAAATAATAAATACGTACTGCAATTTCACTCTTTCTGATTATTGTATATGGAATATGATTGTTTGCAACAGAAGGTCAACAAGGAACATGAGATAAATTGTAATGACGAAGTGGTCTGAGGTGTGGGGTCTTTGTTTGGACATCTCTAAATAGGAATTTCCTATAATAAAACTGTTAAACCTTTTAGGTGTGAGTGAAACATCATCGGATACTTATAATTTCCTGTATTATTAAGAAGTCACCAAAAAGGTTTCTGAAATGATGAAGGGAAGAACGGGGCAGTATTTTAAGCTTTCTTAGCGAATAACAGACACGCCATCTATCTACCAATTTGGCAGTCCATACAAAAACTTTAGGCTTCACCCAATTGGCTTTTAAAGTTTTCATATTGAAATTTTAAAAGACAACTGGTCCTGAGACGTCAGACTGGTTCTGGTGTTTTAGAAACATCAATAAACTGTTCCTATAAATCTAACAATTTGAATCTACCAATGAATACAGTTATGTATTCATTGAATCCACACAAAAGTAAGTTATACAGTTATTACCTCCGAGCTCTCGTCGATGATGAAACGGCGGTCCACTTGCACTTGAGCAGGTGTTGCAAGACCGATGCACTAGTGGACTATACAGTGATTACCTCTGAGCTCTCGTCAATGATGTGCACGGCGGCCATCTTGCAATTCAGCCTCTACGTGATCTATGCAATAGCAGACTATACAATGATTACCTCTGAGCTCTCGTCAATGATGTGCACGGTGGCCATCTTGCAATTCAGCCTCTACGTGATCTATGCACTAGCAGACTATACAATGATTACTTCTGAGCCCTCGTCAATGATGTGCACGGCGGCCATCTTGCAATTCAGCCTCTACGTGATCTATGCACTAGCAGACTATACAATGATAACCTCTGAGCTCTCGTCAATGATGAGCACGGCGGCCATCTCGCACTTGAGCCTCCACATGATCTATGCACTAGCAGACTATACAATGAAAAACTCTGAAATCTCGTCGATGATGAGTACGGCGGCCATCTCGCACTTGAGCCTCTACGTGATCTATGCACTAGCAGACTATACAATGATTACCTCTGAGCTCTCGTCAATGATGTGCACGGCGGCCATCTTGCAATTCAGCCTCTACATGATCTATGCACTAGCAGACTATACAATGATTACCTCTGAGCTCTCGTCAATGATGAGTACGGCGGCCATCTCGCACTTGAGCCTCTACATGATCTATGAACTACCAGACTATACAGTGATATGAACACGGTGGCCCTCTCGCACTTGAGCCTCTGCATGATCTATGCCCTATTAGATTATTCAGTAATTACTTTGAGCTCCGTCAATGATGAGCACGGCGGCCCTCTCGCACTTGAGCCTCTACGTGATCTAAGCATTACCAGACTACATAGTGATTACCTCTGAGCTATCGTCAATGATGATTACGACGGCCATCTCGCACTTGAGCCTCTACATGATCTATGCACTAGCGGACTACATAGTGATTACCTCCGAGCTATCGTCAATAACGAGCACGGCGGCCCTCTCGCACTTGAGCCTCTACATGATCTATGCACTACCAGACTATACAGTGATATGAACACGGTGGCCCTCTCGCACTTGAGCCTCTGCATGATCTATGCCCTATTAGATTATTCAGTAATTACTTTGAGCTCCGTCAATGATGAGCACGGCGGCCCTCTCGCACTTGAGCCTCTACGTGATCTAAGCATTACCAGACTACATAGTGATTACCTCTGAGCTCTCGTCAATGATTAGCACGGCGGCCATCTCGCACTTGAGCCGCTACATGATCTATGTACTACCAGACTATACAGTGATTACCTCCGAGCTCTCGTCAATGATGAGCAACGCGGCCCTCACGCACTTGAGCCTCTACATGATCTATGCACTATCAGACTATAAAATGATTACCTCTGAGCTCTCGTCAATGATGAGTACAGCGGCCATCTCGCACTTGAGCCTCTTCATGATCTATGCACTAGCGTACTACATAGTGATTACCTCCGAGCTCTCGTCAATAATGAGCACGGCGGCCCTCTCGCACTTGAGCCTCTACATGATCTATGCACTACCAGACTATACAGTGATATGAACACGGTGACCCTCTCGCACTTGAGCCTCTGCATGATCTATGCCCTATTAGATTATTCAGTAATTAATTTGAGCTCCGTCAATGATGAGCACGGCGGCCCTCTCGCACTTGAGCCTCTACATGATCAAAGCATTACCAGACTACATAGTGATTACCTCTGAGCTCTCGTCAATGATTAGCACGGCGGCCATCTCGCACTTGAGCCTCTACATGATCTATGTACTACCAGACTATACAGTGATTACCTCCGAGCTCTCGTCAATGATGAGCAACGCGGCCCTCACGCACTTGAGCCTCTACATGATCTATGCACTATCAGACTATAAAATGATTACCTCTGAGCTCTCGTCAATGATGAGTACAGCGGCCATTTCGCACTTGAGCCTCTTCATGATCTATGCACTAGCGGACTACATAGTGATTACCTCCGAGCTCTCGTCAATAATGAGCACGGCGGCCCTCTCGCACTTCAGCCTCTACATGATCTATGCACTACCAGACTATACAGTGATATGAACACGATGGCCCTCTCGCACTTGAGCCTCTGCATGATCTATGCCCTATTAGATTATTCAGTAATTAATTTGAGCTCCGTCAATGATGAGCACAGCGGCCCTCTCGCACTTGAGCCTCTACATGATCTATGCACTAGCGGACTACATAGTGATTACCTCCGAGCTCTCGTCAATAACGAGCACGGCGGCCCTCTCGCACTTGAGCCTCTACATGATCTATGCACTACCAGACTATACAGTGATATGAACACGGTGGCCCTCTCGCACTTGAGCCTCTGCATGATCTATGCCCTATTAGATTATTCAGTAATTACTTTGAGCTCCGTCAATGATGAGCACGGCGGCCCTCTCGCACTTGAGCCTCTACGTGATCTAAGCATTACCAGACTACATAGTGATTACCTCTGAGCTCTCGTCAATGATTAGCACGGCGGCCATCTCGCACTTGAGCCTCTACATGATCTATGTACTACCAGACTATACAGTGATTACCTCCGAGCTCTCGTCAATGTTGAGCAACGCGGCCCTCACGCACTTGAGCCTCTACATGATCTATGCACTATCAGACTATAAAATGATTACCTCTGAGCTCTCGTCAATGATGAGTACAGCGGCCATCTCGCACTTGAGCCTCTTCATGATCTATGCACTAGCGGACTACATAGTGATTACCTCCGAGCTCTCGTCAATAATGAGCACGGCGGCCCTCTCGCACTTGAGCCTCTACATGATCTATGCACTACCAGACTATACAGTGATATGAACACGGTGGCCCTCTCGCACTTGAGCCTCTGCATGATCTATGCCCTATTAGATTATTCAGTAATTAATTTGAGCTCCGTCAATGATGAGCACAGCGGCCCTCTCGTACTTGAGCCTCTACGTGATCTAAGCACTACCAGACTATACAGTGATTACCTCCGAGCTATCGTTTATGATGAGCACGGCGGCCCTCTCGCACTTGAGCCTCTACATGATCTAAGCACTACCAGACTATACAGTGATTACCTCCGAGCTATCGTCAATGGTGAGCACGGCGGCCCTCTCACACTTGAGCCTCTACATGATCTATGCACTACCAGACTATACAGTGATTACCTCCGAGCTATCGTCAATGATGAGCACGGCGGCCCTCTCGCACATGAGCCTCTACATGATCTATGCACTACCAGACTATACAGTGATTACCTCTAACGTATCGTCAATTATGAGCATGGCGGCCCTCTCGCACTTGAGTTTCTACATGATCTATGCAATACCAGACTATACAGTGATTACCTCCGAGCTCTCGTCAATGATGAGTAACGCAGCCCTCTCGCACTTGAGCCTCTACATGATCTATGCACTACCAGACTATACACTGACTACCTCCGAGCTATCGTTAATGATGAGCATGGCGGCCCTCTCGAAATTGAGCCTCTACATGATCTATGCACTACCAGACTATACAGTGATTACCTCCTAGCTATCGTCAATTATGAGCACGGCGGCCCTCTCGCACTTGAGCCTCTACATGATCTATGCACTACCAGACTATACAGTGATTACCTCCGACCTATCGTCAATGATGAGCACGGCGGCCCTCTCGCACTTGAGCCTCTACATGATCTATGCACTACCAGACTATACAGTGATTACCTCTGAGCTATCGTCAATTATGAGCATAGCGGCCCTCTCGCACTTGAGCCTCTACATGATCTATGCACTACCAGACTATACAGTGATTACCTCCGAGCTCTGGGCAATGATGAGCAACGCAGCCCTCTCGCACTTGAGCCTCCACATGATCTATGCACTAGCAGACTATACAATGAATACCTCTGAAATCTCGTCAATGATGAGTACGGCGGCCATCTCGCACTTGAACCTCTACATGATCTATGCACTAGCAGACTATACAATGATTACTTCTGAGCTCTCGTCAATGATGAGCACGGCGGCCATCTTGCAATTCAGCCTCTACGTGATCTATGCACTAGCAGACTATACAATGATTACCTCTGAGCTTTCGTCGATGATGAGTACGGCGGCCATCTCGCACTTGAGCCTCTACATGATTTATGCACTATCAGACTACAGTATACAATGATTACCTCTGAGCTCTCGTCAATGATGAGTACGGCGGCCATCTCGCACTTGAGCCTCTACATGATCTATGCACTACCAGACTATACAGAGATTACCTCTAACGTATCGTCAATTATGAGCATGGCAGCCCTCTTGCACTTGAGCCTCTACATGATCTATGCAATACCAGACTATACAGTGATTACCTCCGAGCTCTCGTCAATGATGAGCAACGCAGCCCTCTCGCACTTGAGCCTCTACATGATCTATGCATTACCAGACTATACACTGATTACCTCCGAGCTATCTTAATGATGAGAATGGCGGCCCTCTCGCACTTGAGCCTCTACATGATCTATGCACTACCAGACTATACAGTGATTACCTCCTAGCTATCGTCAATGATGAGCACGGCGGCCCTCTCGCACTTGAGCCTCTACATGATCTATGCACTACCAGACTATACAATGATTACCTCCGAGCTCTCGTCAATGATGAGCAACGCAGCCCTCTTGCACTTGAGCCACTACATGATCTATGCACTACCAGACTATACAGTGATTACCTCTGAGCTATCGTCAATTATGAGCATGGCGGCCCTCTCGAAATTGAGCCTCTACATGATCTATGCACTACCATACTATACAGTGATTACCTCCTAGCTATCGTCAATTATGAGCACGGCGGCCCTCTCGCACTTGAGCCTCTACATGATCTATGCACTACCAGACTATACAGTGATTACCTCCGACCTATCGTCAATGATGAGCACGGCGGCCCTCTCGCACTTGAGCCTCTACATGATCTATGCACTACCAGACTATACAGTGATTACCTCTGAGCTATCGTCAATTATTAGCATGGCGGCCCTCTCGCACTTGAGCCTCTACATGATCTATGCACTACAAGACTATACAATGATTACCTCCGAGCTCTGGGCAACGATGAGCAACGCAGCCCTCTCGCACTTGAGCCTCCACATGATCTATGCACTAGCAGACTATACAATGAATACCTCTGAAATCTCGTCAATGATGAGTACGGCGGCCATCTCGCACTTGAACCTCTACATGATCTATGCACTAGCAGACTATACAATGATTACTTCTGAGCTCTCGTCAATGATGAGCACGGCGGCCATCTTGCAATTCAGCCTCTACGTGATCTATGCACTAGCAGACTATACAATGATTACCTCTGAGCTTTCGTCGATGATGAGTACGGCGGCCATCTCGCACTTGAGCCTCTACATGATTTATGCACTATCAGACTACAGTATACAATGATTACCTCTGAGCTCTCGTCAATGATGAGTACGGCGGCCATCTCGCACTTGAGCCTCTACATGATCTATGCACTACCAGACTACATAGTGATTACCTCTGAAATATCGTCAATGATGATTACGGCGGCCATCTAGCACTTGAGCCTCTACATGATCTATGCACTAGCGGACTACATAGTGATTACCTCCGAGCTCTCGTCAATAATGAGCACAGCGGCCCTCTCGCACTTGAGCCTCTACATGATCTATGCACTACCAGACTATACAGTGATATGAACACGGTGGCCCTCTCGCACTTGAGCCTCTGCATGATCTATGCCCTATTAGATTACTCAGTAATTACGTAGAGCTCCGTCAATGATGAGCACGGCGGCCCTCTCGCACTTGAGCCTCAACGTGATCTAAGCACTACCAGACTATACAGTGATTACCTCCGAGCTATCGTTTATGATGAGCACGGCGGCCCTCTCGCACTTGAGCCTCTACATGATCTATGCACTACCAGACTATACAGTGATTACCTCCCAGCTATCGTCAATGATGAGCACGGCGGCCCTCTCGCACTTGAGCCTCTACATGATCTATGCACTACCAGACTATACAGTGATTACCTCCGAGCTATCGTCAATGATGAGCACGGCGGCCCTCTCGCACTTGAGCCTCTACATGATCTATGCACTACCAGACTATACAGTGATTACCTCTGAGCTATCGTCAATTATGAGCATGGTGGCCCTCTCGCACTTGAGCCTCTACATGACCTATTCACTACCAGACTATACAGTAATTACCTCCGAGCTTTCGTCAATGATGAGCAATGCAGCCCTCTCGCACTTGAGCCTCAACGTGATCTAAGCACTACCAGACTATACAGTGATTACCTCCGAGCTATCGTTTATGATGAGCACGGCGGCCCTCTCGCACTTGAGCCTCTACATGATCTATGCACTACCAGACTATACAGTGATTACCTCCCAGCTATCGTCAATGATGAGCACGGCGGGCCTCTCGCACTTGAGCCTCTACATGATCTATGCACTACCAGACTATACAGTGATTACCTCCGAGCTATCGTCAATGATGAGCACGGCGGCCCTCTCGCACTTGAGCCTCTACATGATCTATGCACTACCAGACTATACAGTGATTACCTCTGAGCTATCGTCAATTATGAGCATGGTGGCCCTCTCGCACTTGAGCCTCTACATGACCTATTCCCTACCAGACTATACAGTAATTACCTCCGAGCTTTCGTCAATGATGAGCAATGCAGCCCTCTCGCACTTGAGCCTCTACATGATCTATGGACTACCAGACTATACACTGATTACCTCCGAGCTATCGTTAATGATGAGCACGGCGGCCCTCTGGCACTTGAGCCTCTGCATGATCTATGCCCTATTAGATTATACAGTGATTACCTTTTGAACTCCGTCAATGAAAAACACGGCGGCCCTCTCGCACTTGAGCCTCTACATGATCTATGCACTACCAGACTATACAGTGATATGAACACGGGGACCCTCTCGCACTTGATCCTCTGCATGATCTATGCCCTATTAGATTATTCAGTGATTACTTTTAGCTCCGTCCATGATGAGCACGGCGGCCCTCTCGCACTTGAGCTTCTACATGATGTATGCACTACCAGACTATACAGTGTTTACCTCCGAGCTATCGTCAATGATGAGCATGGCGGCCCACTCGCACTTGAGCCTCTACATGATCTATAACCTATTAGATTATACAGTGATTACCTCTAAAATCCGCCAATGAAGAACACGGCGGCCCTCTCGCACTTGAGCCTCTACATGATCTATGCACTACCAGACTATACAGTGATTACCTCTGAGCTCTCGTCAATGATGAGTACGGCAGCCCTCTCGCACTTGAACCTCTACATGATCTATGCACTACCAGACTATACAGAAATTACCTCTGAGCTCTCGTCAATGATGAGTACGGAAGCCCTCTTGCACTTGAACCTCTACATGATCTATGCACTACCAGACTATACAGTGATTACCTCCGACCTATCGTCAATGATGAGCACGGCGGCCCTCTCGCACTTGAGCCTCTACATGATCTATGCACTACCAGACTATACAGTGATGACCTCTGAGCTATCGTCAATTATTAGCATGGCGGCCCTCTCGCACTTGAGCCTCTACATGATCTATGCACTACAAGACCATACAGTGATTACCTCCGAGCTCTGGGCAACGATGAGCAACGCAGCCCTCTCGCACTTGAGCCTCCACATGATCTATGCACTAGCAGACTATACAATGAATACCTCTGAAATCTCGTCAATGATGAGTACGGCGGCCATCTCGCACTTGAACCTCTACATGATCTATGCACTAGCAGACTATACAATGATTACTTCTGAGCTCTCGTCAATGATGAGCACGGCGGCCATCTTGCAATTCAGCCTCTACGTGATCTATGCACTAGCAGACTATACAATGATTACCTCTGAGCTTTCGTCGATGATGAGTACGGCGGCCATCTCGCACTTGAGCCTCTACATGATTTATGCACTATCAGACTACAGTATACAATGATTACCTCTGAGCTCTCGTCAATGATGAGTACGGCGGCCATCTCGCACTTGAGCCTCTACATGATCTATGCACTACCAGACTACATAGTGATTACCTCTGAAATATCGTCAATGATGATTACGGCGGCCATCTAGCACTTGAGCCTCTACATGATCTATGCACTAGCGGACTACATAGTGATTACCTCCGAGCTCTCGTCAATGATGAGCAACGCGGCCCTCTCGCACATGAGCCTCTACATGATCTATGCACTATCAGACTATACAATGATTACCTCTGAGCTCTCGTCAATGATGAGTACGGTTGCCATCTCGCACTTGAGCCTCTACATGATCTATGCACTAGTGGACTACATAGTGATTACCTCCGAGCTCTCGTCAATAATGAGCACAGCGGCCCTCTCGCACTTGAGCCTCTACATGATCTATGCACTACCAGACTATACAGTGATATGAACACGGTGGCCCTCTCGCACTTGAGCCTCTGCATGATCTATGCCCTATTAGATTACTCAGTAATTACGTAGAGCTCCGTCAATGATGAGCACGGCGGCCCTCTCGCACTTGAGCCTCAACGTGATCTAAGCACTACCAGACTATACAGTGATTACCTCCGAGCTATCGTTTATGATGAGCACGGCGGCCCTCTCGCACTTCAGCCTCTACATGATCTAAGCACTACCAGACTATACTGTGATTACCTCCGAGCTATCGTCAATGATGAGCACGGCGGCCCTCTCGCACTTGAGCCTCTACATGATCTATGCACTACCAGACTATACAGTGATTACCTCCCAGCTATCGTCAATGATGAGCACGGCGGCCCTCTCGCACTTGAGCCTCTACATGATCTATGCACTACCAGACTATACAGTGATTACCTCCGAGCTATCGTCAATGATGAGCACGGCGGCCCTCTCGCACTTGAGCCTCTACATGATCTATGCACTACCAGACTATACAGTGATTACCTCTGAGCTATCGTCAATTATGAGCATGGTGGCCCTCTCGCACTTGAGCCTCTACATGACCTATTCACTACCAGACTATACAGTAATTACCTCCGAGCTCTCGGCAATGATGAGCAATGCAGCCCTCTCGCACTTGAGCCTCTACATGATCTATGGACTACCAGACTATACACTGATTACCTCCGAGCTATCGTTAATGATGAGCACGGCGGCCCTCTGGCACTTGAGCCTCTGCATGATCTATGCCCTATTAGATTATACAGTGATTACCTTTTGAACTCCGTCAATGAAAAACACGGCGGCCCTCTCGCACTTGAGCCTCTACATGATCTATGCACTACCAGACTATACAGTGATATGAACACGGGGACCCTCCCGCACTTGATCCTCTGCATGATCTATGCCCTATTAGATTATTCAGTGATTACTTTTAGCTCCGTCCATGATGAGCACGGCGGCCCTCTCGCACTTGAGCTTCTACATGATGTATGCACTACCAGACTATACAGTGTTTACCTCCGAGCTATCGTCAATGATGAGCATGGCGGCCCACTCGCACTTGAGCCTCTACATGATCTATAACCTATTAGATTATACAGTGATTACCTCTAAAATCCGCCAATGAAGAACACGGCGGCCCTCTCGCACTTGAGCCTCTACATGATCTATGCACTACCAGACTATACAGTGATTACCTCTGAGCTCTCGTCAATGATGAGTACGGCAGCCCTCTCGCACTTGAACCTCTACATGATCTATGCACTACCAGACTATACAGAAATTACCTCTGAGCTCTCGTCAATGATGAGTACGGAAGCCCTCTTGCACTTGAACCTCTACATGATCTATGCACTACCAGACTATACAGTGATTACCTCCGACCTATCGTCAATGATGAGCACGGCGGCCCTCTCGCACTTGAGCCTCTACATGATCTATGCACTACCAGACTATACAGTGATGACCTCTGAGCTATCGTCAATTATTAGCATGGCGGCCCTCTCGCACTTGAGCCTCTACATGATCTATGCACTACAAGACCATACAGTGATTACCTCCGAGCTCTGGGCAACGATGAGCAACGCAGCCCTCTCGCACTTGAGCCTCCACATGATCTATGCACTAGCAGACTATACAATGAATACCTCTGAAATCTCGTCAATGATGAGTACGGCGGCCATCTCGCACTTGAACCTCTACATGATCTATGCACTAGCAGACTATACAATGATTACTTCTGAGCTCTCGTCAATGATGAGCACGGCGGCCATCTTGCAATTCAGCCTCTACGTGATCTATGCACTAGCAGACTATACAATGATTACCTCTGAGCTTTCGTCGATGATGAGTACGGCGGCCATCTCGCACTTGAGCCTCTACATGATTTATGCACTATCAGACTACAGTATACAATGATTACCTCTGAGCTCTCGTCAATGATGAGTACGGCGGCCATCTCGCACTTGAGCCTCTACATGATCTATGCACTACCAGACTACATAGTGATTACCTCTGAAATATCGTCAATGATGATTACGGCGGCCATCTAGCACTTGAGCCTCTACATGATATATGCACTAGCGGACTACATAGTGATTACCTCCGAGCTCTCGTCAATGATGAGCAACGCGGCCCTCTCGCACATGAGCCTCTACATGATCTATGCACTATCAGACTATACAATGATTACCTCTGAGCTCTCGTCAATGATGAGTACGGTTGCCATCTCGCACTTGAGCCTCTACATGATCTATGCACTAGTGGACTACATAGTGATTACCTCCGAGCTCTCGTCAATAATGAGCACAGCGGCCCTCTCGCACTTGAGCCTCTACATGATCTATGCACTACCAGACTATACAGTGATATGAACACGGTGGCCCTCTCGCACTTGAGCCTCTGCATGATCTATGCCCTATTAGATTACTCAGTAATTACGTAGAGCTCCGTCAATGATGAGCACGGCGGCCCTCTCGCACTTGAGCCTCAACGTGATCTAAGCACTACCAGACTATACAGTGATTACCTCCGAGCTATCGTTTATGATGAGCACGGCGGCCCTCTCGCACTTCAGCCTCTACATGATCTAAGCACTACCAGACTATACTGTGATTACCTCCGAGCTATCGTCAATGATGAGCACGGCGGCCCTCTCGCACTTGAGCCTCTACATGATCTATGCACTACCAGACTATACAGTGATTACCTCCCAGCTATCGTCAATGATGAGCACGGCGGCCCTCTCGCACTTGAGCCTCTACATGATCTATGCACTACCAGACTATACAGTGATTACCTCCGAGCTATCGTCAATGATGAGCACGGCGGCCCTCTCGCACTTGAGCCTCTACATGATCTATGCACTACCAGACTATACAGTGATTACCTCTGAGCTATCGTCAATTATGAGCATGGTGGCCCTCTCGCACTTGAGCCTCTACATGACCTATTCACTACCAGACTATACAGTAATTACCTCCGAGCTCTCGTCAATGATGAGCAATGCAGCCCTCTCGCACTTGAGCCTCTACATGATCTATGGACTACCAGACTATACACTGATTACCTCCGAGATATCGTTAATGATGAGCACGGCGGCTCTCTGGCACTTGAGCCTCTGCATGATCTATGCCCAATTAGATTATACAGTGATTACCTTTTGAACTCCGTCAATGAAAAACACGGCGGCCCTCTCGCACTTGAGCCTCTACATGATCTATGCACTACCAGACTATACAGTGATATGAACACGGGGACCCTCTCGCACTTGATCCTCTGCATGATCTATGCCCTATTAGATTATTCAGTGATTACTTTTAGCTCCGTCCATGATGAGCACGGCGGCCCTCTCGCACTTGAGCTTCTACATGATGTATAACCTATTAGATTATACAGTGATTACCTCTAAAATCCGCCAATGAAGAACACGGCGGCCCTCTCGCACTTGAGCCTCTACATGATCTATGCACTACCAGACTATACAGTGATTACCTCTGAGCTCTCGTCAATGATGAGTACGGCAGCCCTCTCGCACTTGAACCTCTACATGATCTATTCACTACCTGACTATACAGTGATTACCTCCGAGCTTTCGTCAATGATGAGCACGGCGGCCCTCTCGCACTTGAGCCATTACATGATCTATGCACTACCAGACTATACAGTGATTACCTCTGAGCTATCGTCAATTATGAGCACGGCGGCCCTCTCGCACTTGTGCCTGTACATGATCTATGCACTACCAGACTATACAGTGTTTACCTCCAAGCTCTCGTCAATGATGAGCAACGCGACCCTCTCCCACTTGAGCCTCTACATGATCTATAACCTATTAGATTATACAGTGATTACCTCTAAAATCCGTCAATGAAGAACACGGCGGCCCTCTCAAACTTGAGCCTCTACATGATCTATGGACTACCAGACTATACAGTGATTACCTCTGAGCTCTCGTCAATGATGAGCACGGCGGCCCTCTCTCACTTGAGCCTCTACATGATCTATGCACTACCAGACTATACAGTGATAACCTCTGAGCCTTCGTCAATGATGAACAAGGTGGCCTTCTCGCACTTGAGCCTCTGCATGATCTATTCCCAATTAGATTATTCAGGGATTACTTTGAGCTCCGCCAATGATGAGCACGGCGGCCCTCTCGCACTTGAGCCTCTACATGATCTATGCCCTATTAGATTATACAGGGATTACCTCTAAACTCCGTCAATGAAGAACATGGCGGCCCTCTCGCACTTAAGCCTCTACATGATCTATGCACTACCAGACCATACAGTGATTACCTCCGAGCTCTCGTCAAAGATGAGCAACGCGGCCCTCTCGCACTTGAGCCTCTATATGATCTATGCCCTATTAGATTATACAGTGATTAACTCTAAACTCCGTCAATGTAGAACACGGCGGCCCTCTCGCACTTGAGCCTCTACATGATCTATGCACTACCAGACTATACAGTGATTACCTCTGAGCTATCGTTTATGATGAGCACGGCGGCCATCTCGCACTTGAGCCTCTACATGATCTATGGACTACCAGACTATACAGTGATTACCTCCTAGCTATCGTCAATGATGAGCACGGCGGCCCTCTTGCACTTGAGCCTCTACATGATCTATGCCCTATTAGATTATACAGTGATTACCTTTTGAACTCCGTCAATGAAGGACACGGCGGCCATCTCGCACTTGAGCCTCTAAATGATCTATGCACTACCAGACTATACAGTGATATGAACACGGTGGGCCTCTCGCACTTGAGCCTCTGCATGATCTATGCCCTATTAGATTATTCAGTAATTACTTTGAGCTCCGTCAATGATGAGAACGGCGGCCTTTCGCACTTCAGCCACTACATGATCTATGCACTACCAGACTATACAGTGATTACCTCCTAGCTATCGTCAATGATGAGCACGGCGGCCATCTCGCACTTGAGCCTCTGCATGATCTATGCCCTATTAGATTATTCAGTAATTACTTTGAGCTCCGTCAATGATGAGCACGGCGGCTCTCTCGCACTTGAGCCTCTACATGATCTATGCACTACCAGACTATACAGTGATTACCTCTTAGCTATCGTCAATGATGAGCACGTCGGCCCTCTCGCACTTGAGCCTCTAAATGATCTATGCACTACCAGACTATACAGTGATATGAACACGGTGGCACTCTCGCACTTGAGCCTCTGCATGATCTATGCCCTATTAGATTATTCAGTAATTACTTTGAGCTCCGTCAATGATGAGCACGGCGGCCCTCTCGCACTTGAGCCTCTATATGATCCATGCACTACCAGACTATACAGTGATTACCTCTTAGCTATCGTCAATGATGAGCACGTCGGCCCTCTCGCACTTGAGCCTCTAAATGATCTATGCACTACCAGACTATACAGTGATATGAACACGGTGGCACTCTCGCACTTGAGCCTCTGCATGATCTATGCTCTATTAGATTATTCAGTAATTACTTTGAGCTCCGTCAATGATGAGCACGGCGGCCCTCTCGCACTTGAGCCTCTATATGATCCATGCACTACCAGACTATACAGTGATTACCTCCTAGCTATCGTCAATAATGAGCACGGCGGCCCTCTCGCACTTGAGCCTTTACATAATCTATGCACTACCAGACTATACGGTGATTACCTCCGAGCTATCGTTAATGATGAGCACGGCAGCCCTCTCGCACTTGAGCCTCTACATGATCTATGCCCTATTAGATTATACAGTGATTACCTTTTGAACTCCGTCAATGAAGGATACGGTGGCCCTCTCGCACTTGAGCCTCTGCATGATCTATGCTCTATTAGATTATTCAGTAATTACTTTGAGCTCCGTCAATGATGTGCACGGTGGCCCTCTCGCACTTGAGCCTCTACATGATCTATGCACTACCAGACTATGCAGTGATTACCTCCTAGCTATCGTCAATCATGAGCACGGCGGTCCTCTCGCACTTGAGCCTCTACATAATCTATGCACTACCAGACTATACGGTGATTACCTCCGAGCTATCGTTAATGATGAGCACGGCGGCCCTCTCGCACTTGAGCCTCTGCATGATCTATGCCCTATTAGATTATACAGTGATTACTTTTTGAACTCCGTCAATGAAGAACACGGCGGCCCTCTCGCTCTTGAGCCTCTACATGATCTATGCACTACCAGACTATACAGTGATATGAACACGGTGGCCCTCTCGCACTTGAGCCTCTGCATTATCTATGCCCTATTAGATTTTTCAGTGATTACTTTTAGCTTCGTAAATGATGAGCACGGCGGCTCTCTCGCACTTGAGCTTCTACATAATCTATGCACTACCAGACTATACAGTGTTTACCTCCGAGCTATCGTCAATGATGAGCATGGCGGCCCTCTCGCACTTGAGCCTCTACATGATCTATGCACTACCAGACTATACAGTGATTACCTCCGAGCTATCGTCAATGATGAGCACGGCGGCCCTCTTACACTTGAGCCTGTACATGATCTATGCACTACCAGACTATACAGTGATTACCTCCGAGCTCTCGTCCGTGATGAGCAACGCGGCCCTTTCGCACCTGAGCCTCTACATGATCTATGCCCTATTAGATTATACAGTGATTACCTCTAAACTCCGTCAATGAAGAATACGGCGGCCCTCTCGCACTTGAGCCTCTACATGATCTATGCACTACCAGACTATACAGTGATTACCTCTGAGCTCTCGTCAATGATGAGTGCGTCGGCCCTCTTGCACTTGAGCCTCTACATGATCTATGCACTACCAGACTATACAGTGATTACCTCTGATCCTTCGTCAATGATGATTACGGTGGCCCTTTCGCACTTGAGTCTCTGCATGATCTATGCCCTATTAGATTATCCAGTGATTACTTTTAGCTCTGTCAATGATGAACACGGCGGCCCCCTCGCACTTGAGCCTCTACATGATCTATGCACTGGCAGACTACATAGTGATTACCTCCGAGCTCTCGTCAATGATGAGCACGGCGGGGTCTCGCACTTGAGCCTCTGTATGATCTATGCCCTATTAGATTATTCAGTGATTACTTTGAGCTCCGTCAATGATGAGCACGGCGGCCCTCTCGCACTTGTGCCTCTGCATGATCTATGCATTACCAGACTATACAGTGATTACCTCCGAGCTATTGCAATGATGAGCACTGCGGCCCTCTCGCACTTGAGCCTCTACATGATCTATGCACTACCAGACTATACAGTGATTACCTCCGAACTCTCGTCAATGATGAGCAACGCGGCCCTCTCGCACTTGAGCCTCTACATGATCTATGCCCTATTAGATTATACAGTGATTAACTCTAAACTCCGTCAATGAAGAACACGGCGGCCCTCTCGCACTTGAGCCTCTACATGATCTATGCACTACCAGACTACATAGTGATTACCTCTGAGCTATCGTCAATTATGAGCACGGCGGCCCTCTCGCACTTGAGCCTCTACATGTTCTATGCACTATTAGATTATACAGTGATTACCTCTAAACTCCGTCAATGAAGAACATGGCGGCCCTCTCGCACTTGAGCATCTACATGATCTATGCACTACCAGACTATACAGTGATTACCTCTGAGCTCTCGTCAATGATGAGAACGGCGGCCCTCTCACACTTGAGCAGCCGCTGCGCCCGCTGCATGATCTTCAGGATCACCTTCTCCAGTGACGTCTGCTCCTCGAACAGGTCGTGCACCACCTCCAATAGATTCTGTACACAGTTGATGATATTAGTGCTCCAAGGCTGCGTGTGAAATTGAGGCAGAACTACGCTATTAATAAAATCATTGCTTTCCTATTTGATTTGGAACGTGAAGACCATATCATACATGTTTAGGCCAATATAATTTTCATGTATTTATATTTGTTTAAATATTGATATTAATTTCATGATTAAATATTTATTATTTGATTTTAATATTGATATAAAATGTATATTAAATCATCATTTAAGTATCTTTTTTGTAACAACGATATTTTCTTACAAAAAACTACAATACAGACGTGTGACCACTTACTTACCCTATTCCTCTCGTATTCTAGTCGGGAGGTCTCCACTATCTGTGCATTTGTGAGCGCAATTCCCACAAACTGTAAGTAGGTTTCGAACACCTGCAAAATTTTATGATATTTAAAAATACATAATAGCAATTTATAAATGTATTCTTCCGTTACACATTAACATTTAATCAACAAACTTAATTTAATAACAGTGATTTGAAAATAATATTAATGTTAGCCCTATGCATCATTTTTTTACCACTAATCTTTTATTTATCTACCACGAATTATTTAGGGACTAAGGATTATGTATCAATTCAAATTAGATAAAAGTGGCCAATCTTTCAATTTTTCTTTACACTGAAGTATTATTATATATTAGTAAAAAAGGGCTCGGCGTGTTATATTTGACCAAGGGTATTTCTAAAGTAATTTATTTAGCTATAATTCGATATCTAGTGAAAGTTTAAAGTTATATAAAAGTTGAATCTAAATTACTGATTTTAGCTAAACAAATTAAATGGTTATTAGCAAACTGTTGTGTATTGCTCTGCCCTACACCAATTGAAGCTATTGATTTATACTACATGAATATAATTGTTTTGTTTGCACCAAACTATTTGACATGGACCTTCTCGTCCTTGGAGGTGAAGTGGCCACCGTCTTTGTCGGGGTTCTTGTTGATGACCTGGGCGACGGCGATGATCTCGTCATAGGCGTTCCTCACCGCCATGCACAGCAGCGACTCCGTGTGGTAACCGGTGATGCGGTCCACCTCGTCGTCAAACCGAGGGTCCTCACATAGCACACACACAGTTCAATGTTTAAAGTAATGCGAACTGTCCATCCGATACATATTTATATAGAAAACCCTTGTTACTGCCAATCTATTGAGGGTACTAAAGCTATTGCCTTACATTTAGCAGCGGATTAGCCATCGTGAATTGGATGGAACAGTCTAAAAATGTTTGCTTTCTTCGTAATCATCAATTTACTTTGTCAATGCAAGTTTCAAAATGGAATAAGTGAGTGAAAAATGGTTTATGTTACCTTTTTTCCGTCACTGATCCATGTGTAGTCTTGTGTAGGCTACCGATTTTGAGGAATCATGTTCTCATCATCAGGTTCCAACAATAACATTAATTTAAACGATTTTGTTGTAGGCTGATGATGAGAACATGATTCCTCGAAACCGGTAGTCTACACAGGACTATACAAGAACCATTGACGGAAACAAGGTAAAATAAAACATTTTTATATTACCAAGTTATCCAGGGCCCATACAAAGAAGATATCTAAATAGATCACTATTTAGTGTCCTACGTCACTAAATAATAACCAAATTTTCAATCGCCCAACTAGAAACACATGTAGAACATAAAACTCGTTTCAATCATGTTTTAATATATATATATATATATATATATATATATATATATATATATATATATATATATTATTTTAAAGAATAAAGTAAGATTTTTATAAGACTTGAATGTAGTAAGATAATTTGAAAAAGTACCTCACAAGCGACTTGAAGATTGACGGTTTCACCCGTGTCCGCAACATGCCCCAAGACGCCAACGCCCCAGGGCACCTCGACCTCGTTGTCTCCCCCCGAGCCGCCGCCGGGCAGCAAGAACCGCGAGGCACCGCTGTGGACGTCAAACACCTTGGACACTAGCGTCTGGCGGCCGCCCTTCGGCCCCTCCACTAGAAACAGCGACGCTCCGTCCGCATCGAGCAGCACCTACGTCAACAGAGTGAGGAGATTAAACTGACTTGTACAAGATGAACTTACTAAGGCCTTTCAAAAGAGTACCGTATTAACAAAAAATATGTTTTGCTAGGTCTAAAACGGTGCAAGTTCTTTGATAATAAAGATTATTATGGAATACCGTAAGGTTGTCGACAGTCTTGTGCGATAGACTCTTGAGGTCCAGGTCCGTGGCGACGTCCCGCACTATGTTGAGGAAGAAGTCCCTCTCCCCCTGCGAGCGTAGCAGCTCCCGCTTGGTGGAGCGGCTGTGGGTGGGAGCGCACTGCGGCAGCCGAACCTTGGACTCTATCAGCAGCGACAGCATGTTGATGGAGTTGGGCGGCAGGGACGTGTATCTGGACACAAGTGTTGGCTGGTTAAATTAAATCAAACATAGTAGGGTTTTGGTTGGGTAATTGGTGCGAAATGAAAGTTTCGGAAACTGAATTTTGCAAAGAGTTTTAGGATCGTTATAGAACGTTTCTCGAGTCTTCGCACTCTAGCTTTATTGCTTCGTAATTACCTCAAAGCAGTAGTTGTTCAAAGTTTTTTTACAAACGAGAACTTTTTTCAATGCACCAACAATTTCCAAACAATATGTTTTGAGAAAAAAGAGTACCGTTAACATTTTATAACGTCCATAACAATAACACGCTTGAATCTTAAACAGCGGTCCTTGAAAAATCAGATGGACCAGTCGATATTTTGTTATCAATACTTTATAATATGTCTTCGTATTTATGTAAAATAATAAGCTGTTTTTATTGAGTGAACCAAAAACATATTTAGGGTTTTGATATCGAAACAAAGTTCCTGATAATTTGTTGGTTTATTGCAGTGGCGTGTACATACTGCAATTTAAAATTAAAAGTTGTTGGTGTTAAAGTCAATAAAGATTGCACAAGTAAAAGAATACACCTACTACTTTTTACATGGAGAATAATTATAATTGCATACATCGCTTATTTATGAATGAATATTGATGATACTTGGTATGTGGCTTCACCTAGTTGAGTTATATTGATATTTGCATAAAAACACATATTTTGTGTTCCTTTTTGCAGTAAACCTGCGTACTTAGCCCCCATGTTATTCCTACGGAGAACAATTAAAACGTTACATATTGTTATTTATGAATTTATATTAAAGAAACTTGGGAAGCGGCTTTATGCGCTATTAAGACTTTTAAATGCATCGGAAATTCGCTGAGTTCGCAGGTTTGCTGCAACACGTGTTAACATGGCACGTGTTAACATAACGAGATGCCAATAACACGTCTAACTATACCTCTTAATATATTTACCCTTACACTGTACTCACTTACAAGACGGTATATATATGGAATAAAATACACGGAAATCGAATCGAGGTTGTCCGGTTTACACAACTCAGATTTCGATCTTGAAATATCGATATTTTAGATAAGAACTCACGAAGAACTTATATGTCAAACTGCAGTTTCACACCGTAAGAAAGGTCATTTCATTAAATAAGTTTACAAACACGACACTTAAATAGCAATCCGGTCACACATAAAATTAAACATAAACCTAAGTTCCGGTTGGCTGTGCATTGCCAAGCTAAGTTATTTTGACAATATAATTTGCACTCCAATCAGATGACCTAAATTAACACTATATGAGTGAGAGGTTTCAGTAAAGTAATGTATGGTATAGGCCTGTAACTTATAGTATTTTAAGCAAATTACAAACGTTTGAAAAGAAACAACGCATAGGAGGTGTACATGCATAGTTACGGGATTTACAACACTTTAAAATATATTTTTACACTAGACTCACTTACAAGGTAGTACATGTACATAAAAGAGGATTCCAAGCAAAAACTGATAGAAAAGGACTGCTAACATGTTTTTAAAATATTTTCCATCTTGTAAGTTTGTACAGTGTAAGAATAAACATATTTTAACAAGTTGTACGGCGTTTGTTATTTACATTCCGTAAAGACAATACGTGTAATTTTTAAACAAGAATTTATTTCGTAATGTTATCTTAATCCTACATGGTAAGGCCCAAAGAACGATACAATTTTAGGGTGACACTTATTGGAATATAAAGAGCTATTAACGTTCAGCTTATAATCTATATGACAGCAAACTACCGAATTTGCTTAGCAGCGGATAGGTTGTACCTTATTCCCTAAAGTTCGCCAGATCGATTTTAAACTTTAGATAACAAGGTCAGGCTTCTCAAGGGGGGGAGGGGTTACGTGCCTCATCGTGTTGTAAAAAATACACTGGCGAAGAAAAACACAACACAACAAGTAAACAAACCTAGTGTTCTATAATATCTGACTCTGAAGCTCTGTCATAACCAAACATGAAACCGGTGATGGAGTAAAGGGAATATGTTTAAAGCAGTCTGTGAGGCGATCAGTTTACGAACAAGGCTGTCAGTCGTGCAAACATATCGGCCACAAGCATAACATCGCAGTCTACTGCCATTGCCACGTTCGTTGATTAATTATAAATGACACGTAATTACGGCACACGTCAGACCGGTGACACGACAAGCCGCTCCGGTCGTGATGTGTGGTTAATTAATAAATTGTGGTTTAGAAACATCCGATGTTTGCTGGAAATGTATATCAGTGGTTGGAAAAACGTGTTCATCCACAAATATCAAGTTAACAAAAATTTAAATTAGTCAATTCGGAGCATTGTGAGATGTTATCAAATGTTAATAAATAGTGAATATTTTAAAAATTATATGCGTTTGGAGGTTTCCCTCTCAAAATAGGCTCAGCAATAAAAAGCTCTACGATTATTATAACTACAAATCGAAGAATTGGCAAGATAGATTGTCAAAAAAACTCATCATCTTTTACACTTTTGTCACGAAAAGTGTAATTTGTGACGACCCCTGACTCTACCGTCAAGCGTTCCTGGAAAGTTGAAGTGTATTAAATAATATTACAAAAATAAATATGGATGAAACTTTGTCTAGGTAAATTTAAAGCAAATTAATGCCTAATTTTGTCGTTCTGAGTACTATTTTTAATATCACTAATATCAGATCAAAGTAAATTAGTTCATTTTGTTAACTGATTACATTATAGCTAGGCCCAATACATTATGTTTTCAGAAGTGAACATCTCGGTCAATTTATAAGACAATGAGTTAAATTAAGCAATAGCTTACAACGTTGTATAGCAACCAGAATACTAATTGCCGAGCTCCTCTGGCTGTAATGGATCTTTTGGATCTGCACACCGCTGGTGGAGGGGGTTGAAACCACGTAAAGCAGTAGATGATTACGATCGGTCGCTTTCCGTAACAGTCGCAACCCCTTTTTGCTGAAGATAATACTTGAGATTAACTTTAGTATTATTCATTCTAAATAACTGTCTAATCAGGATAGCATTGCTCATTTATATCTATCTAATTAATTTTGCATAACTTAACACAATCCCAAAAGAAAATTATGTCAGCAAATCTAAACCTATAGTTAATTAGTTTTTATAGATTTAACAATTAATTACGACGCGATTTTTAATTATGTTTGTGATAATTTCGAAACACAATAAATATTTCACATATTACGGCGGTATACAAGCGTTACCTCATATACTGTATTTCTTAGTATCCCCATTAAAAGTTAATAATCAGTTTGGTTTGAAATCTTGAGAACAAAAATGTCTTCTCAAAATGAGATATTATAAAATATATTTTTTCTGTTTATTCTCTTTTTATAGCTGGAATATCTTCTTGATTTTCTCCAGAAGTTAAATCTCTTTAAAAAATAGTTTGGCTGCATCTTTTTGACTTACTTTGCCAGTCCACGTAGACTGCACTATACTACATCTGTAACTGGAACGTACCCAGCAAAGCAAGGGGTCAGCCATTACAGTACGAGTTGAACAGTGCTGTTGAAATTTACATGCCAATACTGGGATTCGAACCCACGACAGGGCCGCTGCCATGGTTCCGGAGTCCACCGCCTTGACCACTACGCCAACGACTCACACATCTAAGATAATGTATCTTCTAATACATTATCTTCTCCTGCAAACATTTCGTTACATTATTATAATATTCGTTACATTTCTTCCATCGAATTTGGTCCTTAATTTGAGAGATTTTGGCTATTTATTTTTACTGACATGATATACCGACCATTTTGAGCGTGATTCAATATAAAATGTGTAAGACTCACTTGCGCATATCTTTGAGAGACGACCTCCGACTGTTGGATATCGGCGTTTTCTCTGACCCCGAGTTGGCATCGTGCGTTCTGAAGAAGCTGCGGCTCTTGTTCCTGGCGAAGTCGTGTCGGAGGCATCTCTTGGAGTTGGTCCGCCGGTGGTGTGGGTCAGACCGGCCGTTGAGCACGATGGTGGGGGTGGGCGGGGGTTGCGAGGGGGGCGGCTCGTCGTGGTAGCTGGGGCTGATGTTGCCTGAGCTGGAGGAGCCTCGCCTGGAGGAGCCCGTCATGTAGTCGTTGATGGTGAGAAAGCCGTGCGCCACTAGCCACGCGTTGATCACTGACAGGTCCGTCTTGCGCAGGAAGTAGTCCTGGCAGAGGTCGGGGTGAGCGTCCAGCCACTCCTCCACCTCGCTGAACGATATCTGCGTCATCTCTCCGCCGCACCGTCTCCAGTCACCAGTCGCTACATCTCCGGGGCACACGTCTACAGGCTACATAACACCTGGAACAACCGGTGAGAAATGCTCAGTAACAATCCAAATATTGTACACTAAAAACTCTCTACAATTAGAAGAATTAGGAAAAATATCATCGATGTTTTTCTATAACAGTTTTAATTGAATATAAAGACGGGAACGTATTTATAAACTATTTAGAGAAGAGAAGATTTTTTAAACGAGAAAAAGCTGACACTATAATAACAAGCTGAGTCGGTCATACACGATTTGCAGAATAAACAAGATTTTGAATAATTATTGTAGCTGACAACGGCATAAAATACCGAAATACAACTAATTCACAATGGAAACTTATTTACACATTTTTGTAAAAATAAGTTTTCGTTGGTCTTCCAGCTATAATCGAAAAAAAACTATTTTTAAAGAATATCAGTTATGTAAAGGTTTACGGTGTTGGCTAAAAATATCTGGTATACAATATAAAATAATATACACATAATTTCAGATTTTATTAAGCAATATACTTTCTTTAATATAGTTAAACTTTTCCCCAATATTCGAGTCATGGTGTATTTGCATATGTACCTGCTGACAAGTGGCGTTTAGGTTAGCAAAAAACAGATTTGTAACATCTATAACTCATATTTTAGGTTAAACAATGTAATACGATTAGAGTACAATTTAATACTTTGCATATGATTAGAGATTATCCAGTTAAAAAATAATTAATTAATACAAAACATTAAATACCGATTAATTTAAGAATTAATTGTAATGCATTTATACCATGCGGATAATTCATTCCTTACCTTTCAAAGTTTTATTATTTTACTGCTCTATTTGACTAGTATTCACTAAATGTATTGTACTGTAGAATTAATTTATAGCTTTACTTTTTATATATAAATACAAATATTTAATTCGTTTCCTTGGCACATTGGATATATGAACTCTCCATATTTTCCATAAATAAATGAACACTTATAATTTATAATCAATATATAATCTTATTTTGGTGATTTTATCCTGCAACCTAAGTCTAGCGATTTATTGGTTAAGACAAAGAAATCCAATACCGAGTGCCAAACCTTGTGGCGGATATCCTCCACGTTCCTCTATACAAATTGCTTTACAAAGGTCTTCAACCTCTTCATCTATGATATACCTGTTTCTTAAGTACTAGTACAGTTTACCATTAGTAAGGTTTTAATTGAGCAGCACTGTATTAAGTTTTGATATGAAACATTTGTAACTGGGCGAATTGACTGGAAAGGAAAGAAAGATTACCTCTTCTCATTTACGCGTTAAATTATGTTTAAGGGCAAATTTTCTTCGATGCACCTTTCTTTACAATGGATATTTTGTTGTCATTCCGATTTTCAAAACTCAAGGGTGAGCTCCTTTCGTTATATAATGCTACTCAGAGATTCCTTGGTGCAAGTAAAGAAATAGGTACAGTTACTTAGAATAACATAAAATGTATTTTTTATGTGAATCATTAAGCATTTTGATTAGTAGTAATGTGTAAAAACACAAATCAACAGTTTAAAAACACAAAATATGTTGGATATTTTCAATGGCTATGTTATAATTTGACACAGTAAATTAATGGAAACCTTCGCCGCCTTGAGAAATTATTATGATTGAAACACCCGCCATGTTATAAGGAAACGTAATTGTTGGTAATCATTTCCAAAAACTGTTAACAACATTATTCTGTGTTGTTAAAGTTTCGAAATAAATAAGGTATTGCTTTATTGAGGTAAATACAAACCAATATATGACAAGTGTTTGTAAATAAATTAATGGTTTAAATTTGCCATCCAGACAGTGCGGATAAAATAAGTTGAGGACATTTTATTTTACTATATTTCCAGAGTACTAACAGAAATTTAAAGGAGCGTGGAGTTGGTCTCAATTTTATTATCATGAGTATTAAACGTTAAGGGGTCACTAACATATGGAATATTACCTGGAAGTATCATGCTTTAACTCCTAATAGCTTAACGAATGACCGTGGGGATACAATCTCTAAGATTAAGATTCAATCAGTACAAGTAACTAATACTGGCTGACAGTGGAGTTAAGCTAAGCACGGGATTGGTACTGCTTGACAAGCGATGATAAATGGGCCAGGATTACTCCGGGGTTGTGGTGGGTGGTGAATTGAAGCATTTGAGATTTATAAATATCCAGATAATCTAATCACGTATATCTAGATTACTTTGTTTTCTTAGTTTGCTTTATTAGACTTTATATAACAGAAATAATTATTTCACCTGAGCTTGACGGGCAGCCACAATTAAAGGCGAGGGAAAGTTTTTTTAATAGTTTTAGTGAAGTTTTATAGTGCTAGTGGAACTCCAAATAAAGGTTCGAAACGTATCAAATGTTTTATGGGGTTACTGGTAGTGCCAAGAAACAAGAAATAATCGTTGGCTTTTATTAAGTACATCCTCAACTAAAGCTCGTAGTATGAACTGTAATAACGATTTAATTTAAAGTAGTATTAGTATAAGGACTTCCTTTCTTAAGTGTGTTTAAACAATATTACAAATTATATTATTATATTATAATTATATTATTTCGGTTTATAGGCATTTTGTTTAGTTACATTTTGGCAAAGCAATGCCAAGTTTTTTAACAGGAACATTCAAACACACAAACTATTTGAAGAGAGACTACAATGTTAATAGATCCAATTGTGATTTTTACAAAATTTGCTCAGGCTGAGTCTGAGGATTTGTACGGGACGTATAGTGGAGGGGTGTTTCAACTTCACTGCTCAGTCAGTTTATATCCTATCCTATACTCTAATATGAGTAAGGTTTGCTTGCTTGCGACTCTGATCTCAAAAACGCTCCAAATGATTTCCTTCAAACGTTAGAAATAACTAATTTCTGGATTAAAAATAAGCTCTAGATAGGTCCATCTCCAGGAAAAATCGAATAATGTAAACAACTACAGTGGAAAGTTAAAAAATAAACATTTGGATTATGAAGTTTAAAAGAATCATAGCAGCTGTTTATAATCAATCAGTGAACTGTCAAAATAATTCTCACGTAGTTTAAGTATAAACATGTGGTTTCCTGAGAACAGCAACTAAAACCATTGAGTGAAGAGTAGATACGGTATGGTCATGTCATATCTAAAACTATATAAATAACATTAAACATGCATATAAAAGGCAAATGAGCTAAGAATATCTGCCCATCAGTGAGGGGGGGGGGGTGAAATACTACTCCGAGTCATCTGTCATCTAAACAAACTGACTGGCCATAAGACACACAAGTCCACAAGAAATAACATACTTGAGTTGACTGCCTCTTCTGGTAAATATCAATCCTTTCAAGGGCGTATTAAATAATTTTTCAGTTACGACAAGTTTTGTAAATATCTTTTGTAAAACTTAAAAACTGTGTTACATTTTTATGTAGTAAGTACTGATTAGTTTACTTTCGTTTAGTAAAATGAGAGAATTGACTGACGGTCTGACGCATTAATCACAAACAGTAAAGCTGACTCACGTATTCGACGACTATAACCAGCATTATTATTTCTATGTTGTTTCATATGAGGAGCAAGTCATAGAAGTGGCTTGTGAATCATAAATGTAAATGTTTTAGATCGGCTTGTTGTTCCCGATGGGCGAAGAGCACACCGAACGATCCCAAACAACAGACTACATTGGAGTGGGATTGGCTGTAATTTCTCCTTTGGGATGCACATGTGGACAAGCTAGCAAGCATTCTGTTGAATAATATGTTTGTCCTCAGAGATTCGGCTTTTCTCAGTATGATTATCTTTTTTAGAACTGTGTTTTATAGTTAGGTTAAAAGCAACATAATGGTGTGTATAGCAAACCAATTTTAGGAAAAAATTGTTTTAAAACTGCCCTTCCCCAGCATATCAATACCAACACGTACTAATTTGCTCTTATTTTTTACATTTTAAAAATCTCTTTTCTATTCATGTATGAAGAGATAATATCTATAAGAGATAATATATAAGTAAACAAAAATATGAAAATCCCCTGAAGGGATCTACTTTTTATAAATAAAATTCCAAGACAAGATGAAACAACTGAAAATAAACCGTACCAGTATTGAATTCGCAAAACTTGTTTGCAGGGTTTTTAATTTAAATTTATGCGTGAAATACTTTCACAAAAATTCAATCGGCCCAATTAACGTCCAAGTTAAACCCAAGTCAATGACTCTTAACAAGAACGGCATCAGTACTTAGACTGGCTGATCTAATACCCTATGAAAATACATACTTTCGGCATTACATTAGAAGGGCGACTATGGAATACCTGAAGTCTGGACCGTTATTGGCATGGAAGTGCGTAGGGTTTACTCTAGAACTATTTGATTTTCGTAGTTGGATTGTTAAAGCTATACGCAATGTTTAGTTATATACACTCGCAATAGCTAGTACATTCACCATACTGGACTTGGTTATATAATTAACGGGTGTACATTGTACCCCATTCTAGACAGTCAGTATCTCCACAATATGGCATAAGCCGTTTAATTGATTTCTAGAAGGGTTGGAAAGTTCAGTAATTAACACAGGTGAAGCAGATAAAGTCTGATAAAGTTGATTGCGTATTCATATACTTTATTTTGAACAATATAATATCATTGCATTTAATTTTTGTCTTTTAAATGTGCAAATTCATTTCGTCTACCAAAATATAAATCCTTATGACATTGAGATCAAAGAGATTACCTTAGCAATCTTTGGATACAAATAAGACACTTGTTTATAGTAAAGGTCCCTATTACCAATCGACTGTAAACTTTATAGAATTTATTTTATTTGTCAAAAAACAAATTAAGTCATTTAACGGTTCTTTTTAGTTATGAATTAATTAATGGTTAGTCTGTAAAATAGATGAAAATTAGCATTGACAGTTCTAACAACTTAAATATTTCATGAACATAATTAAAACATAATCGTCCATCAAATTCTTTCATTCAATCGCTATCGATTATTAAAAGTCAGTGTGCAAAATTTATAATATAGCTAGAAATATTTTAAATTGTAAATTCAAAATTGTTCAATCGCTTTATACGTATTAAAAGAGGAAATAAATTTTGTTAGCTTCTCAAACTTACATTAACTGCCTCAAAGTTTTAGTATTGTTTAATTAACTGTGGGTCGCTTAATCTTTTATGTAGGTTAAGCCAAGATAGCCAAGATAGAGAGCGCACAAATGCGGCACTAGGTCAACAAGTCCTAGGTCAGAAGTGTTGTTTGTAAACAAACCTTCGGTGGAGACGGATAAGCTGCATATTTATATACTTGTCTATTTCCAATCCATTTACGACTAGTGATACCCAATGATTAGAAATATTTATTTCTTATTGACGAGGTAAATATGCAGAGTGGAAAATTTTTAGACAGTACAATGACAGTCTGTAGTTACATGTGATTCTTATATCAGCTGTTTATTTAAATGAATTGATTAAACTAAGAAATACCACACCTGACATATGAATAACATGGGGACTTGGAAGTCCCGTGGGGCAGAGCCCTGAGGACTTTTCTAAACAGCAAAAGGCCTATGACACTCCTCCTTGGTACATAGACATATTTGTGCAACATTTCAGCAGAATTGGTCCAGTGGTTTTAGTGAGATGAAACAATATACAGACAGACAGACACCACCTCATTTTAGCGAATTTTCCCTATATGGAAGAAGCTATTACTGTAATCGGCATGGTAAAACCTAGGCCCGGGACCATGATAACTTTTCGTTTTGAGGCCCCCAGATACCAAAAACACCGTTGGTTCAAATTCATGTATATATTTATTTGAACAAATGTATATATACATATATATATATATATATATATATATATATCGTCCGTAGGCACGATAACTTTCATAAAAATGGTCCGACCTTCATGAAGTTTGGTATAAACGTGTAAGGTAGCATCTATTTTCATGAGTTTGAGAACCAGGCATGTCGCTCTATTTTAAGGGGGTTTTGGGGGAATTTTGTATCCCAAAAATGAGTCTTGAACTTTTTACTCATAATTCTTTGTAATCCCAAATTTTAGTTTACACCATTAAATTAAGCAAAAAAACAAACAATTTGGTATTTTGATCATCGCTCTACGTCAGTTGGTTACCGAGATATTGAAAGTGCTTAAACACAGTACGTATTCCAATGTTAATCTTATGGAGAATAAGTAAAATTGTTTATCTCGCTTGTTAATTAACATATTAATACAACTTGGTATGTGGCTTCATGTGGTTGGGGTTTACGGATAGTTGCATAAAAAACAATTTTTGTGGTCCTCATGGCAGCAAACTTGCGTACTCAGCAGCTATAATGTTATTCTTATGCAGAATAAGAAACTTGTAATATCTTGCTTGTTTATGAACATAAATTGATAAACCTTGGTATGTTACTTTATCTAGTGGTGTTCCATTGGCATTTGCATAAAAATCCGATTTTTTGGGTCCTTGATGCAGCAAACCTGCATCCTCAGTCATAATGTTTTTCTTATGGAGAATAAATCAAAATTCATATCTCGGTAGTTTATGAATATATTTTAATGAAAGTTGGTAAGTGGCTTCATGAGGTAGTGAAGTACCATTTGAATTTCGCTGAGTATGCAGGTTTGCTGAAACGGGGGTATTTTTAATAGTAGTGATATACAGAGAGATCTTCCAGAAGATCAAATGATCCTCCCGTAAAACATTTCAATTCTACATTTGTTTGTATACAAACCACATGAGAAAGGGAAGTTAAAATCTGTGATCGGAGCACACAAATTAACAAATTACAAAGGTTATATGTACAAATTGTATATCGTTCTCAAAAGAAGGAATATATGGTACATGGTACAATAAATATCAAGGATAATATTTCAATACTTATACGTTTTGGTGTCTTTCCTCCTTCTCTATACAGGATGAATTTAAAGTCGTTTACACCCTTCTATTTTTGGTTATTTCTTGGATCCAGTATGGAAAATTTAAACTCTGTAAACCTATTCTTTCTTCTAATCTCCAACAGAGGCAAGGAGTCAGAAAGTGCCAGCATGGGATGAGTTGTACATTAAACTGAAGGTCTTAATTAGAAGCAACTCAGTGCCGCTCATTCGATCTCAAACGGGCAACTATATCAGTAATTGCATCTGGTAGAACTTAACATTTATTAAATAAATGTACAATTTTCAATACAAATGTATTTTCGAGGTCCAGTTTGAGGAAATGAGTAATTTAGTCCAATAAGCTTTTAAATGAGGTCTATACCTACAAGAAAATGAATAAGACTTCCCCTAATAAATGACCAATCAGTCTAACGTTAACGGCAGGACAACAAAATTAGTTTAACATGTGTTTTACCACTTAATAGTTTTGGCATTTCTTCAGTAGAAAAAGTTTCTTAACTTTGTATAACAGTTTGTCTAAACTTTATTACTTGTAGAGCACATTTGGATTTTAACATTTCTTATCCCCTTTCTCGTATCTATCATATATCATTTCACACTTGTACATCTGTCAACGAAGGTGACAACTGTGAATGCTGTCACTCAAATATATTAATAGTTTGCAAAATATAAAATACACCTTTAGTGGTAGGTGCATAAACGACATATTTCGTCTAATATTCTGTTACGTTCACGTACGATTAATTTAAATAAAATGTATACTCTTATAGAGATTTATTGTATAAAAATACAGTAAAAATCAATAAATAATAACATAATAGAAATTGGTAGCCTGAATCAGGATTTGTTATACATCAATCACCAAATACTGTCTGGGAGAATTCAATTCAACTAAAAAAATATTGCATTCTTTGCGTTGACCAGAAAGAACTTGAAATTATTTATTCAAGAAGGGAGGACGGGGTCTTATTGTAATCAGCATTCCCAAGTTCGGCTGAGTGTTTTGTGGAACTTTGGAATTTTTAAATTTAAAGAATCCGTAGATGGTTTTATTTTGTAATGGTAATTTTTTGATAAACCTTTTTTAGTCTGTCTTACATAAGCTTTGGTGTTTATAACCGATTGCATATTACTATACATTTTGGGTGTGCAATTTCAAAAGAAAAGCCAAGTTACTGTGATTAAAATTAAAATAATTTTAAATTAATACGGAGTGGTTTTGAGAAAAGCTGATGAACATATTTAATTTACCATACTGTCACAAGGACAATTCTGACAATTAAAAACACATGCATATTCTTGTTTGATTATTTGACATTCTTATTTTCTTCTTTAAAACGATATTAGGTAAAACGATTTCAAAATGTAAACCAATATATATCGTAACGACACTCAATTGTTATATAGCCACTCAATTATATTCAGCCAAGAGTGTGTTCATAAAACTCTTGGTGTTAAATATGATTAGTTATTTATTGTAATGATCGTTTATTTAGGGTCAAATTAATAACAAATTAATTATTAATAAAATTATTAACTATTAATACAAATTAATAAAATTTCGCTCTTTTCAGAAACACACTGATTTAATTAGTTGAAGTCGTTTCTAAAAAATATAACTTGTATGTAAAACAAACATCAG
Source organism: Allygus modestus (assembly GCA_963675035.1). Classification (NCBI taxonomy): domain Eukaryota; kingdom Metazoa; phylum Arthropoda; class Insecta; order Hemiptera; family Cicadellidae; genus Allygus; species Allygus modestus. The sequence continues at coordinate 257,907,872 of OY776111.1, read as the reverse complement.
AGAAGTTGCAATCCTCGACATTAAATATACAATTTTGAAATTAAAGGTATTTGTTTAACACTAAAACACAAACAGTATAACATGACTTTAAGAATAAACTAGATTATCTCAGTATCAAAATATAGATTTGCTTGATTTACGCTAAAGCAAAATGTTGAACAAGACTTGCAAACTGGGCGCCTCAAGTGGCTCGTATCGATAACTAAGTGGCCATCAAAACACTGACGGCTCATCGAGTCGCTTCAGATTATTCTTTCGAGACTATAGATTAAAAATATCTGCAACGTTGTACGGGAACCACCGAAGATTTGTGTTTAAAATAAAAGAGGGAGGGTTTTCAAATGACCTTTAACAATTTTACAAATCCTAGATTTCATTTTATTAATTACAATGATAGAGCCAATTTACAGTATTTACAATCAAGTACATGCAATATGTGTAACAAGTAAAACAAAACAAAAACAATAATTTAACCGTATGTAATAAATAATAATGGTACAATAAAATTCTAATAAAACCTAACTTAACTTCTACCAAACTCGAGATATTTTGTGGGGACCGATTCGCTTACAGAATTAAATATATAGTTTAGTTAGGAGATTTTCACAACGTTAGACATGTTTGTGTTCCTGACAATTTCATCATGACAGTTATACGAATGATGCGACATCCGAGACCCGCTGCTCCGTGAGTGTGACGCGCCGTGATACACTATGAGGTTGTTATTGAACGTGAGCGACACGAATTAAACATTGACACTTGTTTACTCTGCAATTCGATATTGTTTCTTAAGTAATACAGTTGTTCAAATAAAGTAACGCTGCTCTTGGCAACAAACATGTCTTATACAGGGTGAGTTTCTACTGACGCCTATAACTTCGCCAGTGGATTCTAATGATAAAAAGGAACAAAAAAGTTCCAGTAAACGCTAGTCCGATTCCGAACCGTTTGGTCATAATTGAGAAATTTGTGTTTTCTACAAAATATTGGACTTTGTCCCACTATTTACTTTATGAAAATGAAACAAGTTAACCTAGCGATTGATATTTAAAATAATTAGAAAGGGCATTAAATTTCCTATAATACCAAGGTTACATGTACAAATTTCATTTCATACATCGGTTCCTAGCCAAATTGAAATGAAAAATATGCTATAATTAATTATTTAGGCTAAGTTTAAAGACCCTTTTTTGTTACTTTAATCTGGTGCAACGCGATGTCCAACTAGATAAAAAACTTCCTCATTTAATAAGCTTTAAATTGATATGCTATTTTAAACTTTTGTAGGTGGGAATGACAGAAAAACTACTATCAACCTAAATAAAAACACGGTTTACATGTGAGGGTATTCTTATTAATAATACAAGGCAAATTACCACAAAATTGTAATACGGTAACTCAATGTTTACTTTTCATTAACAAATTAATTACAAGCCTTCAGAATGAACAATGTTGATTGCTACTTGAGTAAGTTTTCGAAATGACCACCATTTTGTCTGATGCAGATGCGGACACGTTTTCTCAGCTCTCTCACAGTAAATCAGTGAGTAGATTATTATTAGTAGGTTTGTTACCTTGCTAAATCCAAATCAGTAAACAGTGTTTTACTTTAGTTTGATAGTAGTTTTTCTGTCATTCCCACCTACAACAGTTTAAAATAGCATATCAATTTAAAGCTTATTAAATGAGGAAGTTTTTTATCTAGTTGGACATCGCGTTGCACCAGATTAAAGTAACAAAAAACGGTCTTTAAACTTAGCCTAAATAATTAATTATAGCATATTTTTAATTTCAACTTGGCTAGGAACCGATGTATGAAATGAAATTTTTACATGTAACCTTGGTTTTATAGCAAATTTAATGCGCTTTCTAATTATTTTAAATATCAATCGCTAGGTTAATTGGTTTCATTTTTATAAAGTAAATAGTAGGACAAAGTCCAATATTTTGTAGAAAAAACAAATTTCTCAATTATGACCAAACGGTTCGGAATCGGACTAGCGTTTACTGGAACTATTTTGTTCCTTTTTATCATTAGAATCCTCTGGCGAAGTTATGGGCGTCAGTAGAAACTCACCCTGTATATGACAATGTAAAGCAAGCTTAAATGTAAGATATAAATCTTATATGGTAGGTACAATAGTTATTTGTGTATTAAGGGAATAATGTGCAACTTAGTCTCCCTGAGGGAAACTGTTGGGCCTGACGCCGAAGGAGAGGACGACAATTTTCCCGAGGGAGACGATGTACTTTACTCCTATAATCCACATAACATTTTTCCCACACCTCAAAATCCAGAAGTATCGATAAGTATCATTCACATCATTCAAGTATCATTCGCTGTCCATTTTGGTTGTGTAATGCGTTAATGGAACTCGAAACGTTAATTATTGCAGCGAAATATCACCTGATTCTGTTCCGCATGTTATAACTACAGTGTTGCCAGTTTTCTACTGCGCCGTGTTGCCAGATTGTAAATGTTACTCTTATTGTTTACTTTGTCTTCCTTGGGAGTCAAGGTACTTTTTGTTTCCCTAGGGAGTCAAAGTAGCACTTTACTAGTTCATTACAAGGAGTAAAATTCTACTTTACATAGTAGGTGGAGGAAAATACAATTAAAACCCAGATTAACAGGAAGTAAAAAACTGTTCACAGTACATACTAACGTGTGAATCTCTTACAATTTAAATCTAAACTATTACTAAAAATCCCAAGTATAGACTAGAAAGACTAGTTAGATTAACTGATTGGTTAAAACTCGACACGATAATTAAAAAACCTGGACGTAATTGTAATAATGTCATAGCATCAACTGGGTAAACACACAAGATTAAGATTTAAGACTTGTTCAATATACCATTTAAAATTATAATAAATAATTCATGAAGAAAGGTTAACCTACAATGGAAACCTAGACGGGAGACTTACACGGGAAACCTATATGGAAAGCTTGTATGGGGAACCGAAACGGGAAACCTATACTGGGGACCTACACGGGAAGGATATACGGGAAAAATATACGAGAGACCTATTTGGGAAGCTTATAGGGGAAACCCACATGAGAAACGTATACGGTAGCCACACACGGGAAACCCGTACAGGAGACCTACTCGAGAAGCCTATAGCGGAATTCAAACACTGGAAACCCATATGTAAAAAACTATGCGGCGTTAAAACTCATGTGTGAGCCAAGGGCCGCTTAGACGATTAATTTACGAAGTTATTCTCAAGGAATTAAGAGGAAAATCAGTGAAGCGTACTGCTATCCTAATTGCTAATACTCATTGTTTCAAAATAGTAAATAGTAAACAAAAATTAATTATTATTTTTTATTTATTTCGATTAAAATGGGGAGGCTTTCGTGATGTTTCTAAAATCACCATTGGTTATTTTCTGGTAATTAATCGCTGCGGTTTACACAAAGATTTAGTTCAAATCCGACTTAAAATTAGTATAATTATTACAAACAGTTTAATTAAATAAAAAAATAGATAGCAAGTAATATAGGATAAATACCCCCATCCCAGCAAACCTGCGTACTCAGCGAATTTCCAATACATATGTATATATATATATTTATATATATATGTACATATATATGTGTATATTTATGTGTATATTTATACACATATCATATAAAGCCACTTACCAAGTTTCATAGTACATATTCACAAATGAGCCATATATACAATTTTAATTTTTCTCCTTAAGGGTATTGAGTACTGGTTTGCTGCAACAAGGAACAGAAAATATTAGGGTTTTAATGCAAATATTAACAGACCACAACAGGTGAAGTCACATAGCCTACCAAGTTTCATCCGTTGCAATTCATAAATAAGCAATTTATACAATTTTATTTATCCTCACTAAGTAAGAGGGGGGCTTAGTAAGCAGGTTTGCTGCAACAAGGAACACAAATTATGGGGTTTTATACAAATATAAATGCAACTCAACTAAGTGAAGCTATAAACCAAGATATATTAATTTAAGTTCATAATTAAGTTAGGCATCATTTATATTTTAAAAATTGCAAAACTTTGTCCAGTCCGGGTTCTAGCAGCACGGGTTCTCTAGTTTTTCTTATTCTCAATAAGAATAAAATGGGGGCTGAATACGCAGGTTTGCTGCTACAGGAACCATCGGAAAAATATTTTTGTTTTGGAAATTATTAATAGACTAAAACGAGATGAAGCCATATACCAATTTTCGCCCGGATACGTTCGTAAATAAGTGATATATACAATTTTTCTTATTATCCATAAGAATAACATTGGACAAAGTACTGTGTTTAGCACTTTGAATATCTCTGTAACCAATTGGCGTAGAGAAATTATCAAAACACCAAGTTGTTCGTTTTTTTAGGTACAAAACCCCCCCAAAATACCACTTCGGATAGCTCGATCTGTCTGGTTTTCGAACTTAAAGTCATAAATACTGTTTAACACTTTTGTACCAAATTTCATCAAAATTTGACCTTTTTTACGAGAGTTTTCGTGCTCGCGGACACAAAACTATCTAACTGTCTAACTGGATATCTATGCAGTTTCAAACGAATGGTGTTTTTGGGGTCTGGGGACCTCAAAACGAAAAGTTATCATGGTCCCGGGCCTAGGTCTTAACATGCCAACTACGGTAATAGCTTCTTCCCTAAAAAATCGCTAAAACTAAAACTGTACAAAACTAACTGATAAAATATATTCCTTTTCTACAAGCTGTCAACGAATTAAAAGAGGTAAAATGTAATTAGGTGGGTCACCTTGAAGTCAAGTCAAAGATTGCTTCTAAAGAGACCTTTGATACTTGGGATAGCTTTATCCAGGGTCTCCTGAGAATCAGACAAAATTAGCTCATTTATAAATGTCTGACATTAAACTGCCATTGAGAGTTCTGATAAGAACGATTCTTGTTACATTTTAGATATGTTAAAATGTCAATCATTATAAGTAGTTTTCAGTTTTATGAAGACTGTTGACAGTATAACATTTAGATTTTAAAATGGTAATTTAATCTCAAGAGAAAACTTGTGTGAAGGGAAACCCGCTCAAGTCTGTAACAATAAGTTTTGGAAGACAAAAGATTTGTATGAATAGGAATAGCAAACAATAAACAATCAATAAAAGTATCAACTGACAGGAAACACATGTCTAACACATGATCCAGTTGGTCTTGTAATTAAAATAGAATACCCTTTTGAAACAGTATTTTAATCTATCTGTGGATTCTTTCATTTATAAGTGTGGTTATTAAATTGAACTTATCCCAGGTCATTTGTTACTTAAATCTTTGTATTCCTCATTTCATTCAAACCGCACAACAGTTTTTTAATTGACAATTTATCACCACCAGTGTAAAATTGTTTACCATTATCCTATGATTTTCATACAGGGTTTTCATAAAATGATGGTGGGGTTTAGTTATTAAATAAAAATAAAACGAGACAAAAATACAAAATAAATTTGTTTTGTTGAATTCTTAACATTAACAAGATTTTTTTACATATCTAATACAATTCAATGTGCCTACCATTTGTTGCTCTACTGACATCCAGTCGATGGTCTATTTCAGCCCACACGTTGTACAACATTTCTCTTGTAACAGTGGAGACTGCATATCGGATTCTTTCTCTCAGGTGAGGCAAATTTCGAATTTTTTGCGAATAAACGATGTTCTTGTCATTCCCCCAGAAGAAAAAAATCACACGGAGTCAAGTCAAGTCTGGGCTTTTTGGAGGTCATGCTACAGGGCCACCTCTGCCCATCCACCTTTTTGGGAACTTAACATTTAAAGGCATCTCGAACAATGGTTTTATAATGTAGAGGTGCTCCATGTTACTGAAAATACAAATTATTTACATTTTCCATTTCGTTGAGTTGAGGAAAACAATAATTCCCCAGCATATCCAGGTAAACATCCCCCCTGATATTTTTTCAACGAAGAAAAATGGTCCAATCACTTCTTTGGACAGACCACACCAAACGTTGATTTTTGGCGAATCTCTTTCCTTCTAAAAAAATTCATGATGATTTTGAGATCCCCAAACAAGTGCATCTAACATTGTGCCTATTAACACATCCATTGGTGTGAAACGTGGCTTAATCCGGAAAATAATATCATTCAAAAATGATTCCTTTTCTGCTATTTGGTTTAACACAAACGTAGCAAATCGTGCTCTTTTAACCATTTCTGTTGGATTGATTTTTTGAAGAAGTTGAATTTTGTAGGCATGACGATGGAGCCTTTTGTTTTAAAACTTTTTGAAGTGTACTTACTGGTATTCTTAATTCAAGCCTACGGCGAGGGAGGGATTTGTTAGGACTTCTAATACAAGATAGTCTTATATTTTCAACTGTTTTACTAAAAAACTCAGAGTATAGAGTTATCCGAGTATATACAAATCTATTGGGTCAGCAGTAACCAATTGTTGGTTACTAGCAAGCAGTGTCGCACGGTCAATAGTAACTAACTTAAGTTAGTCAAAGTATATTAGGTTATTTGTAACTGAGTGGTTTGTTTCTGTTAACTGTTTATTTATCTACTAATATCGGTTAAACATAACCTTACTGCATGATAAACACCAACCCAGTGTCCTCTGGGTTAATTTCTACTGAATAAAAGTAGTTTCCAATAACCTATGGATTTGTAATAATTTGACCCTGGTTGGTCGGTGATAATTTAACCAATACATCGGTGTAAACTAACCTATGGTAGTGTGATTGTCTTAGCTAGGTTAGCTAAACTGTTTCTCTGCAGAGAGAGCAGATTAGAGCAGAAGTGAGCGGCGAGTGCGTCGTATAATACACGCAGGTTATAGGTTACAAGTTAAAACACCTCATGTCTCGTGGTTTTATCCTTTACTATGTCCTTATTCAATGATTATGAAGATGTGAGGAACCTTCTGACCAACTGGGGTCTGGGAACATATATTTCATAATTTGAAGGTACGTAGAGAATGGCCTTCTTAATTCTGTTCTTTCAATTTAGGAATTTAACATCCTAGTCTAGTGAAAATGGTTTCAGTTTAGATTTATTAATTCAGCTCTATTTGAAAATTAACTAAAATGCAGTTGTTAACTAGATACCAATGAAGTTGTTAAGAATGTGTTTTCTTAGGTTAAGCTAGGTAGGTAGGCGAATTCCCCTTTAAGTTAAGGTAGGGCCTAGAATATCCACCTTTAGGGGCATTCTTAAAAACACTGAAATTTGTTTTAAAAACTGTTTTTAGCTACATTTCCAATGGAGTTGGATTGATAAAACCAGATGGAAACCATAAGCGGTAGAACAACATAAAATGTTGAATTCCTAACCTGAGGCACCACAGGAGCGCAGAATTGGAACAGTCCGGACCTCCCGCAGTGCCGTCCTCGCGCAGTAAAAATGTTTCGCGGGGAACTGTCCCCCCACTCCGCAGCCACGAGTACTACATTAGGAATCCACGCCCTCGTTCCCACTTCATATTTAACAACAGCAGTTCTGCCAACTGACATAAACATCAGAATTGATGTATACTCCTAAAATACGACAATTTGAAACTACGAATCCTGTCATTTCCAGAATTTTATATATATTAATATGCTCAGGCGATTTTTGTTAGGAGAACTCCTCCGTTATTTCTGAACCAATTTTAACGATTGAGGTACCTAAGGTATTCAAATTGTCGTTTAAAATATAATAAAAAACAAAAAATTATCTGTATTCATCAAAAGTCACAATAATTTAAACTAACAGCTGTAATAATTTTAACAGCTGTCCCGTCCTCCCCACGGAGATTTAGAAGGTATAGTTTTTTTTTTTATAGAAGCCAGACGTTTGTGTTAACATTGGTTTATCTGTCTGTCTATTTATAAGCCAGATTTTTTCCGCGTTTCACAAAAAAAGACTGTACTGAATGAAATAAAAATTTTCGTTTTGGGGGAGGAACAGTTTAGGGTAAAAACCTAAACAGCACGCTGCGGCGGTTAGGTTACTATAATTTCCGTACACAACACGATTGTTTCTGAGGGTCCCATAATTTTACGTTGGATGCTGGAAGTTGGCAGAACTGCTATTGTTAGGTATGGAGCGGGAACGAGGGCGGGCTCCATGGTGTAGTACTCGCGGCTGAAGGGTGGGGGGATAGCGCCAGTTCCCCGCGAAACATTTTTACTGCGCGAGGACGGCGCTGCGGGAGGTCCGGACTGTTCCAATTCTATCGTCTCGCCACCACAATTAAGAAATCCTTTATCAACGTAAATTCAAATTATGAAATAGATGAGCCAATGTCCCAGTTTGACAGCAGATTCCACATATCTTCATGATCATCGAAGTCGAACATGGTAAAAGTTAAAACCACGAGGCGTGAGGTGTTCTAACGTTTAACCCAGCTGCTCAGTTAAAATGACCTACTTGCTAGGTTAAAGTGACCCTGCTGTCCGGTCGGAATAACCCATTAACTTGGTTAGAGTAACCCGTTTGCTCAGTTAAAGTAACCCAGAAGATTAGTAACTTAGGTATAGGTTAAAACAACCAACTTGATCAGTTAAATCAACTAAAATACTCGGTCATTTATGACCTACAGTACTCGGTCAATGATTTTACCTACTTAGCCGGTCATTACTAACCCATTTTCACTGACCCATTTCACCCATTTTCACTGACCCATTTCACAGGGTTACTGGTAAACAACCAACTCGGTCTGTGCTATATTGACCCTAAAACTCAGTAAATATCAACCTTTTTTTCAATTAAGAATAACATTTAGGGGTTTTCAATGTTGGTTTGAGATAGGTGGCTTACTTTGCTTTTTAACTGATCCAGTGTTTATGAATTGCTCACTTCACCGCCAAATTTTATTTTCATGAAGTGGAGCTTTATTAAATGTTCTTCTAAATGCCCGCTGCACTAAAATCACTGACTTCAGTTCATTTAACAGCATTACACACTTAGCTTTCTCTTAATAAAAAAATATGGTTTGCACAGAAAAAAACAACCTGAAGTTTATTTTAAGGTTGTCAATGAGCACAACAATGAACACAGTTGTTTTAATGAATGTAAAAAAACTGTTTAAGCTACCGGATGCAGGGGTACCAATATGAAATGTTTGATTTGTCTCATAGCAGTTTTATAGACACTTAAACCCCACCATTATTTTTATGGACACCCTGTATAATGTAATGGTTTAGTATATGTGTCAGCTGCCAAATCACGTGAAAAAACGTTGTACATGAGGTCATATCAGCCAGTTAGAATATATAAATGAATAGAAAGAATTAACTTTATCTATTTGGGGATGCCGAGGGTTTAAGTTTAAGTAGAGTGAATTAAGTGTAATCTCACTTTGAGTAAAGCAAGTATGATATTCATGCTATTAAAAACAAGTGGACATTTTCATGGGGGTTCACACTTCTATTATAACTGAACGTTACACTGGAAATCATTTTAATTTAATTTAAAGTAATGTACTACACCACAGATAAAAAGGATTTTATTTTTATTTAAGGGAGTTGCTCATATTTTTTGCTAGCAACAAAAGAATATAATATTTTATTTACTTTATTAAGACGTCAAACTTAGTGTCATAATCAAATTGTCATGGAACATTTGTTTTTGATACAGTAAAGAAGTTTTAAAAATAGTGAAAATAGGTTTAATTGCTTTAAATAGATCAAACTAATTGTTTTGAAATGACATATTTTCATTTAATCCAATCTGGGCATGAGTAGAAGAGGGTTGAAAGCTCTGACAACTACCACGCACGTTGATTGAAACGTCACGTTCTGAATGAAGTTGTTAACGGAGTACAACCATTAAACTTCAAAGCAGAGACAGCAGGACCAACTGGTATCACGATGTACATCATGTTACGCACAACCTCACCAAAGCAACTTACTTTAAGTAACCCTAATCAGTAAATATGTCATATAGTTTCGTTATGAATTAATAATAAATACAATTATCAAACTATATCACGTATGCACGGTCAAAATGCATTCACTTATCTATGTGGAAGTGATTGTTTAATTTTTGTTACGGTTATTTAAGTTCTTAAACTTAATTTACGTCTTTTAATATTGCTTTGGTGACAAATAATTAATAGTCTTCTCAATACCAGGAAGGTGCATCGTAAAGAGACTGAGCAGCTTGACAAGCGATGATGAACGGTGGTATGACAATTATTGCTCTGGGGCACAGAGCTGTCGACGTCTAATGGTTGACAAGCGATGATGAACGATGGTATGACGATTATTGCTCTGGGGCACAGAGCTGTCGACGTCTAATGGTTGACAAGCGATGATGAACGATGGTATGACGATTATTGCTCTGGGGCACAGAGCTGTTGACGTCTAATGGTTGACAAGCGATGATGAACGATGGTATGACGATTATTGCTCTGGGGCACAGAGCTGTTGACGTCTAATGGTTGACAAGCGATGATGAACGGTGGTATGACAATTATTGCTCTGGGGCACAGAGCTGTCGACGTCTAATGGTTGACAAGCGATGATGAACGATGGTATGACGATTATTGCTCTGGGGCACAGAGCTGTTGACGTCTAATGGTTGACAAGCGATGATGAACGATGGTATGACGATTATTGCTCTGGGGCACAGAGCTGTCGACGTCTAATGGTTGACAAGCGATGATGAACGATGGTATGACGATTATTGCTCTGGGGCACAGAGCTGTCGACGTCTAATGGTTGACAAGCGATGATGAACGATGGTATGACGATTATTGCTCTGGGGCACAGAGCTGTCGACGTCTAATGGTTGACAAGTGATGATGAACGATGGTATGACGATTATTGCTCTGGGGCACAGAGCTGTCGACGTCTAATGGTTGACAAGCGATGATGAACGATGGTATGACGATTGTTGCTCTGGGGCACAGAGCTGTCGACGTCTAATGGTTGACAAGCGATGATGAACGATGGTATGACGATTATTGCTCTGGGGCACAGAGCTGTCGACTTCTAATGTCAGAACGTTTATGAGAACTGGCTTCGACTAAAAACGGAAAACTTCAACTGTAGTATCAAACTCTGGGAAAATCTAGTTGTTGCTTTATTTTAACTGTTTGTATAGGTCTACATGTGTTTTATCTTACTAACTCCCTTTTCCTCCATCTAAACAATAAATTTTATCATCAACAGTAAACATCTTAAGTTATTGTTATAAATAATTATTTGAAACTTCGACTCAGCGTATGTACTGTACTTCTTTATTAAGTTTATATGAAATATAAACTAATTACTCATTGTAAAATGTTACCTACTATGCTTTAAATTTATGATCCTCTTTCATCATTTTTTACATTTATATCAAATACTTGCCTAAATTTAATATAAACATTATTATAAATTGTATTTCTTATCAGAAACTATCTTCAGAATGATATATTTACATGGTTTTTATAGACCACGTGTATAAGAAATAAGTTAAAAAGTAATTTTATATAACATTGAATGATAATAATTCAAATTACGCATACCTAAGTTTTAATACTTCTTTCGAACTTTCATTTTGAACTGTCTACGACAGTTTACCTACTAATGCTTGGCAGTTATGTTTAATTAAATGTCAATTGAATTATTGGTGATTTAATAATATACAATACCAGAGAAATCTTTAAAACCTGAATGGATATGTTACTCTAAATATAATATTTTAGGGTAACAGGTTTGTTTTGTTTCAATAATTAATAAATCTTTCTCCTTTCGATTTCAGGAAATTTGAATGATTAGATAAAAGGAAAATCCATACTTGAATATTCAGTGTGTTTCAATAAGATGACACAGTAGATGACGATTTGAGGAAATTTGTATCATCCAAATTTCCCAATATTTGAGGAAACTTTAACAAATCAACGACCAGAAACGTTCTGGCCACACTCTTCATTAAATTTTAATCCTAGCGTTGCTAGTCATACAATTGGCATTTAAAAACAACTTTGCACAGGTTCTTAGCCGTTTGAGATGAGTGTTATATTTCTAATAAAGATTACCAGGATAAACAAGAAATATGTCTTCTTACACATGTGGTTAAATCAACTGTAGATGATATGATTGTAATTAAATATTGTTTCAAATGTTTGGTAAGTGTGAATTTATATTTAACAAACTTGAATTGAGTAAAATATTTTAAAAATTAATCCAAACAATAATATAGCTTTTAAAATTGTTTGGTGACTGGTGAAACATATAAAAGGAGGGCGTTCTACACTTCACTATTCTATAGTACGTTTATAATTTTACGACAGGTAATCAATCAACTCTTCTAAAGAATCATTATTAAAACGTGACATTTTAGGTTTGGAGTTTCGTATTATCAATATTCGATGTTCATAAATAATTAAAGAAGTATTCGTTATCAGCGAATTCATCATTTAAGCCATTAAACGAGAGTTAAATTGTTTCATCCCATGATCCATAAATTGATTATCAATTCCGCCCCGCGCTTTCGGCTCCACGTGGCAGTTTTGCTCAATGATAAAATGTGTGCTTTGTACGATTGTCAATTAAAACTTGTAATAAACAATGTTAATTATGATGGAAACTTTAGCTAACTTATGTTCGCTACATCAACTGGAATACAATCTAAAGTTGCGAAGGTGTCCGACCGATCACTTATTAAGTAGCTTACAAGTAATCAGACAAAAATGGTCATAGTAAGAACAATAACTGTTCTTACTATAATTATTAACTGCGCCAAAACCGAATTGCATTGTTGGACAATACTTTTATCTGCCAACTCATGAGTTTTATTTGATGATTGTAAATTACTGAAACAATAACTCCTTTAGAAAAAAATTTACATTGTAAAAACTCTTCGCATGCTACAAGTTACTTATACAGGGTGTTTGGTAGTCAGTGTCAAAAATGTCAAGGCGTTATTAAGCATGCAACATTACTAACATTAAACCAAGAATAACTGTTAACCAAATTAATATAATGGGAGAAAAAATTATATCTCGATTTCATCAAAATCTTTTATGATATTGAAAAAATGCTGCAATAAAATAAAATATCTTCGTCCTATTCGTGCTACCTTTTTTAGGTTCATACAGGTTTAATTAAAAAAGAATTCAAATTTTAAAATATATGAACGAAGATTCATGAGTTAATGTTAGTAATATCTTGAATTAATTAATTAGGTTATTTGAGAAAAAGATAATTAAACATCATCTCAAACAAATAAATAAAAAATGATATTGTAAGTATTGTTTAGCCTTCACCTAGATTTGTATAAGTTCATAATAAAGTGTTAAGTTTTAAAGACGAATGATGTTAAATTAACATTTATTTTTTAAAAATGCGTCTCAAAGAAGAAAAACCTGTGAACAGAGGTTCAAACCATACAAGAAATGATGAACAAAAACACGGGCGTAACCTACGTAACATGATCTCCGTGCTGAAGCCCTAGAAAGTCTTGCAAAAAACTTACATGACATTAACCTGTCATTACCAGTCCAAGGGGCTTCAGTTTCTTGGTTAAATACCTAAAAAATAGGTAAAGTGTGCTTTTAAGTTCTTTTACTATTTCGGAAGTGGGCTTCATTTATAAAATTGTTGAAGATACATAATTGTTGAGGGCCTCATTCCCTGATGGTCATCATAACTCAATACCAAAGTATTTTTCGAATACACCTTCATTATATTAGTGATCTCTATGTCAGTTTACAATCACAATATATTAATTAGAGCGGAGGGTTGATCTTTACTGAAATGTAATTTTGTGGGTACAGTCATGAGCCTTCAGTAGGGTTGAGTGTTTGCGATTGTGAAAGTTCGCGCCACACGACCTCGGACCTTTCGACGTTCAACCTCGAAGTTTCTCTGATGTCAAAATTTCCAGTTTTTCATCATAAAATAAATTATAATTTTCATGATAAACTATAATGTTATATATCTGTTATATTTACTGAAAACCCTCAGGAAGAAAATTTATGTTTCAATTCTTCCAATCGAATTATAAACAAAAAAAAAAATGGTAAGTCAAAAGCCAAAGTCTTCTCAAAGGTATTAATCACGTCTAGTATGAAACATTTAGTATACAACATTTTAACTATCATAAACACTTCATACTACAGTAAAGTACACAGTTCATAACTAGTAGGCCCCTAAAACAGTTACTGTTTTACCAGTTATGATTGTTAATTTATCTTTCAGCTTAACAATTTACTGTTATGAATTATGCCATTGGTGTATACCAGTAACTTTCCAAAAACGTCCGGTCGTGAAGAAAAACGTATAGTTTCCCTGAATAATTTCTTTAATTGGAAACCTAAAACAACCAGTCAGGAGGCAGTTGAATTCTGGGACTATTATGAACTATTGGCTCACCGGACACAATATTGTCAAAGTGTTCGTAATGATAACAATGACCAAGGAAAAAGAGGTTTAACACGTGGTAAATAAATTCATCAGCTACATAACTAGCGAGGAGACTATTAACTAAGGTCTTAAAATTGCATAAGTTAGTTTATACATTTATTTATGTAAACGCTAGCACTTACAAATTTAATTAAGTTTAGAATTTTGCTCATTTCGTTTGAGCTAATTTGTCAACGTGCTTTAAACTTTCTTTAAGTATTATTGTACTGTAATAAAAGAAAAACCTTTTTTTCTTGCAGTGATATTTTAACGTGAATAATTAATTCTACACAGCTGTCCTAGTAATTAGACAACTAATAGATGTTTTAAGCCGGAAAGAGTTGTTATTTAAAAACATAACAAAAGGGAATGCGGCTTCTTATCATGTATTCAGATTAGATCAGTTTGGGATAGGAATGGCGTAGAAGTTGTTTACCAGACAGGCGGGTTCCAGTTAGGTATTCTAAATTATTCTTACTTTTAAAGCAACTGTAGATTTGTAAAACTATTTGATCGATTAACAATTGATCAACATTAAACATTTCTAATTGCTGAGTGTAGAATTTGAAAACAATTGTACTATACAATTTATAATTTACATTACTCGTTACCTTAGTTGTGATAAATTAATTTAAATGAAACGGTTATTTTAAAATACCCCCTTCACATCAAATCTGCATACACAGCGATTTTATTATGCATGTATATGTTTCTCACTACCACATAAAGCCACTTACCAAATTTCATAAAAATAGATTTATAAATATGTGATACATAGCATTTTATTTATTCTCCATAAGAATAACATTAGGGCTGAGTATGCAGGTTTGCTTCAACAAGAAAGATAATAAATGTGTTTTTAAGCAATTATCAATACAACTCAACCAGGTGAAGCTACATAACAAGTTTTAATAATTTATGTTCATAGTTAAGGGAGATAAAAAAACTTTACTTATCCTCCATAAGAATAAAATTATGGCTGAGTATGCAGGTTTGCTGCTACGAGGATGATAAAAATACACCCGTCGCAGCAAACCTGCGTACTCAGCGAATTTACAATGAATATATAACTCAACACATTAACCCACTTACCAGGATTCATAAGAAATATATTCACAAATAAGCGATATTTAAAATATTAATTATTCTCCATAAGAATAACATAGGGGCTGGGTATGCAGGTTTGCTGCAACGAGGAAGATAAAAAATGTGTATTTTTGCAATTATCAATATAACTCTACCAGGTGAAGCTACATACCAAATTTCATTAATTTAGATTCATAACTAAGGGGGATATAAAACTTTACTTATTCTCCATACGAATAACATGGGGGCCGAGTATGCAGGTTTGCTGCTATGGGGATAATCAACAATAAATACGTTTTTTGTGCAAATATCAATATACCACAACTAGTTGAAGCCACATACCAAGTTTCTTCAATATACATTCATAAATAATCGAGATATAAAATTGTATTTATTCTCCCTAAGGATAACATTGGACAACGTTCTGTGTTTAGCACTTTGAATATCTCTGCAACGGTTGGATTTAGAACAACAATTAAAATGCCAAAATGATTGTTTTGTAGAGCTAAACTGATTGGTAGAAAGAAATGTGGAGTTTTTAGTGAAATTATCTGATGAAAATCTAAAAACCGTATTCCCATAAGATTAACATGGGAAATTTTATGGACATATTTTTTGACTTTTCTCCACAATCACTAAACCTAGATTAATGATTCAAAATACCAAACTGTTTGTTTTATTAAGCTCTATAAAATGGCTATAACCAAAATCTAGTGTTTTTTTTAATTTTAGGGTAAAGAGTTAAAAAAACTTATTTTGGAAAATTTTAAACCCCATAAACCCCCTTCCTATGGCCGATTTTTCTGGTTTTCGAAGCCGTGAATATCTATTTACACATTTGAGCCAAATTTCATCGAAATCGGGCGTTTTTTACTCAAGTTATCGCATTCACGGACACCCATGTATATATATATATATATATCAATTTAAACGAATAATGTTTTTGGCATCTGGGGTCCTCAAAAACAAAAAGTTATCGTGGTCTCGGGCTTAAGTCTCACCATGAGACCTACGGTAATAGCTTCTTCTCTATAGGGGAAATTCGCTAAAAGAACTGAGCTTTGATTGGAGTAGGTATTACCAGAAGAGGGTCAAACTAAGCAAGAAGAAGGTCTCGTAGGAAGGTATAAAAAGTCGAGACTTATAAATAGTTAAAAGTTAAACAACTGATTTCGTAAGGCGTAAGTTTTCAAACTGAAATAAGTTTGTAATTTTGAATACATTATGTAATATCCCATATTATAATGTAATACAGTATGCACTTACTCTATGAGACTTACTGAGTGCAACGTTTTACTCTGGGTCATGTGGCAGAATTAACAGTGTAGGTACTAACAGACATGTGCGGTTGAGACTGGTTCCGCCTGTGACCCATCCACCAGAGCTCAACGGAAAACGCAAGAAGTCACAAACAATAGATTGGGCAAACAATAAACCGCAACACGGAGTTTTCAAAGTACCAGACTTATTAAGATTATTTATTTAGATTTGTACGTTAACAATTAAAAATACCCCCGTCACAGAAAACCTGCGTACTCACGAATTTCCAATCCATAATATATATCTTGATACCACATAAAGCCGCATACCAAGTTTCATAAAAATATATTCACATATAAGCGATATATACAATTTTAATTATTCCCCAAAAGACTAACATTAGTGATGAGTACGTAGGTTTGCTGAAATAAGGAACACAAACAATTGGTTTTGTACAAATATAAATAGAATATAACTAGGCGAAGCCACATACCAAGTTTAATCAATATTCAATCATAAAAAAGTGCTAGGCCTATATAACATTTTCATTATTCTCCTTAAGAATAACATGGGGGCTGAGTAAGTAGGTTTGCTGCAACAAGGAATAAAAAAAAGGGGTTTTGTGCAAATATCAATATAACTCAACAAGGTGAAGCCACATACTAAATTTTATTAGTTTATGTTCAAATTAAGGGAGTCATTACATTTTCATTATTCTCCATAAGAATAACATGGGGGCTGAGTAAGCAGGTTTGCTGCTATGGGATAGTCAGCAAAAAATAATTTTGTTGTTCGAATATCAATATGCCAGCAATACGTGAAGCCACATACCAAGTTTCATCAATATACATTCATAAATAATCGAGACATCAAATTTTATTTATTCTCCATAAGGATAACATTGAACAACGTACTGTTGTACCATATGTAGCATATGTACAATAATTTAAAACATTGTAATAGCAAGGCAAGTCGCAGCCAATCAGGTCGCAAGGATTCGCGTAGAATGTTGAATGTTCCAGATCTTTCTAACGCCACCCCCGTATATAAATACCGCTCCCGCCTTGCACAGGCCTTCTTTACGTTTCCGTCTGTTGTAGAGTGCGAAACAGTAATTTTAATTATGTATTTTTTGTGAACCCCAAATCATTGGGTAAGTAGAGTAATTTTTTTATTTAGGTATTTGCTTAATTAAATAAAGACCTTGCCTTGCTAAAGTAGGAAAAATTGAATTTATTTACAAATGGTATTTTATTTGAATTAAACATGTTAATTTTTGTATCTACTCTTTAACCCCGAAAGTATCAATTTAAATTACCGTCAGTTAATGTATAAATATATTATATAAATGTGTATTTTGCAGGGTTCCTTTGTATATTGTAGAATCAAGAACAAAAAAGAAAGACTAAAGTGTAAACTTAAATGAATAATAAATGCAGAGTTTTAACTTGAAGAATTTCATTTTGGTTCGAGTGTAACCGAGTTCGAGTTACCTTCTTCAGTAAATATTTTAAAATTATAAATTGTCCGCTCAGAATATATAATGTAAATTTGTATGATTAAAATTAGAGAGCGGTACACTGTGTTTAGTACTTTGAATATCTCTGCAACGGTTGGGTGTAGAATCACAATTAAAACACCAAAATGATTGTTTTGTGGAGCTGAACTGATTAGTAGAAGCAAATGTGAAGTTTACATTAAAATGAACTGAGAAAAAGCCAAAAACCTTTTTCCCATAAGATTAACATGGGAGCTTCGATGAGCAGGTTTTTTGGATTTTCTCCGCAACCACTTAAGTTAGGTTAATAATTTAAAATAATACATTTTTTTAAGCTCTATAAAATGCACAAAACCATAGTTGAGTGGTTTTAATATGTTATGGTGAAAAGTACAAAAAACCGATTTTTGGAAACTTTAAAACCCCATAAACCCCCCTTCTCATGGTCCGATTTTTCTGGATTTCGAAAAAGTCATGAATACTTTATACATTTGAACCAAATTTCATCGAAATCGGAAGTTTTTTTATTCAAGTTATCGTGTTAACGGACACACACACACACATATATATATATACAAATATATAAATATCATATATTTAAATAATAAATATTTATAAAATATAATATATTAAGATATATATATATTAAATATAAATAATATATATATATTATATACATATATATATACATTTGAACGAATAGTGTTTTTGGCATCTGGGGACCTCAAAACAAAAAGTTATCATGGTCTTGGGCTTAAGTCTTACCATGAGACCTACGGTAATAGCTTCTTCCCTATAGGGGAAATTTGCTAATAACGAACAGAACCCAAAATTTAACTTAATTTGACGACACTTGTAAATTTAATCTTTTTCGGCCCAGAAGTATTAAAATTACAATCGTATTTAAATAAAAATAAGGATTTGAATAGGTATTGTTCTTAATCGCATTAATGTAAATAATTGTGTTAGCATTGTTGGAAATATTAATTAAATACAATATGGAAAACCTTTGAATAAATATTAATTCACAAGACATGATCAGAAAACGTTATAGAAATTGTACTGTCAATTAAGAAACTCATATAAATTTACTTAAATAATTCAGCAAGACGAAAAAAAACTAACATAAGGAATAAAACGTCGTCTTTATTCAAAGACTAGGGTTTATACTGTCGTAATGTTATTTTTCTTAAAAATTAATGAATAATTATGAAGGCAAATGAGCGGCTGGTAATTGAGTTTTAACCAACCTTTAGTCAACGTTGTTCTCTGCCAGAAAGATATTTACCCGGGGGTTACTAAAAACAGGATATCTGAATTTTAATATATTTATTATGTTATCTATGTGTGTCCCGAAAGTCCCCCCCTATTATTTTTTAACGACTCCATATGACGAGATTATCTTCCGGGGAAGTCTCAGGGACCAAAAAAGGAAACTTTTGAACAGTCTACATTTCAACCCCCTCCCCCAAAATAGGGTTTTTGGGGGGGTAAGTCAACGAATTTAAATGGTAACCCCCCTTGAGTGATATATTATTTTAAAGAACGTATAAAAAGAAGAAGAATGGTGCAAATTAGGGGTTTCTAGCTCTGTTCTATCAAACACAGCGTTCAATTGAAGTTTTGAACTTTATAACGTCATTTTGCATTATTTTTCCATAACAGTCATTTAAATTCACCAAAAACGTTTAGATTAATAATATTTTCGATGGGAACGTTTAAGTAACCAAGCCATTTATCTTTTAGTGTGTGAACAGGTTTGGCCTCATCCCCCAAAATAGGGGGTTTTGGGGCTAAGTAAAAATGTTAAATAGCAACCCTTACTGAGTGATACCTCTTTTACATAAAATAAGATGAATGTTGCAAACTAGAGGTCTCTACGATGATCCTCCCCTAAAACATGGCAGCTTATTAAATATCAAATTTTACATATTGAAGTTATTTGCCTCTTTTCAGCCCATATGTTTAATACACTCCTCTTTAAAATAAATAATTTGTCATATCCTTATATAGATTGCCTTGAACATTTGTGATTGTGAATATTTAATAGCTATGAAAAAACTTGTAAGATTTAAAATGAAAAACGTTAGGCGAAATCAATAGCTATATAATATGACGGTTATCTTCACCTACCGGTATTGAATTATGAGCTTTTTTATCTCAATTAGGAACTATAGCTGTAAATGATAGGAACTGATGTACTGTTGTTCTCCTACCTACAGCTACTCCCTCACCTAGCATGCGCCCCACGTTTTTCGTTTTAAATCTTAAAACGTATTTTCATAGCTACTACATATTCACAATCAAAAAAGTTCAAAACAATCTATATGGAGATAGGATACATTATTTTATACTTTTTCGTCTTTTATGTGTAAACATTATTAATCAATTTTAATCATCTATATTAGATTATGACAGAGACATTTGGGAACTTTTATGTTTATTTTTGTTTCTTTTCATATAATCATGTCTCAAATTGACATATGTTAATACAAACCAAAAGTAAATAATTCTTCTATCTGTAAACAGATGTTCTATCACATTGAGATATTTGTTTATGTTTACATTACGGTTAGTGTGAGTCAAAACTCACACTAACTAACTAACTTAAATAAATTTATTTTATTTTATTTTCATTGTCATCCATGTCTGAGCTATATTTCAAGTTTCAAGTCTCTAGCTAATCGGGAAGTTAGTTTTAAAACGATTGGAAAATTTGTACCGAACAGACAAGAAAGCGAGCTAAAAACCTTGCTAGTAAAATATTCCGTCCACAAAGCAAATTAGAACGAAAATGACTGGATATTTGCTCTAATAATTAAAGTACCAGGAAATGCAGGCTGCAATCAAGATATCTATACTACTTAAATACTCAAACAAGATGTGTCTTTCTTAATTTCTTATTATATTGTGTAAAATTCTTGCAATCCATTTTAATGTTTTAAATAATTGTTTTATTCACAAAAAATATAATTAAGATTGATAAGTTATAACGTTTTTGTTATAATTAGGGGTTTAATTTTATAACGGAAACATTATAAAGTATCGATCATGATTCTAATTTCTTTTTGTAAAACTATATCGTTTTTGCATGGTTTTTCTCGTCTTGGTATGAAAGTATCTTCATGGATATCAAGGATACTTTATGAACATGTATTTAAATTGAGGTTGGAATGCTGGGTAAACCAAACCCTTAGTAATTAATTAATGATCTGAATTAATAGACTGGTCTTTCCTAGCAGGAGCTCAGAGGCTGAACGTCTTAGATTACAGACTTTTCGAGTTTGTAAACCAATTTTCAAGTCGGACATAAATAATTACTATACTCGACAATAGGTTCGTAAATAATTAAATAATGAATTAACTTAACATATTCCTAAAACGTTCTCTGGTAAATTCTGAAACTAACAGTGTTTGCTCTCCCTGTTCGTGACTGAAGCGTGAGAGCAAACATGGAGTCTTGAGGGGCGGTGTCGATAAGTAAGTGGCCATCAAACACTGACGGCTCATCACTCCACGAGAGGCTGGTCTACGCAGTGCCAAACATTTGATAATAACAACAAAGAATTCGTTTCATTCTTTAAAAAAATATGACGGGATCTATATTTTTTACAATTAATATGAATTAAATATTTAGTCTAAAAACTGGTCAGTGTAGCACATGCATTTGGTTAACTTTTTTATGTTGTTTTAGTATTTTTAATTCACTTAAATAAATTATATACTTTAATCTGCTTTACTGAAAACCTAAGTATTGTCTGCCTCGTATGTTAGTATAACGTTGTAAACGACAAAAATCCCATAAATTAAATATCCTAAAAATTCATTTTAATTCTTGATGTCAAAACTGTAGTACAATCCGTTCAATATGTATTTTGCCATAACTATTTGCCTTACTGACATTCTTGGCAGTTTAAATTCTTTCAATTTAAAAATAAAGTGAAAATCGAATACGTCAAACCAAGTTTTTATCAGTCCAGCAATATATTCCAGGACACAAAATCCCCTGGAAAAGAAAATATTTGAAAAGTTACAAGGACAAACTTCCATGGCAACGTAACATCATAACTGAATCTCCATAGATATACTTCAGTCCAGCGTAATTCTCAGCCATTTCAAGACTGCGGTCTGTGTGATATAACTACACTTATCTTACCTCACCGAAGGGTTTAAAAGAAAAATCGCTATTGAGAAATCTTCGAATTAAATAATATTTTGGGAACGTTAACGTTTAATAATACAGTGCGAAGCAATTATAACAATTGTGCTTGGCTTCAAAACAACAAGTTTGATTAAAATGCTGTAAACTTACTATTTTTGTCTTAATATTCTTCTTAAGAGAATTAAAATTTAATATAATTCCGTAAAAAATGCAAATCTATGGTTGAAGTGTTCTGGAAATTTTCTGTTTACAAAACATTTCCTAACCCTAAAAATAACTCACCGGGAGCGTTTATGCAGCTGGAATCCATTCGATCCAACAACAACAGCGAACGCTTCCATTCCAGAGAGACACTGCAGCGTAACTCCACAGTATGCGTTTTAGACCTTACTACATTGATCATATATTTTTTATATTTTTTTATGTTATGCTATACTATATATGGTTTATATGGTTTTATATGGTTTATTTTTTTATATGGTTTAGAATAAATTATTTTCTCAATATTTATCAAAATTAAATTTTTTGAAATGGAGTTTTTACGATTTTTTTATTATTGCACTCTTTTCTGATATTAAAATATGTTAAGGTGACCATTATTTGAACGTAAATGCTTTTAAACCAGAGTCTATATATTTTTAAATTTAAATATTAGATTGTGCTTATTTATAAAAACACTAAACCCTTTATATTTATTATTTACTATTTTCTTATGGTTCAAGACTCATTCAAACTTTATTTTGTTGGTTACCCGTTTTAACTAAAACAGTGGAGTTTCACTAAGGAGACGATTTAACTAGTGGTTTTATAGGTATGGCTATAACTTTTGATCTATAATCCATATCCATGTTTCATGGTGTTAACATAATTATGGTTGATACTTTATAACGTTTTCTTTAAAATGAGGGGTTTACTTTTTTAACGAAAACATTATAAAGTATCGATCATGATTCAAGTATCGTCATAGGTTTTGAGTAAAGAAGATTGGTATACGATTTTTAAAAGTAAATTAAAAATACAAAAAATATAAATACCCCGCAGCAGCAAACCTGCGTACTCAGCGAATTTCCAATGAATATATATGTCTCAATAATACATTAAGCCTCTTACCAGAATTCCTAAGAAATATATTCATAAATAAGCGATATTTAAAATATTCATTATTCTCCATTAGAATAACATTAGGGATGAGTACGCAGGTTTGCTGCAACAAGGAACACAAAATAATGGGTTTTTATGCAAATATCAATAGAACTCATCTAAGTGAAGTCACATACCAAGTTTCATCCATATACATTCATAAATAAGCGATATATAACATCTTTATTATTCTCCATAAGAATAACATGGGGACCGAGTAACTAGGTTTGCTGCTACGGGAACCATAGGCGAAAAATTAGTTTTTGTTCAAACAACAACAAACCACAACCAGATGAAGCGATATACCAAGTTTCGTCAGGTTATTTATGTTCATAAATAACCAAGATATAAAATTTTTCTTTTTCTCCATAAGAATAACACTGGACAACGTACTGTGTTTAGCACTTTCAATATCTCAGTAACCGATTGACGTAAAGCAATGATCAAAATACCAAATTGTTTGTTTTTTTTAAGCTGAATTCAATCGTATAAATTAAAATTTGATTTAAATGATAATTACATGTGAAAACTCCAAAATACCCATTTTTGGGGTACAAAAACCCTCTTCGGATGGTGTGATTTGTCTGGTTTTCGAACTCGTTCAAATAAATGGTACTTTACATATTTGTACCAAATTTCATTAAGATCGGACCTTTTTTACGAGAGCTATCGTGCTTACGGACACACACACACACACACACACACACACACACACACACACACACACACACACACACACACACACACACACACACATATATATATATATATATATATATATATAAATTTGAACGAATGGTGTTTTTGGCATCTGGGGACCTCAAAACGAAAAGTTATCATGGTCTCGGGCTTAAGTCTTACCATGAGACCTACGGTAATAGCTTCTTCCCTATAAGGGGAAATTCGCTAAAAGGCAAAGCAAATGCATGCACAACACTGACCAGGTTTTGGGCTAAATAATTCATTCATATCTATTGTAAACCGTATAGATACCGTTAATATTTTTTATCATATATATGTTACTTCAATAAAATATATTTTTAACTTCGCTAATTCGTTAAAAATAAACATAAAATGTTAGACATTAGTTAACTTAGGTAAATCACCAACACAAAGAATACAATATTATACAATATTAAGGCAATACAATATTAAGGTCAACACAACGTATGGTGAGTTTAAAATGCTAATAAAAAGTTGTTTAGTTTAAAATGCGAATGTTGCAGAAAGTGAAGCAGGAGTAGACTGAGTAAGGCTGTAGATTTTTAAAAATTAACACGGATTTGACCAAAGTATTGGTAAACGAACCTAATGAATGAGTGTTGCTCAAGTTATTTTCTATACGATCTGACGATCCTTAACATTTATTTTTTCATTTTATAATCATTCTATACAAAGATGAAGAATCGCTTGGTTTTTAAGCCACGTCCTTTTTTACTCTTAGTTGCTCAACATGTTTTCGATATTTCCCTTGTTTTTTTGTCATAGCAAAAAATTAAGTTGGCAATTATATATTATTGTTATTTTTGTATAGGGGTTTTCACGTACTTTTAATATATACTGCGTATTATTTAATTTTGTAGTAGATTGTAAACGTAAAATCTGAACTGTCCAGTAAGAGTATGACTTTAGCGAAGAATTTACATATAACGTTTACTATACTTCATAAAAAAATTAATTAAAGTACATACTATGCTATTTGTTAATTTTGGTAAATATATTTTCAAGTTTACAAACAAACTGTAAATTAATGTCTAATAAACGTCCAATTGATCTTTGAAGGCTTTCGTTTGAGTTAGACAAAGTAAAATAAGTTGGGCCTTACCAACCCAGCCAACTCAATTGTTTTTAATTTACTCAATACTCTAGTACTTCACAAAAATATCTTTAACTTATTGTTTTCTAAGTGTAATGTCCTCACAAGTTTGATTTGTGTACGCTGACACTCGAAGAAAAACACATAGGAAGAACATTAGAAAATAATCTCCGCAAACATCAATCGTGAGGAAAAGTTTTGCCACAAACATTCCAGGAAGTTGAACTATCTGTAATGTCAAAAAGGTTACACAGAAAGGTATTGTTTTGTTTTGAACTTTGTGGCACATTAATGTTTTACTGTTTGCTTTCCAGAGGTCCTCCTTATAAACGCTAAATTTCTTGAACTCAATTTCTTGAAAAATATATTATGAACACTCGTAACATTGTATATTCTATCATACGTATTACCCAGTTTGTCAGAATGGGAATATTCAAATTATTTATTTCATATTTATTGATTATTAAAGTCATTTTCACTTCTGATTAAGTGTTTACGCTGTATGGTAAAAAAGTACGTCTTGGCAAAAAAGAAATGAACAATTTGTCAGCAGAGAATCTATTTGGTCATACAGTACGTAAAAACTTAGCACAAAACACAGCCAGATTGGAATGAATCAGCCTTATTAGTTAGTGAAGCTAATTTGCGTCCTATTGTCAGGGCTAAACAAGAGATGAAAGTGTGAGGCGGCCTGTGAATCAATTAGGATTACTGGGTGAAAATTATTTTTGATATATCTCGTCTATAGGGACTATATTAGGTTCTCGATATGGAAAGCAGTACGAATCAGTTTTTGATCCCTTTAAATTTCAAAGTGCGCGTAGAATTAATTTAAATCTGTTATGACAACAATGGACATGTTCTAAATATACGCTAGCTGTGACGTATCTGAGTTGACAGCGGTGACGCAGGATGACAGAGTTACCCTGGCGTGCTGATCAATCGCAGCCACGAGACCGATGTCGCAGTACGCAGCATCATAGATTAAGAATATGTTTAATCTATGGCAATATGCGGTAATGCGCGGTCACCTCGATTGGTTTACAAGGATAAAGTTCAGGCGAAGAGGACCTGTTCTACTAGAACACAAAACATTCAAGCCAGACACACTTTATATGGTCGCTGACTTTCATTCAAGTTCTTTCATTACGTTAACAGCTTTGTACTCACAACAAAAATTGGGCTAAGTATATATAAATTAGTTTTACAATTTTAACAAACCCAGTAGAATATGTAAAAACATAATATTTAAAAATTAAGCTATTATGTCTCTGAATTCAATTAGATCAAAAGTATCAAAATAACAAGTCCTTTCTATTTCTAAAAGACATGTTTTTTTTAGGTGAGGTTTCTTCACTGTAACTATTCTTTATGGGCAGCACTCACCTTATTTTTTTCTCTCTCCGGGACTCGTCAGAAGTTACAAAAACACACGACATACACACACAAAACACAACCAATCGCCCCGAATTCAAAGGCGACGTTTCGCGGGACCGGAAATAACAAAAACGTCCCGCTTCTTCAGGGCTTACCGACTTTTTCAAATTTTTCCCGCACGCGGGCCGAACGCCTAACCACGACTCAGTCTTATTAATTAGTGAAGCTAATTTGCGTCCTATTGAAAAGGGCTAAACAAGAGATGGGACCTCAGTCGTGGTTAGGCGTTCGGCCCGCGTGCAGGAAAAATTAGAAAAAGTCGGTAAGCCCTGAAGAAACGGGACGTTTTTGTTATTTCTAGTCTCGCGAAACGTCGGCTTTGAATTCGGGACGATTGTTTGTGTTTTGTGTGTGTATGTTGTGTATTTTTGTAACTTCTGACGAGTCCCGGATAGAGAAAAAAATAAGGTGAGTGCTGCCCATAAAGAATAATTACAACAAGTCCTTTAGTGTTGGTCTTTGGGATACGGGTAGTAGAGGTGGTTGGAGGTACCGAGAATAATTTGTTGCAAACATAAATATTGTTTAGTATGATTGTAAGATTGATAATGCTATTTTATATTTCCAAAACAATAATTCTAAAGAAGTCACTTTCCGTTTGTGTATAATATCAGAAAACCAAATGTACACCATTAACTTTACACTGCCTTTTAGGGGCACTTTATATAACCATTCAAAGAAATTAAGCAGGTAATGGTGCACAAATTTAAAAATTTTAGTTCATAATAAACACTATAAACAAAGGTTTTAGGGTATAATTCTATAGCCAAAAAAATGCAGGCTGCGATATAAAATCTTTGTAAACAAAACCATAGATTAAGCATACTCCTTAGTAGATGTTTTATCGGCATGCTATCAGATGAATACGCGTGAAATGTGGCACGCTCTTGTGGGATTTTCTAGTACTAGCATAGAATCAGTGCCGAAGGCAATGGTGCAGTGGTGCAGCTTGTGGTCATGTGAGGAACCAACGAATCGCAGGCTAGGAGGGGAGACGCCAACTGTGTGCGAGAGAGAGCGGGAGTACTTGTGCGAGAGAGAGAGAGAGAGAGAGAGAGGGGGAATGAGAGAGAGCGGCGCCGCTGACGACACTGCCATGGCTTGCTCGCAGGGTGTCCACCAGCCGCCAGCCCCAGTGCCTTCCTTTCGTCAAATCATAGCGGCTTCTCTCTTGATAAATGTTTTACGTTCGCTCGCGAAAATTATCTTACTGTTGTAATTACAAATTAGTGTAAAAGGTGTACATCTTAAACCGATATTTCATTACCAATGATTCAAATAATCACAACCGATATTTCCTTATTAAAATCCCATTTATACTTTTTCACAATTTATATTTTGTTCCTTTTGATTACATCGGCCGAAGATGAAATTCTCATGGACACTCAAAAATCCGTATTCGAGAATAGTGCCGGACTTTTACAGACTATTTTACTTTTTGGGGGTATGGAATATCCCTCAGGGGGTGGGGATCAGGGAGTCATCCCCTGGAAATTTGTTAAAAATTTCCTGCATGATCATTAATGTTATCAGCCTTAAAGAATTATAGCCGAACCGGACGCGTTTTATTGGCCAAAATGTGTGTTATCAGCCTCCTATAAATACGACTGTATTGAATTCATTGGCTAAAATCAGCAGTTTTACATGTTTTTTCGGATTAAAAATGGCAATTTTATTGCAATTCATGGTCGCCGTAATTTTTAGATCGAACACGACAAGTGAACGTAGTTTATCAGCAAAAAAACCGCATTAGTTTATACCCAACCAGAATTTAAAGGCCAAGACACCAGCGGGGAGGTGTCAAAGTATGTTATCGTCGAAAACGAAGGTTTTACCGAAACTAATTTTATTGGCCGAGATACGGCGATTTTAAACGATTTTAAAAGACAAACGAGATATATTGTCAGCAAAAAATAAAGCCGGATCGAGTTTTAAAGGCCCGAACGACAACCGGAACGTATTTTTAAGAATACAACAGGCGATTCAACCCCGTTCTATCGCTAATGATCGCCTATTTTTCCGCGTCACATCAGTTGGGTAAAAAACATAAATTTAGTTGCCTTTAATGGCCCGAAAATGACGATCAGCAACGTTTCTTATTGGCTAAAAATTACAAACAAAACATGGCTGGAAACGACAACCGAGCTGCATGAACGAGAACGGCCGACGATTTTCGCCGAAATTCCCGTAGGCTATATTCCTCGCATTTTCCTAGCAAAAAATATTCCGAATAATTATCCGATTTTCACACTAACACTACTCCAGGTAGCCAGGTAGACGGGTAATCGGGCGGAAGTTGGAATGTAATCAAATAATAAACGCCTTTTCATCTTTCGCGACACCCTGAAGAACAACGCAACTTCAAACATAAACAAAATTTCAGTTCAATGTAGGTTCCAGGTAGATACAAACATTGGTATATGAAAACCGGCAAACCAGAGGACCTACGCAACGAAGGCAGAAAACTCTGGTTCATCAACAGTTCGTAGATAGACAACTTTTGCAGCTAAAAAGGGGAAATTGAAGTACAGGCAAATTTGCAATAGACCTATATAAAAGTAAAGATAACCCGATAATGAAGAGAGAACTATAGGTTTGACCTGTGAATTAGTACTGTACACCTCTATTTGCTCACTGTTGTCGTACTTTTGACCGTCAATTATAACCTTACTAGAGGAAGTTAATAAAGTGTTGCCAAATCACTCTGGTCTAATAAAACATATGGTAAAGTATATCTGTCGTCTGTTTTGAAATCTATTGCTATGGTACACAACATTGAAAAATAACATTTAAAACCCCCCTTTCGATTTTTCTGGTTTTCGAACTTAAAGTCATAAATGTCACTTAACACATTAGAGTCAAATTTCAACAAAATCGGACGTTTTTTACTCAAGTTATCGTATTCACACACACACACATCAATTTGAACGAATAGTGTTTTTGTTATCTCGGGACCTCAAAACAAAAAGTTATCATGGTCTCGGGCTTAAGTCTTACCATGAAACCTACGGTAATAGCTTCTTCCCTATAGGGGAAATTCACTAAAATTAAAAAAAGTTATAACATTTTGCTAATTATTTTGTTGTTACAAATCTCGATATAAAATTAATTTATTTCAAGTAAATGCACCTTGATAATTAATTATAAACAAACTGATCGACATTGTTCACTCATGGTTTTTGAAATACCATTAGTTTTAAGTTTTGAGTTAATACAAAATAAAACAGCCACCGAATCAGGCCTATAAAATTATATAGGCTGGTAAATAGCAGTAACAAACATTGTAGAAAGCAAGCTGTTTACAATCAAACATTAAAAAATCTTTTTATAGTTATTGTAGCTTTGAAATACTCCATATTCTTAGATTTTGAAACAACAAAACATTTAAGATGTTTACGCTCCCTCTCTTAAAATCGTAAAATATTGAAAAATATCTTAAAAATAAAATGTTAGTGGTGGGTAGGCCGGCCTACCCGCCACATGTATGGTAGGTAATAAATTTGTACTGATGTATATTTCAGAAATCCTCCCTTCAACAAATAGGGTAAAGGTCTTTGAACTACAGGAAAGTATCTCATATCAGATATTGAAGAGCGAGCGTCAAAACGCCAAACCTACATTCACTAATAATCACTAATAATAATCATGTAACTGTAGTAAGTGTAGTTAACTTGTAGGAAGTAGACCCTCAATAACAGTTAACATTATGACAATTCAACAACTCGGGAGGTCACTAAAACAAAAGTCGATGCAGACTCAACAAAAATCGCACAGTATATGAGGAATCGAGAAGGTGGTGTAGGTGAGGAATCAAATTGGAGAAAGAGGGGTATTCCTTGGGAAAGGGGTGTCCGGCTGTCTCAGGCTATTTTTAACCAAATTCAGTCAGCGAATACCCGCCAACACGGCGAGTGATTCATCACCACCAAGGTCACCACTACTACCCTAGCGCTAGCGTTAAAGTGACTACGACAGCGCCCTATCCAATCATATCACATTTCATAACATATCAGTGATAGTTGCATAGTGACTAAAAATTAACTTACCCGAAGCTAGAAAGGATAATTGATGACTACATAATAACAACGAGTTGTAATCAGACAAAGATGTGTAATACAAAACATACATATATTTTAAAGATATCAGACTTATTATAAGAAGTATTTATAACAATGACAGTGAAATACACATAAACTAACTCTTGACTCGGTACTTGCTTTAAAACTGGTCCGCAGTGTTAACAATGTTTTAAAAACAATAGCATCGTTAGTAAAAGACCATAGAACTGATACGTAGTTTAAATTTACACTCACGATTTTTCCGTGCCAATATATAAAGACAAAGTGTATAGATTTTTGTCACGTGTCTATTAAATTGTTACTTATTTCTTGTAATGTCAATTGTTACGTATACAAAATTCATAAATTAACCAATACATATTCACTATAAATCGAATTTGTAAGGCAATTTCCTACATATTTTTCTCAGTCTTTGTCTGTTAATTATTAATATAACATTGCTGTTTTTTAATGTGAATGGCACATTTTCTGAGAATTGGTAATTAAATTATTATAGACATGTTATGATCGAAAGGCGCATGTGTCTGTCAGCTTCAGGCAACAGGCCAACAGGCCAGCTCGGCGAGGAGCCGCGGCCTGGGGGATGTTGTGGGGCTGCGGGCTGCGGTGCCTCTGCGCAGTGTGCGTGTGTGTGTCAGTGTTTCCCCTCAGCGGTAAAAAATATCCCACAAGCTGATACAAAAGATCCCACTTTATCCCACACTTCACCTTATAATATCCCTCTAAATATCCTACACTTTCCCACTGATTTTTCAAACAGTGCAACATAGTAACACAGTTAATGTTAAATATTATATGATCGACAGAGCTTATTTAGATCAACTAATTACCTATATTTTACATTTTAGTACCTCAAAGGATTTTGAGTAATGCGATATAAATGATACGGTTTGCCATAAGGCTGGCAAGTGAACTAACTAAGTTAAATAATTCAGTTCCGTGAGAGGTATTAATATTTGTAATGGTATTGTACAACTAAAGAGTACGACATAGGTAATAATAATAGCAAATATTTTTCTTGTTAATTCCAACATGGCCAGGCCAGCGACATTCATTGGTGTGATTTAGTGTTCGCTCTTCGTTCTGTGACGTTTATAAAATAATAATAGGTGCAATAAAATATGTAAAATAATAACAACATGGGAAATTGGAAACCCTGCAACGGCCAGTACGACGAGAAAATCCACTAGACTAGAAGTGCTAGGCTACTGCTAAGGTGGTCTGGTCGTAAGCAAACTAGCGGACGTAATGCAGATTTCCAAAATATCCCACAATCAATCAAAATATCCTATATATGGGATAAAAATCCCTCAAGTGGAAACACTGGTGTGTGTAGGCCGTTGGGAGTTCGGCTTGAGAGGGGGTAGCGGAGGGACTGAAGGGATGGGTGAGCAGGCTAAGGGGGAGAGGGGAAGGACAGCGACGGTGGCGCGGCGATAGCATAGGAACGAACTAGGTCCACCTTACACTTCACCGTACAAGCAGGCGGTGCACACTCCTCCCGTTACGATGGGCTATCTACTAAGGAGTATGCTTAATCTATGGCAAAACCGAGTAGCTGATCTAGGGATTGTGCGTGTAAGACTCTTCGTCTCGCATAAATCTACACAACTTGAAAAAAGGAAAGAATATAAATTCAGCAGGAAAAATATACAAGTGCAATTATTGTCACAAATATTTTTTGTCGGAAATTAAAGAATAATTATTTGATAATGCTGTTTAATAAGAGTTTTAATATTTTTCTTTGGAGATTTCAAACCATTTTACTATTACACGAACACGGTTGGAAGAGTAGCCTATGTCAGCGGATATCATGAGCTCGCTAAAGTGGCCAGTGTCATATCAAAGTGTCCGCCACACTATGGGGAGGTCATATCGATCAGACACTGAGATATTTATCCCCTCCCAGATTTCTGTGTGAATGGCTTTGTTTGGATCCACTAATTAAAAAGTATATTTTAAGTTATAAGTTCTAAGGACTAATAAAAACTGAATTTTTGTTTTTGTTTTTAAACTCCGAAATTGAAGGCAGCTGTGTAAGCCATATGATAGGCCTCTATATATATACTGTTATATATATATATATATATATATATATATATATATATTTATATATATGAGTTATATTAAGTTATAAGCATTATTTCCTATTCTGTTAACTAGTAACATTTATTTTAAAACAAAAATAGCACAAGTCTTCTTAATGAATGGTCTCCCCAAAAAATTGCCTTACTGCTGGATCTTCAGATTTTCTAAACTATATTTATCAGCTCATCACGGAGACGCCCATGGAAACCTAACTATTTTACATCGCTTGGGCGTATCGTATGGGCCCTTAATCGAGCGTAATGTTAAGAAAAAAATATAGCAGAAATATACCCTTGAGCAAAAACTATAAAGGATAAGAAATAATTTTAAGGAGTGCTTAAAAAAGTTACAATTTGTGAGATTTAATATTTTACCTCTCTTTCTTAATCTTCCTTTCATTGTCACAAACCAATTCATTTTTACAAACCAAGATTTGCTAAAAGGTTAAAAATGAATAAACCCGCTATAATAAATGAGATTTAGAAATGCTGGTTTAAAACAGTATAAAAGTGAGGGATTTAATCTATATAAAATGTATCACACGTACGATTTATTAATTATCTTAGTTATTAATTAATCGCCTGAAAACAATTTATTGTAACCTGTAATTTATTGGAAAACATAAAAAATGTCACGATGTTAAGCTTTCACAAAACAGTAAGACTTACGTTCAGTCAAGATAAATTCTCATTGAGTATTCCATCTACAAATGAGGAAGACGTGAGTGTTTACAAAACACTCGACTTCGTCGGCAGATCTGAGCCTAAGCCAACACAATGACTGCCTGGAGAAGCGACTGCGTCGAGATAAAAGATAAGGAGTAGCAAATGTACAAACAAATTAAAGAGTTACGTGTTTCAAATAAATTCCAACAGTATATTAAGTTGAAACATTTATCACAAAAACAAACTGTTCACAGAAGCAACTAGCAATTAGCAAATTATTCTATTGAATATTAAAATTTGTTATTGAGATTGACATACTAAATACAATTCGATATTAAAGAAAACTATTCGTAACATGTTTTCAGTTATTGAACCACACGCTCAGTTGATGAGTATTTCACACATAGTTTGATGATTTATTTCAGTATTTCTTATTTTCCTGATCCTCAATTGCAATGTATTTCTCATAGAATCCCACAGTTTTTCAAAGATCAATACAATCATTAGAAAATGGTTACGGTATGTATATGTTAAACAAAGTCAAGCGTTTATTACAGTAAACTGAACTCCATAATTATTACAGTAAACTGAACTACGATGTTTGGCTCAATTGTCAAAACAAATAAAATCGTTTGTTCTAAGATCTATTAGGCTAAAGATACAAAAACAGTTAAATTATATACAGAATTTGCTCAACGTGATAAACAAAATATATTGGAGGAGGGGGGACAAATAAATCATATATTTCAGAATTTTAAAATATATTTGTTTAGAAGGTTATCCACAAAAACTATTATATATTGAAAAAAGTATTGTAATAATAATACGCTTAATTTCTAATATGCCTAAATATTCAATAATAAATATGGTCCAAATTAATTTATAAATTTACTTTAACCCGTAATGCCTCCAAATTCACGATAGTATCTTACCTATTTACTTTTTCTTTTATCTATAATCATTAATTTGTGTGCTGCACTAAGCAGGCAAATTCCTTAGATATTTAGTTGTTAAATCAAATGAAGTTCAACTTTGAAAGGTTCGTTCGAGAGATAGTTTTCTGTAAAATTGGAAGAAGCCACACGCTGGGGGAGTTACGATCGCTATAAAACCCGGCGGTGAATAAATGTACGTTGCCTGCAGATCCTCAGACTGAATCCGAACTGAAAGAGTTACCGCATGCAATGTATTGGTGAATGATCATATTGGTATATTTGTTTGAATTTGTATGAGTAAATGTATTTGAATTCAATACACCTTTTTAAAGTGTCAACGAACTTTTACAGTTTACTATGTTTTAGAGCAGACATCGTAAAGATCTATGTTTACTAATTCTGGTACAAACTAAGTTTTATTACTAAATGTTTTGATAATCATTCGAAACAACAACTGCTGTTTGGCTTAATACATCAGTACTGACACCTTACAGACTGGAAAAATAATAATTACTCATTCCCACAAATTGAAGTTTTTTGTTTTTTTTTTCTTGGACACTCTTGGTGCAAAATATTACCATCCGTTCACATTCTGCTCGTAAAAAATTACTAAGCTTTAGAATAAGTCAAATAACTTACTACTTAAAAATCCTTAAAACACCAAAATAACGAAAAATATTTTACTAAATATAAATTAGCTAAATACGCCATTTCAAAAAAGTATAATATGTCAATGTATACAACAACAACAATAATTATTACATTTGAAACTACATGATATAATATAGCATAATTAACATAAATACAACAAAGTTTTTGCATTAATTAGGTCAGACATCTATAATTTAGAAGAGATATGTCAAAGGGTGTTTAAAGTTAACTGTTTATAACATTGTCCAACATCTCTAATTACGCAATATGAGAACAAAATAATAAAAGAAGGAAGGTTTTAAATCAACAGGTAGGCGAAGGGTGTAATAACCATTCTACTTCAAGACGAAACCAAGACAAGAGACGCGAGTGAGGGAAGACCGTCGTGTGATCTCTTACGCAACTGTTGTTGTCAGCATGAGTAAGTGCTCTCTACGTAATCCGCCATTCCTCTCGTGCTCCCATTTTGTAAACATAGACAAATGTTATGAGTGCCACTAAACTAATTATCTAGCATGTTCCAATTTTGTTAAGACTTTGTTATTTTGATTTTGGTAGCTAATGCATTCCAACTTGTTCATCTTTGATTGGTTACTTCCTCTTCATTTCAATTGTGGAGGTACTACGATTTAAAGGGTTTTTCTGATTTTTCGAATATAACTGTGTAAAAATTAAATTAAATTGATTCAACTTTAGAATCGGAACATCAATTACTGTTAAGTACAAAATAAAAAAAGAGGAAAGGGTCATTTAAAAAAGGCCGTTAGCAGCTCGGTCATCCAATCAGAATTATTGGCCAAAATCTAAAATCAAATATTTCCTGTGCCAAGAATTCATCTTCAGAATAAAAGTATTTGCGCCTTTTGAAAAAGGCACTGTTTTAGTTTTCTTCTCAGTATGAAAGTTCATTCCAGTTTCTTTAGGTTTTCTAGCAAAAGGTTATACAATCTTGCACCGGCTTATGTAGGTTTTAAGGAGTGATGATTTGTGCAGTGGAAGAGTAAAATTCCCAGAAAAATCTTGTTTCGTGGCGGTATGTACTTGCATGTTTAGGAAACCCATTTCAACAAGCAGACATTATCAGCTCAAGGATCTAGCTCGATGCCACCGTTAAAACATTTCAACCTTTGAAAATCAGTCTGCAGCTCGTATGGCCCTTAAGGCAATGTCACATACAATATAGGTTAAAAAGCATAAAATGCAATTTCGGTTGCCTCTAGTATGCTTATGGCTTCAATCCTTATAACTACATATAAGGAACAACTCACTGTTTTGCGGAAGATATTGTGAGAATCGTCAAGCACATCTAGATGTTAAGGGCTTTCAGTTCCATATAAACTACATTATCATTTAAGACATCATAGTTTCCCTGCTAGCCTTTATACAAAATCGGCTTATCCTTTTATTAAATATATATTTCAGTTTCTTACTGAATGTTGTTTAAAAGATATAAATTAAGTATACACAAGGAACTATATATTTCTCAAGTTGTAGGCTACTGCAGTGCAATACATCTTATTTTAATATTTATAGTTCCTGTAATGGGTTGCAAATACCAGTTAAGGGCGAGTTCAAAAGTTGAGGGACGGAAATATCCCGACTGCATTTCCCACCCTCGTGGGTGGCTCATTACTGTGATTAGCTCATTCATGGACCTAATGATTAGCTCATTACTGTGATTAGCTCATTCATGGACCTAATGATTAGCTCATTACTGAATAATGTCCCAAATGTTTAGCCTATCTCTCGAGTAAATAATAGTTATTAGGCCTTCTTGTATTACCTAATTAACTGGTATTAGCATTGCTCCTTGACCAAAGGAAACGAAAGTTCGGAAATATAAGTTTAATATATATTTACTATTACAATTAAAATGTATTCAAAACAAATTTAAATATATCAAATGTATTCCAATAAAATCAATAATACGTAAAATAACAAATAATAAGTTTAAAAAATGTATATCTATCTGGATTATTCTAACTAACTTTTAGTAATTTTAATAAAATGAAATATATAAAAATGTAAATACCCCCATCGCAGCAAACCTGCATACTTAGTGAATTACTACTACATAGAGCCAATTAACAAGTTTCACAAAAATACATTCAAAAACAAGTGACATATAACATTTTATTTATTCTCCATAAGAATAACATTAGGGTTGACGACGCAGGGTTGCTGCAACGAGGAAGATAAATATTTTTTTGTAATTATCAATATAACTGAACCAGGTGAAGCTACATACCAACTTCTCTTAATTTAGGTTCATAATTAATGGAGATATACAACTTTACTTATTCTCCATATCAATAACATGGGGGCCGAGTATGCAGGTTTGCTGCTTTGGGGACTATCAACAAAAATCTTGTTTTTTATGCTAATATCAATAAACCACAACTAGTTGAAGCCCCATACCAAGTTTCATCAATATACATTCATAAATAATCGAGATATCGAATGTTATTTGTTATTCTTAAGGATAACATTGGACAACATACTGTGTTTAGCACTTTGAATATCTCTGCAACGGTTGGACGTACAACAACGATTAAAACACAAACATGTTTGTTTTGTTGGGCTAAACATATTAATAAAAAAATGTTAAGTTTTTAGTAAAATTATCTGAGAAAAATCTAAAAACCTTTTTCCCATAAGAGTAACATGGGACACGTTTTTTGGACTTTCTCCGCAACCACTTAACCTAGGTTAATGATTAAAAATACTAAATTATTTATTTTTTAAGCTCTATAAAATGGTTACAACAAATATTGAGCGTTTTTAGCATTTTGGGGAGTAAAATTTGCAAAAAACCGATTTTTTGAAAATTGTAAACCCCCATAGAACCCCTTCCCATAGTCTGATCGATCTGGTTTTCGAACTTAAAGTCATAAATGCTACTCTCCACATTTGTGCCAAATTTCGTAAAAATCGGGTATTTTCTTCACAAGTTATCGCGGTAACGGACACACACACACACACACACACACACACACATACATATATATATATATATATATAAATTTGAACGAATAGTGTTTTTGGAATCTGGGGACCTCAAAACGAAAATTTATCATGGTCTCGGGCTTAAGTCTTACCATGCTACCTACGGTAATAGCTTCTTCCCTATAAGGGAAATTCGCTACAAGAACTTAAATTAAATGTCATGTGGGATTGAATTATAATTGCAGACCACTGTAGAGGGAATGGCTGAGAAACTTCTATTTGGTAAAATATTTGGACGAATAACGAGAGGCAACCTTAAAACAGCATGTTCAGCACCCTTAAAACTTGCGGGATGGTTACAGTTGGAATTAGTTTATATTGCAGTTTCTTTAAGGAGAATATTTTGTTACACATTCCTACAGGATAGTGTACAATGTATACAATGCATTTTAAAGTAAAATTACAAATTAAATTCTGACATTACCATATTGAACATAGAAATTAAATATAATCTTTCGATTTGATTGAAGATCATTTTTAACTGGTCAACCAATAATCTAGTATGAAGAATTATAAAAAATACACAAAGCTGTGAGAATCTCACTAATAATAGAAGCTAACAGAAATGGACCTAATAAAACTTGCAAAGGTAACAATAGTATATTTCACTACTAGTGACAAAAGTGGCCTATTTCGGGGCAAGATAGCATTTTAAAATAAAATAAAATAAAATGCTATCGAGCCCCGAAATAGGACTTTTGTGACGAGTAGTGAACGATACTTTTTATCACGATGCAAATAACCACATTAAACTTAAACAAAAATTATCTGATATTTCATAGTCTATTAATTTTATATAAGTAAACACAACACGGTTTTACAATTCATTTTAGTGTTAAAGTCAGCTGTTTGAACACAGAATTGTCAAGAATAACGAAATCACACTGGTGCTCCTGTTGAGTAAAACGGGAATTTCAATTGTTTAGGACAGGAACAGTTTTGTTTGGGACAGGCAATGTACTGTTTTGGACAGGAAAAGTAATGTATGTATGCTGTATGGTTATGGGCTATTTTCGAATACAGAGTTATGAAAAAATACTTAACGTAGTCTACAAATCGATAAGGCTATTAACATTGACTACAAACAAATTTGATGAGAGAGATATCGTACAGTTAATCAAACAACAAATATATGGAATAGAAAAATATACCAGGTGGGTGTACGAAGCTTGAGGTGAGTGCCCTGATTTTGGAACAGGAGTGTAACTGATTGACGTTCCGTTAAGCTCTTAGTTTGATTGGCCAACGTGTAACATGGTTCCGAACAATATTCTCTCGACTGAAGGCGTTTAACTTAGGTGAAACTCAGGTCTGGCCAGTTGACTGCAAATCGTAGTGTTCTAAAGAGTCCTAATGGATGCGGAAATCTTAAACATTTAAATCCATTTATCCCACACAACAATAAACCGTCCAATGTCAAGTTTTATTAGACTTTTTAATTACAGCCTTTAGCTATAACAACACGTAACATGCAAGTAAATACAAATTAACGTAATACCATACGTATGTAAAAGCATTTTAACCTGTGACTGACATAAATATATAACAACAAGTTAAATTTAGCATAAAATACCGTACTGTAAGTAAAACTGTTTTATAGAACAGTTTGAGTCTGTTGAATGGCAACTAAATCAAACTGATAAGGAACCTGGAACCTTCCACTAGAGACTTTAGGGAGTTCTCGGGAGGGATATTTGATTTTAAAGTTATATGTTTCCAAACCTACTATCCAAAGATAGTTTTTATTTTACTTCTGAAGGTTCTTCTGAAGGTTGGTTCTTCAGTTTTTAAATAAAACCATTAAAATGTTATATTTTTCTTTGACGGTTATTGGTACGTGTACTACTTGATCCAACTTCTTTATTTGTTTTTTAAGAGGTCGGCATCCTCTTTTTACCATACTTTTCCCATCCATACAGGCTATAGATCTGTGCGTGAAACGCGTCCAAAAAGGAAGGGGTGAGCCGCTGCAGTACGAGTTGTACAGTACTGATAAAACTAATATTCCAGAACCGGGATTCGAACTATGGATATGACCGCTGCCATGGTTGTGATGACCGTCGCCTTGACCACTACGCCAACATTCCCTAACTGACATACTTCTGGCAACACTGTTATTTCGGACCCCAATACTGAATTGATATCGAAATCAAAGATTATGATTAACGTTTTATATTAACCTAAACGTAGATGAAAGTCAGTAAACATTCGCATATTTACAAATCTTGAGACTTTTTTCACTTCGATCGAATTGTTTACATACGGTTGAATATCATTAAGATGTGCTGATTATAAGACCAAATGAAGTCGAATGATGAGTTATTGGATGTGCCATCACATTACGCAACAATCAGTTGCTACAGCGCGACCTGTATACTTTGATGACAATATTTTGTTTTGGTGGTGAGTGAAAGCCGATGTCAATTTCACACTCTATAAATACGACAGTTGTGATAGATCGGATGACGGATGACAGTGACGTCACGGCGGACGGTGTCATTTTGTTGTAACTTGGGTTGTAATGATTTTGTTGTCAAGGTCGTTGATGAGGTTGCGATCTAATATCGGGCAGCAACACGCACTGTAATTTCCCCATGCTTTTTATAGCCCATGCGTTTTTCCAAAACACACAATAAACCAGTATAACAGATCTGTCAATGATAAAATCTCGTCAAAATATTTTACAGGATAAATAAAATACGTCTTACATCACTATAAAGTAAATTTACACTTATACTGTACTTACATACAAGACGGTAAAATATAAAGAAAATATGGTACAAAGCATTTGTACAAGGCAAAGATGGTGGCCTTGCACCATCTTTTGTGTACATTTTACCATCTTGTATGTAAGTACAGTATAAGTGTAAACATACTTTATAGTGTTGTAAGACGTATTTTATTTATCCTGATTAGTTGCAACACCACTTATCATGCTAATAAAGAAATTATTAAAAATATTGAAGCAAATTAAACCTATAGAGCATTGCATTCTATATTATATTGACATCTCTTAAACATTGCTGGCCTAGTTAAATTTGTTAATTTGACTTCTCATTTACGGCAATGTTCTTAGTACTGCATCATTGACGAAGTCATGATTATCATCCCAAAACATACATTGCGATTTCAACAGTGACAATGATATTTAAAAATAAGCTAGTATGAAATTCTAACTGTACAATAAGAACAGATACTAGAAAGGTGAGAGAGATACTCGTTGAGTATTCCATTAACAAATGAGGAGTCGTAAGAGATGTTTACAAAACACTGAAGTCCCTCCGGCAGATTCCCAGCTTCTGCCAACAATGTTTCTGCGATGAAACGTCATCTACCGACATTGTGCTATACTTAGCTGGGGATATTTTATGATAATTTCAATAATATACATGTGATATATATGATGGATTATTTATGTTTTACATTTTTAGAATATTAACGCAAAAGTCTAATTGTAAAATATTTTAAATATTGCCTACTGAAAAATAATTCTTTACGAAAGTTACATAAAATAGATATACCTAACTAAAATCAACCAAATATATTTATTTATAGAAGTGCATCTTTATGACTTTCCTACCAATCATAGTACGCATATTTCCCGACGTCTTATGGTTGTTCTAAGCGTATCTCACTAAATACTAGTGTCATTACATAAGACCCAGTCATTTGTGTATTTACTTAATCATCCCTTATTCTTAGCATATTCGTTTTATAAAAGTACTGGCTGATAAACTGATGAAAAATAATCCACAAGACGTTAGGGAGAATAATTTGCTCCTTTGTCTACGGCGCGCTCGACTCGTGCATCCTCACGAGTTATAATTGAATACTGCTGGAACGCAAATAAACAGAATAAAAAAACCTTGGGTTAGGATTGTTCTGCCGATTTATTAATCAAAATAATATTTGTTTACCTATAGTAACATAACCTATTGAAACCTAATTGTGGATATGAGGCAAAGTTTGGTTTCTAGATAGTGTTTATGGCATCCGTAGTGATGCCTTTAAGTAGCGTTGTGTACGGTAAAGCTTGTACATAGTGTGGACTTGTAAACATTTCCCAACCCAAACTAGTTAACGTAATAATCCCCAAAGTCAACTCCACCAAATACAAATTTCATTAGTGATTTTTCTATTGTAAATACGGTACATAGACATTCGAGTTTAAATATCAGCATGCCTTTCACTGAGCCACCGCAGCATGTTATTTGGAGGGGGATTAAGCAATAAGCAATGAAGCAGTTGATCATCAGCCCATTCTGGTGGCGCTGGAATGATACTGAAAGGGGAGAAAATCAATGTATACATAACGAATAAGCATGGACATCTGCACGTTATTTTATTTTAGATTTGCCCCTCAAGGTCAGAGGATGAAATAGTGCGAAATGCCCCACAAAAAATGTGAAGGGTTTAAAATCACTCCATACTAAAACCACTAAAATACCATCAGTGTGTATTATTACATAGGGCCGATCATGGATAACCTTATGCCTACTAAAAAAGAACATAAGACACGTAATAAATTACCCTCACTGAGTTATCCAAACTAACCTGATTTATACCGTATGTCTGGCCGACATACTTACATCGACATCATTGCCCTAGTTGAAGACGTTATTGTAATGATCATAATACTGTTAACCTATTTCCATTTCAGATTACATAAAGGGTAACAAACGAGGGTTTTATTACCGAGTCTAACCATCGGCAGTCTGTCATAAAAAGATAATTGGTTGACTGTGTTTAAGAAAATATAATACCCCCGTCACAGCAAACCTGCATACTCAGCGAATTTCCAATGAATAACACATAACATAACATAACACATTAAAACACGTAACAGGATTCATAAGAAATGTATTCACAAACAAGCGATATTTAAAATATTAGTTATTCTCCATAAGAATAACATTGGGGATGAGTACACAGGCTTGCTGCAACAAGGCACACAAAATAATGGGTTTTCATGCAAATATAAATAAAAGTCATCTTAGTGAAGTCACATACCAAGTTTCATCCATATACATTCATAAATAAGCGATATATAACATTTTAAGTATTTTCCATAAGAATAACATGGGGACCAAGTACCTAGGTTTGCTGCTACAGGAACCATAGGCGAAAAATTGTTTTGTTGTGCAAACAACAATAAACCACAACCAGATCAAGCCATATACCAAATTTCGCCAGTTTATGTTCATAAATAAGCGAGATATACAATTTTTCATTTTCTCCATAAGAATAACATTAGACAACGTACTGTGTTTAGCACTTTCAATATCTCGGTAACCAATTGACGTAGAGCAATGATGAAAATACCAAATTGTTTGTTCTTTTAAGTTGAATTCAATGGTATAAATTAAAATTTGATTTAAATTAAAATTACGTGTGAAAACCCCAAAAAACACATTTTTAGGGTACAAAACCCCCCAAAAACCCCCCTTCGGATGGTGCGATTCATCTAGTTTTTGAACTCGTTCAAATAAATGGTACTTTACACATTTGTACCAAATTTCATTAAGATCGGACCTTTTTTACGAGAGTTATCGTGCTTACGGACACACACACACACACACACATATATATATATATATATATATATGTATATATATGTATATATATATATATATATATATGAGTTTATTATGGCTTA
The DNA here is from genome assembly GCA_963675035.1 of Allygus modestus. NCBI lineage: Eukaryota > Metazoa > Arthropoda > Insecta > Hemiptera > Cicadellidae > Allygus > Allygus modestus. The sequence continues at coordinate 257,864,045 of OY776111.1, read as the reverse complement.
TACAAATTTGAACGAATGGTGTTTTTGGCATCTGGGGACCTCAAAATGAAAAGTTATCATGGTCTCGGGCTTAAGTCTTGTCATGAGACTTACGGTAATAGCTTCTTCCCTATAGGGAAAATTCGCTAAAATGAGTCTGTCGTAAAAAGATAATTGGTTGACTGTGTTTAAGAAAATATGAAATGCAGATAATGTTTTTCAGTTACATAAATTATTTTGCTAAATGTATTTTATGCGTTTATTGGACTTGATTGATCAATATACTCAATTTGGCGCTAACCCTTGTTATTGACCAAACAGTGCTAAGAAGTAAGGGCTAACAAGCAAACGTATGTTCTTGCTTCAGTTGTATAAAAAAGGTTTTATATAATGGCAAATATAATAAGAATAAACGGTATCAGGAAACTGACACATACTTTCTCCCTTTTAGCCAAACTTTAATTACAAAAATATTTGTTATTTACTAAATATAGAATATGAAGTATAGATAAATGTACATAAAATTGTCTAAAATAGTTGTTTTCAGAAATATCCACCCAAATTGCTTTTTTGGAGGCACTATAGAGTCCGTTGCTACACACAGTAGTTTTGAGAGGGGAAATGCCCCCTTGCCCCCCCCCCCAGGGTTAAATAGCAACACATTTCGAACATCATCTGTTGGTCAATGCTAACTTGACCTGCATATCAAATGAAATTGATCAGTAAATAAGAGAGAAATAGTTATTTTTGTATTCCCCATAAGAATAACATTGGACAACGTACTATGTTTACCGCTAAATGAAAATTTCAATTTTCTTCGCAACTAACAATCGTAGAATAGTAATTTAAAATACTAATTTATTTAGTTTTTTGAGCTCTTTTTAATGGTGAATAGTAATCTTTTTTAACATTTATGATTTTTTATGAAAAATCCAAAAAACTGAATTTTTGATGTTTTAAGTCCTGTAATTTCTGAACCCGCATTTTTCCAGAAATGCGGGTGGTGTCATTTTGTTGCAAACCTAAAGTTCTACAAACCACGAAAGTTTAATAAAAATCGTTAGAGCCGTTTTTGAGAAATTTGGATTTTTCATGTTTTTTGGCGGTTTTGGGGGGATAATTACCCTTAAAAATCAAAAATTCAAAAAAATGAAAAAAACGCCTGGAGATATCGTAGATTAGTACCTACATACCAAATTTCATAAAAATCGGCCCATGGGTTAGGGCTCTAGCTCTGTACACATCCACACAGACACACACACACACACACGGACACACACACACACACACACACAGACAGACATCACGTAAAAACCACTTTTTTGGGTTCAGGGAGCACCAAAACGAATATTTCCACTAACAACTCAAATTCGAAAATTTTTACGAAAACAATACTTTCTCCATATACTATGTATAGGGGGAGAAAGTAAAAATGGTTCAAAACATTTCATTTGAAGTTCTACTTCTGCAGGTTCTTGAACATTGAATATTGACTACGTATACTTTAAACATTTAATAATAACATTAATACCGTATTGTGTTTTTAAGGAATATTAATAAAATATTTCGTCAACCTCAAAAATAATTAATTTCACAATATTTTCCTGCAATATAAACCTTAATTCATTATTAACTTTAGGTTGTATTCTTTTAATGAAAATCCAGGATGATGGAAGCTATAAAGTTGCAGTAGGAATTAAATATTCTGACTTCAACAACACTCCCGCCGCTGTGGATCTGACGTCATTGTAGTGGCAATGCTGCTTTTGTGGCACTGCATGCTCTGTTGGGTGTTATTAAACAATGCATCTCATATAGCATGTAGATTAGATTCTAGCTAACGATTCTTTCTTGTGAATTATGGCTTACTATAGGGATTTTGTATAGTTGAAAAAATGGTCCCGAAATTACAACTTGAGAGAGTGACAAAAACTTTTAATTGCCAAAAACAATACTGTGTTGAAAAACTAGCGACAACTACTAGATAACCACTGTGTACAGAAACGTACAGTAAACGTTTGGACGCCAATAGTTTGCTACTGATGTAAGTTCAACTTATCGTACAGTGATGGACTGAAGCCTGACTAATGATTGCCAGGTTGGTAGGCTTCAAAGGATTTTACCACTGCTATTAGGGCAACTTTTTACTATATTAAATTACTATACAGGGTGTTTTACGGGAACCCTGATGAACTTAGGGAAATGGATCCTCGGGTCAAAAGAAGAAAAAATGTCCTATAAACATAGGACCAAAACTCATTCGTTTTCTATTTATAAGTGAGAATATGTTTTTTTCAGTTTTCAGTGTATCTATTGAACATTTTTACCTCTAGATTTAAAGATTTTAAAAAATTCCATAGATAGATAGAATATTAGTAGGGGGCATTGGAGGGTTCAGAACCAGCATAGGCGCGGTGAGGATGCGAGGATGCAAGGCCCCCCCCCCGACGTCAGCCCCCCCCCTGACGTCAGCCCCCCCCCCGGCCGCCAGCAGCACTTTTCGTGATGACCTTGAACATGAGGAAAAAACTTTCGAAAATTAATAATTAGCCTATTTATCCACCGATTCCCACGGGACTTTTTCCAGAGTGTAGGCCTATCCCCAGGGAAGCGAATGACGTAAGAACCCCATAGATCCACCATTAAACAAGGCCGCTATTAATTTATAACCGCGTTTTCCTTATGGGATCTCAGCTGTTTACCGACTGATTTTGACGAAACCTCACCACATGTCAGGCCGTGACCTAAGAAAACCATCGCTTAAAGAAAATTGAAAATCCACTGTTAAACGGGCCCGCTATTAATTTTTAAACGTGTTTTCCTTATAGGATCTCGGCTGTTTGCCGACCGATGTTGATGAAACTTCACCACATGTTGGGCAGCGGCCTAATTAAACCATCGCTTAAAGAATATTGAAAATCCACCGTTAAACGGGCCCGCTATTAATTTTCAAACGTGTTTTCCTTATGGGATCTCAGCTGCTTGCCGACCGAATTTGATGTGACTTCGTTACACGTTGTATGCCGGCTTGACTAAACCAAACTGCGAGCGGCTCCGCGATGTCACGTGTCGAGGCGCGTGCTAGGGCCTACGTGACTGCCCGGGGTTGTTTACTCATTAGCGGCCTTCCAGACCCCTCATCACTCCCACATTCCTCCGTTCTAGAAGGTTCCGACAAGTGTGTTGCATGAGGCCTCCTGACTGGAGTGCTCCCCGTTAGCGAAGGACCACCTCTCATGTTTCTGGAAGCTTCTAGAAGGTTCGCTGAAGCGTGCAACCTGGGTATAAAACCGAGGCAGAGCCGCGCGCGCGACCTCAGTGTTGTTCGAGACGTCACCATGAACGGAAACGGAGTCAGCGCAGCCGAAGTGGACCAAACGATCCGCTCCTTCCTAGAGGAGCTGAACGCAATGAACGATGAGAACGCCAACGCACCGCCAGTTCAGCAGGGATGTGCGTCAAAGAAGAAAAAGCTCGATGGGTGGACTGTAAAGAGGAAGGAAGTGCCTATCGATTCCCCGACACTGTGCTGGTCCGCTGGCGGATATCAGTACACTGTGAAGAACCCTACTAACAGCGGTAACGTACTGTTGAAGATGAATGTGTTCAAAGGAGGTCGCCCCACGTTCAGCTGCGGCTTGTACTTGGACGAGGAGCGAAACGATGAAATCTGCATATGTCTAGAGGACCTGCTATCCAGATTGCAAAACCTATGGCTGGCAAATAGCGAGACGGGAGAGTCAAGATACGACGGGATCACTAGGACCGCTACTCCTCTACCCACTTGGCGAAAGACCGATTGCATCATCTCAGGGAAAACCAAGAGGAGTGCGCACTCCAAGCGCGCTACCTAGTAAACGAGAGAGCGTGGAAAATTCCACTAAGCAGTTAATAACCGAGATGCTTCTAGAACAATCCACTTGTTTACGCAGTAAAGCTTTCCATTACGTCAGCCTTCCTGGAATTGAGCGTGGAAACTTCCACTAAGCAGTTGATAACTGAGACGCTTCTAGAACAATCCACTTGTTTACGCAGTAAAGCTTTCCATTACATCACCCTTCCTGGAATTGAGTGAGTAACTATGTCATCATGTTGTTGATACGCGTGAGTCGGCACGTAGACACCGCCAATAAAAGGCGACTCGGTGGCGAGAGCCGGTCATTCTGCATCCAGCCGCTGCGCCATGCTCAACACGGACCAGAAGATGGACCTCAGGACAGCCCTCAATAGCTGCAAGGCCGCGGGTTACACTCGCATCGCGGATCTGCGGGACAACGCGGTGTACCCGATTCGCTCATTCGAGCGGGTAGATACACCGTACGGCGAGGCGGTGATGGCCACCTTGGAGGGTCTCGTCGGCGACGACCCGATCCGGATCTACATGCCTCGACGGTTCCTTGCAGTCCTGGATGACAACGCCATCTCCCAGTACAACGTTGGCGTGGGGCCGAGGACGAGCCTTGTAAAGAGAAGCGGCCCTCCTGGCAGCAAACTTCCTTTCCTGGAATTTGTATAAAATAAACGGTATTTCCTATTCCCTTATTTCCTTCCAAAATTGAAAAAATAAAATCAAATAAAAAAGAGCAAGAAAAGAACCTTTAGTTACAAGAGCCGAGGTGGCGGTGCACGGCAGTTAGTAGACGCCATGGACTTGAGGTGGAAACACCCGTTCACCGCCATCGTGGCCGGGCCCTCAGGCAGCGGCAAGTCGCACTTCGTGGCTCGCTTCATAGAGCACGCCGACCGCATGTGCGATACGCGGTTCGCCCGCATCACTTGGCACTATGGCAGCGGTGGTGGCGGTGGCAAGAGCCGTGCGGACTCTGCCGTGCGCTACGTAGCCGGCCTGCCAGACCTGGACGACTATGACGGTAGCGAGCCCGCCCTGGTTATCGTCGATGACATGATGCGCGAGGCTGGCTCCGGCGTTGCGGACCTGTTCACCAAGGGCTCGCACCACCGCAACATGAGCGTGTTCTTCATCACGCAAAACCTGTTTCACCAGGGCAGGGGCCAGCGCGACATATCGCTGAACGCCCACTACATAGTGTGCTTCAAGAATCCCAGGGATCGCGCTCAGATCAAACACTTGGCTCGCCAAGTATACCCGGAAAACCCCAAATTCGTGGAGGAGGCTTACGCGGACGCCACGCGTGATCCGCACGCCTACCTGCTCATAGACTTGAAACAGTCCACGCCTGAAGAGATGCGCGTACGTTCAACCATTTTCCCAGACGATCCGGTGAACTACGTGTACCTGCCCAAGAAGAAGTGATAAATAGGCCGAGCGCGCGCCAGCGTCAGTCATCATGTCACACCGTGTGAAGAAGGACGCGGCGCTGCTGAGGGCCCTAATACACGCTACGCCCAAAGAACGCAAGGCCCTGTTAAAAGTGTGCGACAAGAGTCGCATCAAGTCGTTGTGCGAGTGCGCGTATAACGTGCTACGCGGAAACGTACCGCTTTCTCCCTGCCTCAAACGCAAATTGAGCAAACACAAACAGGCGCTCAGACGGCTGGTGAAACGCGGCGAGGGTTGGACCAAGAAGCGACACTACCTCGTCCAACGGGGCGGAGGGATCCTCCTACCTCTGCTGTTGAACGCTGTTCTGCCCGTTCTAGCGCAGAAGCTAATCGGACATGGAGTACGCTAGGAAAATGGTGGTTGTACCGCAGGAGCTCATCGAGAGATTGCGAGAAGGACCGGGACCAGGGTCGGGACCAGGACCAAGAGGAGGAGCAGGTAGCGCCAATAAGCCAGCCAGCCTGGACGCTGAGATGCATCGCATATTGAGCGACAAGCGGCTGGACGATACGGAGAAATGGAAACAATATCAGCAGGTGTTACAGCGGTTCCTGCACTTTTCCGCGGCTAAACGTCAACCCATAGGTCTGTCAATCATCGAGGGTGAGGAGAGGGAGGAGGAAGCGGCGGGAGGTCCGAGTCAGATGAAGCACGAGTCTAGCGCCTCGGCGGAGGAGGACATTGTGGAATCGTTCTCAAAAATCTACAGGTCGGTGGCGCGCAACTTGTTGCGATTCATGACCCGTCAAGGCAGCCCCATCTCTTGGGACGCCAGTGGGGCGGTGTACGTGGACAAGGTGAAGATCCCCGATTCCAATATAGTGGACATCGCGCACAGCATAGTGAGAGCGCGAAGGGCGGACCGATTGCCTACCGGCTGGCATCAAGTGATGGCCGCCTTGAAGGACATGAACGTGCCCAAAGAATACGTGGGCAATCCCACGGCGTTGCGTTACTTAGGCGTGGGACTGGACTCGGCATCGAGCCCCTGGGGAGACACAACGGCCTCCTCAACACCCCTCTCACCGAGGTTGACACCGATACTGGACCGCCTGAGACCGCGACCCCCAGCGGCCCGAAGAAGGATAATAACCGAGGAACCCGACCGGGAATCGTCATTGGACAACTGGGAGCCGTTCACACCGTAATGGAGAAGCTGTACTACGACCCGAGCCAGCCCGGTTCCCTCGGCGGGGTGGCCGCCCTGGCCAGAGCCGCGCGCCTACCGAAACGTCGGGTAGCCGACTGGCTGCGCGCCCAGGACACCTACACGCTGCACAAGCCTGCGCGCAAGCGGTTTCCCCGCAACCGCTACGCCGTGTTCGGGCCCCGGGAGCTGTGGCAGGCGGACCTGAACGACATGCGCGGCCTGAGCCGGTACAACGACGGAGTCAACTACCTGCTGACTGTGATAGACGTATTCAGTAAGCGGCTGTTCGCCGTACCACTGAAGAGGAAAAGCGGGCCTGAGGTGGCTGCTGCGTTCGAGAGGATATTCGCTGAGGCGACTCCTCGCTGCCTACAGACCGACAAGGGGACGGAGTTCACCGGGGCCGCGACCAAGCGAGTGTTCAAGAGTCACGGTGTCAACTACTTCACCACGCAGAACCCCGACGTGAAGGCGGCGGTGGTGGAGCGAGTCAACCGCACGCTCAAGAACCGCATGTGGCGCTACCTGACCTACAAAAACACGTATCGCTACGTGGACGTGTTGGACAGGCTTGTGGACGCCTACAACCGCAGCCCGCACAAGAGCCTGGGTGGCCTACGACCCGTGGACGCGGACAGCGGCGATGGAAAAACGGTGTAAAAGGTGTGGCGTCACATGTATGGAAAGGCGATCCGGCGACACAAGCCCAGGTTCGAGCCGGGCGACACGGTGCGCATAGCCAAGGAGAAGAGTACGTTCGCCAAAGGTTACGAGACCAATTGGAGTAAGGAGCTGTTCGTGGTGGACCACGTATACGGGTCGCATCCTCTGCCATTGTACGTGTTGCGAGACCTGAACGGGACGCCGCTGGAAGGGCGCTTCTACGAGCACGAGATGCAAAAGGTGACGATCGCCCCGGATCGCCTGTATCAAATAGATAAAATACTGGACCCTAAAGGGCGAGGCTCCAGTAAGCGCTACCTAGTCAAGTGGGCCGGTTACGGAGAGGACTTCAATTCGTGGGTACCCGCAGCGGACGTGCAACAGCTGCGATGACGAGGCACGACCAGTTTTACCTGACGTTGCCCAGTAACAGTTCAATGAATTACTATCCCAACAACATGGTGACAAACTACACGACCCATCTACCCTCGACCGTTGATCTGTCAGACGGCGAGTGGGAGGTCGCTCTGGCGGAGGCGCACTACCCCTTCTCTTTTCTGACCGTCGGTGAGGGAACCTACATCAAACTAGTGCTGGGAATGAGGGACTCGAAAGGCGGGTTGGCCGTGGTGGACAAGTTGTTAATCAAAGTGGAGCCGGGCAATTACAGTAGTACCGAGGAACTCGTGCACGCAATCAACAACCACCCTCAAATGAAGAGTAACCTGTGCGCCTTCTCGTATGACGAGAGGTCCTCCAGGGTGGAATTGATGTCGACGTCTTCAGCCGTTCAGAGCCTCAAACTGAGCCCCAGTTTGGCGCTACAGTTTGGCTACGAGGTGGATACGGATATCGTCAAGCGTCACAGGTCCGTGAGGCCGGCTAACCTCTTCGCCGGTCTGCCATCACACATGTACGTGTATTGCGACCTGGTGGAACCCCAACTGGTGGGCGACGCTGTGGCGCCACTACTGAAGATCCTCAACATCGACATCAGGAATTACACGTACGGTGCCAACACGACAGTGTATATAATAGACCCGCACTACGTGCCGGTGATTAAAACCTCATTCGAGAGCGTGGAAATCGATTTAAGGGACAACCAAGGGCGACACTTGCCATTCCACTTCGGGACTACGTGCATGAAGCTTCATTTCAGGAAAGAGAAGCAGCGGCAATGAATCCGAGCGATCCCTATCTGGCGTATTACCGCCACCAGCAGGCGGGCCATGGCGTATCCTCCGTATTCAGAGGAGCCGCTTTCCAACGCGGACACGGCATCGGCAGTTTCCTAGGCGGGCTGATGCGTACAGTGGTCCCGTTGATCAGATCCGGCGCATCGGCGCTGGGCAAGGAGGCGCTGAGGTCCGGTGTGGGCTTCTTGGGCGACGTGGCGGCGGGCACAGCCAACCCCCGAGTCGCAGCCAACGCCCGACTCAGACAGTTTACCGGGTCGCTGAAACGCAGGGCTGATGAAAAACTGGATCGCGTGCTGAGCGGTGGTGGTGCCTATAAGAAGAGGCGTGTACAGCAGGTTACTCCTCAGTCTCTGGCGAAACTCCTCGGAGCGAGGAAGAAGAGCGCTGCGCCCAAGAGGAAGCCCGCAAAACGTGTCGCTAAGAAGAGGAGAAGCAAGAAGAGCGAGAGTACCGTGAAGGACATTTTTGGATAATGGCGTTTCTACATCAGAAGTCGTGCGAGTGTGTCAAGACCGAGTTGGACCTGTTCTCGCTACCGCCCACGCAGACCAGTATAGAGAGCGGTAAATGGGTGCAGTACAAGCCCATCTCCTCCCTGACAGACGACTCGCCCGTGGAGTTCATAGTTCCGGGTCACGGGGACGAGTACACGGATCTGTCACAGACGCTACTGCATGTGAAGGCTACCATTAGAATGGCTAACGGAGGCGCTGTAACGGGTGATCAAGCGATAAAAGAGGTGGGTCCGATTAACAACTGGCTGCACTCGCTGTTCAGTCAAGTGGACCTGTACCTGAACAACAAACTGGTGTCTCCTCAGAACAACACGTACGCCTATCGAGCCTACCTGGAGAACCTGTTGTCCTATGGCGGTGATGCCAAGACATCGCACCTCACCGCGGAGTTGTTCTACGAGGACTATGCTGGGTACATGGACAATACTGAGGAGGATAATGCCGGGCTCAAGAACCGGAGGGAGTTTGTCAAGGGCAGCCGGTACGCGGACATGGTCGGACATCTGCACGTCGACCTGTGCAACCAGGAGAAGTTCATGTTAAACGGCGTGGAGATGCGCTTTCGCCTGATCAGGTCAAAGAACTCATTCTCCATCATGTCCAAAACCGTGACAGACTACAAAGTGGACATCGCCGAAGTCAACCTGTTCATGCGCCGCTGTAAGATCAACCCGAGCGTGCTGTTGGCTCACAGCAGGACGCTGGAGTCGGGTACAGCCAAATATCCCATTACGCGCGTGGAAGTCAAATCCTTCACGCTACCCTCCGGTATCAGCAGCAAGACTCTGGACAGTGTGTTTCTGGGACAACTGCCGAAACGCGTTATAGTTGGCCTGGTCAGCAATCAGGCGTTCAACGGGGACTACAAGAAGAACCCGTTCAACTTCACCCACAGCCACGTGAACTTCTTCGCGCTGTACATAGACGGTGAGCAAGTGCCATGTAAGCCGCTTCAACCGGATTACACGTTCGGTCAGGAGTTGTGCGTGCTCGCCTACCACACGCTGTACACCGGCACCGGCATCAATTTCTCAGACTGTGGTAACGAAGTCAGTCGCAACGAGTACCCCTACGGATACTACCTGATGGCGTTTGATCTGACGCCCGATATGGCGGCCTCTCAATCCAGCCACTGGAACCTGGTGCGCAACGGTAACCTGCGCATAGAGATTGGGTTCTCCGAAGCCTTGGCGGAGGCGTTCAACTGCATAGTGTACGCCGAGTTGGACAACGTCGTGGAGGTGGACCGTCATCGCAACGTCACAGTCGACTTTGGCGGGTAAACGAGTTGCCGCGCGCTCAAGGTCACCGTGCGCGGACCGTTAGGTGATGGCGGCGCGCGCACCCAAGGTTAACCCGCTAGGCGCGCTCCCGCCAGCGCTCAGTCGAGTTCAGTCAGCCGTACGGGATGGACGTGCCGCCACCGATCTACAACGAGCCGCCGCCAGCGCGCTGTCATCACGGAAGCGTGGTGATGGATATGCAGTGTTTTAAAGACAGTGATAATGACTTTCTACTGAAAGAGGTTTGCGTGGTGGACGTGACTACCGGCACGCTGCTCCTACATCACATCGCCCGCCCGCCCTTCAGTAAGGACCTCCTGACTTCCGAGAAACAGCGCGAGAGCGTCTGGGTCACTCGCCACTGCCACGGCTTGGAGTGGGACCAGGGGGACATCGCGTACGTCGCCCTGCTGGACAAGCTGCGCTCCTGCCTCATCCACCGTCCCCTGGTCTACGTCAAAGGATCGCAGAAGAGGGACTTTGTACAACGCCACCTCATAACCGAGCCCGCCGCCACCACCGCTCAGGACATGGAGGATCTGGGCTGTGGGTCGCTCAACGGTCCGCCCACCTACCGGACCCTGCGCTGTCGCCACCATAAGAGCTCCCACAACCGTTGCGCCCTTCATAACTGCATAGTATTGCGGGACTGGCTCGTGGCTAACGACACACTGGACTCGTCCACCTCGAGCTGCCTGTGCTGCTTCCGCCCACGATGAATACCGTCCAGATCAGAGAATGCCTGGCGAAGATCCCCGGACTGAGGAACGTTGCGGTCTACGCCTCTGACCAACTACCGGACGTGCCGGTCAAGCCTCTCACCGCCATCGTGTCCAACACGGTAGCACACACCGAGGGAGGCGAACACTGGGTGGCGTTTTACTGCTCGGAAGAGGACAGACTCGAGTACCTGGACAGCTACGGAAGGCCGCCATACCAGGCCGACTTTCAAATGTTCCTGAGGCGCAATCCTCATCACCGCCACTATGTCTACAACAGGTATCGGCTCCAGGGCTACGATACCTCTGTTTGCGGCTACTACTGCCTCACTTACCTATACTGCCGGGCTGTTCTCCGCACGTCACTCAGCGACTACGTCCAGCTCTTCGACCCTGCCGCTCCCGCCGCCAACGACGCTCTGGTCCTCAGGCTCTTCCACTCCATATTCGCTTAAAACTAATTTGTAAGGTTTTTGTAGTATGTGTATGTAACCTTATTACTGTACAATACATGCCTCATAATGATAAAGCTTGTGTTTTCATTTCTCCTTTCTCCTTACTAAATTTAAAAAATTAGCAAAACTGAGGCAGCGGGGCTGGACCTCAGGTTTATATACCAGCGGCGCGTGTCACTGGCTGAGCCCCCGCCAAGCGGCAGTGAAGGTCGCCAAAGAGGGCGCGTCACGAGACCCCTCGGACATCAGCAAACCGCTGAGCAATTCGAGGGTGCAACCTTGAGCGTCAGCAAACCACTTAGCAACTCCTTCCTGGGCAACTCCTTCAGGGCCGTCCCCGACACGCGCCACCAACCGCTCCCGGTTGGCGGGGGCTTTTTAAGCTGCACGGCTCGGGCCAAACGGCCCATAACGCCTTTCACTTTAGTTTTTCTGAGCCTACCGGCTTTTGAGTGAGCAAAGGGGAGGAAATAAACAACTCAGGTTCGTGCTGTACATAAAGCTATTATATTTTCTTACAAATACTATTTACAAATTTTTCTTAAAATTAATATTAAAACTAAACTGGGAATTCCTCTTCCTCGTCTTCATCCTGGGGCTGCCCCTCCTCCTCCTCACCATCCACCTCCATCCGTCGACCTCCTCTCCTGGCTGGTAGCGGCGGGACGTCCTTGTGTCCCCACGGCAGAGTGTGGATGCCGTCGGGGAGGACACACCGCTTGTCGTCAGTCGGGCTGAGGCTCAGCTTGTCCACTTCCACGGTGTAGACCCGGTGTAAGTGGGACTGGAAGCGGACGTTGGTGGTGCGCTTTTGGACCCCCTCAAACAGGCACTCTCTGTAGTCGTCGGGGGTGAGGACGTTCTTGACAACGCCCTTCGCCACCCCCTTGGCCCGCTTGAGAGCCTTGCTGCCGCCTGTCGCTGCGTCCTCGATGTCCAAAAAGTACAGCTAGGACCGCAGGCCGAGGTACTCGAATAAGGACAGGCCGTTACACTCGTCCTTAAACTTTCCAATGACCTTGGCGTTGACGGGGCTGTAGCAGGGGTGGGACCTCGGATAGCCGCTGGTGTCGAAGTCGTCCAGGTGTTCCTTCATCTCGGCGTAGACGTCCTGGGACACGATGTCAAAGACGTAGCTGTCCGTGTCCATGTAGTCCACGGTGAGGCGGTCACCGTAGCGCTCCTTCATCTTGCGCAGGAACTCGTACATGAGCCACTTGCTCAGCTCCAGGACTGTCATGCCTACGTAGACGGGCTTGTCCAACACGATGTTGACCTTGGACAGATGCACCAGGGCCACGTCCTCCGTGTAGTACGTCCGGTCCAGGAAGTTGGATCTGGCGACGTACTTGGAAAACCTCTCCGGGGTGCACACCAGCTTCACGTTGAGGCGCTTCCGTACATTCTCGATGGTTTTGCCGAAGACCGCGTTATTCATGAGCTTGAAGAAGTCCTGTTCGAACTTGGTCTTGGCCCTCTTCCGCAGCTCCGTGTTCATCAGGATGTACGGTTCCAACCACCGCGACTGGCGAAAGGAGATCGCCCGATGCACCGCGACCAGCTCCAATCCGTTTTGCAGCGCCTGCTGCAAGACCCTGTAGTGACAGATGTAGTGCGTCTTGTCGTCCAGGGTCGTCAACAGTTTGGGGAACTTCCCTGTTGGCGGACGCTTCGTCTCGCAGCAGTAGGGAAGGTCCTTGTGCAGGTCGTGTAGGCGCGCGGGGTAGTGGAGGTCCACCTCCAAGATGTAGCCTCGATCGGCCTCTGCGTCCAGCGCCGCAATGTCCAACGCCTGGATTTCCTCACGGCTGAGCCACTCGAAGTCTCCGGTCGGCAGACACTGGGACATGGCCCAGCCGTATAGGTTGTTGGCGTCCAGGTACAGGAGGAAGCGCGTGGGCTCGTCCGGGTGGTAGTCCGGGCACCTGTCGTGGTTGGCCTTGGCGTAGCGGGTGATGGCCTGTGAGATGCCTCCCCGGATCCCCTGCTCCACGAACAGGTACATGTCAAAGTCCTGCAGCGTGTCCAGCTCCACACCGCAGGTCTTGAGCATCACGTCCCACGCGTAGGACGGCAGGGTGTAGTAGTGGGCGGGGTCCAGCCCGTACTCTGCCAGCGAGGTGTCGCGGAACTGCTCAAAGACATCGGTGAGCAGGGCGATGTCGCATCGCAGGTACTTGTCGGCATAGTCCTTGAGGTGTCGACACTCGAAGGCTCGCCACACGTTGAGGGCGTGCTCGTACTCCTCGTCCTTGATGTCCTCCAGGGTCATGGAGTTCCTGAACGCCTCCTTGGGCGGCAACTCCCTGGTCCTGTACAGCGTGTCGTAGGACGTAACGAAGTCGTAGGGGAACACGCCCTTCCTACGCACCAGGTCGAACAGCCGGTCGTCGGGGAAGCGCTTCCTCGTCTCACGCATCCTGTCCGTGGGAAGTCCTGCCGCCAGGTTGGCCAGGCTCATGGACAGGAACCTGTAGGTGTCTAGGAAGCGCACCGCGAAACTGCTCTGACGTTGGTTGTCCCCGGGCTGACCAAAGTGGAATCGCTTGGTAAAAGCGATGTACCGCTCCTCCGTGTGGGCCAACACGTCCACGTCGCCGGGGTCGATGGCTAGCTCGCGCACTACGAAGTGGGCGTCGTAGTTGGACAGGTTGTGGAAGTAGCAGTTGATGTGTCGCTGCTCCCGGTACCTGAGGTTGCACGAGCGGTGTGCGGCTCCTCGGAACTCGTAGGGTGGGGCGTGATTGTGGTCCCGCACCTTAACGTCCTGGTCCGTGAACTCCTTCCCGCAGAGGTAGCAGTGAGTCGCTGCCAGGTACTCGTCCATCTTCTGCCGGGTCAGAGAAGGGTGCAGAGCTCTCATGCTGAATAGGAACTCCCACAGCGCCAGCACGTCCATCTTCAACCTTTCCATGAAGACCTTGGACGCGTCAGCCCCGAAGTAGACGCGGGGCTCGAACTCCTCCAGGCCGAGCGAGTCCACGATCTGGTAAGCGAAGGCGTACGGGACGTGCAGTTGCAGGGGCCTTGTGCCAGGCGGCGCTTCCGCAGGGTCAGCGGCGACGGGCTGCAGAGCACACTCAAAGTCGGCGTAGACGCAAAAGCGCTCGCGCCGAGTGTACTCGGGGTGGGCGAAGCGGATCTGCTGCTTCTTCGGTAAGTCCAAGCGGAGGGGAGCCTTGGCGGTGCAGTATCGCATGTGCTCCTCCAGACGCTCGGCACCGGACAGTTGCAGCTTGTTGGGCCGGTTGTCGAAGTAAGCGAAGCATCGCTTACACACGTAGATAGCGCTTTCGCGGGACGTCAGCTGGGCTCGCACTAGCCTACTCATATTTGTGATGTAGGCGTAGTGACTGTCCCCGCCAGTAGTCACGTACAGCAGGTCCCGGTGATCCTCCAACTCCCGCTTGCAGATCTTCAGCGGGAACACGCGGTCCTGGAACTTTGGCGATCCGTCAGGGCGTCTCCCCACCATAGCACGCTCGATCCCGTACACGTTGACGCTGATGGCGTTCCTCCTCTCGAAGACCTTAATGTCCTTCACAGCCACGGGGAAGCGTAGGCCGACCCAGTCGTAGCGTGCCATGACGTCCGGTGTGTACGATGTGGACCTCTCCGGGTGTTGCGCGACGAACTTGGCTAGGATGGTGTACGCGAAGCACATGTCATCGACGTTTTGCACGTTGATAACGGCATGCGTGTCGCAGATGGTCCTGGGAAGCAGGATGAACTGGGCTCCGCGTTCTCCCAACGGGGTGTAGAGGTTGACGCGGATCTCCAGGTCCCGTATCCGGAGATAGCTCCACCCGCTGCCCACTAGCAGGCACTGCTCCTTCTCTTCCTCCAGCTTGTGGAAGGACGCTGACAGGAAGTCCTCCAAGTTGGACGCGGCGGTGAGAGGCACGTTCTTCGTCTTGAAGGCCCGCAGACAGGTGGCTCCGTGAACGTTGGCGAATTCACACTCCAGGAACATGTTGACCTTGGTGTTTGGGTGTCGGGTCCTGACGTCAGCCAACAGTTCCAGGACGCTGTCGAACAGCAGCACCAGCGCGTCCTCCACGGTCAAGAAGTCCTCCATGGGCCGGGACAGGCCGAAGGTCAGGAGGCGTCCGCGGAACCCTCGTTGAATGGTGCGGAACGTGGGTAGTCCGCCACCACCCACCATCCCATCAGGTGCCGTGCTTGGTCCGGGCTGGGGCTCGCGGCTGGGTCCGGGCTGGGGCTCGCGGCTGGGTCCAGGCTGGGGCTCGCGGCTGGGCTGAGGCTCGGGTGACAGGACGGGTAGGCATGGCATCTCGTCAACAACGAGGTTCCTCACGATGGGGCAGTTGTGGGCCTCGTGCTGGTCCCGGTTGTAGCGCCGGGTGAAGCCTCGGTCGCAGTAGGCGCACGCGAACCTCATGCCGCGGTGAGCGCTTGCCACGTGCTGCTGGAGATAAGCGACCCTGCGGAAAAGGGCGCCGCACTCGGTGCAACGGGCCTCGTTGACGTGTACCAGCTGCACGTGGCGCCGGAGCAGGTCCTCGCGGGCGAATCGCCGCCCGCACGCGTCGCACTCGGGCCGTGGGTCTCTGAAGGGTGGTGTTGCAGCGGAGGAGGAGGAGGAGGTCGAAGCTGACGGGCTCGCACCGTGGACCGCTTCCATATGGTGGCGAAGATCCTCGGGACCCGCCAAGGCGACGGAGCACAACGGGCACGGATGGCCTGCGAACAGGAAAACAAGTCCTATTAGTGACCCCGATAAACACGAGGGTGAGGAACTGGCAACCTCTTCCTCATCTCAATCGCCAGTTTGAGCCCGGTAAATACAAGGGTGAGGAATTGTATAGAGGCTTGGCGACCTCTTCCTCATCTCGAGCGCCAGTTTACCCGGGTCCAGTAATACAAGAGTGAGGCACAGAGGCTGGCAGCCCCTTGTTTACTACTTGAATCTGTTTACTCGACTAAAGCCGTTTACTCTCTCGAAAACAAGTCATTAGTACTAGCGGTTTCTTGTTTAACATAAAAACCATGCCTGGCGTTTGATCGTGAGGATGGGTGAGGAACTGTATAGAGAAAAAACGACCTCTTCCTCATCTCAATCGCCAGTTTACCTAGGTCCAGTAAATACAAAGTTGAGGAATTACACAGAGGCTAGCAATCCACCTTTTCTTGTTTAACATAAAAACCGTACCTGGCGCTTGGTCGTGAGGAGTAGGAGGATGAACTGCGGTGAGGTGGCGTCGCAAGTTTTCGCTTCGCCCGAAGTGTCTACCGCAGACATGGCACTCGTAATGACGGTCGTTGTGGGCGGATGCAGCGTGACGAGCCAGGTTTCCAACGTTTGTGAAGACGCGTCCACAGACCTTACACATACGAGGAACAGCCATCTGCAACATCGGGTATCTATACTCTCCACCCACCACAAAGGCTTGGAAAGCAAAAACCTAATTTTATTTCCCTCAAAAAATTTTAGAAGAGTGGAAATGAATCTATTTTAAATTTTTAAAGTTTGACTCATTAATTTTAATCGTTATAAAACATAACTGTTCTAAGGTCATTACAAATCCACTCGTCTCCATCTGAAAAGAAACAACGACAAGGCTCAGTGTACTGGGATATGTAAAAGTTTAAATATTAATGTTAGATAATTATTTCGCTCAAACATTTAACGAATCGTTTTCCCTAAAACATAATGCGAATTATTCAACTTCTATTAATGGGCCAGACCTCTCTTTACACATTATGACTTCAAAATTGCTGAACGATCATACCTTAAATGAGAATCTTATTATAAAGGGAAATGTAATAGTCTTCCACACTACAACTTATAAGAGCTACATATACTTACGTTTAAAAAATCTCGGAATATGGTTCAGTAAAGACTAGCACAGCACTGGAGTAGAACATCTACATACACTGAGCTCCAAACACAAACTGAATGAAGGAAGCAATGACAATCACTGAAGTAACATAGCTACGTACCGTACAGTAAGCGGTGAAAGTAGTAAACAATTCTCGGAACCGCTAATGAGTAACAGGCTGGGAGAGTCACGTAGGCCCTAGCACGCGCTTCGACACATGACATGCTCATACATAGCACTCCAGTCAGGAGGAGGCCTCATGCGACGCACTTGCCGGAACCTTCTAGAACGGAGGGGTCCTGAAGGCCGCTAATGAGTAAACTGGCTGGGACAGTCACGTAGGCCCTAGCACGCGCCTCGACACGTGACATCGCGGAGCCGCTCGCAGGTTGGTTTAGTCAAGCCGGCATACAACGTGTAACAAAGTCACATCAAATTCGGTCGGCAAGCAGCTGAGATCCCATAAGGAAAACACGTTTGAAAATTAATAGCGGGCCCGTTTAACAGTGGATTTTCAATATTCTTTAAGCGATGGTTTACTTAAGCCGCTGCCCAACATGTGGTGAAGTTTCATCAACATCGGTCGGCAAACAGCCGAGATCCTATAAGGAAAACACGTTTAAAAATTAATAGCGGGCCCGTTTAACAGTGGATTTTCAATTTTCTTTAAGCGATGGTTTTCTTAGGTCACGGCCTGACATGTGGTGAGGTTTCGTCAAAATCAGTCGGTAAACAGCTGAGATCCCATAAGGAAAACGCGGTTATAAATTAATAGCGGCCTTGTTTAATGGTGGATCTATGGGGTTCTTACGTCATTCGCTTCCCTGGGGATAGGCCTACACTCTGGAAAAAGTCCCGTGGGAATCGGTGGATAAATAGGCTAATTATTAATTTTCGAAAGTTTTTTCCTCATGTTCAAGGTCATCACGAAAAGTGCTGCTGGCGGCCGGGGGGGGGGCTGACGTCAGGGGGGGGGGCTGACGTCACCGGGGGGGGCTGACGTCACGGGGGGGGGCTGACGTCGGGGGGGGGCTGACGTCACGGGGGGGGGCTGACGTCACGGGGGGGGGCTGACGTCGGGGGGGGGCCTTGCATCCTCGCATCCTCACCGCGCCTATGCTGGTTCTGAACCCTCCAATGCCCCCTACTAATATTAAAGTTAATAGGGATTTAAATGCTATTTTGTGCAAAGATGTTGAGTTTAACTGAGAAAAACGAGTTTAATAATAATGTTTTTCCGAAAAAATCAAGATAAAAAAATATTTATTCTTTTTGATAGCCTTTATAATACAACCGTTCAAGCGTTTATGTTGCAACTTTGCCAAAAGTTGTACAATAATATGCAAAATTATAAAATATCAATTTATGTACACTTTGTATGGGGATTATTTTACTGAAAACATAAAATATTCGAAGGTAACACACATTTTAAAGGAAAACCCAGGGGTTGAGCAGAATAGATTTTTTTTTATTTTCGCCTTAAAGTAAATGTGAACGTCCATTTACCACTAATAAGTAAAACCTGAAAAACAAGTGACAGGCAAACCTCGTTAACCCGAGGTTGCCCGAATATTTGTTTGTTCAAGGCGTTCGGATTATCAAAATGTTCCGGTTACTAGGGTGTACAAAGACCACAAACTCAGTAGAAGCGATTGTAAATACAACAAAATTACACTATAGTAACAAATATTATGGGATGGAACAATCTGTATGTAAGTTATAAGAGATAGTATTACAACTAAATTCAGTGAAATAAAGAATTAAACTAACTTGGATTCTTTGTTGAAACATGAAAAAAATCTAAAAATATACCCACTAAAGATCGTTGGATTACAAAAGCGATCGGATTACAGGGGTGTTCGGATGACATTGCGTTCTACCGGGCGTTCGGTCTACCGGGTGTTCGGACTATCATGGTTCGTTAGTAAACGTGTAATTAATTAAATTGTAAAGTGAGCAACTACACTTTACGCGGAATATCTTGAGCTGTGGCTTACTCCACTGCCGATGCCGGAGTGACTGAGATAACCGGCCGGGCTACTTGAACATGGCTTCTGTTGATGTGGAAAATGACATTTTAAACTCTGTAGAGCGCAAAGCCCATAAGCGTGAGAAAGCTTTTAAGAAAGCATCTGGTATCCATCTCTAAAACATGGAGAATTTTATCGATATCATTTAAGAAAAGTTCAGGCTCTTCACCCTGGCGATGACAAAAGAAGGTCTAAGTTTTGTCGCTGGGTAGTGGCAAACCGTCCCCAGATCAAGTTTATACTCTTCACCGACGAGGACAAATTTACTCGAAATGGTATAAACAACTCGAAAAATGTCCACATATGGGCTGAAGAAAATCCACATGCCACAGTGGAGATAACCTTTCAACACAGGTTTTAGTGAATGTTTGGTGCGGTCTTTAAATTTTAACGGATCTCAAAATTGTGTCAGTTATCAACAGAACTTCTCGGAGATGTTCCCATTAAGTCATTAGAAAGAATGTTTTTTAAAAATGACGGAGCTCCGCCGCACAGGACACAAAATGTGGTTTAATCGTAAAAAAACTGTTTCAAGAGAAAAATGATTGCTCATCAAGGACCAGTTAGTTGGTCCCCTAGGTTACCAGAATTCACTCCGATGGACTACTTTTTACGAGGCCATAATAAGTGTACAGAATCAAGCCTCAAACAAGAGAAGATCCTCAGCATAGCTCAAACAATAAAAAACCCTACATGGTCATGAGAGCAGCTACATCATCCCTTCTAAGACGAGCTGGACTGTGTCGGTCTTTAAATGGAGGACATTTCCTTAGTTAAATGTACTTTTCTTGAAAGGAAACACTCTTGATGTTGTAGTAGTTATTTTGAATGTGAAACAAATGTAAATAAATAAATGTGTTTTATTTATGGACGATAATATGTGTGGACGATAATGTCATTAAGCACAACCCCTGGATTTTCCTTTAAAATTTGTGTTACCTTACAATATTTTATTTTAAGTAAAATAACCCCCATTCATACATACATTGATATATTCTTATTCTCAATAGAATTACACAACTCTTGGTAAAGTTGAAATCTACTTCCTTGAACCGTCGTAATATAAAAGGCTGTCAATAAAAATAAATATTTTGTTGGTTTTGATTTTTTCGGAAAAACTTTATTTTTAAACTAGCTTTTCTCAGCTACACTCAACATTTTAGCACAAAATAGCAGTGAAATCTCTTTTAAATTTAATATTCTATTTATTTATGAAAATTGTATAAAAATATGTTATAAGTTTTACTTTCTCCCCCTATACATAGTATATGGAGAAAGTATTGTTTTCGTCAAAATGTTCGAATTTGAGTTGTTAGTGGAAATATTCGTTTTAGTGCTCCCTGAACCAAAAAAGTGGTTTTTACATGATGTCTGTCTGTCTGTCTGTCTGTGTGTGTGTGTGTGTGTGTGTGTGTGTATGTGTGTGTGTGTGTGTGTGTGTGTGTGTGTGTGTGTGTGTGTGTGTGTGTGTGTGTGTGTGTGTGTGTGTGTGTGTGTGTGTGTGTGTGTGTGTGTGTGTGTGTGTGTGTGTGTGTGTGTGTGTCTGTGTGGATGTGTACAAAGCTAGAGCCCTAACCAATGGGCCAATTTTTATGAAATTTGGTATGTAGGTCCTAATCCTCGATATCTCCAGGTGTTTTTTCATTCTTTGAATTTTTGATTTTTGAGGGTAATTATCCCCCAAAAACCGCCAAAAAAAACATGAAAAATTAAAATTTCTTAAAAATGGCTCAAACGATTTTGATTAAACTTTATTCGTTTGTAGAACTTTAGTTTTCCAACAAAATGACACCACCCGCATTTCTGCAAAAATTCGGGTTCAGAAATTACAGGACTTAAAACATCAAAAATTCAGCTTTATTGGATTTTTCATAAAAAACATAAACATAAAAAACATTAATATTCACCATTAAAAAGAGCTCAAAAAAGTAAATAATTTAGTGTTTTGAATTACTATTCTACGATTGTTGGTTGCAGAGAAAATTTAAATTGTCATTTTGCGGAAACGCAGTACGTTGCCCGATGTTATTCTTATGGGGAATACAAAAATTTCTATTTCTTTCTTAATTACTGATCAAACTTGATATGCTTGTCGAGTTAGCATTGATCAACAGAGGAAATTCTAAATATGTTGCCCCTTAATAACCCTGGGGGGGAATAGGGGGCATTTTTCCTCTTTAAACCACATGTGTAGCAAAGGATTTTTGAGTGCCTACAAAACAGGGATTTGGGTGGATGTTTTTGAAAACAACTTGTTTACAAGATTTTCTGTACATTCAACTGTGCTTTGTATTCTATATTTACTAAATAAAAAGTAATTTATTCATTAAAGTTGGGCTAGAAGGGAGGAAGTATGTGTCAGTTTCCTGATACCGTTTATTTTAATTTAGAGGTCACAATGTTCAATAGGTACACTGAAAACTGAAAAAGGTATTTTAACTTATAAGTAGAAAACGATTGAGATTAGGTCCTATGTTTATAGGACTTTTTTACCCAAATATCCACTTTCTGAAGTTTGTCGGTGTTCCCGTGAAACACCCTTTATTTTGATCTTCCAAGGGTCACTAAATGTCAAATGTACAAGTAAAACTATAACTAGTAATATTTATAACGGATTTATATTCGAGAGTTAGTTGAAATAAATACATTTAGATTTCAATATATTACGAAACATTGTACTCACAAGACTCTTCTGAATTTAACATTATTACAGTACTATATATTCAATAGAATACCGTAACGTAAACAAGTATTAGATTTGTAGCAATACATATCTCAGGGTTCGAATTAATAGTAATGCATTTGTTATAGTGTACTTATTTGAGGTAAATTAACATTTTATTGATTTTTTAAGTCTACTGAATTGCATAATGTATGATTACGATGTTACGATAGCATAGACCCACACTAACCCCAGGTTAAAGTTTAACTAATCTAGTTTATGGTTTTATAATGCTGAAATATTATTTTTATACATGGCATGTTTGATTAATGAATTCTGTTTGTTGTTTTAATTGGTTCTTGTGTGATGTGATGACGCTTTGAATATATTTAAAGTCTCAGATATATTATATTTCATAATAGCTATGGAGTGTGAAGTCAAGAAAGGGTTGTTTTCAGAATAAAATACTAATTTTCTTTGATCCCAAAACATCGCCGCAACTCCGGAGGCTAAGAACAATCTCGCTACGGGTGCCTCGGGCCCCTGGGCCAGTGGGTGCCACCATTACTGGAATTGTTTCTATACGTTACTGACTTGATATGCATAGAGTTAATTTATGTATGTGGTATGTAAAAATATAATATTTTATATAGATTGAATTATAAAATTGCAGTTAACCTATTATACTGTAAGGTCCTCTATGGCAGTGTTATAATACGATTATGCTGTTTAATTAAGTATATTTAGTTATATGTCTATTTAGTCATCATAAACATGCAGTTATGATGTGCTTTTCTGTATTAGGAGAACCATTTTAATTAAATTTTGGCATTATGGAATCCAACTGTTCCCTGGTTTACTTTAACCTGTGAAAATAAGTATACCATACTTTTAAATCATACTTCTCTCTTTGTAAATATAATATAAATAAGAAAGTTATTTAATATAATCAAAAGACAACGATTTTGAAGAATCCCCGATGTCGCTTCACCCGCACACTGTCATGTAAAATTAGTGAAGTCATTTTTGGTGAGTGAACAGATTGTCATGTTTCCATGGAGTGCAATTTAGAAACGAACATTTTCTTAAATATAGGCAAATTCACTTCACTCCTGTCACCAATTTTATTTTCCTCCTAGTATGTGCCTCGCTCTACATTCAGCAGCAATCAAGGTAAAACTGAATAATTCATAACCTGAATGAATGACAACAGAATCAATCAATCAGCAGAAGAGAAACACGGAGGGGGCCATCTGATAACGGAACAAACCGGACTTTGGAGTTGGTAATGATAATGTCTGTGGCAGAACACCAAACCATTATTTCTCTCATATGAGGTTTGTACTAGCTGATAACAGCCGAACAAACCAGACGATAATGTTGGTAATAATATGGACCGTGGAAGATCCTCTAATCCATTCTACCAATCATAGGAGGGTACTAACTAATAAACACCCAAACAATCCGGACGTTGGAGTTGGTAATTATAATGACCGTGGTAGACCTTTAAACCATTCTACCCTCAAATGAATGTATCAGCTGATAAACAGCTGTACAAACCGGAAGTTGGAGTTGGTAATGATAATGATCGTTGTGGGCCTCCAAACCATTCTATGTACCACTTATAGGAGGGTGACAACTAATAAACAGCCAAACAAACCGGATGTTGGAGTTATTAATGATGATGAGCGTGGGGGACCTCTAAACCATTCGACCCCTCATAGGAGGTTACTAGTTGATAAATTCCGGTTACTAGTCAAACAAACCGGAAGTTGGAGTTGGTAATGATAATGACCGTGGTGGACCTCCAAACTATTCTAACCCTCACATATTTTACTAGCTGATAAACAACTAAACAAACCTCGTGGTCACGCTAACTGCTGTTCGTTTGGCACACGCGATTTAGCGATTTATCGCCTACTCTATGCGTCATACTATGACGTTCTTGGTTTTAAGTGATGTGGCTTTACGCAGTTAGATATATATTTATAAATAATTAATAACGAATTTTATTTTAAAATATCAACACGAAGTTGTATTATTTTACACAATTTTACATTTACTTTAAAGTCAGAAACGTTTGGTTGGAACTAGCATTCTCTGACTTTAAAACTTAAAACATTTGAAGCATTTAATTTGTGACATATATAAAACTGAAAAAAATCATTAAATGGTTTATAAGGGAACACCAAGTAGCTGAGTGTTAAGCCAAGTACGAGATTTTGTTAAAATTGTAATCATTTTTTAAGTTATTAGAAAATTTATTTTTGTATTTATTGGTGTGGTTATATGGTAGACGGGAACAAGACGGATTATAATTTTAATTTGTTTCCATACGAAGCTAAGTAGTAAGCTAAATGTTAAAACCGTTACAAAAATATTTACTAAGTTTAATGTAGGTTTTTGTACTTGTAAGTTACGCTGATGCGTTGTAACACTATGCAACAGTTAAACAATAAATTAATGCTTATTATTGTTAAATATTGTGCAAACATGTAAACGCTGAGGTTAATGTACTAATGCGCAAGAGGGTCAATAAGAGCTCTATCCTTCTGTCCATAAGATCTGGTAGCTCAAAATTCTATGCTTTAACCATCCTTTAGAAAAAAATTATGTCAATGATTTGTGTTTATTTAACTTATAAATTGTTCTATCTATGTATATAAATTTAATTAGATTGTTTGATTAATTAAAGACATAACATTAGCAGTACGATCGATACTTTTTACTGCGTAATATAAATTACCCATGTGTAATGTATCATTTATGTATTGCCTTTATTAGTTTTTTCATGATTACTACCCAGTTACTCAACATAACAAACAATTTAATTCATCGGTGATAATCTATTTAAATAATAAACACTTGATAGATGTTTTTAGTGTAGATAATAGTGAAATCTATCATTATACTTCACAAGTTATGAAGATAATTTTATTTTATATGAAAAGGTGTTATATAAAAGGTGAGTTTAAATGAATGAGGGGACGGATTGGGGTGTAGACCGGTATTCGCATCAATTATCAACATTCAGTTATGGATTTCTCTGAAATACTACCTCACTTGATACGCAGTTTCTAATTTTACCAGTGGTACTTAACTTTGTATTATCAATGCGAAACCCGACATGATATTTTATATTTCAAAACGTGATGTTAAGTTTTGTTTATCGTATATGTGTATTACTTAGCTTAATACTCGATGGGTAATAATTTGTAAAACTGTTTATAATCTGATTTAACGATATATTTTGTTTCTACATTAATCATATCTAAGTTTTTATGGGACTAAAGGCGTTCAGTATCAACAATTTTATGTAGAAGGTTTATAATTAAATATATGGTATGTACATGTACATATGTTTATACTCACCAGCAAATAGGTGGCGTTAGTGAGGTGGTGACGCGACGCTGCCACGGACGCTACTGAGCCGTCCCGACGCCCCCCTTCTTCCCCATTGCCCCCTACTGCCACCCCCTAACCCCTTACACTGGAGCTGATTAGCGTATATTCACGGCCCGTCGTTACCGTCACCCACACGCCCTTGTCGGAGCCTTAGACTTAGACACTATCCAATACACTCTTACCGAAACCCAGCTGAGAAAATAATAAAATAATTTAAAAATTAATTATTGATTTAGTTAAAAGGGAATATTAAATTGCCATCACATGTTTATATGGAAAATTTAAAATTGGATTGTGTCTAAATTTATCATTGAGTGATTTAAGTTATATGTCAGAAAATACTTTGGAAAAAATATTTTAACAAATGTACTCTGCTAACTGAGAATTCAAATCATTATCTGCAATTTAAATTTAATGAACTAAGCAAATGGAACTTACTGAGGTCAGACCAATGGAATTGCATCTCGCAATAGCGGGTGAACACGGCTTAACCAAACTTTGCACGGTTATTAGAACAAACAGTGGGAATGTGTTAAAGTAAACCAGTTTAAATGTCAATTTACCTTAAAGGTAAAAACTGTCAGGAAATTTACACTTATTACCATTTGAAATACGTTATAGAATACTTAAGTTAATAGTCAAATATATGTTTTTGTGTATGTCATAAATCACTGTGTAAGACGCCGACACAACTAGGGCGTATTTTAAGGCGAATATGAATGAATGAATGAGTGTAAATTTGGTGAGATGCCTTGTGTAGACTTGTTACTGACTGCGACCGACTGATTCTTTAGCCAGGATCTTCAATTAATAGCTTAATGACCGAAGACAGCTGGATCCAGTATCGAACCTTCACAAAATGTTCTCAGGGTTTTGCTCAGGTTCGATATTTAAACAAACAAAAATATTTCAAAGACTTAAAAAAGTATTTTTAAATGATGTATAGTTTAAATTGCTCGCTTTGCTCAGTTAGTGGGCCAGAGACCGAATTCCTAGTATATGTTTAATGTTTCATTTTCCTTGTTCTGTTATCACATTATTTATTTTTACTTCCACCAATATTTAATGACCCGGTGTCCATCTGTTTCTCTTCTTATTTGTACTGAGAAAATTTACAGAATTGATCGATGTGAAACATTTGCAGGGTTGTATTGTTTTCTTCAGTTATTCCGTGGTTTAGTACATATTTTAAACTAAAAGTTTTGATTAGGTATAATTTGTCATTATATACTTTCATAAAATATAACAATTAATTGAAATATCAAGCAAGAAATATCTAGCAAGAACTTGCTTTCTTTTCATCAAAGGTTGCTTCTGGTAAAAGTGAAGTTTAAGAAAATTGAGCTAGGTGCATAATATGGTTGCGAGAAGTTGCTGCCATTAACTCTATCTAACCAAACCTAGGTCCCCTGGAACTGATAAAACCTATAGGACAAGTTTTCCTAGCACGTATAATTTCTAACCCTGCTGCCACTGGGCCTCTGTAGCTCCCTGTTGGTTTTGATTCTATCTGATTCTGATTCTGATTCTACCTTTTGAACTAATTCAACTTACGTTAAGTTTGCTTAGCTACGTGCCACATTTGCTATTGATTCTCTCTCAGCAAAGCTAGGTCCAGGGGAACTAATCAAACTAAGGTCAAGTGTGATTAGTACCGCAACATTGCTGCTTGCCACTGCTTCGGGACTCTCTCTCTCTCTCTGTCGCTCTCTCTGAGCAAAGATAGGCTTCCAAATTAATGACCAACTCTTGATATATCCGAACCTTCAGTCCTATATGTCAGTTAAAGTTTTTTTTAACTAAAATTTATCAAACTAGTTTACTTTAATTTAAAATTTTTCACTAAATTGCAAATCACTTTGGCAATTGAAGCAAACAAAAAGTTAAAAGCTAATCCTGAAACGTGTGTTTCCGGTCGTTCAACTCTAATGGAGTAGTTTCCAAATTGTTTTCCTTTTTGTTCCTTGACAGTTTGCAGAACAAGTTGTTTGAAACCATTGTTTTTTAACTAGTAAAACAAAGATCTGCCTGATAGTACAGTTAATGATAATCTTATAAGTCAATGCTTTTGGTTTTAGGTAGTACTAATATTGATAAGACTTTCATGCCTCCTCCTAGAGATGCGTTTGATAAAAAATAAATCATTTTTATGTGTGTTAAAAATTGTAATTTAGTATCGTGAACTATCTTATTTTACTAAGATAATATTATTTTAAACAAATTGAAGTAATTTAAGTGTGATTTTTGAGGTACTTTAATTCCTAGTAACAAAATAAGCTTGTTTCAAATTAATTAGCAACAACTAACTACACAACCGTGGTATTATACCACCATTCCAAACCATTCAAACATGGTGGGCGTTGATTCCTCCTCATTGTGGTACTAATAGGAGGGTACCAGCTGATAAACAGCCAAACAAGCTGGACGATGGAGTTGGTAAGGAGTTATATGTTTGTTGTAACTGATTCTTCAGATTAAATAGGGTCAGGCTGGTACATTAGTATTGAACATGAAAACAACTTCAAAAATCACGTTCTATGTCACAAGAGGAGGGTAACTGTGATTCATTTCTGATAGACGAATCGTCTTTGTAAAGTGTGACATATGTTCCCATTTGTTGAACCACAATGTCTCTGCACCAGATGACGGAGACTTATAAACTTTGTCTGTTGCAGATTCATCAATTTCTTATATTTTTAGCTCTTACCAGAAGTTTATAAACCAACGTATATTAACGCGGTTTAGCTCTACTTTATAACGTAACAATAACACTAGAGTTTGTTGATTATTTTAATGGTAGAATTTTTAGTAATCACTTTTATCGTTACAAAATTAAACATTTATATAATCATATTAATGGTAAAGATAAAAACTCAAAGGTTCCTTCAACCTTTTACACATGGGCTCACTAACGGAAAAATATAATTTAGTTCGCCCCAAAATTTAGTTCATTTATAAAGTCTAATGGATGGGGAAGTATGAAAAAATCTGTTACCTTTAAATTTAGTGATATAAATTAGGATTATATAAGTTGATATAAGTTAGGATTAGGAAAATAGTGATGATAAATTATGGATTTCATGGGAGTTCACAGGGCATACGGTGTAACCTTAAAAGGGTTCTTAGAATACTCCATTATACTTGCGTTATTTTTTTCATAAACAACTAGACAAGGTATAGTTGTTTATTTTAACTAATCTTATTTATCGTTATTTTGTTTAATCTTCACTTCATCTTGGGTGAGATTATTTTTACTTGTGATAAAACTGAAACTTATCAAAAACAATATTAACTCTAGTCAAATGATGTCTAGTCAATATTAACTCTAGTCAACATTAACTCTAGTCAATATTAACTCTAGACTAAAATTATTAAAAAATTATGGCTGTTCGTTCATTTTAAACACAAAGGCTCATCTGATATTTCAAACAGTCCACTAAAAGCAGAGCCTCACTGAGATTGCTGGTTAGTTGACATAATGCATCATGAGCCTTTGAGCACTATTATCGCATGTGAAATCCTACGTTGTACCTACACTAAAACAGCTGCGTGGTAGTTTCCCCTGTGCCAGTAATACACAAACGCTAGATTCATTTTAATCTGAGTGAAGTTAGTGTTTGTGTAATACAAGCAATCGCTTGAAATATTAAACACATAATTAAAACAGGAGTACTTAGTGCAATAGAACACGTAACTCATCGGATAATATTTCTTTTAGCGAATTTAACCTATAGGGAAGAAGCTATTAAAGTAGGTGGTATGGTAAATTAAGCCCGAGGCCATGATAACTTTTAGTTTCAGGCCCCTAGATGCCAAAAACACCATACTTTCAATGTTGTACAGGTGTGTGTCTATAAGCACGATAACTCCCGTAAAAAAGGTCCGATCTTAATATGATTTGCAACAGATATGTAAAGTAATATTTTTCTAAATTAGTTTGAGAGTAAGACGGATCGCACCATTCGAAGAGAAGTTCTGGGTTTTTGGCCGGATATTGTACACAACAATGTTTTTTTTCACATCCAATTTTTATTGAAATAAAATTTTAGTTTGCACCACTGAATTCAGTTTAATAAAACATACGGTTTGGATCATCGCTTTACATCAATTGGTTACCGAGATATAGAAAGTAATCGTTGTTATATACTGGGGTATCGTTGAGATGTACTGTGTTAACGCTGTTGACACATTACGTTGTCTAATGTTATTGATATGGATTTTAAGTGAAATTGTATATCTAGCTTATTTATGAACGTATATTGATACAATTTGGTACATAGTTTCATCTGGATGTCATCTATTAATATCCACATAAATACTCGCGAAGCCGCGCACCTACATACAGAGTCCTGTAGAACAATTCAATATCTCTTTGTGAGCTAAATCAACAATTGTATTTTGCATTGCGGTTGGTACCAAAAGTCTGTTTCCTCATAATATTATTCCATCTCCTGTTATAGCTAGCTCGTCTTTAAATTTAAAATAAGGTCTTATTTCTTCTTTTTTCCCAAAGACTTTGATCTTGACTTTTTATTGCTTGAGTTAGAGCTTTCAAATATCGATCTTTTGTTGTTTCTCTACTAAAATCCTATCTTGAAAGGGCTTTAGGCATGAATACTTGTGTTATTGCATTTATGAAATCTTCTGCGTTAGAGTTAGTCAATATTTCTTTAGTGGGATTACATGAGAAAAAGTCACTAGGATTAGAAACGCCGGGCGTATGAAAAATAGCAAAATAGATACCTTGTAGCTTGAATACCATTCTTTCAATTCTTGCAGACATTTGAGATTTGTTAGTGCTTAGTAGACTCACGAGCGGTTTGTGATCAGTATGCAAGTGGAACTCACATCCATTCAAGTAGACCTTGAAGTGGTCCACACCCCAGACTACTGCTAATATTTCCCTTTCAATCTGAGAATATCTCTATTGTGTTGGAGTAAGGGATGTGCTAGCACATACGATTATATTCATATCTTGTGCTGTTGGTTGTGCCAGTGTTGTCCCAAGTCCTTCTGGACCAGCATCTACAATTAAATGTGTCACTTTGTTAGTGTCAAAATAAGAATTCTAAACACAGTTCTTTAGTTTTTCTTTCAAAACTTCCAGAACTTGAGATTGTTCACTGCTCCAACAGAAAACCATATTTTTCTTTACCGTCTAAATGGCTCAGTTAATCATGCAAGTTGGGGAATAAACCTTCCACAGTAATTAATCATTCCAAGAAAACTTCTTACTTCAGAAACATTTTTAGGTGTTTTGACTCATCGAAAGCTTTGACTTTTTCACTATCTGTTCGAATGCCCTCAGACGAAAAAAATGAAGCCAAAGAATTTAAGCTCATTCAAATTGAACTGACATTTACTAGCATTTAAGGTTAGACATTTTTCTTGAAGTCTTTGTAATTTCTGATCTAAAGCCTGATCATGCTCTTCTTGATTTCTTCCATACACTAGAATGTTATCACTTATATTTAGGAAATTTTCTATATTGCATATCCTGAAACAGTTCAGCAGCAGAAGAAATTCCAAAACTATGACTTTTGTACCTTCTGAGACCCAAATGTGTAGAAAATGTTGTGATATTTCTGGATTCTTCGTCCAGTTCCAGTTGGTGATAACCATAATTTAAATCAAGTTTTAAAAATATCTTTGCACCATTTAGTTCATATATTATATCGTCCAGTGTAGTAGTAATATGCCTTTCTCTCAAAATAGCTTTGTTTGGTTCCCGCATCTCTATACACACCCTTAAAACGTTTGGGTTACTTGATTTTGGGACCAAAGCAACAGGAGAAACCCAGGGAGTAGGTCCGTCTACCTTTTCTATGATATCATTATCTTCTAAGCGTTTCACTTCGGTTGCAACGGCATTTCGTAAATGCACAGGTATTCTTCGATGTTGATTAGCCATTGGACGTACAGAAGGATCTATATAAAGATTAACTTTTTCCTCTTTTAACTTTCCAACTGCGTCAGTCTTGGATATTTATTCTACACTGTGGTTTCTTGCACTTGTAGGAGAGAAGCACCTTTGCCATTAACCACATATACTTCTGCATTTACAGAGTGGTCTTTATAATGCAGTGGTACATCCAAAACTCCTATTACATCCATACATTTCTCAGCTTGGTAAAGATATAGCTTGGTTGAAGATGGTTTTAGCTGAGACTTTACATTAAGATTCTCATAAGTTTTTTGTCTACGATATTAACAGCACTACCTGTATCCAAATAAAACTGTACTTCTGAATTACATAACTTAATGTTAACTCTTGGGAGCAAGACTTTACTATTTTTCAAGGAAAATATAGATTCTTCTTTATTAGAAGAACTTGCTTGAAGCTCATCACAATTATAGTATTCAATGCAATTAACTCTTGATCCACACTTTAGCAAAATGGTTTTTCTTTTTGAATTCGAAACATTCTTGTCCTTTAGCAGGACAGTCATTTTCATGAGGCCACGACCCACCACAGTTGTTGCAATTCCTACTTTTAGATTTTTGAACAAAAGAGTTTGATTTGTAGGATTTTATTTTATTTACTTCGTCATGGGTATTCAGTTCTAGATGGTTACTTAGTTTATTAGATTCACACATGAGTCTACTTTCATTAAAAGGTAGTTCTAAAAGTTGTGCTGTCTTAAAAAGGGTTTCAAATTCTTTGCAATCGTCCTGTAGTAATTTCTGTCTTATTGAATTGCTACTTATACCACGAATAAACTGAGTCCTTAAATGAGTGTTAAAAGTTGGTTTTTGGCACGATTCACAGTTGAAATTACATTTAAGAGCAATCTGCTTTAGATCAGCTACCTATTCTGCTATGGATTCATCCGACTTTTGAATACGAAGTGCTATATTCTGCTCAGCTATATCACTTGATTTAGGGCATAAATGATTTTCCAATAAAGAGGTTATTTGACAAAATCTTTTAGAAGTAGGTTGGTCGAATAAGGTTTTTTGTCAGGTTTAGTAAGACACAAATGTTAAATCTGTTTATATATCTCCTCTAAGCTTTAATAACAGTTTTACAAATCCTAAATTTTTCTTTTAATATTTTTCAAGCATTCCTCATTTCCAAACGTGGTCAAGGAACCCCCTCAAGATAACGGGTGCTTCAATGAAGACCGGTGCTCCCGGACTTATTATCAGATATAAACTTTTCCGATCAAAACAAATTGATTAAATTTGATTTTAAATACTCCAATCCATTATCTGTTATCCACCATTGTTTTTTTCATTTATGTAACATTCAAAATCTATAAAAAGTTGTTTTCCAAACGGAAGGGTATAAAAATACAGAGCAGTTTTGAACAAATGAATGAGACGTACGGTATAGGAGCGCGCGGTATGCCATCGGCATCCTGCCGCCACGAGCAATGCATCATTAAACTCGGTCTTGGAGAGAATTCCAATATGAGGGGCTCTGCATTGCTCTGACTCACTACATCTGTCCACTGTATCAATCTATCTTCGTAAATGCGAACTTCCAGTTATTATTTCGGAAACACGTGATTAAAAGTACTTCATTTAAAGTATGCACTCGACCCTCAAACATTCGATTTCCAGCACATTACAACTTTGATCAGGAATGAAGCCATTTAACGATTATTTAAATATTATCACTGTTTGTATGAATTATTTTGTTTCTTGAATTACAACGTTTCATCAGCAGAATGTTGCAATGCTGTTTAAGATATTTTGTTGGTTCTTGTTACATCTTACATGGACATGCTATCCAATAAACTAGTCGATGACTAGTAAGAGATTAGCTGAAACCTCATTATAAATCTTAGTATAACTATATATTAAGAAGATTCCTGATTATATTGCATTTGAAGTGTTTCTTTTTCAGAAAAACACTAACATAATTTGTTACATAAATTTATATTTCATCCCTTTTTAAGATTATAGGTAAATTTTTAAACACTTATATTCCGGTGTGTGGAGAATACGTTTTGCGTACAGGCAAATCCTAATGTGGGGTATTTTGTTTATAGACCTTTAAAAACTGTATGAAAGTATATATAAACCTAGATAGCTAATCCAAAATGGCAAGATAAAAATACCTTTAAATGAGGATTTTGGTTTTCTAAATTTAATTTTTAATGTAGACTAAAAGTATTTAGCTCTTCATACGTCTCACCTTTTGGTATTCCTAAGTAGCTTCAGTTCAACCAGTCTTTAATGTTTCAACGTTCATCATTTCTATGGAAATTAAAACGGATTTACCATCTGTAAGGAGGTTATATGTTAGGGAGGCTGCTGTGGTAAATTATAAGAGGAATGGAACCAATTATTGAGTCTATTGAGACTCGTTGATTAATGCTATTTCACTTTAAGTTTTTTCTGACTATTGTTCCTTGTTTTAGATTCACACAAAATGTTGATTCCAAGTTATAAACTGATCCCTGCAACCTAAAATGAAATACTGTTTTTACTTGAAAATTGTGATCCACACAGTCAAAAGTCTCAGAACACACCAGCACCTTGGAAATAACTTGTCCAAGGCTTTCAAACCAATCATAGTCAAATAAGAAAGGCAAAGCCCTCACTCATTGGCTGACTCACTCACTCACTCACTCATTCATCTCGATTTCTCATACTTTTCATTTACCTAGAGAGTTGAAATTGTATACATTTATTTTTTAGGCATAAAATAGGAAAACGAAATGGTTTTCAACCTGATCTGACCTTAGGGCTCCGCCAGAGACCCCGACAAAGTTCCCATGTTTTTTAGCTGACGAAAATACAAACAGCTGATCTTTATTAGTAGTAGTTCCATGGGCTAACTACAGAATGCCAGCACACACAAACACAACCGTCATAGTTTTTATAAATCATTTGCGGGGCGAATCCTGCGAGTAAAAGCTAGTAATTAATATTTATAAATATCTTCCTATTATGCAATAATGAAATAAAAATTGCCGTTATTGAAGATAAGAGTTGTAAATAAAATATTTATGAATAAATGTAACTATTTACAAATAAAATAAATTACAGTGTAAATGTTTTATGATAAACAAACATTATTTCTGTTAAGTGACAGTTAATTAATTTTTTCGATGGTTACGGCTAAAAAAGTAAGTTAAACAGTCCTAGAGGTATGGGCGTTGTTGTTTGATTTTATTTATTTTTAGCGAATTTCCCCTATAGGGAAGAAGCTATTACCGTAGTCGGCATGGTAGGACCTAGGCCCGGGACCTTGATAACTTTTCGTTTTGAGGTCCCCAGACCCCAAAAACACCATTCGTTCGAAACTGTATATAAATATATATATATATATATATATATATGTGTGTGTGTGTGTGTGTGTGTGTGTGTGTGTGTGTGTGTGTGTGTGTGTGTGTGTGTGTGTGTGTGTGTGTCCGTGAGCACGATAACTCTCGTAAAAATTATCCGATTTTGATGAAATGTTGTATAAACGTGTAAAGCAACATTTATGACTTTAAGTTCGAAAACCAGCCAGATCGCTCCATCCCAAGGGGTATTTTGGGGGGGTTTGTACCCGAAAAATGGGTTTTTTGAATTTTTTACATATAATTTTGGAAATCGTCAAATTTTGGTTTTTACCATTGGATTCGGCTTAAAAACACACACAATTTGGTATTTTTATCATTTCTCTACGTCAATTGGTTACCGAGATATTGAAAGTGCTAAACACAGTACGTTGTCTAATGTTATTCTTATGGAGAAAAAGAAAAATTTTATATCTCGCTTATTTATGAACGTATACTGACGAAATTTGGTATACAGCTTCATCTGGTTGTGGACCATTGATATTTGCTCAACAAAATATTTTTTTGCCAAAGGATCCCGTAGCAGCAAACCTGCGTACTCAGCCCCATGTTATTCTTCTGGGGAATAAGTAACGTGATATCTCCCTTAATTATGAACATAAATTGATAAAATTTGGTATGTGGCTTTACCTACTTGAGTTATATTGATATAAAACCCCATTTTTTAGCAGAGTACGCAGGTTTGCTGCGACGGGGTTATTTTATTATAGAGGCGCGCAGAGTTTTTTTTTTATCACGACCCGTTGCAGGGTTAACAGTAGGTATCACACTTATGTCAAACCCTGAATATGTAATATATATGTAAGGTTTTAAACCACTGCCGACACGTGTTCAGGGGGTCACGTTGGGAGCTTCTGTCATGGTCAAGGGCAAAAGTCTGACCGAGCGGTCTTGTTAGTAGCTCACTCACTATTCCACAGGAAATTAAAAATAACACCGTCAAAGCAAACCTGCATACTCGGCGAATTTTAATGGAGATATAAATGATTTAATACTAAATAAAGCCACTTACCAAATTTCATACAAATATATTCACAAATAAGCGATATATGCCATTTTAATTATTCCCCATAAGAATAACATTGGGGCTGAGTACGCAGGTTTGCTGCATTAAAGAATACAACAAATTGGTTTTTATACTAATATCAATAAAACTCATCTAGGTGAAGTCATATACAAGTTGTTATTCATTTATGTTCATAATTAAGGGAGACATAGCATTTAATTATTATCCATAAGAATAACATGGGGCTGAGTAGGCAGGTTTGCTGCTGCAGGAGCCTTAAGCAAAAAATCTTTCTTTGAGCAAATATCAATAAACCACAACCAGATGAAGCCGTATACCAAGTTTCGTCAGTATAAGTTCATAAATAAGCGAGATATAATTTTTTTCTTTTCCTCCATAAGAATAACATTAGACAACGTACTGTGTTTAGCACTTTCAATATCTCGGTAACCAATTGACGTAGAGGAATGATCAAAATACCAAATTGTGTGTTTTTTAAACTAAATCCAATGGTAAAAACTAAAATTTGACTATTTCCAAAATTATATGTACAAAATTCAAAAAACCCATTTTTGGGGTACAAAACACCCTAAAATACCCCTTCAGATTGAGCGATCTGGCTGGTTTTCGAACTTAAAGTAATAATTTTTTCACGCGTTTATGCCAAATTTCATCAAAATCGGATAATTTTTACGAGAGTTATCGTGCTCTCGTAAAACTATATATATATATATATATATATATATATATATATATATATAGTTTTGAACGAATGGTGTTTTTTGGGTCCGGGGACCTCAAAACGAAAAGTTATCATGGTCCCGGGCTTAGGTCTTACCATGCCGACTACGGTAATAGCTTCTTCGCTATAGGGGAAATTCGCTAAAAATAATAATAAAATATATGGCGGAAACAGTTACAAATCAACAACCCTACAAAATTAATGCAATAAATGTAACACAATGCAGTCTCTATTTGCTTTTTCATTTAATATTACACCAATATGTTTTACTTTTTAACTGATGTAAATAAATTGTGCGTTGACTATAGCCTATTGTGCGTTGTGGTAGCTTATGTAGCCTACATTTATATTTATTTCAACAAATTTCTTGCACCTTACTTAGGTTTCAAAATAGTGATTATTTGAGCATCGTCTTTGTTTACTGGACAATGTGTATACAACATATATAAAACAGCTCTTGATTTAGGCAATAACTGAAGGAGAGGAAAGTAATATTTTATTTCGGTTATAAAGAATGTGTTGATCGTAATTTATTTCCAACGTTATTAAGAGCTTAATTATGCCATTTTTCTTCTCTTCGCTGACTTTATTAGTCCCAGAGAAGTTATGAAACACGAGAAATGATGAATGTAATTAAATGTTTTTCTCATTTATCAATAACCACTTTACAAAGAACTTGCAATTATTTTTCGGATACAGTTAGCTTATACTTTCTTTTAACTTACAAATATATATTAAGGAAATATTCCCTTTGCAATTTTATAAAGTATACTGGACAAATCGTCTCCTCTCTAATCGCCCATTTTTTACCAGCCAACTTCCCCAACAGGGAAGAAGCTATTACCGTAGGTAGTATCGTAAGACTTATGCCCAAGACCATGATAACTTTCTGCTTTGAGGTCCCCAGATGACAAAAATACTACTCACTCAAATTTGTATATGTATATAGTAGTAGCGACTTCGCCTATGCAACTATTAATGTATTTTAGGTGTTCACAAAGAAGAAATACTAGTAATGAAAGCCTGCGGCCATTGATCCTCACAGCGCATTCTTAGTAACACAGATTCCTTTTCCCCCACCCTCACGGCGTTATTTAGGGTATTTTTCTGCTTTCAATGGTAGGTAAGTTCTCGAATTGCAACAGAATGCGGTTTGTGTATGTGTATCTTGATTTATATATTTTTTGTCCCATATTAATGTGTATCATGGTTCATACAGTTTTTCAAACCAAATATGAAAACAGTCTGTCGACGTATTGTGGAAGCCTGCAACTCTCATCAACAAAATGCAAAACTTATTGCAACCTTATCAATAAAATTCAAAAGAAATCTTAAGTAAAAAAAAAAACTTTGTTTAGTATTTATTAAATATTTTCAATATAGTTTTACCGGGTAGGACTTTCACCATTTAATAATATTTAAAAAGTTAGGTTTCTGTTACTTTTTATATTAATAAATAATATATTTGTCTTCGATTCATGACCATCCAATTTAAACCTGCAGTCGGGCTATTAGTACAGTTTGCATTTACCGTGTGCGCAAAAAGACTAGGACCACGAGGAATCCTAAGCCACCGCTGTGCGCAAAACGAGTATGCCCGATTACAGAGAGCCGCTTTACGTAGAAGGATGAAACAAAAAAATTCCCGGCTAAATCAATACCAATGAATTACTTGGAATTTTCAACCCTTTTTAAATACAGAGTATAGTAAAACTGAAGGCCATGGGTTCGAATATCAACATTTTCTTATAAATTAAATACAGGGTATAGTATAACTGAAGGCCATGGGTTCGAATCTCAACATTTTCTTATAAATTACTAATACATACAAATAAGGTCCCGCCAAAAGGAACGTTTTGGTGAAAATATAATTCACTTATCTTTATTTGTTTCAAAATAGCGGTAATTTTTGTAAAATATGGGCATTTACGGAACACTCTGTATTTTCTAAATCACTCCTCGTACCTTTCTTACAATGCAAATTATTTGTTTCTCGTGATTAGGTCATCTTTACTCTGGTATTCGACCAGAGGCTTCATGATAGGCTTTTTTGATAACAAAAATCAATATTTAAAAAAACCTGTTTTTTATGCTTATTCGCCCAAAATTAAAAATTCCCCCGTAGCAGAAAACCTGCGTATTCAGCAAATTTCCAATGTATATACATACCACTTAAAGCCACATACGAAGTTTCATCAATATACATTCATAAATAAATGATTTATGACATTTTAATTATTCTGTATAAGAATAACATGGCGGTTGAGGATGCAGGTTTGCTGAATCAAGGTACACACAAAATGGGTTTGTATGAAATTTTTTTGTAACTGAACTAAGTGAAGCCACATACCAAATTTTGTTAATTTATGTTCATAATTAAGGGAGATAACATTTGACTTATTCTCCATAAGAATCAAATGTGGGCTGAGTACGCAGGTTTACTGCTATGGGAACTATCGGAAAAGAAAGAATTTTTGTGCAAATATCAATAGACCACAACATTATGAAGCAATATACCAAGTTTCGTCAGGATAAGTTGATAAATCAGCAAGATATACAATTTTTCTTATTCTCCCTAAGGATAACATTGGACAACATACTGCGTTTAGCACTTTCAATATCTCGGAAATTAATTGACGTAGAGCAATGACCGAAAAACCAATTTTTTAAAGCTGAATTTAATAGGGAAAACTAAAATTAGATTTACTAAAATAATATATGTAAAAATAAAAAAATAAAACATTTTTGGGGTACAAACCCCCCTTCAAAATACCCCTTTGGATAATGCGATCTGGCTGGTTTTCGAACTTAAGTCATAAATGTTGCTTTACATGTTTGTACAAAATTTCATCAAAATCGGATCATTTTTACGAGAGTTATCACACCCAAAGACACATATATATACAGTTTTGAACGAATGGTATTTTTGGCATCTGGGGACCTCAAAACGAAAATTGATCATGGTCCCGGGCCTAGGTTCTACCATGCCGACTACGGTAATAGCTTCTTTCCTATAGAGGAAATTCGCTAAAAGGGCAAATGGTAGCATATGTCAAATAGCATACCATTGAAAAGGTCTTCTCAAACCTAGCAACTTTCTAATTTACATCAATCATGTATCTCTTCTCGTTGTCAAATAGCATACCATTGAAAAGGTCTTCTCAAACCTAGCAACTTTCTAATTTACATCAATCATGTATCTCTTCTCGTTGTCAAATAGCATACCATTGAAAAGGTCTTCTCAAACCTAGCAACTTTCTAATTTACATCAATCATGTATCTCTTCTTGGTTTTTTTTAAGTAGCAAAATACATTATTTCCCCAAGTGAAATTAATGCTAATTGCACATAGCACGTTATTCCTTGGGTTTGTATTAGTGGATAACAATTGTGTTTCATCCTTTTATGTACAACCGTTCGTCTGTTATCTGTTTAGGGCAACTTAGGTGACTCACAATAGAGGTGACTCACTGGCAATTCGCTTAGTACGCAGGTTTGTGGCGACGGGTATTTCCAATTTTTAACTGATGAATCTACAAATTATTTTTTATCATTCTGCACGAAATCCATCTGTTTTTTTTCTCTAAATAGTACTCAAAACGTCACGTTATTGTCCTAGGACCTAACAAATCAGCTAGCTGTGGTCTTCTTTAAGTCCTAGGACGTAAAAAGTCAGCTGTTTGCTTTATCTATACATGATAGAAGCGTTCCTTACAGTAAAAATACAACTTTATACTGTAGTTAAATTTTTCAACGATTAAAAGTCTAATTCTGCATTATGATAAAAAACGTTGTTCATCACTCGGAGCAAAAGTGTCTTTTTGGTCCTAGTGATGAAAACTACTATATCAATTTGAGCTATGCGGTGTCAGTCCATTTTAAATAAAAATATACAATATTATAAAATACGCAAAGCTATGCCTTTTGTAGAAACATTGATATTTCGAACTAGTAATTAAGAACTTTAGTTAAATAAATGATCTTTATAAGAACTTGTTTTAAAATTAGGAATGGAATTTCTAAGAAATGCTTTGATACGTGCATTTGAAGTAATCCAAAGGTTGCTGTGGCAACAGTTTTAGTGTTTAGGAAACCATCATCAGGCCAGACAAGGACTCTATTATACATCAATATCTTCGCACGAATAGCGTCATCACATTTTAAAAATCGTACATTTAAAAACTTACACACACACACACACACACACACACACACACACACACACACACA
This sequence comes from Allygus modestus, assembly GCA_963675035.1. NCBI lineage: Eukaryota > Metazoa > Arthropoda > Insecta > Hemiptera > Cicadellidae > Allygus > Allygus modestus. Next base: position 257,823,564 of record OY776111.1, on the reverse strand, counting down.
CACACACACACACGAAAACTAACTTTACTTCCGCCCTGTCGTGTTGCAACCTTTGTTTTGTGTTTATTAGTGTTTGCGTAAAGTCATGTCCGTAGTTTTCGTGTGTATGTGTAAGTTTTTAATGTACGATTTTTATAACGTGATGACGATCTTCGAAGATATTGATGTAGGCTCCTTGTCTATCCTGATGATGGTTTCTAAGAAATCGAAACTAGTTGCCACAGCAACCACTGGATTACTTTGAATCCAGGAATTTAAACCTCTTCTTAGATTACTTACCAGTAATCTCGAGGCTAAACAAATGAAAATACAATTTCATTATTTATATTGTGAGGTTTATTTTACATGGAGTTTTTCACTGCATCTTAACCCTTGGAATGGGGTTAAAGTTTAGGAATTCCAAACTTCTACTCATCTAAATATATGAACACTCTAAAGGTGAGTCGATTTGTACTGAGGCTAGTACACTAACAACCGACTCCGTAAAGTAGGTTATTTGCTCGTAGTTCAATTTGAAGAAGTCAATGAGACTTTAATGTTTTTTTTCTAAATGTTAACCTGTTTGTTGATCGGCCGTAGATCTACTTTTCCTCCACTATATCCTTCTTAAAAGAATTTTCTGCCAGAAAGCACGAGTTTCAAGGTCAGATCTTTCTACAGGATACAACAAGACTAACTTGTGTCGACATATTTTCTAACAAAAACGGAGTTTTTAGTAATGAGGGAAGAAATGTGATTTAACTTGTGTTTGACTTATAGTATAAAAGCCTAAGTTTCTTAAAAAAGCAAAACTCAAGTATATTATGTCAGGACTTTCGCTTCCCTGATGCACTGATCAAGGACGCGTGTACAGTGATGATAACAACAGTGAACAGTGGTTGAGGTTCGCAGTTTCGCTCCAGTAGTCTCATATAACCAGGACGAGATTGCACTACCGTCCAACGACAACCGACAACGCAGCGGCCACTCCACTGATTGGAAATAACCCTTCAAGAGGTGGAAATATAAATTAATGAAATCGGAGTAGTTACGAGTAGTGTAGAAATAAGTTTGTAATTGCTTATTTAACGGTTAACAAATTAATAAATTTTAAATTGTATGTTAATTACAATTGTTAGTTACACGGTCAATTTGAATCAAAACTTTTGATTATTACTGGACCAATTCTGCTGAAATGTTGCACAAATATAGTATATGTGCCCATGAGTGTCAGGCCTATTGCCGATTAGAAAAGTCCTCAGGGCTCTGCCCCACGGGACTTCCAAGTCACCATGTTTTTCATATGGAGGAAATCTTTATTTTGTTCATGCCACATGTGTGTTTTATTAATTCAATTAACTTAAATAAGCAGCTGATATAAGGATTATATCTATCTACAGACTGTCAATGTTTTGTTTACAATTTTTCTACTCTGGATTTTTACCCCGTTGCGAAGCACGGCCATAGCAGCTGATTAACATAAAAATCATATTAACATTTTAAAATAATTACAACAAAAGAAACATAAACGTAATTTATCATCCTCAGTGATACTTTATTATATGAAATATTATAGTACAATACTATATGAATGAACTCGTAGTCATGCCATTCCAAGTTCATTCATAAGGCCTTTTAAATCTTTAAAACTTGAGACCTTGTGAATCTCAAACTGGTGGATACCCTACACTACCGCATTACACTGCATCATACATGCTAATACATGCATTAATTTAGATACTTGTTCCTGGGGTCAAAACTAATAATCATTAGACTGTAAAAATAGGGCCTCGGGTCAAAACTAAGAAACATTGACTGTAAAATAGGGTCTATCCATCGAGCACATAATACAATAGAGAAGCTACTCGGAGCGGAGAGTGCGGCCAGCCTGGCTGGCGGATGTGACAATCCAAGATGGCGGCGCCGCCCTAGTCCGAGCGGTGCGGCACACGGGAGACATTTCAGGAGCCGTATGACGTCACCGATGAACACAAAAACAGAAGCCCTATGACATCACACGTACTGTAGCTAGAGTCTGCTGCTCATCTGTCAGTTGAAGAGTCGTCCGCTCTGTTATGTTAACAACTTTACGCGTCTATAAATCGACTGAAAGGAGTGTTTATGTATTTATTGTATCATAAATTAACCTGAACAATATCCCAGTAACTGGCCTTACATACAAATTTACATACTAATAATAATTTTGTCCGTCAAATAAATGAGAACAAAAAGGGTTTGTTTTTTTGGGCTTTGAAAACAAATTAATATAGGCCTACCCATATTTCAAAAATGTAAGCTACTGCATATTTACATAATGTTTCAACCTACTTGGAAACAGTTATTTTTCTTCTACTTACAATTAATTGGAAACATTATAATTATATTTTTACTCAATATGTGTTGTGTAGGTTCACACATTTTATTTTTTGTGTGTAATTACACAAATTGTAAAGAATTTTAAGTAGATAGGCCCAACATAGTATAGCCTATGTGAATAAAGCATGTTCCTCTTCAGTTTGGCGTAATGAGTCAAAACATTTGGTTATTCTCTTATATAATAAGCTAATTTTTTGCTTGTAGCTGTAAATAAGAGATATCAATTTGGAAAATTTAAATTTTACTACTAAGAAGATTCAATAAACTTTCTCCTTAATTGGACACCAAAGTTGTCCTCGATTGGTTGACTTAATGATAAAAGACGAATAAATAGTGAAACATATCACGCAATATGTTAATAACTATGGAAAACCTGCCGAACATAATTTTACTAGGGCTATTAATTAAGTTGTTTATGGTTGCTGGCCAGGTTGGATTATTGCCCATTAGACTGGATAGCGATGAGGATGAAAGTAACGTGTTTAACTCTGGAAACAGCAAAAGTGGTACCAAGTTAATCTGTTATTAATAAAGGGTTGATTTCAGTAATGAGTATAGCTGTTGTGTTGATTGTAAAATCAGTGAAAAAACAGTATCTAACTGCTGCCCCGCAGAGCGCTAACAATCGGGTGAGGGAATACTTAGGACAGAAATAATAAGAATGTGGTTACAAGTACACACACACTGAACATACATTGTACATTGTGTACATTGTGTAGTACATTGTGTAGTATTGAACATATGATGAGATGATGATGATGATCCTGGATCTTGATTAACTTAGATGTCGGCAAAAACTGTTCTGGCGCTAGCGGCGGGCGATGAGGGAACCTCACCGATGACGCGTTTTAGCATAGACTAACTATAGTTAGTTAGTCTATGGTTTTAGTGACGTCACACGGCTCCTGGAATGTCTCCCGTGTGCCGCACCGCTAGTCCGAGCGTCTACCACGCAACGCACCGCCACTTTATCAGATCGTCGCAGTGAGGGTAGACACGGCTGTTTGTTGTAGACCTAAGATGTCGATGTCGACTTACTACGATAGTGTAAATTGTGTTGATTTGGTTTTAAAACCGGACACCTATTAAACAAAATTCGTAAATTAAGGACTTGTACAACCTTCTAAAAGTGTGGTAAAAATCTGCCGACTTTACGAGAGTTGTTTTAGAAGTACCTAACAAGTCTAAAAGCATTGGGTTTATTCATATAAGTGAACAAAATATTGTTAGTGCAATGTAAATCCATGAACTTGAGCAATCTGTAGGTCAATGAATATTGATTAATGGTTTACGAATATTTGGAATAAGTTATTTATTAACGATCATAATCATCTATATAGTGAAACATCGAGGATATTATAAACATATGAATAAGTATCGTAACTTAAACTATTTATTACTTAGATTTTTTACGTTTAATATTCCTTAAATTAATAAAATATCATTACTAATCCTAGCTAAAACCAATTAGCAAACAACAACCAAGCCGGAAAACAAGCACACTGTTCTGTTATGTAAATGGTCGGGCGAGGCGCGGCAGTGGGCGGCGGGAAAAGACAGTTCTATAGTTCTTTTATTCTATAGAAAATAAAAGTAGAAATAAAAAATTAAATTTGTTTATTCATCTACAAATTTCCCGCTGACAAAATGTCTCTGACCAAAAAATAAAAAACTTCCCCAAAGAAAACGTTTTCATGTCTGGTTTTGGAAAACAAATCTACAAGTGCGTAATAAAATATTTATGCACTAATTAATAAAATTATCTAAAATTTTAAATTAATATTATCGTTATCCTCAGACTCTGAGTAGTTAGGCCGCACGCTTGAGCCCCAACATGGGGTCTTAGGAAGAATAGAATAACATGGACTCTTATGAGGGAATGGAATTAGGGTGGTAACTGGTATTTTCTCACTTTTACTCATACAATTACCAAATGACAAGTTTAAAGTTAATTCAAGAGGATCTTAAGAAATGATGTATTTATTAAAAAAACAATACAGACACACGAAACGAGATGGACCCAGCGAGCACATAATCGAATAGAGAAGACAAGTGTTTATACCCCGCATAAAAGTGTGGAAAGATCCACCATGTTGGTCTGGCTTACAGCCTGAAATCTACGATCCGCGAGCTCAATTCGCGGTAAACTTTCGCGACAAATACACGGCCAAAATCAACAGTAATAGTTGAAGTATATTGTTGAAATTTTGCACGCTTATAGTTACAGTACAGTAGTTAGGGCGCGCGCTTGAGCCCCAACATGGGGTCATATGGAGAATAGAATAACATGGACTCTTCTGGAGAATAGAATAACATGGACTCTTATGGAGAATAGAATAACATGGGCTCTTATGAGGGAATGGAATTAGGGTGTAATTGCTACCCTCTATCTTTCTTTTGCTACCCTTTGTGGTTGATTATTTATCTTTTGCATCCCTCTTGCAACCCTCTGTGGTTAATTATCTAACCCTCGCGTCCTTCTGTGTATCCAACCCACGCTTCCTTCTGCGTATCTAACTACAGCTCCTGTTCTCTCAGCGTACTATAGCTGGCGGGTGTAACGTGAACATTTTAAGTGTAACCTGATTGGCTGGAATGTTAATTCGGGGACGATTCATAACGTCAAGGTGCATAAAGTAAAGTAGCTATTTTTTACAGTTTTGTTATGTAGCGATTTCAAATCGTAAAGTTTCAAAACGTCCAGTTCATAATTATAAAGTGTTAAATATATAGTGTTTCACAAAGTAAAGTTCCATAACGTAAAGTTATCAATTAATATATTTTAATTTAAAATGCGTTTCAAAACGTAAAGTTTCATAAGGTAAAGTAGCTATTATAATTTAAATAAAATATGTGAGTGTTTCACAAAGTAAAGTACCATAACGTCTAGTATTTAAATTTTAGTTCTATTCGGAGATAGAGTTTCATAAGCTAAAGTTTAAAAACATAAAGTTTGTATTTTTAAAAACCACCTGTTTCAAAACGTAATGTTTCATAACGTCCAGTTAACAAACTCACTCCAGTTCGATCCAATTTCAGTACACGGGAATGTTCCAAAAAGTCGAGTTTTAAAACATTGAATTTAATTTAGTAGACTATTTCATAACGTAAAGTGACACAAGGTAAAGTACAGTCCGCTCCAGACATTGCACTGCGTGTTGCCTTCCACAAGTTGCAGGCGGTCCTGAGCACGTGTACATTGTTGCGAGTTGCCTTCCACAAGTTGCAGGCGGTCCCGAGCACGTGGAGATCTGTCGACAGCGCTCAGCGCCAGCGCGGCGACCGCGGCGTTTGTAGCCCAGTCAATAAATGTTTTGTGTCTGAACTCTTTTTGGTAAAGCTGATCTTTTCTCAGTTGATAGACCATATTGAAAGACGTGTTTTCTCAAAAGTCCCCTAAAATCCGCATTGTGCTTCCCCTCCTATCCCCCCCTCAAAGCTCGAAATCGTAGACTTTAATGTTATCGAGTATAACTTTTTAACAAAACGTTGTTTAGGGTTAACTCTTTTTAGTTATTTTTTTCGATAAATTTGCTATCATTTTTATACAGATACTGTTTACGATAAATTAACTAAATAAATAAAAAAAGTTATTTTTGTTGTTTCAAATTTAGGTTTTTGATGTTTATTTTGGTTATACGTATAATAAATGAAAAACACTTCCTCTAAAACCGTTTGCACACACATTTTTGAACACATTTATATATGAATATTAATGTTTTTAAGAAGTGAGGAACATGCGTAACTGTTAACTACGGTATGTTTGGAGCGCGAGGGCGGCAAAGCCTGGGCTAGCGCGAAAGATACATTTTCTACTTATCTACTTGTTTTAAATCCCTTATGTTTAATCATTCCTACACTTACAAAATGTAGTGGTGTTTTATAGTTTATTATTGTTATACTGGCCTATAATAATATGATAAAGTAGATTTACTTTATTATTAATGTGTAATGTAATAAAACTCCAAATACGACATGTTCAATGATTTGAATGCGATATTATTTAATCGATCCACTTTAATTTTAAACATTGTATAGTTAATATAAAATTTTGTAATACCAGTTTTACTTGGTGGTATAAATCAGCCCTTGGGCCTTTTCACTATCCACCAACTATTGACCCACCGTGTCCCGGACTGGCTGAACCGGCAGCTGTCGTAAATTATAAGTTTCATATTTGTTTTCTGCAACTCTTATTTAAAAAAGCTTCAAGGAACTCCCATCCAACACAGACATTATGCACATTGATGACATAATATGTGAAAATATATATATATATATATATATATGTATTATATTATTATAATAATATTATAATATTATAAATGTATTATATTATGTACATAATATTATATATGTGAAAAATGCCAGTGTTTCATGCTGGAATTTTACGGAATCAAAAACAACGCTTTAAATCTTTTTCGATCATCTATATCTATAAAAGTGGAAGTATGTATGTATATATGTATGTAGCCTATGGACTCCGAAACCGCTCGACAGATTGAAATGAAACTTTCAGGCATTATTAAGCATTATTCAAGGATGGTTTGTGTGAAGTTTGGTGCAAATCTGTCTAAAGGGCTCCGACCTAGAGGGCATACAAGGGTGCAGTGTTAGGTTTTAGAAATTTAGTGTTTACAAAATTAACAGCTCTAATTAGTAAACAACTTAATTTGGGCGCAGCAACGCGCGCCGGGAAACTGCTAGTATCTTACAAATTGAAGACAGACAGGATACTCTGGAGCAGTTTCCCCAAATAATTTGAAATTTGTTGTAATATATAAAAAAGTCACGATATAATCAATAATTACTTTAATTTTGTCGCCCAAACAAAATACTCAAACCACGCTTATGGCCGTGATCCTGAATGGCGTTGTTTTACTGGAGGACGGAGGCCGCTGCTTCGCGGGGTCTGGGCTTGCGCTGCGAGGATGTGGAAGCCGTGCCAGGCGCCAAGCACGCACACTACTTTGGAGGGTGGGGCAAACGAAAAGGCAAGCGGCAGGTGGTGGCGGTGGCTCTCCGCCGACAGCTTTCAGTTCGCCCAACCGCCGCTGCTACTGGAAATACGGTATTAGTGCATTTGAAGGCGCTGAAAATAACCCATATTCGCCTTGACTCATGCCGGCTCTTAAATACCCATTGCGGCATAGCCCTAAAGAAGTGTTAAAATTGAGAACACACCTGATTTGTTATTCTGATTTGTAAGATATGTGTAAGATATTTGTAAGATAAGACATGGTAAATTGAAGATAATTTTCTCATCTGGTTTTTGCGTCATGAAGTCACCCACAAAAAAAACGAACATTCAGATTTTGAACATTATAAGGAATAAGGATAAATAAACACACTCTATGTTCGCACTCTATCGGTCATATTTGTTGTCCAATTTACTTAAAATTTGATTGCTAAACTTTTCCCTTTAACGAGTTTTAACAATTCACTGGGAATAAATACCGGAAAACGCTTGACCCCATTATGGAGTTGTATTACAAGTTTTTGACTCTTTGAGCTCAATAGGGACAAAGATGTCCCTGTGTAGTTTTTGTATAACAAAATAGAATGCTTCAATACCCCCGTCGCAGCAAACCTGCTTACTAAGCGAATTTGCAATGCAAATATGTGGGTATCACTACTTCCTAGAGCCACTTACCAAGTTTCACAAAAATACATTCATTAATAAGTGATATATAGCATTTTATTTATTCTCCATAAGGATAACATGGGGCAACGTACTGTGTTTAGCACTTTGAATATCTCTGCAACGGTTGGACGTAGAGCAACGATTAAAACACCAAAACGTTTGTTTTGTTGAGCTAAACACATTAATGAACAGAAATGTGAAGTTTTTATTAAAACTATCCGAGAAAAATCTAAAAACCTTTTTCTAATAAGATTAACATGGGACACGTTTTTTTGGATTTTCTCCGCAACCACTTAACCTAGGTTAATGATTCAAAATACTAAATTATTTGTTTTTTAAGCTCTATAAAATGGCTATAGCCAAAATTCAGTGTTTTTAACATTTTGGGGTCAAATTTGCAAAAAACGATTTTTGGAAAACTGTAAACCCCCATAAAACCCCCTTCCCATAGTGAGATCGACCTGGTTTTCGAATTTAAAGTCATAAATGCTACTCTCCACATTTGTGCCAAATTTCATCAAAATCGGGTGTTTCTTTCAAAAGTTATCGCGGTAACGGACACACACACACACACACACACACACACACACACACACACACACACACACACACACACACACACATATATAGATATATATATATATATATATATATAAATTTGAACGAATAGTGTTTTTGGCATCTGGGGATCTCAAAACGAAAAGTTATCATGGTCTCGGGCTTAAGTCTTACCATGCCACCTACGGTAATAGCTTCTTCCCTATAGGGGAAATTCGCTAAAATACGTAAATTTGTAAACCTCCTAGAATTGTTTATGTGATGTTACAAAAAGATTTTTGATAAGATAGCACGTTGTCTTAGGGGAATGTTTCTTTGTAAAACACATTTTCTAATTTACAGTTGTTTCATTAGTATGCCATGGTCTAATTATAATTGTTACAATTCCTACTATAAAACATTACTTCCGTATGATTTGCTAGTAAATATATATGGGACTATCTGAATAGCTACAATGTTACATGTACTACACCTTGAAAATGCATTACCCACACTTCAGTGTGCTGCAAACTAAACAAACTGTCGTTACGAAGTAGTATATTCGCTCCGACCAAAAATGATATTTACATCTTGTGTCTAATAATAAGGAAAGTAGTATAGTATTTATCATTCAAATATATTTATTCCAGATATTATATAGTAATTAAATTATAAATTTAAGCAACCGTTATGTGCACAACGGGAAGGAGGAAATGCTATATATACTTAGAAAGCATTTTAATTTTGGTTTGCTTATACATTTGTATATATTACTTAATAATTAAAGCTATTATTAATAGAATTTTATTTATTTATCATATCAGTAACTATAGAAACTATAAACTGTAACTGTGATCAAGACAATACTGGTACAGTATCCATGTAACTACTTTGTAGAGCTGAAGTTAGCCGCACCTTTTATGCCTTCATAATGTGAGAAACAGCAAGCGTTACATCAATGTATTGTTTGCTGCAGCCAGCCCTACGAAATTCTGAGTTCGACTGTACTTTACTTTTTGAAACTTTACGTTATGACACAGTATATTTTTAAAATGTTTCCAAATATTTTATTATTGAATTGGATTCAACAACGGACTGGAGTGAACTATCTTTGGCGTTTACGGTTATAGCTTTACAATATGAAACTTTACTTTGTGAAACAACCATTTATTAAATTTGTTTTAAATCAAAGCTTTACGTTTTGAAACTTTACGTTATTTCAACTCCTTTAGATTAAATTCAACAAAATAACACCTTTACTTTATGCCACTTTACTTTGTGCAACACTACATATTTACTAAATTATAATTCTTTCACTTTACGTTATGACACTTTACGTTTTGAAACACTTATAAATTTAATCTGTATTAAATCAGCCACTTTACCTTTTGAAACTTTACGTTTTAACAACAGCTTTTATTTCATTGTATTAAATAACAACTTTACTTTGTGAAACTTTACGTTGTGAAATGCTGCTTTTAAAAAAATAGAACTTTACGTTATAAACCTTGACGTTGTGCAACGGACCCGTTAATTCGCGTACTGCTCACGGGTTGATACACCCACTACAATTTCGCACTACTATCGCCTCCCGACCTGGCCCCAGTCACTGCCACAGCCTTTCTCCGTCAACTGTAACAGGAAAACCCCATGGTTAGCCAATGCCTCTACTATCTAAACACAACATCCGCAACATAGTCTCTGTCAGCAAACTCGTTGTAACCTGTTAAAATCCTGCTCTGTGATTGGTTTCAATAAAGATGTATTTTATTGGCTGTAATTAGTCGTCCTGCGCTCTGATTGGTCGAGACGTTTCCCCCACCACAATACCTGCTCTCTTGTCGCGCCTCTTTCTCTCTCTCTTTGCTCTCAGCTTTCGTTGCGATCGGACGTGTCCCTTCGTTGCTTTTGCGCTTGGCTAAGATAACCTCACTTTTCCTAAACTCAAACTTGAGCGTTTGCTTATCCTAACATAACCTCACTTGCGTGTAACATAACTCACTTTGTATTATAGTAATCTTGCATGTCGTGTGATTTTTAGCGTTATCTGACTTGCTAGTGTACAGTAACATCAGTTTCTTGTTTGACTTGGCTAAAGTAGTGTTGTGTTGACTAACATAACCTCACCTCCAGTAACCTTCGAGAGTTACCATAACCTCACTTCCTTGTGTCAAGAGTTGTGTCGTACTTGTATGTATTGACTAACATAACCTCACTTTTCTTAACCTCACTTCCTTGTGTCAAGAGTAGTGTTGTGTTTGTATGTGCTGAATAACATAACAATAATTTCACTTTATATTTTTGTTTTATAATGCAGTTTTGGTTAGAGTAGTGTTTGCTACCTTTATTGGAGTTGTTTTCTGACTTTCGGTAACTTGTAGTTCTGGTTTGACTTGCTTAGTTTGTGTGTTAGTGTTTTTCTGACTTGCGTAGTAATACAGAGGTACTGTGCTCTCCTCTAACGACCGACTCCATTACCTCAGTCTGATTTCAGTCATCATACTGACCAGACGTGTTTTGTGCTGTTCTTGCGTAAGTGTTCTCTTGCACAGATTATTCTTGATTCTGCGTAATTCAGTTGTATCCGTGTGAGTTTGACTCTGGTCGGTGTGTTTGCTAGTTTTAAACATTACAACATATCAGTTCAGCTTGTTTTCAGTATTTAATTCTGTGTTGAAGGATGGACGTTTCTAAAGAGGTTCCTCAAAGCCCGGTAAATTTAATTAGTAAAGACGAAACCTATATTAGACATTTTAGACTTTACGGGACTAACACTCAGCAAACACACCGACCAGAGTCAAACTCAGACGGATACAACTGAATTACGCAGAATCAAGAATAATCTGTGCAAGAGAACACTTACGCAAGAGCAGCGCAAAACACGTCTGGTCAGTATAATGACTGAAATCAGACTGAGGTAATGGAGTCGGTCGTTAGAGGTATATAGTATGTAGGAGAACACAGTACCTCTGTATTACTACGCAAGTCAGAAAAACACTAACACAAACTACACAAGTCAAACCAGAACTACAAGTTACCGAAAGTCAGAAAACCACTCTAATAAAGGTAGCAAACACTACTCTAACCAAAACTGCATTATAAAACAAAAATATAAAGTGAAATTATTGTTATGTTATTCAGCACATACAAACACAACACTACTCTTGACACAAGGAAGTGAGGTTATGTTAGTCAATACATACAAGTACGACACAACTCTTGACACAAGGAAGTGAGGTTATGGTAACTCTCGAAGGTTACTGGAGGTGAGGTTATGTTAGTCAACACAACACTACTTTAGCCAAGTCAAACAAGAAACTGATGTTACTGTACACTAGCAAGTCAGATAACGCTAAAAATCACACGACAGTAGTTATGTAAGTGTAGTGTTTCATGGTTATTTGACATGTTGGTTAAATTTTTATTTGTAAGTGAAAATTCGTCCTTTTAGTGAACTAGTGGGTGTATGGTATGTGAACGATTCATTGTGAACGAGTGTGTGATTGAACTAGTGAGTGTGGGTGTATGGGTGTCTGGGGGGTTAGTTAGTGTAAATGATGGGGTAAGGGTAGTGGGATATGGGTATTGCAAGGGTATTGTAAGATTACTTGGATAATGGTGGGATATGAATGTGTCAGGGTTATGGCAAGGGTAGGGTAATGGTACTTGAATGGTGTTATATTGGTTACTTGGATAAGGATATGATAGGGGTGTTATTAATGTTACTAGGAGAGGTGTGGGAGTATGTGATGGTATGTGACGATGGAGGGTAATGAGGGGTTAATGTGAAGAGGATATGAGAGATTTATTTTTTGTGTAATTTTACAGTATCTATTACACTGTTATAGTATGCGTATATTTTTAAAGTATCTATAGTATATTTTTGTAAATGATTGAGAATCAGAGTTCTGTAAACGTATGTTTTTACATATTAGCAAAATGTGGGGTGAATCTTGTTTTTATCTTGTGCAATGCGTGTTTGTGTATTTTTAAAAGAGTTTATACAGAGTATGTACAGACACTGGTATAGGACGATGTCTTTGAACCTTAGAGTTTCAGTGTGTGTAGACACCTGTGACCTCTTTCACTACTGTACATGGTTGAGTGCGTGTGCATGAGTGTGTCTCCGGTCTTTCACCCATCGAGTGGTATTTAATGCTCCTCCGCACGTTAACGCTCATTCCACAAGCAGAAGCCATGGCCTCTGTAACATCATATACCTTGTGGGACGCCGTCATGGTCACCAATGTAATGAACACCATCAGAGGCGAGGCGACCAACCGCCTCGTAATAATTCGATGGGGCCTTCTCTCCCCCGACGGCCGCCACCACTACCTGCCACGTCGCTACGTGGCGAACCAGCCGGGGCAGTTAGAGGAGGTCGAGGTGCGGCTGAGGGGCCTCCTCACCAACGGAGAGGTCGCCCTCCTCCACAAGAGGGTGATCCCCCTCTTCTAGTTTTTAAGTTTTAGTTTTTAAGTTTTTTTGTATAATAAAGAAAATAAAAATATAAAAAAAACAAAAAAAAACAACAAAAAACAACAAAAAACAACAAAAAACACAACAAAAAACTATAGTTTTAGTCACTTCTCTAAGATTCAGTTATTCTTAGAGGCATCGCGCTGGTTCTTGGAGCGTAGTGTCGCGGGTTCGCAGGATCCAAAAATACTGTATATGTGTTTCCGTGAGCAAGATACTTCTCGTAAAAACTTTGGATTAAATTTGGTATAAACGCGTAAAGCAACTCTATTAAGAATTTATACGAGTCTGTCTAGAGTTTATAAATATATTATTAATTACCAAAAGATGATCCAAACATTCAAACATCCAAACATTTTACCTATCATACCGTATAAATAATACATCACAGATTAGCAGCTCAAAAAGGTAACAACAATATGTTACAGCTGGTAAATTTACAACGGGGAACTATATTATAGTCCGGTCATATTTGGTCATATTTGGTCATATTTTTAAAGACAAAATCACTATGATAAAATGAAAATAAACTGTTTAAGAAGATATAATAAGTATTTAAGATTTACGGTGCTAGTCCGTAATGTATAACCGGTTTTATTTAACTATACATTCTATATACTTAAACGTGTCAATTCCATAAACTAAGATGGAGGTCATTATAAAGTGTCTAACTATGCGAAATGGGTGGTTCATCCTTACGCGCCCAACACTATACAGCCAGTGAGCCTAACAACAGGGGAGCCAGAGAAATGACTTATTTCAATAATTGTTTAATATTATCAGACTTAATTTGTAAGTTGAGAAAAAGCTGTCTGATAAAATAAAAGTGGCTTTGTAGACAACTACAAACTTGAAGATATGGGTCTCAAAATCCTTGCTGCTCTATATATAACTATACTTGTACTGTAACTGTACTTGCTCTATATATAACTATCCGAAAATATAAATATTGTTTTATTTTACCGTGGTTTAATATTTTCAATTATTAAAACGGGGGACATGAGAGGTCACTCGGGGGTTTGTTGTTTTTAAGTTAGAAACTGTTAATCCTTGAATTGTGCTAGTACTGTTAGAGCACCAAATTTTACATTTTTAATTTGTATATAGTTACAATACGTTTAGCTCAATATATGTTTCAGTTATTCGATTGTAAAAGAAAAAACAAAAATGTATCAGCTTTAATTAAGTTTATTGGTATTTAATATTTGGGTATATTCTGACGAAGGCCACCCGAATAATAGTTTATACGATGATTAAATCAAGTTTATTTACTGCCTACGATGTAGAATAGGCCAGCAGTGTACACCTTCAACTGGGTCAGGGCGCGTGCGTGACGGCGGGGAGGGTCAGTGCTCCGCGTGGCAACAATACTTGTCGTTATCACCACCTGTTGTCGTCGGTGGGCGTCTGACACAGTAGTCACACAGTAGTCACACAGTAGCCACACGGTAGCCACACAGTAATATTGCCACAGCAGTCTTTGCTAATAGTACACAGAGAAAAATGGAATTTGAAAAATGGATATTGGTTGTCATGACCAATATTAGTTAAACCACGATTAGTTAACGAAAGTGGTTGGCCAGGAAAGGTTATCGTAAACAAAACAACAGTTAGTTTAACTTTTTGTAGTAGTTGTTTCAAGGCAACTTTGGCTATTCCTCCGAGAGCTAAGTTAAGCCCGGGGTTCTAGGACTGTCTGGGTTAAGCATTGAGGCTAACAACTAAATGAATGAAAATGAAATGGGTTGTAACAAACTAGAATATGGAGTTATTACAACTACTTTGGTTAAATTAACCAAATCCTCAATTTTCAGTCAAGCCGTTTGGTTCGGGTTTTAACAACTACTTCTAAACAAATTAGTTTAACCAATGAATTTATTGGTTAACTTAACTTATAAAATATATATATATTTTTTAACTCTCTGAGCTTAGTTAAATGAACTCATACAAATAATTGTCCATATAGTAACCTCTGACACTGGTTGAACTAACTTATAAACTTGGATTAACCAATCACATTTCTCTGTGTAGTTTTTACCTGCTATTTGCTGAGTAACGTTTGTGCTAGTGAAAATGAGTGAGCGTATCTTAATTTTGGACTTGCCTAAAACAAAAGAAGGGGCTGTGTTTTTTTACAGCCGAAAGAGTGTTTGCCATCTCGTCACCATTTGGACTCGTATCTGGCCGAGAGCGAGATTACAGTCAGCGATTGAAACACAACCGAGTACTTATATCCAACAGTGAGATTCAAGCAAAATAAAAAACAACCCCAGAATCCCACATAAAAAATAAATATGAACAACTATTAACTATTATTTGGAAAAATACAAGATATATAAATTTGAAGTTTAGAGTAAGCACACCCCAACTAGTCCAAGATTTCTGGAGCAAATTACACTTGGATAACTATTTATTTAATAACCTCTTATCAGATTTTCAATTATAATTATTAAAAATTATTAAAAACCATATTGCAATATTAATCATTAGAGTGTAACCCTTTCAATATAAATATATTTTTAAGTATTCTTTATTATTTAGCAAATTACAATGAGTAATATGTTAATTTTTAATAAATTATCTATACATAGTGAAAGTGTGCTTAATATAGTCGGGTTAATAATGGTAAGACAGTTTTGTGGATAATAATTTTATTATTTATTCAAGTTAACTTTAATGGGGTTTTTCTTTTTTCACTGGTTTGATAAACATTGAAAGCGAAATTGTGTAATTAGTTTGATTACATTTCCATAAGAACTTATAAACAGTTACTTTAGTTTGAAATTTAAATTTACATGTTTAACATTAATAACAAATATTATTTTAAATTTCTCAATTTAAAAATGAAAAGAAAAAATAGTTCAAGAAAAAACGTTTGAGGAATGTCTGGTCCGTGGTCCTGGGTCCCTGGGGGGTTCGATGTCGGGGCTCGGAATCGTCTGTAGGCGGTTGACATCGGGACTCGGTGGACTTGGTGGTTCTTCCAGACCGTGGAGTTGTGTGAGCTTCCGGTGCACGCCGATGCACACCGTTCCGGGGACGGGTTCGTAAGTAGACCATGAAAAAATAAACAAACGTGTATGAGTAAATAGATTATTAAATAAACCACCCTAGGAGGAATAATAGTTTGAAATTTATTTCAGAAAATAAACTCACTGATTTTATTAAATTAATGGTAGCTATTCTGTTATGATTACAGTGAAGGCGGATTGGTAATTTGATTAAAATGTGCGGACTCCCAAAACTGCTGGTTGTGTGCATAGCTTCTGAAGTGCACGGTGTATTAATTTGTAGTTGATTGGGTATGTTACTCAATTTTATATTACTCAAATAAAAAACCTTGTACCAAAAATAACAAAATAAAATCATGGAACGTGTTGTATAGATTATCAATGAGTGATAGCCGGATTCTCTGATATTCTCTGATAGCAATAATTTATTCTTAGAGAAGTGACTAAAACTATAGTTTTTTGTTGTATTTTTTGTTGTTTTTTTTGTGTTTTTTTTATATTTTTTTATTTATTATCAAAAACTTAAAAACTAAAAGAGGGGGATGACCCTTTTCTGTAGAACTGCCACCTCGTTGTTGGTGAGGAGGCCCCTCAGCCGCATCTCCACCCCCTCCAAGTGGCTTGGCTGGTTAGCCACGTAGCGACACAAGTAATTTTAAAACACTTGAAATAAATTCACAAATAATAGGAAGTACTTATTTCTTGAAATAAGTAGGATGCTATTAGTGGTAAAAGTATATTACACGGATAAATATTACTATTAGTCTCAAAATCCTAAGTTGCACGGGAAGGATTACAAAATAAAATTATTTTTAAACTATTACCCGTGCAAACCATTTTCTGCAACAAATAGCCCCTAAAGCTTTAAAGGTCAAAGGGGAGAATCCTTCTAAAATTAAGAAAAATATTTAAATATTTTCTTAATTTTAGAACATTTAAGAATCATAACGAACATTTAGATTTGCCATAGGATTTGTTTTCCAATACAAACTTAAAATTTGATTCTGAGGGTTTCCTTTTAAATATATAGACTAGTGGCTAGTAGGGGCTAAATTTCTTACCTACTTTTTTAGTTTTATTGGAAAACTGATGTTTGCTGGAAACTAATTCAATACACAAATGATTACATTACAGAAATATTAGAAATAATTAGTTTTATTGGAAAACTGATGTTTGCTGGAAACTAATTCAATACACAAATGATTACATTACAGAAATATTAGAAATAATTAGTTTTATTGGAAAACTGATGTTTGCTGGAAACTAATTCAATACACAAATGATTACATTACAGAAATATTAGAAATAATTACGGCTAATCATTAGCTTATTTTACGATTTGATTTTTGGCAACAAATCTGGGCTCTGTTGGCTTGTTCCCCATCTAATTTGTTACTTCCAAGTTCCAGTCCCCTAAGTCGTAGGATGGCTTCAAAAATCTATACCCAAATTTACCAATTTTCTCTTTAGCAATTATAGACTAAGTAAAGATTTTCTAAAATACTTGATGAATGGTCTAATAAAAAAAATGAAATTACCTCTTTTACCTCAAAAACTCTGATGTACAACAGAACGTATTTGTTATGTTCTGGCGTGTTGGAAAGGTTAGTCAGCTTCCTACTGCCAACCCCGTACATTCCCGCATTCTCCAATTTACTCGGACCGCTAGTCATTACCACCCTTGTCACCTGGTGGGGCCAGCCGCCGATGCCATTCCGTCAGATGTGGGGCCCCGTGGTTTTGCTCCAGAATTGACATGGCGCTAGACTTTACATGGCGCTAGACTCCGGGAACTCAATCCGACAAATAACCCAATCTATTGTGAAACAGGTTTACAAGTGACAATGTAATTGCCACTTTGTTATGGATAATGTAAATAGATTATATAAAGAGTTGTATTGTGCTTTGACATTTTGACTTGTTGGGATAGTTATGAGATATTAGAAAAATTACTTGAGGCTACTAAAATAATCCAAACAATCTTTAGTAAACTTTTATTCTGGACAGTAAATATATGTTTATACAAATAATTGTTCTTTAAGACTTGGTTACTCTATTTATCAGCCAGCTATTAAATAAATGGAATATTCTAAAATATATGTTAAGCATAGTTTTATACATTTCAGAAGGAGAACAACTTTGAACGTCTGTGGGGACTGCAGTTGAGGGTTCTATGTGATCCCAGTCAAAGTCCGGGTCGCCTTTAAGTTCCCGGGGGTTGGCGGCCGCTTGCTGTCCAACCGGGGTGGCGGCGGTGTCGGGCTGAGTAGCGCCGAGGGGTCCAGGTGTGTTCGGCGAAGACGAGGTCCTACCGTGGGTTGGGGTCGATTGAGTCCGGGGCGGAGCACAGAGTCTAGATCGCGTTTGATGGAGTGGGCGCACCATAAACACAAATCACACACTCGCGGCCAGCGGATGACTATGCGGGTCTTTCAACGCTGTTAATTTGGTTTAATTTGGTTTAATTTGGTTTAATTTGGTTTCTTATTTGTAAAATTGTTTTTATGGCCACTTTACATATTTAAACCGGAGATTGTTCCAATGTTGCCATAGATTGTTTATATGACTGGATTTGAGTTTTTGGAATGAAGAGGGTTACGTTCGAATGATTGTCTCTAAAAAATTTAAATTTGGTTGATAGTTTGTGGCTTTTGACTAAAGTTAGATCTTTTAGGCGGCGCATGGGGTGATTATCGGTTGTAAGAAACGTGTGAAAAACTTTTTCTTCGGGAGACTGGGGGTTAATTTGATCTAAAATTCTGGCTTTGCATAAATTACACAGTCTAATATATCTTGGGTGTTGAAACATTTGTGTATCGTTTCCAATTTTCTTCAACGAAAGTTTTTTGGAAAATTTGGTTTTATTTTTTTTGTTGATTAAAATGATTATTCTATTCATTTCATTACCCAGCTCTTCATTGAAAATAAAAAACTGCTTGGGTTTGTTAAATTTTTTTGTTTTACAAAATTTTACGTAATTCAAGAGTTGAAGTGACATTCCCAATGTTAAGCGCCGCCCAGACAAAGTCCCAATTAACTTTAAATTACGAACATTTTTATCGTTCAAGTACGCAACAGTCTTCATACATGTTACGTTTTTATAAATTTTTAATTTATGGAATTGGACAAATTGTGTCCAAAACCATGACAGTGTTACCCACTTCACTTTGGAGAATTTTAACTTGATTAAAATGAAAATTTTTAATTCAGGGGGGAGAAGTTCAAACATGTTTTGACGAAGCAGCGTGTTGACACTGAAATCAATAACAACAATTAAAATAGCGCGTTTTGATTTGTATTTGTGTCGTTGATTGTAATTTATTTTTATTATTTAATAGTGTTTCTACAAGCATGATATTTTCATCAAGAACCCGCCGAAGAAGTTCTTGGGTATTCCGAAGAATCTTGAAATAAAAGTGTTGTGGCCCCTTTTTGAATTGAATCTTGAGAGTAAAAATCATAAATCTTTTTTCAAAGTTGTTATTGTTCATTGTTATGTTTTTTAATGAGTTTAATAAAACTGATATGTTTGTAGCCCTTTTTATATGTTTTTTTTTAATAAGATATTTTGTAACACTGTTTTTAAATATTACTTGAATCATTTTACTTACGAAGTTGAGAGAAGTGGGCAGGCCGGAGTTAAAAGTCGAATAAACTTAGTGTGCACCCACGTTGCAACCTTTTATACTCCCCCTCCTCAAAAAACCGCACATCCCTATTTCTTGACGTTGTCGGTGCAAAACGTTTTTGCAGTCCGCTTTCTCGGTTCAGAGCGGAAAGGTAACGTCAACGTGTACACGATACAACGCCTGCATTAACCTCCTTACAACAGTCACTTTCCATTACACTTCCCATTACACCGCGACGTGACGAACGGCAACTGCTTTTGCTGCATCGTTTGATTTGGTGGCAAAGTGTGATGAAGAGTTTTATAATAAATCGATTGTGGTTTTAATTTGATAGAAATCTTGTAAAACAACAAAACTTGCCTGCTTGTTTACCAATTAATTTTGGCATTGACTGTCAATGTAGATCTGGATTTGGGCTCAATATAGGAACAAGAGTTCAAAAATTAACAATAAGAGGCTACTATTTATTTACTATTTATTATCTGTTTTACAACCGATATCTAAATGCGGGAGTGGGAGGGTTTGTGGTTCGGGGTTTTGGGATTTGAAAAATGAACCTAACGAGCGCGGGGTTGCGGCTTGGACAAAAACTGTTGTCTATTCGGTCCAACTCCGGAGTGGACACGGTGTAAATTCGTCTACCCTCTCTATAATTTGTTTAATGCGGCACAAATAATGTGTGTTTGGAATATACTATATAAAATAAATATACTATCCATATACTATCCATATACCATCCAAACTTATTTTTAAACAACCCCGTTCTCCCCATAAAAAGTACCAATATTGAAAATATTTTAATTACATTGACTTAATTAAATTAAACTACAACTAAGCTAAAATGGTTTGGCGGGAATATATCGGTAGTATATTTTGTTATACTTAGTGCAATATATCTGATGTAATCGCCTATGGTGTTTTAATGCGAATTTCTTTTAACTTCTTTTGTGGGATATCGTGTCCTGTTGAATGGTGTGGCCTCGTTCTTCTCGCAGCCATATTCTCTGGATCGCTGATAAAAATATCATTTCCTGTTGAATGTGTAGTTGCGCCTCGGGGTGATTGCGCCTCGTTCTCTGGATCGCTGACCCCAATGGCGTCCGTCGCTCCCGTACTCCCGCACATTCCCGTCACGCCCCACCTCTGTCCACCACGGATTCCGTTGAAGTAGGTTGAACACGTCCATGTTGTAATATGTTCTTCTGATCAGGTGAAGACGCCGGTGGGGTCCCAATTGGAGTTTTTTCAATCGTTCTGAATCAAAAGTATGTGTAGCGAGTTTGTAGAATCCCAGAAACGCGTCTGCTGTGATTTTTCTTGCACGTTTAAAGAATTTTAGGTTTGTGGTTTATGGCGGCCGGGCGTTTATCACGGCAGATGTTAGTGGGTGAGCCGCCTTGACACGGGGTTCCTTCAGTTTCGTCTGGTGTAAACACTTATCTGCACGTATTATATATTACCGTTATATTCCCCGGTTAAACGGAAAAATTTTTTCGCGACTATCTATCTTATATCTATTGTTTGATACTTAGAAATAATTTCCCTATGTAAACTATAAATTTGACTCAACTAAAATATTAAAATTCCCCATGATAAACTATAAATTTGACTCTACTAAAATATTAAAATTCCCCATGATAAACTATAAATTTGACCCTACTAAAATATTAAAATTATCACTAAATTATCACTATATAAATAGTAAGTGATACTCTAGATTACAGTAACCCCATTTTTAACACACATTATTAGGCCTTATGTAATTAAACACTCTACAACATATTATTTTGATGATTACAATTTTAATAGCCGACCTCGAACCATTCCGCGGTGCCCAACGATCCACATTTGTTTGAAATGAGTGATGTGAGAAAACTGGGATGGGATTGATAGGAATAATGGATATTCATAAAAATTGTTCTCTACACTACTCTAAACAGCTGTTTTATGGGGAACGCCTCTAGGGCCGAATCCCGCCTAGATATGGGGTTTGTTTATAAATAAATATTGTGTGGATTTCCTCCCAATCCGCATATTATCCGTGGCCACGGATAATAGGACAGATTTTTTTCTACCATCTGGATAAAGAGTAATATATAACTTGAGAATTACAAACAAAAGCACTATTATAATAATACTGATATATTAGAAAATATATTACTCTTACCAAATATAGCAGATTGTGAGGGGAAGTGCGTGTATTGTATGTATTTGTGTTTTATTATAAATTTATGATTATATGATAATAAGATGTGTACAAATTTAACATATACTAGCAAACCTATAAAACATCTAAAAAAGAAATGACTCATTACTCTCAAGTTGAGCCACATGTTTTATTTCTTGCGTGTCTAGATTAAAGAGGGAAAAGCTGAAGATATCCTCAGCCCCAGGATCGGAGAAATGCGACAGTTGCACAAAAAACAAAGGGGACACAATACGCTATTAGTGTAACGGAACCCGGTGACGGTAGCTGTCCTATCGGGTGAAAGTGGCACTTACGGCGGTACAACGCGCAGTTCACTCTCGCTTTCACTGCTCATGCGCGTTGCCGCGCCGAGCCACTACATAAAATATATTTTTAGAGAGGCATACACCTGTTTATATGGAACAACAGATAAAATTGGCCACTAAATTTACCACTAAATTTTAGCCCCATTAATCGAGTAGGATTATTTGTGATGATTATATTAAAGACTACTCTTTAATATAATCAGAGCAGAGCCCCGAAGAATATCTGATACCATCAAAAATTTGTAAAAATTCTTAGTAAATAAAATAACTGGTTGTCCCATGTGGCAAGCTGTTGGCTGATGCCATCTGTGGGGAAGAAGCTATTACCGTAGTTGGAGACTATATTAACATCTTTTACAAACGTCAATTCGACCCCCGACGATTCAAAATAATTTGAGCCTGCAAACATAATAATTTTAAAAATGTGCGCAATGACTGCACACGTAAAACCGTTAAATATATGATAAAACAAAAACTATTTAAATATTTTGTTTAGTTGATGGGATGTCGTCCAAATTTTCAACTTTGGCGTTCTTAAAAAGTCTTTGAAGGAACACTTGTTTCTCTTGACCCTTTACGTAGACGGTGGTTTTTTGTGATAACAGCGCTGCCAGTTGTCTCTTGACGCAGTTGAAGGACGTGGTTCCTTCTTGTCATGGAATTCCGTGATAACAGTTTGCATTGAAGTTCGCCCGTCTTCTGTAGTCCGGAGATGGTTTGTCAAAACTATGGGTGTTGACCTTGATGTTCGGGTGTCGGGTCCTGACGTCGGTCAACAGGTTCAGGACTCGGGGATGTGATAATTAGCTTCCGAGGTGTAAATGTAACTCGGCCGTTATTAATTAAAAGATCGGAGCAGTTTGATTAAAATCACGGGTAATTATTTTTATGGTAAATTATCTTGGGTTATTTCAATCCTACACGAGTAAGTAATGTTCAGTAATGCATGGGGACGAATTAATGTTTATTAATAAACTAGCAGATGTACCCGCCCTTCGTACGGGTTGTACATAAGTGGCAGATTAACTAAAAATATTAACAACCCACATAATTTTACAATACTAAAATTACATTTTACACTTTTAAAGTAGAATTAAAGTTAACGAAATATACTATGGCAGATAGTTCTGGTACTGCTGGGTACTGTTGCCAAGTCGAGGAACTCTGTCGGGTAGTGAACGGTGTGGTTTTTGCGACTCCAAATCGGTACACCCTGGATTCGATTTTAGAAATAAAAGTACAACAAAATATTAACCCTGTTTAATTAAACATTTTAAATACTTTGATACATTAATCTTTACATTCCAATAAATTAATAGTAATGTAACGAAACATTGACAAACCACTTTTAAAATCACCAGTCTTGCCAGGTCCTGTTTTCAATATAATTGTAAATATTTCTAGGTAGTGAAAATGGGTTATAACCACTTTTAAAATCACCAGTCTTGCCAGGTCCTGTTTTCAATATAATTGTAAATATTTCTAGGTAGTGAAAATGGGTTATAAATACTAACTGGTTGGTCGGCGCTCTCGAGGCCCCTTGCTTCGTGGTCTCAACGGGAGCGGGGGGTGTGGGTGTGAGGGGTCTCAAACGTGGCAGATGGTCGTGGAATTCGTTTAATAGTGATAAGTAGGCCCAGCATTATTAATCTCCTGAAAAACAATAGCTTCGTGTACAACTTTTATATATTAGTCTGTTCTATATTTTAACGTTCCAAAAATGTCTTAACAGAATAGAATATTTTTATTTTCTCATAATACATAACGAAAATACATAGTTGTAACTTTATTTTTAATCACACGGCTTGTAACGGAGAAGTGTGGGCTAAGTGTGGGGGGGGGTTAATGTGATGAGGATATAATAGATTTATTTTGTGTAATTTTACATACTCTTTTATCTATTACTCTGTTATAGTATGCGTATATTTTTAATGTATCTATACTGGATAGTATATTTTTGTAATTTTCAAAACTAAATGATTGGGGTAAGTTTTTTAATTGAGAATCTTTTAGAGTTTTGTAACCGTATGTTTTACATCTTACTGTAGCAAAGTCTAGTATGGGGTTATTGGGAGATATATCTTTGAATAAACCTAGACGTGAGGGGTGAATGAAATCTTGTTTTGTAAACGAATCGGTTTTAGAGAATACGTGCAATGCGAAGGAATCGTTGTCTGTGTATATGAGATCGAAGGGGGGAAAGGTTTTCTTTAATTTATTGTAGTACATGTCGTACATGTATCTCTTACTTAGATCTAGTATTGAAAAACCTAAACATATTGGCTTATTACAACGAACCTTTCTTTTTGACATAAAGACTACGTAGTTATTTTCGTTTAATATTAATCTGTCTACAAAGGTGGGCTGTTTTATTAATCTCATAAGTTTTCTAGTGTTGTTGTACAGGAAGTGTTTATTTAAGTTATCGGTTACCCTTTCTATTGATTTACCATATATCAGGTTTGATTGGAGTTTAAAGAAATTGGATAGGGCTTTGTCTTGGGAATAGTGCATTCTCAAGTCTGTGTTCATTTTTATGTAGGGTTCTAACCAACATGATTCGTTAAATGAAATAGCTCTGTGGACTTTTTCTAATATGAGTCCCATTGAGAGAGCTTGTTTTAATGTCTCGTAGTGTATTACGTAATGTTTTCTGTCTTGAAAAGAAGATATTAATTTACCTTCTACGTGATGAGGACATAGTGGATAGTCCCTGTGATCTGAGTTAAATGGATATTTTAAATCCACTTCTAAGATGTAACCCGTACCTTCTGGTTTACTTTCTAAATGAACCGAGTCTGGAGATACCCACTTGAAACCGTCCAGAGGAAGTGGACATTTCAACATTACAGCGGAGTAAAGACCGATAATGTCATAAAAAAAAATTAGTGAGTCGGGTTTAGTGGGATCGTAATTGGGGAGTGAGGGGTGGTTGGAACTTGCGTATTTCTTTACTGCACGTGTAAATCCACCTCTTATACCTTTCATTATCATATTATACATTTTATCATCGTTTAAAAGTTCTATGCGAGTGTTTGTAATCTTGAGCATGACGTCGAAACTGTAAGCTCCTATTGTCAGGTAGTAGAACATGTCGAGTTTATAGTTTTCAATACAGATTGATCTTATAGTTTCTAATTTATCAATTTCTGGATAGAATTGAGAAGAGTCTAAAAACTTCATTGTAGTATTTTTAATTCTCTTTGAAATGCATAGGAACTTTTCTATTTGACCCTTGAAAGGTATGAATTTTATATTGGCATTGACGCTAGTGAAGTAGTTTAACAGTTCTATTCCTAGATCTTTTATAATTATTGGGACAAAGTATGGTAGTCGGTAGTTTATATTACAAGTAGAGTGGGCGTAACCTCTTATTGATCCGTTTAAGTGATTGTGATCGAGAACGTAATCGTTGAACATACCTTTACCACAGATGTGACAGGGAGAACCTTCTATGGGTGGATGTGGAAATTCCTTTGGAGGTATATTTCTCTTGTACAATCTACCGATTAGTTCACACTCTCTTTCTAAAGAGTTCATAAAAGCTGTAATGTCTGAAAAATTTCTAGTTCTAATTATTTTACTATTTTCATTGACGATATTGTATGTGAGACTTTTTATAGTGAATGTGCCTATGCGGTGAACGAAAGAAGTGTTTGGATCTGGTTCACAAGTATCTTCTTTGTTTAGCTGTTGTTCTATGTCGCAGTATATGACAAACGGTATTTTCAACTGTCTGTTGTAGTTTTTAAAGAACAAAAACTTGTTTCCTTCTTTTGGAAAGGTGACGGTTGGTATTGAGTGACTGTTACAGTCGAGTTCGTGAATGAGGAGTCGGTCTT
Source organism: Allygus modestus (assembly GCA_963675035.1). Taxonomy (NCBI): domain Eukaryota; kingdom Metazoa; phylum Arthropoda; class Insecta; order Hemiptera; family Cicadellidae; genus Allygus; species Allygus modestus. The sequence continues at coordinate 257,797,553 of OY776111.1, read as the reverse complement.
GTTTATAAAAGTGTTTGAAACACTGCCGACAAACGTATAACCTAGTAGTTGTTTTGACCAGTTGTCTACCGATAAATGCGTCAAAGTTTTTAATCCACATATAGTGGTTTTTATAAAACAGTATATCTCTGTGATCGGGTTTTCTATGAGGTGTTACTTTTAATGGAGTGATTTTTCTATTTCTATCTTCTATAGAGTAAACGTTTATGGAGATGTTATTTACGTTTTCAAATGTTTGTATTTCGTCTAGTTTTACGGGAAAAGACACGCACGACCATTTATACTTATCGTTCAAATACACGTATTTGAAGTAATTTAATATATTGTGATAATTCTTTCCCGAATCAGCCAAAATTTTTCCCATTATGGCGATTTTGAAACAGATATCGTTGCAACACGTTCTTCTACTACCCTTACCGCGGAATGGATTTACAAGAGATTTTTTTCCTCTAAGAAAGGGGGGTAGTTTGAATCTGGTAGATGAACCCCAGACTGGTTCGTATCTGTTGATACGGAGCTCTAGTTTGACAATCGTGTATATAGCCCAACCCGAACCTCGTAACTCCAAAGTGGATTTTTCTAATAATAATTTGTCTATACTGGAAGAGTACTGCTGATTTAAATCAGTTAAACTGAAAACTGTCAAATTTTGAGTTTTAAAACTTTTTGTTTGCAATTCGTCGTTAGATTTTGAAAACTTACACTCCAACAACATATTATACTTTATGCTATCGTGCATTTGTTGGTAGTGTTTCAATAAATAAATAACATTCCCCCTCAACCACTCCATGTAAGTTTTAACGCAAGAAAACCCGAGGGGGTTGTCCGCTTTCAGTGTAACGAGTCTGCACCTTGCAGCTGATTCAATTTGAACGAAATGGTTTTCAAATGAAGTGACGTGTTCGTGCGTGTCAAGTTCGGGATATAAAACGCCACATACTTCACATAGCACGTCCATCGTGAAAAATGAGGAAATGGGGATTGATTGCGGATTAAATACCTTTGGAAAAATTTTAAAATTTTACATTTCTTTTTACTCCAAAACTCAATATGATCCTGTCTTGTAAACTGTTTTATATTCTTTTTTATATTTAATATTTGGTTTGAGACTTATTTCTCCATAGTTCGCGGTCTTCAACTTCTGTTATATATTTATCAAGTATTTGTTTTGCATCGATGTAACTTATAGAATCATCAAATTTTCTTTTTTTTGAAGTTGAAACTTTTCTTAAATCCTCAACATTAAGAATTTGGAAGTGGGTATCAATTATACTGGGTACGAGTGGTTTTGGTGAATTTTTTGTTATAAACATATTCAACCCCGCTTTGGGGAACTTATAGAGTAATAATAGTGCGTGTGGATATGTTACCTCATATGCGTTTTCAATATAGACATCTTTTACATCTAAATCTGGTTGAGTATAAATTAATGCTGTCTCACTGTAGTCATTTTTTTCTAAAATACTTTGTATGACATCGCAATCGTAAGGGTTTAGAAAATCTTCAACTTTTTTAAATTCTATATCTATTGGAAGATTGTCTACATAGTAAAGTTTTAATCTATTTAAAGGAGGTGTTTGGTTGGTTGCAGTCATTTGAATGAAGAACTGCGATAGCCTTCAGGAATTTATATCCCAAAAGACTGAGGAAACAATACGAACATATGTAGTTGTATTTCACCATAACAATATAGAATGTCTGGGATGTTTGAGAATCGATAGGAGCCTTCAAAAATTATTTAATTTGGAAGATAATAAAACATATGATATATATTTGAAATTAAAAAACCCACTGTCTGACTGTTGCACTCGTCTTGTTCTGACAAAAATAACAAGTGAAAACTATAAACAATAAACATTTGAAAAATTTTAAATGAAATAATTATATATAAAAAATATTTAATGGAAATTGTTGAGGTCGAAAATGAAAAACCAAAATCTAAAATACAAAATATTTTTTTAACAAGATTAAAGGAATTCATTCAAAATAGTCCTTCCCATAGAATCGAAAAAAATGAAATGAATGACAAACCTTCACTGAGTACGGTGACACTTCTTGGAGTAGTTTTCACAATAATTTTTTCAATTTCAGCCGTAAAAGTCGGAATTATTAACGCATTACTTATATTACTGTTCATAATTTCTGTTATAATTCTAATTTTAAAAAATTATTCTAATTAATATTATATTCTATACAAAATAATACAGATTTCATTTTCAAGTTTTTATCACTTCTCTTGTAGTAAATATTTAAAATGTTGATTTTATTACTATGCTTGAGCTCTAAGAACTGTATGAGAAGTTCTGGATATTTTTTAAAAACTATAGCCTTTTCTAAGCTCATGATGCATCTAAACTCCATTTAATGTCTCGGAAGAATTGTGATGTTGGTTCCTAATGATGTCACAAAAGCGCTTCCCGAATAACTCAAGGGGTTGGCAGAAACCCTGGCAGTTGTACTCCTACTTTCTCCAGATTTCTCTTCGTCTGCCAATTTCTTATATTCAGGAATTTCCAATTGTTCAATTGCACAATCCCACAGAGATTTCGTATGAGGAGAGTGAATTTGATCTATTTCCAAACTATTACCTTCGAAAATTAGGGGGTCGCCTTCGCATATTCGCCTTATTGAAACTACACCGATGGGCGTAAGTTTGCAGTTTGGAGTAAACGATGACACGGCTTCGTTTTTAAACTTCAATTCTGTTGGGTAGGTATTTCTGATAAACTTATACCAGTAGGCTTTGTGGCTATCGTCAAAGCAGTCCAGAATAGTTTCATCTGGTTTAATATCGGAATATTCTTCTCTAATCTTCACTATGTGAGAGTTTTCGTATTGTTGAATGAAGTTATGGAACCCGTCGCGGTTATTTTTACAAACGTCTGAACTATGAGATTCTGGAAATGCGATAGTGTTTTTTGGAAGATCTCCCGTGTACTTGAAGGCTTGACCCTTCTTATCGTCATCATTATAAGCCCATTTGCTTATATCACCACAATACGTCTTTGGCACTCCGATATTAAGAGTATCTTCCTTACAACAAATACTTTCTCTTGTACCGGGCGGATATTGCAAAAGCCGCTTAGCTTCTACTGGTATAACAGATAGTGCGCCAATGGATTGCGAGTAGAGAAGGTTCATTTTATGCAACATAAAATACTGTTCATCCAAGTTTCTACCTTCTGTATCTATACAACGATATGCTTTTATCCTTGTATAAATGTAGGGGTTTAACGTAACATAATGTAGTCCTGGTTTTGATGCATCTGTTGCTGTGTAGGGCTCAATTTTTGTTATCTTTAAATGTTCCCTATGCGTTTTAAACTCATCACCAGTAGTACCCACCATTGAGATATTCTCTCCATCGTCCACCGCTTGTATGAATATTTTAAAATTATTCGGGTCACTACTAACGCCAATTTTATCGCCCGGTATTCCCAATAGAGACCATAATATCTCTCCTCTGGGTACTATAAGAGTGTTTTTATCAAATACGATATTATCGGGGCAATTATTTTCTGAAATTGGTGTGATTCTATACGGTCTGGTAGCAATTAAATACGAAATAACACTATCTTTTCCTTGATAACACGAGATGGTGCTGAACAAAGTCTTTACATAATCATCCCGCTGTGTAAGACCATATTGTGTGAATAAGTCGCTAATACACACCCCGGAAATAGCCGAGCTGATTTTATTGCCATACTTATTATACATGTATATTTCACGCTCGAAAACGGTATTCATAATGAAATTTTTAAACAACTCCTCCGAATCTCCTCCAGTTTTCTTGTAGTGTGGAACAACACAGTTTTTTATTCGCGTTGTATAAATTCCGGTTGTCATTTTCTTTTTTATTTACCAAAAAAAACCGATAATTAATTTTGCTATTGCATTTTCAATTTCTTAGCTGGTGGTTCTTCCTCATTTTTAAAAAGCGATGCCACATATGGTGAAAACAACCTCTTCGTTAGTGTAAGGCTGACCAGAAGGGATATGTTCTGCAGGCTCGATTTTAACGCCTTCAATGAAGGCGAATCGTTATCCTGAACCGATCTGAGAATTTCGTCGACGTCTTTGGCTCCTAATATTCTAGCGATGATGTTCGATCCAGAATCATTTAAAATGGTTATTTTATCCTTTTGTAGGGACGTTGAAAACACTTCTATGTACTTTTGAATATCCGGAGGGGTAAACTTTTTTGCCTCGGTCAGTAATACCTCAAAAAATGTAAACACGTAATTCGCCATGTTTTTATCTGAACTGTTTTTACCCAAAACAGAATCAATTATGAGTCCAATTTTAAACTTTTTATAAAGTATATTGTCATTAACACCGTCAATGTCCTCTAGCTTTGCAAAACAACTCTGTAAGTAGGCGCAGGATCCCGTGTTGTACAAGTATTTAATAATGTCTTTCTTTAACGAGTCAGAGGACGATATTGATGAGGGAGGCGGTGTCCGCGGCGGGGGGAGTGTTGGTGATGGAACTATCTGTGGTTGGGAATTGCTGTTGCTGTTATTATTATTATTATTATTATTATTATTACTATCATCCATCCAATTTAAATCAGCGAATATATCTAACATTTCCGGGTTGGGTATATCTCGCTGTAAAGTGAAATCCTCTGCATTTAAAAAGGTGGGAGGGTTATTTAAAATAGTGTTCATTTTTTATAAAGAAAAAAATGATTTTTATGCAATGTTTTGTGTTTGACTTGGATGAAACTTTGGTTTACGTACAAGGAAAGGATATTTTTGTCAGGCCGTACTCAGAATCTATTCTACAAGCATTAAATAAAACACAGAGTAATATGCTAATTTTATGGTCGGCTGCTGATTTTACGTATGTTCATAACATACTTATAAGACTAAATTGGAGTCATTATTTTAAAAAGGTTCTTAGCAGAGAAGACTGCGAGGTTTCTTTTAAACTATACGGTGAAAATAAATCTTGTTTTTTTATAAAGAATTTATTGAAAAGGGAAAGTGAAATGTACAATATACAATTTATATTGATTGATGATTTAGCTTCAAAAAACGAAACAACAAATGAGTACGATTTTAAAATTAATATTGTGCCGTATAAAAATCCAAACTCCGGTCCAGATATACACCTATACAATGCAATCAAATGTTTCCTATAAATTTAGAAACCAACTCTTTGACCACAATTGGTTTATGGCGTGAATCTGAAATAATCATAGTTGAAAAATATTTAGTAATGAATGATAACCTTTCGATATTATAGGGCTGAAATATAATCGAAAATACAATAAAAAATAAGACTGATAATAAAAATAATGAATTTTTTATATTCATATTATTATATTTTTATACTTGTTATCATAATGGTAATTTACAAACGCCCCAGTAGAACCTTTGAGATATTTAAATACAACAATAAATATATGTATTTCAAAGAAATACCTATGGGTATAACTGGTGTAATTTACAATGGCATTCCGTATATATATGACAAAGATTCATTAACAGAGTGTGGTGGAAAGTATGATTCGGTGTTTGAAATAAAAGGAGTTAATAATAGGTTCATCTCGAAATGTTTTATTTCTGAAAACGTTGTAAGAAGCGTGTTTGAGGAAGCCCCATCCGCGTTAGGCGACGTTGATTTCAATTTCCCCACACTCGTTGACCATTAACAATTTTTTATCTGGTATGTAATGAAAGTTGGTATTTCTGATGAAATTAGTTGGCCTGTTGTACAGCAAATCGAGAAACCAAATTAAACTGTCCGCGTTGTTGACCACGAAATCTGCGACTGGAAAGAGTAAAATGTTGAGTTTTCGAACGCTTTTATGTGTTTTTAGGAATTCATTTAAATCGCTGACGCTATAGTCCCCGTTCATGTGACCTAAACGGCCACAGTTTTTTACTTCTATAATAGTCTGATATGACTTTTTTACGTCTCTGGAATCCCAAAAATGGATGCTGTATTCTGATAGCCGTTTAAATAAATCATCGTAATAAAATATTATATTCTTTGTATATTTTGGCATCCAAATATTGACTTTGAAGGGTAAAATAAACCGATCTATTTCGTTACACTTTATAGAATCTAAATAGCGTGTAAAAATATTGTTTGTATTTAAAATATATTTTTCTATTGTGGAAATGAAATTAAAGACTTTTTTTATCACCTCCGTTCTATCAATTGGTAATCCAACTTTATTTATCCTCTCATAGAACTCTACAGAATCTCTTTTTTTTCTTTTTTTGTCTTTATAAAATTTATCAAAGACTGGCAAAACGTAAGACAGCAGTAGTTCACCATTTGTTGAAAAATTTTCATCAACTCCGAGAACGTTTCGCCTATAACTGCATGTGGCGTTAAAGGAATTCAAATTTGTATATTCATAAAAAACCCTCGAGTTACAAACAAACGCGTAATCGTTTATTGAGGTATTCTCCAAAACATATTTAAAAAACGTCTCAATAAAAGTGTTATAACGTGGGTTGAATTCTTCCCTCTTATCATAATAATTTTCAATCATTTCTAAAAATTGGCGAAAGAAGAGTTCAACAAAATCTTTAAACTTTGGATTTATTCTTCTGGCCACCCCCACTATTTTTAAACACCCACTCTTAAGCTTCATTATGTAGTTTTTCTTCTCTGCTAAAAACATTGTCGTTTTTGCTTCATAATCTAGGGTTAAAGAGATAGTCTCTAAACCCAAACCCTCTTTTATGTACTTATTCAAGACGTTAGCCACATCGATATCAAAATTCTCTTGTAAAATAAAAAGAGAATCTGTATCTCCGTAAACAACAGTCATCTTTAGTTGTTTTTCTATATAGGATTTGATTAATGAGTGAATCTTTCTTCCGTATGACGTTACAAGTGCCGCACAGGGGAGGTCACGCATCCGTCCCTTTGACGCCAATAACCCATAAATGGAGTTGGCTATGAGTTTGTATGCCTTGTTTAGATAGACATTTTTTGTTTTTTTCCTCTGCTCAATTAAATATTCCACTATAACAGACAGCGGAGCTTTTAAATACTGTCTTTTGATTGTATAAAATCTGTCCATTTTATTAGTTCGTCTCAGGAATTCTTTAGCAAGGGGAGAATTCTGATTTAGATTATCGATGACGTAATTGGAACTTATATTAAATTCCCTAATAATACTGGGATACAAAGAAGTAAAATCGACTACCGAAATTGGTCTGTTAACATAGACGGTTCTTTGAGCTTTCAATACCGTTGCACCGCGATACTGTTTGTTAACTATGGACTCAAACATATCTCCGGAAAATGTACGATCCTCTACAAGTTTAAATGGTACACACATGCCCTGTGCGGGGTACATTATCGACGTGAACTTACTTATAATCTTGGACGTCGCTTTGCTCATGTAGTCAACCGTATCACAAAAACATATACTTACCAAAGGTAGTAAGTGGTGAATTATTTCCTTTTTCGCATATATTTCTACTGTCAGTTCAGAATCGCGTGCAACGTAATCGCACATTTGTTGAAGAAATTCTAAATCTTGCCCACTCTCTGCATAGTATTGGTTTAGTTTCATGAAAGACATGTCTAATTTATTTTTGCCCAGTTCTACTTTGGCTATGTTTTTTAATGAAAATGAATTGTATTCGTTGGAGTGCATGCGTTTGAGATAAGCCATTACGTCGATGATTTGAAAACGCTCACAACATACCAAGGGACTTTTAATTCCTATTAACATTTTGTTTATTTCTTCTACTGAATAATAGTTTCTCGCCAATCCTAAAATTATCATTCTATTTAAAATAACAGGAAAATCAAATTCCAATATATTGTATCCGATTAAAAACGACGCTTTTAATTCAATTCTAAAAAAGTCACATAGTGCTGCTACAAGTTTCTTTTCTTCTACAAAACACTTATAAATCCTCTTATCGTCTGTAGAGTCTATTTTTATGTTCGGATTGGGCAGTAATAAATAAATTATTTCCAACTCTTTATCAAATCTCTTACCGCTGACGGTACCTATAACGAAAGAAACCGAAACAATCTTTTCATCGGGAGCTGCCCCATTGGGTATAACATCATACTCTCTACCTTTCACCACCTCTATGTCGAACGAACACACCCTTTGATTTGGGACTGTCTCGAAACCATATAATTCTTGTAATGTATTTTTAAAAACTCCATAGTAAAGAAAATCTTTGTTTTTACGTTTTTCAAATTCAAAGTATCTCTGCAGAGAAGAGGGGGTGAAGTTGATATCGAAAATATGAAAGAGCGACTTGTTGAAGGTTAAAAACTTTTCAAGACCTGGTAGGATGTGAACACTATTAACGTGAACAAACGCTGACAAACCCCTAAGACTATCTATGTAAACCACATCTTCCACGGTTATTTGAGACTGAGTTCTCAGATTCGCCAAACCGTCATTGTATGTGATTTTATATATATGTTTACCAAAGAAATCGTGAGCTTTTTTTTCAAAATCTTCCTTCTTCTTTTTATGAATTAATAATTGCAAATAATAACAATTATCACTATTTAAATTTAATTTTCCACATATAAAATTACAATTGAAGTCAAATCCAACGTAATCACCCTCGGTGCTCGTCCACTTTGTAATAAAATGATCTCCCTCTTCGAACATTAGTCCGGACTGAGGCGAACCTATAAAAAACCTATATATAATAAAAAATGTTTGAAATATTTGTATTATTTATTATTGTTACAATTGTAATGTTAAAGCCAGATTCAATTCAAATCTCATTTCCAAAGTATGATTACAAAAAGTTTTGTGACAAATTCACAGGATCGTGGGACGGGGAAGATTGCACTTGTAAACATCCAGATTTCATAACAAACAACCACTATAACGGAAATTGCGATAGGGTTGTCGATATTAAATGTATAAAAATATTCAACTCGGGGGGAAAGTTATTGAACTTCAATATCCAAGATCCTTACACTGAGGGTTTCTGTGACTGTGGCAAATACTATTCTTATGATGTTTCGAGTCGTAAATGTGTTTTGAGAAAGTTAAATATGAGGTTGAGCATCCCGGAAAGGTGCGAAGATGGATATTATTTTGATGATAAATATAAAACCTGCTTGAAAAAACTCTGTTCCTGGGACATTTTAAACCCTCTGGAAAAAATTGACCAACACGCTATATCACCCACCACATGCAAGTGCGATTTTGAAAACGGTTATGCCCCCATTGCTTTAGTTAACGGCACAATCGGCTGTACAAAAGTGCTCAGAGGAAGGGCGTGGTCTACAAATCACATAATTCTATTAGAGAAGTCTGGAAATGGCCGGAAGATATCGCATTTGTACCCACTGTCAGCACTCGGTCCCAGATTTGCAAAACGCATAAGCGATATTAACGGTGACAGTGGAGCTTTTATGCTGGCCATAGAGCAAAGTCACGGAGACTGGCTGAAAGATTTATTTTCTAGGGGGGTTAAGATCGACTCCTCTGGTGACGACTATGACAAAGCCTTGGGGTTTTATGAATCGATGACTAATATATTAACTGTTAAAATTAAAAATGAATGAAAGTTTTAAACTGATTTCTCTGTTATTTATTTTCTTATCAATATTTATTCTGTTTAAAATATCAATTGAAACTGTTTATAGATATTTTGTCAATGAAAAGTTGAACGAAATACTTGGAATATCCAATAACGTAAATACAAAAGAAATTAAATTCAAATCAATTTACGATTTTGACAATACGTTGACGATTGACAGTTTCAAATTAATTAAACCAAAGAAAGTACTTTTGGAGGTAAGGGGGTGGAATGCTGACGGATTTAAAATATATTTAGATAATAAATTAATAATCAGTAGAAAGTGTTTGAATGGATTTTACTATACAAAAAATGGTTGTTCCAAAACAAACGCATGTCAAGACAGGCGGGATGGTGAAATAGTAGCAGATAGTCGGAATAAAAATATGTTATACAAATGCAATGGTCACAATGGAGTAAGAGACATAATCTCGGCATATGGTGTGAAACTATTGAAACCATTGAAACCATTGAAACCATTGAAACCAAAGGAGGATGTGACGAATAAACTCGGGGGAAATTGTGATTCACATAAAGCCGTCCCGGTGAACGTACCAGACATGTGGACTTCCTCTGACATGTATAAGCAGTGCGTAGACGCATTTTGGAATTTCAAATTCTGTCCCAAGGTTGAGAACACCAATTACTCGAAAATTTTGGAGGAAATCAGAGATGTTTTAGATGATGGAATCTTGTATCGTCCACTAAATTTAGATGTATCGGTGTTTGATGAGAACGTCCAGAATTGTGTTCCCTTTGATTATGCACGACATTATAAAAACGGTAAAATACCTCTACTGTATAATGCCATTTTCATGTTAGATCACAGTAATGTTCTACCCACGGTGGTATACAATTCAATTACAAAGAAAAAAGAATCGATACCCAACCTTCACGAAAATGACAATTATAATGACCGAGACAAAGAGGAATGTCTTTCACAATACCAAGAATATACGAACGGTGAATTTTTGGGACTGTTAACAGTAGCGTATTCCAATGTAATTCTTTCGTGTAGATGCGGCAAACCCGTAAATAAACTCGTTGTTGATCAAAATGAAAATCCTAGTTTTTGGGGGCGTGGTTTTTTTGGAGAAAACTCTTACACCGATAAAAAACACAACATTCATATCTGCGAAGGTCATCTCCATAAGTTTATACCCACGTGTGTGGAAAACATCGAGTGTGTTAATGCAGACGGGTTAATTCCTCTGAAATCACCCGGTGTTGGTATAACGAATGATTTTGATTTAAGTTTCTGTTCAAAAACGGGACGTTTACAATACATCCTCCAAAATAATATAAAAATAGATAAATTCTGTAAAAATTTAAAAAAATATCGAGTTCACCCATACTACAATATTCCAATAGATTGTAAAAAGAAGAAAATTCTAAAAGATTTATCTTATAGAGATTTATCTTTAAACACTTTTAAAATTAAAAACGATTCAATATTTAAAAACGATATTAATGCGCTGAATTTGCATTTTTTGGGGGGGGTTCTACCGTAAGGGTATATAAAACCACTTTCCTTGTGTTGGGAAAAAATTTATCACGGCGCGGCTTCACGATACACACAACCCGTTGATCTTTGTCGAGCAAACACTCGTATATGGTGTTGGTAGTTAAATTATCGCTTGGTGTGCATATCTTGTAACAAATGCCGTTTCTATCGGCCATTTCGCTCGATGTAAATTTCAAGTCGACGGTAGACTGGTATTTTGTTTTGTAAAGTCTTTCACCGTGTATAAAGATACTTCCGTCGGTTTTTATATTAGATTTGATATATTCCACATCAAAACTTTGAAATAGAATTGTACTATTATTGGGTGAATGAGTTTTGCGAATCTTTTCTGCTAGGCGTTCTATAAACTCCATTCTCACACTAGCGCCAAAGTGTTTCGAGTGAGCGAGGTCTATAAAAATTAAAACATTCCCCACCAGTTCCGCCACGAATGTTATGTTTTTTAAGTAAAAACTATATTCCCGTCCCCATTGTTTGTAAAGGGGGGGTTTTAAAGTAAAGCTTGTAGTATTGCTTGTAAAGATTTCATAGTTGGAATAAAAGTTCACTAAACCCCTTTCCCCGTCAACCTTTGGGTATTCATTAGTGGGTGTAATAAATGGATTTTGGGATACATTTTCAATGGAACAAGTAAGGTACTGTTCATCTATATGCAAACCGTAAGTAAGAGCGGTTTGTAAATACAAATTCCTCGAGTTCTCGTCCGCACTCAACGGGTTTTCAAGCTCTATTACACATTTGTTTTGGAGACTGTATATATTTACCTCGAGATTTTCTAAAGTGTACAGAATAAAACCCCCCTCTTTTAAATAGATGTTTTTTTTTACCAAAAGACCGTTTTTAATAATATCATATAACAGCGAGCTTGGCATAATTTCTTCTTGCGACTCGTAGCAAATTTCCAACGTAGTCCAATTTAAAAATATCGGTTTAGTTTTCAGGAGAGTTTTTTTCTCTATGCGAGGATTTTTACAGTTCGTGTATGCTCTGAGATTGTTCCAGTAAATTATAAAATTGGTCTCTATTGGTTTTAGAGATTTTTTTATCACCTCTACCGCGAGAGGACTCTTTCTCCGGATTTCGCACTCAAACTCCATAGTGTTTTAAAAGTCTTCTTTGGCGGTGGGATAAGATATACATAATATAAAACTCTTTAATGTTAATAATATCAGAGTATTGAAAATAATAAATGTAACAATAATGTGCATAGTATTGTGTTTTTATTCTCCTGCTTCTATACGTTGTAAATTTTTTATCACACATCCAACAATTAAAAACTTTGAACGAAGTGTCTGAACTCCTCCTGTCTACTAACCATAAGTTGATTTCCCTAAAACAGTTTTTATTATTAACTAACGCCGGTATGATCAGTTTGTCCCTATGCTCAAGTATAAAATCTCTTTTCATCGGCATACGCGCCGAGATATATAGCCAATGCCGATATGTCAAAAACCGCATACATTCATTGCTCATATTTTTAAAGTTGTGTTTGATAAAATATAGTTCGTGAAACAGTCTTTTCTTGTTAAATTGTTTTTCAGTTTTTTTCACATGTTTAATAAAAAAACGAAAGGGGGTTGACCAGTAAAGTGCTCTAAAATAGTTTACTTTGTCTTTTAAACTTAAATAACTTGGAATGATTTGTTCCAACACCAATAAGTCCAATTGTATAAATTTCATTTATAATAAAAGATGAGGTTATTCTGTTTAAAGTGTAAAAAATATACAAAATCGGAAAATATAAAAAAGGTTTTGATATATATTAGGGGGAATAAGAGGTTGCAGTTAAAAGCTCGCTGTTTTGTTTGTAATGTCAGGAAGTGTAAATTCTTACCAAATGTACAGCTCCGGTGATAATAATTACAACAGTTGTGGTGATATAAGCACGAGTGGAATTGACTATGACGATGATGAGTATATAAGCCTTAGTGATAATGATATTTATGAAAATTCTGAAAATACTCAGTATCACAAGGAGTATATTTTGAAGCATGTAAAATTTGCATTTAAGAAATTTGGAGACATAGAAAGTTTGTTTTTAAAATATTTCATTATTATTTGGTATTTGTTAGATATCATTTCTCTACCACCCCAGAGTATAATGGAACATGTAATACCAAACGAGAATGAAGAAGAATTGTGTGAGCCTTGGAAGTTCTTCTCTATTATGATAAAACATTACAAGAGATATTGTTGTTCTGAATACAAGTTATACAATATAAAGTCAACTTTGACTGAGACTCTTGAATTGCAAAATAAACTGTCTAAATACTTGAGATTACCGCTAGATAATTCTTTTATACCAAGAATAAAAGAAATTCTGTGGCATTATAGACACCATAAAACCGTCTGTAATATCGAATCAATTTATAAAATTTTAGCAAACATAATAGATTTGGAATAATCACAGACTGGGCGTCAAAAAGTATTTAAATAGTGGTCTTGGAATGATGTTCTCAACGGTTTTATAATAATTATGATCTTCATGATTCATATAAGAGTTATTGAATGTAACGCTACAGTATAGATGCAACATGGCGTGTAAAACGGCATATACCATATGGGTTACAAAAAATTCTACCTCCACAGATTTATTTTGAGAGGTGGTTATGTAATCGTTGTTGTACAAAATCTCTGATCTGTATCTATTGTCTATTAAATTCAATAACTCTTTAGAATTGTAAAAAAAAACTACAGCATTTTTAATAATAACGGGAATGATAAATTCGTTTGTGTATTTTTTTCTTTTAGATTCAAAGAGCAATTTTATTTTAAGGTCACTTTCATAAGTAACATTGAGAAACGACACTTGGCCCATCTTTTCTATTTTAGGTATCAAAAACAGGTGTTCGCTGATTAAAGAATAAACCTGTTTCAAGTCTATTATGTAATTGTTATTATTATACTCTTCAGAGTTTTTAAGCTTATTCATTATGGCAGATATTCCTTCGGTCCACTTTTTTATAATATTAACGTCGGTCTTTTCCTCCAAATCAATAAAAGATTTTACGTGTCTGCTCGGTTCTGACACTAAAAAGATTAAAAACGATTTAATCTCGGTAAGAGTAACGTAGACATCTTTAATCATCTGTTCGTAGGGGGTTTTTTCAGATGTATCAGTTGTTGCTTCCTCTGTAATATCGGAATTGTTTCTTTCTTGTAATGGAGTTTTCTTTAAAAAGTTAAACCACAGTGTCGGGTTTGTTGTCTTTATTTCACTTTTATAAGAATCATATAGTCGTTTGACCTCATCTTTTGGTACATTCGAAGCCGCACAAAATCGCTGCCACTGATTGTACAAATTCTTACTATTCATGTTTTTTTTTATATATAAATAAAAAAGGATGGAAAATACAAATCCTATTAATGGTTTTGATACTCCTATTTATTGTATAAAATGTACAAATTTCACAGCAAACAAAGATCCGATGGTGGTTAAACGTGAAACACATCACTTGAAAGCTTTGTGCGTTAAATGCAATTCTAAGAAAAATAAATTTCTCAAAAGAAATCGCCAAATTACCGCTAAAGAAAAAGAGATCGAATCAAAACCGGACATTATTAACTCTGATACCCCTAAACAATCTGATGAGCTTTCGTAAAAAGGATTGCCACGCCGGAAGCGTGTGTATGTACACCTTGTTTGAAATGTAAACTATTGCAAAAGACGTCACGATATTTAATGTAGTCGGATTATTACTGTCTATCCAAAGGGATTCATAGGGGCGTTCAGAGTATTCTTTTGATGAGGGGTGTATCAAATTTATTAACTTGATTGTTTTTAACGATTTATTTTTTTCTCTTAGTAGAAATATACTTTCAAAATCAATATATCTATAAAATACAAAACCGTTTATGTTTAACTGATTTGCTCTAAGAATAATTTTACAAGTCTGCGCACAAAACTCATATTCTTTTTTCAAATCGTTGTACAGAAGAACTTCTTTGTTGTCCATTTACATATATTTTTTATATCTTGTTAAGTCGAATTTCCTTTACTCTTTCACAACTGCACATCCACCCGCAGTGTTATCTGTGTTTGATGAGTCGTGGAGTCTGGGAGTTTTGTCTCTGAAAGCTTTGATTGCTGAATTTATAACGTTTCTGTAATTCCTCTCGATGCATTCTTGATTCTGTTTGGTTGAAACTCTTTTAGTTTTTTTGTGGCTTTTCACGCAAAATATTTTATGTATGCTACAAGTCTGCGCACAGTTTCTTTTTTCATCTTTTGTTGTCCATTTACATATATTTTTTATATCTTGTTAAGTCGAATTTTATTTGGTTTACTTTTTCACAGCTGCACATCCACCTATTGTTCACCTTCTTGCAGTCAAGTATATCTGTGTAATTTTTGATTATGTGTCGCTTTATAGATGAGTCGTGGACGGTTATACTGGGGCATTGGTCTCTGAAAGCTTTGATTGCAATACTAATAGGTTGATAAATTTCAGTTTTGATAGAATCAATGAATTTATAATGGTTCTGTAATTCTTCTCGATGTATTCTTAATTGTTCTTGATTCTGTTTAGTTGAAACTCTTTTAGTTTTTTTGGGTGGCTTTTCACAAGAGTCACTCAATGCCAGGGAATGTTCTGAGGCGGTATCGCTGTCAAATTCCTGCATTGTAGTTTGCTGGTCTCTCGGTTCTAGGGAATGTTCACTGTCGTATCCCATCGTAGTATAATGAGTGGTGGTCATATTTTGCTTGTATTTATACAGTTTAGCCGAAATTATCTTTTGTAAAAAAATATTACTATAATTCTTGTTATAAAACAAATATACAATATCTATGTTATTTTTTTTACAAATACTAGCTTTAACTAGATCGCGGTTTATAACTCTTAAACATTGGAAATGGAAAGGACCCTGCAATTCAAAAGCCAATTTTAGTTTTGGAATGTATATATCTAGTTCAAAACGAAACCCCTCAATTCTTTGATTTATTTTTATTGGATGGTAGTATTTTGGAAGAATTTTATAAATCTTTTTGTATATCGAACGTTCCCACTGAGAATTGAATTTTAATTTTCCTAAAACAACTCTTTTGGATTTTATTATCTTCAACATTTTTATTTCAGAATAAATTGCACATTTTAGCACATTTTATCAGGGTGTTTTAAATGTAGGCGCTTTGGATAAGTAGTACAGTGTGTTGCTTTGCAAGCCGGCTGCGTACGGATCACATTTCTTTAATATTAGAGGAAAAAAATCTATAGCAATTGTTGGATAGGTTATTTTAGACTGTAAAAAATCGTCTGCCTCATTTATATTGTTGAACGATTTATTTATCATACTGTATTCTAGAATATTATTTATATCACTAACGTCGACACTTTGTATAAACAACACAAGACGATGTTTCAATATCAATTCTCGTCTATTTAACCAAATTCTTTTTTCTAAAGTTGAGGAGCAAACGTCTTCTAAAAATATTTTTCTTGTTATTTTCGGCCAAGCACATTTTAAAATTTGTAATTGTTGGTTTAGTATGTCCTCATCCTTGATATTAGCATAGAATTCTAACGGACTTTTGTTGTAAATACATCTTACAACATTATGATTTGTATACCCGAGCAATTCCAAAATCAAGTTCATTTTTATTCAAACTATAAATAAAATAGATGGTTTACGTATATCTAGCTTTAATATTAATCATATGCCTTTCCACTTACTCGGTGTATTACGCAAAAACTGCAAGCCCCGAAAAAACCGAAAGGGCCGAAAAACCTCAAATAGAGGACAAAGATGATTTAAAACAAATTTTAGATAAACTGTCCCTTATTAAAGTGGACAATTTGGAAGATTTCAGGGGTTATATGAGGGGGCCTACCGAAAATATAAATACAATGTTGAGTTTACTTAAAACCCTTAAAGAACATTACGATAAACTGGATACACCATTAAATGAATTTTCGAAATTAAAATCAAACTTGGAAACAATTAGCAACTCAATTACACGGTTGGAAAATCAACAGTTGTCCACACTAATCACGAATATGCAAATAGAGTTGCAAGGATTAAAAATCATAAATAATGAAGATGTTTCAAATAAAATAACAGAATTAGGAAAGAGCATTGAATCATTAAAGTCTCTCATTTCTGCACTCAAATTGCCAGAATCTGAAATGGTAGTTTTAAAGGGTCAGATTACGGACTTTCAAAATTCTTTAGGTATACTTAAAGACATTAAAGAACGTTGCGATAAATTGGATACACCATTAAACGAGTTGTTGAAATTAAAAACGCTATTGGAAACAATTAGCAACTCAGTTACGCAGTTGGAAAATCAACAGTTGTCCACACTAATCACGAATATGCAAAAAGAATTGGAAGGATTAAAAATCATGAATAATGAAGATGTTTCAAATAAAATAACAGAATTAGGAACGAGTATTGAATCGTTAAAGTCGCTTATTTCTACCCTCAAATTGCCAGAATCTGAAATGGTAGTTTTGAAAGGTCAGATTACAGAATTTCAAAAGTCTTTAGGAAAGACTAGCGAAGATGTTAAAGAAGTTATAAAAATACTAACGAAAATAGAAAAATTAAACATTTCCGATGAAGTCTCCAAAATAGAAAACAATCTAAAGCCCCTTCCTGGAATTTTAAAAACCAGCGCCGAAATTAAAACGAGTGTTGATGATTTAAAACCCTTTATTGAATCTCTAAAATGCAGTCCAAATCTTCACGATATTGAAAGTAAAATAAATTCTCACTGGCAAGAACTATCAAAAACGCTAGGTAGAGTCGATAGTGTCGTTAAAAGTTTAAAGGATGTTAAGGAGCTTATTGAAAAAATACCATTAAATCAAATAAACAAAATTTCTGATGTGGTAAAAACCTCTTCAACAATAAACACTAATTTGCAAGCCGTTAAAACAGACGTATTAGCGAATAAAGAACTTGTAAATCGAGTAAATCTTAGTCTAGCTGACATTAAAAGTAAAATTGAAACTCTTGATTTGACCCCTTTACAAGAAGTCAAAGATAATATTTCTCAACTACATGCTGCGTTTGAACGAGTCATTAAAACTTTAAAACCAGGAGCGCGTAATCTACTGCGAGACGGTGTTTTGATTTTCAAAGATGATCAAAACCAAGATTACTCTGTTCACATTAAAATCGCAGCTTATAGGATAGGGGAATTGGAAAGTGAAATTAGGAAATCCTTAACCAAAGACCAAGAAAAGTTTAAAATTCAATTGGTAAATGGTCTAGTAGAAGTGGAGTATTCGCAGGGGTTCCATATGGATAATCCCATTCGCGAATTACTAGGATTTCCTAGGGTTGATGGTCCGATATTTTTAAAACACTACAAAGCTACCAACCCTAGTAACATAGAACACATTATCTTAGAAACCCTGGTTCACAAACATAGCGTCGACGCAATTACTAGGAAGATGAAAAGTGCCGTACACGAGCAGATAAGTATTGTAAATAAAATACCCAAAAATTTAGAAACTATCATAAAAAAATTAGAGGAAAACAAGATTCCAAAAGCTGTTGCTATAGCTGCGGATCATATAAGAAACAACTATTCTGAAGCTGAAATGTGTTGGGTAATCGATATTATATTTAAGAGTCACGAGTTCAACAAGGAATTTAAAAAATATTTAAACATTCCCTGGAACGCTGATTATACATTTAAAGACATAATCAATTTATTGGACAAGAAAATTGACGTTCAAATTCAAAAAATTGTCGAGAAGCTCAGAATCGGAACCGTTGAGACTTTATTAGATAAGCAGACATATTTTGAACATTATCATCTATTAATAACAGCAATAGACTCTCAATTTAATGCGCTTGAAAAGAAAGTAGTCGCCACAATCACTGCGTTGCTAAATAGGGGCGATGGAAAAACAATCTAATGCAATCTAATGCAATCTAAGTAAAAATATTTGTCCCAGATAGTGCAGGTAAATTAAACATATTTCGACTACGCGAATAAACTAACCTATCTTCCTCGTTATCAATCCGTAAAATCTTTCTTTGAACATCTTCGTACATAACCGATTTGAGGATTTCTTTTCTTTCTATGGTCGCGTTCCTAGTTATGGGAGAAATGTCACTTTTAGGAAATATTGCCAGTGCTAAGAGTATTAAAGTGTAATTAATCTCATTAGATTCGATTCTATTTAAAAGGTTTGAAATGTTAATCATAGAACAGAGGGGGCCCATTATACGTAGATAGCTATGAATGTCAGTGCAATATTCAATACAACATTCGGGGAAATCATCGTACCACGTCCGGAGCCAAGGGAGTTGTTGCGTTTGAGTTTTTCTATACTGACAAAATATTGGATTCGGTTCTCCGTCAAATTTGATAACCACGATATTTTTCGGCTTTAAAAGGTCAATAAAATCGCTCAATTGTTTGTACAAATTGATATCGCGCAGATCGTGTTCGTTATAAAAATTTACCTTTTCCGTCTTTAAAATGTGCACAGAATCTAATTTCTCTTGTGTTGGAACCTGTTGGTATTTTTTTATCATATTAATCGTGATGTTAGTCCTTCCAGTCGGAAAACCACACATTTTGGCGCTTACTCTTTTAATCTCCTCATTTATCATTTCATTAAAAACTTCCTCTCCATATAAGTCAACACCAATTAAATACAACTTATCTGTTAATTTAACACTCCCACCGTGCATTGTCCAATAAAAATACTCTAATGTTATAAGATACCTCCACAAGCTTTGATATATATTCTTCTTTAGATTTGAATCTTGTATTTAAAATGTCTTGTTCTAGTTCCTTTGGTATTTTTAAAACTGTTTCGTGATTCAAAGCCCACATTGGGCACTTCTTCATGTAATTCCTAACAACACAAGATTTTATTTTTTTAAAACCCCCAAAGTCTTTCACCGCATTAAAATCATCCACTATCACAAATTCTAAATTTAACCTTTTCATAGACACTATCAAGAGCTCAAACAACTCGTCGGGACTCCATCTATGACTCTTTGTCATGTCAATATCCGCTATGACGTTTGAATCGTGAAAATTTACAACCCTGTTGTATCGAAACAAGACAAACTTATTAGGAATTAGTGGTGGTAATATTTCCAACTTGTAGTTTAGAATGTGTAAAGTTTGTTTCTTAAATATTACTATTTTTTCCGCCATGTAAAAAAGGAATGATAGATACTAACATTCAATCCTGTTATATAAGGTGTTTAGTTGATCAGATAAATCCCGAATGGATTGAAAAATGTAATTTCGTAAGCTTGTACAGCAACAAGAGTAAAAATAATATCACAACGTTATATATCACGGACGATGGGAAAAAGATACTGTACATAACAAATAAAATCTACGTTTTAAATTACCAAGACGGCAAACCCTGGAGTCAAAAGTATGAAAAGTACCTAAAACATCTGTTTCCAAAAGAATTAACCATTTCTATGTTTTCTTACAGCGGTTTATACTTTAATGAGTTTAAACACGGGGATAGTCTACTGACTCTATCTGAATACATGAGAGTTGAAACTTACAATCCTAAAATAATTTGCGGGTTCTTAGATGGTTTGAAAAATTTGTTAAAATATCATTTAAGTATATTTTGTTTTTCAGAAAACCTACTATTGGTAGATAGAAACAATGAAGAAATATTGTTGCCATCTTATAATTATATAGTTTCTCTCGCCCATCCTATTCCCGAAGAATTGTTTACGGTTTTCAAAAACAAATTACACCCCAGCGTTTCAAAACATATGAAAACTTTAAAACTAAAAAATAACGTTGCCAACACCGGCTTGTACAATCCCTCAAAAATGAAACAAATCTGTACTCGAGTAATAGAGAGAAGCGCAGCGAATGACCGAGTTTACCTTCTAAGCTCTATTATATATTATTTTTCAACAATTGGAACCCTGTGGAAATTACAAAAACACTGGACACTGGGTGCAAAGAAAAATCAAAAGTGTGTTGGTCTATGTTCACATTCTAAAAATCATACAAATGTTAATTTAAAAACAATGATTCACAATTACGTTTGTGTAGATCTTGTGAATTTACCAATTAATTTTAAAAAAAATAAATTTCTTTATACTGAATTTATAAAACATGTAAACGATTTGCAGTGCTACCTTGAGAATCTAAATTAGCTGTGAAGTAATCAGTGGCAGTATTGTTTTTAATATATAGTTTACTAATTCAGAAAAGGAGTGGTCGGTTTTCATAAAATAAAACAAAACCTCATCCGTGAGGTTGTTTATTTTAAAACAGGGGTTTTTCTCTTGTAAATTCAACATATATTTTTTATAGGGATCAACAAAATTAAAAATCACCGCCACGTCATTTTTCATTTCTTTATAAAGATTCTGACGCAACTCGGTGGTAACGTTTCGAATACCGATGTTTTCTATATTAAAATTAGCCAAATTTTTTGTCCCAGTTATATTTTTAATTGGTTTTGCAATGCGTAAGCTCGAAAGGCTTAATCCAAATATTATAATGTAAATATAAAGTTCTGGTTTTTTATAAAAGTTGAATACTTTTCTCATGTAAGCTAAAACTACGTCAAACTCGTGATCCTTGAAGATATTAAATTGAAAAAACAGATATTGTAAAATATCCAAACAGTCTTCGCGACTACAAACGTTCTGGGCATTTTTTACTTTCATTTGAAACCTGTACCATCCATAATTGTCGTCTCTATTAAATTTAGCCCTGTTGAACAACGTTTTCGCTTTATTATTTAGATCTCTGGATATTTCTTGGGGTATTGAAGTCGGCATAGTAGACGTGACTGCCAAGGCACACATAAAGGGCAGTAGAGCAGAGTAGTTGTTTGTAGAAGAATTTGTATCTTGTAGAAATTGAATAAATATTATATTACTGGCTATGACATATTCAATGTTTTTATCAGCCGCTTCCCAAACGCAGATATATCTCATTAAGTTGTTGGCTAACATAAACACGTCACGAGGATGAATTTTATACAGGGTTTCAAGAGTAGGAATGATTATCGCGTATTTTTCTATGACCTCGTTAAACCAAAATATTTTCTTAATGTTACTGTTGAAATCAAATAAATTCACAGAGTCTGTAAAACATTTTCTATTTTCTTCTGATATATCATTTACATTTAAGTTTTTAAAAATCTGCTCTATTTGTAATTGATTAAAGGGTTTAAATTCCACATCTGTTCCATTTATTTTTCCAATTATAAGCTTTACCCAAGCATAGAGCTGTTTTAACGACGTCAAACTAGACTTTACATTTGTGTGGACAAACATGTCCAGATTTTCTGGCATCAAAAGCACAGTTGGTACCACTTGTTTATCTTGGGACATCAAAGCTATCCTTATAATATCCTCTTTGTCGACTCTATACAACAGCTGGCTATAATCAATAAAGAATACCATTTCATCAGTTTCAATGTTTTTAAATATGTAGGAGGTGTCGTTCTCTGTAATATTTACGGGAACGCCATTATACTTATAAATGTGTTGGTCAAACTTTAAACCGTGTAAAGTGTTCATTACGAATGAGGAGCTGGCTTACTCTCCTTCTTTATTTATATAAAAAATATGTTGCGCTATAAACCGCAATCTACAAAAACCCCTGATCTGAAAACGATTTTAAAAAGAAAGTTGATTTACAAATTATTGGTTAAATTCCTTTTATACATAAGTTGTATTACAATATCGTGCTACTGCTTGCTGGATTATTCAGAATCTAATTTTCACACTGTAAAATACTTATTGCTGTATTCGTCTATCATGTCTCAACTGTCCTGTCTCGCTATTATGCATTTGTCTTAAATACTTGCTAATATCTTTGGGGTTTATATTTTTAAATAAAGATCTCCATTGATCATATATCGGCAGCAGCATTATATCTGGTAAATCATATCCAAAACTATAATATCTAATGGTTTGTGTAACAGACTCCATTTTGAGGCGCGTTATTCGACACAAAACCCGGAGTGATAAGCCCGTAATGACGACCGACTTTGATGGTTTGATGTTTAACGTTGACCAGAGTCTAAGTAAGTTTGCAATGGATACTTTAAAACTGTGTTTTTTTCCAAAGTCGTATATCTGAGAAATTTGATTTTTTGTGCCAGAAACTATGGGGCATTCGTAATCGTTCCCACAAAAAAATACGAAATAAAATAATAACCTCTTGTAGCATAATGAATTGCTATTTAACCAATTATTCAATGAAGAAGACGTAAGGCACTGTAAACCCACGTTAGGTAATCTAATTACTATAAGGATATTTTTATATCTCAGCGAATTAAGAGAGATGAAAATGTCTGTATCGGCGGTTATTATAACTTCAATAACTTCAGTCGAATTTATTGAGTTCAAAACCGCTCTTACAATTTTAATATCCGCTTCACCGGGTTGGTCCGTAGAAAACAATTGGATATTTTCACATTCCTGACCAATTTTACATACAATATTATTGGCAATATATGAAATTATGGAACTTCTTCTATTACGATCTGTAATTAAACTCAGACCAAAGAGTTTTTTTCCAGCAGTTAATGCCCGTTGAATTCTTTCATCTCGTTTCTTTTGTAGGCTTAATTTTTGATCTGGAGATTTTCCATCGAAAAACAAATAAATGGATGTGGGATTTAGTGATAGTTCTTTGACAATTTTAATATAATATACTAAATTCTCCACCATTAAATTTAACAAAGTATCAGTGTTTTCGACTATAACCCCGGTGGGTATGGCGTAGGATATTTGATACAACAAACCCGTACAATCAAAATAAATTCTGCTGCACTTGTTGTTTTCTCTAGGATGACTCTGTAACGGATATATTACTTGGTCTCCAAAAATATATCTATGCAAAAACGTGAAACCCATTTAAGAAAAAATGAGAAAAAAATGACAGCGAAATCAAGCACAAACTTCCTCGGAATGGATTTTAGCACTCCTCTGAAGAGCAGTTCGCCGTTTACTAACATAATACTGTTACTCCTGTGGTTTATATTTTCGTATATCGCCACAGTAATTGTAAAATTTATGGATGGAGAATTTTAAAATATTAAATAAAAATGTTTATCAGCGATGAGGACATTGATAATTTACTATTTGTTGATGAGATTAATGAGTTTTTACACTACATATCGAATAAAGATATTGATAAAAAAATTATTGTAAATATTATACTTGTTGTATTCGTAAATACAAATATAATATGCCCGGACTGGATAAAAGAAATAATTTCAGTAATAGAGAATGACAATTTCAATACTAATATGCTGGCACCGACATTGAAATACGCTGACGGAATAGAACTGATTTTCAATGACCTTGTTGAAAAGATTTACGATTTAAATGACAACAGAGAAATAAACGTCAACGAATATTGCGTTACTTATGACACGTTCAACGAATATTTAGATGCCTTGTACGTGTGGTTCAAAGAAAACTTTGAAATTAATTAGATTCAATGTCAACGGAAAAATTAACATCAACTCCGACTAGTGACAACATGTCCAGAACCCTTGCAGCCGAGGTTGAATATGGAATGTTTACCCTTTCGCCCCTATTATTTTCTAGGGTTATGTTTGTTGAATCACTCAAATCGTACATTTCCTCAACGAAACTGTTCAGCCCAAGTGCGATCAAAACCTCTCGTTCGCTCTCAGATAGCCCGAATGCGTGATTATTTCTATTGCTATATTTTTGATAACTTACTTCCGGTTGTCCAGTTAAAGCCGACGTGGGTGTCGAATCTGCTTCTGCACTATGTATTAATCCGTAAGGGTTCTGTTTCCCCATTATAACCACAAAACCCTCATACAAAATTGCTTTAACGGGGCTTCCGTCTTTACCGTTGACGTAAAAACTTTTTGTGGCGGGATCGCTTACAAAGTAGTCCTTTTTACTTTGCAAAACTTTTAATTTGTCATAAGGTGTAACCTGAAAACATTCATTGTATAACGCTGATATTTCGGGAGTAAAAAGAAAATTAAATGCTAACCTTTTAAGTGAAAACGGGTGCTGAATTATATCAATATCGCGCTCTGCGACGTCATCCAGCGATAAAGTATTGTGTAATTTTGGCATAGATTTCGCTTTGAGTATGTGCCCAACAACGGATTTTTGCGCGCCGTTCAGTATAAAGAGTTTTGTTCCCAAACACCCGTCTTGTTGGTAGGAAATTGAAACGTCACAGTACAAATTTGTATTGTCATCGTAATTAAGTTGAATCCTATTTAGAAATATCTTTTTAGTTTTTATCAAATCTGGATTTGGGGTCCAAATTAAATTCATGACTTCTTTGTTCAGCGGGTCGGGATTAATGGATAGATTTTTACCCAAATGAATAACTTTATCGCTTTTAAATTTTAAAAGAACTAAATAGGGTTTGATTAGAACGGGAAATTTATTTACCAACACTTGAATTAATGAAACCTGTTGTAAATGCAAAGTTACAGTCACTATATTGTCAGTTGTGAATAGTTTCTTTTTATATACAGAATTTGCGTTTAAGACACACGAGTCTTCTATGTTGTATTCCAGAGGTAGTATTAAAATATTCGCCTTCAAACAATAAAAAGGAACACCTTTAATTAGTTGATATCTGTTTTTTTTCAGTAGCAATCTTTCATTGTTTAAAAAGGGCCAAGCTGTTACACCGCTGACACACTGTTTTATCGCATGTGTGATCATTGTATTCCTTACCAAGTTATTACTGTTTAGATTGAAAATCAACAGAGACGTTGGACCGTGCAAGTTACATTCCTCGGAGATTATTTCCGTCATTAATTTTTCTGACCGAGAAACTTCCATGGCAGAATAAGCACAGCCGTCTGGTAATATCTTATACATGGTTAACGGGAAGGAGTATATTGTATACAGTCTACTACTTATGTGATAAACCTCAATACACGGATATATTGATTTTAATACACGTCTTAAAAAATTAGTCCACTGTTCAATGTTTACATCTCTCGGGGAGTGTTTGTATATAGATTGGTTGATGATTACGTACCACCAGCAATCTTGTAAATCTTGTAAATCGTTTGAAATTAAATTCAAATCTACATATTTGCTCAACACCTCCTTTATATGATCTTGGGGCATACAGTCCTTTTCCGAGGAGATGAATGTCCCAATAACAGATTCCAGTCCGTTCATACCCGGGGAATTCTCACTTGATGATGTAATACAAATAAATCCACAATCTTCGATTTTAAAGTCGATAGGTATTTTTTTTGAATACAACGTAGTCAATATATCTAACTGCAAGGTTTTTGAATATGTTGTAACGTCTAATTTTGTCAATACTTTGTACCTGCCGATATTATTGCTATAGTATTTCGGATTAGTGCCGGACGAGTCCAGACAGTCCTGCATATTGAAAACCGTATTTCTACCAATAATCGCATCAATAACGCCCATATTAACGCGTTTTGTTTGTGTTTTATTTATTTGCTTGATAAATAGATTCTTTTTGGGTAATTTCAAAACCTTATTCACATCAACTAATGTTTGCTTCAACATTTCCGTAAAAATATAACCTCCATGGAAAATTCTGCGATTCCCGATACAACATTCCAACAAGTGCTTGATGTCATTAAAATCGTTCAGAATTGGAAACTCTTCAGCGGTAATTGTTATGTTTGGCCTTTTTTTGAACAGCGTTATACCTCTTTTTTTCCTGAGACAAACTACTTTATCGTAGTTTGTCCATGCCAGCAGTCCCAACGTATAACACTTACCTTTAATAACAAACGTTGTTGGCTTCATCTCGTCACCGTAGCCACAGAGTAAACATTTCAACGAATCCTTCCAGTAAATATCACTCCATAATTTAAAACCGATTTGATTGTAGTTTGAAAGTAAAAAAAACATTTTACTTCCCACTAAAATGGGGCAGTTAAACAGTTGGTGACCGAAATAGTATGTATACACACCCACCGTTTCGCGCTTATTAATGGCACATTCTACGCTTTTAGTCGTAGGATAGAATACGAGACTTGGAAATTTATTAAAAATACAGTCAAATTGTTCACTTTCTACTCGTAAAATTCTTGTCAAAGACTCGCGAACATTCCATTCAAAATTTGAAACAGTTTCATTACCGGAACAATTGCAGGGTTCTTCTATTAGCCTCCATTTGAATTTTTTTAATCCTGTAACATCCACCATGTTTATACCGTTCACGGTTAACAACTGGTATTTATCACGATGAAAATAGTTTTTAATGGTTTTTAATAGTTTTTAATAGTTTTTAATAGTTTTAAATAAACATTTAAAAATCCACGGTTAAGAATAAGCTGTTTGAAGAATAACCATTATTTCGATATGAAACACGGTACTATCAACACTTGTTTCCTATCTAAATCCGGACAATCAAACGAAAATGTGTATGGATTGGCCCCAATCTGTGTGACCAAAGATTGTCTTGAATCTTATGCAAAATGTAAAAAAATTAAACTCTCCAATTATAAAAAAATCCCAAAGTCTTTGGCGTTTAGGCTAAGCAAAATTTGTCCAAACTGTTACTTTTTACAGTGTACGTGTAACATATCTAGCAATTTTTGCAACAATTGTAAAACGCGTTATATAGTACAAAGAGAACAGTTTATTGCTATTTTAAAAAAAATTATAAAAAATGAAATTTTATCTCGCTGTAAGATATGTAAAAATAAAATGGAACGTATTTTATTGAATTATAAGCATTCGTACAAAAATAAGTTAAAATTATTTGAAAAAAATACAGAGAATCCGATTGAAAATTTTAAATTTCGAATTCAAGTGGGAAATTGTACATACCCTCCAGCTTTTCTTTGGAACACAAATAGCACTCTATGTGATTTAATAATCAAACTCCTAAGGAACAATAAGACTTACGACCCAACACAAAAGTCACAAGTAAACATAAAACCAGACCCCCTAACATTCATTGGACAGGGTAAGAATAATTGTTTTAGGAAAGTTCTTTTAAGTAAAAAATCCTACTACTCGGCACGTAGTGTCGTCACACCCGCCCCAAACTGTAAAACCAACGAAATCATCCTAAACAGAAAAATCTGGGCTTGTATGAACTATCCAAAATATGTTTTGGCTATAAGGTATCCAGTTTTAGATACCAGGGCGTTTACTTTCCATAGAGTTAAAAGTACGTGGAATGCACCAGTAGTAGGCCTACCCACCTCGATCACGGAAAAAAACAATTTGGATTTTGACGGGGACACTTTGAGTTTTTATGCCCTTAATAGTTGTATGTCTATTTCGGAATGCTACTTTTTATTAAATCCCGAATTCTCTTTCGTGGCGATGGGGGAAATCAGGCCCAATCTGACTCACGAACAACTGGAGACTATGTTTACGTTTTTTAAAATAAAGAAGCAAAACCTCTATAATTGGCTTTATGCAAAATATTTATTGTATGATTCTCATACAGCACTAGATATTTTTGAAAAGCTAAGAAGTGTCTTGATGAAACTTAATTGTATCGTAAAACCGACAGTTTCTTATCATGAATTTTACAACATTTTAAAACTGTTTTTGCTACACAGCTATGACGAGGAGGATTTTTGTAACATTTGGGAGACTAATGACATTACAAAAAACACTTTGTTCAACCGATACATGACTTCAAATAGTAACCGTTTTAAAAAGCAACATCTTCACTTGATGATTAAGTGTTTGAGGGGTTTAAATAAAATTGAATATTTGAAAGAATCTTTCAATAGTCGGTCCATTCTGTCAAAGTCGGGAGTGGAAATGATGGGTTATTCCACGCACAAACTCAGTTACGTCTTGCCCGAACTGTATTATGATAATGATGGTATTGTATACTACGGCATTGATCAAATAGCTTATCAGAATTTTAGAAGATTATATACTCCCGTCTACCCATTGAATATTCTAAGACAATATGCCATCTACAACCTAATCCGGCTTCGTTTTTGATTGATCTAATACTCTTTGTAATATTTTAAGAAATTCGTTGTAGTCTAGACCCGATTTTAATGGTTGCTCTAAATGCTCCGGTAATTTACACCTAGGATCTAATTCCTCAGTTTGAATGTTTAATTTATTTTTATTAATTATATTTGTTAGAAAGTTTTCTATTGAAGTACCGATGTCAATGGCTGGAGGTGGCCGTGGACAAATCGGCCAATTCAACCCCAATAAATATTCAACCGTAGTAAGAAGGATAGAGTCGTTTAACTGACTACTCTTTTTAGTTGTCGTGATAAACTCAACCGGATAAACGCTCTCAGACGGATCTTCAGTCATTTTTATTAAATAATTTTAAATAATTTTAAATAATTTCAAACAATTCCAAATAATATTATATCAATTCGAACGCTTCCTCATATAACATCTTAAAGCGGTCTATGGATATACCTACAATAACCTGTTCATATATCTTCTTAGATTTGTTGAGGCACGTGCCTACAGAATACCGGTGTTTCAATAAATTTAATATAGTTTCTATATCTTCATTGAAAAAACTCATTTGAAATTTAGAACATTTATTTGAAACCCTTATTGCATTAATTTCCGCAATCAGATCATTTATCCTTATGAATAGATTTGGAGATTCTATTATATTAAAAGCATTTAAGATACCACTCGTCAAATCATTTTTCCAGATCAACTCGTGAGAGTACCACTTCACCGATTTTGGGGGGTAAACTATATCATATTTATCGTTGTAGAAAATATTTGTTTCTAAATAGTATTTTTCCAACCAAAATATTGTTGCTAAAATATCGCTTGCTATAATTTTAAAAGTATTTTGGTTACAGTAGTAGTCAGAATTATCTGGAAAAAAGTTTAAAAACGGAATCATCAAAATTCTTTTCATCGTGGCGAAATCCGCGTTCAACCTCAAGGAATTACAACTGCCCGTAAACAGCCACTTCATTTGAATATCGGTTCCGCAATTGTACAAAGTCCTCAGGTACATGTGGGCTCCGGAAACAATCTGTTTTAGAGTAGTGGGGTTTATCTTTTGTAAATCGTCTGCGTATACTATCTTTGCGTCTTTTGCGTTATATAAATCGGGAGCGAGAGTTGATATTTTTCCACGAATCGTATCAGTGCCAATGAAACTCATGGCTTTACCAAATAACGCGTACATAACACAACTCAAAGAGCTTTTTCCGTTCTGGCCTTGGCCATAGAATATGAATGCTCTCTTGATGCTCAATCCTAATAGGACAAATCGCAGCGTCCACAGCATGAAAAATACCAGCTCTACATCTTTTGAAAACAATGTAAGAAAATAGCGCAAACAATTATACACCGGACATTCCCCCTCGCTGTTGCACTTCTCTAAATCATTGATACAAAGCTCGGGACCATTTTCTTTTGAATAATTGTAGCGGAAGTAATCAATAACTCCGTCGGGACAAAGTGAACTTTCGCACTTTGCACCGATGTTTTCATTAAGAGTATCGAAAACTTTTTGATACGTGCAAGAACGGTTGCTGATGTGTTGAATCTTTTCCCTCATCCCCTTCCAACTGAGTCTGCACGGATATCCTCTAAATAGAGGTGTGTGTGAAAAAACAAGATACTCGTTACTGATTAACACGAAACCGTCCTTAAAAGATACAACATTTGTTGGAAACTCAATCGTGATTACTCTGCCCCAGAACTGGATTAAATAAGTGTAAATCTTGGGAAGGCTTTCTTCGGGTTTATTTTTTTTTCGCCTCTTTTTCAAACCACTTTCGGTTTCCAATTCTATATCATCACAACCGTATTTATGTAATATTTTCAAAGGTAAAAACACGTGCTCTAACCTGTTTAAGGACATACACCAAGAGTTCTTTTCGTAATAAAATATGGAACCGTCCTTCTGAGTTGCATATATGGGATACATCAACTTTACTAGTTCTAAAATAGATAAAGACTTTTTGTTGACAAGCGATAAAATGTTTGACGATATGAAGACGCTTTCATCAGTAGAGTCGTCAAAAATTAATTCCACTTTATTTGACTCTGTATACGATTGAACAAAGAGGCATTTTAAAAATAGCAACGGGTTTAGTTTACGAAATGACTTTTCAGAATCTTCACACAATTTTACAGTTTCCTTGACTAACTGCACAATCTTACTCGAAATGTTAGTGAAATAGTTCACAAGGTCTGAGTTTTGAATTTCACACAGTATTTCTTCTGCAAAGGATGTGTTGGATTCACAAATTCTATCATATAGTGCTATTAAGAACACGAATATATTAAATATAGCTCGAGACTTACCTCCGGTGTCGCCAGTTGTTAGGTCTGTATAAAAAACCAAGAGTTCCTCCCTTAAATAGGACAGACTGAAAGGAGAAAGCGACTTTTCAATTTGGGATTCGCCTAGTACTATTAAGCAATTATTTTTGTAAAACCGCGACACGGCAAAATCAGCATATGGAAGTACGTTTTTGTTTATTGTTATCACACCCTCCAAGTCATCACCCAATAGCGCAAGTTGTGAATGTTTGTAGACTTTTACATTATTGCAATTACCAAAGTAACATCCTTGAAATTGTTTGAGTAAATCCAAAGGGAAATAAGCTTGTACGCTGTCTGGATCATAATTTTTTATCACCGAATAGTTTTTTACAAATGAATTATCAAATTCATTATTTATCAATAACTCCCTTCCAGACTCCCAAAATTCAATGTTTTCGGTTAAATTATAGGACCCAACTGGTAGATAAATGTCTTTATTTTGTTTTTTCGATAGGGGTAAATTCCAGTTGATGGGTTGGTCGATTACGTTGTTTTTAATAAAGTGTGGGTATTTACCGATTAAAAGCTTCTTTAACACCTCAATAAACCAGATATTATCTCCTCTGTATAAGACTAAATCTTTAATTTCAAAATGGACACCGTTTGTTGCGCTCTCGAAAATATCTTTGTTGTCTAGGAAGTTTAGATTTTTTTTTACCATCAAAGTCAATTCAAACTCTTGGTCATTTATTAAATTGTTTAAAATACTTTTAACGGCTTTTGAAAAATCATCACAAAACTCCTTTACAATTGTCCTATCTATATTTTGAAGTTTCTTAAAATCTACATCAATCACAACGTGATGGAACTCCAAATGGTTTAAATTAACGCATATACAATAGTCAATATTCCTATTTAACAAAGATAAAATATAATCTATAACTTCATGATTATAATGCTTTAAAATACAAGCGTTACATTTAAAAATAAACGATTGAATTTTTAAAACGATATCAGATTTAGAGACGCATTTGTAATCTGCATCCGATTTTGTTAAAAATCCAGGCAAATTTCTTAGTTGGTAAAAGTTGTATATAAGTGCTATGAGATCATTCATAAGATAAAATGACTTTGAAAGAGTGCGTTACCGATATTTATAACCTCTCTCCTTTGTCATATAATAAAATTTACAAATTCGGGCTATTTGCAACTGAAATTCTACTTTTGGAAAATAAAATAGCAATCGGGTCTAATAAAAGGAGTTCCCTGACGTGGAGCATTCATAAGAATGGAAAGCGAACAATCAACCGGCGATATAATTAATCTATGGGCTGAAGAAGACCAGATTGGGGACTATATGGAGGAACGGGAGGAACAGATAGACTTATTATCACAGCTAAAGTCCAAACACTTTAAGTCTTTACAAAAGACGTTATTTTTTAGATTGTCTGGATTAATAATTGCTCGCTTGGATGGAATAGTTAATGAGGAAGATTTTCAAAAAAATATTAAAGAATTTTTGTTAGAATATACACAAAATTATGATTTAATTGACAAATTAACTATTCAAATTTACCACATTATGAGAGAAATAAACGAAAACGCACCAGGAAATGAAAATTACTATGGAAATGATGGTATCAAAGTCACATTTAAAGGAAGTGAAAACGCGAGACGAAAAGTTGTTTTCGTAGACCCGATAGATACCAATCAATTCTCAAACCTGCTTCAACTCTCAGATTTTAGTTTGATAAATAGAATTGAACTTGGTTTGTATGCTGTTATGTTAGAAATGGGATTTAACCAGTTTAATCAAAACGTCCGAACTGAAATTGAAACGATTCGTCAAAGGGCGCATGTGGATTTATTGCCAGCATACAGAAAAGGAGTTGACCTTATGATTAACAATTCAATGTATATGACAAATCGTACGTATGGCGTTATGTACAATAGGTTTTATAACCGCGTCTTGAAGCGGTTTGTAGATAAAATTTAAAATAAAAATAATGGAGATTAGTGAAACCGACGTTTTACTTTACATAAAATCTTATCAATATTCAAAAGCTAAAAAACTCCTGTCATCTTTTTTAAAAACCCTTTTACAAACTCTTCAGTCTCAGCAGGGTGAAAATGTTTTAGTGTTGAAATCGAGCGAAGACTGTATAAGTTCGTTGATATTTAGTTTACTTTCAAAGAAATCTACAAAACTACACAAGGCCCAGTATGACGAACATTTTGACAGCTATAGAGCTCAATATAAAGACATGCTCCGTTTTTTAAGTGCAAATATGTTTGAGTTTTTAAACTGTTATCAGTTAGTTTTTAACGATGACGCGGAGCTTGAAACCTTTTTAAAAGGTGGAAGTGATGTTTTGGATATATTGATAAGCTGTAAAATTGACAAAAAAATTATGTTATTACAAGATCTTAATAAAAGATTAACTGTTATCGGCGCACAAGATAATTTTTCACCATCGAATGTAATAAGTATATTTGAAGATATACTGTCTAAAACAAATTCTTTTACACTATCTAAACTAAAGGCCGGAATCGAGTATGTTGTAAATACTTTCGGCGGTAGGGAGTTTAAATGGAAAAGTTTAGAAGCTCCTTATAAGTTTGTTGAAAAAATGTCTGATAAACACACAACAACAGAAACGCCTCTAAAATTCAGTAAAGCCTTACAGACTGACGATTTAATCATCGATGACGGTAAAATATTGTTTGCCGAGACGGTTGTAGATATTTTAGGTCTAACAGATGTTGACTTCCAAACATTAACATACAGTAAAATTTACTCTATTTTAAATGAATTTGTTCGTAGCAGATTAAAGAAAACGGTATCTTCAGAAAATATCTCAGAGGCAGATATCAAATGTATGTATTTGAAATATACAGACTTGTGTGAATTATTTTCAATTATATTAGACGAATTGAAAGTTTTGGAACCACGGGTTGCTGTTACAAAAATACAGACTATTAATCAGGTGATTGAAAAAATATTTCATCTATTCAATGTTGACGATGAATATGTGCTGTTTGGTATGTTGGAAGAGCAACATAAATTAGTTAAGACTCTAAATATAAATCAAACAAATTATAAACTCATACAAGAAATTATCAGCAACCTGTTATATCTTAACAACAACTCAACCCTGATTAAATTTGGTAAAGAATTTAAAGAATTACACAAAACGTTTTTAGATTGTGATTTCAACAGTTTGTTTTCTTTAGAAAATATTGGGATTATGTTAAAACAGTTGAAATCTTTGACTGTGGATATGGAATCAATAAAGAATCAACTCTCTAATAAAATTATCGCCTATAACCGGTTATATGTAGATGTAAAACCATTTCTGGTTTTGGAAAATGAAATGGGTGTAGACCTTGCATATATCGTGGATTTCCTAGATAGTGTTTATAAACAAAAACCGCTCAACGTAGATGTAAAGAATTTCCTCAATAGTTGTCAAAGGCGAATAGTTTTATTTGAGGAGGTCAGAAAAGAAAGTGTTCAGTTGAAATCCGAAAACATACGCCTTTCTGCTGAGGTCACCAATTTGGAAAAAGAATTGTCAGATTACCAAAAGTTAAAAACCGATAACATGTATTGCAATCAAAAACTATCAGAGCGCGAACAGATTATTCAAGATTTAAGGCTAGAAAATGAACAGAGCTCCGAGCAATTGGCGCTGTTGGAAAAGGAACACGAACAGTTCAAGAACGCTCTTGTCTTAGCTGAACAATACAACATAGAAAGAAACAGATACATCGAGGATTTGGAAAATCAAATACAAAACTTTGTCGTTCCCGTGTGATGAGACTCAAATCGGTTGAAACACTGAGAAAAATAATCCAAGGAACTGAAAAACGTTGTTTTTACAGTATCTACAAAATTTAGATGTACTTGGCCCAAAGATTTTTTATACTTCATTATACTTCATGCACTGTGCTGACTGTATATTTGAGAGGGGAAGATTCTCTGCGTTGGAGTATTAAACCCCGAAGTGTTTGATTCCTTTTTTTGTGACACGTTTTATAAAATATTACAAACATAAATAAAATATGAATTTCATAATATTTGTTGTTGTTTGTTTTTTTGTATTCCTTAGAATTATTTTGAAAAGAAAAAAACATTTTAACCTTTCAAATTTACCAGCGGCAGCTATTGAAACAGATTGTAGGTTTCAACCCAAAAAATGTCCACAAGGTGTGATTAAATGTGACTGTAAAAACTATTGCAAAAGTAAAGATGCCAAAATTTTGAAAACAGATGAAAACTATTACTGCTACATTCCCCATTACTACTTTGGCTGTAAACAGGATTACGGGACTTATGATTTTGATGGAACTTGGAAATGTCTCCCGAAGTATCCCGGTGTTTTTACAACGTCCGGGGACCAGATAGTGGGCAAATATCCATATTCAAAAGCCAACAGTATTGCAAAAAACGTGGATTATAATGATCCTTCACAGTACAAAGTCGATTGTACTGGGTTATACGATGAGTATGGGAATAAACTTGTTAAAGCAACTCTGAATCGCGGGGTATCTTTTTGCGTAAAGGATTATTGTTTAAACAACACACCCAACAATCCGGCCAGCGGTTATAATTTCATCACGGGCCTATGTGAATGCACTAACGGTACTCGAAACTTGGACGGTGGTGACAAGACTACGCCTTGTGTTTTGAGCCATCGGAGCACTCATCAAAACGCCCCCTTTATAATAAATTGTTACAACAAGGATTCTTATTTAAAAGACGTGGTTTCAAATTATTTAATAGAATGTCCCGATGGGGAGGAGTATGTCGCATCGAAAGAACATGATGTCAAAATTGTTAAAATATATTCTTAAATAAAAATGATTTATTTTTGTAAAAAGTGTAATTTGTATTATAATTATAATTTTTTAAAAGACATCAAAATAAACAGAAAGTTATGTTTAATGTGTTTATTAGAAACTATGGATAAAATATATTGTGATAATGATATTTGCCTTGATATGGACACTCCTTTACTACGTAAACCGTTGATATGTGATTACGGGTTTTTTGATGTGATTTATTATGTATAATAAAACAAAATGGAATCATCTGTAAAAAACGACTTGATTGATACTTATTTTGCTGATGTGAGAAAGCGGTTTCCTAGACGTCGTTACGTGTTGAAGGGTATAAATGATCTAATTCAGGGGGACATTATGGATTTAAAAAAATACGAAGAATTCAATGATGGTTATATCTATATACTGACCGCAATTAACTGTTTTACAAAATTTGCATATATAGAGCCATTAAAAACAAAAACGGGTGACGAAGTAACAAGCGCCATGAGTAGAATATTACTACGAGTTTTTCCGATGGTTAGAAACCTACAAGTAGATCACGGTGGGGAGTTTTACAACGATAAGTTTAAAGCCCTGATGAAAAAATATAACATTAACATGTATTCTGTCTATACGGAAATCAAAGCATCATTTATTGAAAGGTTTCATAGAACATTTAGGAAAATGCTTGTAAAGGAGACTTACAAGAGAAACTCCCCCAAATGGATTGATTTTTTACAAGATGTCTTAGATAGATACAACAACACAATTCACAGCGTAACTAAATTCAAACCCTCTGAGGTGTCATTTTCGCATGAAAAAATTATTCTCAGACGACTGGCTCCGAAAAAACACCCCAAGAGAGGGAAACCTAAATTTAAAGTTGGTGATTATGTTCATATATCGAAATCCAAGCACGTTTTTGAAAAATCTACTTTTAATTTTACACCGCTGGTATTTCAAGTACGAAAAGTAGTGTTAGAGGACAATCCCGTGACTTATAGACTCAGAGACACAGAGGGTAGTAGGGAACCCATCAAGGGAACGTTTTATGAACAAGAGTTAAAATTAGCCGTGCACGGCTTAACTTATGTTGTCGAAAAAGTAATCAAACAGAAGAAAATTCGGAATAAACCTCACCTTTACGTGAAATGGCTTGGGTTTGACTCGGAACGGTGGAATTCCTGGATTCCAAAAGAGAATGTTGTAGTTTAATTGAAAATTAATTGCCAATTAATTGCGAATTAATTGCAAATTAATTTGAATTAATTGTGAATTAATTGCGAATTCGATTCAAAAGTTTTGTAATCGAGCCCCCCGATTTACAGCTAAAACAATAAAAAACACCAATTTTCAAATTTACACTCATGCTTGGGTTTTTATCGGTGTGAAAAACGCAACACGTCTTAAAAATATCATCTTCGGTTTTAAAATATTCTTTTACCATAGTATTCCTCATCCCACCTGCAACCCCTGCAACCTTTGCAATCATTCCTTTCCGAGCAGGAAGTTTGCGGATGTTTCGTAATAAATTAAACTGTTGTCCACATGACTCGGGAAATTCGACATGTTTGCCAATGTAAAGCGTACCTTTGGACTGCTCAATATCTTTTTCATTCAAGTAAAACCCGTAGTATATGTTATCAACTTTTAGAGTCGTAATTAAATGGCGTGTGGGTAGGTTCTCTCTGTTAGTATCACACTTTACGATGATTGCGTCGTTATCGTTCCGGAATAACATGTTAAATAAAAAAACTGTTATATTACGAACAAATATATTCTATATATTTTTCAAATAAATAAAACAGTGGATTGTGCACTAACAGACATATTAAATAAAAGTAGTAAAAAGAGATATAAGCTGTAATTGAAGACGCCCCCGATATGTCAGCACTGGTGGTGTTGTCGTCATAAAAGTGGACAAAACTCAAGTAGTTATTAT
This sequence comes from Allygus modestus, assembly GCA_963675035.1. Taxonomy (NCBI): domain Eukaryota; kingdom Metazoa; phylum Arthropoda; class Insecta; order Hemiptera; family Cicadellidae; genus Allygus; species Allygus modestus. The sequence goes on along the minus strand of OY776111.1, from coordinate 257,759,548 downwards.
GTTCCCTTATGAACTTGCCAGTTAACCGTTGATGTTCGAATAACACTTCCCAATCCAGCTTATCTTTAAACCTGTCGATGAAATTCTCAGATAGATTTTGATATTTGCTTACTACTTCCCAACAGTTATTAAAATTTGATGTCATCTCCACAAGAAAGTCTTCAGAAAACTGTTGTCTTTGTAGAATATGGATCCAGTTAACTTGATGAAAATACATTCTTAACATGGTCACCGTAAAAAAATAATGTATGGAAAGTTGTTCCCAATCCATATAACTATCAAACCGTTGAACAAAACTATCTGTCAACACTCCTTCCGGGAACCTCGGCTCTTGAGATATTAAACTCCAGGCAGTAATATTGGATGCAATCATCGTGCAACTGTCTGGTTTAGCCATGCGAGTGTCCTTTTATACAATTTTATACAATTTTATACAATTTTATGCAAAGACTTCGTCCAATTTCGCAACCAATTCAAAAAGATTTATGTTCAGGAAGTAATTTCTGATTTTGTACCAACAAGTACATATTACAATATTAAAATTGTCACTTACAAGTGGCAAATCTGGTGTTTTTAAAATTGTCGTTGAGTATCTGGAAATTGGAATATCAACTACATAGTAAAAGCACGAGTATGTTTTATTGTTTTTAGCGGTATAAGTGTAGTCAATGTTTGACAAAATATTGACTGAATTTGCATTCAAACAAATACCAGTTTCTTCAAAGAATTCTCTTACGGCACAGTTAAAAGGCGTTTCAGATTTCTCTCGTACACCCTTTGGAAATTCGTAAATCGTATTACAACCAAAATACATGCTAAGAGCCATGTCGGTGCTAGCATTTTCATAGGGTATAATGTTGTTATTCAATCGGTTATAAAGCGCGTAGTTAATTCTACTTAGGACTAGTGTATTTTTTAAATTTCTATCTACAAGTATTATCCCGTACCGTTTAGACTTCATACTTGTTTAAAATTATCTTGACTTGAGAACAGTATACGGTGAATCAGAGGAATACACACATCAAACTCGTCGTAATACTTAAATAACACACTGTTGCTATTACAAACACATTTGTTTTCTTTGACATCGTCGCAAAAATGTATCGTTTTTGAACAATCTTTGCCATAATAAAGTGAACTACAAACACATTGATATTTCACCTCTTTTTTATTGGAATCGTATATAGCCGTTAATTTACCAAAAATACAATTTGGTTTTAAAGTATCGGTATTAACAGTGCATTGACTTTCCAAACAGATCCAGGGTAATCCCTTATTGCAAATGTCTAAACATTCTTTATCAGTATTACAGTTAAATTTCTTTCTTAAACAATCTGAAAGTTCATATTTATGTTCACTATGTAAAATCTCGTCTAAAACTGATAGATTATTTTTATCATAATCGTGAGTGGTTGGAGACTTTTTTCTATTATACATTATGAAAAGTAAAATAAATCCAACCGATGTAAATATGAATGTTTTGTTTAAAATCATATTTTTATTATAATAAAAATAACCAATGATAAACTACATGGCATTATACGCAATTATTTTTGTGGTAATTTTATTAGGCGCCGGCGTGTATTACTTCTACAAAAAATATAAATCAAAGAAGGGTGATGATTCAAAGGACAAAAGTGAGAGCAAACAAGCTAAAGGTGGATCAGCGGGTGGCGGAGGGACTACTCCAGTGAGTGGCGGGGGCACTCCTCCCGCGGGTGGTGGAGGCACTCCTCCCGCGGGTGGCGGAGGCACTCCTCCGGCGGGTGGCGGGGGGAGTGGAAATAAAAAATCGGGACAAAGTGGATAATAACACATTAATAAAATAACACGGGCGATTGTATATCTTACACGTTTTTTTCATTTATAAAAAATACAAAACATGGTCGATATTATGTCATTGGGTCTCGGAGCGGCAGTAGGTATTGTCATAGGCGTATTACTATATATGATGTACAAAAAGTTTGTTGAATGAATGGTTTACCAATAAAATACTTTTCTGAGTTCTAAACAATAAAGTAAATATTTTAAGTCTTCAACTTCATCAAATAATATATTATTATGAAACAATTTAAACCTATCAATTACAGAGTGGTTATTTGTTATTTTTTCACTTTGTAATAATTCAATACCCGTAATGAGCTGCATACTTTTTATTTTAAGATTCTAAACTCTTCAACAAATCTAAAGCCTTTAAAAAGTATTCCTTATTAATTTCTTTTTTTTTATACAGATTTATATTTTTTATTAATTCGTAGAGTTCAAAAAATTTCACTATCCTCAAAAAATCCTTTTTGTCCTCGGGCAAACTAGAAATTCGAAACATTTGCCAGAGTTTATTCAAACAGTTTTCCCTCTCATAGAAATCTTGTAATTTGTGTGTTATGACTTTATTCAGTTTTTCACTATACGCGTCTATCTTATTTCTTCTGAATCTCTCCCTGTCGGCTCTTCTCTGTAACAGAGACCTATCATCTAATTTATCTTTTAAAAATGTAACATTTGAATTAGATCCGCAATCTATGACGTAAACCAAATCATAAAATCTCACACTCATTTTTATAATAAAAATGTTGACACGTCGCTTTAACGGTCCCAGTGCTGTTGTTGAGGGTGAGAGATATGGATTAAATTTATTATTCCAAAACCCCCACCTTATATATTGGATTCCAATATGTTATAAGGTGGCAGACCACGAATTTCAAAATCCGAGTAACGTAACATTTGAATACAATTTTCAACTGAAAAGGGTTACTAAACATACAATATTTTCCAAATACGCATTTGATTTAGTATACTACTCAAATAAAGGGAATATCCCATTCAGGACAAGCTCAAATTTAATTTCATTTATTGTAAGTGTTTTGATTTGTATTTTATTTGTAAACATCTCCCAAGGTGCTGGTACAAAATAGCACAAAATATAATATCTTCACGCTAGGATTTTACGTGTAGACTTTGATTTGGAAATTTTTGGGGAATTTTTTGGGGAATTTCATCGCTCTCTCTTTCCAAAAGATTTTTAAAATTGTTTTAATTAAAAATACTAAAAGGTATTAAGTATAATCAGAGACAATATAAAAATTGGAAATTCAAGAAATGCAACAAAAACAATCTCCATTTTTGAATATTTATGTACCCGGTAGCTCCGGGTCCTCGATTGAACACTTACGTTTTTGTTCTAAACTTTATTTTAGCCGAAATTATTTTAATCACTAAATTTTTCTAAGTTCAGAGTAAAAAAATCATATTTTAGCCGAAATTATTTTAAGTACTAAATAAGACTTGGGCTGATTCTGTGAATCTACAAACATAGTATTGTAAAAAAAACTTATAAAAGAGAATTTATCCAACCAATTACCACTCCATGACTAACATTGCAATGATATATAAACACATAAGGCAATTTAACAACGAGATTCCTAGAATTATTGAAAATATTAAGTACCAATACAGTTTTTATAAACATTATTATAATCCTGATGCAAGATGTTTGCAAACAGATTTACAAAAGAATTAGGCATTTACCCGCAATAAAGAACACAATAGACATTTAATATTTGTATTCATACCCTCTTTGTTCCAAGTAGGTTTGAATCTTATAAACATTTTCAAGAGCACACATGAAACTATTAAATCTATGATAATAACAATAATTATTTAGATACTTAGATTTTAGTTTTTTAAGTGATGGCATGTCGTCCAAATTTTCAACTTTGGCGTTCTTAAAAAGTCTTTGAAGGAACACTTGTTTCTCTTGACCCTTTACGTAGACGGTGGTGTTTTGTGATAACAGCTCCGCCAGTTGTCTCTTGACGTAATTGAAGGACGTAGTTCCTTCCTGCCATGGAATTCCGTGGTAATAGTTTGCGTTGAAGATCGCCTGTCTTCTGTAGTCCGGAGATAGTTTGTCAAAATCGTACGGCGATTTTACAAACCAGTGTCTCAGAAACCAATTACCGCTGGTTTTTGTAAGTGCAATTTCTTTAATAATAAAATTGTTTTTGTTGTCTTTAAATCCTTGAAAATCGATAATATAAGCATGTTTAGCCATGTTGAGACGTCCTTAGATATCGGAATCAGCGAGGTAAATAGAGCTCTTTTCGGTTCTCTATCAGACCAAACACCAGTGCAGGAGTTCAGCAACTACTGGTATATTGGGGGGACCCGTTCCTTTATAAAGCCTCGGAATTTGTATTATGCCCTTATTTCAAATGTTGACGGGGGTGGGAGAATTTGTTGAAAGCAGGGGAATATAATAGTTTCTCCGTGTGAAACAAAACATACCTACCATTTACATACATACTGTAGTTTCAAACTCCTACATAGTCTTCAACATGGATCCGTGTGATGATGTCTCGTACCTAAGCGAAAGCGATTCGTGTGATGATGATGATGTCTGTTACCTAGGCGAAAGCATTTGCCAAGCATGTCGCCACCAACGCGCTCAGGGCGCGGGCGCGTCGGAGGACAGTGGAGTTGGCTGGATCATTATAAATTTGATGAAGGACGGGAGACTCGTTCGCAAAATAGATTTCAACGGGGAACTTTTGAAATTGGAAGTAAAATCTAATGGAAATTTTGACAGAATAGAATTCGAATTTATAGATACTAAGGCCATGTCCCTTAGCGGGTTCTCAGAGAAGCAGATTATTCAAAAAGCAGATTTTTTTTCAAAGTATAACAAATTGGACGTCCACATTTATACCAAAGACAAATGGCATGAGCGCGAATCATTTTGGATTGAGGATGATTGTGATGAAACAGATCGTCCATATACTAGCCTCAAAGAGTTTGGAGAATTTAAACAAGAAGAGGTAGATTACGTGGTCATTAAATTTAGAAACCCAAAGTATGATGACTCTTCAGATGAGGAGGGAGAGGAGAGGATCGAGTTTGCAATCGACTTGCAAGTTGGACGGGGGAGGAGATTGAAAAAAAATACGAGAAGTTTGGATTAAAAGAGGAAGAGGGTAGCTTAGGACTATGGATGTTATCATAAGCGTTCACACACAAGCGGCATTGTTTCAGAGTTTATCAACTATTATTATTTTAAGGTTTTAGTTTACCAACTTCAAAACTTAAAATCTTTAATGTTGTACAAGTTATCACTATCTTGTTAAAATATTTCGTCATTTGACTAACCCACAAAAACATAAAGACCTGGCTCGCTAAGAAAGATTGTATGTTTCTCATTATGGGTTAGGGGGCGTTTCACCCCCCTCGTACTTCCAGTCTTGTTTTGCGGTGTTTTTGTCTGTTAACGTTTAAGAATAAAGAGCGCTAAAAGTATCGTCAAAATAAATGTTATATTCTAATTCATCGTGGAGAATTTAGCTACTTTTTTTATAATCCTTTCTCTAGAGAATCCACTATTTAGCATAGCCCTACTGCTCAAAAATTCAACCCCTATCCTGTCAAAGTCTGCATTTGATTTTAAGTCCAATTTTAATGGCTTTCCATCAAATTTTATTTTTCGAACGGGTCTTCCGTCATATAGGTTTCTTTCACACTAAATTATTCTCTTTATGTTGCACTCCAGTAAAAATGTGATAACTACTTACTTTAAAAAATATATTTTCACTAAACTCTAAAAACAACTTAGGATCAAGATTTTCTTAGGCGAGTTGAGTTGTTGAACTTACCTCGGCCGCTTCAGAGACTAAATAGACTATCTTTTTATCATATCAGAGGGGAAAATTCAGGTTTCGTTAAAGCAAAGTTTAAAGTTAATGTTTATTTATTAATTCAATTAATGTAAAAAAAATAACAAAATTGCATTAATATTTGAGAAAAGAAGAAAAAAAAATAAAATTTAGATTAAATTTTGTAACACAGAGCGTTTTCCACTAATACAAAAATGGAATATGTAGATTCAAAGTAATTTAGAAGAGGAAAAATCTAGACTGAGAAACACTTAGTCTCTTGGTGATTTTTGATGTATTCCCTCCTCCTTGGACAGTCGCGGATAAAAAACAATATTGTAAAATTTTTCATATTGTTTTTTATGATATTCCACACCTAATCTTTCCCTCCTGTCCATGGGTTTACAGTTGTCGTGAAGTATACTATAAAACTCAAAGAGTTCGTTATTCTTGGCGTACATCATTGATTCAAATGGAAGAGTTAACTGAAACGGCCGGGCAAAATCTTCTTCTTCGTTGAACTTAAACAAACTTGAATAGTGATATCTGCATATCGAACATGGTAATAAAAGATCAAAAAATCCCGTTAAACTGCATAAAGCTTCCTGATATTCTTCTTTAAGTTTAGATTCCTCCATTTTATCTATAACCAATGTTGTGAAATGTATTACTACCCAGTACGAACTACCCCAAGCGATCATTCCACTAACTATTTCATAAAGCCTAGAACACGGTATAGCGTCTGTTGATTTCTTAATGGACCCCACCGGAAAGAATTTTGAAATGCTATCAATAAATAACTTGGAGTCCTTAATAGACATGTAATTCTCAATTGTAATAAACGGAAGAACAACGTCTTTTGAAAGATGTTTAACCCCTTTCAAGTATTCCACATTTTTTCTGTACAATTCATCATTAAGTTTTATTTTGATTCCCAAAACACAATTGATAATTACAACCAAAACATCCAAGAGGTGATTTTTATTTTGTAAAATCTCTTTTCTGCTATTTTCAAAACCCCATTCCTCGTGACTGTAGATTTTCGGCAGTATTCCAAGAGCTAACCAGTTATAAACAACAAAGGGCAAATAAGTAGCAGGGTGGTTTAAATGAAAATCTTCAAATTTCAATACGTCTCTGTACTTTATGAAAATACAATTAGACATTTTTTATATAATTTTATTTACTTCTCGACCGAGAACGACTTCGCGACCTAGATCGTCTAGTTCTAGACCGCGATCTAGACCTTTTGGGGCATTTATTTCTAAGCTTGGTAAAAGATTTTGGTCCCTTTGCGGTAGAATATTTAAAATAACCAATAGTGGGACGTTTTTTTCTCTTAATATTCATACAAGTGCACACAGCAGTTTGAGATTTCTTAGACTTTTTCATGATTTTATTTATAACAAAAAAATATGTAAAAATAATAAACTCTCGAGTGATTATGCACTGATCATGCACTGATCATGCACTACAATCATAGAGATTACCCCAGTTGCGATGTGTTCCTCCAACGTTGATCACTAGAAATCCGCACGGTGGTGCCAACCATCTTCTAGAAGTATTAGAATGCTGCAAGGAATTCTATATATAAATGGGGGAGTGATTAGAAATATTAGTTCTTCGTTTGAGATTATTTACTTTAAATTTCCCCGGGGCGCACTCTACAATCGGGGTAATATTGGTTTCAGAATAATAATTTTAAAAATTCAAAATTATAACAAAAAACACACAAAAAACACACAACTCAACCCGTATTAACTTTATTTTTAATTACACAGCTTGTTTGTAACTTAAATAAATAATAATGTACATTTTACTTGTCGGGCTGGCATAAAAATAAAAATAAAATAATGAAAAAACAATAGGTCCTCTTAAGACAAAGCCTGCTATAGGGTTCCATCACTTAAATTAAAAATAATGTAAAGTAGGCGAACAGAAATGATCGAAATATAATAAACACAATTGTCTCAGACAACCCATGTATATACAAAAATTAAACAAAAATTAAACGTAAATTTAGCGTTAAAATTAAACGTTAAGAAAAATACAAAATTAAATATTTGACGCGCCTTATTTCTCTCATGAACACTGAAATTCAGCGTGTGCTCAGTGCATAAAAACTAATTACAGAAAATAAATAAAACTGTATTTGTAGATTCATATAGTCTATCATATAAATTATACACGTATTATAATATTCTAAGGTTTACTCTTTCAGGCGGCTTATGGCACCTCTCCAGAGACTTGCCTCTGGGGTTGGTCTCCCCAGGTGCCGTCGAAGCTCATTGCATGCAATGCATAGTCCCCGTGTGAACCCTCAGCTATAATATCAAAAATAAAACTATTGCTGAATTTGAAATAACAATCAGTATTCTCTAGTTGAAATAACCATTTCCTTAATCTACATAAAAAAAAATTAATATTAAATGCAATCTTAACATTTTCAGGAAGTTTATTAAACAGTTTCGGAGCTATAAAATTGAAAGTTTTTGTAAAAAATGTATTGGTTGGCTTGGGAATAAAAAACTGGTTAGCTTTCCTTAATTTTTTTCTATACTCATTCTCATTTTGGGGCATATTTCCACTTTTATATAGAACTTTATAAACATAAATATATTTAAACGAAAAAATTCTCTGACTTATGAAAAGGGGTTTTGATCATTCATATCTGGTTTTGTATAAAATCAATCTTAAAATATGTTTCTGCTGCAAATATAATGGTTTAGTATATGACTCATGGGTATTACCCCAAAAGACTATGCCTTATACTATTATAGGGTTGGAAGAAGGTTTAGTAAGGCCGGGTTGTAGGTGCCGGGTTGCTGAGGACTATAGAGATATTTTTATATACTATTTAATTATACACATTTTAAAACCTGTTTTCTGTCAAGCCGTTTTAAAACGTCGATAACGTCGATAAATATTCTTGTTCTTCTAACGATAGTTCTGGGGCCGTGATCACCATCCTGTTAGGATTTTCCGGAAATAGTATACAGTCATCTGTGACACCAACAATAGAGTCTTCATCCGCTTGTCTAACTTGAATTAATCCAATTAAATTTCCTTCTTCTGCAAAGTTCAAACTATCTGAGTCGTTACGCACTTCTGTCGTCTCTTGATTCGTGGCGGAACACTGCTGTATGTTATTATCTACTGAAGGTGGTTTTGAGTTTTTTTTGCGATATTGTCGCTTTTGAGAAACCTTGTGTATAATTGATTGTTGTTCGTCGGGCGGAAATTTAAATAATAATCTGTTTATTAAATGTTGGAATTCGTGATGATAATCTTCTTGCAATAGGGTGAATTTGGATTGCATGATCAGAAATCTTAGAATGCGTGTAACAATCTTCTTTTGCTGGGGTGTATACACGCTCTCCATTTCAAAATGACGCGTTTGCAAGTTCACGATATATTTAAGTGAAATTAGTCATTTACTTTTAAATTTTTAAAGATGTCTAAAAGTCATTTGTTTACACTTTCAGTTGTATGATATATTTAAATGTGATTTAAATGTGATTTAAATGTGATTTAAATGTGATAACTACTTACTTTGAAAAATATATTTTTACTAAACTCTAAAAACAACTTAGGATCATAAGAACTCTCTTGGGCGAGTTGAGTTGTTGAACTGACTGACTTCGAACCAAGAAACGATTCTAGACACTCTCTCGGGGACAAACCAGCCCGGAAATCCGGTTGCAGAACACGGAAACTCGCTCGGGGATCTTGTGTAAATAGTGACCGGCGACTCACACCGTGACCCAGTTGCGCAACACGCAATTGTACTCACACCGTGACCCAGTTGCGCAACACGCAATTGTACAACAGAACTACATTAGCCTTCGTAACCTCGAGAATTTTAAAATTCTCAAGGAAGTGGTATATAAACAAACACAGGAAGCCGCGGTGGCCTTTTGTTGTCCGCGTGCACGTATGTATTGTTGTTACAGTTTAGATGTGGCTAGTAATTTTATACTTTTTATTTAGTGAAAATAATAGTTTTTCCTGGTAAGTTTTAAAATATAACTAAATATGGAGAAGATGAACAAATTAATTGCATTATTAGAGCAAAACAATAATGTGTACGGGAATTTATCGAATCTATCAACCGTAGAAGTGCTACATTTATACATCAAAGTAAGAAATGAATCTGTGCTGGAAATATTGAGAAACAAACTATTAAACTTCCCAACCGACAGTTGGAACATGATTTCTCTTTCAAATAATTTGAAAACGCCATTTTTGATGGAATTCCGACATAAAATTAACTGGGTAATTCTTTCTCAAAACATTAGGTTAACAGCTGATATTCTGTACGGGTTTCAAGATTATCTGGATTTGGACATTATTGTAAAAAGGGGCTATTTCATACCAGAAGATATAATTTTTAAAAAGTATACTGCAATCAACATACAACAACTTCTACGTATGCAGAATTTATCCGAAGACTTATTATTGTTTTTGATTTCGACGCCCAGTGAATTAGAGCTGTGTTATATTTCATATATTGATATAGAATCTTACTTAAACATATCATATTGGCCTTTAATTTGCCAAACACAAGATATGTCGGAGAGATTAATTTCTATAATTTACAATACCAGAGTTAAATATACAAGCAATTCATTAAAAAACCATTATTGGAATCTTATTCGTCGGTATCAAAAGATGAGTCTTCAAACTATGTCACGATTTGAAAAATACCTCAACCGCGATCAGCTGAAATGAACTCTAAAGTATAATGTGCTTGTGTTGTTACGTATGGTGTTCTGAGAATTATTTGTGATGTGGTCTTGTCGGTGGAAATTTAAGTGTTATGAATATTTATACGAAATATTTTATTACGTTGTAGCTCAAATCATTTTTAAGGGTATTTTTTATGATTGTATTTTAACTTGTAAAGTTGTTCCTGTTTAATAGTAAGATTTAAAGTTAAATTGTCCCACTTGTTGTATTATATTTTACACATTATCAAATGAGGAATAATAAACATAAATATACAACTAAAATGTGCCTAGCTCAACTCATATATCATAATTATTTTTAATTATTTTTGATATAATTTATTAGTATGTTCCAGAATGTATTTTAACAGATTTAAGTTTTAACATTCGCTCGCAAAGCATATAAATAGGCCAGAATTGGGTCAATTCACATACCAAAGTTTCGCTAAAATATGATCACTTTAAATAACTGAAAAGAGTATTTTTTAGTATTTTTTAGTATTTTTTATTTAAATTAAACAACAGATAATTTTAATCAAAATATTTGTTTACAAAAATTGAATTAATACAGTTCATATGATAACGGTTTTTAACAAGATCCAGTATAAAATACGATTGAATCAGTCGGCGTGGCGGGCCGATGCAGTTTAGTGTGAGAGAGTAAAGAGGTGTGCGAGTGAGACAGAAATATGGTGAAATCGGACCACTCCCGTTTCCACCTTTTGAGAGGCCTCCACGCATGCGTCATTTGTTACCAAAATTTGAAAGTGGGCTACGTGGAATGTTCGCATCCGGGGCGCGCGGGCGTTGCCAAACCGAGCGTTCTTGTCCAAGGTTGCCAAATCGCACGCCAGGTGCAAGGTTTCGGCCCGATAAAATATCACGGCCCCGTCCTACGGGTCTTAAAAGTCCCCATATTATTCATGTTGAGGAGTAGTATTAAAATGGAGAAGTAAAACCGTCTTGTGGGTTAATTCGCTAACTCAAAAACTTTAAAAAGCCGCGAGATTTTAGCACGACAACGTCCTCTTGGGTCAGTGTTCCTGTATCACTTATACCGATTCTGGGGTTTTAAAGTATTAAGATTTAGGCAGATTCGGGACTTGTACGATTCTACAATGAGTTAATTTTATTTAATTTTAGGGCTCTGGACTTGTAAAATTTTACAGCGATTTCCCAACACTTAGAAACCAACTATTGGGCTCTAAACATTTAATCTGGGGACTAACACCTATAAACATTCGCACTCGCCGCTATTTAACTAACAACTGATTCTAGTGTCTGTCTTATCAAGGCGACACAATTCAAAATGCAATTTTAAAATTGGGGTTTAAAATTATTATTATTTAGGCAGATTCGGGACTTGTACGATTCTACAATGAGTTAATTTTATTTAATTTTAGGGCTCTGGACTTGTAAAATTTTACAGCGATTTCCCAACACTTAGAAACCAACTATTGGGCTCTAAACTTTTAATCTGGGGACTAACACCTATAAACATTCGCACTCGCCGCTATTTAACTAACAACTGATTCTAGTGTCTGTCTCATCAAGGCGACACAATTCAAAATGCAATTTTAAAATTGGGGTTTTAAATTATTATTATTTAGGCAGATTCGGGACTTGTACGATTCTACAATGAGTTAATTTTGTTTAATTTTAGGGCTCTGGACTTGTAAAATTTTACAGTGATTTCCCAACACTTAGAAACCAACTATTGGGCTCTAAACTTTTAACCTGGGGACTAACACCTATAAACACTCGCACAAGTTCACTCGCCGCGATTTAACTAACAACTGATTCTAGTGTCTGTCTTATCAAGGCGACACAATTCAAAATTCAATTTTAAAATTATCTTTTGAAATATTATTATTTGCAAATGAAACATTCTCAGGGTTACCATGTGCCTAGAAACTACCACGCATCCGCGCCACAACGCCGCGAGATTTTAGCACGACAACGTCCTCTTGGGTCAGTGTTCCTGTATTACTTATACCGATTCTGGGGTTTTAAATTATTAAGATTTAGGCAGATTCGGGACTTGTACGATTCTACAATGAGTTAATTTTATTTAATTTTAGGGCTCTGGACTTGTAAAATTTTACAGTGATTTCCCAACACTTAGAAACCAACACAGTGATTTCCCAACACTTAGAAACCAACTATTGGGCTCTAAACATTTAATCTGGAGACTAACACCTATAAACATTCGCACTCGCCGCTATTTAACTAACAACTGATTCTAGTGTCTGTCTCATCAAGGCGACACAATTCAAAATTCAATTTTAAAATTATCTTTTGAAATATTATTATTTGCAAATGAAACATTCTCAAGACTAACCCGTGCCCAGAACCCACCACACACCCGCGCCACAACGCCGCGAGATTTTAGCACGACAACACCCTCTTGGGTCAGTGTTTCCTAACATTTAGACCAAGACTTGGGTTAATTCTGTGAATCGGGATTTTTAAATTTTATCTTATTTTTCGGCTCGGCACTTGTGATTTTTAACTAGTGTTAACCGACAAGTCTCCATGAGTACTATCCGAGTCAACAATGTTATTTCGCTAAATCAAAAACTAAGTTAAATTTAACTACAACAGTTAAAACTGTTTTGTTCAAAGTTCCATTTATGAATTGAACTCTAATTGCTTTAATTTTAATAATTTTAGATTATTGGTGATGTGATCGTTCCACTCAGACTCAGTCCCCCGCCGCACGCAAACACCAACAGAATACGCTTCATTTCTACACACACCCGCGCGTATAAAATTCAAAAAAACGGTTTCAACAAATTCCCCCACCCCCGTCAACATTTGAAATAAATGCACAAATACTTTGCGAATTCTATTTTCTGAGGGTTTATAAGGGAACGGTTCTCCACACATACCAGTAGTTCCTGTAATGAACTCCTGCGTGTTCGGTAAAGTTGTTGTTTGTTTTTGAGTTGATTTGTGATAGGTAACTAGAACCATGGTGGAGAGAATTACATTTTACGAACTCAAAGCTATTTGCCAAAGTATGGGTATCAAGTCAACCCACCTAACTAGGAAAAAGATTTTGTGGAAGATTTTAAATTCTATTAAAAGCGCTGATGGTGTTACCGCCTTTATAGACAAACTTACGGATCCTTCTGACTTGTACAGTTTGTATACTTCATTGGAACAGGAGACATTAGATAACAGCAGTCAATTCCTACACTTCACTAAATTTGAAAAAATTACGGAAAAAATTCATCAACTCCCAGTCAACCTTTGGAGAATACTATACCGGAGAGAACAGTTCACGCATGGGTTCATGTTGAAGTTTAAAGAAGTTTTAAATTTCAACGAAATTGTCATCCACCAAAGACTGACGACTAAAGATATAGAAAGTTTTCATTCAAAAATTAACTTTTCGCTTTTGGTTAAGTACCAAAATCTCTCTGAAGCAGTGTTGGTCACATTCAATCACAAGTTCGACTGGAATGCAGTTGTGGAACACCAAAATGTCCCGGAGTGGATTCTTAGACAGTTTTACCATAAGATTGATCCAATTGTCATAATAAAATCACAGAAGCTGACTCAAGATTTTATGTTGTGGATGATGGAGGGGGTCAATCCGCAGTGTAGATTTCACAATACAGACGAAGAAGAGTATTATAAAACAGTTCTGTGGCCATATCTCATAAAACACCAATCATTAAGTAAAAATGTATTATGCTACATTTACTTCTCGAAAGTGGGTAATCAAATCGATCTTTTAAAACTACTGTTTGGCTCACTAATAAGTAAATGTCAAACTCTTGATTCTTTTCTTCTGGATACGTTTAAAAATATTTTGTGCTGGTGGTCTGTCTCAAAACATCAAACACTCAGAGATGAAGATATTATTAAATATTGCAAATTAATCGATTTTCAAACATATACGTCGCGGGGTTTACAAATTTCTGATTTTGTGAAGAGGAATCTGCCCAATCCATTTACAAAAGTAGAATCTGAAACCGATTGTCCGGTTTGCCTTGACACTAAAAAAAAAGATTGTATCAGTCTTAATGATTGTCAACACATATTTTGTACAACGTGTATATTTAAATGGCTTAAAGTAAATAAATCATGTCCTCTTTGTAGGATTAAAATTCACTTGCCAGGCTACTGTTGGGTATAAAATAGAACTCGCCGCACATATTTGCACATATTTGTACTCATTTGTAAAACTTGTGAAAAATAAATCATATTTAAAAATTTCAAATTGTGTTTTTATTTACATGACTTAAAACAGACCCGGTCTCTAGAGGTTAATCATTAGTCTATTTGAATGTTGTGCAGTGTGGTTTAAAGACAATCAGTATATTTTAATTAACATTGGCAATATTGAGGTTTTTTCGCGTGATATAATTTACCAGAAAACCCTTTGAAAAACGAGTCCATTAGACTTCTTCTTGGTTATAAAACTCATTTTGTCTCCTTTAGAAAAACATAAGAATTTGTTCAGTGTTTCAACATAAAATATTACAACACCTTAGGGGAAATCACCAAAAGTAACAATGTTAAATTCTTTTTGCTATTTCTGTATTTGAAGTCTTTGATAAATGGCTCTGTAAAGGTAATTTTGAATTTGTCAAACTTTAATTTAATTTTAAATGTATGGTTAAAAAAGAATATACCGGTTATAAATAGGATGTCAGCCCGATCCTGGGCATTAAGTCCAGGACCGCGAACCTTGTACAAGGACCAAGGCAACGGCGCAAAACATAGCCTCTCCTGGTCAAGTCAACCCCTACCGTGACGTGGTGTACGAGGCTTTACACATACGGGGCTCTGGCGAAGTAGGTTAAGTAGTATGTAGAGGTTTGTTCTCTCTTAGTAATTTAATAATTGAGTGGTATAGGTAGTTTTAAGGCATGCATATGTTAGGTAGGTTACACAGAGGTTGGGTAAGTCCTCTCTTCGTAGTTATAAGTCCTATCGAATTGCTCCGGTTGCCTTGCGGTGTTAACGAAGAGCAATTCCCTTCCAGCACCAAAACTTTTCATATCCTAAACCCCTCCAAACCTCCTTTCCTTTATGGCTCTTTGCGCTGGCGGTTACAATCCACGCAGAGGGTTTCCTTCCAATTTCCCAATTGTCCCTCACCCGTAGCTTAGAATAGTTTAGTAGTGAGAGCTTGGTTCGTGAAATACGGATACAGAACCGATCAAGTACGTGAAATACGGACACGGTTCTGAAGCTCTAAGTTCGTAAGCTGCGGACACACTATCCACTTTAGTGAAATACTGACATAACAGACTGACTTTTCTGACAACTTAGTTTTTAAGTTAGATAGGGGGAATGTTTTACCACTCGGGTGGGTAGTTTTAAGTTATGCATATGTTAGGTGGGTTACATAGAGCTTGGGTAAGTTGTAGATGGGGGAATTTTCATAAAATACTGACATACTACTGACTAAAAATATGGCCACGGTAGTGAGAGCTTGGTTCGTGAAATACGGATACAGAACCGATCAAGTACGTGAAATACGGACACGGTTCTGAAGCTCTAAGTTCGTAAGCTGCGGACACACTATCCACTTTAGTGAAATACTGACATAACGACTGACTTTTCTGACAACTTAGTTTTTAAGTTAGATAGGGGGAATGTTTTACCACTCGGGTGGGTAGTTTTAAGTTATGTATATGTTAGGTGGGTTACATAGAGCTTGGGTAAGTTGTAGATGGGGGAATTTTCATAAAATACTGACATACTACTGACTAAAAATATGGCCACGGTAGTGAGAGCTTGGTTCGTGAAATACGGATACAGAACCGATCAAGTACGTGAAATACGGACACGGTTCTGAAGCTCTAAGTTCGTAAGCTGCGGACACACTATCTACTGAGTGGTATAGGTAGTTTTAAGGCATGCATATGTTAGGTAGGTTACACAGAGGTTGGGTAAGTCCTCTCTTCGTAGTTATAAGTCCTATCGAATTGCTCCGGTTGCCTTGCGGTGTTAACGAAGAGCAATTCCCTTCCAGCACCAAAACTTTTCATATCCTAAACCCCTCCAAACCCCCTTTCCTTTATGGCTCTTTGCGCTGGCGGTTACAATCCACGCAGAGGGTCTCCTTCCAATTTCCCAATTTCCCTCACCCGTAGCTTAGAATAGTTTAGTAGTGAGAGCTTGGTTCGTGAAATACGGATACAGAACCGATCAAGTACGTGAAATACGGACACGGTTCTGAAGCTCTAAGTTCGTAAGCTGCGGACACACTATCCACTTTAGTGAAATACTGACATAACAGACTGACTTTTCTGACAACTTAGTTTTTAAGTTAGATAGGGGGAATGTTTTACCACTCGGGTGGGTAGTTTTAAGTTATGCATATGTTAGGTGGGTTACATAGAGCTTGGGTAAGTTGTAGATGGGGGAATTTTCATAAAATACTGACATACTACTGACTAAAAATATGGCCACGGTAGTGAGAGCTTGGTTCGTGAAATACGGATACAGAACCGATCAAGTACGTGAAATACGGACACGGTTCTGAAGCTCTAAGTTCGTAAGCTGCGGACACACTATCCACTTTAGTGAAATACTGACATAACGACTGACTTTTCTGACAACTTAGTTTTTAAGTTAGATAGGGGGAATGTTTTACCACTCGGGTGGGTAGTTTTAAGTTATGTATATGTTAGGTGGGTTACATAGAGCTTGGGTAAGTTGTAGATGGGGGAATTTTCATAAAATACTGACATACTACTGACTAAAAATATGGCCACGGTAGTGAGAGCTTGGTTCGTGAAATACGGATACAGAACCGATCAAGTACGTGAAATACGGACACGGTTCTGAAGCTCTAAGTTCGTAAGCTGCGGACACACTATCTACTGAGTGGTATAGGTAGTTTTAAGGCATGCATATGTTAGGTAGGTTACACAGAGGTTGGGTAAGTCCTCTCTTCGTAGTTATAAGTCCTATCGAATTGCTCCGGTTGCCTTGCGGTGTTAACGAAGAGCAATTCCCTTCCAGCACCAAAACTTTTCATATCCTAAACCCCTCCAAACCCCCTTTCCTTTATGGCTCTTTGCGCTGGCGGTTACAATCCACGCAGAGGGTCTCCTTCCAATTTCCCAATTTCCCTCACCCGTAGCTTAGAATAGTTTAGTAGTGAGAGCTTGGTTCGTGAAATACGGATACAGAACCGATCAAGTACGTGAAATACGGACACGGTTCTGAAGCTCTAAGTTCGTAAGCTGCGGACACACTATCCACTTTAGTGAAATACTGACATAACAGACTGACTTTTCTGACAACTTAGTTTTTAAGTTAGATAGGGGGAATGTTTTACCACTCGGGTGGGTAGTTTTAAGTTATGCATATGTTAGGTGGGTTACATAGAGCTTGGGTAAGTTGTAGATGGGGGAATTTTCATAAAATACTGACATACTACTGACTAAAAATATGGCCACGGTAGTGAGAGCTTGGTTCGTGAAATACGGATACAGAACCGATCAAGTACGTGAAATACGGACACGGTTCTGAAGCTCTAAGTTCGTAAGCTGCGGACACACTATCCACTTTAGTGAAATACTGACATAACGACTGACTTTTCTGACAACTTAGTTTTTAAGTTAGATAGGGGGAATGTTTTACCACTCGGGTGGGTAGTTTTAAGTTATGTATATGTTAGGTGGGTTACATAGAGCTTGGGTAAGTTGTAGATGGGGGAATTTTCATAAAATACTGACATACTACTGACTAAAAATATGGCCACGGTAGTGAGAGCTTGGTTCGTGAAATACGGATACAGAACCGATCAAGTACGTGAAATACGGACACGGTTCTGAAGCTCTAAGTTCGTAAGCTGCGGACACACTATCTACTGAGTGGTATAGGTAGTTTTAAGGCATGCATATGTTAGGTAGGTTACACAGAGGTTGGGTAAGTCCTCTCTTCGTAGTTATAAGTCCTATCGAATTGCTCCGGTTGCCTTGCGGTGTTAACGAAGAGCAATTCCCTTCCAGCACCAAAACTTTTCATATCCTAAACCCCTCCAAACCCCCTTTCCTTTATGGCTCTTTGCGCTGGCGGTTACAATCCACGCAGAGGGTCTCCTTCCAATTTCCCAATTTCCCTCACCCGTAGCTTAGAATAGTTTAGTAGTGAGAGCTTGGTTCGTGAAATACGGATACAGAACCGATCAAGTACGTGAAATACGGACACGGTTCTGAAGCTCTAAGTTCGTAAGCTGCGGACACACTATCTACTTTAGTGAAATACTGACATAACGACTGACTTTTCTGACAACTTAGTTTTTAAGTTAGATAGGGGGAGTGTTTTACCACTCGGGTGGGTAGTTTTAAGTTATGTATATGTTAGGTGGGTTACATAGAGCTTGGGTAAGTTGTAGATGGGGGAATTTTCATAAAATACTGACATACTACTGACTAAAAATATGGCCACGGTAGTGAGAGCTTGGTTCGTGAAATACGGATACAGAACCGATCAAGTACGTGAAATACGGACACGGTTCTGAAGCTCTAAGTTCGTAAGCTGCGGACACACTATCCACTTTAGTGAAATACTGACATAACGACTGACTTTTCTGACAACTTAGACGGGGCACCTCCAAAGGTCAAAAAAAAAACTTAGAATATATTTAGTTAGTAAGTTAGGGACCCTATTAAGGACTGTGGATGCGGAACTTAAAGCTTCTCCCAGTCAAGTCAACCCCAACCTTGGCGCCGGTAATGGGGCTTTGAACAAACGGGGCTCTGGCGAATATATATATATGATTTGAATATTGCCACCCGGGATATCTAGGGGCATCACAGACTATTTATTGCATAGTTTCACGTCCTTGTGATTTTCAATTTTTTAAAGATAAAACATATACACATCATATAGTAGGAAGTATTATAGGCGGGATCGTGGATACAAGAAGAATGGGGCCACACCGTATCACCCCGGAGGGTTTGTGTGGCGAAGGGATCATTGAAGACTTTATTTCTATTTTATGTAAAAAAAATGAAGAACGCGCTGACGGATTGAAATTATATGCTTTCCCGACAGTGTTTTTCACGGCAATTGACCAGGGCGGTTTCCTGCGGGTGGAAAGGTGGACCAATAAAATAAAAATTTATGATTATGACATCTTACTGTTCCCAGTACACATCCCCGCACCAATCCGGAAGGATGGGAAGCCCGGTGTATCCCACTGGTACCTAATTGCCGCCTTTTTAAAAGATAGGCTCGTGCGGAGCTACGACTCACTGGGAAATGAGTACCCAGATAGATTAAAAGAATGTTTAAAGTATATCGAGTGGGAAATGGGCCGGTTGGGTGTAAAAATCAACCGGGAAGAGTGGTCCTTAAAGGGGAATCCTAGTGGTCTTAAGCTTCAGACCAATACGGTTGACTGTGGTTTCTGTTTATGCTTATACGCTGGTTGTATTGCCAGGGGCATAAACCCCTCAACTGTCAAATTACCATCAAGCGTGGACCTGAGGAAACTCATCTCCCGGGTATTGCGACAAGAGGGAGCAGAACCCCTCGATGAATTCCTTGAGGCCAACCGAGAAAACCTATTTCCAGGGCATACTCCAACCTACACCGAAGAGGAGTTGCAGAGAGCTATACATGGTATGATGGGGGATATGGTTGGAGCGCTTCAGCCAATTGATTATGCTGATACCCCCCCGACATCACCAACCCACCCCAACGTGGAATTCGTGTTGGACGGAGGAGAAGTCTCCATGGATGTGAACACCGGGCGGGACGAGTCGGAAGTGTACGAGAGTGCGGGAGCGACGGACGCCACTGGGGATCAAGATAATAAGATAGAAGCAATTCATCAAGACCACCCAATGGAGCCGCTTTCCACCCCAGCACCGGACTCTACCAGAACTCCACAACACCAACATCTGCCTCGACAGTACCAGCCTCGCCAAAGACGCTACAGAGCAAAAAGGAAGAGAATCTTCCTAATTGACGGCTCCTTCGTGAGAATTAGGGACGACCTCCAACCCAGATGATATAATTTACCACCCGATATATTGTTGAAAGTGGTCTGCTAGAAGCTGAGGATACACCGAAGAATGATTGCCTTATTTATCAATTTATAATTTACGTAATTTACAAATACTGGCTCCTTGCCATAAAACAGTGACCAGCGTTCCTGAGCAATCAGTCTACCACCGACAGTTCTAAAAATCTTAAAATGGACGGGATATTTAGTGAATATTTGAAGAAGGTGCAAGAAATCACAGCAGACAAGTCTCCAGGATTCTACAAACATGTTAAAAACCCGTTTGATTCAGAATTATTGAAAACAACTCCAAGTACGGTTCGCGGGATTATCGTAAGCCTGACTGATTGTCCCACCGGACATGAAACGAGCAAGTCTGACTTAAGAAGAGAAATAATACAGAAATTGTCAACAATATCTGAAAAAAGAAATATTCTTTGGATTCACATCCCGATAATTGCCAGTTTTGATAAACAGAAGATTCAACAGTTGATTACAGCTTTTCATCCCGTCATTGTGCATATTTTTAAAATAATAATGCGTGCAAGCGAAAAGGATTTTGAATCACAGATTCCGGTTCTGTGTTTAGATAAACATTCGCACAGCTTTGTGATTGAAGCACTAAGATACGCCAATCGTCCAAAATTTATGGTACTACAGGATTATGCTGATACGCCCCAGGAATCACCAACCTACCCCAGCGTGGAATTCGTGTTGGACAGAGGAGAAATCTCTATGGATGTGAACACCGGGCGGGACGAGTCGGAAGTGTACGAGAGTGCGGGAGCGACGGACGCCATTGGGGATCAAGATAATAAGACCGCGGGCTCTATAGAAGGGGAGGAGAGGATAGAAGCAATTCCCGTGGAGGTAAAAATTGAACATAAGGACGACGACACACAACCTCCGCGTTTAATTCATCAAGACCACCCAATGGAGCCGCTTTCCACCCCAGTGATCAACCCCCCAAAAACTCAACCAGCACCGGACTCTACCAGAACTCCGCCAGATATTCATCCAAAGGTCGCCCCACTACAACACCAACATCTGCCTCGACAGCACCAGCCTCGCCAAAGACGCTACATAGATATTCATCCAAAGGTCGCCCCACTACAACACCAACATCTGCCTCGACAGCACCAGCCTCGCCAAAGACGCTACATAGATATTCATCCAAAGGTCGCCCCACTACAACACCAACATCTGCCTCGACAGCACCAGCCTCGCCAAAGACGCTACAGAGCAAAAAGGAAGAGAATCTTCCTAATTAACGGCTCCTTCGTGAGAATTAGGGACCCCAAACCCATATGTATAATTTACCACCCGATATATTGTTGAAAGTGGTCTGCTGGAAACTGAGGATACAACGAGGGATGAGAGCCTTATTTATGATTGCCTTATTTATCAATTTATAAATTATCAAGATAATTAATTTACGATTGCTGGCTACTTGCTATAAAACAGTGACCAGCGTTCCTGAGCAATCAGTCTACCTCTAGATATCTTAAAAAAATGGACGGGATATTTAGTGCATATTTGAAGAAGGTGCAAGAAATCACAGCAGACAAGTCTCCGGGATTCTACAAACAAGTTATAAACGTGTTTGACACGGAATTATTAAAAACAACTCCAAGTTCGGTTCGCGGGATTGTCGTGGGCCTGATCAATTCTCCGTCAAGAAAAACTAAAGATTTGTACCTTAGCACCGGACATAAAACGAGCAAGTCTGAGTTAAGAAGAGAAATGATACATAACTTATCTACAATATCTGAAAAAAAAAATATTCTTTGGATTCGCATCCCGATGATTGCCAGTTTTGATAAACAGAAGACTCGAGAGTTGATTACAGCTTTTCATCCCGTCATTGGGCACATTTTTAAAATAATAATGCGTGCAAGTGCAAACGACTTTGAATCACCGATTCCTATTTTGTGTTTGGGAAAAAACTCGCACAGCTGTGTGATTGAAGGATTAAGATACACCAATCGTCCGAAATTTATACTACTACCCACGGTTCACCCCAACAACATATCAGAGATGGAAGAGAAAATCTCTAAAACTACCTGCAAATACCAGCGTCTTCATCTGATTAGAAGAAAATATTATAATGTTGACATGTTTATTCAAGTATTTAAAATATTTGTGAATCTTGTATCATCAAGTATTTAGTCATATACAATTGTATCATATGTATCATATATATCACGTAATAAATAATTTAACCCTTATTGTTGTTTTTTTCTTTAAAATCTTCCAAACATTTGTAATAATCAAGAAGTTATTCAAATAACCAATTCTTTTGTTTTCTATTTTTGGAAACCATAAAATAAATTATTCTATTTGTGTCATTTGTATTGAAGGTGATTTCAATAATATTTTAATTACAAAGCGTTTTCACGGATACTGTGGTCTTGACATTTAACTTTTAAACCTTTTCAAGTTTAAGTACTCATTTAAATAAAAAACCTTTCAAGTTTAAATACTCAATTCAATGATTATTATATTATTCTGGCATTTGTTGTTCAATTTTATTATGAGCAGATTTTGCAGATTTGAGATTTACAAAACCACAAATGGGTTAAATTGTAGGAAATGCAAACCATTTTAGATTACCCATATTCAAAACTTTTTATTGAGACGTTTCTCGTCTTCGGGGTATTAAAGCATCCGCTTTATAGGGGCAAATTAGGGGGATTTTTTTCCCTCACAACTTAGTATTTTAGTATTTATAATTAAAGCAATTAAAAAAAATTAAATCTTTTGAAAAGAAGGGGGTCTATTTAACTCCCGAAGAGGCAATTTAAGTCAGTGTTGAGATTTACAGCATATGATCAACTATGGAGTATTGTTGCGAGCAGAGATGTTTTAAAATTCCTGGTGACCAGGTTGATGGGAGGGCTTGTAGGAAATGTCACCATTTTGGTTATTGCATTTGTAAATGTAAAAACTTCACAGCCTTCTCTACAGAATACAACACCACGCTCGGTGTGGAATACGGCGGCCGGGGAGATGGTGCATCTCTCAGAAAGAAGAAAGACTCGGATCGCGCTAGCCCGTGTTGTGGTATTAAAATGTACCATTCGCCAGTGTCTGTGGGATTAAATTATAATTTTACGAAAGAAACAAACACTCCTAGATTTCATTACGAGACCGAAAGACTTCATAGTTTTAAGGAGTGGCCAGTTACATTTTTAAGCCCCAAAGATTTATCCAAAGCTGGTTTTTATTATTTGCGTGTTAATGATTATGTTAGATGCGCTTATTGTGGGATTGAAATTGGGTTTTGGAAAGGGGGTGACATTCCTTTCTTAGAACATAAGAAATTTAACCCGTCCTGTATATTTATAGAGAAGTTTTACCCTTTAGAATGTAAATAAAACTAACATTCAAAGGGTGTAGCATTTTATTTTCTTAACCCAAAGTCAGTATTTGAGAATTAACAAGAAATGTGAAAACTTTGGCATGTAAAACAACATTTGAAATAAGGGCATAATACAAATTCCGAGGCTTTATAAAGGAACGGTTCCCCTAATATACCAGTAGTTGCCAAACTCCTGCACTAGTGTTTGGTCTAGTGTTTTGTTCAGAGTTTGTGATTCGGAACCGAAAAGAGCTCTATTTACCCCGCTGATTCCGATATCTAAGGACATCTCAACATGGCTGACCACGCTTATATTATCGATTTTCAAGGATTCAAAGACAATAACAATAATTTTATTATTAAAGAAATTGCACTTACAAAAACCAGCGGCAATTGGTTTCTGAGACACTGGTTTGTGAAATCGCCGTACAATTTTGACAAACTATCTCCGGACTACAGAAGACAGGCGATCTTCAATGCAAACTATTACCACGGAATTCCATGGCAGGAGGGAACCACGTCCTTCAACTACGTCAAGAGACAACTGGCCGCGCTGTTATCACAAAACACCGTCTACGTAAAAGGTCAAGAAAAACAAGTGTTCCTTCAAAGACTTTTTAAGAACGCCAAAGTTGTAAATTTGGACGACATCCCATCACTTAAAAAATTAAAGTCGAGGTATCTAAATAATTTTTGTTATTATCATAGATTTAACGGTTTCATGTGTGCTCTTGAAAATATTTATAAGATTCAAACCTACTTGGAACAAAGAGAATATGAATAAAAATATTAAATGTCTATTGTGTTCTTTAATGCGTGCACCCAAACTTAATTATCTTGCATCAAGATTATAGTAATGATTATAAAAACTGTATTGGTAATTAATATTTTCAATAATTCTAGGAATCTCGTTATTAAATTGCCTTACATGTTTATATATCATTGCAATGTTAGTTATGGAGTGATAATTGGTTGGATAAATTCTCTTGTACAATACTATGTTTGTGGATTCACAGAATCAGCCCAAGCCTTAGAGTTTAGAACAAAAACTGTTAGGAAATGTACACCGGAGGTATTGTTTCTTTGACTATTGTTCATTTTCCAAACCAAACTCTCAAGCGCCTTTGCTTAAGGAAGGGGAAATGATTCTATTTTGACTAACCCCCCCCCAACCTTCCCCTCGGGTATCCCTTTGAATAACATAGTTACAAATGTAAATGCAATTTATTAATTTCTTTATAAGTAATAGATTATAAAATCCAAGGGACCGAAACTACACAATCGAGGACCCGGAGCTACCGGGTACATAAATATTTAAAAATGGAGGTTGTTTTTGTTGCATTTCTTGAATTTCCAATTTTGATATTGTCTCTGATTATACTTATTATATACTTTTTAGTATTTTTAATAAAAACAATTTTAAAATCTTTTGGAAAGAGATAGCAGATAGTCTATTTAGTCTCTGAAGAGGCCGAAGTCAGTTCAACAACTCAACTCGCCTAAGAAAGTCTTGATCCTAAGTTGTTTTTAGAGTTTAGTAAAAATATATTTTTCAAAGTAAGTAGTTATCACATTTAAATCGTAAAATATCAATGTGATGACAATGAAAATACTTTAATATATTAAAACTAATTATCCAGATTCAAGGGCGAGTAGCCTGGAAAGTATAAATATTAATTTAGAAAAAGACTATTGACTATAAAACTTACTTGGATCCGAGACCTAACCGGCCCTGGACCCCGGGCTCCCCCGCCCCAACACTACACCCTAAAACTCCATCTCACAGACACACTGTGTAAATTACAAAAAATCAAACTTGAGAAACGCAAATTTAATAACTCCTTCTAGCATTGGTGAGTACGTTTACGCTTGTGTTCCTCCATTGTCCAAGGCGCGGATAGACCCCCTTTCAGAGAGTATATTTATAGCCTTACACGTATCTTCTTCATCAACAATTCAAAGGGAGGAACGAAAAGTTCCTCCCTTCTTCGGGCAGGAGGAGTGGCAAAAGTGACCAAGGCAGAGTCAAAGTCTGCATTTGATTTTAAGTCCAATTTTATTTTTCGAACAGGTCTTCCGTCACAAAATAGATTTATAAAGATCCAACCAATATTTTGTTCACAAACTCCCCCCCCCCCCCCATTTCAACAGGTACAGCAAACAAATTGCAATAGCACATATCAGAGCTACGTAAGGACGTCAGAGAAAAATATCGTAAAACAATGCCCGAAGAAGGGAGGAACGAAAAGCCCCCCTCCCCTTGAATTTTCAATTTCATGCGGTATACATCAATGAGCCGGGGCTATATTCATTAATTTTAAAATCCAAATTGCCCATTGCTGAGAAGTATCAAGACTGTGTTTTTGAAGATGTCTTACCCTCCATTAGAAAATATGGAATGTATCAGTTAAAGAATGAAAACTCTCAACTCATGCGAGAAATTACAAACGTTATGAAAACTAACCAACAGCTCACTCAAATTAACTTAGAATTTAAAACTAAAAACGACACAATGTGTAAAGAGAACCAGTCACTGAATGAGTTTTTGACATGATCTCTGGTTGCTTTTCGTGGGTTAGAGTAGCCCAGGATTTGAGCAATCTCTTTTGCTTTGAACTAAGGAGTATTTTTACTGTCAAACAGGACAGCAACGGCCTGTTTATTAAATATATAAGAAGTTAAGTGAGACATTTTAAGTATTGTGCGAATCATTGTAGGATAGGTCTACCCCACTTTGGGGTAGACCTACTTCCGGTTGAGTTTTCTTATATTTTTCACTTACATGCGTTGAAAGAGCTTTATGTAACTTAGAGGGATACTCTTTCTTTTGAACCAAGGATTATTTTCGCTATCAAATAGGACGGAAAAGAAGTGGCTCAAATCCTGGGCTACTCTAACCCTAAAAAGGCTCTTCTAGCACATATCAGTGAAATATACAAATCAACTCAACCGGAAGTAGTTGGGACCCAAAATGGGTCCCAACTCAATTATCATGATTCTAAAGTAGTTTTTATATCAGAACCGGGTTTATACGAGTTGATTTTTTCCTCTAAACTACCAGTTGCTAAAACATTTAAATACTGGGTTTTTGTGGCGATACTTTTAGCGCTCTTTATTCTTAAACGTTAACTTCACTCTGCCTCGGTCACTTTTGCCACTGCTCCTGCCAAGGTAAGAACTAGGTACTATTTCACAATACTTTATATAAAATGTCTCAATTAACCTCTTATATATTTAATGATCAATCTGTTACTGTCCTGTTTGACAGAGAAAATAATCCTTGGTTTAAAGCAAAAGAGATTGCTAAAATCTTGGGCTACTCTAACCCAAGAAAAGCAATCAGAGATCACGTCAGAGAAAAATATCGTAAAACAATGCCCGAAGAAGGGAGGAACGAAAAGTTCCTCCCCTTGAATTTTCAATTTCATGCGGTATACATCAATGAGCCGGGGCTATATTCATTAATTTTAAAATCCAAATTGCCCATAGCTGAGAAGTTTCAAGACTGGGTTTTTGAAGAAGTCCTGCCTTCCATTAGAAAGTGTGGAATGTATAAAATCCAACAAGAAAATAATCAGTTGTTACAATCACTTACAAAGTCTCTGGAAAACAACCAAAAGCTAGCTCAAATTAACTCAGAATTTAAAACTAAAAACGACATATTGTGTAAAGAGAACCGGTCACTGAATGAGTTGTTGACGTCCTTACGTAGCTCTGATCTGTGCTATTACAAAATTTGTTTGCTGTACCCGTTGAAATGGAGGGGGAGGAAGTTTGGGAACAAGATATTGGTTGGATTTTTATAAATCTATTTTGTGAGGGAAGACCCGTTCGAAGGAAAGTCATTAAAATTGAACTTAAAATCAAATGCAGACTTTGACGGGATAGAAGTTGAATTTTTGAGCGGTAAGGCTATGCTAAATAGCGGATTCTCTAAAGAAATGGTTATAAAAAAGTAGCTAAATTCTCCACGATGAATTAGAATATAACATTTATTTTGACGATACTTTTAGCGCTCTTTATTCTTAAACGTTAACTTCACTCTACCTCGGTCACTTTTGAGGTAAGACCTTACGTTGCTCTGATCTGTTCTATTGCACGATACTTGATATAAAATGTCTAACTTAACCTCTTATATATTTAATGATCAATCTGTTACTGTACTGTTTGACAGTGAAAATAATCCTTGGTTCAAAGGAAAGGATGTTGTTAAAATCCTGGGCTATCAAGATTCAAAACGGGCATTGCGGATAAATGTTGATGAAGAAGACAAGTGTAAGGCTATAAATATACTCTCTAAAGGGGGGTGTATCGATACACCCCCCTTTAACTTCCAATATCAGTCTAACTTCATCAATGAATCTGGTTTGTATTCTCTTATTTTGCGCTCATTGAAACCAGAAGCTAAAGCATTCAAAAGATGGGTTACAAGTGAACTCTTGCCTTCCATTAGAAAGTATGGAGTGTATAAAATCAAACATGAAAATAATCAGTTAAAAAATCAAAACTCTCAACTCTTGGCTGAAATTACAAGGTCTCTGGAAGACAACCAAAAGCTAGCTCAAATTAACTCAGAATTTAAAACTAAAAACTACATATTGTGTAAAGAGAACCGGTCACTGAATGAGTTGTTGACATTCTCCACGATGAATTAGAATATAACATTTATTTTGACGATACTTTTAGCGCTCTTTATTCTTAAACGTTAACTTCACTCTGCCTCGGTCACTTTTGCCACTGCTCCTGCCGAGGTAAGAACTAGGTACTATTTCACAATACTTTATATAAAATGTCTAACTTAACCTCTTATATATTTAATAACCAGGCCGTTGCTGTACTGTTTGACGGAGAAAATAATCCTTGGTTCAAAGCAAAAGATGTTGCTCAAATCCTAAACTATCAAGATACAAAGCATGCAATCCGTACCCATGTTAGAGAAAAACACCGCAAAACTATACTGAAAGTACAAGGGGGGCGTTATGGGTCCCAACTCAATTATCATGATTCTAAAGTAGTTTTTATATCAGAACCGGGTTTATACGAGTTGATTTTTTCCTCTAAACTACCAGTTGCTAAAACATTTAAATACTGGGTTTTTGAAGAAGTCCTGCCTTCCATTAGAAAGAATGGAATGTATAAAATTCAACAAGAAAATAATCAGTTGTTACAATCACTTACAAAATCACTGGAAACTAACCAACAGCTCACTCAAATTAACTCAGAATTTAAAACTAAAAACGACATATTGTGTAAAGAGAACCGGTCACTGAATGAGTTGTTGACTGAACGGGCACCGAGGGTTGCTGTGATGTCGGGCGGCGATGGACTAAATCATGTTTTATGTGTCCTTATTAAAGAAACTCTTCTGGAACTCTACGGGGTCTGCGAATACAAATGTATTCGCATACAAAAAAGAAAATTTAACCAGGCTCTCAATAAAGCCAAAAATGAAGGTTTCGTACCCTGTTTCATCAAGTCTCCTGTTCCTAATGGGATTAATGTACTTAACAAAGCGAAAGAATTAATGAAGAGTAGTGGTATGCACTTTAACTCTGCATACAACAACATCCTAACTTCTCACAATTTTGTAAATATAGTTGAGCACGTCTTGGACAATGGAGGAACATAAGCGTAAACGTACTCGCCAATACTAGAAGGAGTTATCAAATATCCCAGAATTTGCGTTTCTCAAGTTTGATTTTTTGTAATTTACACATTTTTAAAATGTATGTCTTGATAATATAGCATCTGAAACAACTCATTACTTGTTATTATTTATCCTAAACCAAATTAAAATAAAAAACAAATGTTAAAAAAACGAATATTTGGTTTGATTTGTTTTAAAAATTATCGTTTGAACGAATTAATACAGATAACTTTTGCAAATCATATTAAAGGAAATTGCCCAATTTGTTTAGAGTATAACATCTTAACTCATATACAGTGTGGACACATTATATGCCACAAGTGTTCCAAATTAATTGGTGTAAAATGCGGGCTGTGTAGAGAGAGTGGATTGGTTTATTTATGAGAGTGAAGTTGGGTATTCACTGTGTTGGTTTTCAAAAGGTGAGTACTGGGACCATTCTACAAAATTTTCATAATACTTTCACGCTGGCATTCTGGTTTGACTGAGTTATCAAGTTGCGGGTTACCGATTTGGGATCACGCGATTGTTAACTTTGAGATCTGTTTTAAATCTTACCGCACCAAAGGTTTACAATTATATACAATTTTAATTTAAATACAATTTGATTATTTTCACCCCAGAGTGGGTATCACCCGATATCCACTGATATCACCTTAATCTGATTCGTCACCCCTTTGCCTTTTTGGTGGTGATTTAGTTGGTGGTGATTCTACGCGGACCCGTTTAACCCGCGGGAGTGTGATCCCTACTCGTTTAGTAGTTACAGCCTCATTATAATCTACTAATAATTTATTATATTTTTCTTCTAAACTATTGTGATCATTGTGTAACTCATTAAACTGTGTTTTTAATTTTTCAATCTCTGTTGCGCGATCTGTGTCACTAATTTCAAAGTCATATAATTTATTTTTAAGTTTGTCGTTTGTTTCTAATAACGACTCGTTAATTTTTTTAAGAGTTTCAATTTCCCGCGAATAATTCAACCCCCGTTCTTCGCACTCATTCAGTTCTTGTGTTATTGAAGAATTGGTTTCTTTAAGAGTTTCAACCTGCGACTTAAGAGTACTGTAATTTTTAATTTTGTCCAAAATATTTTGCATCGATGTTTCATTTAGTTGCCCGCTGTTTTTTGAGATTTCAATTAAAAAATTTACCAAATTATCAAAAGAAATATTAGGACATAAGCTATTTAGCTTGGTCATTAAATGCTCATTGAGGAATTTTATTTTTTCATTGAAAGTGTCGCCATATACAAATTCTAAATTTGCTTGAACTTCTTTTAGTGAGGTAATTAGTGTCGTTATATCATTTAGTGAGAATTTTCCATCAAACGATTCACTATAAGTGCGGCTTAACGTATCAATCTGGCTTTGAAAATCTTGAAAATTTGTCACGCCGGTAAAGTCATATATTCGTTTTAAAAATCCGGAAACTTGATTTAATGAATTTACTCCAAACATATTGACTAGGGATTCCGCCTCTTCAAACACGTTAATCATAGTGTTGTTGAAACGTTCGTTGTATATTGATAGCTTACTATTTAAAACTGTTATGCTTGATTCTCCACAATTGTTGTATAACGTTTTAAGCTGCCGCGACGCCTGCACAATATTTAATGAACCAAAATCTGCTAAGTGTTGGGTCAGGATTCCTAAATCCTCTGCTCCAATCAAGGTTAGAGTGTCCACTTTAAACTGTATTAATTCATTATTGTTTTGTTTAGAATCAATATAATTTTGAATCGACTGAAAACAGGTCCATTCATTGTATACGTCTATTGATCCGGGAAGTTTTAAATGTGATGTAAAATATATTCGGGAATATAATTGAATATATTGTTCTGCCGACAGATTACCAACTTCGGTAATTTTGTTACTGGAAAGTAGTTGTTTGAATATTACCACGATTTGAAAATCCTGTTCAAGAAGTATTAGGTCACCTAGTTTTTTTATTCTTAACGTTTCATAAACCCGTTTTGTTATCAACGTTAGTTCACTAAACGAAGTTATTCCCACTAAATTAAATATCGATTCAATCTTAGATTTTATCTGTTCCAAATGCTGCCTCAAATCATCTTGACGGCTTGTTGAAAAATATGATCCAATTTCGTTTAAAACTACCAAGCTATCGTTAAACCTAGTGGCAAATTCTTTAAAATCGTCCAGGCTCGAATCAACGTTTAGATGTGTAAAAGATTTTAATGCTTCTAATTTATTTCGACAGTCTTCGTCTTGTGTGAAATCGATTTCCATGTTTTGCGGATGGAGCAGATTTAATAATTGTTGTACAATTTTAAATAACAGTTTCTCGTTCGAGTGTCTAGTCATTATAGGCGATGTGTCATGATAACCACGTATAGTGGTGACCATACTCTTTAGCCTGTTGGGAAACTTTATATCATTTAAACATTCTTGCAATTCTGTAGTGTAGGACGTCCATGTAAAGTAGCTATTTTGATTTGTCAACATGTAGAATATTGCATCGGTTATTATTGTAAACAAATCAATTTGGGGTACCTTCTTCGGTTCAATTAAGTAGAGGTTGTTGTATACATCTTTTAACAATTTACTAAACAAAGACTTGGCCTTTTTATTTTGTTTATCAAGAACGGCTTTTAATATAAGAGACTCGACCGTTTCACGCATTTTTATTTATGATTTTATGCGTTGATGGTAATATTGCTAGCGGCAAGTCTACTTTTACTGAAAGTCTTTGTGATTTATTAACAACACGAGGCTATAATGTTAAACTATTTACAGAACCTCTAGACAAGTGGCGGAATGTGGGGGGTTTAAATTTGTTGGAATTATTTTACAACGACTCCAAAAGATGGGCTCTAACATTTCAAATTAACGCGCTGTTAAGTGTTGCAGATATTGAAAAAAGTGCGGTAATACATTCTTTAAACAATTCAATTGTTATCATGGAGCGATCTTCGTTTAGCATTTTTGAAATATTTTGCAAGTACTTGAGGGAAAACGTGTTTAATTCAGCAGAATCTGCTATAATTGAGGATTTTAAAACTAAATATTCAAGTATAATAGATTATTATAATAAAATCCTCTACATTTACATCAGAACAACTTCTGATATTTGTTACAAGAGGTTAAAAGAAAGGGCGAGACCCGAAGAGATTGATTCAATTGACCAATCGTATTTACAGTCTCTTGAAGATTTGTATGAAAAAAGTGTTACCACTCTTCGAGTGCCGTTAATTACAGTCAATGGAGAATACGATAAGAATTCGATTGAAGATGCCAAGAATATGTTTGATAACCAAAACACGGTAAATGAGATTTCAAATTACATCAGGCTGTACGGTTATTAAGATTTAGCTTTATATACAAAAATATAAACATTACAAGAAATATAATAAGGACAAGAGTTAGTGAAATATTTACTAATGGAATTACTATTATCAAAGTAATAAATATATATTTAATTATTTCTGGGCTTCGATCCGCAGTTTTAATGTGGGAAAATATCTTATTATAAGAAATGTCGATTTTTTCGGTTGATAAATCTTCCATATAACATTTTATTATATCAAGAAGGTTTTTTATGCCCCCATATTTCAAATCATATGCATTAGAAACTTTCTTTTTTAATTTTAACTTCATTACTTCCAAATTTAAAATTGTTTCGGGAGTGATAGTCTGTACTTTGATTTTATCATTAAAAGTTGTATCAAACTTATTCATCAAAGTATTAAACTCTAGGGAAGTCAGTGCTTTGTTTAACTTTAACGTATCCACAATATCTAATACCGTACCTAAAAAATATATTATAAACAATTCCCAGTTTCCAGCTACTCTTGCACATACAGTGAGAACTTTCAAAGTATTTAGTATTAACAAATCGGTGACTATATTGTTTATTTCTAGTAAAATTATACTTTTAGATATGTGCTGATTTAGGTTATTCGTAAACTTGTAAAGGTATTGAATAGACAGGTTACTAACATAAAGGGAGATTTCTGGCGTTGAACCCACTATAAAGTCTTTTGTAAATTCGACAAGTTTACTTTCAACTTTGGAAATATTGTATTCCGAACTTTTTTTATTACAAGAGTACGGAGATATGACGTGATCAGTTATTTCATGATTGAATATCAAACTTGGGTGTAATAGTGAACGTATCAAAGTTTTACCAAACATATATTTTTCGAAAAAACTTTGCACGCTGGGAAGAAAACATTCGTTATTTTGAGCGTTAAATGATAAACCAAAATATTGACAGTACTCTGGCGACATAAAACATTTATTCAAATTCTGATCCCAAAGCAAGGGGGGGATGGATTTATCATCACTGGGCTTTAAACAAAATATTTTCTTAGGTAAGTTGATTAACCTACAACATTTTAAGTTCTTATCAAAATACACGTCCAGTGGCTCATTCGCTTTAAAACAATTATCTTGACAAAAGTCCACTTGAACCCTTTCGTTAAAATTTGATTTACATATTAAATTACCATCCAAATGGGGAAACTGGCAATGGGATCTTACAACACCCTCCACACAAAACGCTGCGATATTTTTGCATCCATTTTCATCAAATGAAAACGTATAATCGTTTGGATAATGTTTCAAGAAACTCTTTGTAGGGGGTCCACCATATTCTAAATAATTCCATGGCTTTTTTGTAACTATCACGTTTTTAAAATAAAAATGATTTGCATTTTTTAAATTTATAATTTGATTACATATTGCTGTTCTTTGACAGTATTTAACAACCTTTTCCATTTTTTATATATTTACATAGTTTTGCATATATATGTGAGCAATTCCTACGTTAACTTCATAATAATGTCTTCCACCAGTCTTGAATACCAGGAATTGTTGGCCAATGACGTTTCCGGGCGCTTATTCAAATTCAATAACCGCCCATCGGCAAATGTAAAAAACGGATTGATATTCGGTTTTCAGCGATTTAACAGCAATACTATAAACGGTATTTATGTTGAAAATATGTCTTTTTTCGAAAGGAATTACGGGACAGATAGTTCCAGCGTGGTGAAATGTAATTTTCGGGGCCATGCTGATATTCAGAATGACAATTTAAGAGACGTGCTTACTCAAAAAATTAAATCCAGCTTATATGAAACTTTAAAAAAGCACCTTTTCACAGAAGATTGTAGATTGGTCCTCAGATTTGGAGGAATAAGCACCTGTGCGGGAAATCAGGATGGCTCTAAATATCAAAGCATACATTTGAAGTGCTCTCAGGCCAAGAAACTGTTTGAAGATGTTTATTCTACTCAACTGTGTGTTAATAAGCCAAATTCACTCTTAGTCCCCTGTTTGTATAACAATTTTGTACACGATCACAAAGACTTTAACAAAATAAAATATTACTGTGACGAGACTACGGGGAAATATACTATGTACAATCATGAGGAATCGAATGAACGAAAATTCACAATTACCCATTTTCCAAGAATCCACCCCGACGAGAACATCTACCTACTATACTCAAACAAGTTATCCGGTCTTGTAAACATCCTTATTACTGGCGTATACATCAAAGACGATTCTGTTCTGAGCGATACGATGAAATTGTGGTGCATTATCCAATCATCACACTTGCTGAGCAACGTTTCAGAAATATCAACCCCTTTTTCACTTGACCAGGAGGAAGACGCTGATGACATCTTAGATTAGTATTTTAATATAAATTGTTTTATGTCATGACAAACATCCAATATGTCAAATAAATGTTTACTCCTCTCTGGTTTCCAAACAAATCTAACCCCAGTAATATGTTGAGGAATTTGATTAATGTTGTTTGTTAATGTTGAGATATAGTTTAAAAGGCGACTTTCATATTTAATCATACACTCTGTACTATTAAATATTAAAGTAACAATCCATAGTAAATATTCCAAGCCACCTCTTGTTTCATACGTGAAATGTTTGTTCTCAGTAAATTTTTCTGTAAGATGTTTTTTCAGTTTTGTCATATTTGAAAATATAGCAGTGAATATTTGCTGTAAGTTTTTATGAAATTGGCACCATAAAACCGTTGAGTAAATTAAATTTTGTAAAACTTCTGTTAACATTTTATCCAACATTTTTATTCATTTTTATTATGAAAACACGATACAGCTAGGCCCATAATATGGTAAGTGTTGTTCATAGATTTAACGGTTTCGTGTGTGCCGCTGAACACGTCTTTAAACTTCAAACCCACAGCAAAATGGTATATGAATAAAAATATTCAACATCCGTTGTGTTCTTTAAAAAATGGGTTTGCGTGCACCCATTACGGGTAAATGTTTAATTCTTTTGTAAAACTGTTTGCAAACATAATTATCTTGCACGGTAATCTTTTTAATATTACTTACACATAAATCAATTATTAACCTTTCATAGTATTTATAAAACAAAACCCAAATATGTTTATTAATCATATTTATTACAATTGTCTCATAAAAAGAACAGTCACCGGTACTTAGAGACAATGGGTTTATGTTTATGTAAACAGTATTATCCTCGACGAGTTTTTTTTTACTGCCGATTATTATATTTATATCATTTAAAACATTTGAAACCGCGATGGATTCATCAAGTTTATAGTTAAGATTATTAAAACTATATTGGTACTTAATATTTTCAATAATTCTAGGAATCTCTTTGTTAAAGTCGTTATTAAATTGTTGTATATGTTTATATATCATGGCACTGTTAGTCATGGAGTGACAATTGGTTGGATAAAATCTCTTTTATAAGTTCGTTTTTTACAATACTAGATTTGTCAAAGGGATACACAATTGCGTTAATATTCTCAAGATATAGTGAGTTGACTCCTACGAGAACTAAATGCACCCTGGAATCTGTTTTCTGTATCCCGATTTTTTGGAAATCCTCTTTTGACATAAAGTACGAGTATGCAAGTTTTTTCAGCCAAGTTTTTAATTCATATTGATTT
Source organism: Allygus modestus (assembly GCA_963675035.1). Taxonomy (NCBI): domain Eukaryota; kingdom Metazoa; phylum Arthropoda; class Insecta; order Hemiptera; family Cicadellidae; genus Allygus; species Allygus modestus. Next base: position 257,723,250 of record OY776111.1, on the reverse strand, counting down.
GAACCAAAATAGTTATCTAAAGCTATAGATGGATTGGTTATTTTTGAAACTGTTTCCACAATTAATATTATCATATTAAAAAATATTAAAAATGCAGTTAGCGATATTATTCTTATTATACTTTATAATTCACTTAATAATTCACTTAATAATAGTGGGTTTGTATGAATGTTCTGCTGCCAGAGTGCTTGTACTCTGTATTCTGACCGGAATGGAGTTGTTTATTTTATACAATCACATCAAGATTAACTATTATTTACTTAATAGAAAAACAAATTAACAATGCTTAGAGCCTTCGTAAAATCTCTCAGGGGGTCCTCTTCTCCAGAATTGAAAATATTAAGTCCAAACTTTAATGAAATTTTATCTAAAGAAAGTTTGAGTGAAAATAGCGTTAGACACTTTATTCTAGATCTTGAAAGTGGGAAAAGCTTTGATAGTGCTTTAAGAAAACTAATAACTGAAACAAACCTTTCAGATTCTGAAATTAAACTGTTTCAAAATGAGCTGACGAAATCTAAGGGCATCGCTGAAGTTATGGTTGTTCAAGATTATATAAATAAATCCGACATACTGGAGACTTTGAAACTGGACGTTTTACCCAAGGACGCTGATGAACTGAACGAATTAATAAAGACAAATGGCGATTTAAAAAATAAAATACAATCATTTATAAAATTAATAAATAAACATAAAATAAAGTTATCGTTAATTACCCTGACACTAGGTTCAGCGGGAAATTACTTATTCCAGGCGGCTAAAAATCTTTCCGGTTGTTATAGATATCAAATCACACCCTCTGGAAAATACAAATTGCTCTGTAAAGTCAACGATTGCGGTTTTAATATTGAAAAACATTCCTCAATTAATAATGTATTCTGTGACGAACCTTGTCTACCGGATATTTGTGGTGAGAATTGTATGAAACGTACGACAGACAAATTTAAGTACGTCTGTGTTCAGTTACATTGGTATGACGTCGTCAGTGTTGTCACTAAACAATTTTCAAATACTTTAGGTAATTTTTTTATTCAGTCTTTAAAATATGTGTTTATATTCTTAATTGTGTTTAGTGTTTATACTTTCTCGGATAAATTGAGTTTATTTTACAGAATCGCTCTAGGATTAATAGTTTTATCAATTCTTGTTATAAAACTTATTTGATTTTTGAAATAATACGCGACTCACATCCGATAGTTTTTTATAGTTTTTTGATAGTTTTTTATAGTTGTTTAATAGTTGTTTATAGATATGATTTAACCGGGACATTGGGATAGTTAAAAGGTTTCATTAAAATTAAAAAAAAAATACACGGTTTTAAATTTAAAAAAATCACTTTTCACCTCTATATAAAGCGACTAATCAAGCATTTTGTTAGTGTTTAAAACATGTCAGACGCGTGTCTTTTCTACGTAAAACTTAGTGAATCCGCTCGGAGTCCCTTTAAAGGTAGCCGAAATGGTGTAGGGTTTGATTTACACAGTCCAGCCAATTACGAACTACCACCGAAATCAATTATAACTATTCCTACAAATTTGGCATTTAAATTCCCACCATCAACGTATGGTAGACTGGCAATGAGGTCCAGTTTGGCGAAGTACGGCCTAGAAGTTCTAGGCGGGGTGATAGACCCAGACTTTAGGGGCAATGTTGTTGTCGTTTTGAAAAATTCAGGACCAAATCACATCATAATACGAGAGGGACAACGATTCGTTCAATTGATTTGTGAAAAGGTGGAATTTCCAGTTTTAAAACAGGCTTTGTCACTTGATTTCACCGAAAGAAACGAAAAAGGATTTGGATCGACTGGAAAATTTTAGGTTAATTTTAGGTTATTTTTGGTACATTTTTTGGTAAATTTTTTGGTACCTCAACGGGCTCTAAATAGGCTCTCAAAAAGGTAAATTTAGGTCATAAAGGCTCTCATTTAGGTCATTGGACCTATTTGGACCTATTTGGACCTATTTGGACCTATTCGGACCTATCTGGATCTATCTGATCGTATTGAAATTTTTGTTTTCAATTATCTAAATTTACTTTTAAAATAAATTGTGAAGTATATTTGTTAATGGTATTAAAGAATATTTTAAATCTTAACACGTAAAAGTGCCATAATTGTTTTAAATATTCCAAATACCTAATAATTAATATAAATATATATCCCACGTTTGATAAAAATGTGAATCCATTAATGTTTTGCAAACACAAATTGTATATATGTTTATAAAATACATTAACTTCTTTTATTGTTGTTTCAATTGAATTTATATAATAATCAACCTCGAATAAATACAAGTTGTAAATTTTGTTTACATAATTTAATTCATCTACTATACTCTGAGGAGTTAAATATTTTAAATTTCTGCTAATTAGCTGTTCCAGACTTGAATTCATTGTTGTATTTTTAAATAAATCAAAACTTTATTTGAGTTGTGTGTTACAAGCTGTGTAATTATGTGTAATTAAAAATAAAGTTACAAACTGTATCCAAGTCTAACATATATAACCCATATAACGCCCGGTGTTTGTAACAATGTGTCGTAGAACCCGTCCTGCTGGAAGGTGTGGGTCGAAAAATACTCAAATTTAGAAACGCCGGAATCACTATGGATTTTGGTTTACGATGAGTAACGAACACCTAAACAGCACATCTTGACTTGCAAGTATTGCTGATTGACGACGTGAAGGTAACCCGAATATCGGGCAAAACGTTAAACTGATAAACAAGCGTTATACATGAAAGGTGCAGACACGTTATACGTCTGAGGTACCCGGGTCGGGTCTGATCTTTAAATATATCTGGCGAACACAACGTTACACATATAAGTTCAGGGGGTACTAACACACTTTAAGGACTGGCTGCATATGACTGTCTCGTCCACATATAACTGAACAATACTACTCAAATAACGATCTAGTTCTAAATGAGAACAAAACTGTACAGATTGACTTTTCCACCAAAAAACGCCTGTACTATTCTCCATGAATATTTAATAAAGAATATTGTCTATATTGGTTTTTTAGTTTAGACAATTACTGCGGGGGTATAGTCCTAGCATTTCAACGCTTCTAAGTATAATGTTAGCTTCAAACCCCAACGGTTTTATTCATCGTCCAGATTACTGTGGCTTGATATTATTTAGAGCGAAATTGAGTTTACTGATATCGTGTTGACTAAGCTTTATAATTTGTTTAAATAAGGGTACTAAAACGAATACCCTGGCGACGCGACACACGCATGATACATTTTCGACTTCCGAAATACTCAAATATTTACACATCAGTTATTGTATTCATTCTCGAGAATAACTTTTCTGGACGTGATAAAAATAAGAGCTAACTGTAGAGCTGCTGACTTTACCGAACATCCACAGCCTGGTGTAATTTCATTCTGTTCGATAAAAGAACAACCACATCTTGAACAATTGTATTTTTTGTTAATGCAATTTGAAGTCTTCTGAGATGACTCGAATCGAACCACTCGTTCATAGTTGTCAATATCAGCTACACTATTATTAAAACATCTACGACATATCTGAACGTCTTCTCGTTTGTAATAACAGATCAAGGAGCTCATACAATTTATACAATGTTCGTTGACAAGTTGTTCATATATTTCACAAGGGAGTTTATTTATAACTGCAACTAGTTCATTAAACTGTTGAAACTCCTCCAGAATAGTTTTTTTAGTTAATTCGTATAAGGACATCATGAGTGCATGCTCGTCTCTAAAACAAAAATAGGTTTATGTTATTTAAAAACGTATAAGAATACAAGGAGTTGTAACGTAGTAGGATACGTGTTTTAAAAATAACTCTAATGTTCTTTAGCAATGACATTAAAACTACATGATATAGTAGAGCATATCAGCAGCTTTATTGTTTCACACAATTTTGTATTAAAGAATTCGGTACTACCGACGAATCAGGTTATTACCCATACAGCACACCAGGTCTAAAACACGTTTAATAGTCGTTTAAAACAGCTAAAAATTATACGACTAATTATTAACCACATAAATGACGTTTTCGAAACGTGCCCGGTTATACGTCTTCGCTTCCACGTTTAGGAGATGACAAGACTTAAACCATTTTAAGACGAGCTCATATTAACCTTATAGAAGATGTTTTCAAGACATGCTCCATTGGGATTGTTAAATTTAAGTTCAAAAATGAGAACGTCTCAGTTTTTTCAATCACTACTAAAATACACTATTTATTTAATCCAGATTTCAAATATCACTTCATCTTCTTTATTTTAATTTTACAAGGGAAGTCTTCAAAACATCTCTAAAGGGTTTATTGTTTACCACAGTAATTCGTGTTAAAGACGTCTAAAATGCATAACCGATTTTGAAATAAAACGTCTGTGGCCGATTTAACATGGACTTGGACAAATATACTGTCAATATGGGGTTAAAGTCTTAAAATGAAATCGAATTAGATTTGTATTAATTCTAGCTTTCAAAAATAGTTCACTTAAGTCCAGAATTAATTTAAGTTTTTGTTTTATTTGCATTAATACTTATATTTACCGATAAATAAAACTTAAATCACTCATTATCACCTACTAAAACGTCTTAAAGGTAAGTAATACAAAAAAGCTAGTGGTTTAATTTGAATTGATGAGTAATTAATACAAAGTATTATTTGTCGATTATAAGATTAATAAAACACGTCCACAAAATGTTATCGAATCCAACGTAGGTGACGGATTGTAGATGTCAAGATTGCGTCTTAGGGCGGTCCTATACTTCTCGCTGAACAGGCCCAAACATTCAGCCTATACACAAAAGAATGCTCTGCGTCAATCACTATGTATTTGTATTTTAAATTCAGACGAATCATACATCTGATTGTAAGTGTACGTATGCCTTCAAGCGTCTCAGATAGATGCCAGACCAACAAATATTTGGAAAAGCATTCCTTTTAAAATGACTTTTAAATAATGTTAATGTGTGTGTTAATGTTATTTAAGAATTCATTGCGGACATTTTCTATAATTTCTTAAATAACATCAACTCCCCATCACTAACAACGATGTAAACAAATAAATGAAGTTAGTGTTTACGAAATACAATGTCCTTGGTTTATCAGCTGTGTAAAACAATGTTAAAAATGATCAAAACTGCTGATTAAATTTGAATAAAAGCCATTAAAATTTATAATAAACATTTATTTAAGGTCTATAGATAAGGCAGCGGGAGATATAAGTGAGAAAGCTCCTGCCACCTATCGGGAACAGTCGGAACTACCTCAGAGTTCAAGTGGTTCGACGATTCTCCGCTTGGTAGCGTTCGCGTCTACAATACCAACATTGTTTCTACTTATTGTTGTCAATACCGCGTGCCTTAGCCTAATCACGTGTTTGCCGCGTTTGTTGCCCCCACTCGCCACTCGACTGCTTGTGATGAGCATAGCCGGCGGTGAACTTTAAAATGGCAGAGGGGTCTAAAAGATTAGAAAAGTCCAGCTGGGAGGGGGACGCACTCGCTTCTGAAAACGTCACGACTCCTCCTCCGCTGAAAATCAAACAATCCCATGATCCGGGCATGCTAAGATAATAAGATAACTTACGGTCAGCGACACGCCCATTCGTAGGCCGACACTCTACCGCTTCACTCCTCACTGATGTCCCCAGAGGATGGACCCAGAAGATAGACTCGGTGGGATCTCGTCGACACCGGCCACCGGACCTAACTACAAGACGTCCCGGCATGCCGGGACGTGGGGTGTCACAGAGGTGTTTGTATTTTTTTAAAAAAATAATATACAATAGACTAATTATGTGAGAAGCTTAACAATATTTTCAAGGCAGGATCGAACCAGGTACATAAGTACATCAGTACATCGGATAATATATGACTTAATACCACACAAAGCCGCATACCAAGTTTCATAAAAATATATTCACAAATAAGCGATATATACAATTTTAATTATTCTCCATAAGAATAGCATTGGTGATGAGTACATAGGTTTGCTGAAACAAGGAACACAAACAATTGGTTTAAATATAAATATAATTTAACTGGGTGAAGCCACATACCAAGTTTCACAAAAATACATCCATAAATGATATATAGCATTTTATTTATTCTCTATAAGAATAACATTGGGGTTGAGGACGGGGGTTTGCTGCAACGAGGAAGACACCCAATCTTGGTTTTGAACATTTTATAGAGCTTAAAAAAACAAATGATTTAGTATTTTAAATTATTAACCTAGGTTAAGTGGTTGCCGAGAAAATCCAAAACACCTGCTCATAAAATCTCTCATGTTAATCTTATGGGAAAGGGGGTTTTGGATTTTCCTCTCTTCATTTTAATGTAAACTTCACATTTGCTTTTACCAATCAATTCAGCTCTAAAAAACAATCATTGTGATTCTATGTCAAACCGTTGCAGAGATATTCAAAGTGCTAAACACAGTACATTGTCCAATGTTATCCCTATAGAGATAAATCTCTAAATCTCGATTATTTTTTAAACTTGGTATATGGCTTCATTTCGTTGTGGTCTATTGATAATTTTCCAAAAAAACCAATATTTTTCTCATGGTTCCCGTAGCAGCAAACCTGCATACTCAAAGCCCATGTTATTCTTATGGAGGATAAGAAAAATGTTATGCATCACTTAATCGTGAACATAAATTAATATAACTTGGTATGTAGCTTCATCTAGTCGAGTTACATTAATATTTGTATAAAAATCCATAATTTGTGTTCCTTGTTGCAGCAAAACTTCGTACTCAACCCCCCTTTATACTACACTATGTCCTGAAGGGTTTTTGAACATTTATAACTTTCTCTCCAGTAAACTGCATCTGACAGTAAATGAAACATTATGCACATTTACCCGTAACCATATACTTGATGAGATATCTGACTGGTGTCTCGATAGTAAGGAACAGTACCGGGGAGAACAATATGTAGGCTGGATATGTAGGCTGCAAAACATAGTCAGATCAGTATGATGCAAATCCAAAATCGTGATCCTTCTCTTATAATCTGGATACCTTTTAACTATAAGAGAGCAAACGAAACCAAACTTTTGTTCATTTATATTTTTGTATAGCATTTTTGTTGATTCGTTATAAGAGAGTGATAAATAAAATTGTTCCAGAAAGTAATTGCAGAATTCCCGTAATTCTCGCCTGAAGGGTTGTTCAGCCTGTCACATATATTTGCAATATGTACGTGTTAAAATTTTTATGAACCCGGGGAAATTTGGGTAACAAATTTAACTCATGTTAAAATGTTTAAAATCTTAAAATCTACCCCATTACTGTAAAAAAATTGTAAAAGTGTTAACAAATCTTCATGTTATACACTTTACACTACCAAACATGATAAGTTATAATCTTTAAATTGAAACCAAAGAATTCTCGTTATAAATATAATTTATTTTACATTTTTAAAACATGTTTCAAAATGAACATTATAAAGCCTAGAGGTCTTTTACAACTTCCTTCTTGCAGCATCTTAATGACTTGTGACAGTCATAACAAGAATATTACTGTCAATAGATTTTATAGATTATCAACAAAATAGGAGCATAATATGATACATTAAAGGCATACTAGAAAATTAAATTTGTTTCAAGCCTTGTTCTATCAGCAGTTATCCCAACTAATATATTTGTGGTCAGCACAGATCGTGCATTCCAATGAAACCATTATTGAACTTGCCGATAAGAGTAACATGGACATAGCGTTTTCCTCCCATCTTAGGTAATAGGTACGTGGTAAACGACTGATGAAATTGATAACTGATTATCAACACAGTGCATGCTTTATATCACTAATTGAAACCATGTTTGGTGAATCAGGAGATATGATCATCATTAGAACCATTCTGCATTGAAAATTGTAGGACATGGTTAAGTCTATCCCCGCAGGCTTGCAACACATTGCCACTACATAATTGGACGAAATATGCTCCCTTCCCACATTAATGATGCCAAATATTCCTACCTCTAAAGTGCATTTCTCGCTGATCAGATCAGATCTAAGATACAACATCTCGATTTGCTACACAAGTTTTCGCAACAATAGCTTTTGTAAGATGGGTAGGAATAAAACGTTGAAAACTGTATTTCTACAGTTATGTTGAACATGTACATAATCATTTGATAATAAACCTAATTTAGGGGATAATTTTAATAATCCTAGGCAAATAAAATAAGAGAATACAAACCAGATTCATTGATGAAGTTAGACTGATATTGGAAGTTAAAGGGGAGTGTATCGATACACCCCCCCTTAGAGAGTATATTTATAGCCTTACACTTGTCTTCTTCATCAACATTTATCAATTTCATTACATTCCAAATTAACTATGCCCACGGATTTCGGAAACATTTGCTGTGCTCCAATTGTGTACTAGATAATTTTTATTGTTTACTAAAAAAACCTTTTACTAAAAAAAAACTTCTTAAAGATATATGATACTGAAATATTACCACATCTATTTCCCCCCTTTTATTAGTTTATTAACAAACACTTTTATGAAAAATTCACACTAAAGTTAAGACAAAAGCATTTTATTTTTAGTGAAAATACAAAAAAATAATAGAACTTCAACGTTATTAGTTACACTGAGAAAATTCATAGAGTGGGAGAAAAATTTGTGGAGGAAGTGATGAACTTACGGCTAGCACATGCTTACATGTTTAGATTTACAATCACTTGACCAAACCATATCTGCAAAATAAAAATTGGAACTTTTAATACCAATGGGGGAAATTGAGATTTTCCTGAATGTTGACAGATATATAAATCATAAAAACATTTTGGAGTTTTACCACGATACCACGATACCACTTTCAAATTTGGCACAGTGGGGTTCCCATATGATTCCAAAATCAGTGCTTTAAATACAGATTTATTTGTTATATATTTTTAAAATTTGCAAATAACAAATTATTTAAAAATCTTGTTTTGGACCGTTTTCCTTAAGTGCTAACTCAAATTCTTAATAGAATATAACTTATAACTGAACACTACCCCAGCCCATTCTTGGTTTAAGGAGTATAACGATAACGAAAGTGACAATTTATAGTTTAAATATGCAATATACCTTTAGCCAAGGATCTCTGCCTATTGCTTTTTCCTATGGATCCCACGAAAGAGCTCTGAAACTATTGTAAATGCACCACTGTTCCAAAAAAATATGTGTTTTATTTTAAAACAGACATATCACATTTTTCTAGACATTCAAATGAGGAGATATAGTTTTAGTGTCTAGTAACCATAGGCATTTACAAGAGGCAGTGATTTTTGGCTTTAGGGATACACTTATATTTTAAGGCCTGAAGCATATGGAGTCAAATGGGATAAAAAGCTAAAAAAAATTTTAAGGTGTTATCATATATAAAACCCCTACAATGTAGCTGATCAATTGTTCACAAAACATAACTCCAAATGAATGAAGAAATAAGGAATGTAGAGCAAGCTGTTCACTTACGGACAACAGCTCTGAGTATGTTTCCTGATTAAGATGTAAAACATTACAATAGTATTAAATTAAAATCTTCCTTATAACAAGGGACTTATTTGTTTAGCCAGGAATACTTTTCCCATTTAAAATGTCAATGCAAGATGCAAGATATAAGCATTCATTAAAATTATGACGCTTGTTTCTTGGAATTAATAGCAGTTTATGAGGAGTCAGAGCAGATGTTTATGTACCTTTGAGAGAGGCTCCTTCCGGCGTTTGTAGGTGTAGAGCCCCACCAGCAGGATGTAGGATGTTCCGCGAGCGAAGATGAGTGACAGTCCCGAGCGCACAGCGATCTCCAGCAGAGCTTGCGAGCCGCCCACTGACTGTTCCGTGATCAGCCGACCCCCCGCACCCGAGTAACCTTGAGTCTTTCCCCGTGAACAAGTGTAACAGTACCGTTACAAATCTATGCCTAAAAGTAAATGTGAAGTTTACATTAAAATAAACTGAGGAAATACCTTTTCCCCATAAGATTAACATGGGAGATTTTATGAGTAGGTTTTTTGGATTTTCTCCGCAACCACTAAACCTAGGTTAATAATTCAAAATACTATATTATTTTTTTTTAAGCTCTTTAACACGTCAAACCCCAAATTAAGTTTTTTAAAAATTGTAGGTGAAAAATGCAAAAAACTGTTTTAATTATTATATTTAAACGTCTTATGTCTTTTTCGGGATCGAAGTCCAAATGAGGTGCAACCAGTTGCTCAGGTTGACCAGCCCCCGGCAACTGACCATAATCTCCTCCTCGGTCATCTCCTCGGCCTGGGGGAAGTCATCCAGCGCACAAAGCACCATGGCCTCCACCAGGTTCCGGCACAGCGGCCTGCACACCTCAACACAGATGCGGCCCGTCTCCATTATTCTAGCCATGTTCCTAAATTTAGGATTGGCTATATCCAATTGTTCGATTGTCCACCCGTTTCCTCGCACCATTTTCTCTCTTACCCATAATACGGTGAAGAATCTTCTGAGATCATAGAATACCTCATCGTTGTTTAATGCCTCTTTTAGGGGGCAATTAGTAGTGAGGTAAGGACAACAATCATGGATCCTCGTTTCCCAATTTTCTTCATCGCATTTTGAAAAAAACTCTCTAATTGACTCCTTTGTCAGTTGGCTTGAGCCAATCAGCGCCATGGAACGGTTCAGGAGTTCGGTTTCCTCGGATGAGTTGAGCCATTCCGGCACCCCGACTGGAGGCGACATCACTTCGTGGGGCAGATAACGAGGAGTCGAGGGCCCTGGCCCAGGAGACGGCCTGAAAAAAGTTCAAATAATCTGACACCGGGGGGCGAAAATAATCATGTTTCACAAGCAGGATACCTCAAAAATCACTGGGTTCGTACAAGTGGGTTAGAACATCGTGTCTCTATGCTCAGTGGGTAGATTGTGCATGTACACTAATGACCATCCCCCTCCACAAATAAAATAAGGATTTTCATTAAAAAACAGGGGCTTTATAATATTTTTTTTTACAATACAGAGGCAACAACACAATTTAAAACACTGTTTTGTTATTTTATAAATAATAATTTGGTCAGGGGTGGATTTGTAAACTTGGCAGCACTGCATTAAATAACGAACAGCTGATGTAGTTATTGAAGTTGCTACAGAAGATTACCGGAAGACTACCTTAAGGTAATGTATTATTTTGTTCTTTTGTAAATTGCCTTTCGGGATGTAACACCCGTTACACTTTTTTAACAAAAGTTAGTATTACAAAATGAACAAACCCTTTCTAAAAATAGTTTTACTGTAAAAGTGAGATTATGGGTTTCCCTAATGCTCTGGTATTATTGTTTGAATTTTAGTTTTATAATTTAAGGAGTAATTTGTGTAACGGGGGTTACATAATTTAATGTAACGTGTGTTACAATCAACACAACCCACAACCATTCAGTTTTTGGTATATTTATATTAATTTTAACTAGAATTTAAATACATAGCTCTATTGAGAGTTTATTAATTTTGGTAATAACACCTAAAAAAGTTAACAATAATATGTTATCTCTACTATTATAGTACGCTTCTTTTTTCTATATTTTAGGCTAACCAACAAGGAACAAAAAATTGTTAATATCAAATATAATGTAGATTGATTGGTTCTTATTAGAGCCAGTTTAATAATTCAGATTCAATCATTCTTTTTGTATGTAATTTACAATTAAAGTGTCCAAAGTGTAACACCCGTTACAACGGAATCCCTGCATTGCTAGGTGGACAGTAAACAATACTACTCACCCCCTCTGCCGGGCCACTGGGGAGAGAGACCGGGAGCCGGTAGATGAACTAGACCCCTTCCTCTTGGGTGACCGAGACGAAGATCTGTGTTTACTCTTCTTCTTCTTCTTCTTTGATTGTGCACCAGCCTCTGGCACAACCCGGCCTTCCTTGGGGAGGGGGGGGACTGAAAACCAATCTTTCCATCAAACCGAGGAAGAGCAAGAGATAAAAATGTCCAAATGTGTTTTGGATAGTATTTACTGCTATCGGCCATTGCTAGTATTAACTATTATTATCTTCATTGTTTGTTGATTTTATCACAAAAGTATTTATTACATAAATATTCTTAAATGACATTAAAACACAATATCGTAGTTTTAAAATGTTAATAAACCTTTATTATACTTGTAATTTATTGCTTGTAATATTCATTCATGTAAACTGCTTCAAATTATTTTATTTTATTTATTTTTCAAAATTGATCTCATTCCAAATTCAATTTGATATAGTACAAGCGTTTAAAACAAGTGACGGTGTCTACAAGAACTTCAGAAACATATGGCTGTGACTGACATTATTGAGAACCGTGTGATACAATTTAAAAAATTTAGTTTTCCAAAATGCGGTGGCCAAGTGATAGCTTTTTTGTGGGCATCTACCCAGAATTAACATTTTCCCTATAAAAAAGTGTAGTGGAACAACTAATACACTCTTTTTGTTAGGTAAGAAGAGTCACTGGCTTAAAGCAATGAAATACGGGGTGAAGTTATAGCATTAAATTACAACACTCGAGATAATAATTCACGCTTACCAAGTTGCTGTTTGGGGGGTTCCATGTTGTTAAACACACTAGAGGCGTGTCGCTGCAGCTGGAACTGCTTTAATGTAATTCCTAGGAAAATAACCAAACAAATAAAAAATATTAAATTAATATTGATACAATAAAATAATTAGAACTTAAAAAAACAAATACTTTAGTATTTTGAATCATTTTAGTGGTTGTAGAGAAAAGTAAAAAACGCGTCCATAAAGTTGTCCATGTTAATCTTATGGGAAAGGGGTTTTGGATTTTCCTCGTGACATCACAATAATTATTACAGATAATATTCACTTTATATGACTGCCTATTGTTTATTTTTTATATTTCAAATGAAATAACAATAATTCAAAACATTTGACCCGAATCACTATAACCACCAAATTTTAATTAAATATGTTTCTGAAAAACGTTTACTTTGTGTTTTTTGCGGTTTTCGGGGGAATTGTCCTTGAAAATAAAAAATAAACAACTGGAGATAAGTTATCATAGATTAGTACCTATAGCAAACATTACTACTGCTTTATCTGTATTCAATTTAATAATAGCAGAAATGGTGAAATGCCCCAGTAGTTTCCTCTTTCAAGCAACTTAAAATGCCTCTGAATTTGGAGTGGCAATGTTAGCCTGGCTATAGTTTTCATTCTAAAAAATACCCGTCAACGAAAGTGCGAGCCAAAGTATGACTTACATTGTGTTGAGAAAATCCTATTTAAATGTTGTAAAACGTAAAAACACGAGGTAAGCAAATATTGAAGGTTCTTCGTTCTGGAGTCACGGTCAATCCCCATGAGCGCTATGACCAATGACTACATATACAATAAGACAGGCAAGCCATATGGAAATAACTCAACGCCTGTTGAGAAGTCGGAGAGACTGCTTCAGCGACCCGCCGCCAGTTGGCGCTAGTGGCGACGGGCGTTGACTGTACTACTGATCTCTTGGCGCGGACTGTACGAGTACCCTCTCTCTCTCTCTCTCTATTTCGCCGTACCAGCGGCATGGCAGTGGGCAGTAAGCGTGTATGCATGAAATGGATACGGGCATTATTCGGGTGTATGTCAACAGGCAGATAACCTCCAATAAATATGAGTTCTGATGTTTACCTTCTGTGCCTAAGCTATCAAATCTGGCTATCCCTATAGAGTATAAGGATGGCGGGGTGGAAGTGTATATGTATATAACATAATTATTTTAGTTACAACAAAAGGTACCTAAATTAAACCTAAATTAAACCTAAATTAAACCTAAATTAAATACAAATAATGACTAATTATAGATACATCATTTAAAATTTATTAGCTCAAACAATGACGTTGCGTAAATTATTTATCCTCAGAATGTTGATTTGAATTATAAAGGAAAAAATAAGAATATTGTTTTAAATTAAGTTTTGATTTAAAATAAACATTCAAATCTCCTAAAATACAAATATCTAGACCCGGTCCTTTCGTGTAGTAGGCGTGGTATCGAGCTTATTGTACGTTTACAAATCCAGGATAATCTCCAATAGTTCCTATATAATGATGAAAACGGGGTTAAAATGTCCCATACGGCACTTGGAATGGCTGTTATGAGGTATTAATTTAATCAGGAAAAACATTTCTTTAAAAAATAAATAAATAATACACTATACTTGCATTAAAAATTTTGGACTTGGCCAGTTTACAACAGAAACCGAGTACCTATTTAATAAAAGTAAGCGACCAGATAAACCCATTCAGATAAACAACTATTAAAGTAATAAAACTGAAAATCATAAAAATGTTACATTTAAAGCCTACATGTACAGAATTGTATAAAAAGCAGAAAATTGATTACACCTGATTGACTTTAGTTGAATTGAACACACAAGCCACGTGGAACCACTACGAATCAGCTGTTTGGATTTCATCAGCTCAAACAAAAATGAATGTCCATAAGGAATACATGGGAGCTTTGAACCCCCGTGGGGCATAGCCCTATATGATTTTCACAACTTTTCACAACTTTTCATAACTTTAATGCCTATATCTTACTCAGGACTATCAAGTACCTCTCTGAAAATTTCAGCTCAATCGGTCCAGTAGTTTTCATGTGATGGAACAGAGTTACGCACAAACATCCATATTTTCACATTTAAAATATTAGTATGATTCAAGTTATATGGCTGTAACATCTGTTCGTGCTGTTTTACCAGTTACGTATTGACAACTATTATCCATACAGTAATTAAATTGATTTATATTCTTCCAAAACATATACAAAGAACCCTTCCAGGCACTTGAAAAACTTAAATTACAAGACGTTTAGACCTCGACTTGAATCAATCATTCAAGCAAGCAAAACAACACGAAAAACAATCCCATATGTTTTTTACGTTTCCCTTACGCACTTTCTATATAGTATTACATTTAATAATAAATAATAAAATACATGTTAATAGTAAATAATACTACATGTACATGTATTATATATTATAACATATGTACAAATCTTTGCTTAGTTCATTTTTTAATGTCTTAAAATACACTGAAGGAATTACAATGTGGAACAATTAATTAATCAAAAATCTAAATTCACCCGTCGAGTGGCAATAACGATTATAACAAACATATGATTACATCAGCACAACATTACATAAAGCTTTAACCCTTGGTGTTATAAGAAACAGAAAAGGTTTGGTCTAATGCAAGCTAGGGTAAGGTCGATTTAAGGGTAAGGGTAAGGGCTACTTAATAGGGGTTTGGGTCACCTAGAAATATAATAATAACGATAACAACCATTAAAGCAAATTTCATTTTTAGTTTATTTGAAATATAGTTTTTCTATTATAACTTTTTCATTACGATGAGGTTTTTATTTTGTACTCGGTGATTAAACTCATTTGGTGATGTAAATAATAAAACAGCATTTAATTTTCCTATTTACTTAACATGGAGTAAAAGTTTTGCTTTGCTTTATTCACATCCCCTTGGCTAACTAAAAAAAAGATACTTGTTAGAATTTAGTTTTATACTGTGTTCGAAAAATATACTAATCTGATTAATCCCATTTCCTTCTTAGTAATAAAAAAAACTCGTCTCAACAGTATACAAAACTGCTATCCAAAGTACCAGTCAATTAACCAGTCAACATATATAGAGAGATTTCGGTATTGCATAAAATTAATAAAATTAACGTATCTTGTTTTTTATACCCACTTCAAAGGCATTTTCAGGGAAAGCGGCCCAAATCCATATCATAAGATTAAGAATTTCAGTAATGTATAATTATGTAATGATACATGATATGACCCGTATAATTTGGAATTAATTATGTTTATTATGAGAGTCTATTGGTCTAACACAGTGGTTATGTTATGATATTAGAGATCGTCGTGTTGAGAATCAATACAAAATCAATACAAATGGGATAAGCACAAATTGAAGTTTGCTCTCATACGGTGGTCCTAATGCCAACAATGCTTCCTGGCCAAACCATTTTGACCCGTAATCATTATTTTAGTGCACAAACCATGCGAACGTTTGTTTTTAACTCATTAATTTTTCAATGTAATAAAGCTATTTAATTCTGATCATGAACCAAAGATAATAATGGTGTATTGAACTAATTCAATAGGCGATATTTTGTGGTTGTGGTTGTATGAAATTACAAAGTAATCAGTCTATATATACATGCCTTGTAGAGTAATAGAAGCTGTTGACATAACACAGTTAAATATAGTGGATTATTTATAGTGGATGTTGTACTGTAAAACGTTGCATTCATAAGCCACATTCTCTGCGTTGTGAATTTTCTTGTAGTGTTTATGTTTTATTCTGATGAAAAAGCACATTGTCACAGTTTTGCAAAAGTCGATTATTAAATGTTAAAGTCAATTTTTAAGTATCTAATTATCTTTCAATATGTTTTAGAATTAATTTACATGTTATTATTAAGTTTGGATTTGTTCCAGCCATTTTAGTTTTTGTAAAGCCCAATTCGATGAATAAGTTTCATTTGTAAATAGATCAGAGGTCAAGAATTATGTTTTTAGCAGATGGCATTCCTGCAAGCCAGTTCTCGGTAACGTGCTGCACTCAAGTGGCCAAACTTTTAACTATTACAACGCTCATCAAGCAACAGCACATTGTAACGCCCATTTGATTGTACGGAGAATTGATAATTTTGAAATGTATTTAGTTTAGGAATTGTAATTTGAATTTTTGTTGTATATAAATGTTTAAAATAAGTGAAATTTAAAAGGCACGCAAAGAAGGTTTTTATCACTTCGTATGTATAACATAAGATTGTGTAAGTAATGGGTTTCGAGTCAAACTGTATAGTTATCGTACCTTATTCAGACTAGGATTCGTCATATTTAAATTTGTTAATTTATTTAAACTATATTAAAAGGAGTCCCACTCTAGAATCATTCTCTCTGCAGCCCAAGATAAATGAGTCAATCCCAACACGGGTGCTGCTTACCTTGTCTCAACTCAATGTCTCTGGGATTGCATTCATCCGCGTCTCAACAGTGCACTACTTAAGACCAATCAGACCCGCGAGTCTTACGGGGGGCCATTGAAACAACTGAATTTTCTATAGTATCATAATTTTAACACGTTGGAGGGTCATCACTTACTTGACCAAGTGACAAATTTCATGGTGGTACTTTAACCGTCTCTAGGTCCCCGTAACGGTACCTCTGACAACAAGCACTTTCAAGGGGTTTTCAAAAATATATTTCGATTTCTCTACGAAGGGTTTTAAAAACTTTAGGTTTAAGTTTGTACGTACAAAATTTATTTTCCTTTCCCATAAATTAAAATGCAATTTTTAAAATAATGTATATTATTTGAATAAACTGCTCATCAGTACAAGGGTGTAAAAAGTATATACATTGTATGTATACACCTAACACCCAAAGCCTATCATTCCATGGATCAAAGTAAATAAAATGAGACCCTAAATCATGTTTTCATTTACAGTAATTAAATATTGCTGTGGTAAATACGTTTATTTGTTTAGTTACACGCATAATTTCTTAAGTAGCGTGACACGTTTTGTTACAACTAAGCGGGATACAATAAACTACATTCGATACGCTTAAACTGAACACTGGGCTTATGGTCTCATGGTTTTTATTTGATTTATTTATATTTTCTATCATTACAACCACTTAAAACTTAGTTCACTGTAAATTTATACTTAGATAAAAATAACTCAAATGTGTATAAACTGTAAGCCACATAAATGAATTTAAAAAAATACTATTAAGAAAAAACAAAAGTTTTCTTGTTTAGAATTTTCTGAAGAACTTCTGGTTTAATTTTCATATACGTTAACAGTGGTTCACAATATACGGCAAGTTTTGTGAAAACGTATTACAGGTGGTCACATTAGGAACTTCTATGGTAGTCCCGGGATTAAGTTTCACCCTGCGGGTCATGCTAATAGGAAATCACCTTCCTTAGGAAATTCGCTGTTAATCTAGCGGAACTAGGAATTGCGTTGTACAAAGTCTAATTAAAAAGCGTTGTCCATAAACAAATTAAACATTCACGTCCCAATTGTAATTTATCCAAGCTCTTTGTTAAATTTAAATGCTTATGTATAATTTTTGGGAATTTAAGTTATTTATTCCCTGTGATATTATGAGCGAAGAATGAACAAAAGTCATGTCATAATGAGTTTATTTTGAACTACATTCAGTAACAGACTCATTTCTATAAACCGGCATTTTGATATCACTCCTTCCAAATTACGACTGTGGTCACGGGTCTTTCCAGAAGGGTATCTTTCCTCCACTCGCTCGAGAAAGTAGTTTCTTCCTTCCTTCCGGTTGAATTGGATTAGAAATTTACCGTATACAGGCACGCAATAGTCTAGCAATGTTCGAAGCAAGGTCCATACACATTGTACGGGTTACTGAGTCGATTCATTTAAGGTTTTCTAGTTAACCGGAATAGACCCCGTTAAAGCAGCTGTAAGGTCACGTGATCACCAATCCAGTCTGCAGTGTTGCTGGAAACATTTATCGTACGCGTACCATATTTTCTACATAAAATAAACATTGTTTAACTGCTTAAATTCTATGATCAGCTGAGATTTTATGATACTAATATATTGTTTTGATTTGTTTGTATTATTAGATTAATGGATTAAGGGTTTAATTTGTCTTTCTACATGTCTAGTGACAATTTAAAAAAGCTGTACCATTATTATACTCTTGGTATGTGGCTTCACCCAAGAGTTATATTGATATTTGCATAAAACCCCATGTTATTCTTATGGAGAATAATTAAAATGTTAGCGCTTACTTATGATTGAATATTGTTTAAACTTAGTATGTGGCTTCGCCTAGTTAAATTATATTTATATTTGCATAAAAATCAATTATTTGTGTTCCCCGTCTCAGCAAATCTACTCATCACCAATGCTATTCTTATGGAGAATAATTAAAATTGTATGTATCGCTTATATATGAATATATTTTTATGAAACTTGGTATGCGGCTTTATATGGTATTCAAATATTATGCATTTGAAATTCGCTGAGTACGCGGGTTTGCTGCGACGGGGGTATTTATGTTTCTGGAAAAGCGTTATTGTTTCCCATTGGTACATTAATGCAAAATATACACAAAATGGTAAACTTTACATCAACAAATCAGTTTAATTGAACTGTGTGCAGCCATTCAATTTAATTTACTTCAATGAGTTACATAATATTAAAATTAAAATTATAAGCAATCAGTTTACGTTATTTTAAAAGCTTACCGTAAATATTTAATGTAAAATGTGTTTTGAATCTTCACAGAATAAGCTTTAATAAATATTTTTAGCAAGCGGAAGGGTCTTTTTCGCCCCCATGTTATTCTTGTGGAGAATAAGTAAAATGTAATGACTCCCTTAATTATGAACATAAATTAATAATCTTGGTATGTGGCTTCACCCAAGAGTTATATTGATATTTGCATAAAACCCCGTGTTATTCTTATGGAGAATAATTAAAATGTTAGCGCTTACTTATGATTGAATATTGATTAAACTTGGTATGCGGCTTTGCCTAGTTAAATTCGATTTATATTTGCATAAAAATCCATTGTTTGTGTTCCTTGTTTCAGCAAACCTACTCATTACCAATGCTATTCTTGTGGAAAATAATTAAAATTGTATATATCGCTTATATGTGAATATATTTTTATGAAACTTGGTATGCGGCTTTATATGGTATTCAAATATTATGCATTAGAAATTCGCTGAGTACGCAGGTTTGCTGCGACGGGGGTATTTTTATTTATTTTTTTATTGAAAATACAAACACATTGCTGACATTTTGACGACAGGACTTAATGTACTTAAATTATATCTAAGAAAAACTAATAATTTAAAAAAAAACACACAAGGGTACAACAAAAGAATTCAATTGTTGTACACTTCTTGTGAAAAAAACCTGAAAAAAATGCTGCAATGGTCAGGACTACGGCTGACTAGAGCATAACAAAGTCCCCTCAAATCCATCATTGGGGTGAATTTCCCCGACTTTCCCCGACTTTGGGCCTACTTCCCCGACTTTCCCCGACCAAAATTTGTTTCCCTGACTTTCCCTGACTTTCCCTGACATTCCCTGACTTTCCAGAATGTGGACGCCCCGTGTTTACTAACCATTGCTCTGCTGTATGTATCAAACTCTGTTTAACGATATAGAGACCGTACATCAATTACGTCACGCTATACGTAGCACTTCTTGACCCCCTCTCCCCCCATTGTCACGCTCAGTCTCGCGCCTCCCCCTCTCCCCCCGTCACGACACACTAATTAGTTATCAACAGTTGGTACGGCATTTTATCACTCGTGTAACAGACAGTTTCGCAGGCTCTATGACGCGTAACGCAGCCATAACGCAGACTGTTCAAATTGCACTGATATTTATACAGGTTCAAAGAAAAATAATACGAGGAACATAGACGCGTTGGTTTGTGAATGACATAAATAATAACACTATAGAAACTACAAACTAAATTAATCCTTATTGAGAACAATTGTATCAACATTTTAACCTATAATGTATGTTTTATTTAATTTTCTTATTACCTTCTTAAAAATAAAAATAAAAGCTATAGAGCTCAAATATAGCCCAAATTAATGATTTAATGTAATTCAACCGATTTTACTAAAGCCCATCAGAAAGAATACAGTCGTTTTGTATAAGACTATAGCACAAACTGATTTCTTAAACACCCCCTTCCTCACACATTCTACACACATAATTCATATTTGCCTTAAAATACGCCCCAGATGCGTTGGCGTGGGGATTGGGAGAGATTAAGATTAAGCTTCAAGTAGTGAATAGAGTTTACAAACCAGAAACGGAAACAGTTAAATACAAATGCAATAATCATTTTATGGTGAAAACCTAAATTATTAAAAAATTAAGTAACCTTTCCAGTTTTGTTTTTGAAGTAGTCATTTTCTTTGGCTCCTTGAAAGTCAGCTTATTAAATGACTAATGGAAAATATTTTATAAGTGGTATATAAACCCTTCAAACCTAACTCCCTCCTGCCAGTTTCAGTAAAGGATTAGCGGATGCAAATGTGACATTTGGAGTATTTTGGTGTTAAAACTGGAAACCCAGGAAAGCACGTCACTGCTAATCATTAATAACGTATTCCACTTGTTTCGTTAATTTACAAATTTTCACCGGCCCTTGAACATGTTCTGTTGCTTGCAACCAACGGTTAAGTCATCTAACTGAAATATCTTACTCGTACTCGATTTATGAGTTCATGACAAACAGCTGGGAAAATTAAATTCTAGGTTTTATGTCGAAATAAATTCAGGATGTTGGTAGTCCTGAAGACTGCGGGCGAAAAATCTAGGGCAACTTAATATTGGTCTTATGCAAAATTTTGTAATCTGGACCTTGCAATGCAATAGTTACTCTCGATTGCAATAAAGAAGGTTTTATACGCCAGTAAAGAATAGTAAAGTTCGTCTTTACTTCTGGCCTAGGCCTGTTGTCGGAGTTTTAGGTCGCACTAGTGTCTCTAACACGATCTGTTGACTGGGACCAACGTCTTAACGTGTACGGTAGCAGTTTTGAGTTTCAACAATCAAATGAATGGCCAGTTACAACCAACTCAGCAGAATGTAAGGCGTGGGGGGTCATCACCATCTCCCCAGTCACCCAGCAGTGGAAAGTCCCCAGGAACCAATCTGTCCGCAACTCTCGCGGTTCTCATTTGCAAATTAAAAGCCGCTGAACCGGTCCTTGGAGGGCCAGCCGGGAGTCGGGCTAATTCGCGAACCGCGAACAAGAGAAAACAAGGAAACTAGATCACAACTGGTCCACGGTAATTGAATACAGCTGCAACCACGGCAGTGAAGGGAACAGTATTTGACCTTTTCATTTATTATTATCGAGACTCCATCGAGTATAATTAATCCACGTATAAAGATGGGAATTAGTGAGGCGAAAGTTTTAAGCCCCCTCTCGTCATCCTAGCATAAATATTTATTAAAGAAAATGTGTTTAGACTAAACACAGTACGTTGTCTTATGGGTTTTAGAAAAGTCTGCTACTCCTTTGTTAGAGTACTTTTATCATCCCCAGCAACCTCACGCCTACTTTAAAGCCCGACTGGACCTTCTTCTAACATTATAATGCCCAGCTTTGAAGGTAAATGAAACCAGGAGCATCAGAACAGCCAACAAATTCAGATTTCAATAAAAATTGGAATACAAGTATGTTTTTAGACTAATTTGGGGTTTTTAAATTTTTTATGTGGAAATTCACTTCCCTCACGTCAGCGTGCTGCGTGCGAACTCGTTTATTTATCAGATTGACATGTCTAATTACAAAAACAATTAATCCTGAAGTAATTTGCATTATACACTTAAAAGGCTTCACGTTTACAGATCAATATTGAACTGGTCATTAGTAGAGACCGGTTTAATTTATCACCGTTTGACCTTTTCAGTGAAACACTTTTTAGTTCCCAATTTTCGTTTTCTCGAGTTATTGAACAAATCAATTCATGATACTAAAATATATCATTCAAAATACCAGTCACGAAACAAAGCTAATAAGAAACTTAACTAATGATAATTATTGCCAAGGTATTCGCTTAAGGTTTGCAAGATTGTGACTTAGTAAAAAACTGACCCGCATGCCTAATGATGGACAGTCGTACCAAAACTCGTACACAAAGAAACAGACACCCCGACATATGAATTTCATTCTTGGCAGCTATTAATCGAAAACCTTAATCATAGGATTAATAACACGCTGATGAAAAGAATTAGTTTTGACACGTGAATGCAAAATGAATACGTGGTGTACCTCTCGAGATAAAAATTGCCATTGATTAAAACGATTAGAAAAATAATTGCCACCCGAGTGAATCTGTGAAGTGCTTACAATGTGTCTGGGTTCACTCGTATATATATATATAGAATGTGTATTTTCCTTATCCCCAAAAAGATTAAGTTTCAAGCTGAAATACTTGAGAAATGTACGCTACGTGGCTTCCCCTTGTTGAGTTATATTGATATTTGTATAAAACCCCATTTTTTTAGTTACTTGTAGCAGCAAACCTAGATACTCGGTCCCCGTGTTATTCTTATGGAGAATAATTAAAATGTTATATAGTGCTTACTTATGATTGAATATTGATTAAACTTGGTATGTGGCTTTGCCTAGTTAAATTCTATTTATATTTGCATAAAAACCAATTGTTTATGTTCCTCATTTCAGCAAATCTACTCATTACCAATGTTATTCTTATGGATAATAATTAAAATTGTATGTATCGCTTATATATGAATATATTTTTATGAAACTTGGTATGCGGCTTTATATGGTATTCAAATATTATGCATTAAAAATTCGCTGAGTACGCAGGTTTGCTGCTACGGGGGTATTTTATTTCCATTATGAGAGTTGACATTCAAGTAGGTTTTTTATTTATATAATGAACATATATTTATGCCTTTCGGTTATGTTAAGATATACTCCTAATATAAAACTATGATAATGTAATTTTTTAAATGCCACGTTTGGACAAATAGACTGTTTACAAAAATAGCTGTTTTATCGAAACATTATCTCTTATTAATTAAAAACAGAAAATGATAAACACATGGTATTTTGATCATTGCCCCACGTCAATTGGTTACTGAGATATTACAAGTGCTAAACACAGTACGTTGTCCAATGTTATTCTTATGGAGAAAACGACAAATTTTATATCTCGGTTATTTATGAACATAAACTGACGAAATTTATCGCTTCATCTGGTTGTGGTTTATTGCTGTTTGCACAACAAAAATGTTTCGCCCATGGTTCCTGTAGCAGCAAACCTAGGTTCTTGGTCCCCATGTTATTCTTATGGAAAATACTTAAAATGTTATATATCGCTTATTTATGAATGTATATGGATGAAACTTGGTATGTGGCTTCACCAAGATGAGTTCTAATGATATTTGCATAAAAACCCATTATTTTGTGTTCCTTGTTGCAGCAACAATACTCATCCCCAATGTTATTCTTATGGAGAATAACTAAAATCATATGTGGCTATATGATTGAATATTGATGAAACTTGGTATGTGGCTTCGCATGGTTTCTATTTATATTTGCATAAAAACCAATTGTTTATGTTCCTCATTTCAGCAACAATACTCATTACCAATGTTATTCTTATGGATAATAATTAAAATTGTATATATCGCTTATATGTGAATATATTTTTATGAAACTTGGTATGCGGCTTTATGTGGTATTCAAATATTATGCATTGGAAATTCGCTGAGTACGCAGGTTTGCTGCGACGGGGGTATTCCCGATTCCCCGGGATCAAGACCTTTAATTTGAGTCGTCTCCCACCATCCCACAATTTTGACTTAAAAATTTCGCTTATAGAATGATATATAAAGATTTTCTTTCTCGCAATTATTGTCTTGAAAACCTAAGTAAACAAATTACTACACACACTAATATACAAATTTATCCTATCCTTTAACACCTCGTAAAACGTTTTACCATCCAAAATTAATCATACGGTTCAAACCCCGTTACAAGCATGCAAAAGCATTTTACCCAACAGGCAGTTCAGATATACCACGACAAGTTTTAGTTTACTCTTGTAAAATGTTATTTTTGGCAAAGTATGTGTTCAAATATTAAGTTTATTTTTCGTTCATAAAAATAATAAACTCACGTTGGAAAAACGCGACTGCTCTTAAATGTTTACTCTTTTTTTCTATGGTATTTGAATTTTATTGAGAATCAATTTATTAAAACCATTGTTGATAAATCAATATAGCTTGCTCCATAAAGTTGAACCGGAGATTAATCTACGCTTCCCACCACCCGGTTGTGTACAGTCTGAGTGTACAATAATAGGCACTTTATTAGTTAACTGCTATGGCTGTACTCAGAGAGTAGGTTTTTATTCATAGGACTCTTATTAATCCATTGACCAAAAACATATTGGCTGAGTTATTTTGGTTGAAGTGATGACCTATAATAATTTAAGGTTTTCCAGATTTGTTTGAGCAAAATGTTTCCCAAGCGGAACTCGGAGAAGTGAAACGGAGCGGAACGTGGCTACATTTCCGTTAACGTGACCGCATTTCCGGTTTGACTTGCCTTCGTATCCTACATGAGACACACTTTCTCAAACCATTGGTTCGCCAGAGCATTTCAGATGGCAGCAAGAGAATTTTTGGTTGTATGCAGATTTGTTAAAATGCAAAAATGAAAAATCAATCTTTAAATTTTAATTATCTTAGTAATAATAATTTATGTCAAAGTGGGGAATATTCGTGCTACTCTGTGAGGAAATTTATTCTACATAAGGTTTCTTGCTAAGGTTTTTTTCACAGCATCATCGCTTATGAATCCTGTTAAGCGTTTTAATGTGTTATGTTATATATTCATTGGAAATTCGCTGAGTATGCAGGTTTGCTGTGACGGGGGTATTTTATTTGTTGTATTTGTGTTTTGGTACTACCCCCAACGGTTACATTCAGCTAAAAAGCCAAACTTGTGGGTTCTTAATCAATGGCGCGGGATGGATATGAATTTATATTTTTAGGAGATTTCAAATTTACACTCATCATAATTACTGAATATTAAATAAACAAATTGAAATGGGATTTGTTTAACGCTCCCGGATGAAACTTGGTGTGTGACTTCACTTAGATGAGTTCTATTGATATTTGCATAAAAACCCATTATTTTGTGTTCCTTGTTGCAGCAAACCTAGGTATTTGGTCCCACGTTATTCTTATGGAGAATAATAAGGGTGTTATATATCGCTTATTTATGAATGTATATGGATGAAACTTGGTATGTGACTTCACTTAGATGAGTTCTATTGATATTTGCATAAAAACCCATTATTTTGTGTTCCTTGTTGCAGCAAACCTGCGTAATCAGCCCATTCTTCTGGAGAATAATGAAATGCTATGTCCCCCCTAATTATGAACATAAATAAATAAAAACTGGTATACGACTTCAACTAGTTGAGTTATATTGATAGTAGCATAAAAACCCATTTATTGTGTTCCTTGTTGCAGCAACAATACTCAACCCCAATGTTATTCTTATTGAGAATAATTAAAATTGTATATATCGCTTATTTGTGAATACGTGTTTATGAAACTTGGTAATTGGCTTTATGTAGTACTAAGAAATTTATATCTCCATTGTAAATTCGCTGAGTATGCGGGTTTGCTGCGACGGGCGTATTTATTATTTTGAATCATCATCACAATTTGTACTCGGTTGCCGTCTGATGTTTGAATACAATATAAGTGTAAACCTATTTTTAAGTGTTGTAATACGTTTTTTATTACACCCGTGAGTAATGACAGCTACTATGCTAATGAAGAAGTTGTTTCTTGCTATAGTTTAATAGGTGTGGATGCCCCTTCTCAGAGAAATGCGGAGTGTCCAGATCATGAATGCATGCACAGGACTCGAACATAATCAGATACAGTCTGGAGACATGAGATATTCCAACTCATGAGTGCTATGTAGTCAGTAATCATGAGTGTTATAAGGACTGTTTAAGAAAGCCTACTTTTCAGATTATTTATTAATTATTCAGTCAAAAATAAATAATACTGTTTTTCAAACCATAAATTTGCGTTACAAATAGTTACTTTAAGAGTCTTCGGTAACACCGACTTATGAAACAGACCAGGTCTAGCATCTAATAATTTCGTATTTTAGCGGTGAAATCAACTTGAAAACGTACTATGCGTTTTATCTTAACAACGAACCAATGAACCAATTGCCAGCAGATTTTGTTCATACAAAAGATTGAATTAGATTTAGCTGAATGTAGTCGATTATACAGTTCCTGGTGTACTTGAGCTTCTGCACGAATGGACTCGTTTCTGCAAGACCCATCGACGTCTTATATTTGTAAAATTACCCTATCCTTTATTCCAAAACTCAGACAAACATTAAAGTTTGTTAAGAAGGGCAGTCCAATGTTGTTACTGTCAATTTACCTCGTTCCAAATAAGTTTAAGTAATACAGCTAAGCAACGGTTGTTACTCAAACTTGAGTCAAGCCGATATTTATGAGAAAGTAATTTATCTTATACAAGTTATGTAACAGTAACACATGTTAAGGATCAAGCTTGTTTGTTGAATGTAATGAGATATACTGTAACAACATTTACACGATCGGGCCCGGGGGTATTGTGACTGAACGACGCCATCTGACCCCGCGAGCAATGGCCGCCGCTCGGGCGAACCGGGTTGGCCCCGACAGATATAATTGTTTTCGGTCTGACGAATCACAAAACATCATTGGACAAAAGCTGGTTTTCTGTCCCGTATGAATGGGCGGGCCAGCCTCGTAAAAAGGGTCCGATCTTAATGAAATTTGGCTCAAATGTGTAAACTGACATTTATGACTTTAAGTTCGAAAACCAGAAAAATCGGACTGTGGGAGGGGGGGTTTGTGGGGGTTTTGTACCCCAAAAATGGGTTTTTTGGATTTTTCTCATGTAATTATCATTTAAATCAAATTTTAATTTATACCGTTGCATTCAGCTTTAACAAAACAAACAATTTGGTATCTTGATCATTGCTCTACGTCAATTGGTTACTGAGATATTGAAAGTGCTAAACACGTTGTCCAATGTTATTCTTACGGAGAAAAAGAAAAATTTTATATCTCGGTTGTTTATGAACATAAACTGACGAAATTTATGGCTTCATCTGGTTGTGTTTGGTTGTGGTTTATTGCTGTTTGCACACAAAAAATTTCACCTATGGTTCCCGTAGCAGCAAACCTAGGTATTTGGTCCCCATGTTATTTTTGTGGAGAATAATAAAGATGTTATATATTGCTTATTTATGAATGTATATGGATGAAACTTGGTATGTGACTTCACTAAGCTGATATTACCATAAAAACCCATTATTTTGTGTGCCTTGTTGCAGCAAATCTACTCATGCCCTGGAGAATAATTAATATTTTAAATATCGCTTGTTTGTGAATACATTTCTTGTGAATCCCGTTAAGTGGAATCGTGTTATATATTCATTGGAAATTCGCTGAGTATGCAGGTTTGCTGCGACGGGGGTATTTTTATTTTAGAATTTATTCTCCTTGTGAGACCGTAATCAACCGCCTATTGTTGTGAAACTTACTACGGCTAGTACTGAAACTGGGACTGTTTTCGATATTACCAAATATACTGCTCCAGCCTGACGTGGCAAATCTCATCAGAGCTAGGAACTCATCTCAAATCAAAGTAGTTTAATTCCAGTACAAATAATCCAGAACTGTACCAACGATTAATTATTCCTTGCTTGCTATTTTAAAGGGTTCATTGTTTAGCCGTTGAGTAAAAGCTTCGCTATCCCTTCGAAATAAAAATTAATTCCTGATCATAAATCCTGAATGTCTAGTAGAATTTCACACACGATCTGTAATCAGTCCTCTTCTTGTCAGTCTCCATAATGGAAGCACTAACAGCGTCAGCAGTCGCGGATCAGCACAGAGCGCAGAGGTCACGCACACGTCTGACCGTTGACCCCTGTGGCACAACCTTGGCACAACCTTGGCACAGCTGGTAGTGACGGTAGTGACGATGGCGGGAGTCGCCCGGGGCGTTTAAAGAACCGGATATTAAAACATTGGTAAGCCAGTACACTCAGAATGTAATTTACCAGTGACCCGTAAGATGCCACGTGGAGGGAGAATCACCAGTACAAATCAAGTACAAATCAAGTACAAATCAAGTACAAATCAAGTACAAATCAAGGAGAGGAAGTTACTATATATTTCCAATACACTGCACAATAGAAAACCATCATTTGTAAGACCGAAAACTATACAATGCCTAAACCGGAATAATAGAACTCGAGAAACAATTGTTGTTTTGTGTCACCCAGGATAATAACAGTTTTAGTATAAAATCAGCCTAATAAACATACGATACTATCAATAAAACAACTTTAATTACATCATGTCTCCCATCTATAAAAACGGCTTTCAGCTTGTTAAACTGTATTGATACTGTACAACTACTCATTTGAAATCAAACAATAGTCAATGCCAGAAGGTTTTGGTGTTATGTATATAACAATTGAAGTTATGATTATAATAGTATAATAGAGGTATCTCAAACTTTAAACTCGCATCATAATGTTATATCTATAGGGATATTAATATAATAATTGCAAATTTACATATTACGTAGTAAAAAAAACTCAAATAAAACGCACGAACATACAACTCTTGAGTAATTATAAACGTTTAGCACGGATGAAACTTGGTATGTGACTTCACTAAGATGAGTTATATTGATATTTGCATAAAAACCCATTATTTTCTGTTCCTTGTTGCAGCAAACCTGCATACTCGTGCCCCATGTTATTCTGTAAACTGCCTCTTGTTATTCTGCGTTACGACGCCCAACAGGAGATTAACTAATAATACTATGACGTAACGGACCTTCCAGCCTTATTACTTACTAAGACTGATTCTTTAGCCATGACATTTCTAAATATTTCTAAATATTTCTAAATATTGACTTCCTCCCCTTAATAGTATATTTCTCTTATCAAAATATCTGAATAAATAACCCCAGTAACTCAAAAATGAATTATACTTCTAGATGTAAGGCAAAATGAATCACATACCAAAAAAGCTCTGGGCGTCTGGGCGCGCGTCGCAATCTCGTCAGTCAGTCTGGGCGCGGCCGTTGCTTGGTGTCCTCAGACGATCGGCTACTAACTAACTAGCGACGCGTCCGGCTTTTAAACCCCCGCTCGGAAACGGCCCCCCCCCCGCCGCTATTACTGTAGGTCTCGCGGTAAGACTTAAGCCCGAGACCACGATAACCGTTTTAGGGTCCCGGGATGCCAAAAGCGGCATTTGTTCAAATTTATATATATGTGTGTGTCCGTTACCGCGATAACTTTTGAAAGAAGCGCCCGATTTTGATACAATTTGGCACAAGTGTTGAGAGTAACATTTATGACTTTGAGTTCAAAAACCAGATCGTTCACAGAGGAGAATGATTGGTTAATCCAAGTTTTAATCCAAGTTTTTTTATAAGTTAGTTCAACCAATTTCAGAGGTTGGACAACTATTTGTATGAGTTCAATTAACTAAGCTCAGAGAGTTAAAAAATATATGTTGGAACAAACAATTTTATAAGTTAAGTTAACCAATAAATTCATTGGTTAAAATAACTAATTTGTTTCAAAGTAGTTGGATTAATCACAAATGTAGTTGTTAAAACCTATATTGTCTAAGTTGACCAAACGGCTTGACTGGTTAAATTAACCAAATCCTCAATTTTCAAAGTAGTTTGTTACAACCCATATTCATTTAGTTGTTAGGCTCAATGCTTAACCCAGACAGTCCTAGAACCCCAGGCTTAACTTAGCTCTTGGAAGAATAGGCAAAGTTGCTGGGTTCTACGTTCCGTCTAGATCAAGGATTATGCATTCATGAGAAAGGGGGGCCTAACAGTTTTATGAGGACGAAATGAATGATTCAAAAGAAATTTTTTACAAAGACCTCCATGTACTAGGATTGTAAATTAATTAATTGTTTGGATCAAATAACTTTAATCATAAAAGGAAGCTGGTAATTATATGATAACTTACCTTCAAAACGTGGTATTAAATCGTCCAACCCCCAACTTATTAGAGTAGTTTACAACTAAGTTGACTCGAATAATTTTAAAATATTCATACAAGCGGTGGACTCATTTATATACTTTTAGGAGTAATATATTGCTGTCATGTCTATGCACACGTACCTCTCGGGTTAAAATAAATATATCTAACCTATATCAATTTCTGTGTCAGCTTACAATTATTAAGTTCTAAACAGAGTTTTTAATATTTCAATGATTAGCTATTAACATTTAAAATACGGCTGAAACATAATATGCTTATACCTTAATTTTAAAAACAGTATAACAGTATTATAACAGTATTATAACAGTATACCAGTATTTGGAAAAATAACAGTATACCTGCATACTCAGCCGCCATGTTATTCTTATGGAGAATAATTAAAATGTCATATTTTGTTTATTTGTGAATGTATATTGATGAAACTTGGTAGGTGGCCGTAACAGGCCACAGTAACTTTAATGAATAATTTGCAAACTAATTACTTTAATACTAAAAACATATTTAAGGTTTAATATGACGAATTAAAGTTGTGTCAGTTAAAAGCGTTTCCCCAATGCGATACTACATAGTATAATATATAAAAAATATATACAAAATTATAATTTTAGCGAATTTCCCCTATAGGGAAGAAGCTATTACCGTAGTCGGCATGGTAAGACCCGGGACCATGATAACTTTTCGTTTTGAGGTCCCCAGACCCCAAAACACCAGTCGTTCGAAACTGTGTGTATAATATATATATGTGTGTCCGTGAGCACGATAACTCTCGTAAAAATGATCCGATTTTGATGAAATTTGGTATAAACGTGTAAAGCAACATTTATGATTTTAAGTTCGAAAACCAGCCAGATCGCTCTATCCAAAGGGGTATTTTGGGGGGGTTTTGTACCCCAACAATGGGTATTTTGAATTTTTGACATATCATTTTTGAAGTAGTCAAATATTAGTTTTCCCCATTCGATTCAGCTTAAAAAAACACACAATTTGGTATTTCGATCATTCCTCTACGTCAATTGGTTACCGAGATATTTAAAGTGCTAAACACAGTACGTTGTCTAATGTTATTCTTATGGAGGAAAAGAAAATTTTTATATCTCGCTTATTTATGAACGTATACTGACGAAACTTGGTATACGGCTTAATCTGGTTGTGGACCATTGATATTTGCTCAAAAAAACAATTTTTTACCAATGGCTCCCGTAGCAGCAAACCTGCGTACTCAGCCCATTCTTATGGAGAATAATTAAATGCTATGTCTCCCTTAATTATGAACATAAATGAATAAAAACTGGTATACGACTTTACCTAGTTAATTTCTATTGATATTAGCATAGAAATCCATTTTTTCTATTCCTTGTTGCAGCAAACCTGCGTACTCAGCCCATTCTTATGGAGAATAATTAAATGCTATGTCTCCCTTAATTATGAACATAAATGAATAAAAACTGGTATACGACTTTACCTGGTTAAGTTCTATTGATATTAGCACAGAAATCCATTTTTTCTATTCCTTGTTGCAGCAAACCTGCGTACTCAGCCCATTCTTATGGAGAATAATTAAATGCTATGTCTCCCTTAATTATGAACATAAATGAGTAAAAACTGGTATGCAGCAAACCTGCGTACTCAGCCCCATGTTATTCTTATGGAGGACAAGTAACGTGTTATCTCCCTTAATTATGAAAATAAAGCAATGAAATTTGGTATGTGGCTTTGCCTAGTTGTTATATTGATATTTGTATAAAACCCCAATTTTTGTGTCCCTTCCTTCAGCAAACCCGCATAATCGGTCGCCATGTTATTCTAATGGAGAATAATTAAAATGTCATATTTTGTTTATGAATGTATATTGATGAAACTTGGTATGTGGCTTTATTTGGTATTAAGATACATTTATATGCATTGGAAATTCGCTGAGTACGCGGGTTTGCTGCTGTATACTGTATTCGATTTTATTTAAACCCCGGTATAGTATAAATGTATAATGATACTGTATTACAAACTTAAGAAAACTAAGCAAATTAGATAAATACTTAAATTTGAGAATTAATAACTAATTGTCCACGTTTTCAAAATATATAGTCTTGTAATACACGTACTGTATTTACTATTGCATTCACAGACACACACACACACATATATATATAAACCCCCAATATTATTTTGTAAAAATATACAATCTTGAACGAATAATATGTTTGACTCCAGGATCTCCAAACGAAGCGTCTGGTTGTTATAAAACCACTTTCAAACAAGTTTTAATGCCAAAGTGACCCGCAGGTTTCGCGAAACCCAACACAAACCAAACCCGCCACCTGCCACCTGCCGTCACCCGCGGGTTTCGCTTGGTGTTGAATCCAAGGTAGCCCACAAGTTAGAAATTCAACTGCTATCGGCCGTTTCAAAAACGTTGACCCCAAAAACATCATACAAACGGATACAAACGGATACAAACGGATACAAACGGATACAAACGGATACAAACGGATACAAACGGATACAATAAGGGGTTCACAGCCCATATAAAACCAGTTATATTTTATACACATTAAAATATATAGATTATCACCTAGATGTTATATTGGCAAATATAAATGAACAATGAGTGTATACACGTTAGAATAATGTGAACTGTCCATTATCCTCCACAATATCTAGTGAATTTGTTCATTATATAATCCTCACACAAAAATTCACACAATATTGGAATACTAAGTTAGGGTCAAATATACATACAATTAAATCATACCCCCACACTACTTTTCTAGTGATGTACACGTCTATTTACTCCTCTCCACATAGACAATCTACAAAAGCACCCACACATTTCCACGTTCCGCATAGTCTTCTCTTACAGGTAGGGGACACACTAACATATCCTCTTAAAATCACATTATTCCCTCATTACCCTCCATCGTCACATACCATATCATATACTAACACACCATCACACACCTCTCCTCCTACCTTATCCAATCCTTATCCAATCCTTATCCAAGTAACCTTGTCATATCCATATATCACCCTTAGCCAAGAGATCATTGTTGTAATCTTACAATACCCCTATACAAGTAAACTATATAATACCCCATCACTCTCACTAACACCCCCCCCCACACACTCACACTGAATCGTTCACTCTCAGACTCACACACAAGGAATAGTTCAATCACCCATACACACAACAGTTCACTAAACAGGACGAATTTTCACTTACAATAAAAAATTAACTAAACTTGTCAAATAACCATGAAACACTACACTTACATAACTACTCACGACATGCAAGATTACTATAATACAAAGTGAGTTATGTTACACGCAAGTGAGGTTATGTTAGGATAAGCAAACGCTCAAGTTTGAGTTTAGGAAAAGTGAGATTATCTTAGCCAAGCGCAAAAGCAACGAAGGGACACGTCCGATCGCAACGAAAGCTGAGAGCAAAGAGAGAGAGAAAGAGGCGCGACAGGAGAGCAGGTATTGTGGTGGGGGAAACGTCTCGACCAATCAGAGCGCAGGACGACTAATTACAGCCAATAAAATACATCTTTATTGAAACCAATCACAGAGCAGGATTTTAACAGGTTACAACGAGTTTGCTGACAGAGACTATGTTGCGGATGTTGTGTTTAGATAGTAGAGGCATTGGCTAACCATGGGGTTTTCCTGTTACAGTTGACGGAGAAAGGCTGTGGCAGTGACTGGGGCCAGGTCGGGAGGCGATAGTAGTGCGAAATTGTAGTGGGTGTGTCAACCCGTGAGCAGAACGCGAATTAACATTCCAGCCAATCAGGTTACTTAAAATGTTCACGTTACACCCGCCAGCTATAGTACGCTGAGAGAACAGGAGCTGTAGTTAGATACGCAGAAGGAAGCGTGGGTTGGATACACAGAAGGACGCGAGGGTTAGATAATTAACCACAGAGGGTTGCAAGAGGGATGCAAAAGATAAATAATCAACCACAAAGGGTAGCAAAAGAAAGACAGAGGGTAGCAATTACACCCTAATTCCATTCCCTCATAAGAGCCCATGTTATTCTTTTCTCCATAAGAGTCCATGTTATTCTATTCTCCAGAAGAGTCCATGTTATTCTATTCTCCATATGACCCCATGTTGGGGCTCAAGCGCGCGCCCTAACTACTGTACTGTAACTATAAGCGTGCAAAATTTCAACAATATACTTCAACTATTACTGTTGATTTTGGCCGTGTATTTGTCGCGAAAGTTTACCGCGAATTGAGCTCGCGGATCGTAGATTTCAGGCTGTAAGCCAGACCAACATGGTGGATCTTTCCACACTTTTATGCGGGGTATAAGCACTTGTCTTCTCTATTCGATTATGTGCTCGCTGGGTCCATCTCGTTTCGTGTGTCTGTATTGTTTTTTTAATAAATACATAATTTCTTAAGATCCTCTTGAATTAACTTTAAACTTGTCATTTGGTAATTGTATAAGTAAAAGTGAGAAAATACCAGTTTTAACAACTGTAATATAAATGACCACGACAAATTCTCTGTTTCGAAAAATTCAAATTACTAACAATGGATTAAATAAGTGATTATTCAAATCTTTCTACTGCCCTTCTTGGCGTAAGATTTCACTTGCTTTTAGTGTGTAGATAATGCTTTTAGTTAAGTTTTAAAATTGAAATTAAATATATTTAAACTACTAAAAGCAAGAAAAGTCTAATCCAATACTAAATTAGATTATTAATTAAGCTTACTTAGCAATAAGTTTCAAGTTAATACCTCAAGTTGTTCTTAATATATGAAGTGTTGATTAAAACACAAACAGACATACAGCCGGGCACCGTTGCGAAATATACCCTATGTTTATATTTTTCGTTTTTACTCTAGGAACAAGTTCTTAAGTTTCCGTAAATAGTTCCGAAACGTTATTACATTATATTATACAGTACTGTGGATAAAGAGAAGTATTAAAAATATTCCCAATAAAAAAAATACAATTATAATTAAGGTTGACTTATTTCTTATTTATAAAACCCTTCTCATGAAAGTAAACAATTAAATTGTTAAGAGAGAATAGTGAATAGCGTAGTCATTACTGATTCTTTCTAGTTTCAGATCTTTACCATTTAAACTTGGGAAAAGTTTACCTTAAAGAAATTTCTTTTCCAGTAATATTTATTTTAACAAATCCAATTATTGAAGTTTACGTTTGTTTATTCTTTTTTTGCTTAAAATAACACATTTTATACGGGAATTGATACTATATTTTGTTTATTCAAAGTTGTTCACAAAGCTCGACATCTTAATAAATGCAAATTACTTTTGTCTTATTTAGGGAATCCAATACCGGGATCCCGAACGAATTTCGTATCTTACTTATATTATACAGGTCGTATTACTATTAGAGAATACTTTGTCAAAATATAATTATTTATTTTTCATTAAAGGCCTATACAATATGTTATTAAATATGTTACGTTTCCATATTTTGTGAGATGAAATAAAAATCCATTTGTTATTATTTCGAGAATAAACACTGAAAAAACCTCATTTCGAAATCCAGTTCCATTATTAGACTAGATACAGCCAAAATTGGTGGTCTAATAGTTTTATAAATATCTACTCAGCAATAGTTTTGAGTTAAAGGCTAAGGGGTAATCGTTGTACCAGAATTTACCACGGCAAATTTTAGATATTCAAAACTACACTATGTATATTGCATGCACAGGTAATTTTGACGAATGGTTTAAATCACTTTATCCGTCAGTGATCCTATTCGTCCTCAATATAGGCGACCGGTTTCAAGATTGTTTATAACCTCATCTTAAGCCTACAACCACTCACAAGAGATCGTCCAATATTAAATTCACAATGCACACACATGACACGGACGCACGAAATAACAAAGAATTAAAAAACTGCACATTGACATTGACGTTTGTCCAAACTAATCACAACGACGCGACGTGGCCCCGGCGTGGGCGGTTGCGTGCCTATGTTGAGGACGAATAGGATCACTGACGGAAAAAGATCATTTAAACCATTTAAGTATTCAGAACGTGATCCTGGGCCATACTAACACAGAAACGAGATCACACGCAGCACGCTGACGTGAGGGAATTGAATTTCCACATTATAACCTTAAAAAAATCAAATAAAGGGTTTAAACTAACACTGGTTACATTTTTTTGAATATCTAAAAATTTTATTTTTTGGCTGTTCCGATGTTCCTGGTTATATTTTTGTTCCTGGTGCTTAATAGGATACCAATGTTGCACATTATAAAGTTAGATGGAGGTATAGTCGGGATAACAAGTTGGTATAGGGGTACTGGGGGTGATAAAACTATATTAAGATATGAAAAACAGCCTTTTCCAGTGTAAAATCCCCATAAGACAACGTAATGTATTTTGACCATTAACATTTTCTTTAATAACTCGGTAAGTACTTGTGCTAGAATGATGATGGAGGGCTTAAAATCTTTGGCTTTTTACGTAGAATAATTTAATGTGCAATAAGTGTACATTCGGGGCTTTTATGACCCTTTTTGGGCCCAAAAACTCAAAATTTTAAAAAAGAGGGTTAGAGTTTTCCGATTGCTTTGCCCAACGAACTTGTCTAACAAATTATAAAAAGGAATGTCTCTACCAAATTTGAAGTAAATCGGATAAACATTGCGACCGCTACACTGCGAACACACACACACACACACACACACACACACACACACACACACACACACACACATATATATATATATATATGTGTGTGTGTGTGTGTGTGTGTATAAAGTTTTCAGAGACCCCTCAAAACGTGTTCAGGGGGTCACATTAGGAACTGTTATGGTGGTCCCGGGCTTAAGTCTCACCGTGCGAGTCATGCTAATAGTTCACTTTTCCATAGGAAATTCACTAATGAACTTCTTAACATATTTGCCGTAGCAGGTATCTAATTAAATAGTTTCCAAATGTGTACAAAATTGTGTAAAGATTATAAATTATGATACATTTTATACATATAGATTATAACATTTTATATCTTAACATTCAACATGAAAAACCAAAAATAAATTTGTCACTGTTATTTTTACGCAAATTAATGTTAATCCCGGGACTCTACAACGTAATCCCGAAATCCTGGCATTCAAAATATTATCCAGGATTGGATTGCATAAAATATCACTGTTCTAATGGTTAAACTTTACGGTTAGCCATTTAAACTTAAAAGGACACTTAAAAAAATTTCATAAACTTGAAGGGCTTATAAAAGGATATAAATATACAAGATACATTATTATTACACAAAATTATTTCATATACCACCCAAAGTTCGTCTTAAATTGTTACGTGGTTTTCAAGGGTGCCAATTCTTCTTTAGTTATATTAGTGTTATTTGAATAAAAGTGAGTAGGTTACCTAACTATTTAAAAATAATAAAATTAATTAATAAATTAGTGTTAATATATTAAAAAAGTATGTCCACTATTTTCCACCCGCGTAACAGTAATAACACGATGGACTAATTTTAGCCACTTAATTAGGATATTTTGTCCTGTTAATCTTTTGTTATCTTACCCATTTTTCCCGATCTAGACTATATTAATTAAATTATTCCCGAACACAAACTGTGTCCTATAATTTAAAATATACATTTTCAAAATCATCCTAGAATATTACCTTTTTATATTCCTACCCAATTTTGGTTCTCATATGTTTTGCCCTAGGCTTAATACTATAGGAACTGACTTGAAACTTGCCACTTATGTTAAACTGATTTAGGACTCGATTTGTATTGTAATTGACATTTCTAGCATTTAATATTTCAAAATGTAAATGTAAATTTTGTTAATAAATTATCTAGATACCAAAAATATGTGAAATTTTAAGCGAAAGAAGTATGGTACAACGATTTTCATGACCAGGGGTTGGTTGAGTAATTAAAAATTTTCCAAATAAAGTCGTGTTAATTTACACTGAATTTTTCGATTGTTTCATCAACATTATGATTGCTGAGTTATGGAGTAAATACTATTGAAAATTGTTGTACCATATGTTCCAATTTTGTGTGTGTCTAGAATAATTATTCAAAAACTTTCCATTTTCAAGATATTAAACCTTACAACATTGAAATGGTCACCATTTTTCACGGTAGAAGCTAGAAACATCGAGTTCAATATAAAATTAACATTAAGCACTCGTGTCAAGTTTAAAGTGAGTATCTTAAATGGTTCTTCAGTTATGATTTATTGTTTCAAATACGTATAGACAGGAGTGATATGTATATATGTACAAATATGTACGGGAAATGGAGCGAGCTATGTTTAAATAGCTCGCATTTTTTGTTTGTTTTGGCCCTTTAAACAAGTTTCTGAAATCTCCTTAGGGATAAGGTCACAAAAACCTTTCGATTTTTACCATGCAGCATGTATTTCAATACTGATTGGTAAATATCGAATGCATGATTGCATTTAGTGTAATGTGGTGAGTATTCACCAGTTCGAGATTCACAAGGTCTGAAGATTTGAAAGGCCTTATAAATAAACTCGGAATGGCATGACTACGAGTTCATTCATATAGAGCACCGAGGATGATGAAATGCGTTTATCTTTCTTTTGTTGTAATCATTTTTAAACGTAAACAAGTTTTTATCGCTAACTAAACAAATGTTTTAAATTAAATTAACCCTGTAGGATTAACATACATTTTGAAATTCAGGATTTATAATTTTGTTTTAACTAAACTAGTCGTAACTACTCCGATTTCATTAATTTATATTTCCTCCTCTTGAAGGGTTATTTCTAATCAGTGGAGTGGCCGCTGCGTTGTCGGTTGTCGTTGGACGGTAGTGCGATCACGTCCTTGTTATATGAGACTACTGGAGCGAAACTGCGAACCTCAACCACCGTTCACTGTTGTTATCACCACTGTACACGCGTCCTTGGGACGATCTCCTAAGCCTACCAACTCCTCACTAAAAGGTTTGTTTTCACATAGCGCTTGCAAAAATATGATTATATGTTAAATTTCAAACAGTATTTTTGATTCAAGTTTACATTTGTAAAACTCCATTCAAATCGTTCTTTGCAACACTTCCTTTACTTTCCAGTTTAGTATGAAATTGAGTTAGGTGTATAAAGGAAACCAAAATCCGGTTATGATGCTCTCAGAATCTTGATTTTTTAAACCAAATCTTTTCTCTTAAACAAAAAAGATTTAGTTTCCTTCACGGTACATGAGACTGCTAAGAGCTCTTCTTACACTCACTATTAATTATACGTTTTACAATTCTAAACTAATATGAAGAATTAATAATGTTATTTATTTATTTCGTTGCATATGATATTTCCCTAATATTCCATAACGAGGATTGTTTTAGAATAAATTCATACTTTTAAAATGAGACATTGACACAACCGCTAATGGACACATTGATAGCTGGTGACAGTTTTATGGAGAGTTGTGAAAGATTCTGCACATTCGTGTGTCGGTGACGCACGCTCTTATGAGTGTGTGAGGGTAGTACGTGCACGTGCGCGTGTTAACGATCCTGCGTGTGCGTGCGTTTATTGACCGATGCCGAGTTACCTACTGTTCCTGCCCGCCTGATCCCACCGATCATCCCATATCGTCTTCCTATAGCATTATGTCTGCTATCGATTTTATTGGTTCATATATAAACACGTGTTGTCATTAAAGAAAATTAGGTCTTCTCGATACTTATATTTTACATTGCAATACAATAATATATTAATTTTTGAGTGATGGGAATCAAACATATTTTGAACGGAAAATTTAAATATAGCTCCAAAGCATACTCAAGCGAGGCAATGCTGGGAGTTTTTTTAAGTGTTTAACCGCTGATAAGCTGCAATGTGAGGGCTGTCAGTCAAACGCCGTTATCACGACTCGCGGTATCAGGGGCTCAGCCCGCAATAGCAGTCCGACACAGTTAACTCACGTCAATAATGGTTTATGGCCGGTATTTATTGTAAATACTTGCGATAAATTACTAAGCTATCCACTTCAAGAGGCTCTCACAACAATGTCCAAATTCTTTAACATTTGTTTTCTTTCTTCCTCTGGGTGACAACAGTCACAGAAGTGATGTTTTCTTAGCTATAGTTTTAAATTATTAAATTAAATTTACTCTACATATGGAGACAATTTGAATTATCAAAATTATGACTTAACCCTTTTTTAGCGAATTTCCGCTATAGGGAAGAAGCTATTACCGTAGTCGGCATGGTAAGGCCTAGGTCCGGGACCATGATAACTTTTTGTTTTGAGGTCCCCAGATGCCAAAAACACCATTCGTTCAAAACCGTGTAATATGTGTGATGTGTGTGTGTGTGTGTGTGTGTGTGTGTGTGTGTTTGTGTGTGTGTGTATCCGTGGGTGCGATAACTCTCGTAAAGATGGTCCGTCCGATTTTGATGAAATATGGTACAAACATGTAAAGCAACATTTATGACTTTAAGTTAGAAAACCAACCGGATCGCTCTATCCAAAGGGGTATTTTGGGAGGGTTTTGTACAACAAAGTTTTTTTTAGTTTTTCACGTATAATATTTTTATAAATCAATTTTACTTTTCGCCATTGAATTCGGCTTGAAAATACGAACAATTTCGTGTTTTTATGATTTCTATTCGTCAATTGGTTATAGAGATATTGAAAGTGCTAAACACAGTACGCTGTCCAATGTTATTCTTATGAATAAGACAAAATTGTGTATCTCGCTTATTTATTAACTTATCCTGATAAAACTTGGTATATTGCTTGGTATATTGCTTTATATTGCTTTATATCGTTATGGTCTGTTGAGTTTACACAACAAACAATTGTTTTGCCGATAGTTTCCGTAGCAGCAAACCTGCGTACTCAGCCCCCATGTTATTCTTATGGAGAATAAGACAAATGTCATCTCCCTTAATTATGAACATAAATTAATAAAACTTGGTATATAGCTTTACCTAATTTATTTATATTGATATTTGTATAAAAACCCATTTTTTGTGTTCCTTGTTTCAGCAAACCTGCACACTCAGCCGTCATTCTTATGGATAAAAATTAAAAATGTGAGTTTATTTATGAATGAATAGTGATGAAACTTGGTATGTGGCTTATGAGGCATGAAGATACATGCATTGGAAATTCGCTGAGTATGCAGGTTTACTGCTATGGGGGTATTGAGTTATGTAATAAATGTTTCAATGTTAAAATGGAAATCAGGTGATTTATGAGAGTTAATATGAGGATATTGGACGTTTGAGTAAACTTCAATAGCTTTAACCAAATTACTTAATACTATGACTCCACGTTCTTGGAATCATGTGTTGAATCATGTAATCATGAGTGGGATCATGTGGATTTAATTTGATTTGAATCAATCTTCGTATGTAAATTATGATAAACGTTAAGGGATTTGTACTGTTTCGGCCAATTCAGTATCAGAATATAGATGTTTCGGTATTAAAAATGCTATCCATCCCCTTGTAAATTATGGTTTTAGGCAGTATGAGGTATGGAATATATCAGGCACACTTCCGTTGTATTTATTCTATTTATTGGACAAATAATATGAACAATTCACAATCAAAATATCTTTAAACTTTATATAATTCTACATATCATTTAACTTTCATAAAAAAGGATGTTCTTACTGAATTTAAGGCGTGAAAATGAACGTTGGCATCGAAAATAGGACAGCAACCAACTGTGGCAAATCAAGAACCCATCTTAAAAAATTAACAGACTAAATAATACAAGGTATATTATTATTTATATGAATTAAATATTCTTATAGCATTTATAATTTCTCTGAAAGTTAAAACATGATTAAATAAAGATTACAAAGTTACAACAAATTTACATCACATAATCAGTTGATGTTTTCAGTAAAATCTAATTACAGAAAAGTAATGAGGATTTTAAATAAGTGATTTTACGTTATCATGAAGTATTTCCAGATGATTATACATAACAATTTCTTACTTACACTATCACGGGTATTGCGAAAATAATTAATGCCAAGTTCAGACTAAGTTCATTACTTTTGAACGTTTTAAAAGAACTTGAAAAACAGTGACGCTTACATATTCATATATAAATATTTTTGATACTCAAATAATCGGTATTGATTCCAATTAAAAAATTTCCCGTGTTTTCTGTTGATACCATTTTAACAAAGGATATTACCATTTTCCTAAATTACTACAGTACATTTTGGTATCGCAGATCTGTACTATAATTATTAGCTTTTAAGATATTTCGAATATTTTTACACTTTATTTCTACACAATATACTGGGGATGGTTTTTTAAAATATGCTGGTAATGTTTTATATTTCGCATGGCTGGTATTACTGCAGGTAATTAGAGAACAACCTCCCTCCCCCCCAAAAAAAAAGAAATATAACAAAGCCTATATTGTAATATAGACTAGATGTAATCTTTTACAGTTCACACAGCTTTGATATTTATAGATGTTGAATTCTTTGGTAATCTGTAGAATGTCACGTTATAACATTCACACTTGGCACAATTAGCCGTGTAAGATGAATGTCTAATCCTCGCCGTGTACCGTGCCAGCCAATGTCACAGTAGGAAGGGTAACCATATTGCCACGGTGGCTCAGCTGAGAGGAAACGTGATTTATGGTTGTGATGTACATTGTTGTAATCCGCTTTCCATCAT
Organism: Allygus modestus; assembly: GCA_963675035.1. Lineage (NCBI taxonomy): Eukaryota > Metazoa > Arthropoda > Insecta > Hemiptera > Cicadellidae > Allygus > Allygus modestus. The sequence continues at coordinate 257,679,891 of OY776111.1, read as the reverse complement.
GTATTGTTTTAGGATGTAATAAAAGTATAATAATTACGATTATAAAAATATATACTTTTAGGTTTTTAAATTTCCTTATTATAGAATTATAAACAAAGCTTAAAAAACTAAATAATTTACTACGTTGAAATATTCTATGGCTAATGGTTGCGGAAAAAATACATTTTCAATTAGAAATAAATGCAATGTCTTGTCCAGTTTAGTTCTCATGGAGATTTCATAAATTTGCATTTGTATTTTATTTACTTACTAGCTGCTATGCCTGTGCTTTGAAACAGGCGGGGTGAAAATTCAGAGTAGACAGATTGTAAACAAAACAATGACAGTCTATAAAGCAGCTGTTTATTTAAATTAATTGAATGAGGAAAAGATACATGTGACATAAACCAAATAAAACTATCCTCCGTATGAATAACATGGGAACTTGGAAAACCCGTGGGGCAGAGCCCTGAGGACAATTTCTATGAAACTCCTGGGTACATAGACTACATTTGTGCAACATTTCAGCAGAATTAGTCAAGTGGTTTTGGCGTGAAGGCACAATAGACAGACAGACAGACAGACACTACATCATTTTTATAATATTAGTGATGATTAATTGAATTAAATCTTGGTTAAGCTTGCTCGAAGTTATGTAGATTTGTAATTGACCAATAGAGGATATTTGGAATATTTTTCATCTAACCCCGTGAGCGTGGAGAGGGATAATCCCTCTTAAAAAACTACTCTGTTTACAGAAAATATTCTGTTATACTCCTGAAAAAGGGGTTTGACTGAACACCTCTGAAAAGTTTTACTAAAGTGTATTGCACGATGGAGAACCAGACCGTCCATAAATAAGTTCAAATTAAAACTACTCTTATGCACGGCCTGGTTTATTACTCGTGAATTGCACTGCACCTTATCTACTTCAAATATTATAAAGGAATACTTTCTCTTCAATTAAGGTTAGTAGGCAGAAAGTATGTGACAGTTTTCTGATACCATTATAATTTATTATTAAAACGTACACCGTTAAAAACGTATAAGTGTACACCGATTTGAATATATATATATATATATATATATATATATATATATATATATATATAACAACCACAACAAACTTAATGTTGCTTAATGTAAGCTTGGTGTTGTTTTAATATTTTAACAACCACTACAAGCTTTTGGTAAAAAAGTTGATTTGATTTCTTGCTTGTTTTAAGACCGATGAACAATATGCTGAAAGATTTATTGTAAAAAACGTGTTATGACTGTTTCTTATAATGTGATCACAGTATCATAGTTTGGGATCTTTAACCAAACCAATTGGAGTGTAAATTACCCAACTAAATATAAAAATAAACGATATCAGGAAACTGACACATACTTTCTCCCTTTTAGCCAACTTTAATGAATAAATTACTTTTTATTTACTAAATATAGAATACAAAGCAGGGTCGAATGTACGGAAAATCTTGTAAACAAGTTGTTTTCAAAAATATCCACCCAAATCCCTGTTTGGGAGGCACTACAGAATCCATCGCTACACACGTGGTTTTAAGAGGGGAAATGCACCCTATTCCCCCCTCAGGGTTATTAAGGGGGAACATATTTCGAATTTCCTCTGTTGATCAATGCTAACTTGACAATCATATCAAGTTTGAATGAAATTGATCAATAAATAATAGAGAAATAGTAATGAAATTGTTGTACTCCCCATAAGAATAACATTGGACAACGTTACCGCAAAATGAAAATTTAAATTTTCTCCGCAACCTGTGGAGAATAATTGTTTTTAGTAGAATAGTAATTCAAAACTAAATTATTTAGTATTTCAAGCTATTTTGAATGGTGGATAGTAATTTTTTGTATATTTATGTTTTTTTTATGAAAAATCAAAAAACTGAATTTTTTATATTTTAAGTCTTGTAATTCTGAACCCGAATTTTTACGGAATTGCGGGTGGTGTCATTTTGTTGAAAAACTAAGTTCTACAAACGACCAAAGTTTAATCAAAATCGTTAGAGCCGTTTTTGAGAAATCTTTTTTTTGCGGTTTTGGGGGGATAATTAGCCTTAAAAATAAAAATTCAAAAAATGACAAAAATACCTGGAGATATCGTGGAGTAGTACCTACAAACAAAATTTCATAAAAATCGGACCGTTGGTTAGGGCTGTAGCTCTGTACACATCTATACAGACAGACAGATAGACAGACAGACTGACACACAAACATCACGTAAAAATCACTTTTTTGGGTTCAGGGAGCACCAAAACGAATATTTCCACTAACAACTCAAATTCGAAAATTTTGACGAAAACAATACTTTCTCCATATATTACGTATAAGGGGGAGAAAGGAGAATCACAAAACCGGTTGTTTTCCAGGAAATTTATAATATATAAAAAAGTCTGAGTAAAAAAGTACCGTGACCTTGAGGATTGTGGAGAAACTTATACCACAACACGATTTAGCTTCATAGATGTTAACAATACAATTGTTTTTAATGAGATAACAACGTGAGTATCTTCCAAAAATTGTATATATTGTAATAACCGCCATTTGTGAGTAACAATCTAAATAAATATGTCCAAATACAAATCTCAAGTTTCAAACAACTTTTGTAGCATATGTTGGGACCGAGTTAATTACTACCCCATATACTGATCAGACCGCACTTGGCAGTTAGAAGTGAATTAATTTGCAGTGACTTCCTCTCCTTTACCTCTGCTGAAGGAGGAAATTAACGTTCGTCGTCGACGTTTAGGTGGATTCATTTATTCACTAAACAAATAGCATGTTGATAGGGACTGTATATTAGAAGTGATTATTGATTTTAATTTGTTAATGGTACGTTTAAGCTCCTTTTCCCCTCAGCTACTGCAATAGCACTGTCAACTGTATAATTCCATAAACCACCAAATTAAACAACAGCCTTTCAGACAACCTGTTAGAGAAAAATCCCTATTACGTTAAAAGTTAGATAACTATACAGACCAACCAGCGACTTTTTTTGAAAACTTATAACAGAAGATATCCAAATTACATACAAAAAGTACACTTTCTTTATTACACACAATATATATATATTTGTATTATACACATTTTATATTCATACTAGCTGTTCCCGCAGGCTTCACCCCGCAAATAACTTATACAAACTATGTCAGTTGTGTATGCTGAATCCTGTCAGTTGTGTCAGCAGTTTGCCTGTGGAACTACTACGAATCAAGATCAGCTGTTTGTATTTTCATTAGCTCAAACAAAATTGAATGTCAAAAATAAATACACGGGAACTTTGTCGGGATCTCTTGCGGAGCCCTAAGGTCAGATCCGGATGAAAACCATTCAGTCTTCCTATTTATGTCTAAAGAATCAGTGTAGAAAATTTCAGCTCTCTACCTACATGGGAAGATGGAGAATTAGTGATGAGTGAGTCAGTCAGTCAGTCAGTCAGCCAGGGCTTTGCCTTTTATAGATAAAGATAACTTATATTTGAACTCATATGGTTAAACTTCTAATCAAATGCAGCGTAATTAACTCACTAAAAATACCAGATTGTTATGTTCTTAATCTTATCTCTCAACCCCTCTGAAAGACACTAACTCAACTAGGATTTTGAGACGTATATGAATGAATGATGAATGTAGAATGATTCCTTGTGTAGCCTTGTTTTTGACTTATTGCTGAGGAAATAAGCAAATTTTTATTTACGTTTATTTAACAGCACCCACTTTAATACCTCAGAGTAAATAAACGAGGCAATTAGTAAAAGAAATGCATTGGGTAACAAACAATTGCAAAACACGCTGCGAAATTTAATTTTTTTATTTGATATATATATATTACTAGCCATCGTACCCGGTTTCCCCCAGAAATCAAACCTGTGGTGTGTTCTTTGTTCTATGAATAACTACAAATCATGATCAGCTGTTTAGATTTTCATCAGCTCAAACCAATGTGAATGTCCTTAAGAATAACTCTAGATTGGACCTTTGGCTCCCCGTAAGGCGGTGGTTACCTACGTGATGGAAAGAGTATACGTGCCAGAATTTGTGGTTGTAGGTGTAGAGGTTTTGCCTGGGGGTGATAGTTTTTCGTATTTATATAAATAGAAGATGCAAACAGTATCCATTTAATAGGGTAATAATAGTTAATTATCCTATTAACTTAAACTGTAATTGTTAATAGTAGATTTAAATCAGTCATGCATATCATAAGCTTCTTTCGTCGTTATGTTTGTAGGGTACATAATTGAAAAAAACATTTCCTCAGATATGCGGCCTACATTTTCTACAGCGAAAAAATCAAGAAGTCTGTTTTATTGAGAAGTCTGAAGCATTGAGACCAAAGCCAATTGTATGACTCGAAGTTCGATCAGAAATGAATTTCTCAAATCCATTTGTTTCAGCAACAATGGCTGACGTAGTGAAGGCTTCTACAGTTGACAATTGCGACTATTGATTGTCGTATCTCTAATGGATCAGTCTCTCTTGTCAATTTATTATCAAATTAATCAGTCGTATCATAAACCAAAGTATTTTCGTCAATATCAGATAAACAAAAGTACATGTCATAAAAATATCTTCTGTTCATATAAAAAAGGGTTCGTTCATTGTGCTATTAATTAATGATCCTGACAAAAGGTGATTGTCGTTATTTGCAAAGAATCATATCAATGAAGATCTAAAAGAAATGATAAAATCACTAGATAATATGGTTTTGGAAATACTCTTTGATTTGGTTCAAGTTAAAATTGCCGATCGTTCCGTCCACTCTGTGCCATTGTGTCGTAAACTTCATTACCAACACTGGAAAAGATATTAAACAGCTTTTCTTTCTAGCTAGGTAGTATTTCGTTACCGACTCCCCCTCCTCTCCACCTCCACCACTACGTTTTATTGTTCGTAAACAATAAATACCCCCGTCGCAGCAAACCTGCGTACTCAGCGAATTTCCAATGCATATATATGTGACTCACTACCACATAGAGCTATTTACCAAGTTTCACAAAAATACATCCATAAATAAGTGATATGTATAGCATTTTATTTATTCTCCATAAGAATAACAATAGGGTTGAGGACGCAGGTTTGCTGCAACGAGGAAGATAAGTAATATTTTTTTGCAATTATCAATATAACTGAACCAGGTGAAGCTATATACCAAGTCTTATTAATTTAGGTTCATAATTAAGGGAGATATACAACTTTACTTATTCTCCATATGAATAACATCGGGGCCGAAAATGCAGGTTTGCTGCTACGGGGACTATCAACAAAAAACTTGTTTTTTGTGCTAATATCGATAAACCACAACTAGTTGAAGCCACATACCAAGTTTCAACAATAAACATTTAAAAATAATCGAGATATAGAATTTTATTTATTCTCCATAAGGATAACATTGGACAACGTACTGTGTTTAGCACGTGGAATATCTCTGCAACGGTTGGACGTAGAACAACGATTAAAACACCAAAATGTTTGTTTTGTTGAGCTAAACACATTAATAAACAGAAATGTGAAGTTTTTAGTAAAACTATCTGAGACAAATCTAAAAACCTTTTTCCCATAAGATTAACATTGGGCACGTTTTTTTGGATTTTCTCCGCAACCACTTAACCTAGGTTAATGATTCAAAATACTAAATTTTTGATTTTTTAAGCTCTATAAAATGGCTGTAACCAAAATTGAGTGTTTTTAATATTTTGGGGTCAAATTTGAAAAAAACTGATTTTTGGAAAATTGTAAACCCCCATAAAACCCCCTTCCCATAGTGCGATCGATCTGGTTTTCGAACTTAAAGTCATAAATGCTACTCTCCACATTTGTACCAAATGTCATCAAAATCGGGTGTTTCTTTCAAAAGTTATCGCGGTAACGGACACACACATATATATATATATATATATATATATAAATTTGAACGAATAGTGTTTTTGGCATCTGAGGACCTCAAAACGAAAAGTTATAATGGTCTCGGGCTTAAGTCTTACCATACCACCTACAGTAATAGCTTTTTCCCTATAGGGGAAATTCGCTAAAACAAATTTTACTGGACTTCAAACACGATATTATTGCTATGAATAAACTAAAACCTAGATTAAAATATAAACCTTTTTTATGTTTACTGTATACAGTTAAATAATGTTCTTATTAAAGGTAAACGTGATAAAAACTTACATTTTAATTGTTTTAAGTAGCTATAGACATTGGTTAAAGTAAGCAATTTTAAGTAAGTACATAAACAAATATTTAATTTACTGTATTTTACTATAGCAAAGACAGTATTTTTTTTATATATTGGTGATTGTTTTCATCTATATAAATAAAGCAGAGTTCTTGTCTGTGTGTGGATTGCCGTACGGCTAAACTATAAGGTTAAGGCATGAAATTTTCAGGGACGGTACCTTTAGGTTAGGTTACAGCTGTTGTACCTGACTCAGTTTCCTCTAAACCCTCTAGGGCTACTCCCCGTGGGACATCCAAAATTCCAATGTTAATCAGATAAGACCACACGGTTACAGTTTTCTGCTATTTATTTAATGTTATTTAAATAGATAGCTGACATTAGTAATTTACTTTTTTAACTACATTTGATACCCAAGTGAAACCGGTATAATCAGCTAGTTTTTCATATAAAACTACTCAAAACTTTTTCGATGCCGAAAACCTACATACTTCGCCCAAAGTCTAGGTGACCAGAGACAAAATCAAGATGACCTACAAGTGGTCGTATAGACATCGCTTCCAACGTTGCCAATGTATTTGTACTGGCTAACGCGACGTGATAAAACAAATTGATATTGCGACCTAAATACTGTGTTTTTGCGTCCGTTTATGTTGAATTGTGAACATTTGTCAGCCTTGGTTTTAATTATGTTTTATAATCTTCAATAACGTCAACCTGACCGGAAAAAATGTAATGGATTAATATCAGTTTGATATCTCTCGACGCAAACATGACAATTCTTGAAACCTGGTCGTAATACACAACCAATATTTTAACCACAGACGAGGATAAAGGTAATATAAAACCCACCATATGTTTTTGTACCAATAAATATGTTTGAGTCTTTCAGTCTGCAAATAATATATGTTACTTGGTTGGCTCTGATCCAGGACTCAAGTCACTCTGTATGATTTATTCTTACCAGCCACGACATTTCCCTCAACATTCACAATACATCATCAGTAAAATATTTGTTTACTGAATATTATAGTTATGAAACAAAACAATTGGTATGTTATAAAAACTAAGTGTAACTATAATGATATAATGAAATAAACACTCTAATTTTAAAACCTTTTAAACATACTTATTACTTATTTTATCATTACCTTATTTTCTTCATCATTAATGAACTATGTGAAATACACAACAACAGTCAATTGTATACAATTCAAATAACTAATTATACTTAGTAAAAAGTAAATGTTGTATTATTAATATAGGTTAACATAGTATTTTTTATGTAGTAATAATAACTATATTAATATTAATTTTGTTTTAATGATTCAAATAATAATCAAAAAATCTTAAGTGCAATAAATGAAATACATTGAGATACATTCTATCCTTAATATTACGTTTTAAACTCATAGGTTAACGTAATGAGTCATATTCATTAACGGAGTTATATTATGAGGTGGTCTAGTTTTAGGAATAATTTATATCAGTGAAAACTAAAACTGTTTAATATGTCAGGTAATAGAAATTACGATGTCAAACTACTTAAATACATTATTGGATATATATAAAAATAAGTTTTAAAGTGGCCTCCGTCTATTATTACTCATGGAGGTCACATACAAATGTCATTCTAGATAGATGTTTACATTTGCATCTTGCTATTGACCAACTGAGGCCACTGTTGGATGTTTCATGTGACATTACCCCACATTTGTGTTTCTCCATCCCACAAATACGCTGTGGCCACAACTCAAATTTATCAAGGTAGTTTATTTGCATGGGTTAATCAGTCTTCAAAAAATACTTTTAGTATAGCTATTATATAAAAATACCCCGTATCAGCAAACCTGCGTACTCAGCGAATTTCCAATGCACATATATGTAACTTAATACCACATAAAGCCACATACCAAGTTTCATCAATGCACATTCACAAATAAACAATTTATGACATTTTAATTGTTCTCCATAAGAATAACATGGTGGCTGAGTACGCAGGTTTGCTGAAGCAAGGAACCAAAAAAAGGGTTTTATACAAATATCAATATACCTCAAGTAGGGAAAGCCACATACCAAATGTTATTAATTTATGTTCATAATTAAGGGAGATAACACGTTACTTATTCTCCATAAGAATAACATGAGGATTAGAACGCAGGTTTGCTGCTACGGGAACTATACTCCAAAAAATATTTTATAGTACAAATATCAATAAACCACAATGATATGAAGCAATATACCAAGTTTCATCAGGACAAGTTAATAAATAAGCGAGATATACAATTGTTCTTATTCTCCATAATAATAACATTGGACAACGTACTGTGTTTAGCATTTTCAATATCTCTGTAACCATTTGACGTAGAGCAAACATCAAATTGTGCGTCTTTTTAAGCTGATTCTAATGAATAAAACTAAAATTTGACTTTTTCAAAAATTATATGTAAAAACTCAAAAACCCCATTTTTGGGGTACAAAACCACCCCAAAATATCCCTTCGGGTAGGTCGTATGTCTGGCTTTCGATCTTGTTCTATGCTGTCATAAATGCTGCTTTACACGTTTATACCAAGTTTAGTCAAAATCGGATTATTTTTACGAGACTTATCGTGCTCACGGACACACACAAACACACACACACACACACACACACACACACACACACACACACACACACACACACACACACACACACACACACACACACACACACACACACACATATATATATATATATATATATATATATATATATATATATACAGTCTTGAACGAATTGTGTTTTTGGCACCTGGGGACCTGAGAACGAAAAGTTATCATGCTCCCGGGCCTAGGTCTTACCATACCGACTACGGTAATAGCTTCTTCCCTATAGGGGAAATTCGCTTAAACTGTTAATGTAACAGATTAGGATTTATTTTGCTAATGCTGATTAAAATAGTGGAATTATTAAAGGGCACTGTTTAGATATGGTAAAAAAGTATCAGGGGAAAGTTTAGGATTAAATGTTATTTTAAAGATCTAAACTTAGTCCAAAAAGGACAAATTTCAAACAATTATCTAATGAAACCATTATCATCCAATATGCTCTAAACTCTATTTTGTATGTAGATTGACTGGCCCGGCCGTTATACCACTGGGATATCACTTTGACATTGATTAATGTCGAAGCTACCGTAATACGAATTTGTAATTGAAAGGCATGTTAAATCATTTTGATAATTTATTCACTCACTGGCTGTAGGTGACTGAAAAAGTGTATTGTACTGTATAGGTTACTGTGATTGTTTACTCATCTTATATTTGTAATAATTATAACTGTTAACATTAAGTTGTGAATTAAATTCTTATTCCCAGCTTCAAGGAAACAGGGAACTCCAGGAATTGTGTAATTAATTCCAGTCGGTCTGGCGACAGTAATTTTTATACTTAAAACGAATTCTAAGTTAATTTGTTAATTAAGTCAGTTTTTCTTTTGCAATTTTGTTTTAAGCACTTTTTAAGTTTAAGTTACTTACATTGAATCCTACGTTGAATCCAATCTACTTTTGGAAAGTTTTTAGTTAATCTTTTAGTGTAATTCGTTAAAACATTTATAGCTTCATAAACTAACTAATTAAATTATTTCTAATTCATCCAAGTGTGGGACCTGAATTAAAGCTATCTAACTTAAGGAATATGTTTAAACACATTATACATCTATTACAAATATTCATCATATTTATTTGGTGAAGGATACATACTTTACTTAGTTTACATATTTAAATTCTATAGTGAAGTTCATATACAAAAAGGAACTATTAGCATGACCCAAACGGTGAAACTTAAGCCCGGGACCACCATTGAAGTACCTAACGTGACCCCCTGAAGACGGTTTTGGGGGTCTTTCAAAATTATCCATATTTATAAAAAAGAATTTTGGTTCGTATATATTTATATATTTGAAGTTTATGGACTCGGATACCATTGGACCGTTCCCCATGAACCTTAGTATATATATATATGTAAAATTTCACGGAGAAGGTTTTTAAGCCATCCATTTCGTCCTAACGCAATTGGGTTCCTCCCAAGAGGCCCAAAAGAGTTCCCTTAGGGAAATATTTGTTTGTTTATATAAAAGCTAATGAAATGTTTACTTGAACAGGTGATCTTGGTGATATTGGTTTTAGTTGGTAACAGTAATAATCAAAGACATGACAACGTCTGCTGGGTATCAGCTAGTATTTATATATTTGTGTTTGCACTCTAACGGTCGCATTTTTTGTCCGATTTATTTCAAATTTGGTAGGGGCATTCCTTTCTATAATCAGATGAACAATTTCCTAGGGAAAAACAATCGGAAAACTCTAACCCCCGTTTATGGATTTTATTTTAAAAAATTTGAGTTTTTGGATCTAAAAACAGTCAGAAAATATCCGGATGAAACATTAATGCATGCCAAAATAAGGTGTTTAGTGAGACAAAAGTGTTAAACCCTCTCTCATCATTCTAGCATAAATATCTACCGAGTATTAAAGAAAACGTTTATTGACTGAACAGATTACGTTGTCTTATGGGGATTTTACATTATAGACAAGTCTGTTACTAATTTGTTTGTGTAGTTTTAACACCCCCAGTATGCCCACGCCTACCTTTAATCCTGAATGACCTTCTCCTAACCTTATAATGTGCACAATTGTTTCCTCACTATTGCAGGTAAATAGAACCAGGAGCATCAGAACAGAAAAAAATAAATGTTTTCAAATATAGAATTGGAATAAGTTTATGTTTAACACCATTTTTGATTTTTTAAAGTTGTTATGTAAAAATTCACTTCTGCCATGACAGCGTGCTGCATGCAAACTCGTTTTAATTTAGTTTCCATATTTATTTAACTGTAACATAACATACAGAGTACCTTCTCGTGAATTACATTATAAATTATATTTCAAAAATGTAGGAAGTGAATAAATATCGTCCCCAAAAACATTTATAATTAGTCAACTTTATCTTGTCCTAGTTTGATTGTATATGTTTAAAATCTAATCAGTTTCAAAAATTTTCCTATTAATACAACTTTGTCCATTGGAAATGTCCTTATTAATTCTCATCCAAAGTAATATTTCAAGCCATTTGCTACTTTAAGTGTTAAAAATTAACTTAAAACTCATTGCACAGTTGCGTGGTATTAGATTCTCGAGTGATTTGATGAAGCAAATATCTGATTTAGTTAATTGTTTTTGTGTTTTTAGAATTCAGTAGAATCGCAGTGAGTCCTTTATATAGTTACTTCAACAACGCCATAGATTAACCCTTGAAAGACAATAACTATTGCACCAGTTGTTAAACGGACAAGCTACAAGTGTCGCTAAATGTACTTTCTGGTTACTGAACATGCAATTGGAAATATCAATCTTCTTCTTAACATTAGATTGTCAGAGGCTCATTGTTCTCAAGTAGAGGCAATATGGGGAGTCTGGGACAGCTGAAAAATAATTGTTTTTTAATCAGAAGTGACGTTTGAGTGACGTGGTGATGACGTATGTGTGACGAGAGGGTGTGATGACGTCACGGCGATGACGTATTGGTGTGACGATACACATACGTCATTGGATGTGAGGTAATGTGAAAACGGGTGGATTTATATTCGTTAAGAAACGGTTTAGTTACGTCGGTTTGCGACTTGAAATGGCCAACCGTCCATTTAAGTCGGTTTGTGTTATCTTATCTTATCTTATCTTATCTTAGATCTAGATCTTAGATAAGAGAACAAATTTTTCTGGGGGCTCGGCCCCCAGACCCCCGCAATTGCTTCGCTCCCCATCCCACGCCCTAGAATCCCCCTCCACTAATCACCCTCGCCACATTTACAGCTTAACACAGAATCGCGCGTTACGATCCATTCACACTCCAGATCTTAGCCGCAACGCAACCATGGCTCGCAACTTACAACCGATGAAACGCCTTGCTGACTCTTCTGACGAGGACTATTCGGACGAAGAGGATCACAGACGTCACAGGAAAGAGTTCAAGTTCTGCCAAACTAGACCGACGGCTGCAACTACTCCTGTGGGGAGAGCGACGATTCAAATAAAGCGAGACATCTTCACTTCCCGACAGATCAACCAACTCATGGACATCTTGGACCGCTACCGACACCTTGCCGATCAGATGATCATCGAAGTTAGTAGCGGAGATCACTTCCACCTCATCATCCAACATCAACACTTGGACACAGTCGACGCTAGCCTACGCCGACAACTACAACTAAGACATATTCTTCGGGTCGTCGCTTCCATCCCCCCACACTAAATCCAGGACTCCACTCCTTCTACAAACGGCCTTTATCAAGGCCACCACTTATATCATTCGTTGTGAATCAGCCTAGCAATCATACAACATACTAAACCTACATTGCGTTTATTTCAATCCAGATTCTCAGGACTTAGTCATTTAACATCAATCATTTTGGTGGCCTTTACAAAGGCCATTTTTACAAGTCTCAATTATTTTAACTTTCACAGTCTTAGACGATTCCTTTACAAGTCTCAGCCTCACATCTTGTTACTTGTTTTACAGGAGGAGTATTCAAAATTTTCTGGACTTTGTCATTTATCCAACTTCAGTTTAGTGGCCTTTATAAAGGCCGTTTTAATAAGTCTCAATTTTCCAACTTTCGCGGTAACAAAGAATAGTTATTCAGTTGTCGCTATGAATGTTTTATGGGACTTTAAATAATTATAATTTATATTCTCCAAACATGTTCAAACGTGTTCAAGGTCATTTTAATACTTTAAAAAAAAGGATCTTGACTGTGGCGGATTGCCCTGCCGACCAGTCAAGAAGGGTCAGTTCATTCTTGGCGGTTTGCCCATGCCGACCGATTGAACTGCTTAGGGTATGGGTGGACCGCAGAACTCCACACTGCGCGAACCACCCGGGTTTGTTTTTGGGGTTGTGATGGGAATAGGGTAAGGGACAGAGTTTAACTTGTACAAATCAACAAATTGTGTTAGTGTTAGTGGGAAACCAGCGAAGCCATGCAAGACAGAAAAGGATAGTACAGACAAGAATAAGAGATCGGCGCTGAGTTTAACGAATGACACGGGCCAGATCCATTGCCCACCGCACTGTTCACCCAACGCTCGGAGCAGTGCTGACCACACAGGGGGACTTGTCTCAGGCCTTGTGCGACGCAGAAGGTGTTGACTCCGCCTCGGGACCCGGCGGAGATCAGTGTAGAGATGCCGGCCGATAGCAAGTGAGACCTACATATGTGGTGCTCGCTATATCACAGAAGTTCCAAGCCCGGGGTACCACTGCAGGGATTGCGGTACTAGGAGACCTCCGTGGATGTTCAGCTTCTCTCCGATGATCTCCGCTGTGCCCCGCTTCTCTGGAGCTGCTCTGGACTGGTCCCGTGTCTGCGTGCCGAATGATTCGAGTGGAACGAGCGTCCCGGTTTTATGAACTTTTCCGCTGAGTCAGCAGAAAATAACCTCACCTCATTGGTTGAACTGTTTGACCAATGAGAAGCCGGCTTGTGCTAGTGAGTATACCGCTGTTCTTAAGCGAATCACTTTTGCTCACCCTTTCGTTACGGACGCAACTGCATCATGTTCAGGAGGCAGACCCGGCCTAAGATGGTTGACATGCCTCGTCGGGAACCATCGTTCCAGCTTTCCAGCTCCAGGCCCCACAGTGTCACACCTCGGTCATCACTCCGGCAGCCTCGTCAACGTCCAGCTCCAATCCCAGCCCCAAAGAGCGAGTCCGTGACAGGGCAGCCTCGTTAACGGCCCGGCTCCAACACCAGCGTCAAAGAGTAGACCCGTCGATGTAATGCCTCGACGGGTAAACATATCGACTTGTGCCCGGGAACCGTTCTCTTTACTCAGAGAAATTCTCTCGGACAAGACGAGGGATCTGGAACCTGAGAAGAACTATACGGCCCAGATCCCTGTTATCGATGAGGCAAGGGAGATTCGTCGGCCGAGCTTCGAACCGGCATTCCCTGGGTTCAAGCTCCACCGCCTGTGGAAACTGCAGCTGGGACTTTATTGTCTGCTCGGATGGGACAAGCCTTCGCGGGAGCTTTTGTTGCGCCACCGCAACTTTGTCTTTAGAAGTTACCTGCCGAATGGAGTGATTGAGCCACCGTACGAGACATTAAAGACCTACTTGGAGGTCGGGAAGCCGGAAGATGGGCAACGACGTCGGCGTGTCACCGTCCAATGGGTGTCAATGTAAACAATGACACTGTTAAAAACGGCCTTTTTAAAGGCCACCAAAAATTTCAATCGTTTGACACTCAGTAGTGTAAAACATATATTTTGTTTTACCCCCAGTCTTACTCCTGCTGTAATGAAGTTTTATTATAAGTCCCATGAGGTTTCAATAAAGTTTGTTGGTATTTTGTACGGTACGATACTTAGTTACCGACTTCAACAAATATGGTCTGACCGAGAATTTTAATCGTTCCTCTGTCAACATAGTTTGTTCAAAGGGGTAAGCGCTTGGACTGGGACATTAAATAATTAAAATGGCCTTTCTCAAGGCCACTAAATAAAACGCTGAGTCAGTGTTATTAGTGCGCACCAACAGGAGACCTGCAGCGTATCCTATACGGTACGTAGCGTCGCACCTTAGAGACCAATGATTAGTGGGGCTCAGGACATCCTGCTTGCGCTGAGGAGAGAAGATGGAAACTACGGTGGAAGAAATCTTCGCTGAGATGATTGAGCGACGGGCTCCACTAGCACCAATATCCTCACTCCGGCCGCCTCGTCAACGTCCAGGAGCCTCGCAGAGGCGTGTTCGCTTCGATTTGGACTGTCCAGCTCCGAGACCAGTGCCAAGGAGCAATCCTGTCACTGTAATGGATTGTGTTGCGGCTACTCCACGGCGAAAGCTTCAGAGGCTGGAGCGGCGCTTCTACACTCCACTTGGGCAACTACGCCATGGCGAGCAGAATCGACGGTTGTGGCGGATGAAACCCGGCCTGTACGAATTGCTATTTTTCGTACGCCAGGATGGTGAGGCTACTCTGTGGGAGGTTGGTTCCTTGGAGCTGACGAGAGTTCGCCTGCCAAGGAGAATGGAGTGGCCGTGGAAGTCAACGCATCTGAAGATTCACGGGCCGGGGGAGGACCCTTCGTATCCCAGAGGGAAGGCCGAATGGGTCCGTCGCTAGATCATCTCAAAAAACGGCCTTTTTAAAGGCCACCACATTTTTTGAACTCATGCATTTGCAAAGTTTTATTATAAGTCCCATGCCATACTGGGTGTTGGTAATCTGTACGGTACCTAGTTGCCGACTCTAAATAATATATTTTGACCGAGAACTTTGTTCATTATTCGGTCAACACAGTTTATTTAATGCGCTTAAAATAAATGTTATGGGGCTTAACAGCCATAGCTTGGAGTAAAGAATAAAATGAGTTGTTTTTGCAAACACAAACAATTCCACGTTTCTAACATAGAGTTACAGTCGGGCTAAGATTTGAGGTACGTAGTTGCCGACTCTAAATAATATATTTTGACCGAGAATTTTGTTCGTTATTCAGTCAACACAGTTTGTTTAATGTACCTAAAAACAAATGTTATGGTGCTTAAGAGTCATAGCTTTGAGTAAAGCATAACATTGCTTTCAAACACAAACATTTGCAAGTTTCTAACATAGAGGCACAGTCGGTCTAAGATTGGAACATAAAAACGGCCTTTATCAAGGCCACCATTTTTAGTACTTAAATTCAACTGACCAATAGGAGAAGAGTGCTGTGTCAGCAACACCTATATAATGAGAGAGTAGTGCGATGTTTCCTCATTCCTCCACTGAGCTGATTGCTGATCTGATCACCAAGTCATGGACTCTTCTGAGACTTCTGCAGCTGTAGAATCCATCCTGGCTGAGAACAAGGTGAAGTCTATCTTCGATCCGCCGGACGCACCTTCTACATCCACAAGCGTGGTTTCGCCGCCAAGTCCCCTGCACTTTGGAGCACCGACAGCAGAGTCATCGGATGAAGATACTAGGAAATTCATTTCAAAACATGACCCCTTCGTACCGAAGGCAACTTCATCCTCCAGCACACCAAGAATATCATTGAAGAAGACACCACGGGTAAGAAATGCGCCCAAGTGTACCCACCAATTTAAGAGAGGGCCGAAGACGGGTGAAGTGTGTGCAGTCTTCTGCAAAATAGGAGAAAAGTTCTGCGCTAAACACAAACCTGCAAAGAAAAAGCCGCCAGCATCTAGTTTTGACTTTGAAACTATGGCTCAGGAGGGAAAATTCCGAAGATTGAAAGTTTCCAAAAAATATAAACTCCTACAAATTAAAGAGCGCAAAGTAATTTTGGAAAACAGCGGAAGAATCCTAAAGGTAAGACTGCCTGGATATTTGCAACCAATACCCAAGACTGGGTCATACTTAATATTTCAAAGGGCGGGCAAAGGCGAACTGGCAAAGGCGATGTGGGAGTGCGTCTAGATTAGATCAGCAGCTCAGAAACGGCCTTTTTCAAGGCCACCAATTGTTTCACTCGTTATAGTACTCACAGTGTGCTAACTCTGTTGTCTTTCACAAACAAAGTATATTATGTACAATCCTACAACATAATTAACCTACATTGCGTAGCTTTCCTTCCAGTCAACAATGGTCAAGACCAGTTGTAAACCTTGGTGAAGAATTCAAAAACGGCCTTTTTAATGGCCAAAAATTGATTCACTCGTTATAGTACTCACAGTGTGCTAGCTCTGTTGTATTTCACAAACATAGTATATTATGTTTGTGTTTGTGTATATTATCCTACAACATAATTAACCTACATTGCGTAGCTTTCCTTACAGTCAACAACGGTCGAGACCAGTTGTAAACCTTGGTGGAGAATTCAAAAACGGCCTTTTTAAAGGCCAGCAATTGATTCCCTCGTTATAGTACTCACAGTGTGCTAACTCTGTTGTATTTCACAAACAAAGTATATTATGCACAAACCTACAACATAATTAACCTACATTGCGTAGCTTTTCTTACAGTCAACAACGGTCGAGACCAGCCGTAAACCTTGGCGGAGAATTCAAATACGGCCTTGTTAAAGGCCAGCAATTGATTCACTCGTTATAGTACTCACAGTGTGCTAACTCTGTTGTATTTCACAAACATAGTATATTATGTTTGTGTTTGTGTATATTATCCTACAACATAATTAACCTACATTGCGTAGCTTTCCTTACAGTCAACAACGGTCGAGACCAGTCGTAAACCTTGGTGGAGAATTCAAAAACGGCCTTTTTAAAGGCCAGCAATTGATTCACTCGTTATAGTACTCACAGTGTGCTAACTCTGTTGTATTTCACAAACAAAGTATATTATGCACAAACCTACAACATAATTAACCTACATTGCGTAGCTTTTCTTACAGTCAACAACGGTCGAGACCAGCCGTAAACCTTGGCGGAGAATTCAAATACGGCCTTGTTAAAGGCCAGCAATTGATTCACTCGTTATAGTACTCACAGTGTGCTAACTCTGTTGTCTTTCACAAACAAAGTATATTATGAGATGAAATAAACTGATAATGCAAGCTGAAGACTGAATTAATATTTACATCTCTCGTTTTAGTACTCAAATTGAGCTAACTGCGTTGCCTTTCACAAACGAATTATATTATAAGATGAAATAAACCGATAACACAAGCTGCAGCCTGAATTAATATTTACAACTCTAGTTTCATCGATTCTTTGCATTCAAAAAAAGATTTTGTTTGTTTGTTTGTTAGGTTGACCTTGAAATTAATAAAAGCATTGTCAGCAGTTAAGATAAGAGACTGCTGAAAAGCATTGTCAGCAGTTAAGATAAGAGACTGCTGAAAAGCATTGTCAGCAGTTAAGATAATATACTGCTGAATATGCAGTAGTTATTACTATAAATAGAAGCGTTCTGTAGAGTTGATCACATCCATCTGCGACGTTTACCTGGCAACATGGTCTACGAGATTGTTCACCACCAAACAGCGAGAAGGGTTAAACGCTCTCCTCTGTGGCTGAAAACATTCTACCTCCGTGTTCCGATTTATTGGACGACGGAGATTACTCAAGAATGTGACTTGTGGAGAGTTTCTGAGGCTCTAGACAGTATCAGGGCCGACTGCCGAGCGACTACTATTAAATTGACACCGTCCGACGTAGGGTTCTGGATGGCGCCTACTCCTCTGGAAGATGACTTACCCTTCAAGACCAACGTCATCAAAGACCTGAAGCGTTTGCTGCGGCTTGGCCAAAGGGTGACTCTCACCGTCATCGTTTCTTGAGGACGTATCCTGCAGACCCACAACGCCATCTCAAACTCCAACTTCTGAGGGCAACTACAAACGGCCTTTTTCAAAGCCACCATGAATTTCACTCGTTTTAACTAAGCTAAGCGTCTTATTTAAACCATACCAATTATTTATCTTTTCAATTATTAATGTTTCAACTAATAATAAAATTAATAATTACCAACACATGGTTTTTAAAATTTTTAGTTGTACAAAACACATGGTGGTTTCTTAATTTTACCTCAACTAACAGTTTCAATTTATTATATTAAGTATGCACAAGTGTATCTCTCTCTCTCTCTCTCTCTCTCTTTATGTATATATATTTTTTTTGTTTTTGAGATCAAAACCTATGTTTACGGTTTTTTCTACCATAACTTAGCACTTTTTTACTGACTAAAACCTAATGCTCTTATTCGTTGTTTATTTTTGCTTGCTCCTCACAAAATTCCCCTATAAATAAAGGTAAATAGTAGTCATTGGTCATTCATATCCTATCTACCACCATGGCACCACTAGACATCCCTCACCACTGGAAGCAAATTGGAGAAATAATTGAAAATGTCTTACAGGAAGATGTGGAGGAGAATGAAGGTACTAGCGACTCCGAAGACCTGACCAACTCCGATGACAACACATCATCACTAGATGTCTCTGACATAGAAGATGTAATAGCATTTGTTCTTCACGAGGATTATCATGAGTCAGTCACCGACAGTATTGAATTTTATCTCCTGTCCGAAGATGAGGATGACAACAGGACTCCTGTCCTACGTGATGTTCCCGATGCAAGGCGGAGACTATTCGATAGTTCCAGTGGTGAGGAAGACGATGATGGCGTTGCATACCTGAGCGACTAATTAGAGAAGTCTGTTTCAAACGGCCTTTTTCAAGGCTACCAATTGTTTCAATCGTTTTAAAACTCAGCCGAATTCGCAATGTTTTTTTACGTAAACTAAAAAAGCCACAAGCAGAGTATAATAAACGAATGAAAAAATGGTAGCCGTTAAAACGGCTGTTTGGATGTGTTTTACAACTGTATAAAGGGTTTATTGTTCAACAATGATGTCATCATCTGATAGATAATCTGCCCCTACTAATCTTTCTAATGCAGCCATTACTTCTCTGGATTGGGTAGTTGTTCTGCTTGATACAACGTTAACCTGTACTGGTTGATCATCACTTTCTTGTCTTTCCGTGGGTGTAAATGATAATTGAAAAGGTGGTGTTGTGAAGGATATATCTGGGACCTGTATAGGCTGCTCCATAATTATGTTGTGGTTAGTAAGCTTATAGCAATACTAATTTATAATTTCATTTATGTTTACTTTTTAAATGAATGAACCAATGGCAATGAAAGTGATGATGTTAGCAAAAATATAAACCAATAGTAATTCAATGCTGAGGCATTTGCTATAAAACTAGAACATGCGAAAAATGGCTCTCAATACTACTTTTGGAGCAGTCTATAACACACTGAGAAATTTATTCAATCACAATGTACTATTGTCAACGTTATAATGAAGATTTCATAAATGAGGATTTATATATATATCACTGTGAAATTTACCATAATGCTACTAATAATGCATTATCCGATTGTGAAGACCATCCCGATTTCTTACACTTCCTTGCTGACACTGAACACTCTACACGGCAGAGCAGACCAAGCGTCATTGCATATGCACCTCATAGCAAACAAAACTCAGTGGATCCTGAAGATGATTCCTCACCCTCTACTTCTAGAGGGACTGCGAACGAAGATGCAACGTTGAGAGTCAACATTTTAGTGGAGGCGTTTGACAGATCTGTCGTTCGACATTACAGAATAAATAACATCAATACACTTGAACTACAAATATTTCTGACCCTCGTTAAAGATGTTATAATTGCAAAATTAAATTATGAACTTAACCGTTTGAATTTCATTAAATTTGGATTACTATTGGACACAACATTTAATAATGTAGAAGGAGAAATATCCAACAGAGGGTTTCTTTCTAGAAACCGAACTATCATGGAGACGTTAAATTTAGATGAAATAGTTGATGAATGTTTACAAGAATTGATGCTTAAAATAACTGAACATGAAGCTCGTGGATCCGGATGGTCCTTGCTCAATGTAAAAAACCTGGATTTACGAGTTCATAAACGTGGATACGGTGATCGTGGCAGCAGTTTTATTCAATTGCCAGCAAAGATTAAAGATAATAAATCATGTATTAATGTTCAAAACAATGACAATGAATGTTTCAGATATTCCATGTTGGCGAAATTTCTTGTTCATGAAGGTGTCCAACATCCTGAACGACCGAATAGAAGATATCAAGAACTAAATGGTAGATATAAATTTAATGGATTAAACTACCCAGTGTCATTGTCTGATATAGGAAGTTTTGAAAAACGTAATGCAGGTGTATCTGTTAACGTGTTTGGACTGGACAGAAGAAACAATGTGTACCCGTTAAAAGTGGTACCACGTGAATTGACTGACCATACTGATTTACTGTTACTAAAAGATGAAACTGTTTCACATTATGTGTACATAAAAGATTTCACTAAGCTCATTCACTATCAGCTGACCAAAAGAAAGTCACCAATAACAGTGTGTAAAAGACGTTTTTGTTTTAAAAATATCTCTATAAATAGAAGAGGTCGTAGTTGGCTGACGGAACACTCTAAACTTTGTGGAGATCATGCAGCATCAAAAGTTATCCTTCCAACTCTGAATAGTTCTATTCTAAAGTTTAGGAATATCCATCACCAGTATCGCATCCCAATTGTAATTTACGCAGATTTTGAATCGTCATTGATACCAGTGGAAAATGTGGATCCTGACGCAGCAGACAGTAGGAAATACCAAAAACACGAGCCAAACAGCTATTGTCTTTTGGTAAAATCGACACTTTCATACGAGCATCTTCGGCACTACGATATTCCAACGGAGCCAAAGCTTTACCGTGGGGAGCAAGCTGCAACACGATTTGTTGATGATCTATATGATATTGCTGAAAAAGTATCTACCCTCTACAGTTACATTGTTCCTATAGAAAATCTCACTGACCTTCAAGAACTATGTCATCAAATGGAGGAAATTTTTTACTTGTGTAAAAAGGAGTTTTCTGAGGACAACATCAAAGTGCGTGACCATGATCATTTGACAGGAGCCTATAGAGGAGCAGCTTGTAACGCCTGCAATATCAACTTTAAGCTACCTAACTTTATACCGGTTGTATTACACAATTTAAGTGGATACGACGCACACTTTATTATTCCAGAACTTGGACGAGACAAAGGACAAATTGACATATTGGCTCAAACGACAGAAAAATTTATTAGTTTTTCAAAGAAAGTAAAAATATAAAATTAAGGTTTATAGATTCCTTAAGGTTTATGCCATTCAGTTTGATGACACTCTCTAAGAATCTGGAAAGAGATGACTTAATTGAAACGAGGAAGCTGGTTCCAGAAGATAAGATGGAGCTCGTATTAAGAAAAGGAGTGTTCCCGTACGACTACATAGATTCCCTTGCACGATTTGACGAGACTGCGTTACCTCCACCAGAAATGTTTTACAGTAAACTCAATGAATCTCCAGTAGATCCAGAAGATTATGAGCATGCTGTTAAGGTATGGAAGGAACTTAATATGTCGACGCTCGGAGATTATAATGATTTTTATGTGAAACTTGATGTAACTCTCCTTTGTGATGTAATGGATGAATTTAGAAATTCCTGTTTGTTAGCTTACGGACTGGATTGTTTCTATTACTTCACATCTCCAGGGCTGGCTTGGCAAGCTATGATGAAGGAAACTAAGTGCGAACTCCAACTTTTAACTGATATTGACATAGTTCTTATGGTTGAAGCTGGTGTTAGAGAAGGGCTCACACAATCGGTCACACGATATGTCAAAGCCAATAACAAACATCTTCAAAATTATAACTCCACTAAAGAATCAGTCTACCTAGGCTACTTTGACGCCAATAACCTTTATAGATACGCCATGTCAATGCCATTACCTTTTGGCGGATTTTGCTGGGTTGATTCTAATGTTTTAGGAGACATCGTGAGCATCCCGAAGTTCAGTGAGATCGGATACATATTGGACTTTGACTTCGAGTATCCTCAGCACCTTCACGACCATCATTATGACCTTCCTCTATTACCAAGGTCCGAGGTTCGTCCAGGAGGCAAATATCCAAAGTTGATAAATACACTTGAAAATAAATCTAATTACATTGCACATTATTGGATTGTACAGCAAGCAATTGAACTAGGAATTAAAATTGTTAAAATCAACCGAGTGCTTCAATTTACACAAAAGACCTGGCTAAAACCGTATATAGAATCGAATACTTCAAGAAGAGCAGCTTCCACATCAAGTTTTTACAAAGAATTTTACAAACTGATGAATAACGCCGTCTATGGGAAATGTTTTGAAAACAAAAGGAATCACATGAATTTGAAACTTGTTTCTGATGAAAAGAAAATATTAAAATTAGTTCAAAAGCCTAACTTCAAAACATCTATCATAATAAACGAAAATCTTGTAGCTGTATGCATGAACAAAACAAATGTTGTCATGGATCGACCTCTTTATGTAGGAATGTGTATACTTGATATTTCAAAGACCCATATGTACGACTTCCACTACAACAAGATGGTTGCCTTTTATGGACGAGATCGAATTGGAATTAGCTACATGGACACTGACAGGATCGTATATTGGATCAAGACACTTGACATGTATGATGACCTTAGAGTGTTTCCTCACAGGAATGATTTTGACTTCTTTGAACAGCGAATGTCACATCAAATGTCACAGCGGATGAGGATGAAGCAGGGATTATCAAGAAGGCAAAAGGAATAAAAAAGAAGTACATAATGAAAAAAATGAAATTTGAACATTACTACAACTGTTTATTCAGAAGAGTTGGGTACAGTGCATCTTTTAACACAATCCGGAGCTTCAATCATAATTTATATAGTATAACTGTGAAAAAGAAGTCATTTGCAGACAAAGACGACAAACGTGTGATCCTTCAAAACAACATCCACACACTTCCTTATGGACATTATTCATTAACATAAATTGATTGAGTGCATCATCATCCTGAGAAGTAAACTGGTGGAAAATTTATAAAATGCTAATTAATTAAGTATATGTTAAATAACGTTTTTAAAAAGCCACTTCAGTGGCCTTGACCCAGTTTTCGTGTGTTCAGAATAAGCAATTTTTTTAAATTAGCAAAAAATACATTACTTATTTAACATTTAGCCTTTTTTAATAAATGAATCAGTTTTATAGTTCAGTTACTAAACGATTGGAGGATAAAGCGAACCGATGGACGAGAGAAAATCCATCGTTGAAGAACTTCACAAACCAGTTCGAAGAAATTTTCCTAGAAGATCAACGGTCGTGAAGGGCATTCATGACCTATATCAAGCAAACCTTGTAGAAATGAAACCGTACAGTAGGATTAATAAAGGTTTTAGGTACATTTTAACGGTTATTGATTGTTTTACAAAAGTAGCCAGTGCAATTCCACTGAAAAACAAAAGTGGATCGTCTATTACAGAAGCAAAGAAAGAAGTACTTCAGGCGATAGGGAAACGTATAAAAAATCTGCAGACGGATGGTACGGAATTTTTCAACAAAGATTTTTCTGATCTAATGAAGAAAAATAAAATAAATCATTATTCAACTTATAGTGAAAAGAAAGCCGCTATTGTAGAACGTTTCAATCGCACTTTGAAAACTTCAATGTACAAGAAATTTTCAGAAAGAGGCACCTATGTATGGTATGATATTCTTCCTACTTTAATAAAAGATTACAATGATAAAAAACATCGTACAATAGGTATGAAACCAAATCAGGTGAATAAAGCAAATGAATCTAAAGTTTTGAAACGCATAAAGAAAAGTACCAAACCAATATTAGATAAGAAACCACCCAAAAAATTTGCAATAGGAGACAATGTGAGGATATGTAAATATAAACAGATCTTTACCAAAGGTTACCTTCCAAATTGGACAAACGAGGTTTTCACAGTGCATCGAGTACAGCCTACTATTCCTGAAACTTATATTTTAAAGTATGTTAAAGGAGAGATACTGCAGGGAGGGTTTTACGGACATGAGTTGTTAAAATCCAAGACTGGCAATGTTTATTTGGTTGAAAAGATATTAAAAAAAAGAGGTAATAAACTTTTAGTGAGATGGTTGGGATTTGACAAGAGCGAAGATACTTGGATAGACAAAAAGGACCTACTTTGAAATAAAAAATCAGTAACGGGACAGCATTTGAGAAGACTGTTTATGCAGTAAATAAATTATGGAAATTATCTGCCAGAATGAAAGACTTGATATTAACAATATTGATTGTTTGACACCGGATATTTTTGATAATGAGGTAAGTAAACATGGCTGTTTATTGCCTAACACAATGAGGTGTATTATTAGTGGGCCTTCAAACTGTGGAAAAACCAACGTTGTTTTTAATTTAATAACAAAACCAAACGGCTTAAGCTTCAATAATGTTTATATTTTTTCCAAATCTCTGAATCAACCAAAATATTTATTATTTGAAAAGATTTTGCATGATGTACCCGATGTTTCATTGCATAAATTTGACGCAAGTAGTGAGATTATAGAGCCTAACAATGCCGAACCGTATTCAGTTTTTATTTTTGACGATGTTTCCTCTGAAAATCACGATAGGATAAGAACATACTTCTCTATGGGTAGACATAATCATATTGACTCTATTTACATAGGTCAAACATATAGTAAAATCCCAAAACAATTAATTAGAGACAACGTAAACTTTTTAATTGTTTTCAAGCAGGATGAAAAAAATCTCAAACATATATACAACGATCATGTTGGTGCAGATATGTCATTTGAAAAATTTCGAGATGTGTGTGGGAAAGCTTGGAAAGAAAAATATGGGTTTTTAGTTATAGATAAAGAAATATCTATGACAAATGGTCGTTACAGAATAGGGTTCGATGGATTTGTTTTATTACATTGACTTCTGTCTATAACAAATTCAGTATTTGTGGTGAAGGCGTTGAGAACAGTCGGAACTAATAATGTCTAACCAGGAGGAGTTGCTTAGTGAAATAAAAGTCCTAAGTGACTCAATACGGAAGAAAAACCTGCTACTAAAAGAAGGATTGATGGCTAGAAATAAATATTTGGAGGAAACCTTCAAGCCCATTGTCGAACTCCTGAATAAAATAAATGATAAAATGACCAAATCGACTCTACTAGATCAAGAATTAAAAGAACGAGATAAAAAGATCGTTAAACAAGACGAAACATCAGGAACATACGGATCAGAATCTGGGTCAGAATCATTTAATAGAACGAGTCGTTCAGGAGAAGAAGAAGAAGATGAAGAAGAAAGTAAATCCGACATTGAAGGTGAAACAGATCCTTTAGAACCAACAGAATCCCCCACAAATATTAGTATTTTAAGTAAAGAAATTGGCAAAAAAGGACCTCTTTCACGAAATTATATATTAAAAATGCTACATGGTGCACAAAAATCGAGTAAATACCACGTGTATGGAGCACGCTTGGAAAAATACGGTCTTCGTATGGGGGATAGTATACTAGAGATAGATGACAAAGATAATATAACAGTTAAAGACCAAACTTTTAAGGGTACCGCTGGACTGTTTGAATTGATCTTTAAACCCTCTCCAAAAAAATATACTAAGAAGGATTTGAATAATTTTAAAAACATATGTATTTTAACCAACTCCCATAGAAAAGGTTATTCAAATAATACACCTATTCATAGAAATAGATCGGAGAAGTATAGAGAAGTTATTTCAAAGCTGTTTTCTAGGATTAGAGGAAAACGTCCGAAGGCTAAGGGTAAAGGAATGTCGATGAAATCGGAGTATGATACAAATATTATATACTATAATAATGTGAATAAGCTGGTTGACAGAATGCGATTAATATATGAATCTATACAGGCTGGGCATAACGGATTGGATAACGAAATGATTGCTTTAACGGAAGAGTTAAAAGGTCGGGGATACATAGCTTAAGTATTCAGTCTAAAGATGAGTGTTGATAAGTTCGGTCGTCATGAGAGCTCTTTGGTTCGAGAGGTTTTGAGAGGTCCACCTGGAGAAGGTTTTCTGTTGACGCGAGACGGAAACTATGATCTAAGAAAGAAACGTTTGTGCAATATTGCAGATCCTATTAACAAAGATGAAGCAGTAAACCTTGGAACAATTCGTACATTTACATTAAATTGCGAGACAAATGAGACCATGTTTGATGCTAAATATAAAAGAATTAT
The DNA here is from genome assembly GCA_963675035.1 of Allygus modestus. Lineage (NCBI taxonomy): Eukaryota > Metazoa > Arthropoda > Insecta > Hemiptera > Cicadellidae > Allygus > Allygus modestus. Next base: position 257,653,093 of record OY776111.1, on the reverse strand, counting down.
ACATGTGGCAATTGCAGAAAAAGATACAGATGCTGTGAATAGGCGATTTGTTTTGGAAGAAATAAAGCAATTAAAACAAGATATTTACCAAAAAATCGACAAATTACAGTCTACGGTGATTCTTTTCACCTCTTCGAAGAAGGAAAGTCGGGGAACACCTTCAAACAGTGTAAACGCAATATATGATACAAACAGTGATGCAGAAGAGTCATTATCACTGCCAGACGTCAGAGTAATGTGTTAAAACAAAAATAAATTATCATACATGGAAGGAAGACGTTCAGTAGTGAACTATCACTCATGAAAAGAGGACGAGGACTCACTAGTAGCGCAGTGTCTCTTTTTAAAAAAGCATTTTCCACTTTACCTACAGGTGCATTAATAAACACAGCTGTTAACGCACTTCCAATTGAGCTACATTTGCCTGGAGGTTATCAATATTGTGGTCCAGGTACGAAATTGCGAAAGCGTTTGGTACGAGTAGATCCTGGAATAAACAAATTGGACGAAGCTTGCAGAGCACACGATATTGCATATTCAAATTACTCAGATTCGGAAAGAAGATCAATTGCAGATAGAGCTATTGCTGAAAAAGCTTGGCAGAGAGTAAAATCAAGTGACGCAAGTGTTGGTGAACGAGCAGCTGCATTAGCAGTAACTGCAGCCATGAAAGCCAAAACAGCAGTTGGAGGAGGATCGAGGAGAAGAAAAACAAACACACGTCGCAGAAGAAATATTTCCGGTGGGGGCACTAGTAAAAGAAGGAATACTAATAAGAGAGTTAATCGTAAGCGAAAAAGTGTTCAAAATGTTCAAAAAAAAGGTAAACGGAAGAGGATTATACCTAAGACCATACCGTGCATATTAAATAAAAACAAATTAATTTTACCGAATAAACCTTTGAACAACGAGGAACTTGAACGGTATGCATCATGTTTAAAAATCCCTTTTTTCAGAGGGGTGTTCATGCGAAACGGATTGCCAAGAAAAATTTGGAAAAATGAAGCCGCAATTGTAAACCTTGATTATGCTAATGGTGCTGGGACACATTGGGTTTGTTATAAGAAAATATTTGATTCTGTTTTTTATTTCGACAGTTTTGGGAATCTTCCACCTCCTAAAGAGTTACAAGTGTATTCCGGTGCAGTACCTAACGTAGTTTTCAATTATGATAGAAAACAAAGAGAAGACACGTCAGTATGTGGACATTTATGTTTGGAATTTCTAGCCACAAGAGTCAGTCAACTGTAAGATGTCGTCTTGTACTGCAACAGTTAGTGGTTCAACATCAACTTTACGAAGTACATTATTTCCACCATTACACCTGAGAGATGATAGACAGTGGGAAATTGCACTTTTGGATTTTACTACTTACAACTCAATCCCAAACATAATAGAAGGTGTTAATAATAAATTTCACTACGTGAGAAAGAAAAATACTGAAGGTCTGGCTGATGTACGTGAATTTGTTGAGATTAAAACTGGTGCTTATGAAATAGCTGACATAAACAGAGAACTTCAAAATAAGTTAGGAAAGGATATAATTGAACTAAGAGCGAATAATAACAATTTAAGAAGTGAAATAAAATGCAAGTTTTATATGGATTTCACTCTACCAGAATCGATTGGTCCTTTACTTGGTTTCCCATTATACAAGTCGGTTCTTGAACCAAATATCTACCATACAAGTCCAAAAACTGTGAACATAATTAAAGTTAATACTATAAATATCACGTGTAACATAGTTCAAGGGGCTTATAAAGATGGATCGAACCAACATATTTTACATTCGTTTTATCCAACCATTCCACCTGGATTTAAGATAATTGAAAAACCTCATAATCTGATATATCTTCCATTAAACTCCACTCATATTTCAGATATCGTATTGAACGTACTAGATCAAGACGGTGATATCGTGGATTTCAGAGGAGAAATTATTACTGTACGTTTACACATTAGACAGGCACCGTAAAAGAACGATGGGACTTGAATTTACATGTAACACTAAACAAACATCAGACAATTCTAGTATATCTCCTAACGTAGAGAGGTTAACTAGAGAGAACATTAAATTTTTAGAAGGACTTGGTTTCAGAGTCAATGATAATGGACATACTGGATATAAAACATGGACCGGTTTTCGACGAAACGTTGTGGGAGAAGGAGCTTCACACTCACAACCCTTACACTTCATCGAAATTAGGAAATAATGATGAGATCCGAATTCCAATACAACATCAAGATGCATATACTTTACCGTCTGAAAGCTATATTTATATTGAAGGAAGGGTTTTGGAAAAAGATGAAAATACAACATCAAAAGTACCATTCATAAATAATCCAATGGCCTTTTTGTTTGAAGAAATCCGGTACGAAATATCTGGCATTGTAGTAGATTCGACTAAAAAAGTCGGTATAAGCAGTACGCTTAAAGGGTTGGTTTCTTTATCACCTAATGAAACGAACGCTTTAAAAACAGCCGGATGGATATTACCAACTACGACCAAAATAGTACCTAATTCAAGTGGTTATTTCGACTTTTGCGTTCCGTTGCGGCTCTTACTAGGATTCGCTGAAGACTACAGAAGAATAATAATTAATGTCAAACAAGAATTGGTTTTACTGCGATCATCCTCTGATGTGGATATTATACAAGCTGATAGCAGAACAACTCCCACAACACTTGAATGGAAATTGAAGTTAGATAAAATAGTTTGGAGAGTACCTCATGTACGGTTGGCCGATGAACGACGAGTAAGTCTATTACGGATTCTGGACTCTGATAGGGATATTGTGGTTCCTTTTAGAAGCTGGGAAATGCATGAATGGCCTGACTTGCCTAAAGCTCAACGTCAATTGTGGGCTGTGAAGACTTCGAGTAATTTAGAAAAGCCTAGATATGTTATTTTTGCTCTGCAAACAAATAAAAGATCTAATATTACTGCTAATGCCAGTAGCTTTGATCATTGTAAACTTTCAAATATTAAGTTGTTTTTAAACTCACAATTCTTTCCCTATGACAGTCTTAATGTAATGTTTTCTAGGGACAGATATGGTATTTTATACGATATGTATGCTAGGTTTCAATCGTCATACTATGGAAGGACGAACTCGCCTCTCCTCAACCCTGAAACATTCAAGAGTCTCGCACCAATTGCAGTCATAGACTGTTCAAAACAAAACGAATCAATTAAATCATCAACAGTAGATATTCGCATCGAGTTTGAGTTGGAAGAGAATATTCCAGACCAAACAACAGCGTATTGTTTGATACTACATGATACAATCGTAACGTACACCCCTCTAACAGGCGTGGTTAGAAGAATAATATAGATGTGTTTACCACATTATTCAGCACCTACATATATTTACCCCCGCCACAAGTTTATAAAAGGGAGATTCTTCTGCGAGAGGACATCAGTATACCACCTGCAGACAGCAAGACAACATTGATAGTTAAAATGGACAGTATGCCATCTAATTTTCTTGAAGATGTAACGCTCGAGTCTGCATCAACAGAGGTGACAGCTGCATCTAAAACGTCGAATCAAGACTTACCTGAAAACACAAAACCTAGTGAGGACTCTGCAAAAACAACGGAAACTACTTCTTTTCCAATTGACAAAGACACAATTCCACCTGGTAATCCTAGTGAGGACTCTGTAAAAACAACGGAAACCACTTCTTTTCCAATTGTCAAGGACACAATTCCACCTTATAATAATAATAATGATGATGTTAAAACTAATACAACACCAGCTGAAAATGTAGAAGAGTCCGCAGAAAAGGACACAACAACTACTGAGGAGATTAAGGCTGAACTCTCAGGATTTCTAACTTTCGAAGGAAATGATCAGAGGAAAAGTAAAAGATGTGAAAATGAATATGATGAACAAAATATGGATGTGATATTTGATGTATTTTTACGCGCAATTTATCCATTGAATTTAAACATGGATAAAACTGTTACTGTTGGTGTTTTCAAATCTTTGAACTTTAATCCCGCTGTGCTAATTAACCATTGCGGGAAAGCCTCATTGCTGCTTACGATAGACATGTGGGATAAATTTACTAAACACGTATCTATCATTGAAGCCTACTTATACAACAACTTGACAGGACGAAAAACTGCAATTGGATTTAACGAATCCGATTTAGAAATCGACAACATCAGACTTCGAGGTACTCAATTTGTGAGATTTAGAGATCTTTCTAAACACAATAAGAAAATCCTTTTAACTTTGGAAGAATTTCAAGTCCTGTCGAATCTAACACCAGTAATAATCAGATACATTCAGCAACTCGTCACATATGCTCCACTTATTTTTGATTACCTCAACAGTTCGGTGAACACACATCCAGTTTTACCACTGATCTATGGCCCGATAGATCATTCTATATACAACAGATTGCCTCAAGAGGTGTCGTTCTACAGAAGGACCGGATTCTTTTTTAATAAACTTCGAAGTGAAGGAACCAAAATTAAAGTTTCTCCAACAAAGGAATTGCCGGAGAATATTTCAAATAAACAAAAAGTGTAAAATTATTTGAATGATTGCGTCAAGCAAGTGCTCATGTTGGGAGCACTAAAACTTTTTAAAAAAAGATTTACGTGGCCTTGAAACAGTTCAGGTTTGCATATGTTATTCTTCTTTTTGCTGACTATATACATATGAAAATACTCACGCTGTGTGAGTGCAGTTGATTCCAAGCTTCCAAACAGTACCTATCCTACTCAGTCTTGTTTATCACATGCTTAAGTAAACTTCATAATATGGAAAGATACTGTTGTGAAAACAAGTGTTTTGTGCGACCGAAACTAGAGGTAGACGGATTAGCCTGTGAAATATGTGAAAGTTATTGTATTTGCAAATGTCGATGTAAAACATATAAACTTCCAACTCCAACACGAGAAACGTTCACATTGTACAAATCCCAACACTGTTATACATGTTGTCCTAAAATGTGTGTGAAATTTGGACTGTATAGCGATATAATAAAATATTGTAACAAATGTCGCAAAGGTCTTTGTGAATGTCTACTACAATATTGTGCAAACAGGAAGAGTTGGGATGTGGATATAGAAGTAGAGTCAAAAGTAATAACAAGACGGAATAGCATGTAGAATATGTGAATGCTATGGTTACTGCAATAGAGTGTTAATTTTTAGGAAATGAAGGTTTGCATTAGTATAAATAGCTGTCACACCACCTACCCTATCTCAGAACAACTCCAGCTCTTGCCCAGTAAAAACCAACTTCATGCGCTCTCGTAGATTCAACACAAAATGGAGGAGTATAACCTGTGGAAACAAGCGTTACTCAAAGAATATCAGGATACGAATGATTTAAAAAAAATTGTAAGCCAACTACCAAAAAGTATAGCTGAAGAAATTATGAATGAACATTATAAAAATTGTGCGACGGCTTTAATATGTTTCTATGAAAAAGATAGTCTTAGGATTTGTCGAAAGTGTTACGAGGAAAACAAAAATGAATTTGCGGACTACGAACAAAAAGTTCTACATGAATCTTTTCAAATCAACACGTCAGCGCTACAATTGAAATATCAATGTATGAAATGTAACGGTACATGTGTAGAAAAGAGATACACTAAATGCGAATGAATGTTAGCAAACTCTGACTGATTATACGGTAGATTCATCAACAAAGTGCTCATGCTGGGAGCACTTAAACATTTTTAAAAACTAATTTACATGACCTTGAAAGAATTCAGGTTTTTACATGTTATTCTTATTTTCACCGTATATATATGGCAATATTGGGGCTATATGAGTGCAGTTGATTGCAAGCTTCCCATCAGTTAACAGTTGCAAAAATAAATACATACTGCTGCAGTGAGAAATGTTTCATAGAACCAAAATTACATTGAGACGGAATGTACAAACCAATTTGTTTTAATTATGATATTAGAATGTCCAAAAAGTGCGTAGTAGAATTTCAAGCTTTCAGGAACAACCAAGACAAATATATCATAAAAGAACTAGCTTTTTTTGACATATCTACTAATGTCATTAACTATTTTCTTTTTAAGCCGCCTTTTCCTTTTAAGAAGTTAAATAGCAAAAGCTCTAGAATCAATAAATGGTTAATGAAGTATCTTCATCACATCACATGGGACGAAGGATTTACACAATACAAAGAGCTGGATAGCATAATGTACCATTATTGTCAACAGTATGACGAAATCTACACTACTGGGGATGAAAAATCAAAGTGGATCAGAATGTACAGTACTTCAAATGTGACGGATATTGTGTTGGATAAGGAATTTGCAACGGAATTAAATGGTCTTTGCATCGGAGTAAAAAGCCCTCAGCATAAAACTGCAAATTGTGCATTGTCACGAGCATACAGAGTAGGCCGATTTATATCCGGTGGAGGGGGAAATCCACATATGCACATATGCACGCACCTCCGTAATATCAGTTGGACACAAGATCTCTTACAGAATACAACACCTAGCAAAAGAATCATATCAGCTTCTCCACAATGGCATCACCTTCTCCACTACAAGCTCTTGCAGAAAAATTCAACCAACATTCAAAATCCGATCTCCTAGCAACAAAAAGATGTAGCGAACTTCAAGAGAAAAAACATTATGCTGTGCATTCGATAAAAAAGTTGGATACATCAGTTGGTGAAGCAGTTATAGCTGTTCTTGGAGATTCACCCTACAAAGAAGAAGATAAACCTAAATTCCAAGTTTACCTCCCGAAAAGATTTGTTAATGTTCTTATGAACGAAGATTTGGATTCTGTCAAGCCCGGCGTATTGTATTTAGTTTCCCATAGACCTTCTGGAAACAACTCTACAGAAATAACAATCCATGTTAACAATACTTTGTAAAACAGTTTTGTACAAAGGGTAAAATTCCATTGTAATCTCTGTTTATTTTACCTTTTTAATTATGTATTATTTTTACTTAGGTATTATGTAATTATATTTTTAAAAACTCATCACTGTGACCTTGACATAGTTTTGAAAGTGTCGGACTTACCCCCACCATTTTATTCCGACATAAATAGAACCCGTACTAGTGATCAGCTATCATTTCTCCATCAGCTCTCGTACCGTCAAGAACGAACTTAACCCATCAACATAATGAAGTTTCATCTGGTGATGCAAGACGAAGTGGATTTGGGAATACTTCACGAAACACTCCTGCATTTGATGACGGAACATCCTCCGATGGTAATGAAGATTACTGTTGAATTCGACAGCACAACCTTCTGCGATTCGGAGACGACTGAATCACCCACTGAATGGTCTCCGAATGCTACATCCGAAAATACAGAAGAAACCAAACCACAAGAACCTCCAAAGTACGAAGAAGAAAGCCAACCACAATAACCTCCAAAGTACAAAGAAGGAAATAATGTTTAATACAATATACCTAGTTTGCTGTAAAGATAAGTTATGTAAACCTTGATTAAATCTTTGTAATTTTTGACAAATAAATTATCAAATCTTTTTTAAAAACCACTTTCCATGACCTTGAACTTGTTTCTACATGTCCGTAACCACCCACCCACTTGGGAGTAACAATGACTCTAGGTTTTTTTTCTATAAAATGGTTACATTTAATTGGATAATTTTTTAGCCAATTACTTGACAGTGTTTTGTGATGACTAAGCATAAACAAGTAATAAAATCATGTCTGTCTGATCCTCGCTACCATCCTCTCGTCTGACACCGATCCGCCAACATGTCTGCATCTACTCTGTGGTCCAAAGACATCGGTGACGAAGAGTTGGTGGAGATCACCCTGATTGTGGAGCATGGGGAAAGAATGAGAGCAATTTCAACTATGTCCGAGGACGAACTACAAGAAAATCACTTCAATGAGATAAAGGCGATCATGTCATACATTGCCCAACCGACGATGCTTCCAGAGCAGTGGCCGGCGATATCTCGGCGGATGGAATATCTCGCTGCGCTGAAGGCTGAGATCAACAGAAGAGGTCTATCAACTGAGATGTATGCAATATTTGTGTAAATTACAGATTTTAAGGACATGTGACAAACGGCCTTTTTCAAGGCCACCAGATGTTTCATTCGTTTGACACTCAGCAACCGCCAAATTCATTTTCAAACCACTCCCACGACTTCTATCAGTTTCGGAACAAGTATTAATCCATCCGTTTTCACTTTACCCCACATCCAATAACGTATGTCGTTCGTCACACCAAAAGATTTTAAATACATGTAACAAACGGCCTTTTTAAAGGCCACCAGTTTGTTCAATCGTTTGACACTCAGCAACCACCAAATTCATTTTCAAACCTCTCTCTCGACTTTAAACAGTTTCTTAACGAATATAAATCCACCCGTTTTCACATTACCTCACATGCAATGACGTATGTGTATCGTCACACCAATACGTCATCGCCGTGACGTCATCACACCCTCTCGTCACACATACGTCATCACAACGTCACTCAAACGTCACTTCTGATTAAAAAACAATTATTTTTCAGCTGTCCCAGACTCCCCATATTGCCTCTACTTTCTCAAAATACACTATGAAGATTAATTTTGTAGGAATGCTACAATAAATAAAATATTATAACTAGTTCTGCAGAAGTTTATGCTTGCAATGCAACAGGAAGAGTAATTTTGTTTATTCGTTAAATATGTAAACGATGAACAATTTCAAGAGGGTTCAAACTCACACTTACATCTTTTCCGTCATTTTGAACAAACGTCTTTGCAAGGCATAGTAATAATTACAAAGTCTATGTTAGTGCTTTTACTCTTGGTGTTTTGTTATTAAACGTTTTCTTTACCTTCACGTCCAACCCTTGTTGATGACTGAAATCTGATATCGTTTGCTGATGGGTTCCTGGAATCTGGAATCCAAATTCAGCTGTCTCTCGTAGACATTTCGAATTTCGATGTTTTGACAAGGGTTTTAACAAATTTTAGCTATAATGATGAATAATCTCATTTCAATTTGAGAAATTAGGCGCTCTTGACTAAAGTGGATTGCTAAATGTTTCCACAGTCATCACAGTTTGTAAAAGTGAGTAGAACGCTCGTACTGCCCAGTGAACGCTGCCATCACGTAATGCACATGTCGCATGCACATTCACATCTATTGATATTGTTGTCTCGTAGTGGTCTTCGGACCTATCTACGACTGAAGAGACTAAACAAAAGTCGAAACAACAGAGCACACTCCATGACCCTAGAAGATGTCATGGAAGTTTTTAGTCTAGCGCAGGCTCGATTTTCAGCAAAAACTTTATTATTGTGTAGCTAAGAACTAAATGGATGAGAATAGTTGGGCGTCATGAGCTAACTTTCAATCCGCACCTGTTTACTACGATGTTCTGGTACAAATGTATACAACACACATTATATATTAAGATGTCCCACCATGGATACTGGTGCTAAAGAAAGTCAAAATAACTTTAGTCTGTATTTGGATGTCAAAGACAAAAATACAATGCAAAACTATTTTAGGAAAAAGCAATAAGTATCTGTGGCCTTGAACTGTTGTCGCTCAGCAAACACCGGTGACAGAGCAGTCTACGCCAGTAATAACATCCGAATACAAACACGACTGACAACATTACGAGGCAGAATGCCACCCGAGCATTTCTTGCATTTAACTGACTTCGTCGATTAGTTGGTTATTACTATTTGTATTTTAATAATATCGACCCGTGCGATGACATTTTTAATATGCTGTGTATACACCTGCTATTCCTGACATATTACCATTTGACACTTTACCACATTTATTTACATAAGTTAAATGTATTGCCAAACCCAATTAAAACCAAATATATAATAGTTCTCTGCTTCAAAATTAAAAAATGGTAAAAGCACAAATATTTTCATGGATTAATATTTTTGAATGAAGTATTACACTATTACATTTTTGGGATTAAACGTAGATAGGCACTTTACCTGGGACAATCATGTAGATTCAGTTTGCAAAAAGATATCTTCAGGCCTCTATGCAGTGAGACAGATGCCCAAATTCAGAAGTTTTGAAACTTTAAAAATTGTCTATTATGCTCTAATTGAATCACATATAGCTTTTGGTTTATGCCTTTATGGTTCTACCTCAAACAATCATTTAAACAGAATACTAATACTTCAAAATAAAACCCTTCATATTATGTTAAAATTGAAACCGGGGACTCTGTAAAAGAACATTTCAAAAATACAGCAATTTTGACAGTTTATGGTTTATTTATTTTTCAGTTAGTAGTTTATATTTAATCAAACTTTCAAAAATTACCCCAATTACATTCTTTTCATCAGTATGAAACAAGGAAAGGTAATCAACTGGCATACAGAAAGCATATTTCTTCATTTTTCACAAAATAAACCTCATATATTGGAATAAGATTTTTGAATTCTTTGCCAGAATATCTTAAACGAATAACAGATCTTAAAAAGTTTAAAAATCAAGTAAAGCTGTATCTTATCAATAAGCCACTGTATAGTATTTATGACTTTTTTCATGATCATTATAGTGAACCTGGCAAGTTAGAATTAGACCCATGATTTTATTTAATTTTGAACTATTATTTATTAAGAATTATTGTATTTTTATTGTTTGTTTTCAGCGTACACCTAAACAGTGTATGTAATGACACCATTCTGTACATTTTATGTGCTAATGAATAAAGTATTATTGATTGATTGACATTATATTTTTAGAATTGCTCATTTAAAATAAATTACATAACCTACAAATAGGTTACATACATACATAGGGTTACATGCTAATCTATTACTGTCTACCGCTGAAGTAATGACCACTCAATTGAAAAGAGGATTTAATTTGTTGTTTTTACTTATTTATGCGCTTGCTTACTTTATTCCGACTTTAAAATCTTCGCTTCATATCTTCTCCTGACATATTCACCAATAGTCCAAATAATCGAGCGTATTATAAAATTACTTGATTACATTTTTGTTATTATGTAGTATGTTATGATCCCTCGCATTTCTTCAAGACGTGTTATACAATGATATTTATTTTTTTAAGATATAAAATCTAAGTAAGTAACAAGAGCAAAATTATGTGATTTTCTGAAATTAATATTTTTTAAATGACTATCTAGAAAAATTTTTTTAGCAGTGTTGACAATAATTTAAATGCTGTCCCAAATCATGCTGAATCTGACGTCAAAGTTTGCCAGGATCTGACATCAACGTTCCAACAATTAATTTTATTGTAATGAGTCTTACGTTTCGTTTGACTGGATTCGTCTTTTCATAACTCTACTGAAAACAATGTACAAACTCCTTCAGTAAATAAATAATGAAATACTAAATACTAAATTGTACTATATGGTATATTTGCGAACATTTGTAAACAGAGATTCAAAATGAAATAATATGATGAATAGTAATTTTTATACTATATACATTTAGAAACATAAAATGCTAATCATTGTTTACGTTTTAATGCATTTTCCTAATTAATTACACTTCTGATATAAATGGATTCCTTTGACTTCATTTGTCTTCCTCATTGACAATACTGTTCGTCGAAGTGTTGCTGACACATTAAGGTCAGCAATCACTGTATCCCAGTCCTAGGGTAATTTTTTGCTCTATATTTCATCGTATCTTTTCCATTTAAACCACGCTTTTTAAAATTTGCTTAAGATTGAAATACGTAATTATATCAGTTTAATTAACTTACATAATGTATGTAGTTCGGATTTATTTTACATGTGTTATTTGATAATATTGTAATGGTTTTTACAGTTAATTGAGTAAACTTCAAACTACATATTTTATTGTACATTTTGATAGTCTAATGTATAAGGAAGTGCAATTACTTCCCTTGTTCAATTTTTAATTTCTTTAAATATTTTGTATTATGTTGTTGTGCTCAGCAATATTGTGGATATAAATGAATGGTTCTCGAAATGAGGACTAAAATTAATATGGATAGCAATAACATAAAGTTCATTTGTCTGAAATCCCGTATGTTCTGATTGCTTTATTCTGTAATATAAGAATTCGTTTTGCGCTTGTCATACACACGCGTAACATTCACCATATTTTCAAGTAAAATAGAATCGATAAAGAAGAAAAATAAATTTATTAGTCAATATACTTTGTGTATTTTAATATATTATATCAATTTAGAGCTAAATTTAATCTTAACAAATACAAGTAAAATATCACCATCGTATGCGACCCACAAACAATTATATTCTGGATTCAGTATTAATATACGGCAAAACGAAACCTGCAAATATGACAGAGAGTACGCTGACACCAATCGTTGTAGGCTTCCAACAGGGGTAGAACATACAGGTACAATCACCTAGCCATTATTAAGCATGCAGATTGGTAGCTTTGTCGACGTCTACATGGAGCCTGCCACACGGTCGGTCGATAACACTAGATCGCGTTGTTTCGAGCTACTTTGCCGTATCTGCAATTTAGCTAATGTTATAGTTATGAATTGCACAGGTAACAGACAACTTTGCGAGTATGCAGATTTGTGTTGGTTTTTTATTGTGTCCTGGTCTTAAAGAATCGAAGCACTCCCATCCCTACGGTCTGAATCACTCTCACATTCCTCTAACATATAAAACAGATACTATAACAGTGACAAACTGGTACAATTGTTTAGCAACTGAACACACTGCAACATCGTTTTGAGGTTGCCTTGTCAACGTCAACAAAAAGCCTCAGTTCATACGCAATTGCTCCCTGTAATTGCACGATTGAAATATCATTTAAATTAATTTAACACAGTTTCCGATAAAGATGAATCTTTGTCGAAATTTGAAGGTACTCAACCAACATTCAGTATGGAAATTGGTGACTTTGTTGGCGCTTGCATGTGTGTGTTAAAAAAATTGTAGTAACTATTCATGAATGACTTCACATTTTGAACATTTACTCATGTATTTAACCTTAACATACTTAATAAATTATCGTACAATATTTATCTTTTGAAATTGTTAGCCGTTTTTAGAAATTATATATTTTATTTGCAAATTTGGCCAAATAATCATTAATTTGTAAATATATATTTGAAACATCACTAATTTTTCGTAAAAATTCTAAACACAAAAAGACTTCTTTTAAAAAGGCCTTTTAAATAAAACCAACCTCACTGAAATCGGATATCTATTAATCAAGTTATGACATGATTTTATAATTTAAATGGCAGCCATCTTTAATGGCCGCCATTTCGATGTCCTGAACGGATTTTCAAGAGGCTCCCTATCTGAAAAGTTATCTTTTGGCATCAACTATGACCACAGAAAGTGCCATACCTCATTCAATAAAGTGTCATTTGTTTTGTGTACCCGATGTACAATAATAATAATACAACCGAGTTCGCACGCAGCACGCTGACGTGAGGAAAGTGAATTTCCACATACAAAACTTTTAAAACTCAAACCCAGTGTAAAAACGTACATTTATGCCAATTTTATTGAAATCTGAAAACATTGATTTTTTGGCTGTTCTGATGCTCCTGGTTTAATTAACCTGCAATGTTAGGAATACAATTTTGCACATTATAAGGTTAGGAGAAGGTCCAGACAGGCTTAAAATTAGGCGCGAGGTTGTTGGGGATGAAATAAATACTCCAACAAATGAATAATATGCTTTTTTAATGTAAAAACCCCATAAGACAACGTACTGTGTTTAGCCGATATACATTTTCTTTAATAACTCGCTAAATATTTATACTAGAATGACGAGAGAGGGCTTAAAATTTTTTGCCTCACTAATTCCCATCTTAATACATGCATTAATTGTACGACCTGGGATTTTCTGACCCTTTTTGGGTCTAAATAAGGGATATAATTTTTGTATTTAAATAAAAATATCAGATTATTTAGTTCTGATATTTTTATTTTGTTTTTAATTGTTATGTCCTGGCTATAAATAATCTGAATTAGCAAGTAATTAGCTCTGCCAAGAACGTTGTTTGCCATGGCATTAGCATTAAAATCAAACAAACTTTGAGAGGCTGCCATTTCTATACGAATGGTCCTTTTTCAGTCGGGATTGCGGCAATATGTTCCTCTAACAAAGACCTTTAAAATGAGGTATAATTTGACCTATGCTTACATTTAAGATTTTTTAGACTTCCTCCACAGGACGGCGAAAAAAAGTTATAATGGCCAAAAAGTCAGTAACTACGCGAGAACGTAATCCTAGAGTTTCATTGTTCTGCGTTTATTAATAAAATAAATATTAAGGGGTTTCCAGACTTTCAGAACACCCGGTATATATATCATACAAAACCCATTTGTTGTGGCCCCTATGGCAGCAGCTCTGCGTACTCAGCAGACATAATAATATTCTTATGGAGAATAAGAAACAAGTGATATCTCGTTTGTTTATAAACATATATTGGTAAAACTTGGTATTTGTCTTCATCTGGTGGAGATCCATTGACATTTGCATAAAAACCCGCTTATGGTGGTCAAATCTGCGTACTCAGTCCTAATGTTTTTCTTATGCAGAATAAATAAAATTTCATATCTCGCTTGTTTATGATTATGAGTGGATGAAAGTTGGTAAACGGCTTCATGACGTAGTAAGGTACCGTTTGAAATGTATTAAGTATGCAGGTTTGCTGCAACGGGATTATTTAGGAATCATATATTTTATATGAAAATTTGGCCAGTTAATCAATAATCTTTAAATATAAGGAAAATTTATATTTTTTTCGTAAAAGGACTAAATACAAAAATGTGTTCGTTTAAAAATACCTTTTAAACAAAAACGACTTCACTTAAATCGGATATCTATTAATCAAGTTATGAACTGGATATTAAGGATGCCAAGTATGAACTGCATTCAAGGCACACCAACGTTCTGGAATGCTAAGTGGCAGCACCATAAACCAAGCTATACAGGATGCCACGTATGAACTGCATTCAAGGCACACCAACGCTCTGGAATGCTAAGTGGCAGCACCATAAACCAAGCTATACAGGATGCCAAGCATGAACTGCATTCAAGGCACACCAACGCTCTGGAATGCTAAGTGGCAGCACCATAAACCAAGCTATACAGGATGCCAAGTATGAACTGCATTCAAGGCACACCAACGTTCTGGAATGCTAAGTGGCAGCACCATAAACCAAGCTATACAGGATGCCAAGTATGAACTGCATTCAAGGCACACCAACGCTCTGGAATGCTAAGTGGCAGCACGATAAACCAAGCTATACAGGATGCCAAGTATGAACTGCATTCAAGGCACACCAACGCTCTGGAATGCTAAGTGGCAGCACCATAAACCAAGCTATACAGGATGCCAAGTATGAACTGCATTCAAGGCACACCAGCCAGGAGGCTGAGAAGCATTCAAGGCACACCAGCCAGGAGGCTGAGAAGAAAGCTTAATACCTCCAGAAGTGATAATGAAACATGTTTAAGATATGTAGATACCATGAAGGTTTTTCAGTTGTGGTAACAGTTATTATTAGTGAATTTCTTATAGAAAGTGAACTATTAGCATGACCCGTGCGGTGAAACTTAAGCCCGGGACCACCATAGAAGTTCCTAACGTGACCCCCTGAACACGTTTTGGGGGGTCGTTCAAAATTTTATATATATGTGTGTGTGTTTGCACTCTAGCGGTCGCATTTTTTGTCCGATTTACTTCAAATTTGGTAGGGGCGTTCCTTTCTGTAATCACTTGGACAAGTTCGTTAGGCAAAACAATCGGAAAACTCTAAAACCCTTTTTGGGGGTTTAATCTTTCAAATTTTGAGTTTTTGGGCCCAAAAAGGATCAGAAAAGCCCCGTATGTAAAATTAATTCATGTAAAAAGATGGAAATTAGTGAGGCGAAAGTTTTAAGCCCTCTCTCGTCATTATAGCATAAATATCTACCGAGTTATTAAAGAAAATGTGTTTCGACTAAACACAGTACGTTGTCTTATGGGGGTTTTACGCTAGAAAAGCCTGTTATTCCTTTGTTAGAGTACTTTTATCATCCCCAGCAACCTCACGCCTACTTTCAAGCCTGTCTGTACCTTCTCCTAACATTATAATGCGCAAAATTTTATTCCCAGCTTAGCAGGTAAATGAAACCAGGAGCATCAGAACAGCCAAAAATCACTGTTTTCAGATTTTAATAAAAATTGGAATAAATGTATATTTTTACACTGATTTTGAGTTTTAAAAGTTTTTAAGTGGAAATTCACTTCCCTCACGTCAGCGTGCTGCGTGCGAACTTGTTATCATTCTATATAGATAACATTAATTTAGTTATTGTTATTGTTTTCGAATAAATGTAATTCAAAATAAATTGTGGTAAAAATATAATTAATATTTAACATACTAACAATTCACGTATTGCTCCCTTAAACCTACTTTAGGTTAAATGAGGTCCTAAGGCAGTTCAAAATTAATTTAGCTAACGCAGTGTACTAAAACGTATATTTCAGTGAGGGGTTTCTAATTTAACTTCAACAAAAAGATTGGTACTTCAGTTTATTAGTGAAATACTGATTTTTGTAGTAACAAAAATAAACTGTATGTACGTAAATTATACATAAATACATACATTTTTATTTTTAATACAGCATACATCTTTTGTCCAGTGTACATTTTTGGAGTTATTGTAGGAAAGCAATAACAAGATAGGGAACACGAGTCATATAAAAAGTCACATTTTTATTCTTGCAATGAGGGAATGAACTCCACTGGGCCGTTCTCCGGTAGGAAATATATAAGCGGTGAAATATACATAAACATTTTGCACACCTGCCTCCATTTCGGGGTTCCAGCTTGCTTCTAAAACACATTTGTAATCCAGACATGACTGTATTCCTATTTTTAAGAACGATTGTTCTGTTATAGTAATTCTAACAACAAACAACCTTCGTGGATGTCTTGGGATGTAAATTTTACACGAGATCCTCGAAACTGTTCCTCAAACTGTAACTACCAGGTCTCTAGATGAGATTATAAGTTTAAGATAGCAAAAAGTGAGAATTTGTAACGTTGTACAAATAAATAATTTAATTGTTTCTTAGAAAAATATTTGAGTCTATAACATTTCTTATATTTTCTTTCAGTAGATTTGTCAATAATTCGGACAAAAGAGTTTATAAAATTAATGTTATTTTCATACTAGTGTTTTCCAAGGAAAATCTGTAAGATTATACACAGTAGCCGTATTAATATAAAAAAGATTAACTAGTATTTTTATAAGAATTTTCATCTGCTTTTTAGCGAATTTCACCTATAGGGAAGAAGCTATTACCGTAGTCGGCATGGTAAGACCTAGGCCCGGGACCATGATAACTTTTCGTTTTGAGGTCCCCAGACCCCAAAAACACCATTCGTTCGAAACTGTATATATATATATAACTGTATATATATATAACTATATATATATATATATATATATACAGTTATATGTATATACAGTTATGTATATACATATATATGTATGTATGTATGTATATATATAGCACGATAACTCGAAAAATGATCCGATTTTGATTAAATTTGGTATAAACGTGTAAAGCAACATTTATGACTAAGTTCGAAAACCAGCCAGATCGCTCTATCCGAAGGAGTGTTTTGGGGGTGTTTTGTACCCCAAAAATGTTTTTTTTATCTTTTACATATAATTTTGGAAATAGTCAAATTTTAGTTTTTACCATTTTATTCAGCTTAAAAAAACACACGATGTGGTATTTTTATCATTTCTCTACGTCAATTGGTTACCGATATATTGATAGTGCTAAACACAGTACGTTGTCTTATGGAGGAAAATAAAAAAAATATATCTTGCTTATTTATGAACGTATACTGACGAAACTTGGTATACGGCTTCATATGGTTGTGGTCCATTGATATTTGCTCAAAAAAAGTTTTTGCTAAAGGCTCCCATAGCAGCAAACCTGCGTACTCAGCCCCATGTTATTCTTAAGCATAATGACTAAATGCTATGTATCCCTTAATTATGAACATAACTGAATAAAAACTGGTATATGACTCCACCTAGATGAGTTATATTGATATTAGCATAAAAACCCATTTTTTGTGTTCCTTGATGCAGCAAACCTGTGTACTCAGCCCCAATGTTATTCTTAAGGAGAATAATTAAAATTGTATATATTGCTTATTTGTGAATCTATTTTTATGAAACTTGGTAAGTGGCTTAATGTAGTATTAATACAGTTATATATCCATTGGAAATTCGCTGAGTATGCAGGTTTGCTGCGACGGGGGTATTTCAAGCTTGTCGTGGTCAGTTGGTCACATCATTGGGAAAGCATTATGTGAGCCTAATAACTTTATCAACAACTTATTAATGTTGTTTAAATAGGTACAACCTGTACTTTGAAAATGTATTATTCCTTTTAGAGCTCTAACACGAGTAGAGCCTTTGAAAGCTCTCCGCATAGACAGGGCTATTCAGTTGCTATTCACAACTGTTTCAAAAAACGAACAGTTGAGCCAAAGGTCAACAAAAATATCGCCTTGTCTTTTACATATAAAAGATAACCAAGCAAGATGGGAGTAACAAGGGTTTTATGAAAATTAGGGGTTAACGGAGTTCAATCGATTATGAATAAATTTAACAACAATCATATTTTTAAATTCATGTTTTTTTTTTACAAATCTTGTTGTTTAGGTTACAGATGGATAACTATGTCATATTCACGTTAGTTTAAAGTGTGTAAGCCCAAATATCTAGTTCGTACCATTCGTATTTAATTCCATGAAGGTGGTGAGGTGGCAGTGCAGTGCGCCTGGTGCGGCGTCTCTCGTAGTCTCCAGGCAACGGCACGTGTGGCTTAGCTACACAACTGGTGAACTGAGACTAACGAGTGACCATCTACTCTTTATTGCTACCTGTTTTGTTTTTCAACGAGAAATATATGGGTAATTGGTTCAGTGTGCTTCGTACATTGTTTCGACAATTTTGCTTTTCTATGTTTACAAAAAAATGTGTTATTCGATACCATTTATTTGAACAAAGATTATTATTAACTACTAATAAGTATTATTGATTCCTATTTCTTAGAATTACTAATTTTAATGAGTACATTTTTACATTACACAGCTGTAGATATCTGAATATATCTTTGCTGCGGAAAATTAAATATAAAGCTTTCTGCGGCAATCTGTTTCTTTTTTTTCTGTTAACTACTTTGGGCTGTCAACTGTTTTAATATGCAATTTACTAAAAATCATATCCTTAGGGGAACACAAACGAAATTTTATGGTGTAAACTGAATTACGATTTGCACCCGGAAGCAAAATGGTAACATATGATTTCAGAGGTAGTTACTTTGATTGTATTCAAAATTCACAATAAAGATAACTGTATAAACTAGATTTTACAACTTTTACCACAAAAGTACACCACAAACACTACCATTTATTATTCAAGTTCCAAAAATCCTCTCAAGTATTATTAATAAATAGTAACATTAGTATTATCATCTCTTTTTCTATATCCAAATTATGAAAATATTAATGTTGATTACCAGCAGAAGAATTTTGGATAGTAAGTAAAAGTAACACCTTTCACTATAAGTTATATAGCGTATTAAATGGTAACCCGCGAACAACTGAATTATATTGAAGGAGTGAAAACCAGATGTCCTGGACTACGATCCCAACAACAACAAATATATATTAACACTGATGAAATAATCTTGGTAAGTTTTTGAATGAGCAGAATACAATTGTGCTTCTAAATAATTCCAAATATTACTAAAACTATATTAGACCTATTTTTGTTAAGCAGTTTTTCTGTCACGGTGTACTGATTGCGCTCTATTGTGCTCTATTGGGATGTAGGTTGTAAATGTGGGAAGTTGAGAGTGAATGGGCCAGCTTATTGTTTGACTTGAGTAACAAGTTTCTCTAGACATTGCTTGGCTTGGCGTCTCAGCTCCAGCTCGCTAGAAACTCGCTAGTTCCAACCAACACTAATAGTTTAACGTAAACCATAGAACTTTAAGGAAAGTGGTCGCTATAAAATCTTTTTAACAATTAAAAAACAAATAAAATATCAATTACATTAACGAATACTCTATACACTCGTTTTCAACAAATAATCAGTTTTAATAATACTAGGCTTGAGAGAAAAATATTAGTATTTGATGAATTGGTTAGGTAGGGCAGTGGTTTGCTTGTTTTTAGCAGGATTAATAGGCCCCGGCATAGCCGGCTAGTCATGTCTCCATTTGGAATATTATGCAGCCTCTGAAAGGAGGGGAAAAGGGACGGGAAATGTAATAGACGGGTCAGTCTGCCTCGCTCCAGAAAGGGAGTGGGACCTTACCTAGCTCCCGGGCTCTATGGATGACAGAACTCCAGGACGATTCGCCATCTAACCCGGCGTCTCCCCAAGTCTACTAGACAGGGACCGCCATCGCTCAAAGCCTCCAACCTCTCAGGGGTCGGGGGGGCCCAGGCCGATTCGTCCCCCAGACCGGCAGAACGAAGACTGTCGGGTAAGGGCCACAAGGGCCCTTCCTCCCAGGCACCCGTCCCAGGCGGCCACCCTTAGAAGTGGAACCAAGAAAGGGAAGTTGGTCACACTGGATAGCCAAAATACTTACCAATACTGTGACAGCTTCATTTTGCTGTACCCAATATCGATCTCTGTACTAGTATAGACCAGTTAGAGCACCGTTGATGGCCAGCGCAGTGGTTAGAGCACCTGCATTTAGATCTGAGATTCACCAAATCGGTCCTGAGCAAAGTCGAAACATTTTACCAAGGTTTGAAACTGGCTTCAGCTGTTTAGTCATTGAGCTATTAATTAATATCCCGCCTTCGGTCTCACTGGGGTCTCCCAATTATTGTTGTAGCTTGAAACTGTGATTCAAACACATTTCCAAGCATACTATTTGCTATTATTATTTTGCGAAAGTTGTATGAGTGTCCCAGATACTGGATCCAGCTGTCAAGAATCCTAAAGAAGATTTTATTTCTTAGTTTAACTAAATGTTAACGCTTTTAAATATTAGTTTAACTAAATTTTTAAGCGTATTGAGGACATTCAAGTACAGTAGTAATTGTTGTTCGTTTATTACGAGGACGTGGTGAATTTTATTTTTTACAAAGCAGTTAAAGAGCAATAATGTCTAAATGTACAAATTTATCAATGCCACACATCACAACATTGATATTCTTCGTGGTCCTCCGTCATCAGGCATTCGTCCTCCTACACACTATACGTTTTCTGGTCCGGCCGTCGCGTCGTATGGGTGATAGTACGTACTAGATCGGACGGTGTCTCCACACTATCCGGCCAGGCGTCCGGCCTCGTGGGTTCCCGCCAGCGATGCATTTATTTTTTATATCTTAATCTTCAGGTTTAGTCTAGCTTCAACAGTGTTTTAAGATAAAGGCTAATAAATAATATTAATTCGTTATTATCAATTAATGTGATTTGTATTCTCTACTTTCTGCATCAACCGGCCGTTCTTGGGATAAACTGTATTTTGCATTATAACGGTTTTATTTGTAAAAGTAATAAATTAGTAATCTAAAAAGAAATACCCCCGTTGCAGCAAACCTGCATACTCAGCGAATTTCCAATGAATATATAACATAACACATTATAACACTTAACAGGATTCATAAGAAATGTATTCACAAACAAGCGATATTTAAAAAATTAATTATCCTCCATAAGAATAACATTGGGGATAAGTACGCAGGTTTGCTGCAATAAGGCACACAAAATAATGGGCTTTTATGCAAATATCAATAGAACTCATATTAGTGAAGTCACATACCAAGTTTCATCCATATACATTCATAAATAAGCGATATATAACATTTTAAGTATTTTCCATAAGAATAACATGGGGACCAAGTACCTAGGTTTGCTGCTACAGGAGCCATAGGCGAAAAATTTTTTTTGTGCAAACAACAAGAAACCATAACCAGATCAAGCCATATACCAAATTTCGCCAGTTTATGTTCATAAATAAGCGAGATATATAATTTTTCTTTTTCTCCATAAGAATAACATTAGACAACGTACTGTGTTTAGCACTTTCAATATCTCGGTAACCAATTGACGTAGAGCAATGATCAAAATACCAAATTGTTTGTTTTTTTAAGCTGGATTCAATGGTATAAATTAAAATTTGATTTAAATTAAAATTAAATGTGAAAACCCCAAAAAACACATTTTGGGGTACAAAACCCCCCAAAAACCCCCCTTTGGATGGTGCGATTCATCTGGTTTTCAAACTCGTTCAAATAAATGGTACTTTACACATTTGTACTAAATTTCATTAAGATCGGACCTTTTTTACGAGAGTTATCGTCCTTACGGACACACACACACACACACACATATATATATATATATATATATATATATATATATATATATATACTAGCTGTGTACCCGTCCTTCGTACGGGTTGTATATAAATGGTAGATTAACAAAAAAAATTAACAACGCACTTAAAAATAATTTTACAACATCAAAATTACATTTTACACTTTTAAAGTAGAATTAAATTAAAGTTAACGAAATATACTATGGCAGATAGTTCGGGTACTGTTGCCAAGTCGAGGTACTCTGTCGGGTAGTAAACTGTGTAGTTTTTGCGACTCCAAATCGGTGCACGTAACACTTTGGATTCGAGTTTAGAAATAAAAGAACTCAAGTACAACAAAATATTAACCCTGTTTAATTTAACATTTTAAATACTTTGATACATTAATCTTTACATTCCAATAAATTAATACTAATGTAACGAAACATTAAACTTTAAAAACATTAACAAACCACTTTTAAAATCACCATTCTTGCCAGGTCCTGTTTTCATTATAATTGTAAATAAACAATTTAAACTTGGAAAAATCATATGTTTTAAAAACATTTGCCTACTTGATTTTATTTAAATAAATTTAAATCAATATATACGAACTGTTCCAACAGTGGTCGTGGTTAAATGAACGATATTAAATATTGTATATGTTCGTTCCTCCCTTTGGAATAGACGTACATTTGTGTTGATCTCCGTTGCTTGTTCATTGGTGGACGTGAGGATGGCACAACCACAGAGCCAGGCACTTTCCAGATTAAACTGTTTATGAACCTCGGTGTAACAAACTGCCAATCAATAAATCCTGTGGTTCATCGATAGTACCGAGTGAAGGATAGATGTTTCTGAGACCTTAATTTGTTTTTCAATGTCCCAATCTCAACTTTTAAAAGCGCATAAGAAAACTGCTCAACCCCTTAATCTTCTCAAATATACATTTTCATATTTACTGTTAAGTTCAGACGCTCAGTGATCGGCTACATCAAATATATTTTTAGAGAGGCGTAGACTCGTCCACTCATGTCTCACTTACGACAAAGGGTCTGTGTAAAATCTCCAGAGAACAACACCGTGACTCCCCATGATGTTGTTTCTTATTCCCTTTAAGGCATCAAATTTCAACTCTCCTGGTTGAGAAGTTGGTGTGTTATGACTAACACGCTTATATTAAAGGCCAGT
This sequence comes from Allygus modestus, assembly GCA_963675035.1. Lineage (NCBI taxonomy): Eukaryota > Metazoa > Arthropoda > Insecta > Hemiptera > Cicadellidae > Allygus > Allygus modestus. The sequence continues at coordinate 257,629,600 of OY776111.1, read as the reverse complement.
GGGCCAGAGTCCTTGAGTATATTTTTATCTGGAGTAGGTAAATGTCTGCACTGAGCTATCAGCTACATTCCTACCGAATTTCAGATCCATCAGTCCAAGAATATGTGCAAGATTGTTAAAATATTGTATTTTGAAATTCCGGGGGGCGAAGCCCTTAAACATTTTCGTAACAGGAATAGGCTTGCGTTTTTTTCTGATGAATTAGTTATGTTCCTACCAAAATTTAACATACAAAGGTCCAGTACATACTCATAAAATTACCATAAAAGTAAATTAGCGAAGAGACCCATAGGACTTTATTAAACTTATTCTTATTGTGAATCTGCAGCATAAGGGGAACCACCATCCAAAATTTTATCTTCAATAGACATTGTCGTTTCTTCGATAAAGTGATCACTATGTCAGTGAGTGCATGAGTCTGACAAATATAGATTTAGATCATATATCCACTCTGTATACTTATGTTATTTATTGCCAATCTTCCCTCAACGTTTTAAAAAAGAACTACAACACCTGTTTATAGAATAACTATGTCATCATCTGGTTCAATATAAATAAATGCTTTGTCCATAAGAATAGCATCGGATCTTTAAAACCCTATGGGGCAGTGTCCTAAGGTAATTTAAACAATACAATTAGCCTAAAACCTTCTAACGCACATATAGAAGATAGAAAAAAGTTGCATAAAAATCGGTGACCCGTTTTCCTGTGAAAAGCGAACAAAACATGACCAAAACCGCACAAAATCACGTTTTTGAGCGGCCGCCATTATTTTGTTAAAAGGCGTATGCCAGTTTAAAGTGCCCTAAAACCTTCTCACGCATATATAACAAAGAAACAAAGTTTCATTAATGTCAGTGCACCCGTTTCCCCGTGAGAAGCGAACGAAACCCCGTCCTTGAGCGTTACCGACAGACAGACAGACATAAATTGAGATAAGACTTGTTTTGGTCTCCCTAGGGTGTAAAACGTGAAAATAAGCAACAATTTCATAATTCCAAGCAATGTACAAATAAAACTCTAATTTTTATTTTATAGATTAATTATACGATGTATTGAAATAAATATATATATACTTGGCGTACCCGTTCTTCGCACAGGGATTTTCTCTACCCGTTCTTTAGCCAATGCAATTTGCATTTTAGTTAGCTTGAAACAGCTGATCTTGCTTCTGCTCCTGCTCTTTAAGCTGTCAAATGTAAGTATCCACAGCTGTTCTCATTACAGTTTCTGAATGTTTACTTTCTTCTGAAATGTAAACATTGAAACTTAGGACGTTCACGGGGCGTAGCCCGAGGGGATTTTAAGGAAGTGAATAGGCCTATATGTTGCATGGGTTCAAGATCTACCTTTGTGTATAGTTTCAGCCCAGTTGGTTCAGTAGTTTTTGTGCTCACCCGGAACATCAGACAGACAGACAGACAGAAACCACCTCTTCTTTATAATATTATAGATATATAAATATATAAATATATATATATATATATAAATATATATATAAATATATATATATATATAAATACATATATAAAAATTTGAACGAATGGTGTTTTTGGCATCTGGGGACCTCGAAATGAAAAGTTATCATGGTCTCGGGCTTAAGTCTTACCATGAGACCTACGGTAATAGCTTCTTCCCTATAGGGGAAATTCGCTAAAACACTAGGGAATTACAAATAATAATACCAGTCGCTATTAACCGGTGGTAAAATGTAGTTGGGGAGAGAAGCAGGGCAGTTCCCGGTAATTTATAAATACATAGATAAAGCCTACAAAGAAAAAAGTATAATTTCCGCTTTTTACTTTTTGCAATATTTAAACTCTGATTAAAAACGATTCTGGAGGTTCATTGCTTTGCATTACTTCTCAATCGGATTTGTACAGTGTTAAATGTAAACCTTTCTTGTTTGTCAAAGATTATATACAACTTTAACTAAAAGTTCAATCGGTAGACATTGACAATTAACAAGTAAACTGTTAAATCTGCATATAATAAATTTGTTAAACTTACATAATTATTTGGGATTGTTATCTAAAAATAGATACATGCTTTTGGGTAATGTTTTGAAGCTCTTTGACTTATTATTTAAATATATCTTCATTTACGTAATCAAAATTGAGATATATCAGTTATAAAAGAAATCATGCAGTATTGGAAATCTTTCGGTCATCGTATGAGGTTCACTATCTCAAATAATTTGTTACACAACAAATACTACAACACATATGATCGGAAAAATGTTTAGATGCATGGTAAAGTTCTGGTAAAGTGATCAGGCCACCAGAAAATCTCGAGGCCGGACGAGCAATCGTACGTTGGCTCCACTCTGGTCAATGCGCCGCTTCGCTATACAGGTTCAAGATCAACTCCAGCCTGCTGCTGTTCGTTTACAGGTTTACGTCGTCATAGGATTCAAGGTACTCTATTATTTCTAAAGAGGAAATAGAGATTTTGATTTCACATAGCACCTGCGTTATCAGCAAATTCCCAATGCAAATATATACACCTCACGAACACATAAACCATCTCACAAAACCGTTTCACAAAATAAATTGATGAAATAGTGAGATATAACATTTTATTTATCCTCTGTAAGAATTAAACAGATTACTCAGATTTCTGCAAAGGAGACGTTCAAAAATGGAGTTTTGATGAAAATATTAATACCCCAAAGACCTGAAGGCACAAAACAATGTTTATTCTTAAATAAGTCAGATATGAAGTTATACTTACTCCCCATAAGAATATTGATGTTTCCGTATGATTACATAAGACAGTGTTTGCAGTTTTGCTGCTGCAATGGTATTTTATGAGGACAATAACAGATCACAACTAGATGAAGCCATCCATATACCACGTTTTATCAATATGTTTATTCGTTTATTCATTAGAGAAAAATGAAGTTTTATAAGAATAGGTTTTATAAGAATAACTTTTGACAACGTATTGTGTTAACCAATTTCGTTATCTCAGTAACCAATTGATGTAGAGCAATAATCGAAACACAAAACAGTTTTTTTTTTTTTACTGAACCCAATAGTGCAGATAAATTATATATGTAAACAAAATTTATGGGTACATAATCTCCCTTTGGATATCACCCATTTGAACGAGTGGTGTTTTTGGAATCTGGAGGCCTCAAAACCAAAAGCTATCATCGTCTCGGACTTAAGTCCTCCCATACCATGGTAATAGCTTTCAGTAGAGAAAATTTGCTAATAAACTTAAATAAACTAAATTATATATACACTTAAACATCAATATTACCATATGGCAATTTTTTCTTATACTAAATTGTTTTGGGTTATATAATAAATATTTCGTTAATTATGTTTTGTTGGTTTTCGTTCCAAAACAACTTCTTGATAATGCAGTGTTAATATAATTGAATACACAACAATATCTTTAGGAACAGATTTTTGATCTTCACCTCTTGTTATTGTAGATATATTTAAAATGTGTCTTAATCACTTTGCAACAGCAGTTCAAAGTAAAGCTCCCACCCTCCAGCCCCACTTCGCAGCAGCTGTTTAATATGTGTACTCCTAACTTTGACTGCAGTGTGACGTCATGACCGCTTTACCTTTCACCATATTTATAAGTAAACATATAAGCTAGCTAGCTCAATGTGTTATAAGTGGTGGATTACCAAAAGTTTTGTTTCAGTATTGTCTATTCATAGTTAAGATGATTATTTTAAAAATAGAGCAAATAAAATAATTAATGCCTAAAAGATAAGTTTACCTGTGTAATAGATAGTATAAACTAGATATCCAAAACTATTGTTTTTCGTATTTTCCTGGTATTTTTTTATGGAATCATAAAAATGTTGTACTACTAAGATAAATCTAGTTTTCCCCCTTAGATTTGTTGAATATTTTGTTCACTGGAATGTACCAAAATGTCATCCATCCATTTTTTATTTTAAATAATTATTATACTGTATAAAAGTACAAACCTCTTTTTTAAACTGGAACTGAGAGAAGCCAAAATAACAAAGTTATTAAAGATATTCTTCATTTTAACGTTTGAACGCTGTTGTTATTACTTATTATTTCCTCTGTCAATTATTATAATAGCAGAATGCGTTAAAACAACAACTATTTTGCTATCCGTTAAAAAAATTATTAATTACTTATAAAAGAACAACTTATATAAAAACAACCATTTTTAAACGAAGTAGATCAAAAGGACAGAATTAAAAGTAATTAAGTATGTTTGGTACGTTGTATTGGGTACACCAAAGTATATTTTGATAAAGTGTTACGTTAGTTGACTATCTTAAACACTCAATCAATCGTTACTAAAATAATATTTGATAAAGGTTATAAATACGTACTCAGTTCAAGAAAGGACGAATAGGCATCCCTGCTTCATTGATGGATGTTTTACTCAACCTACCGTGTTTCTTGCTCAGCTCCCAAAAATCATCATTCCGATCTCTTAACACTCTTTCGGGATCACCAGCTGTGATATTTTTGTAGTAAGGAGATGAATCAATAGTTGTAATTATTCTTGACTTCTTACTTTTTATGGACTGTTTCTTCCTAAGAACTGGAGTAGAATTGTTCTTCAATACTTCCGTAACAAATATGAAGATGGACTTAAACAAGTAAAGCATACAGTCGAACACCGCCACGGTGCTGAAGCCGAGTAGGACGCCGGCGACGCCTCCACAACCCACGACAAGGTCCCTGAACACGTACTTGGCTGTGCGGGTGTACTTGACAGCGTGGTTCTTATAAATCACTCGGAGTCTAGTCCAACCCTTCTCGTTCTTTTTTGTAACATCAAGAGGGATGGGCTCAATTTCACCAGAGTAGTGTGTGTACGTGCACGATTGAAGGCAGGAACAGTTTATGCTGACGGGATTTGTCCACAATGGAAACCCCGGTGTGCCTTCAGTGACTTTGGCGCTGCGAAGTCGCAAGTTGATGTCCTTGAGACACTCGAGATGCTCTATACCGCAGACAGTCGCTCCTGGTCGAAACATCGATCTGTGATATGGAACACAACCGCACAACTCTAGTAAAGTGTCCATCCTGCATTCCGACATACACCCGTCAAGTCCTTTTGTACCGTTATCAAAGACGCAATCCCTCACTTTCTCGTCGAGGTGGTGCAAGGAACTGTCGGCTTCAACTATTTTTACAGTTATATCTACCTCAAAGGTTTTGAATGGATTGTCGGTTGGAACAGTCATGGATGTGGTGAGGTCTGGAGGTACCATCGAGTTATGGACAATCACAGAATAGCCGTCTCCCAAAATGCTGTCTAAAGCTTTCTTAGCTAGTGATTTAACACGAAATCCTAATCCAGATCTTCTTCCAAACATGTTTGTCCTTACACCTACTAAAGAACCTTCCAATGTTATCAGTGGAGGTTTTCCCGGAGGATCGTCATCAGATCGCTCGGCTGTCTTGCTGTTAAAAGAAAAGCAAAATCCTTCTTCTGTGAGTTGTCGACGGAAAAGGTTTTTGCAGTCATAATAAGGAGATCTCCACTTACATCGGGCAAATACATCATCCACATCGGGTCCAACGGCCTTCATGAGCTCTATAATATCTTCGTTAGGTATACGAAAGAAATTTCTATTTTCCAAATCAGCGAAATCCTGAGGCATATTGTAGAAAGGAAATCTGGCCAAAGACATAGCTATCATGGAGTTTTCAAAGGCCGTGCGGTTTTCCTCGTCGGCGGCGTACCTTTGTACGATCGCTAGCACTTTTTTCTTCATGACTTTATTGTTCGGGCAGATTGTGATGGCGGGAAACTCCACATACGTTAGCTCGACGTGCGGGTTCTCTACAACGACCATCACCACCCCCTTGTAGACCATCTGCCACAGGTCGTACACGGACCAGACCAGCGATGCAGTGACGGTCGCCAGTAGCACAGACCATATCGCTCTCTCCACCGAGCTACCAGTTAGATATTGTATACCATGGAGTGATGAATTCTCGCAAAACTCAACGCACAATGCTTTTAGCTTCTTCAGCATCGTGGATGCAAGTAAAATGTCTTACTTTATAAAAACGATTTTGTTCCTTATCGATGATTGCATCAAATGGATCGGTAATGTCATGGCTTGAATATTGTCTTGTTTGAATGGTTAGAAAATCGCTGCAATTTGTCTCCCTGATAATGACTTTAAACAGTAAAAAATAGACTCTAAAAATAAAAAATAAATCTATTTAAATTAGATTATGGAAATTGCCAAAAATATGTTCGCTACTCAACACTCAACCTCCCTTATTTTGTCTACTAGGTATAGTAAATAAATTATTTTAACAAAAGTAAATATAGGTTCGTTAGTCAGGCAAAAAAGCTCTCTTAACAATCAACTTAGGTGCATAGAATAACAAAAATAAATCATTGTAGGCATATAGGTTATTATTATGTACGGAACACTACTTAGCATATCAGCAGCAATAAAAAAAAACAGTTATATACTTTTACTTAAAACCACTAAACTGTAAAGTCATCTTACAAAGTAAACACGTTACCAACACTTTACATTACCGTTCTTAAAATGTTTGTAGTCCAATAAACAATCTGTTCCGCTATATATTTACAAACAGTGTTGTCCTATTGAAGTTGTAAAACTCTACATTACTTAAACAAAAACTTTAAACCCTTTTACTAACGATAAAAATGAAACAGGTTCACTTTAAAATGTTATATTACAAAGTAAACTGACACAATAGAAAGAGCCATCAGGGAGTTTGCAATAAACTGGCCCCATTGTCAACTCATTGAGCCTTCACCGTTGCGTTTGTGCCATTGAAGCCGAGATAAATTACCTGTTGGATACATTCCTAACCAACTTTGTTACATTCAGACTTTGCTCTTGGCAACATAAATTTTACGCATCGCTGGACAAAATTGTTTTCATAAATAAATCCTAACTTGTGTGAGTGTATTTTTACACACTAAAAAAAACATTCTTAATAAAGCAATAATGGTCTATCTCTAATTCAAAAATAAAAATAAATTTATATAAGGTTTTTTTAAGTTAATGGTGAACATTTGACACGAATTGTTATCCCAATAACAAATAAACGGTGGATCGACTTATGATTATAGGAATATTTTGTTTATTACCTAAAATGGATCATAAGATATTATTATAAGTATCGAACAGGTACAAATAAGCCAGTAAGCCAAAAAGATAGTAATTTTATTTTTTGTTATTGTGTTTACGGCAAGTTTCCAAGATTTATGAGAGAGTTCGAAAACATTCTGTTTCATAACTGTATAAATTAACTGACTTTTATTTCTTTAATAACTAATTTGAATTTAAAAGTTGAAAGTTGTCTAAGGTCAGCAAACATACATAATTTCTGCTGATTCGAAAAAATAGTGGCGTCCATCGACGTTGTTTGCTCATAAGGGCGATGAATCCGGGATCATTTGACAAATGGCTTGAATTCCCCCTATAACGTTTGATATTTTATTTATTCCATTCGTAATTAGTTATAAACTACTGGTGTTGCCTATAATACCTTTTTAATTTTAACCACTTATTTTGTGATATAATTTCTGATTATATATTTTTGTATTAAAATTATTTAAAATAACGATAGGTTTTTATTGTTATTATTATATTAGCGAGGTAGTAATGAAATCTGAAACAAGCATATCTGCAACCAAGATTTGAATTACAACCTATTGGTATATTAGAAAGTAATAACATTAAACGTTTAAAAACGAATTTGAAACTTCTTATACAAAAAAATTAAGCCACATAATTATTTATCATGCAGTAATCTGTAGAGCTTCGAAACTGGAAAATATATGGCTGCAAAATAAGTACACCTAACCAGTCACTACACCCGGTCACCCGGTATATCGTCCAGGGCTGTAACTATTATAACTATTCCGCAGTGGAATTTTAAAAAATCGCCTGCTAGTTTGTGTAATCTTATGTCTGTTTTTACATTCTGAATGGATGGTAATGATAAAAAACGAGTTCGCACGCAGCACGCTGACGTGAGGGAAGTGAACTTCCACATAACAACTTTTAAAACTCTAAATCAGTACATAAATTTATTCAAATTTTTATTGAAATCTAAAAACATTGATTTTTTGGCTGTTCTGATGCTCCTGGTTTCATTTACCTGCTAAGCTGGGAATACAATTTTGCGCATTATAATGTTAGGAGAAGGTCCAGACAGGCTTGAAAGTATGCGTGAGTTGCTTGGGATGATAAACGTACTCTAACAAAGGAATAACAGGCTTTTCTAGTGTAAAGCCCCCATAAGACAACGTACTGTGTTTAGTCGAAACACATTTTCTTTCATAACTCGGTGAATACTTATGCTAGAATGACTAGATAGGGCTTAAAACTTTTGCCTCACTAATTCCCATCTTCTTACATGCATTAATTTTACATCCGGGGCTTATCTGACCCTTTTTGGGCCCAAAAACTCGAAATTTGAAAGATTAATCCCCAAAAAGGGGTTTAGAGTTTTCCGATTGTTTTGCCCAACGATCTTGTCCAACTGATTACAGATAGGAACGTCGCTACCAAATTTGAAGTAAATTGGAAAATGCGACCGCCAGAGTGCAAACATATATATATATACAAATTTTAACGACCCCCAAAACGTGTTCAGGGGGTCACGTTAGGAACTTCTATGATAGTCCCGGGTTTAAGTTTCACCGTGCGGGTCATGCTAATAGTTCACTTTCCAAAGGAAATTTACTAAAAATACGTTTTAGTGTTGTGTTAAGTCATTTGGGTAGTATTTTAACAAGAAACTCATGTTTGTGTCTTTGTAATTTATATTTTACGTAACTCGATGTAACTCGATATGTTAAGGAAGGGAGCGGATTCAAGTGAATATAATAACACAAACAATGTTTTACTTCTCTACTATTTTGTCAGTAACAAAACTTTCAAATCATACTGGGTAGTGTCTAAGGCGTTTTGCTTAGTGCCGCGAATTTTGAACACCATTGCTAATAGGATAATGAGGCAAAATGGCACCTATGTGGGCAAAAAGGTTGAAGTTAAATAATGGAATAGTTGCTAAGCTAAAGAATAAAAGTTGTTTAGCCACTTTTTTCGGAACAGAATGAAGGTTTTTCTTGGTAAAATGTTTATTATGTCTTTGTCTTTTGAATGACTTTATATTAAAGTATATAAATTAATTGTATAAAAATACAGGGACCATTACAGAGCTTGTATAATTTCTGAAAAAGTCAATCAATTAAGGAAAATATCAATAATTATTGATAAAATTGTTATCTAAATCGTTTCTAGCTTTTAAAATAAAGGTTTAGTAAAAAAATATTATATTAATTTAGTTTGAATTCAAAAATTACCAATAAATATGCCCATTTCAGAAGCAAACTTTGAATTCAAAACCAAGCACTAAAGTACAACTGGATATTGCACAGGTGGAGTAAAACTCTGTTTCATATTCCATCGGTTATCCTCCCTTTCAGTGCACAGCCCAGTGAATTCCATTCCAATAATGTTTTCCAAATATTGCAAGTTTGATAGGTAGCTTAGGCTTGAACCAACTCGCTATACCCATAAAGTTCAATTCTGTGTAATTTATTATTATGAAATACCTTTTTAAAGACGTTACAACTACTATGATTTACCTTAGCTAACTGAATAGACATTTAAAATAAAATGAATATTATATTTAATATGTTAATACCACCTATACTTGTTATTGATGCGGTATGTATCTCGAGTGGTAAAGTAGTAGCATAACTACTTACAACCTATAATACACTGTTGTTAAACTAGATTTATCAGCGATCAACTAGTACATATTGTTCTGATTCAATGGGATGACAATATTTATATGAAATGTTCAAGAGGTCATCAAGAGACATTCTGTAGTTTGTTGTAGTTAAAGCAGAACTACTTCAAAATCATAACACTTATTTAAACCTATAATACACTGTTGTTAAACTAGATTTATCAGCGATCGACTAGTACATATTATTCTGATTCAATGGGATGACAATATTTATATGAAATGTTCAAGAGGTCATCAAGAGACATTCTGTAGTTTTTTGTAGTTAAAGCAGAAATACTTCACAATCATAACACTTATTTAAACCTATAATACACTGTTGTTAAACTAGATTTATCAGCGATCGACTAGTACATATTATTCTGATTCAATAGGATGACAATATTTATATGAAATGTTCAAGAGGTCATCAAGAGACATTCTGTAGTTTGTTGTAGTTAAAGCAGAAATACTTCACAATCATAACACTTATTTAAACCTATAATACACTGTTGTTAAACTAGATTTATCAGCGATCGACTAGTACATATTATTCTGATTCAATGGGATGACAATATTTATATGAAATGTTCAAGAGGTCATCAAGAGACATTCTGTAGTTTGTTGTAGTTACAGCAGAAATACTTCACAATCATAACACTTATTTAAACCCATTAAACTTCTGCACTTTTGTATCTTATTTCGTTTTAATACACTTTCAACAAAAGTTAAGTTAATTGAATAAATATTATGATAGCAAAGTTAACAACACAGCGCAAGCTTACAACTCTTAATAATATCATTCTACTGTGATTTAAGCTGATTATAGAACCATAATATCCTTCGACAAAAGTTAATGTTATCAAATGCTCAATAGGTTCAAATTGTTTTATGTTATTTTCTGTATAAATAAATACAAATAAATATGTAGTAATAGAACTAGAGTTTTTTCTACCTTTTCCTGGTAATATGTGAATACGCTATCGGATGTCTTTTACGTTAAAACGTCAAAAGAATCGAGAAAAATAACCCAGTGAAAGATTTAATAAATTGTGAATGGTTTGTTAAGGAAAGAATACTGAAAGTTGAATAGGTTTTGCAGTATATGATAATGTTGTGAATTTAAAAGAGTAAATACATTGGCTAGAATATGAACTTTAATTTACTGTCAGGTACCTCCAAGATGTGTAAACTCAATACCTGGAAATTTGAACTCAATTCCCAGAGTCCAGCGGTACCGAAGCCCGCCGATGTAACCCCTAAAACCCAAGTGATGGTGCTTTCATGTGTTGGAAATAGAGCAGAGTCGACCTACTCTACGTTTGACTCCATACGGATTTCGACGTCCGGCGATGTGTGGGGTGGAGTTGGAGTGGCTGTCATCGTTCCTGCACCGCCTGTCGTGTCGTCCGAATCGGATTTCCTCTCCCAGCTCTGATAGGTGTTGTACTGACCTGCTAGAGCAACCTGCTACGTACTACTGCTTTCCCGCTAGGAGAAATCCTAGCAACTTGCCATCCCACTAGATAAATTCTAGCGCTCCACCGTCCTGCTAGATAATCCCACTCCACCGCCCTACTACAGAAAACTTAGCGCTCCGCCATCCTGTGAAACAAATATGGAAAAGGCGGACGTTCTTGGGGGGTGCTATTATTTGGAATAAAACAGAGAGAAACTGGTGAATCTAAACGGAACAAGGGACATTGCATTTGCCTGAGTGGATTTTAAGCGTTATTTGGTGGATTGGGCCGTTGAGCTGGTCCCTAGCCTGTCTAGCCTAACTTGTGTTTCCTGCTACGGCACTAAAATAATTTACTAAGTTCGAAATATTGCTGGGAACCAGAGACGGGGATCTTTTACCCACACCAGAAGCAGCGCCATGTTCTTTGATTTACTTATAAACTGAAAAACATTTAAATAAACTAACACCTTCCAAAACTGATATTGTTATAATTGTGGCTAACTAAAAAGGCATTATACCACTAAAACTGATTACCAAACTGTTAATTACTGTGATTTCAAACTGCAAAGGACTCTAAAACATTTTCTGGGAGTATTTGTTAACATGTGAAAACGTGGTTTTAAACCTGACCAGAAACGACTGGCTCCGTTAAGCGAACCCAGTTTTATTTCGGGATTCCCTACATCTCCAGAGCTGGGCGAGAGCCTGACGGCTTTCCCCTTCAGGTTGGAACTCTAGCCTATCATTTTGGTTATATGATCTAACTTAAAAACCAAGACTTATCCACAGTACTGCAAGTATTTTCTACGATGAGTGAGCCGGTGATGTTCATTCTATAGAGGAAGATGAGAAAACGAGGAGAAGGGAGGACGTAGCCGGCCTTTGACAAATTAGACGAAAAACTACTAATCTGCCTCCAGAAGGCGGCCAGACCAAAAGATGAACGAGACCGGCGGGGCAGCGCGATTAAGTTTGCTGCACTATATGAAAAGCGTGCCGCTATGTGTCAAACCTACTAGAGAAATCTTGTTGCTCCGCCAACCTGCTAGAGCAATCTTAGCACTCCGCCAACATGCTAAATAAATCTTAGCGCTCCGATCTCCAACTAGAGTAATACAAGTGCTCCACAGTTCCGCTACAAAACATTCTACCATCACTCTGCATTGCGAGATAAATTCTAGCACTCCTCTCTCTTGGTAGAAACCTTATCTTACCTGCCAGAGAAACTCAAGCTCTCCGCTCTCCCGTTAGAGAAATATTCTCTCCGCCTTCATGATCGGCACCCAGCCGACCTAGCCAGACCAGCCCTGATGTGTTAAAATATTACAACTCATTATATGTATTATATGTGTATGTGTATGTGTATTATATGTGTGTTTTGTATTATATGTAGTTTCTTGAGCTTTACTTGAAACTTAAAAGTGTGTATAAACTAAGTCAATCAAACAGGTACTAGAGATCCTATTGCTCGAATCCGAGCTACACCCTGTGTAAGGCCGAGGAAATATAGTTTTAAATGTATTACTTTCAAGTACACTCTATATATATACCAAATATTGGATACCAAATACAATGTAAGAAATGACCTAAGGATTATTATAGGCTGTACAAAAAACACACTAAGAGTAAGGATGATGGATCACTGGTTTGCATACAAGCATCAGGATAAGACCAAACGTCTCTAATTGTTTAATATATATCAATGTACTAATTTACGGTAAAAAAACATTTGATTTCTGATAAGATTTACAACTCATGGTATTCAATTAGTTGTTATCAAATATGTAGATTATCTAATTTTGTATTAAGTTCTGAACATGGTGTAAATCGAAATATAAACTGTTTTTATTAATAATTTTGGTTTTATGTGATTTTGTGATATTGTGTGTATAATACCTGATAATTTTAGTTATTAGGTACTGGTCAATAAGAATTCATTAAAACCCTGTGGTTAAGAATATATGTATTTTACCAGTTTTTAGACAAATAAAAATGTATCGTCTTACTCAGCTAATTAAGACAATCAAAATTAAATAATAAAATATATTTTTAAATAGAGTTTTTATAATTTACTAAGAAAAAATCATAAAAGAAAGGAAATTATAGAAAAATTTATTTAACTGATTTTACTACATGTAGTATAAATTGTATGTAAATCAGCCTTGTAAAACTCTCACTCGAACTATTCAAAGTTTTGCAAAAATGTTAATTTTTACCCAATTTTAAATGCAAAAATTTGTATTCTTGTTAAAAAAATTACCGGCAAAGTATTCGAAATCAAAATCAAACCTGAAAATTTAGGATCATTTATCTTTCATTTAGTAAAAACCGTATTCAGATCGTTTTAGTGGAAGTCCCAGACGAACCGTCTGAATTATTCATTTTTGCGTTTTAAATATAAAGATTAAAGAAATATAGTTGTTTTATAACAACTATATTTCTTTAATCTTTATATTAAAGAAACCGCCCCCCCCCCGCCACAACTTAAACGTGTAATGTTTTACATGTCTGAGATTGTTTGTTTGTTTTGGGGGATTAGGAAGCCCGGTATAGCCGGCTAGGCATGTCTCCGTTTGGAATATTATGCAGCCACCGGAAAGAGGGAAGAGAAGGACGGGAAAGGTGGTAGGACGGGGTCAGTGTGCCTCGCTCCAGAACGGGAGAGAGAACCTTACCTAGCTCCCGGGCTCTGAGGGTGACAGAACCCCAGGACGATTCGTCCTCTTACCCGACGTCCCCCTAAGTCCACCAGACAGGGACCGCCATCGCACAGAGCCTCCAGCCTCTCAGGGGTCGGGTGGCCCCAGGACGGTTCGTCCCCCAAGCCAGCAGACCGGAGACCGTCGAGTAAGGGCTCTTCCTCCCAGGCACCCATCCCAGGCTGCAAGGAAGATCCACTACTCCCTCCAAGGACTTGAACTAGAATGGGTATCCAGGCTCAACGGAGAGTCAAGCCCCCAAAAGAGACAAGGAGTAACCAAGGAAAGGAAGTTGGCCACACTGGATAGCCAAAAGACTTACCAATACTGTTAAAGTTTCATTTTGTTGTACCCAATGTCGACCTCTGCACTAGTATAGACCAATCAGAGAACCGTCGAGGCCTCTCTGAGATAACAAATCGTTTATTCATAAAAAGTTGCGTTGTTCAGAGAGACAATTAATTATGAAATCTTTCCTCAAAGCTGTAAAATCACTACTTGCCTTGGAGGAAGGACGACTGTTTTGTTCCATCACTTATGAAAATTTAATTTATCAGGACTTTTATCGGAAGTGAATTCAATAAACCACCCTTATTATGTCATTACTTTAATCAAGTAAAATTTTGTGTAATTACAACTTTAAGTAAATGTTTTTAACCCATAAAATGATTCTTTAAACAAGTTCACTATAAGGCCATGTGATAGCAGGATTACAAATTAGGGAAATCTACATGTAAGAATCAAATCAATCAAATTACTACATTTCATGGGCTTAATACCATAACTGTCTATTCTTAATCAATTGTTTAGGCTCATGAGGTCTCTCAAACTTTATGAGTGAAAACTTTTGTGATGAAAATTTATTCGATAATCACACGGTTTAGTTAGCGGGACAGCACGTGCCGTTGCCTAGCGACCGAATAAAAACTATCGTAGAACTCAAGGCCCACTTATACCTTCACTTTCTTGGAACGATGCATTAATAAATAATTAATGCGTTTTAGCATGTTTTTAGCGAATTTCCCCTGTAGGGAAGAAGCTATTACCGTAGTCGGCATGGTAAGACTTAGGCCCGGGACCATGATAACTTTTCGTTTTGAGGTCCCCAGATCCCAAAAACACCATTCGTTCGAAACTATATATATATATATATATATACTATATATACATATATACTCGTATATATATATATACAGTTATACAAATTTCAAAGTCAAATTCCTGGAAAACTAGCAACTAAAACAAAATTTTACAAGACATAACATTTAAAGGACTTGGTCAAATGCACTAGGGAATTTGACTTTGAAAATGTTATATGGCCGCCATTTTGAAATTTATTATAAAAATTGCCATACCTTTTTTATTTATTAACCGATTTTTACAGTAAAAATGTCATTAGATTTGGATTACAAAGTGCTTTAAATTGTATAAATTGTAAAAGTTTGTTCCAGTTGCTAGTTTTCATGGAATTTGACTTTAAAAATTTTAAGTGGCCGGCATTTTGAAAATAAACGTCGGAAAAAAATAACTTTTTTTGTGGATTTAGACATTTATCCTGTAAAGCTCCATACCAAACTTTTACTTGATACATTAATCCATTACGGAAATAGAAATGTTTAAGTGAAAAAACAAAATGGCGGATAGCGGCTAAACGAAGTTGAAATCGAAAACATTTTGCTGAACATTTTCGATTTATTTTTGCATGTAGCAATATGGTTATATATAGCCAGTTCCGGATTTTTGTGACACCCTGTATATATATATATATATATATATATATATATATATATATATATATATATATTATACCCAGCTTAGCCAATTAGGGCAACATTATAATTAATTTAGTAAATATATCACCAACAATTTTACCAAGAGGTATGTAAATGAAATACAAGAATGGCTGATCAAATGAACACTTTTAATTTTGTTAAATGTTTGAAACCTATTACATTTCTTTATAAATAAATCCTTATACCTTTTAATTTAAAATGAAAATAAGGTGGATCTTACTTTATATTGGAAGTGGCTGTGTCCGACGATAGATATATCCCACAAACCTCGTCTGCAAATAAACAAATGGAACAGACGAATTAATTTACAATATTTAAAATCAATTAACATTCCAAATTTTATTAAAATTTTAATTATTTAAATCATGAGCTTCTGAACAAACAAAACGAAACAGGCTTTGCCTCACATTTGATTTTAAGTTTTACAAGTTATATAAAATAGTTAATGTAAAATATTACTTTACAAATATACAATAACATCTACATATTCATCTCAACATAATAACAATTCATGACAAATGTATAAAACAATTTAATTATTACAAAACTTACTATATCAACGAGGAGGATTCAACTCTATCGGACCACAGTTTCCAACGAACAGATTTAAACTTTTTAGTAACTTACAAGAAACCTACAGCGTCTGCACAGCCATCTAAATATCGTCTGCAACTTAACAGGTAATCTTCTTCTAATATATAATAAAAACATTAATTTACATTTTGCATATTTAACAATACATAATAGATCGGGTATAAATATCCCCCTACCAAGAAAATATCAAAATGTAAATGATATCTATTTCTAATACAAATTCTTAATTAAAATAAATCCTCAAATATATATATCAAAATGCAAATATTTAAACATAAAAAAATTGTTTGTCTTCTTAATAATTTAACATGCGACAGATGTAAATTTACTTGACAGGTGCTGAACTCTAGCGCTACAATATGCAATTCAACTCAACTAGTTCCATCTGTCACCGCTAGGTAGCATAAGACTTCATATTCGCCGACGTTTGTTTACATTCACAAATCAAATTAATCTTTAAATTTATTTACATACAGTTTAACAGAGATTTTATCATGAAATACAGTATAACAAAAGATTTTGATATAAAATGCAACTAAATTAACTATTTACAATCATTTTGAGCAATATTCATTTATTTCAGTATTTAATATGATTCATATTGAGGAAACTAGCGGTAAATAATTCTCCCAAAATAACTTTCTCTTTTCAATAGATATCCTGTCTGAGGTCAGTTCTCAACTAAACAGAGTCCAAGTGCGTGTGTTAGTCTGTGTGTCGTGTTCCGTTTTTGTTTCAGTGATTGTTTTCGTGTGAAGTGCTGTTTGTGTTCCGTGTGTTTTGTGTAGTGTGATTTTAGTAATGCGTGTGAAAAATGTGTGTCGTGACAACGTATATCCTTAAAAAACCTAATCTAACCTAAAATACCTAATCTAAAATTCACTCCACTTTCCAATTCATTCACATTTATACGCGCCGGCTCATATTTTCACACATACATACTCTTACATACAACATTTATTCAACAATTACACTAACTGACGGCGGACAGTGATATTTTGCTTAAGTTATATAAACCTTTAATCATTTGACAATTGAATATAATTTGACCCTTTTACTTTAAATAGTTTTCTCAATATTTCTCACTTATAAATATATTTCTTTTATCTCAAATATTATCTCAAATAAATGTCACTTTGTTTTAATATCCCTTAAATTATATTTACAACAGTTGTAGTTCTTCTCGAAGTCATGGGAAGTTCATAAATGTTTTGAGAACATATTTCACGGCTTAAAATTTTTTCTTTCATTTACGATAGCTTTAAATCATAAATATGTAATTTTCGCACATCTTCCAAGTTTTCTACATTTTGCACTAAAACAGTACCTTCACTTATGAAATACAAAATCCTGTAAAAATCCTGCAAATCCTGTTAGGCGGCGATATATCTTTCCCTCCCGGCCTTAGTAGTTTTTTTGGCTTTTGAAAACATTGTCGAGCGATATGGCCTGGTCTGTTGCAGTGATAACACACTTTCGCACCTGCAGATGTTAAGTTTGGATTTCTCGGGACGTTTTTGGATTGAGGCCTATAATTTTCTCTGATATTTGAATATGGGGGGCTATGCGAGTTTTGCATTTGAACTTCATTACGGGAATTTTGGTACACATGATTTCTGACAAAATCGTTGTATGATACATTATTTACATTTATGCACAACTGGTCAAGATCAGCAAAAGTTTCTGGGTTTTTCTCGAATACTAACTTATTTCTAATATCAGGGTGTATGCCGTTTTTGATAAATGAAACCAATTGGTTTTCGCTTAAATCAGTTTTCAAGATTTCGTGGTTCATTTTCACTTCATTTATATATATAGACAATGGTTCATTGGGCTTTTGTGGTCGAAATATTAAGTCTTGCTTTAACTTTTCCCTTAATGTGATTGGAATGAAGGTGCTTAAAATATCAGAATGAAGTACTTCTATGGATTTTTGGGCGTTTTTATGTTCCAAAATTTTGTTCACCAATGGGGGCGTTGAATATATGGGTAGTATTTCATATAGCTCGTTTTGACTCAAAGTAGTTTCATTTTGAATGTTTACAATATTTTGCAGAAATTGTAGTAGAGGGCTTGTTTCAAGTCCGTTACACACTGGAAATTTTTGTAAATAGATTTCCATAGGATTTGATAATTTTCCAAAAATACTGTAATTGGAAGGGTTAGTAGTTGTGGCTTGTTGAATGATTTCAGGGGGATGATGAGGGACGTTTTGATTTGGAGCAATGAGTGTTTTGAGTGATGTAGCGGTGGGAACTGCAGTGGTTAGGTTAGGTCGGTGGGCCTCGTGGTGTGGTGTGGATGTAACAGGTGTGGTTGCATCTGATCGATGTTGTTCAATTTTCCCTAACATTTCTTCATCTTCAATGAGTGATGTATTAAGATCTTGCTCAAATTTATCCATTTCCTCAGAACTAATAACACCGGCAATAGTTTTAAAAATTTTCTATAGCTAAAGTTAGTTCACTATTTACATCTTCAAGTTTTTGTTTTTGAACAGGGTCAATTTTACATTTCAATAAATTTGTTACTCTAATTTTTAGATGACTCAATTTGGCTTTAACTTTTGCAATCTTTAGTTTATTTGGGTTTTCACTGCATTGTTCAATCAGAGTATAAATTAATTCGTACTTTTGGCTTACACAATCAATTTCTTCTTGTAATGTATAGTTGTTTGACAAATTATTAACATCAGGTTTTACATGCAAGCAATTTCTTAAAAGTTTTCTCATTGAATCTACATCTTCATTGGTTATTTGTTGTGCCCTTAAAGTAAGTTCATATTTTAATTCTTCTTTGTTTAAATAATTTAAATTGTATTTTGAAGACATTTTACATTTTTATATAACCTCTGGTTTTTTTGGTTTAATATTAAAGCAGAGTTGCGCAACTAATGTATACCCAGCTTAGCCAATTAGGGCAACATTATAATTAATTTAGTAAATATATCACCAACAATTTTACCAAGAGGTATGTAAATGAAATACAAGAATGGCTGATCAAATGAACACTTTTAATTTTGTTAAATGTTTGAAACCTATTACATTTCTTTATAAATAAATCCTTATACCTTTTAATTTAAAATGAAAATAAGGTGGATCTTACTTTATATTGGAAGTGGCTGTGTCCGACGATAGATATATCCCATAAACCTCGTCTGCAAATAAACAAATGGAACAGACGAATTAATTTACAATATTTAAAATCAATTAACATTCCAAATTTTATTAAAATTTTAATTATTTAAATCATGAGCTTCTGAACAAACAAAACGAAACAGGCTTTGCCTCACATTTGATTTTAAGTTTTACAAGTTATATAAAATAGTTAATGTAAAATATTACTTTACAAATATACAATAACATCTACATATTCATCTCAACATAATAACAATTCATGACAAATGTATAAAACAATTTAATTATTACAAAACTTACTATATCAACGAGGAGGATTCAACTCTATCGGACCACAGTTTCCAACGAACAGATTTAAACTTTTTAGTAACTTACAAGAAACCTACAGCGTCTGCACAGCCATCTAAATATCGTCTGCAACTTAACAGGTAATCTTCTTCTAATATATAATAAAAACATTAATTTACATTTTGCATATTTAACAATACATAATAGATCGGGTATAATATATATATATATATATGTCTATAAGCACGATAACTCTCGTAAACATTATCCGATTTTGATTAAATTTGGCATAAACGTATAAAGCATTATTTATGACTTTAAGTTCGAAAACCAGCCAGATCGCTTTATCGGAAAGAGTATTTTTGGGGGGGGGGGTTTGTACCCCAAAAAAGGGTTTTTTGTATTTTTTACATAAAATTTTGGAAATAGTCAAATTTTAGTTTTTACCATTGTATTCAGCTTAAAAAACACACAATTTGGTATTTTGATCATTCCTCTAAGTCAATTTGTTACCGAGATATTCAAAGTGCTAAACACAGTACGTTGTCTAATGTTATTCTTATGGAGGAAAAGAAAAATGTTATATCTCGCTTATTTATGAACGTGCACTGATTAAACTTGGTATACGGTTTCATCTAGTTGTGGTGCATTGGTATTTGCTAAAAAATTTTGTCAAAGGCTCTAGTAGCAGCAAACCTGCGTACTCAGCCCCAATGTTATTCTTATGGGGAATAATTAAAATTGTATATATTGCTTATTTGTGAATATATTTTTAAGAAACTTGGTAAGTGACTTTATGTAGTATTAAAACATTTATATCTCCATTGGAAATTCGCTGAGTATGCAGGTTTGCTGCGACGGGGGTATTTATTTTTATTGAAAGTACCTCTTTCAATAAACTAGTTTCGCGGATTCCAAAAAGTGAATGAAGGATATAAGAGAAAATTTTAATTATTCTTCAAACTTGACCTAGATTTTATTAAGTAACTACTATTTTGTTTAAGGTTTTAATCAGCAAAACTTGTTTTGGAAAAACCCAAAATCTCTTTTTATTGGTATTGCTCGCCATTTTTAAATTCAACCTAAAATATTAGCTAGCTTACCCTTTTCAGTCACTTGGCGGTGGTTACCATTTCGTAATGCCACAAACACTGTTAAACATCGGTATCTTCACCTGTAATTGACTTAGCATTAAACTGTATCCTAACATGAAACTATAAAATATGTGTTGAAAGAATTGATGCGCTTGTGCCCCATTAATTAGAATGTGAAGAACAAATTTTAAATTAATTTTTAATTAACACTGCAAGTAGTTATTTTGTTTTTTCAGATTTATTTATTTTCGTATAAATTAATTATTAATAGAATTTAAACGGTGTGAAGGTCAATTTGTTACTTCTATAATCACTATTTTCCCTATGGTTTGACAAATAACAAGTTTGTAAAGCAAATGGATGGTGGCATTTGTTCATAAAACGTAGCTATTTATATATTTGTAATTTGCGGAAATGGTACTTGGTGTAATGTTGACGATTTTAAGTTTTCGTTACATGGAATTTTACAGTGATAAAACCTATCCGCAAGCTCACCTGGATAATCTTCTCTTTGCTCGAGGGTAGATTTTCCCGATATTCGAGGTATTTTATTCCTTTCCCTGAAAAACATCTTAAACCTTCTTACTCGAATACTGTTTATTATTAAATACATAACGTTTTGAAAATATTTTATTTCTTACAGCGGATGTCAATTTTCACTAATCAACAAATCAAAACAAAAAAGCAATAGTTCATCTAATGTTTAACCAATAAAAAAGTTTAACTTTTATAAATACAGTAGTTACGACATATCGGTGATCCGCTTAGTTATTTATCGGGGTTCTAATTGTAATATTTGAGACATGTGGGCACAATTTTATCATATGTCTACTTAGTTACGACTAAGAAACATTAGCCACTGAAGAGATTTTGATTAGGTTTTAATGAAGGAAATAAACACTTGTTTGGAAATTTAGGAAAGGCGAATTCGCAAGGCTCATTCTCTCCTTCATTTTCATAACGGCACGAAACGAACAGCTAATAGTAGAAAGGAAGGGACCGCGACAAATTCAGACAGCGACAAAGTCGTATAGCAACAAAACCGGACTAAAAAAAGAGGTTCGGTTTGGTTATCTTTCTCTAGTGTTTGAATAAAGTAATATTGATAAATACAATTAAAAACCGTAAGCTGTGGAGTGTAATTATAATAATAAAAACTATTTTACTGCAATACCTAAAGCACTAATGGTAATCGTTGTCAAACAAAATACACATCTAATAAAATTTACAGTTAAGCTCAGTGATTATCGAGATTCTAAAATTCTAAAATTGTGAATGTGCGAGGTGAATTCGCTTGCTTTAAAGAGAACAGTCAAGAGCCAAGCGAATTTGACCTCCATGGTTCGTCATTAGAGGAAAGCGGGCAGACTATCTAGATCTGCTCATCGTGTATGGTCAACCAAGTTGTTCCTAGCGGGCAGACTATCTAGATCTGCTCATCGTGTATGGTTCAACCAAGTTGTTCCTAGCGGGCAGACTATCTAGATCTGCTCATCGTGTATGGTTCAACCAAGTTGTTCCTAGAAAGGCTGTCCTTCCTAGAGCCCAGAACATAAAGAATGTGATTATATTTGTAGAGGACTGTTATTAGACCTTAGCTATCTAATTAAAACTACATTCTAGGATCTCTGAAGAATTATTTATACTTTTAGATGAGGTAAAGTAATAATAAAACTAGCTGTAGGACTGACATCAGTAACTTTAAGATCTTATAACTATTTGTGTGTATTTAAAAACTATTTAACTCCACTGGCATGTGTTGTTTTTCTAGCCAGGAGAATCACACAATTATGTAAAAAAATATATAAATTGGTAGGAATACACTTAATATTTTAAGATGGTTAAATGTAGCAATCGCAAGCTTGTATTGCTGTTTGGGAAAGCTGAGCAAAGACAAATGATTCTAATAATGTTGGAAATTTGCTCGGTTGAATATAAATAAACTTAAAACCTACGTACAATTAGTTGTGGTTTGAGTTTTTACAGTTGATTTATTAGAAAGTGATTATTAAAAATACAAGATGGCAACAAATTTAAATTATATAGGGTTTCGGATTTTTACTTTCTCCCTCTATACATAGTATATGGAGAAAGTATTGTTTACGTCAAAATTTTCGAATTTAAGTTGTTAGTGGAAATATTCGTTTTGGTGCTCCCTGAACCCAAAAAAGTGGTTTTTACGTGATGTCTGTCTGTCTGTGTGTGTGTGTGTGTGTGTGTGTGTGTGTGTGTGCGTGTGTGTGTGTGTGTGTGTGTGTCCGTGTGTGTGTGTATGTCTGTGTGGATGTGTACAGAGCTAGAGCCTTAACCAATGGACTGATTTTTATGAAATTTGGTATGTAGGTACTAATCCACGATATCTCCAGGTGTTTTTTTCATTTTTTGGAATTTTTGATTTTTAAGGGTAATTATCCCCCCAAAACCGCCAAAAAACATGAAAAATCAAAATTTCTCAAAAACTGCTCTAACGATTTTGATTAAACTTTATTCGTTTGTAGAACTTCAGTTTTCTAACAAAATGACACCACCCGCATTCCTGTAAAAATTCGGGTCCAGAAATTACAGGACTTAAAACATCCAAAATTCAGTTTTTTGATTTTTCATAAAAATAAATAAATATAAAAAAATATTACTATTCACCATTAAAAAGAGCTCAAAAAACTAAATAATTTATTATTTTGAATTACTATTCTACGATTGCTGGTTTCGGAGAAAATTGAAATTTTCATTTAGCGGTAAACGCAGTATGTTGTCCAATTTTATTCTTATGGGGAATAAAAAACTACTATTTCTCTCTTATTTACTGATCAATTTCATTCAAACTTGATATGCTTGTCAAGTTAGCATTGACCAACAGAGGAAATTCGAAATATGTTGCCCCTTAATAACCTTGAGGGGAGAATAGGGGGCATTTCCCCTCTTAAAACCACGAGTGTAGCAATAGTAGTGTAGCAATAGCAATAGTAGTGTATCAATCTGTATTGCCTCCAAAGCAGGGATTTGGGTGGATGTTTTTTATAACATCTTGTTTACGAGATTTTCTGTACATTCGACCGTGCTTTGTATTCTGTATTTAGTAAATAAAAAGTAACTTATTCATTAAATTTGGGCTAAAAGGGAGAAAGTATGTGTCAGTTTCCTGATACCATTTATTTATAATGTAATACTTATTTAATGGACAAATCTTTAGAGGGTCACGTCATCATCACATCAAAATGGTGATGCACTTGCCAATGTTCTTCCCAGAATGTTTTCAACAGAGCTTCTCACCAGCTGGAAGGTTCACATCAGTATTCATACTCATAAATCTTGAACCCAAAGCACTTCTAGAAGAGGACATGTTTTAACACATGTTTTAAATCACTGGTTACAAATTGAGATTTTTTAAAATTTTTAATTAGTTATATGTATCAAAGTATGATTTGAGATAATTTTACATAAATGTAGGATAACTATTTAAATATTAGATAGGCTTATAAAATTAATTGTAAAGACATTTATTCACATGATTTCTAATAAATGAAGAAAATGTTCTGAGGAGTGATAGCAGGTGAAAGTAGTATGTAAAATTACATTAAAAATGTATACATATTATTTATGGCAAAATACATTAAACATGAAGGGCAAACAAAGATCTATTTTATGATCATAAATTAGTAGTGGGGTCCATATAAATATAGTATCGTTGAATTATTTATGGCCATTTACTGATTAAAATTGATGACTGGACTATGCTTAATGAGTGAAAAGGCGAGCACAATAAATGAGTCATCTCAATTATCTATTTAGATTGAAGATTTAACAATCGTATGTATACCTGTTTGGCTCACTCATGGACAGTACGAGTTGTTATATACTGTAGTTGATATAGTTACGTGACACTACATGGCCGCTGACACGGTTTCAGAGTCCGTCACCTTGACAACTCCAACTACTCACACAACCATATTAAACACGTGAGATATGCATACATTTTTCCTCACATACATATGGTATATATAAGTATGCATATACATTTTTTTAATATAGTATATATTAAATATATTTTTTTTTAATATATATTATACTATATTAAAAAAATGTATATTTCGTCTTAATATTAGCTCTTGTCCATTTTACTCAAAGGTTAGTAAGTATTTATAGTTTAACCCCGTTAAATAGACCAGTGGTGAATGCATACAAGGTTCGCGTGTCGTCGCAACATAACATGCCGGCGAAGCACTCCGATGTTGTTCCTGCCCACGAGTGTTTGCTGAACCAGAATACGAACATCAGCTGATATTTATTTTGTTGGGATCCACAATAGCTAAAAATATATTTTGATATGTATATTAAATGTCTAACAGTTACAGACAAATGTGTATGTATAGTAATTATGCCATAGTTAGTAGAAACTCTAATGAATGGTATGTTTCATGAAATTCAATTTCTGATATTGAAGGCAAATTATATAAACATGTTGTTTAGTTTGTTAAGATGATGTAAAATGTTGTGAGTCTGATGAAGATTTTTATCGAAATATATCTACGTTTTTTTTTTTTCAATGTGAGTTTTGGTATTTTTTAGTATAAATATTGACAACAATAGATATTAGATATATTAGACATATTAGATCAGGGCACAAATCAGGGTGCCCTGATCAGGGTGTTGATCAGGGCACAAATGTCCCTTAAACAGTATTTACATAGCATCCTCTATTTATCTGAGTCTTTAAATCTTTTTAGTGTCTTCTAGGTTTTAGCGAATATCCCCTATAGGGAAGAAGCTATACCGTAGGACTCATGGTAAGACTTAAGCCCGAGACAATGATAACTTTTTGTTTTGAGGACCCCAGATGCCAAAATCACCATCCGTTCGAATTTGTATATATATGTGTGTCCGTAAGCACGATAACTCTCGCAATAAAGGTCCGATCTTAATAAAATTTGGTACAAATGTGTATAGCACCATTCATTTGAACGAGTTCGAAAACCAGACGAATGGGGTTTTGTCCCCCAAAAATGGGTTTTTTGGGGTTTTCACACGTAATTTTTATTTTTATCAAATTGTAATGTACACCATGGAATTTGGCTTAACAAAATTTGGTATTTTAATCATTACGTCAATTGGTTACTGAGATATTGAAAGTGCCAAACACAGTACTTTGTCTAATGCTATTCTTATGGAGAACAATCAAAATTTCATGTCTCGCTTATTTATTAACATACACCGACGAAACTTGGTATATGGCTTCATCTGGTTGTGGTTTGTTGTTGTTTGCACAACAAAACAATTTTTCGCGTATGGTTCCCTTGGCAGCAAACCTAGGTACTCGGTCCCCATGTTATTCTTATGGAGGGGAATTAAAATTGTATATATCGCTTATTTATGACTGTATATGGATGAAACTTGGTTTGTGACTTCACTTTGATGAGTTATATTTGTTATAACAATTTTTTTTTATTTATATTTGTTATGGATGAGTTACTTTGATGTTATATTTACATAAAAACCCATTATTTTTTGTTCCTTGTTGCAGCAAACCTGCGTACTCATCCCCAATGTTATTCTTTTGGAGAATAATTAATATTTTAAATATCACTTATTTGTGAATATATTTCTTATGAATCCTGTTAAGTGGGTTAATGTGTTATTTAGACATATATATTCAATAGAAATTTGCTGAGTACGCAGGATTCCTACAACAGGGGTATATTTTATTTTTACCTTCGAATTCAGCATAAAAACAAACAATTTGGTATATTGATCATTGCTCTACGTAAATTTGTTACTGAGATATTTAAAGTGCTGAACACAGTACGTTGTCTAATGTTATTCTTATGGAGAAAAACATTTTATATCTCGCTTATTTATGGACATAAACTGACAAAATTTGATATATGGCTTCATCTGGTTGTGGTTTATTGTTGTTTGCATGAAAAAACTATTTTTTGCCTATGGTTTCCGTAGCAGCAAACCTAGGTACTCGGTCGCCATGTTATTCTTATGAAAAATAATTAAAATTTTATATATCACTTATTTATGAATGTACATGGATGAATCTTGGTATGTGACTTCACTTAGATGATGTCTATTGATATTTTTATAACAACCCATTATTTTTTGTTCCTTGTTGCAGCAAACCTGCGTACTCATCCCCAATGTTGTTCTTATGGAGAATAATTAATATTTTAAATATCGCTTGTTTGTGAACAAATTTTTATGAATCCTGTTAACCGGCCCAATGTGTTATGTTATATATTCATTGGAAATTCGCTGAGTAAGCATGTTTGCTGCTACGGGGGTATTTCTACTTGCCGTGTTTGTAAATATAAATTTGGTATGGAGATTCAACTTAGCAAAAATATGAAGTATTGTAAACCTTTTCTATTCTTTCGCCACCCTACTGCCCCTCAGAGGTTAAATGTTTATTCTATACACTGTTTTACTGGAATGGTTACTTTAAAAAGGGCTTTATAGAACGTCCATGTTTGATTTATGCCTCAATAAGAACAGTATTAAACTGAAAGCCTAATGTTTAGTTTATTTTCAATCAGAAACGTATTAACTGTGCCTTCAATTAAAGACACTGTAAAGACAGTTGTTTGTAATGGTAACATCCGTACATAAAATGGATGCAAAATTATATTCGTGCAGGCAGATAGAAAATAGTTATTTATGTATTAAGAGCGTAAAGTAGGTCTTTGTCGCTTGAGTGAAAACTGTTACCGCACTTTGCGTATCGGAGTGAGGTAATTTTCCGAAAGCGACCACTTTACACTTAACACTCGAATTACACTGTACAACATTTTTCCTACAACTGCAATTTTGCATACCATACAAAAATAAAAATTCAATTTCATGCTAAATGTTGCCATTTTCGATAAATTCACGAACTTGAAGTTATAAATACCGAGTCAGTTAGCTTTCATAGAAACAATCAATCAGCTGTTTATTGCTACTTCAGCGAGCGGAATAGTAAGGCACAGGGATCAAAAAATAATTGTTTCCTCGCTAAAAAAACCCGCTGTTTTACGATGTGTTTCCGATTGTAAAGAAGCACTTTAGGTGCGGTTGTAGGAAAGAATTGTTTCGTGAGTTTATTAAACGGAAGTAGATTGCTGCAGACGTTTACTTTTACAAATCATTAGTAGCTTCTAAATCGGTAAAATGTTACATTTACATAAGCTTATAAAATCCAAACATATAAGATAATCATTGTATGTTTGAAACTCATAATAGCAATGGATTTGAACTTCTTATTGATTTATTTGGACTTCACGTATCGCTGCTAGTACGGAATCTCCTCCCGTTATCAAGCGAACCATACTTGGATCTAATTAAATCAACTACAACTGACTAGTATCATATTTTTTTTATTTTTTTTTATTTTTCCCTGCTATATTTTTTTAAACATTTTCAGTTTTTTCCATTTGTATTGACTTTTTGATACTGTATTGTATTTACATGTGTTAGTTATTGTATGTGTGTTAGTAGTGTTTGTGTAAATAAAATGTAGGAGAGAAAACCACAGTAAAACAACAGTTAGTTGCAGTTGTTTGATATTTATGTGTGAGTAGGGTTCACTTGATAACGGGAGGACTAGCTTTACCTCCCAAAAATTAGTGTAGTTTAAACACTAGAAGTGGTAGGTAAAGTCCAAATAAATCAATAAGAGATAAGAGATAATATGCCAGTTCATGGAGTGGATCAACGAGTTCTTATATTATTATACACGTATTCTTGTACGTACACATTACACGACAAAATACAAGGGGCTGCTATGGTCGTTGGATGGTCGATAGCACAATGTTTATTTACAGAATAAATATTTACCGAGAAGGGCATTACTGCTTTCCCTACATACAATGTTAGAAACATTCAAAAAAGAATTAGTGACTTTGGATTTTTCGAGGCTATTTCTACGGATTAGTTTTACAAAACATTTCAACATAGTTTAGTTCACAAATCTTGTTTAGGCATAGATGAAAAGTAAACTAAGTGTTATTAACATTACCTAAAAGTGTAGGTTGCATCTTAATGTGAGAGGACTTCTCGCACTCTCTTAACATTAAAGAACAACTTAAAATCCCAAACTGATAGATATGTAAAGAAAATTTTAAGTGGAATGTTCAATGCTGGTCAAGTTAAAATAAAAAAAGAATCGTATTCTTGTAAGAACGTTTAATTCCACAAATGACGTACGCAAATTAAATTTAGTAATAAAACCCCTTTAAAACTCATTTTCTATATGAGTTGAGTCATTTTTCAAAACATTGATTACTTTTATTGTATACAACAAACGTTGTTTTTATAAAAGAAAAACCAAATCTTGATCTTACTTTGATAACAAATCCCCTAGAATTTTACCCAAATTAGAAACAAACGGGGAAACAACGCCAAAATGCAAGAAACCTAGAGATATTTTTTAAATTTAAATTGTAGACGGCATTTTACCATTGAATAAAGAAGAATAAATTATGAATTTGTTCTCGTAATTACACATTTATTTTTGTTCAACACCATTTAACAGGCTTCCTCTCTATGCAATTAAATTAAATCAATGTTTAAAGAGATAGTAAAAACCGAGATTAAGCACTACCCGACGGATGAGAATTTATTCCTGGAAGTTCTGAGGTCAAGAGGTTTTTTATCACCGTTGTCGTTCAAGGATTGTATACAGGTATTACTTCTACGTTATATATTTAGAGAAGGAAATGTTGTTAAATTAAATATTAATAGCAGTTTTTATTTCATATTAACAAATCAAGCTGGACCGGTGTATAACAGATAAAAAGGTTTTCCTCAATAAAGTTCAGAGACAAAAGCAAGATCTTCTCTGAGATGGTGATGGAACACAATTCAATGGAGCTTGTTAGGTAAGTCAAACAATGGGCGCAGAACTTTACTGTTGGATATCAAAAAGCTAACAATAGGGCTACGCTTAGTTTACGTTTCATCAAAATAAACATTTAAGCAGTAAGGATTGTTAAACAAGTATTACGTATCTAATTTTGATAATATTATTTATCCCTCTTTGTGTGTATTGCCAACTACGAAATTTTTCTCGTGAGAGAAAATATTTAATTTGTTACAGATACACTATTTTCAAGTTTGAGTAAAGTGAAAGGTAGGTTAGTTAGCAAGCAAAGAAATCAAGCTATTACCTTTTTTGCGAATCCAAGCATAAAACTCAGTCGTTAAAATATTTTTATATTTTGATTTTTTCGGTTTTTATGACCACTTGTTGTAGTTGCACCTGCAATGTAAATTGTGATAGTTATAAAGGAAAGACTAATAAACATTTTTGAACCCAAATTGTAGTTTATACCATTGTATTCAGCTTAAAAATAAAAAATGTAGTACTTTGAATTATTGCTCTACGACAATCAGTTACTGATATATTGAAAGTGCTAAACACAGTACGTTGTTTAATGGTAATCTTATTGAAAATACGTAAAATCTTTTCATCACTCTGTATTCGAAAATAGCCCGTTACCATGCAGCTGAGATCTACGGAAATTGTAGATTTCCTTGTAACATAACAACAAATTATCAGCTGACTTTATCTGTCCCAAACATTATTTTTCCTGTTCCAAACAATACTTTGCCTGTCCCAAATAAAACTTTTCCTGTCCCAAACAATTGAAGTTCCCGTTTTACTCAACAGGAGCACCAGTGTGATTTTGTTATTTTTGACGATTCTGTGTTCAAGCAGCTGACTATAACACTAAAATTAATTGTAAAACCGTGTTGTGTTTACTCATAGACTAAGAAATATCAGATAATTTTTTTAAAGTTTAGTGTGGTTATTTGGATCGTGATGAAAAGTATCCTATTTCGTGACTAGTAGTGAAACATACTAATGTTTCACGAAATAGGACTTTTGTGCCGAGTAGTGAACGATAGATACTTTTCATCACGACCCATTACGATATCTCATATTTCAAATCCAATCAAATTAAATTATCCTTTTTTGCCTCTTGCACAAAACAAGGAGACTTGGTAGTGGCTTCTTGCAACTTGGCAAGTGGCTTCATGGCGTAGTCAGGTACCGTTTAAAATTCGCTGAGTGTTTAGGTTTGCTGCGACGGGGGTACTTTTTGTCCATTAACTTGTTTTGTAGAATGTTGATATTACTTGTATTATAAGTTATTCTCTTAAAAAAAAGAAAACATTATTTACTTCATAAGTTAAGTTATTTCAACATATAATCCGTAGAACTTCACAAACAAAACAATGACACATATATTTGTAAACCAACATCCATAGATAGTGTTCCACTATATTAACTAACAATCCATCTTTTAGTGTGATCAAATTGTAAACTACCGACATATGTGGTTCAGCAATGTTTGTAATGTGATTAGTATATAAAAAGTGGTTTAAATGTGTAAAGTGGTTTAAAAGTGGTACACGCATGTGTAAACTAACGTGCCTCTTACTCTAATTGCCAAATGAGGTAATTTTTAATAGGTGTTTTTACTTCATTACATGTAAACTACATTACACGGACATAGAAATATGATTAATAATATTACTCTATAACGAGCAAAAGCCAAAAGCAAATTGTATTTAATTATTTTTAGTATATAACACATATACAAATAAGAATTTACATTCCGCTGAACATAAAATTTAATGTTTTTATCAAAGTGTACTGAAATAAATTTAATTTATGACATTATAGTCCCTTAAATCTGTTCATGTAATCCATTTCACTCTGTCTTCGTCACATCTTCCATTCCATCTCCGTCCCAGCACCAATGCCACAATTACCCCTTCCCTACGCACTGTTAGGATATACACTTTATCTCCCTTTCCTGGTTTTTAGCGAATTTCCCCTATAGGGAAGAAGCTATTACCGTAGGTCTCATGGTAAGACTTAAGCCCGAGACCATGATAACTTTTCGTTTTGAGGTCCCCAGATACCAAAAACACCATTCGTTCAAATTTTTATATATGTATATATATATATATATTTTTATATATATATATATATATGTGTCCGTAAGCACGATAACTCTCGTAAAAGAGGTCCGATCTTAATGAAATTTGGTACAAACGTGTAAAGTACCATTTATTTGAACGAGTTCGAAAACCAGACAAATCGCACCATCCGAAGGGGGGTTTTGGGGGGGTTTTGTACCCCAAAAATGGGTTTTTTGGAGTTTTCACATGTAATAATCATTTAAATCAAATTTTAATTTATACCATTGGATTCAGCTTAAAAAAACAAACAATTTGGTATTTTGATCATTGCTCTACGTCAATTGGTTACTGAGATATTGAAAGTGCTAAACACAGTACGTTGTCCAATGTTATTCTTATGGAGAAAAAGAAAAATTTTATATCTCGGTTGTTTATGAACATAAACTGACGAAACTTGGTATATCGCTTCATCTGGTTGTGGTTTGTTGTTGTTTAAACAAAAAACTACTTTTTCGTCTATAGTTCCCGTAGCAGCAAACCTAGGTATTCGGTCCCCATGTTATTCTTATGGAGAATAATAAATATGTTATATATCGCTTATTTATGAATGTATATGGATGAAACTTGGTATGTGACTTCACTTAGATGAGTTCTATTGATATTTGCATAAAAACCCATTATTTTGTATTCCTTGTTGCAGCAAACCTGCCTACTCATCCCTAATGTTATTCTAATGAGAATAATGAATATTTTAAATATGGCTTATTTATGAATATATTTCTTATGAATTCTGGTAAGAGGCATAATGTGTTATTAAGACATATATATTCATTGGAAATTCGCTGAGTACGCAGGTTTGCTTTGACGGGGGTATTATATTTTTACCCACACAATTATTTTCAATTGTTCTTATTAAAATATCCAACCGAATATTTAAATTATGTCATACTATTACACATTATGTATAGTCATTTACTATGGAACATATTAAATTAATACAGTTTGTGTTTTCTCGTGTGATCTTCACTAACATAACCCTTTAAAAGCCAATAAAGTTTAATAGATATTATATTGTTTATTCCTAATAATTTATGTTTGTATACTAAATCTAGTGTTATAGTAATGTTACAATTTGTTTTTAACGGGATAATATTAAAATATGACTAGCAAATCCAGCTGTTTGAATTCTAACAGAGTCCTGAAGGTGGATACTTCCAAGCCCCCAAAAGGCACATCTAGACGCCAGAGACTTTCAAATACACACCAACGACAATTTTAAATAGTTTCACAGGTAACCCGTTCTCAAAAATTACCTTATTTTTTAATAAGATGATAGATATGTACTGGAATACAACAATATTGCTAAAAGGGGGAAGTTATGCCAAACGAAACATATTTCATTATTTACAATGTAGCCTTAGTTCGTTACAGTTGAAATGAGAAAATGTAGGAATGTTAGGAATATAGTGATAACAAGCTAAACCTTAGAACAAAAGACATATTACATAATTAATGCAGACAAATGTTTAGGATAAAAATCAATGATATTATCAAGACTAATAATAGACAGGAAAAGAAAATAAGAGCCAATAAAACGGGATACTAACAGTCACCTGGCTAGCCTAACATTAACGTCTTGGACTTCGATACAAGAGGTCACGGGTTAGGTTCCCAGAGTGGGTTGGACCGTTGACCTCTACCAACGTGTGACAAGTAAAAAATACTACCAACAAATCAGAGCATAAACCTCTTAAACTATGTAAAACATCTTTATTCTTCATAATATTAGTCTATTATATGTGTTTAGTCTGTGAGAACTGAAAACGAAGTTGGCAACATCTTTTTGGAAACAGCCATCAATTGTTGGTGATAACAACTAATTTTTAAGTGGTAAAGTAAACTATTTGAAACTCTCAATAATAAATTAAACCACCTTATGCAGTTTGCCAGCTGTAGTCAAGCTAATTTAAACTGGGCCCAAAAGAATCACAAAGTTAAACTTCGAATAATACATTTCTGAGCAAACTAAACTGAGCTATTTTTTTTAATTATAACCACGTTTCTACATATTTTGTTAAGAAATATTTCTTTGTAAAATGCTTGTTGGAAAGATATACAAAGCTAACGAAGCTTACTAGCTCTATAAGATGTATCCTTAACCCAATATACGCAAGAGACGCAAGATTGTTGATTTCATAAACTCAGTCGTCTATATTTAGATAAACAGGATAAATAAAATAGTCTTTCAACACTATAAAGTATATTTACAATTATACTGTACTTACATACAAGACGGTAAAATATACACAAAATATGGTACAAGGCACGTATCATGCTAATAAAGAAATTATATTTAGATGTATTCCTCATTGAAAGGAATTTTAAAATATTTTTCTTCCTTTCTTGCAATCTTTAAATCTTTAGCCGTCATTTGTACTTTTCGGCAAAATTTAAATTGTCAACTGCACTCATCGACATGAATCAAATAAATTCGTTTATGACATGTTCAAAAGTGTATGGTAACATATTTGACTATATCTCACTAATTTTAAAGAGAGTTCTGATCGTGAATGGTATTTATTTTTAGAACTTGCAGTCATCAGCACACTACGCATATCCGCCATTTTGGTTGGTTCTAAAGGAGATAAAACTGAAATTAAAAAATTTCATGAGTCATGACAATATTGAGTACCTGCCTCAAGTGAAAATTAATTAGGGAGTTGCCCTTGGTATCAATTTACTTCTTTCTATGGCCCTGCACTTTAAATTTTGATCCCATCCTCAACTAGCCGATCGATTCACGCAACTTTTTGCTTTTCTCCACCAGTGGCATTTTTTATTAAATTTGTATGTATAATACAGTAATAATCGCTTGTGAATGTAAGATGGATAACCTTGTGATGCGAGAGCTTTAATCCGCTACATCTCGTCCCAATCAGTAACCCATCTGAAGCTCATCTGAAGCTTACATGGTTTGTCCATCTATCCCGGTTGGATCACTAAATGATCGATGATTGTTTTTCAAATTAGGTCAAAACCTCAAACTGATCTTGGATTTCTTTTAAATTCCTACATCTGTTTCAAACATAACCATAATATTTTAACTTAAATAATTCCAGAAACAAATCCTAATGCTTATTTGGTCCGAGGTTTTTTATACGTGTTTAATATGACATGAAATATGTACATGATTAATACGTGTACGTGTTTAATATGTACATGAATTTCTGTTTCACAGTCCAGTAATTTAACTTAATACTATTGTTTGCTTATTTAATATTTGTTATGCTCAACTGATAATAAAGGATACAAAAAACTCTTTTCAATTTTTTATTCAAGAATCCGTCAATAATTGGAGTTCAAGTACATTATTTACCATTCTTTCTTGGATTTTTTTTTAAACCTTTTATTTGTTTCAGCAAATTTCCCCTATAGGGAAGAAGCTATTACCGTAGGTCTCATGGTAAGACTTAAGCCCGAGACCTTGATAACTTTTTGTTTTGAGGTCCCCAGATGTCCAAAACACTATTCGTTCAAATTTATATATATATATATATATATATATATGTGTGTGTGTATATAGTGTGTGTGTGTGTGTGTGTGTGTGTGTGTCTCTGTGTGTGTGTGTGTGTGTGTGTGTGTGTGTGTGTGTGTGTGTGTGTGTGTGTGTGTGTGTGTGTGTGTGTGTGTGTGTGTGTGTGTGTGTGTGTGTGTGTGTGTGTGTGTCCGTGAATGCGATAACTTGAGTAAAAAACGTCCGATTTCGATGAAATTTTGCTCAAATGTGTAAACTGACATTTATGACTTTAAGTTTGAAAACCAGAAAAATCGGACCATGGGAAGGATGTTTATGGGGGTTTTAAATTATCCAAAAATCAGTTTTTGCATTTTTCACCCTAACATTTTTAAAACACTTCATTTTGGTTTTGACCATGCTATAGAGCTTAACAAAAAAAAAAATATGGTATTTTGAATTATTAACCTAGGTTAAGTGGTTGCGGAAAAAATCCAAAAAACATGCTCATAAAATCTCCCATGTTAATCTTATGGGAAAAAGGTTTTGGACTTTTCCTAAGTTAATTTTACTCTAAACTTCACATTTGCTTTTACAAATCACTTCAGCTCCACAAAACAATCATTTTGGTGTTTAAATTTTGATCCTACGTCCACCCGTTGCAGAGATATTCAATGTGCTAAACACAGTACGTTGTCCAATTTTATCCTTATGGAGACTAAATAAAATTTGATATCTCGATTATTTATGGATGTATATTGATGAAACTTGGTATTTGGCTTCACGTTGTACTGGTATATTGATATGTGCACAAAAAATAAATGTTTTGCTGGTTGTCCCCGTAGCAGCTAACCTGCATACTCAGCCCTATTGTTATTCTTATGGAGAATAAGTAATGTTTTATATATCCCTTAATTATGAACAAAAATTAATAAAAAATGGTAAGTAGCTTCACCTGGTTCAGTTATATTGATAATTGCATACAAACTCATTTCTTATCTTCCTCGTTGCAGCAAACCTGCGTACTCAGTCCTAATGTTATTCTTAAGGGGAATAAATAAAATGTTATAAATCACTTATTTATGAATGTATTTTTGTCGAACTTGTTAAGTGGCTTTATGTAGTAGTGAGAAACATATAAATGCATTGTAAATTCGCTGAGTACGCAGGTTTGCTGCAACGGGGGGTATTTTTTATCCTTTTTGTTCAGTTAAGCATACAAAATATTAAATGAGCCAAAAATAGTATTTACGTTAATAGTAACATAGTTTGTGTAGTTGATGAATCTTTTACATGGTATTAGCTTTTCATTTTTTAATATAATTCGTTTATATAGTTTACAAGCGTCTAATTTAAAGTTTAAAATAATTCAAGATTCTATTAATCTTGGCATTATGTTGTATTTTATTGGATTGACAAAACTAACTTACTCAAACAAATGTTGTAAGTTTAGATTATGATGGTTACCTCTATGAAATAAAGTAATCAGTGAATTTCCATCGTCTGTACGAAACAAGCAGCACAGACTCCGTGTAAAATATACAAGACAATCTCTGCGTGTTTTCTACGTTCACAGTTTAGCCTGGCTCGAGGCAGCCTGCGGGCTTGTATTTTTCCATTTATTAAATTTAGAAAAAGCTCCTTCTTACATTTTTCCTCTAGGATCACAATATTTTAGACTTGGATTCAATTAAAATATGTTTAACCTACCAACTAAAAAGTAAATTTTTTGTTTTCACGCGATCTTTAGCCATTACGGTTATCAGGAGAAGTAGCTTATAATTTGATGGGGATAAATTAAATAGTATAACAAAGTTGGTGACTGGATAGGAATGAAAAAAGTCTAAATCACTGCTGTTGTGTTGTTATACTTTTTACCATAATTAGCAGATATACCTTGCAATAAAAATCACTGAAAGTGTGTCTCGTAACAAAAGTAGCACTTAACATGTGGGGTCTATCCATTTACAAATCTGTTATTTTACTTCTCTCAGCCCTTCCGTTTTTTTTCGTTGCCTTGTAAACAATTGCCATTAGCTTGTTCTTAGTCTGTAAAATACCAACTAAATAAAAATCCATCTCCGCATTTTAAGCTTGGTGAATTTACTATTCAAATTGTGTCTTTTGTAAATGACGTATTGTCGGTCTACCAAAGCAGCCCGGACCTACCGTTGTCGAGCGTTATCGCGGACAGCACCAAACAGTGATCCAGCTGGTCCTTTGGTCCGTCCAGTGTCCCCGGCTCTGTTGATAAATGCACTCAGAATATTTATACTAACAGCTACCACTCGCTAATCCCAATTACTTGCTTCAGGTGATTTATTTTCTTCTTTTTTTGCTAATATGTGGGGTAATTGAGAGTTACACATATTATATACTTTAAAAATCAAATAAAAATGTAATTTTAGAGTATAATTAAAAATTGTATTTTGGTCTGTCTCTATAAGTAAATTTTAATAAAATAAACAAATAAATAATGTCTTCATTTTTTAGCGCTTATTAACATACAGGTGCTTTTCAAAATAACTCAAGTAATACATAAATACAACAGATTTTCTTTTTCAAATTTTAAGGCTAACAAAAACAAACGGTATCTAAAGCTCAAGGTTTGATTTAAAAACAAATTCCAAAAAATTATGCCAGTCTTTGACAAAGTAAGGTGAGCGGTAAAGAGATTAAAATAAATCAAATGTATCAATTTAATATAATAGTTCAATAACAAAGTTATTTGTTTTCTTTATCTTTACCGTTTCATTGCAGTGTATTTATAGTATAAAACAGAGTTTTATGTACCTAAAGTAATGTTTTTGAAAGTGAAAACCTTTGTTGTAAAAATGTAATTTTACAGTAGCAGAGTTTTAAATTTTAATAGTGTAGAAATTAGTTACTTAGAAATTGGCATCGATTTTTATGACTGAAGAAATCACCTAACTGAATGGCTCCAGGCTAATCGCCTTATTTACAATCGGTAGTATTCTCTTGGGAGTTTTACGCTACGAAAGTAACCAATAGTAATACAAAAGTAATACAAATCTGTTGAATATTAAACTGCAAAATAATTCTTAAAATTTCAATATATCCTTCAAGACAACTCTTACTTTAATATCGAACTTTAGTTTATTTTCGGTCTCAACATTCAGCCTTCAAAATCATGATTGTCATATTTCTTTGTAAAATTACTGAAGAATAAACACCAGTTTTCAGGATTTATAAATTTGGAGACTTTATATATGCAATGTCCGTAGCATACTTTTATACAGTAAATTCAGAAGAACTAATAGCTTTTCACTGTGAACGATAATTTTCTGCTGATTATCCCTACCATTATTTGAATTTGAATTATTCCAATTTTTTAAATTTGTTTAGGAGCCATTCGCTACTAAACGAGACGCTAGTTTGTTTCTGGAGCGGCGCAGAATATTGTTTGAGAGAACCTCATTTCCGACAGGTGCGCCTCAGACCTACAATTCCCTGGTGTATCTCAGCCCTAATCTCGTTAACACTCAATTTTCCGTGTGACGTCAGCAGTTTGGTGAGGAATCTAATTTTGGGTTCGCAGTAGTCACTTTCTGGAAGTTATTAAAATCTTAAACACAGCTACAAAGAAGCAAAACAAATATGTGATTGAATTCAAATGTTTTACAATAGCATGCCTTACAAACACATTAACTGTAAAATAAACTTAAGCTGACTTATCATGTTTTTTACTTTTTTTACTGAGTTCCAATAACAACATTGATTATCTTAAAATAGTGTTTAGACTGTGACAATTTATAAAAACTACAATATGAACACTTTGTTGAACTCCTTAAAGTAAACGCAGCTACGGTTATTCCAATATTAGGATAGTATGTTTTTCTTTACAATGATGGCATTTTTATTCCATAATATAAAAATAAAAACTCAAAATCTCTTCTAAAACTGTACCTTTTGTTTCACGACCAAAAACTAGATTTTAAAACGGAACATTTTCTCAATTGTAACGAGAAAGGAAGAAAAAGTAAGATTAAAAACAAACGTATCGCAGGTTTTACACCGATCCAACGATTTATTTATTGTGTGTTAAGTAAAGTCACTGCTCTCGTTTATTACCTCAAGTTTAGCTCCATGACTTGAGTTTGGGGTGTAGGCTAATGAATAGCCTGCCACAAAAACATAGTAAAGAAACTTTGTAATCACTGTCGCAGGCTTTACGTTCAGCCTCCGGGCTCCAAATTTTGGAAATTAGTACAAGAATTTCGGTTAATTTTATTTTTCTATTCTTGATGTTAATACTCGTTCATACAGAATTTAGATACGTTACAAAACATTACCATAACAATTTAATGGTGAACGTGATGTAAATATTCGTTCATTGTAAGAGATGTGTATTCTCTTGGTGCTTAATATAATTTATTTTTCGTCATTTATGCTATTCTTTATTACGTTCTTCCTCAACAAGGATTGGTCATCCTCTTGGATTGGATAGCATTACATTTTATATATCAGTTGTATGGTCATAACTGTTACTTCAATTATCTTATAATTTTGGACTGGAGGTTTAAGGCCTGAGGGTTTAGATCAAAACTATTAGGAATTTCTGGAGTTTCGCAGTATGTGCTACCACTCGATATATGATAAAAGGCTCTCCGTCAAAGATTAACGTTGGCATTACTTACAAATTTAAACGATATACTCTTCCGAAATAAGATACGCATATTATTGAAACTACGCTTATATTGGAAATATGTATAAAGTACTAATAATTTGTTCGCGAAAAAGACTTTTGTTTCATTAATACATTTAACTGAACCCGAAATTTCAGAAGGATAATAAATTATTTTAGCTAGGTTTTATAATCCGTTTTTAACAAATTCTAGTTAACATGTATTCATTAAGTAACGGACTTAAAGGATAAAGAAGTAAAAGGATCCGGGTCCAATAATGGCACGGGTTATCCAGTTTAACGCCCGTTAACTCGATTTGCGCTGATACAAAGGCCTATCTACTTTGTGAGGTCGTTCACTTTATATTAGTAATCTAAATGGAAATACCATCAGGGTATTCCGTACTTTATGTTGTCTGTGTTTCAATCGAATACGTAATACTTTTGATCAAGCACATTACTACTATACTATTTAGCAGAGTTTTGCATACTTCTATCAGACCCGCCCTCCTCTAATTTTGCTATTCCAAGAAAACAATCTTGCTATATAGCATTATACATTGTATAATCAATATTTTTTACAAAATGTCTTACTCCCTGCAAACATGAGTAAGATAGCATTAATCTTGCCAAATCAAATTAATCATAAGTCCTTTGTTTCGGTGCATGATTACAGTATAAAGTTGAATATCAGATGGCAAAGTAAATGAGTAAAAATCAGATAAAACATTTGTTTAGGTAAAAGATCACAATCTAGCTCAGATCGTATTAGTTCCTTGAGTAACCTAGAGTCGTAAATAATAGCCTAGGAACAAACTAGCAACCACTTAACATGTGTTTCCTTAGATTGTATTTATTACCGGACGAACACGTAGATTACCATATATTACGATTTTTTATGAAGGTTTTGTACAATAATCCACTTAACTATAAATATTTTATATTTACTAATTTATTAATTTTAAATAATACTCATCTTGATAAGACTTTATGTTTTTAAATTTAAACATTTATTTATAAATTTTTAATAGGATTTTTCCGATGTTTAATTCAATAGGAATACTAATAATACAAATTATTAATTTCACATACACTGAACATATAGAGCGGTGTAATAAGCATTATTGCT
The DNA here is from genome assembly GCA_963675035.1 of Allygus modestus. Classification (NCBI taxonomy): domain Eukaryota; kingdom Metazoa; phylum Arthropoda; class Insecta; order Hemiptera; family Cicadellidae; genus Allygus; species Allygus modestus. Next base: position 257,588,576 of record OY776111.1, on the reverse strand, counting down.
GTTTTAAAAATGTTCGATGAAATAATTATACTTTATTGTGATAAAATTACAAGGATTACAATCAATTACGTATTTTGAAAGAATACGCCTACGTTCTAAATTAAATCAATAAGAATTAGTGATCAGTTCGAGCAACACTTTTTAAACCACAGATTAACAATTATTTGAGAATAATGTTTTGATTTCCACACATGATATGTTTCATACATTCAAAACTGAATAATGTAAGGAAATGGGAACTTAATTTAAAGAAGGAGGTATTTTATTGAAATCTTTCTATAAGGAAAAAGCTATTTCCATGGTCACTATCGTAAGATCTACGCCCAGTCCATGACAACTTGTCGTTTTTATATCAAAACCATTAAAACCTTCTTTATTTTTGCCATGGCTTCCATTCGCTTCTTGAAAAAAAAAATAAAGAAGGTTATAAAATGACATTCTTGCACTTTAAATGGTATTTTTTCAAAGGTCTGATCAAGAGAAAGTTGGATTGTCCCATTATGTATCCGATTTCTGGTAAGAAGGGGGATTTAAGCAGTATAAATAACAAAATTAATACATTTTTCGCTGGCCATAACATTAGATTAAATAAACATAGAGAAGTCTCGTTTGCGGATTTCATTTTATTTTTCCCCTCTTTAAAATGATATGCAGCTTGCTAGGGGTTGCTATTTGAATAATAAAAACGACCCCCAGCAACCCCTTTTTAGGGGTGAGGGTTGAAACTCTTAATCACTTAAAAAAATACTTTGACTTATGCTAGTAACATTTACCAAAGATTGTCTGAAAATGTACAGTACGGGGGGCCTTAATGGGACACCCGTATTTGAATTATAAATTCGCTGAGCACGCAGATATTTATAATGTTTACATTTGTTATATACTATCATACCAATAACTTCGATCGTTCAGCTGATTTCAATTTTAAAATAAACTGAGATTGATTTTTTTTTTGTCTATATATCTTATTTTAATCTTAATCTTTATATTTTGTATTTATGGCATCAGGAGAGATTGTATAAAACCAATATTTGTCCTCCAGATGTTTACACCAAGACGGTTTATTCAATTATGTAGTTAGGAGATGTGACATGCCAACTAATCAATTGTTGCTATATTGCCTGCTTCCGCTTCCCTGGTGTGATGTGGTGCGTCGTCAGCCTGCAGAGCTCGACACGCAATATGAGTGCACCACTAACTTGGCTTCCAGGATATTGCAGGCAGCTAACCTCCCGCCCTCAAAAAATGGCAAGAATTTTGTTGTCAAATTAAATCGAAGTTGCTGTGAAACAAATAGCATAACTATGCTTGTATAGTTACCGTAAACCAAATCATTCAAATACGCATATTATATGCATAATTGTTACGGTACATAAAATATGTTTTATTCAAATAAACCATGTATTTTTACAATCTGCACTAAACTAATCTGCAAATTTTAGTTGATGTAATAAGACGGTGGATTATCCAATCGGTTCATGGCATAAACTATGTGTGAATTAGCAGTTTATTTCACATGATTTTTCAAGCTTGCCATGGATAAGGAAGGAAAAGGGGTCTTAAAATAAAAGTCATCAAATTTAGAATATCAAGTCAGCCTGATGATGGTAATTTGAGTATCTTTTATAAAAGTATACGCATTACAAAACATGTTTATAAAATGTTGGTGGAATCTTCTCAAGTGGAAGATAGAGCGATTTTTTAATGGGAAAATACTGGCTGAATGACCCTTTTAAGACAAAATTGCTAAAATTATGGTTTAGTCCTCTCTCAATAGAAGTTTAGCCATGAATTTCAAAAGTCCTTGACAATATAGTGTCAAAATACACTTGATATTGCTAAATTTACCTTTTTTTTATTAATTACGTTCTAAAACCTGATCTGCATCATCCCAACCGAATCTTACCTATGGCAATATAAATTTGAGATTTGTTGGTTTTCCAGCCACCATTAATCTGTGGAGAATGTAAATCATTGACTACCACCAAGGTAAACCATCAATATTGCTATTGGTGCAGGAGTGGCCATTGGGACACCTAGTCGATTAGGACCAATCCATTAATATAAGAGCCGTAGGCATATCCAATATCTCGTATATAGTCACACACCTGGAGATCTGGTATTTCTGGAGGCTGTCCCTAAGTTAACATGATGTTTGTGATTTAAAGCGATAATTAATCACATAGTTAATCAGAATAACGGGCACGCCAAGCAACGAGTGATTGTAATTCTTTTAAGATATGCACAATTATTAGTTTTAACAAGATCATATTTCCGATGGTAAAAATAAAAATGCAGTAGGAAATAAGTTCAGGAAATGTTATCCTAAGACAAGGTCGTAGTTTAGAAATGTTTAAAATTATAAATACTATAAAAACTCCGTGGAGTCCCTTCCGATGTAAGATGTTTGGAATGCAAGAAGGGAACCTCGCAAATCGAATTCCTGATTACGCCTACGCTGGAATGTGTCTGGGTCCTGGCTGCTCCTTCTACGGAGAAAACGTCACTTACTCTCTAGCTTGACCTGTTGCAAACTCAACGTATACGAAACAATACATGAAATACAATTTGTATAACATATCCGCTTATATAATCTTGTCCTCACGATGGTTTCATAGATTGCCTCACTTCGACTGACAGTAAATAATTTACAAACATAAACATTTTTGCCAATACGTTACTGGTTTGTATTAATAAAAGTCCAAATGTTGTATTTAAGTTAAAGCTAATGAATAATTTATAACCATTAATTTAAACTATGGTAAAAACCTACAACAAATTTTATATTTTAACTTTGTGGCCATAGAACATCCTAGATTGACCTATATGCTTCGTTTGTTTCCCCGATTTCGGTTTTAAATATAATCCAATAGCACAGCTAATTGACTTAGATTATTTTTCCGTAATGTTTAAATTTTACCGTTGATATTATTTATGTCCTTATAGTTAAGGTTTTTCCCTTTACTTCCCTTTTAGTACCACAAATTGATTTTTGTTCAAGGAATCGTATGTTTGTTTTATTGCCTTAAGGTATTTCTTAAGTTGTCAATACTGTTTACCTTTTTAGATGGCTAAACATTTTGTATACATTGTTATATGTTTAAGTTAGCGGCATGTAAATGTTTAGTTGAAAACTTCCCACATTATATAACAAACAAAATGAGTTCTTAGAAATAATTATAATAAATAATAACTTGTAGGACCTGCTGCTCGAACACGAGCAAATGTTCCCGAATGTGAATGTGTTATGCTCCTAAATTAACTGCACTTCTCTGATTAACTGTGCATACCACGTTGCCATTCCAGCAGTTATTATTTATATAGTGTTTGCAACATTTGGTCTTCCAGACCCCTAAAAATCAATGAAAATTCTAAGGAAATCCGTAGAATTTGTATGGACTCTTTTCATTAACACATCAAGCCTACAAATCTTTTCAATAGTTACATAGATTTCGCTTTAAAAAAAGCTTTTGGCTCGTTGTTTAAGGATTGCAATAAATAAACGTGGTTACTGAGTAAGATCTATACATTCTATATTAGTTGAATCGGGGCAACCAAATACTCTAATTTCTTAAAACGAAAAATATTTAATAAATAACTAAGAACTTAGAAAAAAATAAATTTACTATAAAGGTGTACGTTCAAATAAATTCCGAACAAACTGTAACAACGTGTTCAAATAAATACTAAGTCCTGCATCACCTTACCAAAAGTGATTATATAAATAATCACTTTTGGTAATGTGATGAAGGAGTAATAATATATCTTAGTGGGTATGTTAACATTTTGAAAATATATGAAAAAGATGTAATGGTGTCTTGTCTTATCACTTTAATCATCATATATTACACGGTGTCTATGACTTAACAACTATTTAACATTATAAGTTGTCAAATTTTGTCGTTGTAGCGGCTTCTATATAGATAATGAATCAGCCTAAAGTTCAACTTTATATTTTTATTCACTAAAATAAAATATGTAAAGACAATACTAATTATAAAGTAAGAGCTCAGTATCCATGTTGGATCAATGTATATTATTTATTCAAACATTTAAACCCCATTTGGATTTCAAGTTATGAAATTGTTTCAGATAGTCTCAACGAATGAGGGAAAATGTTTTGGAAAAGGTTCTACATTATTTAAACCGGTATTTAAAAACGAAATAAAATTATAGCATACAACAATGAATTGTACTAATGAGGACATATTTTCCCAAACAAAGAAGTGTATCCAATTACTTGTATGCAACTGTAAAACCCAATACACGTTCTCTTATTTAATTACATTGTTTTCAAACGATATTGAAAAATTAAAGTAATCGACAAAAACCCATCAGTTGTTAACGGCACTGGGGGGTGGGACATGTGGCGGGTAATAAATAAGCAGACGCGATCGCCAGTTGAGCTCTGCCGCCCTGGTACCCTGGCCCGCAGCGTCCGCCAGTGACTGACAGCTACCCCCTCCCCTCTTACTACCCTCTGCGTTACATCACCCCTCACCCGTCAGATCATCCCCCACCCAACTCCTCGTATCGCTCACGGGAAGGTAATTTCAGAAAGTAAAATGTCACTTGAATATTTTCCCCTGACAAATATTGTGGTATCAAATTGTGATAGATTGTGATAGCTCATTCCATTATATTATGAAAATTAGATATTTGCCTTGGATACTTTCTTTTTCAATTTTACACTAACATTCAGTGTGTTGTTATTTAAAAATTATAGCTGGCATATTTCTCTACTAACATACCATATTACAGAAACACAGGTCTTTAGGCTTGGAAACTGACCCCCTCCAATGAATACGTCATGACAAATTGTTTTCTACAGTGCCTGATGGCCATTGCCGCAATAATTTCAACATATACTCACTATCATGAATAATGAATTTCAAACATACTTGTTTTTAGTTTCAAAAGCTTAGTCGTATATAAATACAGTAGGGATGTGTTCCAATTTCTAATTCGTCAAAATGCTTTTGGGACACAACGGACTTAACTGTTTTCGCCACAATGGCAGAAGGGATTACAGACTGACCTAGATCTGTTGTTACAGTAAATTATGACGACTACACATGTATATCTCTTTTTTAATACACCCATTACTTTACAATAAGGATACCGTGAAAGGGGGGGGGAGACCGATCGATGAAGAGGTAAAGCGGCTCGCTATAGAGGGGAGAGCGGGAGGTTGTACACGTGTCCAAGTCTGTCAAAACAGTAACTTTCAACCGCTCACAGGAGTCAGAAAACTGTTAAATTCTCCAAAACTTGGTAAATCTTTATAAGCAATTTTAAAAATTTTAACATAGGCAAATTTTTACTAACTAAACAGTTGAAACAGTTTATCTACTACAGCATTTTTATACCATAAACAGTAGCATTTTTTAAAGCAACAGCATTTATTACCATAAATAGTAGTAATGAATATTTCTAATGTACAAATAGTATTATGTATGGGATTTTTTACTCACATACTCACAAGTAGATACTTTACATACTAGCCATGATTTGTTTGTCATAAAGCGTCTTTCTTGATATCGTATAACACATTAAATAACCATCACCGGGGGATGCTGAAACGAATATCAGGCGAACCGTTTATGTATAATTTGGCTGCCGTAGAGTGGATAATTTGGCTGCCCTGATGCATCTGGGCCCTCCAATAGTGAGTGATTCGGTGGCATTGCCCTGGAATTACTTCCTAGCAGGTGAGTATAAGACCAAGCTGAAATTGATAATAATTCTCCTAAATTCGGAAAACCGTATTTTTAATGGTAAATTCCCATTACACAAGGTTTTGTCTTTATAAATACTTACATTTACTATAACATCTAGATAAAAACTTGTTTTTATGAGACGCTGAGAAATAGTAAAAAATGTAACCTCAATGTAATTAGTCTTAAACTTGTTGTCGTTGTGTGTGGATCTGAACCCGCGTTAAACTATCGGTATGCCTTTGGGTAATTAATTTAACATCTTGGCAAAGACTCAGTTGATCATAGTCAGTAAAGAGGCTGCGAACTCAAAAATCACTCGTATTTCACTCATATGTTTATATATAATTCTGTAAGCTAAAATCTTAAGTCAAAATTGTGTTAGTTTGGCAAATCACAGGATAATGGGAGACGGCTCAGATTAGAGGTCTTGATCCCAGTGACTCGGGAAAAATAACAGTATTTCTAAACATTTTCCAGCAAACGAGAAATAACGTAAAACATCCCCCATAAGAAAAGCATGGGGATTTAAAAACGTCTGCTTTGTTTGCATTAAAAAATGTGACTACGACATGTCATGTGTAAAAAATCAGATAAGGCAGAGTATTAGAGCAAGGTTATGGGCTATGGCCCATTCAATCCACTAGTTCTTTAAAATTGTTCATCTAAAAAAACTATTTGACAAAAACTAAGACGGTATTTTGTATGACAGTTGATGACAGACGCACAGGAACAGTTCCCCAGGTAGAGCATCCCGTCCTAATCTTTTGTTGGCAAAACAACGCTTTTGTAGGGAGCAGCTACCTGGCATGGCCGGCATCCCCCTTCTCTTCCAAGAAATTCCATGTCCTACCAGAATTTGTAATAAATTGATCCATTAGGCCTACAACCAAAAACTATAGCTAATTTTTTCTGTCTATAGTAGAAGAATAAGACAAAATTTGAATCGCAGTTCTACAATGACCCCTTATTGACATAACACGTTACCGAGTTATATTGTGGGGCATATCAGAAAAATCTAAATCCTGTTATGTCGATAACGGGACATCGTAGAAGTGTGATTCAAATTTTGTCATCACAGATGAGTCATAATTTTTTGCTGTAGGCCTCAGGAATCAATTTATTACATATTCTAGTAGGACATGGAATGTCATGGAAGAGAAGGGGGATGCCGGCCGCGCCAGGTTGGCCGCTAACCGCCGCTCCCTACAAAAGCGCTGTTTTGTCAACAAAAGATTAGGACGGGAAGCTCTACCCGGGGAACTTTGCCTTTACGTCTGACATCAACTGTACACATTTTATTCCTCGATTATTTTTCAAACAATTATTAAGGAAACAAATGTCAATTCCATATTAATAGCCGCTTTAGAAACACACGAAGCTTTAGATATGTAGGCCTATTTATTTCTAGACATTTATAACTAATAAACTGTTTGAGTTTATTATTGATCTAACGTCAGTGCGAGTGTAAAGGTTTTTGAGAGTTATTTAAGCGCATCAGACTTTTAGATCCACTGATTATGAAATAGCATTAGACTCACTCGGGGGCTTACCATTTCTGAGAAATGTTCGTGGCGCATCGGTCATTACTACAACTACTGACTAATAGGGTATTACTGGAATCTAATGCGATGGTTATATTTGTATTATTCTCTAAATATGTAATTATCCTTTTTTGGGTGGTTGGAAGAATTTTAATAATTTGGTTATTAGTTCATTACCCTTTTTGTTAAGTTATTTAACAATTTTACGCCGGGAGAGGGAAACAAGTAAAACGAGTTAATAATAGACTTTATCCTTGGTGATCATACCTTCATTTATTGATATATAATCTGAAAATATAACTCATAAGTTATGATTACTACTGTTATTTAATTAACTTATGTAGGAAAAGCTGAGTACCCGTTATTACATTCCATTTACATCTACATCTATTTCTTCATAAATGCAAATCCTAGCATACTTATACTTCGTAATATTAAATAAGTATTTAAATATTTTACAACAAGGATACTTTTAATTTTAATAAAATGGTTGTTCATAATTATTTTTATAAGATAAAGATATGTGATTTTATATATTTTAAAATAAAATAACCACTCTTTGTTTGTGGTGTATTAATTGTACGTTTTTCAGTAAGTATACGAGTATTAGCAGCATAATGGAATTTATTACATCCTTGGGCCTACTGCTATTATATTTAACCGTGATTAAAACTATGATATTATTATTATTATTCCAGAGGTAATCAAGTGCGTGTACAATAAAAGGCTAATTGTTTATTTTACGAAGGGCGTGAGGCTCGCCGCCTGCAATATCCAGAGAGCCAGTTTAGCGCTGTACTCATATTGCGTCTCGTACTCTGCAGGCTGACCATGATACACCGTACATCAAGAACGGGGCAGGGGAAAGGGACAATTCGTTCATCCTTAACATAATATATTACTACTTCAACCATTTATTTAAAATATGTAATTGAGAAAATAAAAGCTTACCTTATTTCCAAAATCATTTAAGTTATAGCCTCTAAAACCCATGTATAATCAAATCAAATCAAATCAAAACCATTTTGTTTCAGAAAAATACATAATTTACAACCATATGAGACTGTTCCTTATTTATGAAATAAAATCCTCACATAGGTGGAACCCGTGCGTGAGGATGAGTCTGTCGTCGTCGCCATCATCATCATCATGCTGTCAGTTAAAAATGTAGGTTAGTTAGGTGTAAGAGTTTGATATTTAGATGTAAGTAGGGTTCACTTGATAACGGGAGGAGTTTCCTTACCTCCCGAAACGTAGTGTAGTTTTAAACACTAGAAGCGATAGGTAAAGTCCAAATAAATCAAAAAATAAATGCTGTCATCTGTCAAATTATCGGGTCATCAGCAAGTACAGATTACAAGATAGGTAAAGAGCAATAAAAACAAATAATGGTGCCTCGATAGAGTGAATAAAACCAGAATTGATCATTACTAGGAATCCTTTATCTTGTTGACTCGGGTTAACGAGAAGTTTTGTTAAAACATACGTGATTGGTCATTATGTTTAAAATACATAATACAAACTAAAACTATTTACTCTGGAATATTTTATATTATTATGTTTTTAGTTGATTCACCAGCTGCCGTTAACCTCGAGGAAGCTGTCGCTGGTGCCTGCAGCATTGCTCGGCTGGTAACACCAGTTGAGGAGTGCTGACGACGCCGGGTCTGCCGTCAATGCTGACTTAATTTATACCCAAAATTAACCTCTTTTCGTTATACATCGGATTAAATCTGTTAAATCTGTTATACTCAAACTCCATTACAAAACGTGTTCTTGTTACGTATTATTTTCGTTACATATTTTATATTTAAAACGTAAAACGGACCATTTAACTTATTAAGGATTGTATAAATCATCTGCAGGTGAAACACAATCCCACGGATATATAGAATACTTCGTTTCAAATAATATTACGTCATGCTACCACCGCGGGCTGCTTCAGAATGGTGTGCGGTCATCCTTGTGAAATATCCTCCTAGCTCTCTGATAAATCCACTTAGTAAAGGAAATGTTTTAGGCGAACGCGGGTAAAAAATCTGATTCCTTCATTTGACCACAGAGAAGTGATTTGATCTTGTTGGACCTGATGTAGATAAATACGCAGTTGATTTTCTAAATTAAAATAATTACTTTTTAAATAGGTAGTAACATTGTTAATGTTTTTCAATTCATCTTTTAATGAAACCGTTTAAACAACTGGTTACCTAAAAACGTATAAACCTTTCTTTTTATAGATTGCACTTGAGGGGTCGGACTTACGCGGTACTTGGTGCGGTGTAATTGCATAGGCTTTGTATGAATTAATCTTTTACGTGCTTTTCTCCTGAAGTTCCACTGTCTCATTTGCATTTGTTGTTACTGCAGATTGTTGTAATTGTTACGACCGTGGCTGCAACAATTTATTCCTCCCATTTCTCGTATGTTTCGGTTTTATAAGGTTAATTTCCTTCTTCTTTTATATGTTTAATCAAGGAATAATAATGAATAACAGCAAAATCATAAAACAGGAAAATGCTTATCCAAGACAAACTAATTGGAGTAACCTTTCAACAGAGAGTCAAATTGAAAATTAATATAAAGTTAATTTAGTTTCATTGTTGCAGAAAAAGTAATTGTACTGAAGGGTGTTTCGTTAAAACCAAGTGGGCGAGTGGCTAAGCCATTGTTGGCTTAGGAAATTAACCTGGATAAATGATAAACAAAAGTGTAGTTGATGTACTTTTGTAAACGCAATTCCATTTAATATGTTTATGGCTTTATGAAATTAAAGATTTTCATTCGAGTTATCTGCAAAAGACTGATAAAACAGTTTTCTTATTATTGACTTATTATTTTTAACTAAATATTAAAATCCGATATTTTAGATTTTGTTTAATCCAATGGGTTTTTAGGGTGCTAGTTGACTCTAAATAAATGCATGCAACATTCCTGACAATAATATATTTTAAACGTAATTATTTAGTTCCCTTTTTATCGCGATTAAATCATTATTTGAGGCAGTTATATATATATTCAAACGTGTGTCCCTTAGCTTTTTGTAAACAATACTTACAAAACAAATACTTATCCATATATATATATATATATATATATATATATATATATATATATATATATATATATATATATATACATGTGTGTGTGTATATATATATACATTTTAAAATTCTGAGATTCAAACTTGTGTCCCTCAGTTTTTTGTACACCCTGTATTTAAAAAAGCGAAAATTATTTTTACGTTACACCCTGTATTTTAAACAAGTTAAAATTATTTTTACGTTACTCCTTGGGGGTCAATTTATGGAAAATAATTTTATTTCATCCTTCTAGGTCAAGTGGTTCGTCTGCAATTGGTTTGAGACACCTTACGTGAGACACTCTGTACAGGCCTATATATATAGGCCTCTGTATAGATGTATATATACAGTGTGTAAATTAAGTATTGAAACAAATCTCTATTTTTCCAGCCGAAATAGATGGAAATATTATGTTCGTGGCATTGATTGTTAACAAACGTTCCGGAACTTTTGACATAGAAAGTTTTTTTTGCCCCCCTTACAGGGTGGGGGTAGGGGGTAACTTATTTTTTTCAAATAGCAACCCCTATTGAGTGACCCCTCATTTTGAAGGGCTTGTCAATGGTGCAAATCCGAGGTCGATATCTCAGCCCTAACCAGAATGGCAGCCTTTTGAAATTTTGAGATGGGCACACGAGATTAAGTATGGATACCCCAATTTACTTTTTAAACGGGTTACATTGGGTGAGCCAAACTCTGGATACGATTATTAGATGGAAAAGTGGACTTTTTGTCGTATTCCCAATTTTGCCCCAGCCCTAAAATTTGGGTATTTTGGGGGCAAAAAGCCCCAAAAATTCAAAGCAAACCCCTATTGAGTGACCCCTCATTTTGAAGGGTTTGTCAAGACATAGGCAATGGTGCAAACCTGAAGTCGATATGTCAGCCCTAGCCAAAATGGCAGGTATTTAAAAATTTGATTGGGTGAAAAAGCCCCATTTCACCAATTCAAAATTTTGAATGCCTGACAAAGCCACTCTTATTGAGTGACCCCTCATTTTATAGCCCGTGTCCCACTAATAACAATGATTTAAGATTAATTGAAATCCGTTGATCCTAAACAAAATGGCGGTCACAAACGTCTATGTCTGAAGCAAAATTTAAACAGGTAACAAATACTTTGAAGCTATTAATAATAACACAAAATACTAATTTCCTAATCTAAAACACACAAGTAGTACAGGTATTACTAAGTAATGTTTGATATTACCTTGATAATTTATAAATGCTCGAACTGATGGCCAAGAGCAACTTGACAAAGTCCTAAACGATTGTAAAATTCATTTAACACTCTGCCAATTGTTTGTTGATCAATTGACCGTGCTTCCGTCAGAATCCTCTCTGAAAGCTCTTGTAAGTTTTCTGGTCGGTTTACATACTTTACTCTTGAGATATCCCCATAAAAAATAATCCAAAGGGGACAAATCGGGAGATCTTGCGGGCCATTCGATAGAACCTCTTCTACCTATCCACTTATCAGGAAAAGTTTGATCCAAATAGTCCCTTACATTTACAGCGAAGTGGGGTGGGACGCCATCTTGCTGAAACCAAATACTTTCATGCACGGCATGTTCTTCATCTTCAGGAGGAAACTCTCTAGAAATAGCGGGTACAATATATTCACGCAACAGGTCCAGATAACGATCACCATTTAAATTACCTTCAATTATAAAAGGTAACTTAACCAACTAAACCAACTATCTTAAATCCAACTATTCCTGCCCAAACATTAATTTTCTGAGGTATTTGTGTATGGCATTCTTGAGCCCAATGTGGATTTTCATCTGACCAGTATCTCGAGTTTTGTCTATTGACGTGTCCATTGAGGCTGAATGAGGCTTCATCGTAAAATACTATCTTCGTTTTAAATAACGGATCTTGTATACACCGCTGCATCATTTCTTCACAAAATTGAATTCGACGATCAAAATCATCCTCGTTCAATTCATGAACTAGCTGTACCTTATAAGGATGAAATTTTTCAGCTTTCAGAGCTTTATGTACCGAAGTGTGACTCATACCTAGATTACTACTGAGCTGACGAGTCGATGTGTGAGGATTTTCTTGAATACTCAAAAGCACATCCAATGCCATATGTCCTCTGTTACAACTGATCTAGGTCGACCAGTTTTAGGTTTATTTGCTACATCCCCTGTTTACAAGAACTTAGTACAGATCCTACTTACTGTAGATCGATTTATTTGATGATCGGGGTACAGTTCATTAAATAACTCACAAGTTTCTTGATACGTACGTGTCCTATCCCCACACCCAACAATGCGGAGAATGTCAATCTTTTGCTGAGTACTTAAAAGAACCATTGTGAACTACAGAAGCATTTTAATACCGACCTCTCTACAAAATTAACTAAACCAGAATGAGTAGATGAAATATTATCGAAAGTATGAGCTTCAGAAACACAAACAATAGGGGTTTGCATTTGAAATTTTGGGGCTGCCCCCAAAATACCCAAATTTTAGGGCTGGGACAAAATTGGGAATATAACAAAAAGTCCACTTTTCCATCTAATAACCGTATCCAGAGTTTGGCTCACCCAATGTAACCCGTTTAAAAGGTAAATGGGGGTATCCATACTTAATCTCGTGTGCCCATCTCAAAATTTCAAATGGCTGCCATTCTGGTTAGGGCTGAGATATCGACCTCGGATTTGCACCATTGTATTTCTTTTGACAAGCCCTTCAAAATGAGGGGTCACTCAATAGGGGTTGCTATTTGAAAAAATAAGTTACCCCCTACCCCCACCCTGTAAGGGGGGCAAACAAAATTTTCTATGTCAAAAATTCCGGAACGTTTGTTAACAATCAATGCCACGAACATAATATTTCCATCTATTTCGGCTGGAAAAATACAGATTTGTTTCAATACTTAATTTACACACTGTATATATACACCTATACATAGGCCTATATATATAGGCCTGTACAGAGTGTCTCACGTAAGGTGTCTCAAACCGATTGCAGACGAACCACTTGACCTAGAAGGATGAGATAAAATTATTTCCCATAAATTGACCCCCAAGGAGTAACGTAAAAATAATTTTAACTTGTTTAAAAATATATATATATTTATTTATTTATATTAATAACGATGTTATATGTGTTAATTATTTATCATTAAAACAATTAAACTAAATCCCGATACTTAATCGTCGGGTACCCATCTGGTAATATATATGGTATTGCTATATTATAATAATAGCATTTTGTTAGGGACCTAAATCCTGGTACTGTATTCTGGTTTAATTTAACACGCACAGCTGTTATTCTTATAAAAATATCATTACGTAATTAATCATCAGCTATCTTTTGGAAGAATTGTTATCAAATAAACTAACATTAATATTGTGTTAAACAAACCGCAGAACAAGACCGAATTAAAAAAATTGTAATAATAAAATATTGAAATTTCAAATCAAATAAAATAAAATAAAATAATTCTTTATTATTTAAATTAAATGCAGCGATACCATATAAATACATAAAAAGTCCCACTTGAGTCACAAGAACCTGTGCGTGTGACGAGTTCTGATCTGGCTGAACCTGGAAATTGATCACTCTTTATGGCATTCATAAAAAGACTATTTAAAAAACAATAGAACAATGAAAAGAAGTTTTGGTTATAAATTAAGCAGAAATCTTTAGAGGAAACCCATATACAATGACTGCATTTCTGACCATAGATTGTGGGAATTTAGATAATAACTTGTTCAACATTTAGTTATAATTGCAATGAAAAATGCAAGAACAAATAAAAGTAAAAATAAAATAAAATAAATAAATAAAATTACATTAGATTACGGTATTTAGAAATTTGACTGAATTTTCATAAGCTCCAAAATAACAACAACAATAACAGTATGGGAAAGCAGGTTTGTAGAGTTCAGTGAGTCAAGAAAAGTAAAACTAAGGTAGAGCGTAATCAGTAAGGTCAGGTAAGTCAAAGTTTTGGAAGGCTGCTACACAACGTATTCTGGGCTGATAAGCGACTCAGTATTATCTGGGCCAATCTCCACCAACCAGGCAGCGACGACCCTCTTATAAACACTGAGCGACACCTGCAGGCTCCGTATCTCTGGTGGAATCTTTCGTAGCAGGAAGTTAGCACTGTAGTATGAATTTGTTAAATTGATAAATTTAAACGCACTAGGAACCTGCAGGCCTACACCCACAGCACTTCGGGTTCGGTAGTTATGCGTTGTTGGAGCAGGTATCAGGTCTACGTGACTATATGTATAAACTAATAAATCCCTAATATAAAATTGCCTTATTGAAAGTAACCCAGACTCTTTAAACAACAACTCGGTGGGATAGCGATTAGGTTTCTTAAGCGCTGCTTTAATGATTGATTTTTTGAATTGCAAATAGTGGTTCAATTAAGGTCGAAAAACTTCCTCCCCATGCAACCAGCCCGTAAGATTGAACGTAAGCATAATAAATTACTTGAGCTGCTCTGTCAGTTAAAATTTGGCCTAGCTTATAGAAAATAAATCGTTTTGCTAAGTTTCGTTATTAATAGACTTATGTGATTTTCCCATGTCAATTTTAAATCAATATCAACACCCAGATATTTTTAATGATTGACCCTTTCAATAACTTGACAGTTACAGTTGTTACTGGCCGGGTCGCCACACGAATGCAGGACCAGCCTGAGCTCCGCGGGCGGCTCACTCGCAGGGCGCAGTGCAACTGGCGTACACTTAGTTTTACTTACATTCATTGATAAAATATTATATGAAAACCAGTTTTTTAAAATCTGTAATTCCGTTGAGGCAGTATTAAAAACGTCATCCCAGCCTCTGAAGATTACCGCAGTATCATCAGCAAACAGAAATATTTTACCATTAATATTAAGTTTAGCAATATTATTTATGTATAGAAGAAATAAAAGAGGCCCCATAGTAATTCCATGAATAATCCCATAATTTACGCTTGTTCTCTAATTTTATTATTTATATTAACAACTTGAGTCCTGCCACTCAAATAACTTCGAAACCATTTCAACGCTATGCCCCTAACCCCTAAATGTTCTAATTTTGTAAATAAAACTTCTCTATCGATTGAGTCAAACGCTTTTGCGAGATCAATGAACGTGATTAATACTTTTTCGATGCTATTAACTGAATTGATTAAAACTTATTGTTTGGAAAAAGAGCGTCAGTAGTATTTTTACCTTTTCTGAAGCCAAACTAATTATCTGATAAAATATTATCCTGATTTAAATAACTTTGTAATTTAATTTTTACACATTTCTCTAAGACTTTAGATAAAACAATTAATAAAGAGATTGGTCTAAGAATTTGTTTATCGTTTTTGGTCCAGATTTATAAATAGGAATTACTTTCGCGACTTTGAACTTATTTGGAAATACGCCTTGTGTGATGCTCAAATTTACAAGATGTTTAAAGGTGGTATAATTTCTTGCAGATGATCCTTAAATATTTGTACTGGGAACTCGTCAAACCCAGGAACGGATCCACCACGCATACCCAACACACACTCCACCACCTGGTTGTCAGAGACGGGCTCCAGTCGTAGTTCATGCTCTACTCTGTATAACGCATCGTCCATCAGCGGCGGGCCGACGGGCGGCGGCAAATCGCTCGTTAACTTACGCTCGTACTACCAACACTCGAGAAAAATAAATTAAACGAATTGGCCACCACCCTAATGCACCGGCATTAGACGCTTGTAGGAAATGGGAAATAGGAAAGCTGCCCTTCTTAGGGCTAGATCCATTAAATTCATTTATATTTTTCCAGAACAATTTAGGGTTATTTGCAGACATGTAATTTTTCTCTATAGTAATTGTTCTTAGTGTTCTTAATTTTGTTGGACAAGTAATTCCTAAAGTTTTGGAACTGTGTTTTCAATTGCTCATCAAAAGAACGCTTTTGAACAAGTCTACTCATTTTATCACGTTGTCTAATAGCATATATTAATTCTGTATTAATCCAGGGTTTTAATTTTTTTAATCGAGGGGATGATTTTTTGGGCACATAGATCTAGTTTTAAGATCAGTAAACGTGCTTAAAAACGCGTCACAACATTCGTTAACGTGTTGGTGGGCCAGTACATGATCCCTGGGCCGCCATCAAGCCTCTCAGAATACCCGAGTCTAAGTACGCATTTCCGGTGTCAAAGTTAACTGTGCAGTTGCCGAGTTCAATTTTTGTCATGACAAGTACACATGATGTAATCGTATTAAAATTAAAGTGTAAACTAAAAGTGTGGTCGATGCAAGATTTAGAATAATGTCACAAAAATAAAATTGTTTTACCACGTAATGTTTTGAGCATTCAGTACCCCCATTTCCAACTGAAAATAATTAATGGAAATAACATATTTTTTAACTTGTATCTTTGCTTAGTCATGCCCTTAGAAACAGGAACTAAACTACTATAATACGGATTTTTGCAACGAAATTAAATTAAATATTCCATTAAAATACCACATGCAATCAGTATGTTATTATTATAATTGACACTAAGTGAATATTTGGCCTTTTGTGTTCTGTTGCACTTTGTTTTAAACTTTTCGTCAAATTGTAAAAATATACATTTGTAATGTTGGAGATTTCCTTGGGTGCAATTGCAGGTGAATAAAAATCAACCTAGATTCGAAATGACTGTTGTTCTTTTTCAATATTAAATGTTCATTTGTTCTGGTTGTAGTAAATATATATTTTCTATAAAATATAGGCAAATATGTATCTAAGAAATTTGCAAGGGGTTTCAACACTTTTGACCCTCAACGTACTGTGTTTTTCCTTGTAAAACATTTCTTATAAAGATAAATTTTACCCGAAACCCTAAAATCTTAATACAAAAATTAAAAATGTTAAACCATGTACTGACATGCAACTTTGCCTGAAACATTAGGCGTCTGTTGGTAACGTACTCTCAACAAACATATCCTAATCCGATTAACCTAAAGGTTTACTTTACAAAGTACATAAATTATAGCCAATTCAGTTAAAATGCCGGTTCCAGTAGATTGTGAGATTTAAAAGAATAAAAACCATTCAGCTTTATTATATTAGAAGGGTTTGTTGAAACCTTTAACATTTAAACTCCAACCGCAGACCAATAGATAGCTATTTCAAGGATGTCAAAGCATACTAGGATTAGATGGAAGTTTCTTTGCGTCACGTGTCCTCATGTATGCACGACCGCACAGTAGTGCGACCCTCCAGAGGGCCTGCGTGTTGACCGGTTCTGTCCCAATATGTGTTTAGGCGGATGAGACGTGTTGTCTCTACATTACCAAGCTCGACGACAATCTTCACCAATATTTTTATAACCAGCTTATTTTTTTATCACTAAATCACTGTGTAAGACGCTGACACAACTAGGATGTATTTTAATTATTTTATGAATGATTAAAATGCCTCTATTCTTATTAATTCATAACTTAGTCAGTTATTACTCTTCTGTAAACGAAATTGCGGTACTATTCACTCGGGACGTCCCCAACCCCCTCTGTTTCAGGATTCGCTAAGGAATTTCCCAGTTCCCTCTGCTTGAGGACTCGCTGAGAACGTCCTAAACCACCACTGTTTCAGAATTCGTTGGGCATGTCTGCAACCCCCTCTGTTTCAGGATTCGCTGGAGACGTTCCCAACCCCCTCCGTTTTACGATTTGCTTGGGACCTCCTAAACCCCCTCTGTTTCAGGATTCACTGTGGACGTTCCAACCCCCTTTACTTTAGGACGCTGAGAACTCCTAAACCCCCTCTGTTTTAGGACTCACTGGGATCGTCCTAAACCCCCTCTGCTTCAAGATTCGCAGGGAATGTGTGAAACCCCCTCTGTTTCAGCATTCGCTTGGGACCTCTTAAACCCTCTTTGTTTTAGGATTCGCTGGGGACGTTCCCAACCCCTTCTGTTTCGTTTCGCTCGAGGGACAACAAGTGTAAATATATGTTTTTACAAACAAATCCGAATATAAACTTTCGATTTTCTAAGATTTACTATGGCAGTGTGTTCAGATGTTGAGGAATAATGTGGTTTATCCAGTCATAAACATATTATGATAATGTTAGCAATAATGTTTTTAATAAAGTGCAAACAATTTAACATAATTTTTACAGAATTTCACTTTGTAGGTTAAAAACACATTTTAAAACAAGTATCATAAAAACAAAAAAAACTGTTTTAAGAAAACTATTACCAATTACAAGCGGAGGAAAACAGTTACATCTTTTCCTCATAGTCAGCTCTTTTCCTCATAGTCAATCTGCTTTGCCGACTTTACCACCACATCGTTTGTGCTGCGCTCTATTAACTTGAAGAACTACTGACGGGCACGCTAAATGGAGTATAAAAGGTAACAATAACATTTGCAAGGGAACGCATAATTTACCTGAATATATCATAACCTATTTTCGTCCATTAAAGTGAGCTTTCTTTTAAAGGTCTACTTTTAATTTGAAAAGATGTTATACAATTTACTTTTAATTAATTATTTAAGTGAAAGCAGCTGGTAAAATTATACAGTTTGTATTTTATTATAAACTTTTTCTTAGTGATAAATTAAATCAGTTCTCGCTTATACAGTCCATGCATATCATCGCTCGATGCATATCTGTATTCGCTAGTCATACGACCTCTTATGAATATAACCATTTATTATTTGTGTAAACGGTTCTGTTACCAAATCAGAAAACTCCCTACGATTTTATATAAAATGTAAAGGAATATGGAAGCACATAAAGGTACATCAATTTTAACACTTATATATCTAATATGTCGTGTAACGTTACACTGAATGTTATTAGATACACCCTATGAATTTATGCTGCTGTAGGTGCTGCATGACGAATAAATTATCTAATAAATTAAACTGAACCATGTTTTTAATTATGAATGTGCTTAAGATACCTTATCAACAAATGTAATAATTATTAACTCACTGTGGAATGCTAAAATTCTTTCTTGATAGATGGATGTATTTTTAATGTTTAAATATCAATCCGACCACATAAAACTTCATACATATTCACCAGGTTAACATTAGTTATTTGAAAACCAATACTATTGGATAAAAAGGGTATAACAAAATTGGCATCCCCAAAAACTGCATAAAACATTCTGAATTTGGTAGAGTTTTAATAACTAACTCGATGCTATGTATTTTGACAGTAGCGTTTCAAATTATGGAATGTCTAACTCACGAGTCACGGTGGTCTAAAATGTTTATGCGAGACGTGTGTAAGAAGATGTAACAATACTCCCTAAATATTTCGAAAAAACAAATTACGTTTAAATGCGTTTTAAATTCAGAAAAATATGAAGGTATTTATAAAGGTATCTCTATATGTTTGTTTACTGTAAATAAATTTATTACTTTTAAACTTGAAGACTTGCTCCACACGATATCCGGGTGTCCACAAAGTCTTTCCATGATAAAGAACCTGAATAATATTTAAACCAGTATAGGAGAATACTTTTTTATTTACAGTTATAAAAAAGGGCTGCTTAAGTGTTTTTCTGGCTACAGTAAATACAAACGTAATACACCTCTATGTGCGCCTCCGATTTCCTCTACATCTTCAAAGCGATTCTCAATCTCACTCAAGGTTTTGGAAAGCATTTCCTGGGTAAGTGGTCACCTCTTTCTCCAGATTTCACTCCTCTGGCTTTATTTTTGTAAGGATTCGTTCAAAGTTTGGATTCTTCTTCTTTGATTCCTGATTTGGAATCGCTGAAGACAAGAATAATAAATGCCGGGATGTCAGTTGCTCAGAAAATGATTTCCAAAACCAGGGATGAGGTCAAAAGTCGCTTAGAAGATGTACAGGACATTGGAGGTGCACACGCAGAGGTGTATTTCGGTTTTACATAGCCAGAAAAAAACTTAAGAAGTACCGTTTTATGACTGTAAATAATAAAGAACGAGCTTCTCCCCCGCAATATTTTGCAGATATAATCCTTTCTAGAATTTCCGGGAACTATCAAACCGCCAACCGTTTTTAGATCTATTTGAAATAGCCAAACCGCCACCCTATTAGGAAAGATTAGGAAGGGTCAACTCGAAAGATTCGAAATTACCAAATCGCTACCCCCGCTCGGCGAGGTAGCCACCACAGTCGGTCATCTCATGTAGTGGCGTAACTGATTTTTCCTCATTTTTCAGGAGAACCAAATAATTGTTTGGACTTTTTTGTAATCTATTGCAGTTTAGTAACTATTACTTGTAGAACATTAAAACTTTTATGTTAGATTGTATAAAGAATCCTTATAATCATAATGAACGTTTCATTCTACTACTACTGACATAATGGCTTTACCTAAAAAATGGCCACCAAAGCAGATACGCCATAAACATATTAGTATTGCATTGACCATATATAAATACAGTATGGCAATATAACTATTTAGCTGCTAAAGAAATATTGCAAGCAAATTTAGTTAAACATTTTGATTAAATAACTTTTTTCCCTGAGGTCAGCAAATGACAGTTAGTTTTTTAGTTGGTTATCGAAAGCAGTTAGCAAATTGCTTTCATCATCGGTGTAAAATGTAAAACCATCAACTCTTTAACTTGCTAGACTAGACTGTCTGCAACCAACAATAATATGCATCAATCGCAGGAGAATCGCAGGGACAAAAAGATTCCCGTTTTTCCACATCTGAAGCTTCCTGACTCCAACCGCCTGGCCAAGCAAGGGTAGCGATTTGGTCATCATTTCTGATCTTGCGAGTTGACCCTTCCTAATGGGGTCACTAATGAGGGTTGCAGTTTAGCTATTTCAAATACTCAAAAACTGATGGCAGTTTGGCCATATCCAAATTCACCAATGGTTTGAGCGTCAGTCACAAAATCAAAATTCCCCAACTCCGAAACAGGTAGAAAATCTAGGTCGGCAAAACATCTAAATTCACCAATTTCGGGAATCCACTTGTAGCCCCTCGGTGCATTGGTTAGACCCCAGGTCCTAGTTTTTGTAAAGTAATCGCTTTACTTGTATAAATTTGTAATGTTTAATATTCTGTCTGTGATGTTAATAATATGTTGTATATTAAGTATTATACGTTTTATATTTTGTTGTTCCTGTATTTTGGTTAGTTAAAGCATCTTTTTAATCTATACTTTCCATTTTTGATTACATTTGTAATTATTTATAGTAATGAACTTATCAATTATTATCTAAAATTTCCGAAATGAATTTCAATCCACCAAAATTATTGCTAAAGTTGTAAGAGGTAACATTGTAGGAAAAATCTTCTACCCCTCATATATTTTAATGTATCCTTAACTTCACACTAACACTTCATAATTTATATTTCATCTTTTTGGAAAACCTTTTCATGTATCCTTCTTCTACTGCATATTATATTGTGTGACTATTTGAAAATAAATAATAAATCTGCTTTGCGTATTTCTATATCGGTTTTGCAAAATAATCGGCACTTTCTTGCAATATGTAAGCGGAATATTAAATCGGCCTAGCAAGAATCGCAGTGTCAAGTCAAATAGATTTCAGTGGATCGAACGGAAATCATCTTCCAAAGGAACCGGCAAAAATAAATGCCAAGTAGTCTACATTGTTTTTTGTGTCTTTAGTTAATGTGTATATATACATAAAATATTTCTTAACTAAACTTCCGGTGAAATAGGTTACGCATGTATATTTCGCTTAGGTTTCATTCCCTTGCAATTTCGTGATGAATTTCATAATTTCCTTTGTATGTTTCAGATATAGTGAAAGGAACTTGTCGGAATTAAAAGCATTTCTAATAAGGTGGCATTACAAATTTTCTAAAAATTAATTTGACAGAATATTTGTTGCACTAGTTATATGTATAATAATATTACGTCGGCATAAGTTTACTCTTTTAAATTAACCAAAAAGCTTAATTTTCCGACTAAAACACAGCAACGTGAATTAAAAACAAGACTCCTATCTTAAAACCATTAAATTAAATTTGGCAGGAAGGGAAGGATTGTTGAATGGTTGCTCATTTATGTGGGGAATAAACAACACAAGGCCCAGGGGTCGGCAACCCGACCCGCCTGCGGTCAAATTTTGGTGAATTTGGATGTTTTTACGGCCTGGTTTTTCTACCTGTTTCGGGGTTGGTGAATTTGGATGTTTTGCCCGACCCTTCAACCATTGGTGAATTTGGATACAGCTGAATATCCGGAGGTTTGGCTACACCCGAATTTCCTTTGCGGAGCTTGCGCATCCCGTTTTGAGAAGCGAGAATAGTAATTAGTTAAATAGTAAACAAAACAATGACTGTCTGTATTTATATATAATCCTTATAACAGCTGTTAATTTAATTTAATTTAATTAAGTAGAAAACACATGTAACATAAACCAAATAAAACTCTTCTCCATATGAATAATATAATGGAGACTTTGAAGACCCAGGGGGCAGAGCCCTGAGGCCTAAATCGAATATCTAAACCAGTTTGCACATCTCCACGCCTAGACGCGCGTTTCAGTATATAAAATGTGGGGGTAAAGCTTAAAACAAAATCTTTATTCTTTACAAAGTTTGTATCTAGCGTATTTTTAATATAGATAACAGCTTTTTTATTAAGAAAACGCGATTTTAAACCTCGGAATGTAACCAAAATTAAATTTTAAATAAAATATTTAGCTTCAGAGTTACTTAGAACTTGAAAGTATATTTTGAATGAAAAAAGAATCATCTAAATCGGTTGAATATTAACTTTAGGAAGTGAGTGAATAAAAGGCAGGATTTTTTTAAATATATACATTATACTATAATTGCTTTTAGAGTAATATCATTCGTTTCTCCATCACGGAAAGACTTTGTGAACGCCATGTACTATACGATAAAACTGCTCGTATAAAAAAAACCCGTAGTTACACATCTCGTAGTTACATTATTGTTGTTGACAAGGTTCGCCCAGACGACCTAGCAAGGCCGTTTATCCCGTGTTTACTGTTACGTCACGCGCGGCGCCAATTATGCGTGACGGTTGCCAGCCAGCCTCATCACACCACACTGCGTCACACGGCGACGCTTGGCCACGTCTCCGCCCCGTTTTTTACCTGGCAGAGTATGTGGATGGTCAAAAAACATGCCTGACTGAAATTTTCACAACAGCACAACAGCACATACCCTACCTGATTTAACATTGGTTAGTCTGGCGACATTCTTCTCAAAATTTATACTGTTCACTCAATTTGTTTCCATTGTATACTGGACTAAAAGGTGACATTTTTGGAAAATTTGCAAATTTTTTTATTTCAGGAAATATATTCCCGATAAAATCCCACGTTAAATATTGAATGAAGAAGATCAGTTCTATAACATAAAAATGGGATGCTTCTTTACGAGCAACAACGAACACGGTAAAAATGTAGGCAACCATGGCTAACCAAAATTTTTATGACGTGTTTGTGCCAACAAACAACCATAAAAAAGACAAAGAAAACAACCCCCAACCACCAACGCATTCAATAAAAGATGATAAGTACCACAGTATCGTGCAATGTTTGTTTTTGTTGTTTTAACACATTTTTTTTAAACAACTCTTATGGTTAAAACTCAAAAATTATATAAGTTAAATAATTTATGGTAATTTTGTTCTTTTTTTTCTTGTTAAATTTCAAAATGCAACAACAATATCTAGGGATGCTTTAAAAATATCCTAGTCAGGTCTACGGTATATTTACTTATACGGCGATGGGATCAATACAACATTGGTCCATCATATGCTATTTGGAATAGTATTTATCATATTTAATTATTCTTTGGCTGGCGCGTAACTGATCACGGATATTATTGGGCGTTTTAAAAGCGTTGACAATGAAAACAATGAAAAACGAAGACCCAAGAGTTTCTTGGAAGAACACTCCTATAACGAGAAGGACGCATGATGTTGACTGCGTTACTTTGAATTTGTAAACTGTTGATTAAAACTTCTGATATTAAACATAACATTGCATTTACTAGAGTCGTATCCATATTCAATTACCGGGTAAATATAATGAATTATGGACGCAAAATAATGAATAGTTTCATTATTTACTCGAGTACTCACTGGCTGATTGGTGGAGGATTTATGCAGAATGGAGCAGAGGTGATGATTTAGTGTGTCTCCGGTTACGTGGCGATGGTTACAGTGTGCCTAATTGACAACATTCCCGCTAATTGTCAACGTGGCGCTGCGCTCGCGGACTGCAAAGTAACGCCGGGCTGCTCCACTCACTCCACGCACTCCTCTGCCTGTATACAGTTACATAATCATTGTTTACATAGCTAATCATCTTTGGTTATTTACTTATAGATTACAAGATAACTTACTAATATACAACCTTTAATAAGTTAAACTAATTAATAAGCATATAATATTATTACGCATAATAATTATTTAATACGTCGTACGAAAATAGTGCCTACTGAAGAACGTTAGGTTGAGGGCAAACAATGAGTACTAGTAACCCAGTCAATATGAAGTGACCAAAATAAAATAATATCACAATAGACGAAGACGAGTAACACTTCAAAGTGAATATAGACAAATACTAAATAGACGCAACTAATGGTTGTTAAAACGGTAATTTTATTGTTTAGTACAGCACTATATTAAATCGTATGTTCGTAATAAGCCTGCTAACTATTATGTAGCTAACACGGAGTAATTAACGAGTGTTATGCTGAGAGTGATAACATTGAGCTTGTGTGGTTTTAAGAATTAAAGGTAGGTAGGTCCAACACGGTTTTAGAATTTTAGAGTTGCCATAGGTAATATGATAATATTTAGCATTACACACAGTTTAGTATTTGCGTTATTTCTTTTTAAAAATCGACATACTACTAACAATATTTCTATTCAGCCTTTTTTAGCGAATTCCCCCTATAGGGAATAAGCTATTCCCGTAGGTGACATGGTAAGACTTAAGCCCGATAACTTTTCGTTTTGAGACCTCCAGATGCCAAAAACACCATCGGTTTCAATTCTTGTATATTTAAATTCATTCAAATATGTATGGTATATTTATTCCTTATGGTAAATGTTCATTCATGTACGGTAAATATTCATACAAAATAGGAACGATAACTTTCGCAAAATAAGTCCTATCTTTATGAAATTTTGTATGGAAGCGTTTTGTATCCTACATGTATGGTAGCGTTTTTTTCATGAGGTAAGAAACCAGACAGATCACATCATTAAAAGGGGGGTTTTTGGGGAGTTTTTTAACCAAAAAATGTTTTTTTTAACTGTTTATAGATCATCATTTTTAAAGCCAAATTTTAATTTGCTCTATTGAATTCAGCTTAAAAAAAATTTGGTATTTTGATTATCGCTCCACGTCAATTGGTTACCGATATATTGAAAGTGCTAACCACAGTACGTTGTTCAATGTTAATCTTATGTAGAAAAAAGTAAAACTGTATATCTGTTTATTAATGCAAATATGTTAATGCAACTTGGTGTGTGGCTTCATATGGTTGAGGTTTACTGATATTTGTATACAAAACCCATTTTTTGTGGTACCCATGGCGCCAAACCTGCGTACTCAGCAGCTATAATGTTATTCTTATGGAGGATAAGAAACTTGTGATATCTTGCTTGTTTATGAACATAAATTGGTAAAACTTGGTATGTTGCTTCGTCTAGGAGTGTTTTGTTGGTATTTTCATAAAAACCCGATTTTTGTGGTCCTTAATGCAGCAAACTTATACATTCTCAATCCTAATGTTTTTCTTATGGGTGAATAAATAAAATGTCATATCTCGCTTATTTATGAATATGCTTTGATGAAAGTTGGTAAGTGGCTCCATGACGTAGTGAAGTACCATTTGAAATTGGTTGAGTATGCAGGTTTGCTGCATCGGGGGTATTTAGGAAGTATAATTGAAAATGTTAAGCCTCGTTTAGGTCTACTATTGTATTCTTCACCTTACAAGTATATTATAATTATCGTATGATGTTAATTTCAGTTTCCATTTGGTATATCATAAAGATATTACGTCACGAACTATTAACGGGAGAAATAGTCTTAAAAATGGTAAATAAGATGCAAATAATTATTTGCGCCGCGCCGCTCCGCCACTCGGTCAAGGCCGGATGTGGCTCACGGCGCGCTCAATGGTCCGGGAGATCGATTCAATGAAAATCTACCTTCATTAAAATATTTCACTACCGAGGACCGAGTTTTTGCTGGACTCGCGGAGAACAATGGCGGGCTTGTTAGCTCTGACTGATCGCTGCCCAGCTCCACTCGTCTCTTTTTTACTGCGGACAATCAAACAGCTGTTCATAAGATATGTGACCCCGTGGTCCGGTACATAGCGGAGGTGCGGTCTCTTTAAAGTAGCACCGGTGTAATACTTCCTTGAACTCAATACGTTTTAAATAGTCTTGAGTATTTGAAAACTCTTAAAAGCTTAAAGGACGGCAGAATTGGATAGACGTGTGCAGCGGCTACTTCCTCTACCGTCGTAGTGTTAATGAGCACTTGCATGCGATCACATAGAAGCACACTAGCCTTATACCTCGTCACAGTTTGACTAATAACTAAAGATTCAATTGTAGCTCTGCTATAAATAATCCCAAGGGTTACTTATTTGTTTTATGTTGATATAGTGATGCATTAATTACTTGAAAGAACTTCTTTAATTTCTTACTTACATTTTGATTACTTTTAAATCTGCAGTTTTGGGGCCAATGAGCTAAAATACACTCCCAAGCTCCTCCCCCCCCAGTAAAACTACTTATTTTCTACTGTTGAAACGTTTTGGCTGCGAAATACAAAATTATTGTTGCTATATTAACAATTTAAGGTCTAAACGGACTAAACTTTTTTAAGCTATGATTACCAATGTTTTAGGTTTTTGTAACAGTAACCGTTTTGGATTAAGTAGCGTAGGTCCATTTATAATTGTATGTTAATGGAAAACTACAGCAATGCCAGCGATGTTAGGCTTCATACAAAAGAAATAGCTATTTTTTTTCTTTCGATTATTCACGATCTACAAGGAGTAAACAGAAAATCTTAAAGCATAGGTCAAACTGTGAATCAAATTAAACATCTTAACTAGTAGACCTCAATGCCACTAACCCAATCTCAAACGGACCACTGCGTCTAAAATGGCAGCCGGTCAAACTCTTCTTTTAGTGCTTCATATAAAATTGTGTTAAACGTTTGTGTACTGTGATAAAGAATGTGTCGACGAGAATCACAGAAATTGATTCATTAGTCATTAGTCAATTATTCATTAGTTTTTAAATGGGAAAAATATATAACAAAAGATAATTATGTAATTTAGAAACGTTTTTGAAGAGTAACAACTATTTTCCATTTTACAAAAGTGAATGTTCAACCAACTTCTTGAAATGTTAGTTAGTCATTTAGTTACTAATTAATAGTCTCTCAACTTTCTGAAATATGATAAATAGTGGAAAGGTTCTCCCTTGAGTGACGCAAATAAGGAAATAGAAAGCCGTGAGCTAAGCCTCAGCTCATGAACCCTTCTCCGGATATTAATAGCGGCGATGTTCGACCGTACTTTACTGGCTAGCCGCTCACAGCTCCTAGCCTCGTAGCCTCGTAGCCTCGTAGCCCGTCAGTCCAGGCAGTAAACCGGGCATAAATCAGTTGGCGTACGGCGAGCGATTATACGGCGATAAAATATTATTAATTATTTCTCTCACTCGACAAAAAGATTCCCATTGCGAACAATTTATGTAAAGAACAATTTAAAGTCCTACAAAGAAGTACGCCAATTTCATTTTAAAATACCGTATTAACATAAAATGACTATTTTACCAGGCAGTATGTTTTCCTATTTAACCAAAGTTCAGATGATTATCTAAATTACTTTCATCAAAGATATAAAATACCTTGTATGGGATCATAACAGTTATTAGTTGAACTAACCATTTTTGTGGTATAAAATATTAGCAAAATAGTTTGAAATTTTAAATAAAATAAGATATAAAAAAATAGCTATTCAATAAAATATATTTTGTTGTAAGATTTACATTAAAAGTGTTGCTTTATGATATATTCAAGATAAATCCTTAGAGCTCTCATATTTAAATCTACAAAGCATAAATATTTTGAATGTAATTTTTATCTTCTGTATATGAAACATTTTCTCTGTTCTTTTGTATAGTATATAAACAAATCAACATGTATGTATCTCAACATCGACGATATAAATAAAAGGATTTAGTCTTCAGGAGATATTTTGCAAAAGTGAAGTAATATGTTCCGATAGTCAACCTATTATAGCAAATAGTCTAGCTGCAATAAGGTATTACATATCTAACAAATATATTTCAAACACATATTAACTTTCTTTATAATCTAAGGAGGCTAAAAGGCTATTTTTAACATTTAAATACTTTTCGTGTTTGAATTGTATTGCACTACTTTATACGAAGAACAAGAACCGCATTGAACATGGCGGACTAACCTGTTGCATACTCAAGTTGAACTGAAGTTCGAGCCGGCCGTGACGTCATAGCCAGCTGGCAGTGCAGCCACACACACAAACTAAAATGGTCTCTTCATTCTTCCAGAACTTATATATAATATTACACTCGCCACAATTTAAATTGGATTAGTCCTAATCTCCTTATGGCCTAATACCCAAGAAAAACTAAAATACCTTTTTTAGGCCAAACTTTTAATGCTGAATAGGCCACTTAATGAATCAGGCTTTTTTTCTGTCAGGCTCTAACTGTTCCAAAAATAGTCTAACAAAACCCAAAATCAAAATATTCCTTTATTCCAAAATGTAACTTAAAATTCTTCTGCGCTTACTCTTACCCGTAAGCCTACGCCTATAAATTTAGCCGCTCGGGATTTCGTACAGTCCTTCCAGAAGTCTGTGTTGTGTTGGACTGCACTGCACAGCTTGAGGCTGATCTTCTGCCTCTGGTTGGTAGTCTGGAACGGGCCCCTTCTGCGGTGAATTCTGCTGTCTCAGTGGCGAACTTCGCTCGGGAGATCCGGCTGGTAGGTCCACTTTTTTGGCGGAAGTGCTTGGTCCGATACCCTCCTAGGAATTCAAATTGTTTCTTATTCCCTGGTCTGATATTCTCTAGCTCGAAGGTGGTGGGCATGGCAAAATCGTGTTTTTCCAAGCACAGAAACAAGGTAGGTTACTGGTCTGCGCTTCTCTAGGATCTTTCCAGGAACCCAAGATATATTTTCCTGCCTCACCGTCTTGACTAATACCGGATCCGCTACTTCAAACTGCCTAAAAGTTCCTCAATTCTTATCAGATGATGTTTTCTGCCTGACTCGCTGTTATCAATGGTTGCTTGTAAGTTAGGCTTCAGCAAGGCAAGCTTTGTCCTTCCCTTCCAATTTAAGAATAACTCTGCTGGAGTGAGGCCAGTGACAGAACAAGGGGTATTCCAATATGAAATTAAAAATGTGTCTAATATATGTTGTAAAGAAATGGTTCCCGTGCTAGTTTCTCCCATAACCTGACGCAGTAGATTTTTCTTCACTACCTGCACAGAGCGCTCAGCAGCGTCATTGCACGCTGGATGATACGGGGGAGTCAAGGTGAATTTAACCCCATTTTTAGCAAGAAATCCTTGAACTCGGCACAAGCAAAAGTACTTTGATTATCAGATACCAGCTCTTCCGGTAACCTAAATGATGCAAAAAGAGTACGCAGACGTCCAATAGTACTCACGGGCGTTGTGGAATTCATGATGAACACTTCTATCCATTTCGAGAAACTGTCTATTAAAACCAGCAATTGCTGTCGAGTATTTAGCTCTTCAGCAAAGTCAATATGCACTCTTTGCCCCCTACTGGTAGTCTTAGGCCACTGCTGTAAGGGAATTCTAGCGGCCGCGTTTCGGGTACATTGACAAATATGGCAAGACCTACCAGCGTTTTCAATACTTTGCTCTATACCAGGCCACCAAACATAACTGCGTGACAGGAACTTCATACGAGTAATGCCCGGGTGTTGGTCATGCAGCAGCCGGACGACATCTTCCTTCAGCCTATCAGGAATTACAACTCTAGAACTCCATAAAAGACAATTATTGTCCACCGACAACTCATCCTTCCTCCTAAAATATGGCAAAACCTTAGACATGATCGGGTCTCTAATAGTAAATTTAGCCACATCAATTTAGCCTTGATTTATACAATAGGACATACACTCAACATTTTGCAGTTAAATAACTCCTAACACTCATCCAAGTGTGAAACAAAATTAGCCTCTAATTCAAGCGGTTCATGCGCTAGTAGAGGAAGCCTTGATAATGCGTCGGCATGTGAGATGTCCGATCCTTTTCGGTACTTTACTTCAAAGTCTTAGGAAGACAGTATCAGGGCCTATCGTTGTAAACGGGCCGCAGCTAGGCTAGGTATTCCTTTCTTAGCACCGAATATGGCTGCCAAGGGTTGATGGTCGGTCTGTAAAATAACATTTTTCCTGCCATATATGTGTTTGTGAAAATTTGTTTATACCGAAAACTAAGGCAAGTGCCACCTTATGTTGCTGAGAATAGTTGTTCTCACTTATACTCAACGTTTTGTATGCAAAGGCAATAGGCCTTTCCACACCATCAATCAGACGTGACAAAATAGCCCCAACTCCTCTAGGGCTAGCATCGCATGTTAAAACCAACGGTTTGTTCACATCTTAGTGAACCAATATATTTTAACTACACACCCAGGCTTTACTAAGCCTGAAAACCTCTGAACAAGTTTTCCAACAAGTTTTTCCAATCCCAAGGAACGTCCTTTTTAATTAAATCATAAAAACAACTCAGTTTGTCTGACAAATTGCAAATAAAACGACCCTAATAATTTATTAGGCCTATCTAAGCCCGCAACTCATCCTTGTTTGTTGGTTCGGGGGCATCCTTTATTGCCTCAATGATTCCTTCTTGTGGGCTGATTCCATCAGCAGAAATACGGTAACCTAGATATCCCACTTGCGGCTGTAAATATTTACATTTTTACTATTTACCTTGACTCCATATTCAGTCAAACGTTGAAGCACCAGTTCAAGTCGTGAGTAGGCTTCTTGACGAGAAGTGCCTCCCACCACCACGTCATCCAGGTAGGCTACCGTACCAGGTAAACCATGAATAACTTTATCCATGGCCGCTTGAAACAGGGCAGGTGCGAAAGAAATCCAAACGGTAATCGTCGTAGACGAAAGAGTCCTTTATGTGTCGTCAGCGTCAACAACTCCTGAGAAGATTCCGCCACAGGCATCTGCCCTGCAGACTGAAGATCCAATACAGAAAAGAATTTCCATCCTGATAATGCAGCAAAAATGTCATCGGGTTGCGGCAATGGATAGTGTTCATGTTGAATGACCTGATTTAGTGTGACCTTAAAGTCCCCGCATAATCTAACTCCATTTTTCTTAGGTATTACCACCAGAGGCGTTCCCCAATCCGAACTGGTAACAGGATAAGGCTACCCCATCATCCACTATCTTTTGCAACTCTTCGTCGACCTGCTGACGATGCGAAAAGGGCACAGGCCTAAATTTACAGAATTTAGGAACTGACCCATCCTTCAAAACAATGTGGGCCTTCACATCTTTAATTTCACCCAATTTGCCCTTAAAAACTGAAGCATACTTATTTTTCATATGTACAACATCCACAGGTTGCTTTGGTTGAGTTAGGTTAGGTTCCATAAAAGCGTCATGACTTTTAGGCCCTTGCCTATCAATTGATTCAAAAGCTTCTGGTAGGCTACGAACTGCACAAGAAAAAATTGACTTCCAGTCCAAAACAATACTGTTCAACCAATTCCTACCTAAAACCATAGGTGAACTTCTCTTATTTATACCCACAACGATCGAAGGTAATTTGTATCCCTTGTCTTTATAAGTTGCATTCACTTGTACCTGACCTACAACCTTAACTTCACTTCCTGAATAGGTAAGCAACTTAATACTAGTCGGCTTCAATTCTAGTTCAGAAAAATATTTGTCATAGCTTTCCAAAGGGCACATTGTAAGAGCCGAACCTGTGTCTAACTCTGTTTCGATTTCAACATTATCTATATCTAGTCTTACCTTGTAGCTAGATCTTACATCATTTAGGCCTATATTATACAAAGCCATTTCTTCCATCTCATCATTGGAGCCTTCCAATACCTGGTAAACTTTAAATTTTCCTCCTCTGGGACTGTTAAAAGATTTATCTTTCGACCTGCAGGCCTTGCCCAAATGGCCTATCTTCTTACAAGAATGACATTTATAACCACTAGATGGACATTCATTCGCTTTATGCTCCATACTAAAACATCTGAAACACTTTATAGAACTTGGATAAACATCACTTTGCATTTTACTTTTAAATTTTCCTTGAACACCACTTTTATTCCACGAGGTCTTCTTAACATGAACTTTGTTCAAATCATGAACGTTTTCCTGTCAGTGATGGAACATACCTGTATGATTCTCTGCCTGTTCCAACGTGAGAGCCAATTCTAATGTTTTGTCCAAATCCTGTTCATCAGACAAGGATTTTTGACGAATGCTTTCATTAGCCAATCAAAGCTAATAAGGAATCAATTTATCCCTCAACGCATACTTTAAAATAGTTCCATTTGTGGAATTTTATGTTTATTATTTCTGAAAAATTTTAGTTTATAAAAATGGATTCATTTACTATAACATTACGGGTACAGAGCCAGAGTTGAAGTCGGTGTTCTTTCCTCCTATAGAATTAAATGGTGATTATGTAATTGGACTGGTAGATTTTCAAAGTTATAATTCTATATTTAATGTTAAAAACCCCTAAATACTTTGACATATTACAAAATGCACAAAATTACAACCCCAAAAGGGGAGGTCACAATTGACGTACTAAACCGAGCATTAGATGGTAAAGTTGAAGTTATTATACAAAATAAAGTAGCATTAATTAATACAAAAGTCAAACTTACATTTTACAAAGGGCTAGTTCCAAAATTAAATAAACTTAAAGACACAAAATTAACTACAGACGAGGATGAGGATGTGTATTATTACGATCACAAAGCTTCAAATGTAATTGAAATTACTGAAGGTGCGTACGAAGTGTTAGAGCTTTGCGTGCGAAGGAAATTCAAAAGCAACTCCCAGATTTTGTACTTATAGCCGATAATAAAACTATGAAAGCCACATTACATTCTGGCCATGTGTTTGATTTTACAAAACCGTATTTAGGGTCTGTATTATTTGGATTTAAAGGATTTTCTACTCCAGATGTTGCGTTTAAATCCGAAAATAAAATCAACATAAATAATGTAAATGTGATTAGAGTAAAATGTAATATTGCGAAGGGGTCTTATTCAAATGGTGACAAATCACACACCATACACAGTTTTTACCCAGAAGCTCCTTCCGGCTACAAAATTATTGAGGTCCCCAGAAATATTATATACTTCCCTGTAAATAAGAGAAGTTTAGATGTTGTTAGCATTACATTTGCAGATCAACACGACAGGCCAATTGACTTTAATGGAGAAGAAACTACAATTACTTGTCATATAAAAAAGACATGAGAATTTACAAGAACGGACTGAGTGATCAAAATGCCAGGTTTCTGCGATCAATTGGGCTGAAGTTAAAATTTTCTATTAATAAAAAGGGAAGATTTTCTAGACGTTACAGGAAAATTCCAATCCGACGATAGCGTGGTTAAAATTACAAATCACTCCTATGTTCCACACAACACTTTGGCAATAAATAATTCCGACGAAATTCGAATATGTATAAATAATCAAGATTTACTAACACTCCTATGTAGGAGTTATCTGTATATTAAAGGATAAATAGAGAATCGTGATAAAGGACATATAAATAATGCATTTGCATTCTTATTTGACGAAATTAGATACGACACGTTGCTGGTAAAGAAATAGATATTGTAAGAAATCCAGGAATTTCCAGTCTAATGAAAATATTGTGCTCTTACAATAAAACAACTAAATTGTCAAATGTAGTATTTGATTCTGATGCAAATTTAAAGGATTTCCTTAAAAGTGGCAAGTTTAGTACTTGTGCCCCATGAGAGCTGTTAATGGATATGTTTGAGGATTTTAATAAGGTTTTAGTAAATGTTAAACAAGAATTGGTGTTGAAAAGATCCAAAAACGACTTATATTGTATATTAACAACATATAATGTTCCAACTGGGGTCGATCCTATTCCTAAAATTACACTTAAATCGATCCAGTGGGTGATGCCGCATGTGATGCCATCTGATGGGGAGAAGCTGCAATTACAAAAGATGTTATTGCAAAATAAAAATTTGCAAATTTCATTTAGAAGTTTGAAGCTACACGAACTCCCATCATACCCCGAAACCAAGAGATATACATAGTCTGTTAAGACGTCTTCGAGTTTGGAGAAGCCTAGGTATATTATATTAGGTTTCCAAACTGGTAGGGACGACAGTGCACGAAAAATAACTGACGAATTTGATCCCTGTAAATTGAAAAATCTCAAAGTGTTTTTAAAGTCTGAATATTATCCTTATAGTGATTTAAAACTCTACTTTGAAAATGGAGATGCCTCTAAAGCTTATGTGATGTTTGTGAGGTTTAGGGAGAGTTACTACAACACCGTCCCCGATCCTATGTTTAACAGAGCTGATTTTATAAAGAAATATCCCCTAATTGTAATAGACTGTTCTAGGCAGAATGAATCGGTCAAAGAGGGGTTGTAGATATTAAATTAGAAATTGAAACTGCAGAAAATGACCCTTCAAACACATCTGCATATTGCTTAATAATACACGATAAAGTGTTTGAGTATAATCCTTTGACAAATTAGATAAATAAAATGAAAACAACTATTCAACAAGAATTGGTAGACTCTGCAAACAAATAAGAGAAAAATATAGGGCATTAAAACGTGGTAAATATTTAGAGGTAGAAGAGAGGTTCCAAACATTCCAACCGTTAATACAGCCTTTGCAAGAATTAAAAAATTTAGCCACCAAAACAGAGAGACCACGAGAAAGAATTTTGTTATAAAGTCTTTTAAGGTGTTGGGTATAAACGAAACTGTTCAAATAGATTTGATAGATATGCAGAATTATGCTAGAGAGAATTCTAGGAATAAATAAAGGTTAACTTTAATAGATACGGTTTCTAAAAAAGCTTATGCTGCTCCACTAAAGAATAAAACTGGATTAGTAGTCACAGAAGCTATAAAAACTATTCTCCCAAAGGGAGTTAAAAATGTTCAATTTGATAAAGAATTTGGAAAATAATTTTGTAATGAACATTTTACCAAACTAATGAAAAAGCTAAATATTAATCACTACCACACTTACTCTATAACTAAGGCGGCTATTGTGGAAAGGTTCCAGAACTTTAAAGAATTGGTTGTATAGTGAGTTTAGTGCACAAGGGAGTTATAAATGGTTGGATTTACTTCCAGAGTTAATAAGGATATATAATAATAACATACATCGGTCCATAGGGATGAAGCCTATCCAAGTAAGTGCCAAGAACTCTAAATATGTACACGAAAGGTAAGCATCTAAAGTACCAGTTATAAAGCCAAGATATAAGGTGGGGGATAGTATAAGGATATCGAAATATAAACATATATATAGTAAAGGATATGGGGTACCCCTAACTGGACAGGGGAGCTTTTTACAATAGCAGAAGTTAAGAAAACAAAGCCTGTGACTTATATTTTGAAAGATGAGAATGGCAATATAATCAAAGGAGGATTTTATACAGAAGAATTGATAAAGACTAAATATAAAGACATGTATTTGGTGGAGAAGGTAATTAGGAGGACGGGTAGTATTATATGTCAAATGGCTCGGGTTCCCAAGCCATAACTCGTGGATTTCCGCAAAGGATGTATTAAAATGAATTTAGAGCAAATCCACATATGGAAGGTGGCAGTCAACTGACACCTTATATACATTCAGGATGCATAATACTAGTCTACACACTAGAACAATGACATCAATTTAAACAAAGTTAGTTTTTTAGTTTTTAAAAGATATAGGGGAAGGGGATGGGGAAAATGTATTTAATATAGGCAGGGGTATTAGTATAGGCCAAAAAGGAAATTAGGCCGGGTGTTGGCGCAAAAATCAGTCAAATCGGACAGTAAATAAAGAAGTTGGCAATTGGCAGTATTTTTACAAATATTTTTAATTTGACTGTAATAGTTAATTTGGGAAATGTATGTGGGATTTATTAACATATTAGCTTAGGACAATAACATATCCAAATTGCAGACAGATCGGACCATAAACATCAAAGTTAGTTTTTTATATTTTGAAAAATTAATGTTTTTAAATATAGAGGACGGATGGGGATGGGGAAAATGTATTTAATATAGGCAAGGGTTGGACATTAGTATAGGCCAACAAGGAAATTTGTGTAGGCCAGGATCAGGCGTTTGCGCAAAAACTGATCCCCATAAAAATAACATGGAAAAAAGTGCCGAAAGTGGCTTCTCTTTCTGGTTTTGCCTCTACTGACAATCATTGCCTATGTGTACATTAATGTAAATAAAGAAATTGTTAGAATTAATTCTACTATCATGCGCATGTTTTTTTATTCGATGTATATTATTGTAAATAAATAAATACAAATATAAAAATCGTTCTATAAATATATCGAATTAAAATTATCGTATCAAACCTGTGCAGAATTTCTTTTATAAAACATCCTCAGGGTGACCTTGAAATATCCTTACTCACATGACGTCACTAATACGTCCCAAATACGTCACAGCTACGTCACCAAAGACATGTGACCGGAAGGTGTCAATCAAATAACCCAGAAGTCTCATTTCCCCACTACTGCTCTGTATAAGTCGCCAACCTGCGATTGCACATGCAGACCTGTAACATAACTGCTGCTTTGAGAATATAGCGGATTCGGAGTGCTCTGCGGCTCAGAATTAGTCGCCCACCTGCGATTGCTTATGCAGTCCTATAACCCGACTGCTGCTATGATAACGTGACGGGTATACAGTGCTCTGCGGCTCTATATTAGTTGACCACCTGCGATTGCACATGCAGTCCTATAACTCTACTGCTGCTTTGACAGGGTGGAGGGTACACGGTGGTCTTCGGCTCTATATTAGTCACCCACCTGCGATTGCACAAGCAGTCCTATAACCCAACTGTTGCTTTGACAGTTTAGAGGGTATTCAGTGCTATGCGGCTCTGTATTAGTCGCCCACCTGCGATTTCATATGCAGTCCTATAACCCTACTGCTGCTTTGACAGGGTGGAGGGTACTCAGTGTTCTGCGGCTCTGTATTAGTCGCCTACCTGCGATTGAATTTTAGTACTATAACCTGACTGTTGCTTTGACAGGGTGGAGGGTACTCAGTGTTCTGCGGCTCTGTATTAGTCGCCTACCTGCGATTGAACTTTAGTCCTATAACCCGACTGTTGCTTTGACAGGGTGGAGGGTACTCAGTGTTCTGCGGCTCTGTATTAGTTGCACACCTGCGATTGCACTTTAGTCCTATAACCCGACTGTTGCTTTGACAGTGGGAGGGTACTCAGTGTTCTGCAACTCTGTATTAGTCGCCTACCTGCGATTGGACTTTAGTCCTATAACCCGACTGTTGCTTTGACAAGGTGGAGGGCACTCAGTGTTCTGCGGCTCTGTATTAGTTGCCCACCTGCGATTTCATATGCAGTCCTATAACCCTACTGCTGCTTTGACAGGGTGGAGGGTACTCAGTGTTCTGCGGCTCTGTATTAGTTTCCAACCTGCGATTTCGTATGCAGTACTATAACCCTACTGTTGCTATGACAGGGTGGAGTGTCCTCAGTATTCTGTCTCTGTATTAGTTGCCCACCTACGATTTCATATGCAGTCCTATAACCCTACTACTGCTTTGATAGGGTGGAGGGTACTCAGTGTTCTGCGGCTCTGTATTAGTCGCCTACCTGCGATTGCACTTTAGTCCTATAACCCTACTGCTGCTTTGACAGGGTGGAGGGTACTCAGTGTTCTACGGCTCTGTATTAGTTGCCAACCTGCGATTTCATATGCAGTCCTATAACCCTACTGCTGCTTTGACAGGGTGGAGGGTACTCAGTGTTCTGCGGCTATGTATTATTTGCCCAACTGTGATTTCATATGCAGTCCTATAACCCTACTGCTGATATGACAGGGTGTAGGGTAATCAGTGTTCTGCGGCTCTGTATTAGTTGCCCACCTGCGATTTCATATGGTGTCCTATAACCCTACTGACGCTTTGACAGGGTGTAGGGTAATCTGTGTTCTGCGGCTCTGTATTAGATAACCACCTGCGATTTCATATCCACTCCTATAACCCCACTGCTGCTTTGACAGGGTGGAGGGTACTCAGTGTTCTGCGGCTCTGTATTAGTTGCCAACTTGCGATTTCATATCCAGTCCTATAACCCTACTGCTGCTTTGACAGGGTGGAGGGTCCTCAGTGTTCTGTGTCTGTATTAGTTGCCCACCTACTATTTCATATGCAGTCCTATAACCCTACTGCTGCTTTGACAGGGTGGAGGGTACTCAGTGTTCAGCGGCTCTGTATTAGTTGCCCAACTGTGATTTCATATGCAGTCCTATAACCCTACTGCTGCTTTGACAGGGTGGAGGGTACTCAGTGTTCTGCGGCTCTGTATTAATTGCCCACCTGCGATTTCATATGCAGTCCTGTAACCCGACTGCTGCTTTGACAGGGTGGAGGGTCCTCAGTGTTCTGCGGCTCTGTATTAGTTGCCCTACTGTGATTTCATATGCAGTCCTATAACCCTACTGCTGCTTTGACAGGGTGGAGGGTACTCAGTGTTCAGCAGCTCTGTATTAATTGCCCACCTGCGATTTCATATGCAGTCCTATAACCCTACTGCTGCTTTGACAGGGTGGAGGGTACTCAGTGTTCAGCGGCTCTGTATTAGTTGCCCAACTGTGATTTCATATGCAGTCCTATAACCCTACTGCTGATATGACAGGATGGAGGGTACTCAGTGTTCTGCGGCTATGTATTAGTTGCCCACCTGCAATTACATTTGCAGTCCTTTAACCCTTCTGCTACTTTGACAGAGTGGAGGGTACTCAGTGCTCAGCGGCTCTGTGTTAGTCATCCACCTGCCTTTGCACATGCAGTAATATAACCCGGCTGATGATTTTACAGGGTGTAGGGTAATCAGTGTTCTGCGGCTCTGTATTAGTTCCCCACCTGCGATTTCATATGCAGTCCTATAACCCTAATACTGCTTTGACAGGGTGGAGGGTACTCAGTGCTCTGCGGCTCTGTATTAGTTGCCCACCTGCGATTTCAAATGCAGTCCTACAACCCTACTGCTGCTTTGACACGGTGGAGGGAACTCAGTGTTCTGCGGCTATGTATTAGTTGCAAACCTGCGATTTCATATGCAGTCCTATAACCCTACTGCTGCTTTGACATGGTGGAGAGTACTCAGTGTTCTGCGGCTCTGTATTAGTTGCCCACCTGTGATATCATATGCAGTCCTATAACCCTACTGCTTCTTTGACAGGGTGTAGGGTAATCAGTGTTCTGCGGCTCTGTAATAGTTTCCCACCTGCGATTTCATATGCAGTCCTAAAACCCTAATACTGATTTGACAGAGTGGAGGGTACTCAGTGCTCAGCGGCTCTGTGTTAGTCATCCACCTGCCTTTGCACATGCAGTAATATAACCCGACTGCTGCTTTGACAGGGTGTAGGGTACTCAGTGTTCTGGCTCTCTGTATTAGTTGCCCACCTGCGATGTCATATGCAGTCCTAT
This sequence comes from Allygus modestus, assembly GCA_963675035.1. Lineage (NCBI taxonomy): Eukaryota > Metazoa > Arthropoda > Insecta > Hemiptera > Cicadellidae > Allygus > Allygus modestus. The sequence goes on along the minus strand of OY776111.1, from coordinate 257,548,510 downwards.
AACGCTAATTGACAGGGTGGAGGGTATTCAGTGTTCTGCGGCTCTGTATTAGTTGCCCACCCGTGATTTCATATGCAGTCCTATAACCCTACTGCTGCTTTGACAGGGTGGAGGGTATTCAGTGTTCTGCGGCTCTGTATTAGTTGCCCACCCGTGATTTCATATGCAGTCCTATAACCCTACTGCTGCTTTGACAGGGTGGAGGGTATTCAGTGTTCTGCGGCTCTGTATTAGTTGCCCACCCGTGATTTCATATGCAGTCCTATAACCCTACTGCTGCATTCACAGGGTGGAGGGTACTCAGTGTTCAGCTGCTCTGTATTAGTAGCCAACCTGCGATTTCATATGCAGTCCTATAATCCTACTGCTGCTTTGAAAGGGTGGAGGGTAATCAGTGTTCTGCGGCTCTGTATTAGTTCCCCACCTGCGATTTCATATGCAGTCCTATAACCCTAATACTGCATTGACAGGGTGGAGGGTACTCAGTGCTCTGCGGCTCTGTATTAGTTGCCCACCTGCGATTTCAAATGCAGTCCTACAACCCTACTGGTGCTTTGACATGGTGGAGAGTACTCAGTGTTCTGCGGCTCTGTATTAGTTGCCCACCTGTGATATCATATGCAGTCCTATAACCCTACTGCTTCTTTGACAGGGTGTAGGGTAATCAGTGTTCTGCGGCCCTGTAATAGTTTCCCACCTGCGATTTCATATGCAGTCCTAAAACCCTAATACTGATTTGACAGAGTGGAGGGTACTCAGTGCTCAGCGGCTCTGTGTTAGTCATCCACCTGCCTTTGCACATGCAGTAATATAACCCGACTGCTGCTTTGACAGGGTGTAGGGTACTCAGTGTTCTGGCTCTCTGTATTAGTTGCCCACCTGCGATGTCATATGCAGTCCTATAACGCTAATTGACAGGGTGGAGGGTATTCAGTGTTCTGCGGCTCTGTATTAGTTGCCCACCCGTGATTTCATATGCAGTCCTATAACCCTACTGCTGCATTCACAGGGTGGAGGGTACTCAGTGTTCAGCTGCTCTGTATTAGTAGCCAACCTGCGATTTCATATGCAGTCCTATAATCCTACTGCTGCTTTGAAAGGGTGGAGGGTAATCAGTGTTCTGCGGCTCTGTATTAGTTGCCCACCTGCGATTTCATATGCAGTCCTATAACCCTAATACTGCTTTGACAGGGTGAAGGGTACTCAGTGCTCTGCGGCTCTATATTAGTTGCCCACCTGCGATTTCAAATGCAGTCCTACAACCCTACTGCTGCTTTGACATGGTGGAGAGTACTCAGTGTTCTGTGGCTCTGTATTAGTTGCCCACCCGTGATTTCATATGCAGTCCTATAACCCTACTGCTGCATTCACAGGGTGGAGGGTACTCAGTGTTCAGCTGCTCTGTATTAGTAGCCAACCTGCGATTTCATATGCAGTCCTATAATCCTACTGCTGCTTTGACAGGGTGGAGGGTACTCAGTGCTCTGCGGGTCTGTATTAGTCACCCACCTGCCTTTGCACATGCAGTCCTATAACCTGACTGCTGCGTTGTCAGGGTGGGGGGTACTCAGTGCTCTGCGGGTCTGTATTAGTTGCCCACCTGCGATTGCATATTCAGTCCAATAACCCTAATGCTGCTTTGACAGGGTGGAGGGTTTTCAGTGCTCTGCGGCTCTGTATTTTTTCCCCAACTGCGATTGCACATGCAGTCCTATAACCCTACTGCTGCTTTGACAGGGTGGAGGGTACTCAGTGTTCTGTCTCTGTATTAGTTGCCCACCTACTATTTCATATGCAGTCCTATAACCCTACTGCTGCTTTGACAGGGTGGAGGGTACTCAGTGTTCAACGGCTCTGTATTAGTTGCCCAACTGTGATTTCATATGCAGTCTTATAACCCTACTGCTGCTTTGACAAGGTGGAGGGTACTCAGTGTTCTGCGGCTCTGTATTAATTGCCCACCTGCGATTTCATATGCAGTCCTGTAACCCGACTGCTGCTTTGACAGGGTGGAGGGTCCTCAGTGTTCTGCGGCTCTGTATTAGTTGCCCTACTGTGATTTCATATGCAGTCCTATAACCTACTGCTGCTTTGACAGGGTGGAGGGTACTCAGTTTTCAGCAGCTCTGTATTAATTGCCCACCTGCGATTTCATATGCAGTCCTATAACCCTACTGCTGCTTTGACAGGGTGGAGGGTCCTCAGTGTTCTGTCACTGTATTAGTTGCCCACCAACGATTTCATATGCAGTCCTATAACCCTACTGCTGCTTTGACAGGGTGGAGGGTACACAGTGTTCTGCGGCTCTGTATTAGTTGCCCACCTGCGATTTCATATGCAGTCCTATAACCCTTAATACTGCTTTGACAGGGTGGAGGGTACTCAGTGCTCTGCGGCTCTGTATTAGTTGCCCACCTGCGATTTCAAATGCAGTCCTACAACCCTACTGCTGCTTTGACACGGTGGAGGGAACTCAGTGTTCTGCGGCTATGTATTAGTTGCAAACCTGCGATTTCATATGCAGTCCTATAACCCTACTGCTTCTTTGACATGGTGGAGAGTACTCAGTGTTCTGCGGCTCTGTATTAGTTGCCCACCTGTGATATCATATGCAGTCTTATAACACTACTGCTGCTTTGACAGGGTGTAGGGTAATCAGTGTTCTGCGGCTCTGTAATAGTTCGCCACCTGCGATTTCATATGCAGTCCTAAAACCCTAATACTGATTTGACAGGGTGGAGGGTACTCAGTGTTCAGCAGCTCTGTATTAATTGCCCACCTGTATTTCATATGCAGTCCTATAACCCTACTGCTGCTTTGACAGGGTGGAGGGTACTCAGTGTTCAGCGGCTCTGTATTAGTTGCCCAACTGTGATTTCATATGCAGTCCTATAACCCTACTGCTGATATGACTGGATGGAGGGTACTCAGTGTTCTGCGGCTATGTATTAGTTGCCCACCTGCAATTACATTTGCAGTCCTCTACCCTTCTGCTACTTTGACAGAGTGGAGGGTACTCAGTGCTCAGCGGCTCTGTGTTAGTCATCCACCTGCCTTTGCACATGCAGTAATATAACCCGGCTGCTGATTTTACAGGGTGTAGGGTAATCAGTGTTCTGCGGCTCTGTATTAGTTCCCCACCTGCGATTTCATATGCAGTCCTATAACCCTAATACTGCATTGACAGGGTGGAGGGTACTCAGTGCTCTGCGGCTCTGTATTAGTTGCCCACCTGCGATTTCAAATGCAGTCCTACAACCCTACTGGTGCTTTGACATGGTGGAGAGTACTCAGTGTTCTGCGGCTCTGTATTAGTTGCCCACCTGTGATATCATATGCAGTCCTATAACCCTACTGCTTCTTTGACAGGGTGTAGGGTAATCAGTGTTCTGCGGCCCTGTAATAGTTTCCCACCTGCGATTTCATATGCAGTCCTAAAACCCTAATACTGATTTGACAGAGTGGAGGGTACTCAGTGCTCAGCGGCTCTGTGTTAGTCATCCACCTGCCTTTGCACATGCAGTAATATAACCCGACTGCTGCTTTGACAGGGTGTAGGGTACTCAGTGTTCTGGCTCTCTGTATTAGTTGCCCACCTGCGATGTCATATGCAGTCCTATAACGCTAATTGACAGGGTGGAGGGTATTCAGTGTTCTGCGGCTCTGTATTAGTTGCCCACCCGTGATTTCATATGCAGTCCTATAACCCTACTGCTGCATTCACAGGGTGGAGGGTACTCAGTGTTCAGCTGCTCTGTATTAGTAGCCAACCTGCGATTTCATATGCAGTCCTATAATCCTACTGCTGCTTTGAAAGGGTGGAGGGTAATCAGTGTTCTGCGGCTCTGTATTAGTTGCCCACCTGCGATTTCATATGCAGTCCTATAACCCTAATACTGCTTTGACAGGGTGAAGGGTACTCAGTGTTCTGCGGCTCTATATTAGTTGCCCACCTGCGATTTCAAATGCAGTCCTACAACCCTACTGCTGCTTTGACATGGTGGAGAGTACTCAGTGTTCTGTGGCTCTGTATTAGTTGCCCACCCGTGATTTCATATGCAGTCCTATAACCCTACTGCTGCATTCACAGGGTGGAGGGTACTCAGTGTTCAGCTGCTCTGTATTAGTAGCCAACCTGCGATTTCATATGCAGTCCTATAATCCTACTGCTGCTTTGACAGGGTGGAGGGTACTCAGTGCTCTGCGGGTCTGTATTAGTCACCCACCTGCCTTTGCACATGCAGTTCTATAACCTGACTGCTGCGTTGTCAGGGTCGGGGGTACTCAGTGCTCTGCGGGTCTGTATTAGTTGCCCACCTGCGATTGCATATTCAGTCCAATAACCCTAATGCTGCTTTGACAGGGTGGAGGGTTTTCAGTGCTCTGCGGCTCTGTATTTTTTCCCCAACTGCGATTGCACATGCAGTCCTATAACCCTACTGCTGCTTTGACAGGGTGGAGGTTCCTCAGTGTTCTGTCTCTGTATTAGTTGCCCACCTACTATTTCATATGCAGTCCTATAACCCTACTGCTGCTTTGACAGGGTGGAGGGTACTCAGTGTTCAACGGCTCTGTATTAGTTGCCCAACTGTGATTTCATATGCAGTCTTATAACCCTACTGCTGCTTTGACAAGGTGGAGGGTACTCAGTGTTCTGCGGCTCTGTATTAATTGCCCACCTGCGATTTCATATGCAGTCCTGTAACCCGACTGCTGCTTTGACAGGGTGGAGGGTCCTCAGTGTTCTGCGGCTCTGTATTAGTTGCCCTACTGTGATTTCATATGCAGTCCTATAACCTACTGCTGCTTTGACAGAGTGGAGGGTACTCAGTTTTCAGCAGCTCTGTATTAATTGCCCACCTGCGATTTCATATGCAGTCCTATAACCCTACTGCTGCTTTGACAGGGTGGAGGGTCCTCAGTGTTCTGTCTCTGTATTAGTTGCCCACCAACGATTTCATATGCAGTCCTATAACCCTACTGCTGCTTTGACAGGGTGGAGGGTACACAGTGTTCTGCGGCTCTGTATTAGTTGCCCACCTGCGATTTCATATGCAGTCCTATAACCCTTAATACTGCTTTGACAGGGTGGAGGGTACTCAGTGCTCTGCGGCTCTGTATTAGTTGCCCACCTGCGATTTCAAATGCAGTCCTACAACCCTACTGCTGCTTTGACACGGTGGAGGGAACTCAGTGTTCTGCGGCTATGTATTAGTTGCAAACCTGCGATTTCATATGCAGTCCTATAACCCTACTGCTTCTTTGACATGGTGGAGAGTACTCAGTGTTCTGCGGCTCTGTATTAGTTGCCCACCTGTGATATCATATGCAGTCTTATAACACTACTGCTGCTTTGACAGGGTGTAGGGTAATCAGTGTTCTGCGGCTCTGTAATAGTTCGCCACCTGCGATTTCATATGCAGTCCTAAAACCCTAATACTGATTTGACAGGGTGGAGGGTACTCAGTGTTCAGCAGCTCTGTATTAATTGCCCACCTGCGATTTCATATGCAGTCCTATAACCCTACTGCTGCTTTGACAGGGTGGAGGGTACTCAGTGTTCAGCGGCTCTGTATTAGTTGCCCAACTGTGATTTCATATGCAGTCCTATAACCCTACTGCTGATATGACTGGATGGAGGGTACTCAGTGTTCTGCGGCTATGTATTAGTTGCCCACCTGCAATTACATTTGCAGTCCTCTACCCTTCTGCTACTTTGACAGAGTGGAGGGTACTCAGTGCTCAGCGGCTCTGTGTTAGTCATCCACCTGCCTTTGCACATGCAGTAATATAACCCGGCTGCTGATTTTACAGGGTGTAGGGTAATCAGTGTTCTGCGGCTCTGTATTAGTTGCCCACCTGCGATTTCAAATGCAGTCCTACAACCCTACTGCTGCTTTGACAAGGTGGAGGGTACTCAGTGTTCTGCAGCTCTGTATTAATTGCCCACCTGCGATTTCATATGCAGTCCTGTAACCCGACTGCTGCTTTGACAGGGTGGAGGGTACATAGTGTTCTGCGGCTCTGTATTAGTTGCCCACCTGCGATTTCATATGCAGTCCTATAACCCTAATACTGCTTTGACAGGGTGGAGGGTACTCAGTGCTCTGCGGCTCTGTATTAGTTGCCCACCTGCGATTTCAAATGCAGTCCTACAACCCTACTGCTGCTTTGACACGGTGGAGGGAACTCAGTGTTCTGCGGCTATGTATTAGTTGCAAACCTGCGATTTCATATGCAGTCCTATAACCCTACTGCTATTTTGACAGGGTGGAGGGTATTCAGTGTTCTGCGGCTCTGTATTAGTTGCCCACCTGTGATATCATATGCAGTCCTATAACACTACTGCTGCTTTCACAGGGTGTAGGGTAATCAGTGTTCTGTGGCTCTGTAATAGTTCCCCACCTGCGATTTCATATGCAGTCCTAAAACCCTAATACTGATTTGACAGAGTGGAGGGTACTCAGTGCTCAGCGGCTCTGTGATAGTCATCCACCTGCCTTTGCACATGCAGTAATATAACCCGACTGCTGCTTTGACAGGGTGGAGGGTACTCAGTGTTCTGGCTCTCTGTATTAGTTGCCCACCTGCGATGTCATATGCAGTCCTATAACGCTAATTGACAGGGTGGAGTGTATTCAGTGTTCTGCGGCTCTGTATTAGTTGCCCACCCGTGATTTCATATGCAGTCCTAAAACCCTACTGCTGCATTCACAGGGTGGAGGGTACTCAGTGTTCTGCGACTCTGTATTAGTAGCCAACCTGCGATTTCATATGCAGTCCTATAATCCTACTGCTGCTTTGACAGGGTGAAGGGTACTCAGTGTTCTGCGACTCTATGTTAGTCACCCACCTGCCTTTGCACATGCAGTCCTATAACCCGCCGTTTGTTTTGACTGGGTGTTGGGTAACCGGTGTTCTGCGGCTCTGAATTAGTTGCCCACCTGCCATTTTATATGCAGTGCCATAACCCTACTGCTGCTTTGACAGGGTGGAGGGTACTCAGTGTTCAGCAGCTCTGTATTAATTTCCCACCTGCGATTTCATATGCAGTCCTATAACCCTACTGCTGCTTTGACAGGGTGGAGGGTCCTCAGTGTTCTGTCTCTGTATTAGTTGCCCACCTACGATTTCATATGCAGTCCTATAACCCTAATGCTGCTTTGACAGGGTGAAGGGTACACAGTGTTCTGCGGCTCTGTATTAGTTGCCCACCTGCGATTTCATATGCAGTCCTATAACCGTACTGCTGCTTTGCAGGATGATGGGAACTCATTCTTCTGCGGCACTGTATTAGTTGCCCACCTACTATTTCATATGCAGTCCTATAACCCTTCTGCTACTTTGACAGAGTGGAGGGTACTCAGTGCTCAGCGGCTCTGTGTTAGTCATCCACCTGCCTTTGCACATGCAGTAATATAACCCGGCTGCTGATTTTACAGGTTGTAGGGTAATCAGTGTTCTGCGGCTCTGTATTAGTTGCCCACCTGCGATTTCATATTCAGTTCTATAACCCTACTGCTTCTTTAACAGGGTAGAGGGTTTTCAGTGCTCTGCGGCTCTGTATTAGTTTCCCACCTGCGATTGCACATTCAGTCCAATAACCCTTCTACTACTTTGGCGGGTCGGAGGGCTTTCAGTGCTCTGCGGCTCTCTATTAGTTGCCTACCTGCGATTGCACATTCAGTCCAATAACCGTTCTACTACTTTGGCGGGTTGGAGGGCTTTCAGTGCTCTGCGGCTCTCTATTAGTTGCCCACCTGCGATTGCACATGCAGTCCTATAACCGACGTTTGCTTTGACAGGGTGGGAGTAGTCAGTGTTCTGCGGCTCTTTATTAGTTTCCCACCTGCGATTGCACATGCAGTCTTATAACCGACTGCTGCTTTGACAGGGTGGGGGGGTACTCAGTGTTCTACGGCTCCGTATTAGATGCCCACCTGCGATTGTACATGCAGTCCTATTACCGACTTCTGTTTTGACAGGGTGGGGGTACTCAGTGTTCTGTGGCTCTGTATTAGTTGCCCACCTGCGATTTCATATGCAGTCCTATAACCCTACTGCTGCTTTGACATGGTGGGGGTACTCAGTGTTCTGCGGCTCTGTATTAGTTGCCCACCTGCGATTGCACATGCAGTCCTATAACCCGACTGCTGCTTTGACAGGGTGGGGGTACTCAGTGTTCTTTGGCTCTGTATTAGTTGCCCACCTGCGATTTCATATGCAGTCCTATAACCCTACTGCTGCTTTGACAGGGTGGGGTCACTCAGTGTTCTGCGGCTTTGTATTAGTCACCCACCTGCGATTTTATATGCAGTCCTATAACGCTACTGCTGCTTTGACAGGGTGGAGGGTACTCAGTGTTCTGTGGCTCTGTATTAGTCGCCCACCTGCGATTTTATATGCAGTCCTAGGCCTATAACGCTACTGCTGCTTTGACAGGGTGTAGGGTAATCAGTGTTCTGCGGCACTGTATTAGCTGCCCACCTGCGATTTTATATGCAGTCCTATAACGCTACTGCTGCTTTGACAGGGTGGAGGGAACTCAGTGTTCTGCGGCTATGTATTAGTTGCAAACCTGCGATTTCATATGCAGTCCTATAACCCTACTGCTGCTTTGACATGGTGGAGAGTACTCAGTGTTCTGCGGCTCTGTATTAGTTGCCCACCTGTGATATCATATGCAGTCCTATAACACTACTGCTGCTTTGACAGGGTGTAGGGTAATCAGTGTTCTGTGGCTCTGTAATAGTTCCCCACCTGCGATTTCATATGCAGTCCTAAAACCCTAATACTGATTTGACAGAGTGGAGGGTACTCAGTGCTCAGCGGCTCTGTGTTAGTCATCCACCTGCCTTTGCACATGCAGTAATATAACCCGACTGCTGCTTTGACAGGGTGTAGGGTACTCAGTGTTCTGGCTCTCTGTATTAGTTGCCCACCTGCGATGTCATATGCAGTCCTATAACGCTAATTGACAGGGTGGAGGGTATTCAGTGTTCTGCGGCTCTGTATTAGTTGCCCACCCGTGATTTCATATGCAGTCCTATAACCCTACTGCTGCTTTGACAGGGTGGAGGGTATTCAGTGTTCTGCGGCTCTGTATTAGTTGCCCACCCGTGATTTCATATGCAGTCCTATAACCCTACTGCTGCTTTGACAGGGTGGAGGGTATTCAGTGTTCTGCGGCTCTGTATTAGTTGCCCACCCGTGATTTCATATGCAGTCCTATAACCCTACTGCTGCATTCACAGGGTGTAGGGTACTCAGTGTTCTGGCTCTCTGTATTAGTTGCCCACCTGCGATGTCATATGCAGTCCTATAACGCTAATTGACAGGGTGGAGGGTATTCAGTGTTCTGCGGCTCTGTATTAGTTGCCCACCCGTGATTTCATATGCAGTCCTAAAACCCTACTGCTGCATTCACAGGGTGGAGGGTACTCAGTGTTCTGCGACTCTGTATTAGTAGCCAACCTGCGATTTCATATGCAGTCCTATAATCCTACTGCTGCTTTGACAGGGTGGAGGGTACTCAGTGTTCTGCGGCTCTGTATTAGTTTCCCACCTGCGATTGCACATGCAGTCTTATAACCGACTGCTGCTTTGACAGGGTGGGGGGGTACTCAGTGTTCTACGGCTCCGTATTAGATGCCCACCTGCGATTGTACATGCAGTCCTATTACCGACTTCTGCTTTGACAGGGTGGGGGTACTCAGTGTTCTGTGGCTCTGTATTAGTTGCCCACCTGCGATTTCATATGCAGTCCTATAACCCTACTGCTGCTTTGACATGGTGGGGGTACTCAGTGTTCTGCGGCTCTGTATTAGTTGCCCACCTGCGATTGCACATGCAGTCCTATAACCCGACTGCTGCTTTGACAGGGTGGGGGTACTCAGTGTTCTTTGGCTCTGTATTAGTTGCCCACCTGCGATTTCATATGCAGTCCTATAACCCTACTGCTGCTTTAACAGGGTGGGGTCACTCAGTGTTCTGCGGCTTTGTATTAGTCACCCACCTGCGATTTTATATGCAGTCCTATAACGCTACTGCTGCTTTGACAGGGTGGAGGGTACTCAGTGTTCTGTGGCTCTGTATTAGTCGCCCACCTGCGATTTTATATGCAGTCCTAGGCCTATAACGCTACTGCTGCTTTGACAGGGTGGAGGGAACTCAGTGTTCTGCGGCTATGTATTAGTTGCAAACCTGCGATTTCATATGCAGTCCTATAACCCTACTGCTGCTTTGACATGGTGGAGAGTACTCAGTGTTCTGCGGCTCTGTATTAGTTGCCCACCTGTGATATCATATGCAGTCCTATAACACTACTGCTGCTTTGACAGGGTGTAGGGTAATCAGTGTTCTGTGGCTCTGTAATAGTTCCCCACCTGCGATTTCATATGCAGTCCTAAAACCCTAATACTGATTTGACAGAGTGGAGGGTACTCAGTGCTCAGCGGCTCTGTGTTAGTCATCCACCTGCCTTTGCACATGCAGTAATATAACCCGACTGCTGCTTTGACAGGGTGTAGGGTACTCAGTGTTCTGTCTCTCTGTATTAGTTGCCCACCTGCGATGTCATATGCAGTCCTATAACGCTAATTGACAGGGTGGAGGGTATTCAGTGTTCTGCGGCTCTGTATTAGTTGCCCACCCGTGATTTCATATGCAGTCCTAAAACCCTACTGCTGCATTCACAGGGTGGAGGGTACTCAGTGTTCTGCGACTCTGTATTAGTAGCCAACCTGCGATTTCATATGCAGTCCTATAATCCTACTGCTGCTTTGACAGGGTGGAGGGTACTCAGTGTTCTGTGGCTCTGTATTGGTTGCTCACCTGTGATTTTATATGCAGTCCTATAACCCTACTGCTCCTTTGACAGGGTGAAGGGTACTCAGTGTTCTGCGACTCTATGTTAGTCACCCACCTGCCTTTGCACATGCAGTCCTATAACCTGACTGGGTACTCAGTGCTCTGCGGCTCTGTATTAGTTGCCCACCTGCGATTGCACATTCAGTCCAATAACCCTAATGCTGCTTTGACAGGGTGAAGGGTTTTCAGTGCTCTGCGGCTCTGTATTTTTTTCCCAACTGCGATTGCACATGCAGTCCTATAACCCGCCTGTTGTTTTGACTGGGTGTTGGGTAACCGGTGTTCTGCGGCTCTGAATTAGTTGCCCACCTGCCATTTTATATGCAGTCCTATAACCCTACTGCTGCTTTGACAGGGTGGAGGGTACTCAGTGTTCAGCAGCTCTGTATTAATTGCCCACCTGCGATTTCATATGCAGTCCTATAACCCTACTGCTGCTTTGACAGGGTGGAGGGTCCTCAGTGTTCTGTCTCTGTATTAGTTGCCCACCTACGATTTCATATGCAATCCTATAACCCTACTGCTGCTTTGACAGGGTGAAGGGTACACAGTGTTCTGCGGCTCTGTATTAGTTGCCCACCTGCGATTTCATATGCAGTCCTATAACCGTACTGCTGCTTTGCAGGATGATGGGAACTCATTCTTCTGCGGCACTGTATTAGTTGCCCACCTACTATTTCATATGCAGTCCTATAACCCTTCTGCTACTTTGACAGAGTGGAGGGTACTCAGTGCTCAGCGGCTCTGTGTTAGTCATCCACCTGCCTTTGCACATGCAGTAATATAACCCGGCTGCTGATTTTTCAGGTTGTAGGGTAATCAGTGTTCTGCGGCTCTGTATTAGTTCCCCACCTGCGATTTCATATGCAGTCCTATAACCCTAATACTGCTTTGACAAGGTGGAGGGTACTCAGTGCTCTGCGGCTCTGTATTAGTTGCAAACCTGCGATTTTATATGCAGTCCTATAACCCTACTGCTGCTTTGACATGGTGGAGAGTACTCAGTGTTCTGCGGCTCTGTATTAGTTGCCCACCTGCGTATTCATATTCAGTCCTATAACCCTACTGCTTCTTTGACAGGGTAGAGGGTTTTCAGTGCTCTGCGGCTCTGTATTAGTTTCCCACCTGCGATTGCACATTCAGTCCAATAACCCTTCTACTACTTTGACGGGTTGGAGGGCTTTCAGTGCTCTGCGGCTCTCTATTAGTTGCCCACCTGCGATTGCACATTCAGTCCAATAACCGTTCTACTACTTTGGCGGGTTGGAGGGCTTTCAGTGCTCTGCGGCTCTCTATTAGTTGCCCACCTGCGATTGCACATGCAGTCCTATAACCGACGTTTGCTTTGACAGGGTGGTAGTAGTCAGTGTTCTGCGGCTCTGTATTAGTTTCCCACCTGCGATTGCACATGCAGTCTTATAACCGACTGCTGCTTTGACAGGGTGGGGGGGTACTCAGTGTTCTACGGCTCCGTATTAGATGCCCACCTGCGATTGTACATGCAGTCCTATTACCGACTTCTGCTTTGACAGGGTGGGGGTACTCAGTGTTCTGTGGCTCTGTATTAGTTGCCCACCTGCGATTTCATATGCAGTCCTATAACCCTACTGCTGCTTTGACATGGTGGGGGTACTCAGTGTTCTGCGAATCTGTATTAGTTGCCCACCTGCGATTGCACATGCAGTCCTATAACCCGACTGCTGCTTTGACAGGGTGGGGGTACTCAGTGTTCTTTGGCTCTGTATTAGTTGCCCACCTGCGATTTCATATGCAGTCCTATAACCCTACTGCTGCTTTGACAGGGTGGAGGGTACTCAGTGTTCTGTGGCTCTGTATTAGTCACCCACCTGCGATTTTATATGCAGTCCTAGGCCTATAACGCTACTGCGGCTTTGACAGGGTGTAGGGTAATCAGTTTTCTGCGGCACTGTATTAGCTGCCCACCTGCGATTTTATATGCAGTCCTATAACGCTACTGCTGCTTTGACAGGGTGGAGGGAACTCAGTGTTCTGCGGCTATGTATTAGTTGCAAACCTGCGATTTCATATGCAGTCCTATAACCCTACTGCTGCTTTGACATGGTGGAGAGTACTCAGTGTTCTGCGGCTCTGTATTAGTTGCCCACCTGTGATATCATATGCAGTCCTATAACACTACTGCTGCTTTGACAGGGTGTAGGGTAATCAGTGTTCTGTGGCTCTGTAATAGTTCCCCACCTGCGATTTCATATGCAGTCCTAAAACCCTAATACTGATTTGACAGAGTGGAGGGTACTCAGTGCTCAGCGGCTCTGTGTTAGTCATCCACCTGCCTTTGCACATGCAGTAATATAACCCGACTGCTGCTTTGACAGGGTGTAGGGTACTCAGTGTTCTGTCTCTCTGTATTAGTTGCCCACCTGCGATGTCATATGCAGTCCTATAACGCTAATTGACAGGGTGGAGGGTATTCAGTGTTCTGCGGCTCTGTATTAGTTGCCCACCCGTGATTTCATATGCAGTCCTAAAACCCTACTGCTGCATTCACAGGGTGGAGGGTACTCAGTGTTCTGCGACTCTGTATTAGTAGCCAACCTGCGATTTCATATGCAGTCCTATAATCCTACTGCTGCTTTGACAGGGTGGAGGGTACTCAGTGTTCTGTGGCTCTGTATTGGTTGCTCACCTGTGATTTTATATGCAGTCCTATAACCCTACTGCTCCTTTGACAGGGTGAAGGGTACTCAGTGTTCTGCGACTCTATGTTAGTCACCCACCTGCCTTTGCACATGCAGTCCTATAACCTGACTGGGTACTCAGTGCTCTGCGGCTCTGTATTAGTTGCCCACCTGCGATTGCACATTCAGTCCAATAACCCTAATGCTGCTTTGACAGGGTGAAGGGTTTTCAGTGCTCTGCGGCTCTGTATTTTTTTCCCAACTGCGATTGCACATGCAGTCCTATAACCCGCCTGTTGTTTTGACTGGGTGTTGGGTAACCGGTGTTCTGCGGCTCTGAATTAGTTGCCCACCTGCCATTTTATATGCAGTCCTATAACCCTACTGCTGCTTTGACAGGGTGGAGGGTACTCAGTGTTCAGCAGCTCTGTATTAATTGCCCACCTGCGATTTCATATGCAGTCCTATAACCCTACTGCTGCTTTGACAGGGTGGAGGGTCCTCAGTGTTCTGTCTCTGTATTAGTTGCCCACCTACGATTTCATATGCAATCCTATAACCCTACTGCTGCTTTGACAGGGTGAAGGGTACACAGTGTTCTGCGGCTCTGTATTAGTTGCCCACCTGCGATTTCATATGCAGTCCTATAACCGTACTGCTGCTTTGCAGGATGATGGGAACTCATTCTTCTGCGGCACTGTATTAGTTGCCCACCTACTATTTCATATGCAGTCCTATAACCCTTCTGCTACTTTGACAGAGTGGAGGGTACTCAGTGCTCAGCGGCTCTGTGTTAGTCATCCACCTGCCTTTGCACATGCAGTAATATAACCCGGCTGCTGATTTTTCAGGTTGTAGGGTAATCAGTGTTCTGCGGCTCTGTATTAGTTCCCCACCTGCGATTTCATATGCAGTCCTATAACCCTAATACTGCTTTGACAAGGTGGAGGGTACTCAGTGCTCTGCGGCTCTGTATTAGTTGCAAACCTGCGATTTTATATGCAGTCCTATAACCCTACTGCTGCTTTGACATGGTGGAGAGTACTCAGTGTTCTGCGGCTCTGTATTAGTTGCCCACCTGCGTATTCATATTCAGTCCTATAACCCTACTGCTTCTTTGACAGGGTAGAGGGTTTTCAGTGCTCTGCGGCTCTGTATTAGTTTCCCACCTGCGATTGCACATTCAGTCCAATAACCCTTCTACTACTTTGGCGGGTTGGAGGGCTTTCAGTGCTCTGCGGCTCTCTATTAGTTGCCCACCTGCGATTGCACATTCAGTCCAATAACCGTTCTACTACTTTGGCGGGTTGGAGGGCTTTCAGTGCTCTGCGGCTCTCTATTAGTTGCCCACCTGCGATTGCACATGCAGTCCTATAACCGACGTTTGCTTTGACAGGGTGAGAGTAGTCAGTGTTCTGCGGCTCTGTATTAGTTTCCCACCTGCGATTGCACATGCAGTCTTATAACTGACTGCTGCTTTGACAGGGTGGGGGGGGGTACTCAGTGTTCTACGGCTCCGTATTAGATGCCCACCTGCGATTGTACATGCAGTCCTATTACCGACTTCTGCTTTGACAGGGTGGGGGTACTCAGTGTTCTGTGGCTCTGTATTAGTTGCCCACCTGCGATTTCATATGCAGTCCTATAACCCTACTGCTGCTTTGACATGGTGGGGGTACTCAGTGTTCTGCGGCTCTGTATTAGTTGCCCACCTGCGATTGCACATGCAGTCCTATAACCCGACTGCTGCTTTGACAGGGTGGGGGTACTCAGTGTTCTTTGGCTCTGTATTAGTTGCCCACCTGCGATTTCATATGCAGTCCTATAACCCTACTGCTGCTTTGACAGGGTGGGGTCACTCAGTGTTCTGTGGCTTTGTATTAGTCACCCACCTGCGATTTTATATGTAGTCCTATAACGCTACTGCTGCTTTGACAGGGTGGAGGGTACTCAGTGTTCTGTGGCTCTGTATTAGTCGCCCACCTGCGATTTTATATGCAGTCCTAGGCCTATAACGCTACTGCTGCTTTGACAGGGTGTAGGGTAATCAGTGTTCTGCGGCACTGTATTAGCTGCCCACCTGCGATTTTATATGCAGTCCTATAACGCTACTGCTGCTTTGACAGGGTGGAGGGAACTCAGTGTTCTGCGGCTATGTATTAGTTGCAAACCTGCGATTTCATATGCAGTCCTATAACCCTACTGCTGCTTTGACATGGTGGAGAGTACTCAGTGTTCTGCGGCTCTGTATTAGTTGCCCACCTGTGATATCATATGCAGTCCTATAACACTACTGCTGCTTTGACAGGGTGTA
Source organism: Allygus modestus (assembly GCA_963675035.1). NCBI lineage: Eukaryota > Metazoa > Arthropoda > Insecta > Hemiptera > Cicadellidae > Allygus > Allygus modestus. The sequence goes on along the minus strand of OY776111.1, from coordinate 257,532,670 downwards.
GGGTAATCAGTGTTCTGTGGCTCTGTAATAGTTCCCCACCTGCGATTTCATATGCAGTCCTAAAACCCTAATACTGATTTGACAGAGTGGAGGGTACTCAGTGCTCAGCGGCTCTGTGTTAGTCATCCACCTGCCTTTGCACATGCAGTAATATAACCCGACTGCTGCTTTGACAGGGTGTAGGGTACTCAGTGTTCTGTCTCTCTGTATTAGTTGCCCACCTGCGATGTCATATGCAGTCCTATAACGCTAATTGACAGGGTGGAGGGTATTCAGTGTTCTGCGGCTCTGTATTAGTTGCCCACCCGTGATTTCATATGCAGTCCTAAAACCCTACTGCTGCATTCACAGGGTGGAGGGTACTCAGTGTTCTGCGACTCTGTATTAGTAGCCAACCTGCGATTTCATATGCAGTCCTATAATCCTACTGCTGCTTTGACAGGGTGGAGGGTACTCAGTGTTCTGTGGCTCTGTATTGGTTGCTCACCTGTGATTTTATATGCAGTCCTATAACCCTACTGCTCCTTTGACAGGGTGAAGGGTACTCAGTGTTCTGCGACTCTATGTTAGTCACCCACCTGCCTTTGCACATGCAGTCCTATAACCTGACTGGGTACTCAGTGCTCTGCGGCTCTGTATTAGTTGCCCACCTGCGATTGCACATTCAGTCCAATAACCCTAATGCTGCTTTGACAGGGTGAAGGGTTTTCAGTGCTCTGCGGCTCTGTATTTTTTCCCAACTGCGATTGCACATGCAGTCCTATAACCCGCCTGTTGTTTTGACTGGGTGTTGGGTAACCGGTGTTCTGCGGCTCTGAATTAGTTGCCCACCTGCCATTTTATATGCAGTCCTATAACCCTACTGCTGCTTTGACAGGGTGGAGGGTACTCAGTGTTCAGCAGCTCTGTATTAATTGCCCACCTGCGATTTCATATGCAGTCCTATAACCCTACTGCTGCTTTGACAGGGTGGAGGGTCCTCAGTGTTCTGTCTCTGTATTAGTTGCCCACCTACGATTTCATATGCAATCCTATAACCCTACTGCTGCTTTGACAGGGTGAAGGGTACACAGTGTTCTGCGGCTCTGTATTAGTTGCCCACCTGCGATTTCATATGCAGTCCTATAACCGTACTGCTGCTTTGCAGGATGATGGGAACTCATTCTTCTGCGGCACTGTATTAGTTGCCCACCTACTATTTCATATGCAGTCCTATAACCCTTCTGCTACTTTGACAGAGTGGAGGGTACTCAGTGCTCAGCGGCTCTGTGTTAGTCATCCACCTGCCTTTGCACATGCAGTAATATAACCCGGCTGCTGATTTTTCAGGTTGTAGGGTAATCAGTGTTCTGCGGCTCTGTATTAGTTCCCCACCTGCGATTTCATATGCAGTCCTATAACCCTAATACTGCTTTGACAAGGTGGAGGGTACTCAGTGCTCTGCGGCTCTGTATTAGTTGCAAACCTGCGATTTTATATGCAGTCCTATAACCCTACTGCTGCTTTGACATGGTGGAGAGTACTCAGTGTTCTGCGGCTCTGTATTAGTTGCCCACCTGCGTATTCATATTCAGTCCTATAACCCTACTGCTTCTTTGACAGGGTAGAGGGTTTTCAGTGCTCTGCGGCTCTGTATTAGTTTCCCACCTGCGATTGCACATTCAGTCCAATAACCCTTCTCCTACTTTGGCGGGTTGGAGGGCTTTCAGTGCTCTGCGGCTCTCTATTAGTTGCCCACCTGCGATTGCACATTCAGTCCAATAACCGTTCTACTACTTTGGCGGGTTGGAGGGCTTTCAGTGCTCTGCTGCTCTCTATTAGTTGCCCACCTGCGATTGCACATGCAGTCCTATAACCCGACTGCTGCTTTGACAGGGTGGGGGTACTCAGTGTTCTTTGGCTCTGTATTAGTTGCCCACCTGCGATTTCATATGCAGTCCTATAATCCTACTGCTGCTTTGACAGGGTGGAGGGTACTCAGTGTTCTGTGGCTCTGTATTGGTTGCTCACCTGTGATTTTATATGCAGTCCTATAACCCTACTGCTCCTTTGACAGGGTGAAGGGTACTCAGTGTTCTGCGACTCTATGTTAGTCACCCACCTGCCTTTGCACATGCAGTCCTATAACCTGACTGGGTACTCAGTGCTCTGCGGCTCTGTATTAGTTGCCCACCTGCGATTGCACATTCAGTCCAATAACCCTAATGCTGCTTTGACAGGGTGAAGGGTTTTCAGTGCTCTGCGGCTCTGTATTTTTTCCCAACTGCGATTGCACATGCAGTCCTATAACCCGCCTGTTGTTTTGACTGGGTGTTGGGTAACCGGTGTTCTGCGGCTCTGAATTAGTTGCCCACCTGCCATTTTATATGCAGTCCTATAACCCTACTGCTGCTTTGACAGGGTGGAGGGTACTCAGTGTTCAGCAGCTCTGTATTAATTGCCCACCTGCGATTTCATATGCAGTCCTATAACCCTACTGCTGCTTTGACAGGGTGGAGGGTCCTCAGTGTTCTGTCTCTGTATTAGTTGCCCACCTACGATTTCATATGCAATCCTATAACCCTACTGCTGCTTTGACAGGGTGAAGGGTACACAGTGTTCTGCGGCTCTGTATTAGTTGCCCACCTGCGATTTCATATGCAGTCCTATAACCGTACTGCTGCTTTGCAGGATGATGGGAACTCATTCTTCTGCGGCACTGTATTAGTTGCCCACCTACTATTTCATATGCAGTCCTATAACCCTTCTGCTACTTTGACAGAGTGGAGGGTACTCAGTGCTCAGCGGCTCTGTGTTAGTCATCCACCTGCCTTTGCACATGCAGTAATATAACCCGGCTGCTGATTTTTCAGGTTGTAGGGTAATCAGTGTTCTGCGGCTCTGTATTAGTTCCCCACCTGCGATTTCATATGCAGTCCTATAACCCTAATACTGCTTTGACAAGGTGGAGGGTACTCAGTGCTCTGCGGCTCTGTATTAGTTGCAAACCTGCGATTTTATATGCAGTCCTATAACCTTACTGCTGCTTTGACATGGTGGAGAGTACTCAGTGTTCTGCGGCTCTGTATTAGTTGCCCACCTGCGTATTCATATTCAGTCCTATAACCCTACTGCTTCTTTGACAGGGTAGAGGGTTTTCAGTGCTCTGCGGCTCTGTATTAGTTTCCCACCTGCGATTGCACATTCAGTCCAATAACCCTTCTACTACTTTGGCGGGTTGGAGGGCTTTCAGTGCTCTGCGGCTCTCTATTAGTTGCCCACCTGCGATTGCACATTCAGTCCAATAACCGTTCTACTACTTTGGCGGGTTGGAGGGCTTTCAGTGCTCTGCGGCTCTCTATTAGTTGCCCACCTGCGATTGCACATGCAGTCCTATAACCGACGTTTGCTTTGACAGGGTGGGAGTAGTCAGTGTTCTGCGGCTCTGTATTAGTTTCCCACCTGCGATTGCACATGCAGTCTTATAACTGACTGCTGCTTTGACAGGGTTGGGGGGTACTCAGTGTTCTACGGCTCCGTATTAGATGCCCACCTGCGATTGTACATGCAGTCCTATTACCGACTTCTGCTTTGACAGGGTGGGGGTACTCAGTGTTCTGTGGCTCTGTATTAGTTGCCCACCTGCGATTTCATATGCAGTCCTATAACCCTACTGCTGCTTTGACATGGTGGGGGTACTCAGTGTTCTGCGGCTCTGTATTAGTTGCCCACCTGCGATTGCACATTCAGTCCAATAACCCTTCTACTACTTTGGCGGGTTGGAGGGCTTTCAGTGCTCTGCGGCTCTCTATTAGTTGCCCACCTGCGATTGCACATTCAGTCCAATAACCGTTCTACTACTTTGGCGGGTTGGAGGGTTTTCAGTGCTCTGCGGCTCTCTATTAGTTGCCCACCTGCGATTGCACATGCAGTCCTATAACCGACGTTTGCTTTGACAGGGTGGGAGTAGTCAGTGTTCTGCGGCTCTGTATTAGTTGCCCACCTGCGATTGCACATGCAGTCCTATAACCCTACTGCTGCTTTGACATGGTGGGGGTACTCAGTGTTCTGCGGCTCTGTATTAGTTGCCCACCTGCGATTGCACATGCAGTCCTATAACCCGACTGCTGCTTTGACAGGGTGGGGGTACTCAGTGTTCTTTGGCTCTGTATTAGTTGCCCACCTGCGATTTCATATGCAGTCCTATAACCCTACTGCTGATTTGACAGGGTGGGGTCACTCAGTGTTCTGCGGCTTTGTATTAGTCACCCACCTGCGATTTTATATGTAGTCCTATAACGCTACTGCTGCTTTGACAGGGTGGAGGGTACTCAGTGTTCTGTGGCTCTGTATTAGTCGCCCACCTGCGATTTTATATGCAGTCCTAGGCCTATAACGCTACTGCTGCTTTGACAGGGTGTAGGGTAATCAGTGTTCTGTGGCACTGTATTAGCTGCCCACCTGCGATTTTATATGCAGTCCTATAACGCTACTGCTGCTTTGACAGGGTGGAGGGAACTCAGTGTTCTGCGGCTATGTATTAGTTGCAAACCTGCGATTTCATATGCAGTCCTATAACCCTACTGCTGCTTTGACATGGTGGAGAGTACTCAGTGTTCTGCGGCTCTGTATTAGTTGCCCACCTGTGATATCATATGCAGTCCTATAACACTACTGCTGCTTTGACAGGGTGTAGGGTAATCAGTGTTCTGTGGCTCTGTAATAGTTCCCCACCTGCGATTTCATATGCAGTCCTAAAACCCTAATACTGATTTGACAGAGTGGAGGGTACTCAGTGCACAGCGGCTCTGTGTTAGTCATCCACCTGCCTTTGCACATGCAGTAATATAACCCGACTGCTGCTTTGACAGGGTGTAGGGTACTCAGTGTTCTGTCTCTCTGTATTAGTTGCCCACCTGCGATGTCATATGCAGTCCTATAACGCTAATTGACAGGGTGGAGGGTATTCAGTGTTCTGCGGCTCTGTATTAGTTGCCCACCCGTGATTTCATATGCAGTCCTAAAACCCTACTGCTGCATTCACAGGGTGGAGGGTACTCAGTGTTCTGCGACTCTGTATTAGTAGCCAACCTGCGATTTCATATGCAGTCCTATAATCCTACTGCTGCTTTGACAGGGTGGAGGGTACTCAGTGTTCTGTGGCTCTGTATTGGTTGCTCACCTGTGATTTTATATGCAGTCCTATAAACCTACTGCTCCTTTGACAGGGTGAAGGGTACTCAGTGTTCTGCGACTCTATGTTAGTCACCCACCTGCCTTTGCACATGCAGTCCTATAACCTGACTGGGTACTCAGTGCTCTGTGGCTCTGTATTAGTTGCCCACCTGCGATTGCACATTCAGTCCAATAACCCTAATGCTGCTTTGACAGGGTGAAGGGTTTTCAGTGCTCTGCGGCTCTGTATTTTTTTCCCAACTGCGATTGCACATGCAGTCCTATAACCCGCCTGTTGTTTTGACTGGGTGTTGGGTAACCGGTGTTCTGCGGCTCTGAATTAGTTGCCCACCTGCCATTTTATATGCAGTCCTATAACCCTACTGATGCTTTGACAGGGTGGAGGGTACTCAGTGTTCAGCAGCTCTGTATTAATTGCCCACCTGCGATTTCATATGCAGTCCTATAACCCTACTGCTGCTTTGACAGGGTGGAGGGTCCTCAGTGTTCTGTCTCTGTATTAGTTGCCCTCCTACGATTTCATATGCAATCCTATAACCCTACTGCTGCTTTGACAGGGTGAAGGGTACACAGTGTTCTGCGGCTCTGTATTAGTTGCCCACCTGCGATTTCATATGCAGTCCTATAACCGTACTGCTGCTTTGCAGGATGATGGGAACTCATTCTTCTGCGGCACTGTATTAGTTGCCCACCTACTATTTCATATGCAGTCCTATAACCCTTCTGCTACTTTGACAGAGTGGAGGGTACTCAGTGCTCAGCGGCTCTGTGTTAGTCATCCACCTGCCTTTGCACATGCAGTAATATAACCCGGCTGCTGATTTTTCAGGTTGTAGGGTAATCAGTGTTCTGCGGCTCTGTATTAGTTCCCCACCTGCGATTTCATATGCAGTCCTATAACCCTAATACTGCTTTGACATGGTGGAGAGTACTCAGTGTTCTGCGGCTCTGTATTAGTTGCCCACCTGCGTATTCATATTCAGTCCTATAACCCTACTGCTTCTTTGACAGGGTAGAGGGTTTTCAGTGCTCTGCGGCTCTGTATTAGTTTCCCACCTGCGATTGCACATTCAGTCCAATAACCCTTCTACTACTTTGGCGGGTTGGAGGGCTTTCAGTGCGCTGCGGCTCTCTATTAGTTGCCCACCTGCGATTGCACATTCAGTCCAATAACCGTTCTACTACTTTGGCGGGTTGGAGGGCTTTCAGTGCTCTGCGGCTCTCTATTAGTTGCCCACCTGCGATTGCACATGCAATCCGACGTTTGCTTTGACAGGGTGGGAGTAGTCAGTGTTCTGCGGCTCTGTATTAGTTTCCCACCTGCGATTGCACATGCAGTCTTATAACCGACTGCTGCTTTGACAGGGTGGGGGGGTACTCAGTGTTCTACGGCTCCGTATTAGATGCCCACCTGCGATTGTACATGCAGTCCTATAACCCGACTTCTGCTTTGACAGGGTGGGGGTACTCAGTGTTCTGTGGCTCTGTATTAGTTGCCCACCTGCGATTTCATATGCAGTCCTATAACCCTACTGCTGCTTTGACATGGTGGGGGTACTCAGTGTTCTGCGGCTCTGTATTAGTTGCCCACCTGCGATTGCACATGCAGTCCTATAACCCTACTGCTGCTTTGACAGGGTGGGGGTACTCAGTGTTCTTTGGCTCTGTATTAGTTGCCCAACTGCGATTTCATATGCAGTCCTATAACCCTACTGCTGCTTTGACAGGGTGGGGTCACTCAGTGTTCTGCGGCTTTGTATTAGTCACCCACCTGCGATTTTATATGTAGTCCTATAACGCTACTGCTGCTTTGACAGGGTGGAGGGTACTCAGTGTTCTGTGGCTCTGTATTAGTCGCCCACCTGCGATTTTATATGCAGTCCTAGGCCTATAACGCTACTGCTGCTTTGACAGGGTGTAGGGTAATCAGTGTTCTGCGGCACTGTATTAGCTGCCCACCTGCGATTTTATATGCAGTCCTATAACGCTACTGCTGCTTTGACAGGGTGGAGGGAACTCAGTGTTCTGCGGCTATGTATTAGTTGCAAACCTGCGATTTCATATGCAGTCCTATAACCCTACTGCTGCTTTGACATGGTGGAGAGTACTCAGTGTTCTGCGGCTCTGTATTAGTTGCCCACCTGTGATATCATATGCAGTCCTATAACACTACTGCTGCTTTGACAGGGTGTAGGGTAATCAGTGTTCTGTGGCTCTGTAATAGTTCCCCACCTGCGATTTCATATGCAGTCCTAAAACCCTAATACTGATTTGACAGAGTGGAGGGTACTCAGTGCTCAGCGGCTCTGTGTTAGTCATCCACCTGCCTTTGCACATGCAGTAATATAACCCGACTGCTGCTTTGACAGGGTGTAGGGTACTCAGTGTTTTGTCTCTCTGTATTAGTTGCCCACCTGCGATGTCATATGCAGTCCTATAACGCTAATTGACAGGGTGGAGGGTATTCAGTGTTCTGCGGCTCTGTATTAGTTGCCCACCCGTGATTTCATATGCAGTCCTAAAACCCTACTGCTGCATTCACAGGGTGGAGGGTACTCAGTGTTCTGCGACTCTGTATTAGTAGCCAACCTGCGATTTCATATGCAGTCCTATAATCCTACTGCTGCTTTGACAGGGTGGAGGGTACTCAGTGTTCTGTGGCTCTGTATTGGTTGCTCACCTGTGATTTTATATGCAGTCCTATAACCCTACTGCTCCTTTGACAGGGTGAAGGGTACTCAGTGTTCTGCGACTCTATGTTAGTCACCCACCTGCCTTTGCACATGCAGTCCTATAACCTGACTGGGTACTCAGTGCTCTGCGGCTCTGTATTAGTTGCCCACCTGCGATTGCACATTCAGTCCAAACACCCTAATGCTGCTTTGACAGGGTGAAGGGTTTTCAGTGCTCTGCGGCTCTGTATTTTTTTCCCAACTGCGATTGCACATGCAGTCCTATAACCCGCCTGTTGTTTTGACTGGGTGTTGGGTAACCGGTGTTCTGCGGCTCTGAATTAGTTGCCCACCTGCCATTTTATATGCAGTCCTATAACCCTACTGATGCTTTGACAGGGTGGGGGGTACTCAGTGTTCAGCAGCTCTGTATTAATTGCCCACCTGCGATTTCATATGCAGTCCTATAACCCTACTGCTGCTTTGACAGGGTGGAGGGTCCTCAGTGTTCTGTCTCTGTATTAGTTGCCCTCCTACGATTTCATATGCAATCCTATAACCCTACTGCTGCTTTGACAGGGTGAAGGGTACACAGTGTTCTGCGGCTCTGTATTAGTTGCCCACCTGCGATTTCATATGCAGTCCTATAACCGTACTGCTGCTTTGCAGGATGATGGGAACTCATTCTTCTGCGGCACTGTATTAGTTGCCCACCTACTATTTCATATGCAGTCCTATAACCCTTCTGCTACTTTGACAGAGTGGAGGGTACTCAGTGCTCAGCGGCTCTGTGTTAGTCATCCACCTGCCTTTGCACATGCAGTAATATAACCCGGCTGCTGATTTTTCAGGTTGTAGGGTAATCAGTGTTCTGCGGCTCTGTATTAGTTCCCCACCTGCGATTTCATATGCAGTCCTATAACCCTAATACTGCTTTGACAAGGTGGAGGGTACTCAGTGCTCTGCGGCTCTGTATTAGTTGCAAACCTGCGATTTCATATGCAGTCCTATAACCCTACTGCTGCTTTGACATGGTGGAGAGTACTCAGTGTTCTGCGGCTCTGTATTAGTTGCCCACCTGCGTATTCATATTCAGTCCTATAACCCTACTGCTTCTTTGACAGGGTAGAGGGTTTTCAGTGCTCTGCGGCTCTGTATTAGTTTCCCACCTGCGATTGCACATTCAGTCCAATAACCCTTCTACTACTTTGGCGGGTTGGAGGGCTTTCAGTGCGCTGCGGCTCTCTATTAGTTGCCCACCTGCGATTGCACATTCAGTCCAATAACCGTTCTACTACTTTGGCGGGTTGGAGGGCTTTCAGTGCTCTGCGGCTCTCTATTAGTTGCCCACCTGCGATTGCACATGCAGTCCTATAACCGACGTTTGCTTTGACAGGGTGGGAGTAGTCAGTGTTCTGCGGCTCTGTATTAGTTTCCCACCTGCGATTGCACATGCAGTCTTATAACCGACTGCTGCTTTGACAGGGTGGGGGGGTACTCAGTGTTCTACGGCTCCGTATTAGATGCCCACCTGCGATTGTACATGCAGTCCTATAACCCGACTTCTGCTTTGACAGGGTGGGGGTACTCAGTGTTCTGTGGCTCTGTATTAGTTGCCCACCTGCGATTTCATATGCAGTCCTATAACCCTACTGCTGCTTTGACATGGTGGGGGTACTCAGTGTTCTGCGGCTCTGTATTAGTTGCCCACCTGCGATTGCACATGCAGTCCTATAACCCGACTGCTGCTTTGACAGGGTGGGGGTACTCAGTGTTCTTTGGCTCTGTATTAGTTGCCCACCTGCGATTTCATATGCAGTCCTATAACCCTACTGCTGCTTTGACAGGGTGGGAGTAGTCAGTGTTCTGCGGCTCTGTATTAGTCACCCACCTGCGATTTTATATGCAGTCCTATAACGCTACTGCTGCTTTGACAGGGTGGAGGGTACTCAGTGTTCTGTGGCTCTGTATTAGTCGCCCACCTGCGATTTTATATGCAGTCCTAGGCCTATAACGCTACTGCTGCTTTGACAGGGTGTAGGGTAATCAGTGTTCTGCGGCACTGTATTAGCTGCCCACCTGCAATTTTATATGCAGTCCTATAACGCTACTGCTGCTTTGACAGGGTGGATGGTACTCAGTGTTCTGCGGCTCTGTATTAGTCGCCCACCTGTGATTTCATATGCAGTCCTATAACCGTACTGCTGCTTTGCAGGATGATGGGAACTCATTCTTCTGCGGCACTGTATTAGTTGCCCACCTACTATTTCATATGCAGTCCTATAACCCTTCTGCTACTTTGACAGAGTGGAGGGTACTCAGTGCTCAGCGGCTCTGTGTTAGTCATCCACCTGCCTTTGCACATGCAGTAATATAACCCGGCTGCTGATTTTTCAGGTTGTAGGGTAATCAGTGTTCTGCGGCTCTGTATTAGTTCCCCACCTGCGATTTCATATGCAGTCCTATAACCCTAATACTGCTTTGACAAGGTGGAGGGTACTCAGTGCTCTGCGGCTCTGTATTAGTTGCAAACCTGCGATTTCATATGCAGTCCTATAACCCTACTGCTGCTTTGACATGGTGGAGAGTACTCAGTGTTCTGCGGCTCTGTATTAGTTGCCCACCTGCGTATTCATATTCAGTCCTATAACCCTACTGCTTCTTTGACAGGGTAGAGGGTTTTCAGTGCTCTGCGGCTCTGTATTAGTTTCCCACCTGCGATTGCACATTCAGTCCAATAACCCTTCTACTACTTTGGCGGGTTGGAGGGCTTTCAGTGCGCTGCGGCTCTCTATTAGTTGCCCACCTGCGATTGCACATTCAGTCCAATAACCGTTCTACTACTTTGGCGGGTTGGAGGGCTTTCAGTGCTCTGCGGCTCTCTATTAGTTGCCCACCTGCGATTGCACATGCAGTCCTATAACCGACGTTTGCTTTGACAGGGTGGGAGTAGTCAGTGTTCTGCGGCTCTGTATTAGTTTCCCACCTGCGATTGCACATGCAGTCTTATAACCGACTGCTGCTTTGACAGGGTGGGGGGGTACTCAGTGTTCTACGGCTCCGTATTAGATGCCCACCTGCGATTGTACATGCAGTCCTATAACCCGACTTCTGCTTTGACAGGGTGGGGGTACTCAGTGTTCTGTGGCTCTGTATTAGTTGCCCACCTGCGATTTCATATGCAGTCCTATAACCCTACTGCTGCTTTGACATGGTGGGGGTACTCAGTGTTCTGCGGCTCTGTATTAGTTGCCCACCTGCGATTGCACATGCAGTCCTATAACCCGACTGCTGCTTTGACAGGGTGGGGGTACTCAGTGTTCTTTGGCTCTGTATTAGTTGCCCACCTGCGATTTCATATGCAGTCCTATAACCCTACTGCTGCTTTGACAGGGTGGGAGTAGTCAGTGTTCTGCGGCTCTGTATTAGTCACCCACCTGCGATTTTATATGCAGTCCTATAACGCTACTGCTGCTTTGACAGGGTGGAGGGTACTCAGTGTTCTGTGGCTCTGTATTAGTCGCCCACCTGCGATTTTATATGCAGTCCTAGGCCTATAACGCTACTGCTGCTTTGACAGGGTGTAGGGTAATCAGTGTTCTGCGGCACTGTATTAGCTGCCCACCTGCAATTTTATATGCAGTCCTATAACGCTACTGCTGCTTTGACAGGGTGGATGGTACTCAGTGTTCTGCGGCTCTGTATTAGTCGCCCACCTGTGATTTCATATGCAGTCCTATAACCCGACTGCTGCTTTGACAGGGTGGAGGGTACTCAGTTTTCTGCGGCTCTGTATTAGTCGCCCACCTGCGATTTCATATGCAGTCCTATAACCCGACTGCTGCTTTGACAGGGTGGAGGGTACTCAGTTTTCTGCGGCTCTGTATTAGTCGCCCACCTGCGATTGCACATCTAGCGGTCGCGGTGTTGTGGCGGCGGCAGGTAGGTGGCTCCTCCATATTGGGACAAGCCGTCGGTTCCTCGAATGCTTTCGCCAGACAGGTACAACTGCTCTGTATTTCCGCCAGACCAGACGGCCCCAGTCTGGACGCTTGTAACTGAATATATAATCTGAAACCCTTTATAGATATATATTTATAGTGTTATAATATTGTTATCTGTCTACAGCCTTTAGAATTTAGATATTGTCTACAGATTTATAATTTTAAATTTAACTTTTTCAACTGATATCCGACGAGTCACTATGGATAACAAATGTAGAAAATATTGTAACGTAAATTAACAATACCTTTAAAAAAACTAGCGTATACATAACTACACACTAAATTAAACTTAACAACAAAACGTATTCAATCACACTCTGATGCATTTTTTAAAAGAGAAAGTGGATGATAACGGGAAGTGGTAAATTTGATATATACAAAACCAATGCTTATGGGTTGACAAAACCATCACTGAGAATGACCAGGGCATTACAACGGTGATTAACGTAAAGCTCACTTATAAGTTACTCACCACGAAATGGAGGTAAAACTGCTTTCATTTAGAGCTTCATTGTCATTTAGCTGCAACTACAAAAAGGAGCTTTTACATTATAACGAAATTTGTATGTGTCCCACGAGCTGACAAGGGATTTCAGCTAGCGTTTACTTATCAATTTGATTTGATTTTAAAGAGACACATAATTATTATAACACACTGTGGAGATCACCATTTAGAACGGTAAATATGATATGATATGTATACTTACTCAATTTATTAAAATTTACACAATGATAATGTTGAAAAAATGATTACCTAAGAATGTGAGCCTAATTGTGTAGAATTAATTTAACTAGTAATTATTGTAACGTTTGAGTGTATATGCTTGATTGTCTGCTTGCAAAATTATCTCAGTAGCAGTTCGAATAATCTCCTTCAAGTAGCCATAATCACTTATTTTTTAGTCAGTCATGTGATTTGAACAACTAAAGGTCCTTGGAAAAAGTCTATTGTTTGTTAATTCGAAAGTTGAAGCATTTGAAGCAATTTATAAAAATGTGTTTGATTTTTTAAATAGATTTTAGTTTTGTTAATTTCAATATGTTTTAGTAAAAGAAGAAATTGAGATTACATTTTTAGTTATCAGCCAGTGCAATTACAATGTAAGGGGGTGTCAGGTCATGGATCAATCTCTGTTAGGTAGAGGATTAAGCCCCCAAACATACCCTGTCAGTCTCGAGGCACTTGTACATGACTTCATTGTATTGGGTATATTTAAATCATTTTATATCTTAGACAATTGTTTATGAATTTGTAATAAAAAAAATTGGGTTTTAAGACTAATCAAGATTAAAGTCTCAAATTTTGATTTTTTGAAAATATAGACAAGTTGGACACTTCATTTCTTATACTGTCAGCTACAGTTACATCTTACCTTATGTAAAATGGAAATATTATGTATTAAATATAATCGATATCTCTATGAAGACGAAAACCCGACCTACACCTCTATACACCTAAAAGTAGAAATTCGGTATTTATTTTTTTGTCAATAACATGGGAATATGATGTTAAGAAATTTACATTGTGCTCCTCCCCACAAGTCTACAAAGATCCAATGTTATTCTTTGGACAGTTAGATTACGAAGTACTACTTGATAACTTAAACAGATGTTCATTATATTATTCGAAATTCTTCCAAATGTTTATTATGCACACAACTGCGATATTCATCGGGTGAAGCAGAGTATTGCATCAGTAGTGTAATGTTCTTGACCGGACGTTAAAAAATATAAACATAGGACTAGCCATTAAAAGGGGGCTCCAGTCCTTTGCTTCTCCCATAAGTCCAATGTTAACTTTCAGTATCCCCCCCTACTTAACGTATTATCCGACATTTTTGATTTATGGCTCGTTTTACAGAGCAAGAAATACTGTTTCAGTGAGCATTTTCAGTGATTACTAGCATTTTCAGAGAGCATAATTTTGATATCATAAATAGTAATAGTTCAAATAAATCCAAAATATTCAATATTTGCGATTTTTGCTCAGGGTTAACTATTTGGTATATTAACATTTTTCTCACTGACCTCCCTAGGCATATTTTTGTTCTTTAAAATAAACTATGAATAAACTACATCGGATAATCCGATGAGGAGGAACAGACATTGTAAGTTACCATTGGCCTTATGGGGAAAGCAGGGTAGAAACGCGAAAAGTGAATCAAGTTTTCTTAAGCTCTTTAAATGCAGCGATTAAATTAAGAACAACTAGCATTTCAGGCAAAGTCTACAAAAGTGTTTCCTAGAAGATTTTGGGCCTTATGACTTTTGATTTTGGACTACCTCAGACATAACGATTGTATGATTTTGCTGGGGAGTTATAAACCACAAAATTCAGTCAAACTCTATAATAACGAGGATTTGTTCTGGGTGACGCATCTTAGAAAAAGGAACGGTATTTTGCTTCTAAAACATTATAATAGATCAACAGTATGATTGTAAATAAAAGCTATGTTTCCAAAGGTAACCCTGGTAGCTTTAACTAAACCTGGGTAAGTGGGTATAGGTTATATGCTGGATGAATTATTGTAATGGGGAAGATATTTCCCTTTGTAGCTCAATATATTAAGCAGGCGCATCTGCTTTTATATACAGACTTTTTAAACATGTTTGTGACAAATCGCAGCTGAAATTTAAATCGATAATAAAACGTCCTTATTGCATTAATTTTCCCTATTTCATATGAATGTTCCACTATTCCTCGTTCCACTTTTTCCTTGCGCACATTTACGGTGGTCACTCACATATATTCCACCTTTGCTGTAACATTATTCAAGTGTCATTATGTAAACATTAAAGCTATAATTAATCTGGAGACAAGTCGATTGAGGAATGGCTCGGAGGTGTTATTTATACTGAGATGCTGCTCCTGCACAAGCTTAAACAAATTAAAGGTAATATCCAGGGGAGTGTGACAATAAATAATTGTCCGGTGTTTGATTTGCCAAGCAACACTTACACAAACTGGCCTTGACCGTCCCACAGATACTACGGCGGGGCTGGCGCCAGTATGGTGTCGGTTAACCTGTTACTTTCATTGTTATTGCAGAGTTAGCCATTCGCTCAGCTGTACAAGTTGTTGCTGCTACTTCTGTGAAACATAACAAAGGTGTTTTATTCACGTTCCCATTGCAAACAAGTTACTAAGGTAGGAAAATGTACCTCTTTTTCATATTGTTGTGAAATTGTTCTCTTTCTACACAATACTGCCAATACTTCCCACGTATATTTGATTCCCACGGTGACCGTATTCTTATTGTGCTAACGTTTGCCTTGGTGAACCACTATTTCCGCATTGAACATGTCACGCTGTTTGTATATTCCTCATCCAAGGCCCGAGGCAACCATATACCCGTCGTATCCCTGGAGTCGTCGAGCTGGTGATGGTAATCCTACAAGTGAGAAGCGTGCTATACGGCTATAAGAAAGCAACGACGAATACATTTAATACGCTTTACTCACGCTTTCCTCACGTCTATCCACCTGATCGTCGGGTGGATGAATTTTATAAAAAATATTGGTCGCCTGCTTGTTAAGTAGGATGGTTAACACCGAAGCGAAGTCTATCCATCAATTGGACGGAAAACCGTCCACTGAAACGGACAAAATATATTTACAACTTTACTGTCAGAGTCACCTTCCAAAGATGTACTGTATTTTCAACAGCCCAATAACACGCTCACTCAGCTAGGTTGCCGCCCAAGCCACGGTCCCTCGGTGACCATGTCACGGTTCGTAGAACCAAGTCACCATTCCCGCCGCATCGGTCGTGTCCTGGTGGACATGCGGTGAGAGTTTATGGACTATAAATCACTGTTCAATATCCCGCGGTTGAGGCCCCGTGCCGTCAAAGTTATGAATTTTCTTATGAACTCCATTTGTCGGTCTCTCGACTTTCAAGTACTTTTCATTTGTTATTCCATATTATGTTTGGTATTTATATTTGTAATTAATGTTTTGATCAATCAACATAAATGCACAGATATGAAGTTCAAACCTTCCTTAACAGCAAATGTATTATGTAAACGTGAGCCATTAGCATTACCCATGCGGTGGGACGCCCAGGACAACCACAGAAGTTCCCCCTAAATAAGTTGAAGTGGGAGGTGACTACAAACTGTATAATTATTTTTATGTATGTGTGTGGGAGGGTCCAATTAATTTTTAAAATGGTTCTTCAAAACTAACTGATCACACAAACCTAGGTGCAGGGGACTAACAAGTTGTTAATCCCCCCTCCCTCTCAGGCCTTAGGGCTCCACTCCACTGTGGCCTTTCCTACTACTTTCAGATATCCAATTTGGACATTTGATCTTGGATTTGTTTCTCTTAAAAATGCTCCCACGTTGGATAGGTTGGAAGACATGTTTAATCCCCCGTTTAATTGTGAGTGGCAATGTAGTAACCTATATAGTTTCCACATTTCCATCCCCCCAAAAACACAACTGGTACAGCACCTTATGTCGACCAACGGGCTCCATGCTCCATGCCATCACAATACCTGCCTCCCTGCACCTCTCCGTCGCGGCGGCCCCGGTGCAGTGGCGCTCAGGCAGCCCCTCAGTTGTGCTTCATCGCTTGTCCCTTAGAGAGCGCAGTTGCAGTCGGTGCACCGCTGTAATAAAGGAGGAAGTGCTAAATCTGCAGGCCCGCCATGCATCAGCCCATGACAAGCGGTGGGCGCTACCCCTAACATATTGCCCAATATATTCTACATCAGCGCACTCGTTAACAACTGGGACAAATGTTCTAAATATGGTTACATATGATTTATTTTCGCTAATATTACATATATTTCCAGATCGTAATTTAGTTCCCCGTTGAGTAATGAAGTGGTTTATTTTATACATTTGAATTATAATCATTTTTCCATTTATTGTAGTAGATATTACGATAGTTTTGAAGTTTACACCGAAAGTCTCCTTGATACTGATATCCACAGAAAATATGTGTGAAGATTGTTATGGTTAAGCATTTGAATTATTTTGTAACGGAAACTCAAACCTGAGCAGCAACTTCTTCAATGAACTACTGTTAAGACTTACACAATACACATAATTCGTGATTACGCTCACTAGGGTGACAAGTAAGTTAGGAGGGAATTCCAGTCCCAAAGTATGTTGCGTTTCTAATCTGCTCCCCTAATATTAAGACCCGTCCATCCTCAACAGATTAGACGTAATCATTGACTTATGACTTTTTTCAATAAAAATTGGTAGCGATTCCAGTCAACAATATATTGGATTCAAAAATAATATTGCTTCAATAAAATACTAAAATAATCAAATTTTGTGATTTTATGGGATATTTATATCTGTCATCGAAATTTCACACTCTGGTATCGATAGGCCCTAATATTAAGTGAGTCATAAAATTATTATTTTGGATTTTAAAATTTAAGAATAGACGAAATTGTATTGTTAACTTAGGTCTTACGGGGGAGTGCGTGGAAACGCGAAATATTTCGTGACGTGATTATTTATAAGAAATTGCACTAAAAGATTGCATTGGGGATTTTTACTGCAGCGGACTGGTTCGAATTGAGGTTGAATTTAAATTATGTTTCATTATATAAATGTGTAGTTGTTATACATATAATAAAACAAGTCCCCCACGTCACAGCAAATCTGCGTACTAACGAATTTCCAATGCATGTATATGTATCTCACTACCACATAAAGCCACTTACCAAGTTTCATAAAAATACATCCTATCCTACTAATATATAACAATGGGATGGTGTGTGTCTGTCTGTCTGTCTGTCTGTTTTTTGTTCCTCAATCACTCAAAAACTACTAAACCGATGGCATGAAAATTTACAGGAATTTCCCTTGTATAATAAACACATAGGCCTATTTTTGTTTTGAAAATCCTATTGGACTTTGCCCCACGGCAGTTCAAATTTCCCATGTATTCCTTATGGAAATTCATTTTTGTTTGATCTGATGAAAATACAAACAGCTGATCTTGATTCGTAGTCGTTCCACAGGCTAACCACAAAATGCAGCACATACAACTGTTGTATTGTACGAGCAGCTAGTATTTTATAAATAAGCGATATTTATTTTATTTATTCTGCATAGCCACAGGTTAAGTTTCATCAATACACATTCATAAATAATCTAGATATAAAATTGTATTTATTCTCCATAAGGATAACATTGGACAACGTACTGTGTTTAGGAATTTAAATATCTCTGCAACGGTTGAACGTAGAATCATAATTTAAACACCAAAGTTATTATTTTGTAGAGCTGAACTTAATGGTAAAAACAATGTGAAGTTTTTGGTAAAATTAGCTGAGGAAAAGCTTAAAACCTTTTTCCCATAAGATTAAAATGGAAAACTTTATGGACACTTTTTTTTCTCAGCAACCAATTAACCTAGCTTAATGATTCAAAATACCGTATTATTTGTTTTTTAAGCTTTATAAAATGGAAAACCCCAAAATGAGTGTTTTAAAATTTGTAGGGTAAAAACCGCAAAAAACTGATTCTTGGAAAATTGTTAACTTCCTTCCCGTGGTTTTTATCTTTCTGGTTTTCAAACGTAAAGTAATGAATCTCACTCTACACATTTGTGCCAAATTTAATTGAAATCGGAACTTTTTCCCAAAAGTTAGCGTATTAACGGACACACATATATGTCTTTGGCATCTGGGGACCTCAAAACAAAACAAAAGACTTATCATGGTCTCAAGTCTTACCAAGACCGTGAGATAAAGATCTTACCTACGGTAATAGATTTTCCCCTATAGGGGAAATTCGCTAAAAAAACTTGTCACTAATTTTTTACTAACCATTATCATTTTCACTTTATATTTTACGTCCAACGTCCACATAGAATCGGGTGGCAGAAATTAATATTCAGTGCAAGTTTCTTGGCTATCTGAAGTTGTGTACATATGCTACCATTAACATTTTATTTCCCTCTAACATTACTTTGTAACTTTTCCTTATTTATTTATTTGTACCATATGTATAGTCATGCTCGTTTTTTTAGTGCAGGATTTTCACGATCCCAGCCTCCTCCTAGGATTTTACAAAGTCTTGACTGCAACCTTGCAGTTGAATTTTCAAGCACTATTTGAAAAACACAGTTTCATGTGCATACCTTTAAAGTGTTATTGGTAACTGCTACAGCTGGAATATCACAGTTAGTAACAGCCCAGCTACCTTTGGGGAGCATATGGACAGAAGATGTAGAACATTACACCAATTCATATTGGAGGTCATTGTATACCAATTTCCACTGATGGGAACAAGCTACTGTGAAAGAATGCTCATTTGTTACTTTGCCAAGATAACTTTTTAAATAATTTTAGCAATTACAGTGCATATTGTAGGAAAATATTGGTTGTAGGTATATATATATTATAATATCTAGTTTGGTCTGGTTGCTGCCAATAAACCATGCGGTACTTTTTTCACACGAGAGACTAATGGATTGTTTTTACCGTTTTCTAAACGATGTTTCTTACAATATGCTAGATAAATCCTCCTACACGCGTTGTCTACAGCTTTAGAGAGTTTGCCAACAAAACGATAAACTCCCACTGACTTGTTAACCTCGTTCGTGTATAATTCACAGATGCCCAATTAAGCTACGGTTGCGCGCGGTGGGAGGATGAGCGGTGCGCACGCGCACGGAGGCGCTGTCACTACGTGTGCGTCGCGCTGCAACCGTCCGCGCAGTAAATTAATAAAACAGTGCGCTGTATAAGAGCAAATAGAGGACGGGGAGACTGTGTGGGCTGGCCGTGGGTCTGTGCGGTCGCCTCCACAGCATCACTTCATTTGCTGCCCTGTTCCCTCCCAGTTATGGCAAGCAGCTTTAATAACAGGTACATGGAACCGAGTTTTTCAGTGAAGTTCATTTGTTATAAGGTCGGTCCAAACATAATGATTTTTCCCCACAGTCCCTCTTCAAAGCGAGAGAGTTCGCCTTTCTCTGTATGATGGCCGATTTTGCTAGCCTCATTTGTTTCTCGTCAAGCAGGCATTTCTTTTGTTAAGTATGGTACTGCACGTGGCAGGCGGATTACCAGGGATAACCGACAAACGTATATCCTTTACACATTGAGCCTTTTTTGCTCAGTTGACTTTCTCCCCCATGAATTCTTGCCTGTCCTTTCCAATTGATTGCCACTCCAGTTATCATTGTAATTTGATAGTACCACGTTTCAGAGCCTTTCTCTTGTTAGTTATTTGTTATCGTAATATACTAGTATAATAGGTGACATGCACAAATTGACTACACGATTAAAATCCTTGATTTTAACATTAATTTAGAATTAAGTAATCACCTTAATTTTTAAGAAGAAATCATTATAATCGAAATTGAAAATGCTTTCAGTAATTATAAATTAAATTTCCCGTATTTTGGGACAGAACAAATGTGTTAACTATTTATAGTGGGCAATCAATTGAACCCATACCAAGCTTATGTTTTGAGAGCTAATGTTTATATTAAAGTTACTTCTACATGATAGTCTATTTAAAGTAGCTTTATGATTGACTGTAGCACCCAAGTGACAGCTATAGGAAGCTTTTGTGGTGAAATGTTGCAAGATGTACACAGACTGTACACAGTGTTATAGTTACAATTATATAGTTATGGTTACAAGTTATAACTATCACAGCGGTTGTTATTGAACATCTTTATCAATAGAAGGTGACGCTACTTAGGAAGAAAACATATCATGAGAACTACTTTCCTCAGTTTGCCAAAACAACGGGAAATAAACATTAAATACCTCAGATATATTAACAAAACGTTAAAAAGACCAAAATCAAAACAAATAGAGTTTAAATTTTATCTGGCATTTGCGAATTTACCAAATTACTATATTTATATATAATTCTGTAAGTGAAATTTTTAAGCCAAAATTGTGGGAGTTTGCCTAGTTGCAGGATAATGGGAAACCTCAAATTAAAGGTATCGATCCCAGGGTCGGGAAAAATATCAGTATTTCCAAAAAGTTACCAGCAAACGAAAAATAACGTATAACATCCCCCCTTAGGAAAGGATGGGGATTTAAAAACGCCTACTATATTTACATTAAAACATGTGATTAAGTGTCTACTTTGTTTACGAACTGATATGTGTTCCTACTTGAAGCAAGGTTAGGGGCTATGGCCCCTTCAAGCCCTCTAGTTAATACTAAATTATTATTATTTCCGTAAGCCAATAAAAACAAACATGCAGACGACTCAAATATGGTAACCAGTAAACAAAAAGCAATGTTGCACTGTAGAACACATGTGTTTGGTTGCTATGATCATGTTCGGCCAAAGCTGCCCCGTCTTTGCCCGGGCAAGACGCTACTGCTTTATAGTTTTCACTAACACCAACAGGTGTCACTAGAGTCAATCCTAAAGCTACTTTAAACAGACTGTACACAGTGTTATAGTTACAATTATATAGTTATGGTTACAAGTTATAACTATCACAGCTGTTGTTATTGAACATATTTAACAATTTTCTTTTAGTTGCAGGCTAGCTGATTTTATTTATTTTGAATCTTTACCGTTAATGTTTCCTTGAAGTTATTAATACTGACCACCTTTTAAACAGAGATATTGGAATAGGTAATCATATTCAAATAATTTGTTTATTTTATTAGCAGGGAATCTATATTATTAATACGCTACATGCAAACTTTGTAAACAATAAGGCTTTTTTTGTTTTAAGACTTACCCCCACATATTATACACCAAAACGTCCGTGTAGGTGTGCAGATGAGCATACTGGCTTTAGATGTTCGATTTAGGATATAGAACTCGAAACTATCGCAACAAACTGAAAGTGTGTAACATTTCCAAAGATGTTTCGTTTGTTTTTCTACCAAAATAATTACTACTGTTAATACACTATGAACAGGTAATCAGCAAGAATACATCTATCTACATTAATATAATAAGTTTTATTTATTTATATCGCCCTGAAAGTTTGTTCTTTGCCCATAAGATTAACACAGATAATAATGTTTTTTAATTGCAGCTGTTAAAACATTTTGGCCAGGTAATCAGCAAGAGTACATCTATCTATCTTCTTATATTAGTACCTTGACTGGGGTGTATTCCTAAGGTTGGAAAAACGTATTCATACACTAACAACGTGGTAGGGCCCAGGAGCAAATTTGAAGAGCCGTTTTCGAGCCTTTTAGATATCGTATTTTCATCATAAGTATAAAATGACCACTTTGGAGGCCCTTGGAACAGATCCCTGAGTCTTGGGGAGGTTGAAACGTATTAAATATTGTTGGTCCCCTACAACGTAGTTTGGTGTGGGAGTAGTTTTGAGTCAAGGCTAGTATAGCCTTGGTTTTGAGGAGCCTTTTTTGCAATCAGCTGGAATACTACTTTATTAGTATAGATCTTTCACCACAACAATAACGTAGCAATTTTTTAGCCATTGGGGTGGAAACCTAAGTTCGGGGTCATAAAAAACCTACCCAAATGTTATGGATCAATGACAATTGGCTGAAATCTCGCAAAAAAATGAAAGAATAACATGAACAATTTTCCAGAGGGCGGCACCTTAAGGTTGGTGGGTGGTCGACATATCCAAAGTTGGGGCATCATTCAAGAAATGCAGCTTTGTAAAACAAAACAAAAAAACCATCATACGTCCAAATTGGATGTCGAGAAGTGGTAGAAGAAACCAGTGGGGCGAAGCCCTAAGGTCGGAAAAAATCATTCAAACACCTTTGGTCCCTTAACAACGTGGAATGCTTGTTTACGGGGGCAGATTTTAAGAGCCGTTTTCGAGCCATTTAGGAAAAACCTTTTCTCCAAAAGAATAATATGGCAGCTTTTGATGCCGCTGGGACGCTTCCCTGAGGTCTGAGAGTATACCAAAAAAATACGTACCTAAAATATGTTGGTCCTCTACAACGTGGTATGGCCCGGAAGAGGTTATGAGGTGCCGTTTTCGAAATCGCCTGGGTTACACACACACGAACAACTACTTTGTTATTAGTTATATAGATTAACAAGCTACTTACAAACATTGTAAACAATAAGGATTTTTTGTTTTTAGACCTTACCCCCGCATATAAAATACCAAAATGTGCGTCTAGGCGTGCAGATATGCAAACTGGCTTTAGATTTTTGATTTAGGTCATAGAATTCGAAAATATTGCAAACAACTGAATGTGTGTAAAATTTTAAATTTCCAATTAAAAAACCCCAGATGTTTCGTTTGTTTTTCCACCAAAATAATTGCAGCTAATAATACATTTTGGACATGTAATCAGCAAGAGTACATATTTATAGTATAAATAAAAGTTTTCTTTATAGTTAAAAAGGGGTAACAGAAACTAACGAACAATTTGTTGACGGCGATAATGAAATCCAAACAACTAATGTAGTTTTTAAAGAGGTTTTGTAAACAATGCATTTAGATATCATTAATATAAACATGTTTTTTTACTTATTTTAATTTTTTGCTTTACTTATTTATCTTTAATTAATTTGTTTTGAAACTGAATACAATTACTTATAAAAGTTAAATTAGCAATTTAATATTCGTACGAAATCGCAAGGGTTCACCTAGTTTATTATTTAAAGTAAAAGGTTAAAACGGTAGATCTCAGAATATTGTGAGCAAGTACTTAATATTCTGTTCACAACTCTAGTAGATATTAGGAGGCGGCTCGGGCCGTTACACGTGGGATTTTGGCATGCTAATTGGTCTTTATGGCTCGTAAATGAGAGAGTTGGCTTCTGCTATAAAGATTCGTTTTGTGGACAATGGTTTTGCAGGATGGTGAAACTTAAATGTATGAAATTGTTAAAACGTACTCATACCCTCTACGATCCACTAATTTCACTCTTTTGTTATCTTTTAACTCGACCTCAGTTATACTTTTTTTGTTCATGCATTGAATTAGTAGTTAGGTTAAAGTAAATAACCCTATTTTTATTTCTGAATGTATAGTCAAACAGAAGACGCACTTTCTTTCTTTTAAACAAATAACTGACACATATTTCTCGGTTGACTTTTTACAATATCTTACAACTGTTGTTTCATTGTCAATGTGTTGTCTATCGGCTAGCAGGAGGAGGCCAGATGTCCAAGAGTGTTCGCCTACGTCCTCGCAAGTGACGGTGGGCGACGACCGCGACGCCGCACCACAGCTCAACCTGTCGACACAACAATGGACCTGCACCACACCACCACTTCAATATATCCACCGATTTGTTTATATTTAAATTGTTTAGCACGCAGGCTGCAATAAACGGCAGCCTGTTAACAATAAACCGTGGTAAGGTGTATTATAAACATTTAATTTTATTGTTCAGTAGTTGTTGCCAGGCAATTCGAAGATAAACTAAGTTAGTTTGCTTTATTTTAAAGAGAAACTAGAGTACTCTGGATCTTATAGCAACCCTTGAGCTCAAAGTTATTTCAACATTGAATTTACCTTTTTACTTTAGATATCTTAAAGTTCAATTATTCCTCCCTAGACGCGAAGGAAGCAAGGACTGTATGCAGAAAATTACGGTTTCCTTATTAAGGTTGTGTGTAAGGAACACAACCTTAATAAGTGGAAATGCAATAAGAAAATTCAGCAAAATATAAGGAAAGAAGGTACGTGTCTGCCATTGCCTCCATTCTTAACCATCTATTCAAAAGAGGTGTTTCTAAGCGTGTCTTAGTGTTGTCCCGTAACAATGATCTCTATTGGTCTACAATTAATGTTAAGTATTTACTCTTTTAGTTAGACTAAATTATTTGTTTACATTACAGTTTATTAAAATTCGTATTACAACAATGATAACAACGACAACATTGTTTTAAGTACAGGAATAAGTTTAAAAATAGTAACTTCCAAACTAATACGCGTATTACCGACTACCTGGATAAACAAAGATAATACTAGGGATTACAAGAATGAGATGAAGATATCCAAAACAATAATATTTAATACACTGAATTAAATTTAGTGTATTAACCTAACGTCATTTGTTTATGTTTTTGGCCTTACGGTTTTTTCTAGTTAACGTGATCCAAGTTATAATCAAGATACAGTTGATGAAGTTGATCAAGTGAAGTGAAGTTGATCAAGTGAAGTTGATCAAGTTCGTGAATGAAACTTGGGGATAAATTAATTTTTGTATTTGTACAGAAGTGGACAGTGAAAAAAAAGAAAATTTACGAACCCACAATATCATATCTAATACCCCCGTAGCAGCAAACCTGTGTACTTAGCGAATTTCCAATGCATATTTATGTATATAAATACCACATAAAGCCACATGCCAAGTTTCATAAATATACAATCATAATAAACGATTTATGACATTTTAATTATTCTCCATAAGAATAACATGGCGGCTGAGTATGCACCGTCATAGTTATTTAAGCTTTTAACTATGAATATAGATAACAAGTAATCACTTGCCCAAATTTATCATGAGGGGGGAGGGTTTGGTTCTCAGATGTTCTTCTATAAGTATCCTTTACTCAAAAGTATAAGTCCTTAGCTCAGCTTTTACAACTGACTAAGTAATAAATAAACGTTAGGCATTAAAATTATTTAGTTCCTTGTTATTTATATTCATTTGAAACTTATTTTAAAGTACCGGTAGATTCGCTGAGCCATACAAGTTGTTTATGACTATGTTCAGTAAAAATAAAATAACAAATCATACCTAGAGAAAAATAACCCAATTATATAATAATCTTTAACGGGTTTTTGTGTAAGTGTTTATTTTGCTTTACTGCACATAGGCCTACTAACAATCCTTATGAATATATAAACAGAATTGTTTTCCAAGTATGTCCATAATGATTGATATGTCCATCACATCTTTGACCCAATATTTGCAAGATCAACACTTTTTTAAGCTTTTCATATTTTCAACTTGTATTATTTTATTATATATATATACACACATATATGTATAAAGATAATTTATTTATAATACATTAACAACCTTAATTCTCCATCGAGAAAGCTGCAAAAAATACAAAGGATGCAGTACAAACATTAACAAACAGAACAATTTTTAAGTTGATTTTGAATTTTCAATGTTGAGCATGTAAATGGTTTCTTAGAATTACGACAGAATATTTTAAGGTTGCAGCAGAAATCTGTTTTAAAACTTAATTTGTCAGGCCGAAACTTTTCCAAAAAAAACACACAAAATTTGATATGGTTCCTCTTGATCCGATTACTAGTCCAATTACTTCATATTTGGTCATTCCGTAATTTTCTTTTAGCGAATTTACCCTATAGGGAAGAAGGGGAACCTGTACGTTTTGAGGTCCCCAGATGCCAAAAACACCATCCGTTCAAAACTGTATATATATATATATATATATATATATATATATATATATATATGTGTGTGTGTGTGTGACCGTAGGTGCGATAACTCTCGTAAAAATGGTCCGATTCTATGAAATTTGGTACAAACCAGTAAAGCAACATTTATGACTTTAAGTTCGAAAACCAGCCAGATCGCTTCAACCAAAGGGGTATATAGGGTATAAAGGGGTAATATATATTTAACGGGGTTTTGTTTCCCAAAAATGGGTTTTTTGAGTTGTTTAGATATCATATTTTAGTAAATAAAATTTTTCTTTTTACCATTGAATTCAGCTTAAATAAACAAACAATTTGGTGTTTTGATCACTGCTCTACGTTAATTGGTTACAGAGATATTGAAAGTGCTAAACACAGTACGTTGTCCAATGTTATTCTTATGGAGACTGAGAATAAGAAAGATAGTATATCTCGCTTATTTAACAACTTATCCTGACGAAACTTGGTATATTGCTTTGTATAGCTGTTGCCCATTGATATTTTCACAAAAAACAATGTTTTTTCCGATAGTTCCCTTATCATCAAACCTGCGTACTCAGCCCTCATGTTATTGTTATATAAGTAAAATGTTATCTCCGTTGATTATAAACATAAATTAATAAAACTTGGTATGTGGCTTTACCTAGTTGAGTTATATTAATATTTGTATAAAAACGTAATGTTGTGTTCCTTGTTTCAGCAAACCTGCATACTCAGCCGCCATGTTATTCTTATGGAGAATAATTAAAATGTCATAAATCGTTTATTATGAATGTATATTTATGAAACTTGGCATGTGGCTTTATGTGGTATTTAGATACATAAATATGCATTGGAAATTCGCTAAGTACACAGGTTTTGCTGCTACGGGGGTATTAGATATGATATTGTGGGTTCGTAAATTTTCTTTTTTTCACAGTCCACTTCTGTACAAATACCAAAATTAATTTATCCCCAGGTTTCATTCACGAAGCATAATCTTGATTATAACTTGGATCACGGTAACTAGAAAAAACCGTAAGGGCTATAAACATAAACAAATGACGTTAGTGGATGGAATGTAAACACGTTTGTTTTTATTTACACATTGTCAAAACACCAGTGTGTTCCCTGTTATCCTTACAGACGATAATATTTGTAAAAATAAATAAACTAAACCATATGTCAAGAAACTTTGTTTACATTCAATCCGAAAACGTCATTTTTTATGTTTATGGCCCCTACCGTTTCTTTTCTAGTACCCGTGACTAGGATAAACTTAGTAGAGATTTCTCTCCCTTGACTAACATTTTGCAAAATCATTGTAGGTTAATCCAGTTTATAGATAAGTAATTTTCTTATTTAATTTGTGATTCTACAGTTTATATTTCCTGTTATTACAGGTATTAAGCCCACCCGACCCACACGGTGCGCGGTAAAGACCAAATCGGCCGATGTCCCATCAACTAATAACAGTAATCACGTGATATAGTATGTAATGAGGCCGGGGTCCGTACAAACAGCTGATAACACTCTGGTTATCCTGGGCCATCGTATTTCAAGTGCTTCGCTCCCACTGCTGATTGAAAAGGATCGTTAAATTTAATGATAAATTAATTGGATAAGAATTAGGAAAGTTTTATGCCTTAATGCTCAAGGGGTTTCATTATCTTACTTGGGGTTTCTCTGTTCTTTTTGCTCTAATTTCCATAACTTAGAAAGTTCATTGACAAATAAGTAGGATATGTAAATAAGAAAATGCATCTGGGAGCCGATAAAGGCTATGCATCTGGGTCAGGAAGTCTATGTCAAACGCAGTTTTACTTTGATTTTTACTGCACCTATTTTTTACATTCTCAGATTTTCATTAACTACAGATATACAGATTAAGGTTACATTCTACGTGATATAGATTACAAGTTTCGTGACATTTACACTGCAGGACTCTTCGTAAATGTCGAGATACAACGGGATATCGAGATGGTAACAGTTAGAATTAACATGTGGGTTAATGCTGGGTTTATAACTAACACGTCTTACATGTAACGCTCTGGGTACGGATTGTCCGCTGGTTTAGTATTATTGTGTTTTCTCAATTCTCAGAGTGCATACTTTTTTTGCACAGCAAACGCACATGAGCGTACAGGAGTGGACGGTTTTGTTCAGTTAGTGGCCATCATTTACAGATTGATGTGTTTCTGCGACTAGCTCTAATGCTAATTCATTCATTTTAACTGCTGAGTGGATGTTGTTTTATTTTGTTTATTCCACTTTTAATCACTATATGTATATGCCTTAGGTGGCGTAATATTTTAGAGTGGACGTTTGTCTTGTGGTGATATCGTGGTGACCGTGTGCACACTGCACAGACGCCAGACGGTATCGAGACCCGGCACCGCTAGCAGCTAGCCGTGGGACGGTCAAGGTTACACTGGTAATAACACGTTATCTTATCCAGCTACCTATTATTTATTTCACATTACCCCGTGTTATAATCAATCATCTCGGCTGTTTACACAGTACCGGTTCCCGGCCCATGAATCGCGGGGATAAATCAATAAACGGTTACTGAGTGGACAATTACCACCCAGTAATACCGAGATCATGAAAAGATTAGCGTTATTGTTGCCTCATTCCTCTGGATTATGGGAGTTGCTTTGATATTTTATTCCAACAAGTTTAATTAAAGTAGGTAATGGAGGCTATCAGCTCAATGAATATTTATTCCGATTCATTACAATTCTATATATAGTCGACTTTTACTGTAGTAAAAATCGTGTACATGTTTAGCTTTTTAGACATTCATATGTGTGGGTTAAAAAGCGAAAATGAGTTTAGTTGCGATCGCAAAAGAGTATGATCATTGTTAAATTATAGCAACTAGAAGTCTAATGTTATTTATTTGTGAAATAATGTTGATAGTTTACTAACTGATTGTAGATAACTTTATAAACTCATTATATTCTTGTAGCTAGTAACTCAACAAGCAGGGGTCATACCCTTACTCACTTGTTACTTTCACCACGTTATGGAGTGGCCATCACCTCTTAAAATGCCAAAGCCCGACATTAGGCTACATCCCTACATGGGTTTACATGTAAATGCAAGACCGTGCTTAACAAACGATTTAACTTTGACAAGATATGGGATCTGTGTGGGAAAAGCGGATAAATGAATTGTTTTGAAGATGTGTTTGAACTCAGTTTCTAATTCTTTCTGCTCAAATTTACTGCCATTCCCTGAACAATTACACATAAACATGAATCAACGATGAGTGTTTGGCCAAAAAAGGAACCTATTGTGATCTTCAAACACATCTGTCATTATTAGATCGTGATCACCTTAAATACGTATCTGTTTGAATTAGCCTTTTCATTAAAGATTAAGAAGTTAGTTTTGTCAACAAGGCAAAGTCCTATATCATAGGAATAATAAAAATATGATGTTATTTTATCATCCCAATCGACAAACAATGTCATTATGGATCGTTAATGACTATCCTAACCAAATTCATCTGATGTAATAACTGAAAAAGCTTATTACGCAATCCATTGAGAACCTACCTACCAAACTTTAGCTATTTATTTAGTAAACTTGAATTAGCATACATAATAAAATTAAAACTTGTATTATAAGGCCATAAGTTAGAAATACCGCCGTAAGTTAAAATGTATATATAGGCATAGTTTTTTCGTCATATGGGACAGTTGTAGTCAGAGGGCAACCTGAGCTACCTTCCGTTCAAGTCTCCACTTTCACTTTCATTTCCCTGTTTTCAACGTCTGTTAATAAAAACAAAGAAGAATTTTATAAAATTTAAAGTAATTTCTTTAGCACCCAGTGTATTACTTTATATTTATTTACTATCCTGTTTTAATTTATTTTAAGGCATAATATTGATATTAATTTTTTAATCACTGCATTTTTTGGTTAGGAGCCGAATATATTATTAAAAACTAAAGTTTTTTAAACACATGTCTATCGTAATACTTCCGTCTCTAACACAAACAAGTCATACGCTTACAGATTTTAAAATCAGTCCACCTCTTTAAGCTAATCCTTCCTTTCCAGTCTTGTAATTTAAATTACAAGCCCGTTAGGAAAATTATTCAAGGATCAATACTTTTATGTACGACAAAGCAAACAACGTATTTACAAATTATATTAAGGTATTAAATTTTAAATTATAAATGATAAAACAGTTTGTAAAAGGTGACAACTAACCTCTTATGTTTTTAGACTTTTGATAAACATTGAAAACATAAACAAAACAGATTTGATTACTATGACAACATAAAACTATATGATAACTATTTGACTTCATTATATTCTCCCCCACTGGGTTTTTAACTTATTGGAGAACGAAATCCCTGAGGTAGGAAGGGATTCGACGCTGTCTAGAAGGGCAACACGGAGTAGGCGTATTATGCTGACCGGAATGATCTGTTTATGGTTCTTGTCGACTGGAAACACCTTCTGAACGATTTCCATTTGGTTCTGGGTTCATTAGTGCAGGAGTGTCCAAAGGTAAAGGAATACCACCCCTTGGCCTGTGAAACTCGAGTCTGCGGTGTAAACGTCACTTGCTTCTTTGGTACCAGCGTAACAATCGATTGAGCTGCGTCCAGAATCCAGTTCGACGATGTAGGGGAATTGCCCTAGTTTATTTTTAATGGTACCATTTTGCTGGACATCTTTGTTTCCCAGGTGATTTTTTGCATGAACTCTCTTTCCCACTCGAAGAGAGCGTATGCACTTCTGGCACTTGTGCTCAATGGAATTTGTACTTTCGAATTAAGAAAAAGAGTGTCTAGTTGAATGCGTATCCTACTCTTCAAATACGATTCTGAATGAGACTAACCTGATCAGTGTCTCAGTGTCTTATAGATTTTTATACAGTGGAGAAGGATCTCAGCAGTTATCTTTTTAAGTATGAATGCTGCACTCGGCAAGGCTGTTTATGGAAGGGTGATTGGCGCAGTGAACTTCTGGACAATTCCTCATTCTTTGCAGTACCAATGGAGGTCGTCAATTTTAATCATAGCGGCATTGTCGGAATCCAGAAAGGAGGGAAACCGTGTTCGGAGGATGTGCTTTCTAGCAGTCTGATGGTTGCGCAGAGGATAGAGCGTTTCCAAGCATGCAAGCTTCTGCCCACTTAGACTTGTCATCCATTCACATAAGAACGAAATTACTCTTGAAAGGAGCGGTATAATCGATATGCACTCTCTCCCAGTTTTTTTTAACAGGCTGATCCCACGGGTGTATTGGCGCTTTCGGTGGACTGTGTCGGACCTTTGCACAAGCCTCGCAGCTTTTCAAAAGTCGCTCTATATCCTTGTCCAGACCTTCCCAATAAACATATCCTCTGGAAAGTTACTTTATCTTTGTGATTCCTAAGTGCGACATATGAAGCCCCTTGAGAATAGGTGCTTGGAGAGTTTTAGGAATTACAACTCGATCTGAACGGAAAATAATATTGCCATAAACAGTGTAGGGACCATCTTTGTGGCTGTTCTTGAGCTCGTGCAACAGGTTTTGTAACACTGGATCTTTTGCTGCTTTCTCAGAGACGTTATCTGCGGTGACCACTAAACTGGAGATTGAAAACAGGGTTGCAGCATTGAGTGTGTTGACTTCTGCGTCCAATTTCAGGAGTACTTTGCCGCCGTGGGAATTTTGAAACTTTGAAAGCTCAGGGGGCAGAGCCCTGAAGGTGGACGTACTCCAAACCCCGAAAGACATATTTGGACACCAAGGGCTTTCAAAGAACACAATAACCACAATTTTAAACCAAATTGTTTTGCCGGTACCCGTGCACAAAAATCGCCTTATTTTTTAATAAGACGATTATTATGGTACTGAGTGAAGAATGAAATGAAATGAAGTCTGTATTTTAACAGGCAAAGTTAGGGCCACAATGGCCCTTTCTTACACTTAACCTGCATGCAAATGGAGATGGATATATATCTATAGCATAATCAATAATAATAAAGCTTAAAACTACGTAAGAATGATGTATCATTTGAGTCAATTAACCTTACCTTTGATTATTATACTTATGACTGACTTACAACAGGTAGTAACTATTGAGATAAAAACTGAACAACACTCAAATGAAACATAATGCAAATTCAAGAGGAGTTAACGTTTCGCATTACAATTGAGCGACCCGTTAGCTGACTGGCCGCAGCGTCTCCGCCCTCGGCATTCCTCGTCCACTTCCTCGTGGTTTTTGCCGCCGTGGGTCGCCTCCACTCCGTGGCCGGCGCCGCGCCGCCGTGTACCGGGCCCACTCGCACCTCACCCCTGCACTCACTGCACCGGCACCTGGAATGCACGTGCTGCAATGTTGAGTCGAGACTGAAGTACCTGACTGTGAAATTGTTACACACCTCAAGAATTTCAGATCACGTGTCCCACAATGCGCTCATAAGTCTGGCAAACTTGTAGTCTAGAACATGTATTAGCAATAAATGTAAATCCGTCTAGGTCCGTAAATTCATTGCAGAGTATTTTATCTGTTTAACTGTACATGGCAATACGAATCCTATTGTGTAGTTGTATTATATATCTCATAAATTGGAGAAAATATGTTTTACGTTCACAAATCCAAGAATGAAGTAGCAGTAAATGTAAAACCATAGTGTATTGGCCATAAATTACAAATTCTGTAATTCTTTGTACAATCTATTCTATTTCCTAACTGTGGCTTAAAGTGTTGTTACGTTTTTATAATCACAGCCTATTTGGTACTTAAATTGTCTGAATATGAACCTTATAATAAGTTACGGGGAACCATAAAATCTTCATTTAATGATGTGTTTACGTCTTATAAGTACACTGCTATTTTTCAGAGATAAAAATAAATAGTGATAATTTGTCACTTTCTGTTCATTGAGGTAGAAAATTTATCTTTATTCAAAGGTATATGTTTTCTATCTTAGTGAAAGATGCCCAGAATCATATATCTAAGTGCAATGTTTTTGAATGTTTTTTGAATTGAATGGTTTTTAATGAGAATTTCAAATAGTAAGTCAGTATCAATACTAAAATCAAGGTCTGCAACGGATATGCCTATATTATGCTATCTTTCATCTACCAAAAAAAAAACTGTTTTTACAATAAAAAAACTTACTAAGAATAAGATCTTAATGTATTATAAATGTCTGCTTGGTTTCCTATTAAAAAGAACTAACAAAATGAGAAAAATATATAAATTTATTTCTTAGTCTGCGGTACTCTAGAGTCGTAATACCTTCTAAGATTGTATAGCATTGTTCACCATAAGTAGAGTGGTGAAGACTCCACAGTAATATGAAACACACTTTTATAGATAAAGTCTTTGGGATTAAGATGTAGTACACTGCTTATTTAAAACACAATATTGCATAACAGTTTCAAAAATAATAATTCACCAGGGTATTTTCCTCTTTTTTTAATTCATTAGGAGTTTACACTCAAACGCTGACGCCTCAATTTTACCTCTAGTTGGACGGATAATTCGATGTGGAGCGGCGACTGGTCCTGGTCAGCGCGAGCGCCCATCTGCTGGCTATTTATAGCAGCGGCCACACGGCGCGTGGTCGTCACATTAATACTATCAGCACACCCTGATTTACACATTCCCTGTCCTGTATAAATAATACAACCACTTAGTCTGGCCGTGTGCTATTTGTGGCGAGCAGTGAGCAGGGCGGGAGGCGGGAGCAGCAACAGCAGCATGCGGCCAGCAACACCGCTGTCCCTGCAAGGACGTCCAAGGACGGCGTCAATAAGCAATCAGTAAATCAGTAACTTCTTCTTCAGTGCCTTCTTCTGAGTGTCTCTTTAGTACCCATGTTCGATTTAGATATTAAAATAAGGACTAGTGGCGAGTGGGGATATAGCCCCTAAAATTTGATTTTTGTGCAAGTGGATATTCTATTTTAATTTACAGTTTGCCTGTTAAGGAAAATAAATATTTATGAGAGTATGAACACATGTTAACACATAAACAAAGCAGAAGCTTAAATCACATTATAAATAATCACACCTGATCATTAGTTCATGTTCATTTTAGCGAATTTCCCCTTAGGGAAGAAGCTATTACCGTAGGTGGCATGGTAAGACCTAAGCCCGAGACCATGATAACTTTTTGTTCTGAGGTCCCTAGATGCCAAAAACATTATTCGTTCAAATTTATATATATGTATATATATATATATATATATATATGTGTGTGTGTGTGTGTGTGTGTGTGTGTGTGTGTGTGTGTGTGTGTGTCCGTTACCTCGATAACTTTTGAAAGAAGCGCCCGATTTTTATGAAATTTAGCAAAAATGTGGAGAGTAACATTTATGACTTTCGAAATCCAAATCGATCAGTCTATGGGAAGGGGGTTTTATGGGGGTTTTAAATTTTCCAAAAATCTGTTTTTTGAACTTTTTACCCTAAAATATTAAAAAACTATATTTTGGTTATAGCCATTGTATAGAGCTTAAAAAAAACAATTTAGTATTTTTAATCATTAAGCTAGGTTTAGTGGTTGTGGATAAAAATAAAAATAATGTGTCCTTAAAATTTCCCATGTTAATCTTATGGGAATACGGTTTTTAGATATTCCTCAGATAATTTCAATAAAAACTCCACATTTCTTTCTACCAATCAGTATAGCTCTACAAAACAATCATTTTGGCGTTTTAATTGTTGTTTTACGTCCAACCGTTGCAGTGATATTCAAAGTGCTAAACACAGTACGTTGTCCAATGTTATCCTTATAGAGAATAAATAATACCCCCGTCGCAGCAAACCTGCGTACTCAGCGAATTTCCAATACATATATATGGGTATCACTACTACCTAGAGCCACTTACCAAGTTTCATAAAAATACATTCATTAATAAGTGATATATAGCATGTTATTTATTATCCATAAGTAATTGAGTACGCAGGTTTGCTGCAACAAGGAAGATAAGAAATGTGTTTTTTTTGCAATTATCAAAATAACTCAACCAGGTGAAGCTACATACCAAGTTTTATTAATTTAGGTTCACAACTAAGGGAGATATAAATCTTTACTTATTCTCCATATGAATAACATGGGCCGAGTATGGAGGTTTGCTGCTACCGGAAAAAATAAGAAACTTGTTTTGTGCTAATGTCAATATACCACAACTAGATGAAGCCGCATACCACGTTTCATCTATATACATACATACAAAATCGAAATATAACATTTTATTTGTTCTCCATAAGAATACCATTGAACAACTTACTGTGTTTAGCACTTTGAATATACTGCAACGGTTGGACGTAAAACAACAATTAAAACGCCAAAATGATTGTTTTGTAGAGCTAAATTGATTGGTAGAAAGAAATGTGGAGTTTTTAGTGAAATCATCCGAGGAAAATCTAAAAACCGTATTCCCATAAGATTAACATGGGAAATTTTAAGGACACATTTTTTGACTTTTCTCCACAACCACTAAACCTAGCTTAATAATTCAAAATACAGAATTGTTTGTTTTTTTAAGCTCTATAAAATGGCTATAACTAAAATCTAGTGTTTTTTTTAAATTTTAGGGTAAAAAGTTCAAAAAACAGATTTTTGGAAAATTTTAAACCCCCATAAAACCCCCTTCCCATAGACCGATCGATCTGGATTTCGAACTTAGTCATAAATGGTACTCTCCACATTTGTGCTAAATTTCATCAAAATCGGGCGCTTCTTTAAAAAGTTATCGTGGTAACGGACACACACACACACACACACACATATATATATATATATATATATATATATATATATATATATATATATATACATATATATATATATATATATATATATATATATATATATGAACGAATAGTGTTTTTGGCATCTAGGGACCTCAAAACAAAAATTTATCATGGTCTCGGGCTTAAGTCTTAGCATGCCATCCACCAACGGTAATAGCTTCTTCCCTATAGGGGAAATTCGCTAAAACTACACAATAATTCAGTTTGGAGTGTTTCTGAGTTTTTTACATTTATTTGAATAAAACACTGCATAATCACCAATACCCCCGTCGCAGCAAACCTGCATACTCAGCGAATTTCCAATGGAGATATAAAAGTCTTAATACTAGATAAAGCTACTTACCAAGTTTCATCAATATACATTCATAAATAAACGATTTATGACATTTTAATTATTTTCCATAAGAATAACATGGCAGCTGAGTATGCAGGGTTGCTGAAGCAAGGAACACGAAAAATGGATTTTTATGCTAATACCAATAACTCAACTAGGTGAAGTCATATACCAGTTTTTATTCATTTATGTTCATATTTTAGGGAGACAGCATTTAATTATTATCCATAAGAATAACATGGGGCTCAGTACGCAGGTTTGCTGCTACAAGAGCCTTTGAAAAAAATTTTTTTTTAGCAAATACCAATGCACCACAACTAGATGAAGCCGTATACCAAGTTTCATCAGTGTACGTTCATAAATAAGCGAGATATAATTTTTTTCTTTTTCTCCATAAGAATAACATTGGACAACGTACTGTGTTTAGCACTTTCAATATCTCGGTAACCAATTGACGTAGAGGAATGATCAAAATACCAAATTGTGTGTTTTTTAAGCTGAATACAATGGTAAAAACTAAAATTTGACTTTTTCCAAAATTATATGTAAAAAATTCAAAAAACCTATTTTTGGGGTACAAAGCCCCCCAAAAATACCCCTTCGGATAAAGCGATCTGGCTGGTTTTCGAACTTAAAGTCATAAATGTTCCTTTACACGTTTATACAAAATTTCATCAAAATCGGATAAGTTTTACGAGAGTTATCGTGCTCACGGACACATGTATATGTATTGTAAATTCGGTGAGTACGCAGGTTTGCTGTGACGGGGGTATTGTTTATTCATAATAATACTAGTAATATTTCCATAAGAAAATCATCGGATCTTTAATGTCCAGTGGGACTTAGGCCAGGTAATTTTAGACATTTCTGAAATACTCCCACCTTCCTTGGTCCTCAAGCTTTAAAATGAATTGTCATAAGCTATTTTGTCTTATTCTTAGCCCGATAAATTTCGTGGGGACCGATTTTCTTCTGGAATAAAATATTACGATTTTACATTGCTTTGAATGGTATTCAAGCACAAATGAAATATAGTTAATACCGTTCTTTTTCTGCTTTCTGACTCATACTTATATAAATTATTGTTTACATATTCAAAAATGATTTCCTAAAATTGACCGTTAAACATTTTATTTTTCACGGCAACTACCACACCGTGTTCTTAATAAAACGGGAAAACTATTTAACCTATCCTGTGTAAAATCTTGTTTAGCAATGATTTCTCCTTCTCATAGTTAGTTAACAATACCCCGTCGCAGCAAACCTGCGACCTCAGCGAATTTCCAATGCATATTAACATGTCCTAACATATTCCTGTCTTAACACTGCATAAAGCGCTTACCAAATTTCTTTAATATACAAATGTAAATAAGCAATATACAACATTTTAATTGTCCTCCATAAGAATAAAATGGGGAATGAGTACGCAGTTTTGCTGCTACGGGAACCATCAGTAATGTTTTTTTGCAAATAGCAATAGACCACAACCAGATGAAGCCATATACCAAGTTTCGTCAGTATACGTTCATAATAAGTGAGATATAAAATTGTTCTTACATTCTTCTTAAGAATAACATTGGAAAAAGTACTGTAATTAGCACTTTGACTATCTCTGTAACCAACTGACGTAGAGCAATGATCAAAATGCCAAATTGTGTGTTTTTTTATCCTGAATCTAATGGTGAAAACTAAAGTTTGACTTTTCAAAAGATTATATGTAAAAAGTAAAAAGAATTTGTCGTAACCCCCCCCCACCCATCAAAAAAATAAGAAAAAATACTCCCTCGGATAGATCGCTATGTCTGGGCTTCGAACTTCAAGTCATAAATGTTGCTTTACATGTATGTACCAAATGTCACCAAAATCGGACCATTTTTACGAGCGAGTTGTGCTCACGGACACACACACACAAACACACACACACACACACACACACACACACACACACACACACACACACACACACACACACACACACACACACACACACACACACACACACACACACACGGCCACTGAACTTTCTTCATCAATCCAGTGATTCACTTCGTTCTTCAATAATTATACCTATCCCACATTATACCGCCTCAGGGCAAACTGTTTTTATATTTGTTTATTTTCAATATCCTCGTTGCAGCAAACCTGCATACTCAGCGAATTTCAAATGGTACCTCACTACGTCATAAAGCTACTTACCAACTTTCATCAAAGCATATTCATAAATAAGTGAGATATGACATGTTATTTATTTTCCATAAGTAAAACATTAGGACTGAGTACGCAGGTTTGCTGCATCAAAGATAAACATATCGTTTATTATGCAAAAACCAATAAATCACCACTTAAAATAACATACCAAGTTTCACCACTATATGATCATTAACAAGCGATATATCACATGTTTCTTATTCTCCGTATGCATAACATTGTAGCTGCTGAGTACGCAGGTTTGGGCATTTTTTTTGTTATCTACACAATTTGATAAAAGTTAGATTTTTTTCAAAGGCAATTGCTTGGTTACCCAGAGTAAGTTTATTTCTCCAATCAGTTTAGAAGATTGTATGATTTAAAATGCCAACAAAGAAACCTATAATAGCATTACATTAAAAACAAATACAAAATATAAGTTAACTACCTTAATCAACTATATTTACTAACTGTTAACCATCATTAAATTATATATTTTATGTATATTTACCGTAATGTATGTTTTCGCACTTGAGTGTAAATATATGTTTAGAGATTGTAAAGACAGATCGTATTACATTCATTATCTCTAATTTACAACGTACGGTAAGTATTAAAATGCTAAAACACTGGATTTCTCCACTTAGTGGCATCAACAATGTTATAAGGATGATGCCATCTTAGATAATAAACACACAGTTTCCTCCTCACCCAAACTCACGAACATGTTTGCTTTCACAAATCCAATGGTGCACGGATGAGTCGCCCGTCAGTGTCCCCGCCCGGGGCTGCTCACTGCTTCACATCGGCCTCGCGTGTGTAAAGCATGTTTATGGCCCATGTATTGCAATTATTGCGGCTACTTAGGCGTGTTTTACTGCTAGATACGCTACCAGCTCGGGGCTGCGCAAAGAGCAGCGGCTAGTCGCATAAATATCGACAACTGATAATGAGATGACGCGGCATTACGCGGCATTAACTTGCTTCAAATCCACCGACGTGACGCTCTACACGCCGTTCACGCTACACTTTTTATGGCTGGGT
The DNA here is from genome assembly GCA_963675035.1 of Allygus modestus. Taxonomy (NCBI): domain Eukaryota; kingdom Metazoa; phylum Arthropoda; class Insecta; order Hemiptera; family Cicadellidae; genus Allygus; species Allygus modestus. The sequence continues at coordinate 257,493,175 of OY776111.1, read as the reverse complement.
CGATTCTTCAATATTGTCCATATTACTTCGGTTAGCCGGTGTCAGATCCTTAGTTGGAAAGGCTTGAACACATATCCGGTCAAAAATACTGTTACCGCTTACAGACTATAAACGTGTTTAAATTTAAATGTATGCTTAAAAATTGAGTACCGGTATGATAAAATAACAATTGAAAAATTGTTCAATAGTTCAAAGCATGTATTTCATTAGTACATTTTTATTCAATGTCATACAGTTAATGTGCATGACCACCTTTTTCAACTTTATAGTATCTAAAGGTATTACAATTCTTCCAACATGTTCTTCAATTTATGAGTTGTGGTATTCCCCTGAGCTTCAAACCCTATTGAATATACCTTTGTTAACAAGATAAATAAAGTTTTAAAATGTTGCAACAGACAACCTGAAATTCCGCGCAGTAAACCAGTTTACTTACTATCACAGGATTTGCATTTAAATGAACGAAAATGGGGAAACCAGATTACTCGATAGAGTGAACAGCTGATTACGAAGTGTTGCCGAACGTCGTCGATGTGTTAATCTCGTCAGCGACGATCGGACGTGTGTTTGGCAAGGACCAGCTGCGACTGTGCGACTGTGCGACCGTGCGACCGAGTGGGGCAAGGTTACCCGACTTCTGGCTGGGTTAGGTCAGTGAGAGTGAGAGTATGTTAGGTGTGGAGTCTCGTGCACCGAGGTTGGCAATTACACCAGATACCCGCATTAGTATTCCGGACTGATTCTAATTTCGAAATAATCACCTTTCACTCGCGATTATACCTGTGAAAAGCTTTGGTTTCATGACGCTGCTCCACGACAGTCCGCGGAAACGTGCTCGTAGTGAGCCTCTTGTAAAATATAAAAAAAGATGGATTGGACATGTTCGATTTGTTGAGCCCAAAGTTATGCGTAACAAGAGTTTTTGGTGGAGTTCCTTAATTTATTGTTAAAATGTTGTGGGTACAAGATTATTCATTTATTCGGAAACTTAGTATTTAAATGCTTGTGAATACTTGCTCTCCAGTATGTTAATCTATTTCCTCTCATCCTAGTATCTAACTAGTTATATTATTGTACCTCTTTTGATTCGTTGATTTTTTACAACCGAGTTACCTGACCTAATTTTAGGAAGGGGCTATCACAACATGGTAAACATCTGCAAAGAATCCTCCAATGTCCAAAAGTCGCTTTTCGGTTACAATAAAACGGAAGTTCATTTATAAAATATTGTTTATTGTCGAAGGATACAAATTCAAAGTAAACTACCCTGTGCTTATTTGTCAGTTAAGTTTAAAAACATATTAACACTCTTGATTCGGGGCAATAAATATAAATTTGTTTAGGGTGGATATGCAGTCTTTTTAGCAGAGTGCCGCCCAAGGCTAGGCTCATGCATATGACACGCGTCCTGCGACACAATGGCTTGTAAATACAGAAGGGAGCATTGTGATGCCAGGTGCGAGGTTGGGGCAGGATTTCGGCACTTTGGCAAGCGGAAACGCAGGGCCCGTCATGTAGCGGCCGCGGTCACTGACTCAATGGCAGTGTTTCCGGCTGTATCCAGATTCACCAATGGTTGAAGGGTCAGGCAAAACATCAGAATTCACCAACCCCAAAACAGGTAGAAAACCCCTATCTAAGTTACGCAATTCATAAAAATAACTGCAAGGAATGAGAGCTAAACGAAATATGCATTACTTAACCTATTTCACCAATGAGTTTAGTTATGTATCGGCATCAGCAAGTGGATTCCCGAAATTGGTGGAAATTGGAGCAGTGTTTTGGTGGCCTGGATTTTCTACCTGATTCGGGGTTGGTGAATTTGGATGTCTTGACCGACCCTCAAACCATTGGTGAATTTGGATACGGCCGTGTTCCCACTTCGCGGTAATAAATTCACGTAATCCTTTAAAAAACCTCTATTTCATCATGAAAAAACCTCTTAAAAAACCTCTTCATCTACCATGAAATATACCCTAACATATTCCACATTTACCCTTAATTAATATAACATATATTTTGTGCTTGGTATTAATTAGTTTATGATCAAGTATACTTGTTGAATCTCTTTGTATTCTTTGGTGTTAAATTCCAAAGTATTTAAACATATTTGGCCATTTTACAACTATCATTACTTTATTATTTACACACGTAAAAATATACATATTTTGGTTCCATCGTTATTTTTCTATAGTTAGTTATAACTTTGTAAACCACACCATAGGCTATGTTCTCTCCGCCGTTCAACTCCGGCGTTATAACAGTCTATCTGGTGTACTGTTTCTCAACACCATAGGCTATGTTCTCTCCGGCGTTCAACTCCGGCGTTATAACAGTCTATCTGGTGTACTATTTCTCAACACCATAGGCTATGTTCTCTCCGCCGTTCAACTCCGGCGTTATAACAGTCTATCTGGTGTACTATTTCTCAACACCATAGGCTATGTTCTCTCCGGCGTTCAACTCCGGCGTTATAACAGTCTATCTGGTGTACTGTTTCTCAACACCATAGGCTATGTTCTCTCCGGCGTTCAACTCCGGCGTTATAACAGTCTATCTGGTGTACTGTTTCTCAACACCATAGGCTATGTTCTCTCCGCCGTTCAACTCCGGCGTTATAACAGTCTATCTGGTGTACTATTTCTCAACACCATAGGCTATGTTCTCTCCGGCGTTCAACTCCGGCGTTATAACAGTCTATTTTGTATACTGTTTCTCAACACCATAGGCTATGTTCTCTCCGCCGTTCAACTCCGGCGTTATAACAGTCTATCTGGTGTACTATTTCTCAACACCATAGGCTATGTTCTCTCCGGCGTTCAACTCCGGCGTTATAACAGTCTATCTGGTGTACTATTTCTCAACACCATAGGCTATGTTCTCTCCGGCGTTCAACTCCGGCGTTATAACAGTCTATCTGGTGTACTGTTTCTCAACACCATAGGCTATGTTCTCTCCGCCGTTCAACTCCGGCGTTATAACAGTCTATCTGGTGTACTGTTTCTCAACACCATAGGCTATGCCCTCTCCGCCGTTCAACTCCGGCGTTATAACAGTCTATTTTGTATACTGTTTCTCAACACCATAGGCTATGTTCTCTCCGCCGTTCAACTCCGGCGTTATAACAGTCTATCTGGTGTACTATTTCTCAACACCATAGGCTATGTTCTCTCCGGCGTTCAACTCCGGCGTTATAACAGTCTATCTGGTGTACTGTTTCTCAACACCATAGGCTATGTTCTCTCCGGCGTTCAACTCCGGCGTTATAACAGTCTATCTGGTGTACTGTTTCTCAAAACCATAGGCTATGTTCTCTCCGCCGTTCAACTCCGGCGTTATAACAGTCTATCTGGTGTACTATTTCTCAACACCATAGGCTATGTTCTCTCCGGCGTTATAACAGTCTATCTGGTGTACTGTTTCTCAACACCATAGGCTATGTTCTCTCCGCCGTTCAACTCCGGCGTTATAACAGTCTATTGGTATAATGTTTCTCAACACCATAGGCTATGTTCTCTCCGCCGTTCAACTCCGGCGTTATAACAGTCTATCTGGTGTACTTTTTCTCAACACCATAGGCTATGTTCTCTCCACCGTTCAACTCCGGCGTTATAACAGTCTATCTGGTGTACTGTTTCTCAACACCATAGGCTATGTTCTCTCCGCCGTTCAACTCCGGCGTTATAACAGTCTATCTGGTGTACTGTTTCTCAACACCATAGGCTATGTTCTCTCCGGCGTTCAACTCCGGCGTTATAACAGTCTATCTGGTGTACTCTTTCTCAACGCCATAGGCTATGTTCTCTCCGCCGTTCAACTCCGGCGTTATAACAGTCTATCTGGTGTACTGTTTCTCAACACCATAGGCTATGTTCTCTCCGCCGTTCAACTCCGGCGTTATAACAGTCTATCTGGTGTACTGTTTCTCAACACAATAGGCTATGTTCTCTCCGCCGTTCAACTCCGGCGTTATAACAGTCTATTGGTATACTGTTTCTCAACACCATAGGCTATGTTCTCTCCGCCGTTCAACTCCGGCGTTATAACAGTCTATCTGGTGTACTTTTTCTCAACACCATAGGCTATGTTCTCTCCGCCGTTCAACTCCGGCGTTATAACAGTCTATCTGGTGTACTGTTTCTCAACACCATAGGCTATGTTCTCTCCGCCGTTCAACTCCGGTGTTATAACAGTCTATCTGGTGTACTGTTTCTCAATTTCTCGTTGAAACTCTTTCTAAAAATATGATTGTTATGAACGCATTTTATGGCTGACAACCCATCATAGATGTTTTTGAAGTATTATGAATTTAACAGTTTTTTTCACAAAATTTACCAAGGATTGTAATACAGTACAATTGTGCATAGCTAAGTGTATTTCCAAATAAGGTCGTCCACAATATTCCACATGATATTCCACATTATCCCACGATCCAATTTTACCTAATGGGAGGTTAAACTATGCCTAAAACGGCACGAAAATCCCTCAAGTGGAAACACTTAAACAGAGTGTTTTTTTATTCCCGCCTCACAGCTTTCTTTTCACGGATTGTAATTGGGGTTTGGCCACACGAGACAATATTCTAAAGAAGCGAACCAGTTGCATAAACACTGAGGGTGTGAAGGTTAACTTCGTCAGAAAACGTCATCTGTTCTGGTTGAGAAGTTTATAGCAATTGCATCTAAATTGTTATGCATATAAGTTGATCTGTTTCGAGTCTTTAAAACGTTTATTTTCCCAATACATAAATACATTCTGTAGATACATAATTGTTAAAAAATATAATAAATAAAGTAAGGTATTATTATAAATGATTGACTAAAAGCATATGACTCTAAGATGGCCGTACTTCTTTCCAAAAATATTGAATTTGTGTATATAAAAGAATAATTGTGCTTATTTTCAATTGAGTGGCAATGCCTGCGTAGGAGTATACACTACTACCTAAATACTGTTTTTGCGGTTACGAAAATATAAAAAAGAACAGGATCCCAGCAAATTTCTTCCACATTCCAACTCTTTAGAAAAGTTAACTATCTTATCCATTTCAGAGATTTGTGATTTTTTCAGTTTATAACATTGTAATTCTTTAAAATTGTGTTTGGTTTTTTTAATGTAATTGAATCAATTATTACCTTCATGTTATTCTTAAGGGAAAACGAAATTTGGGGACGGCCTGTGCTGTTAAGAATGAAAGTATAGAAAACCTGAAAACTATATTGTTCAACTACGGATAAAGGCTATGTTTTAGCGAATTTCCCCTATAGGGAAGAAGCTATTACCGTAGTCGGCATGGTAAGACCTAGGCCCGGGACCATGATAACTTTTCGTTTTGAGGTCCCAGACCCCAAAAACACCATTCGTTCGAAACTGTATGTATATGTATATGTGTGTGTGTGTGTGTGTGTGTGTGTTTGTGTGTGTGTGTGTGTGTGTGTGTGTGTGTGTGTGTGTGTGTGTGTGAGTGTGTGTGTGTGTGTGTGTGTGTGTGTGTGTGTGTGTGTGTGTGTGTGTGTGTGTGTGTGTGTGTGTGTGTGTGTGTGTGTGTGTGTGTGTGTGTGTGTGTGTGTCCGTGGTTGCGATAACTCTCGTGAAAAAGGTCCGATTTTGATTAAATTTGGTACAAACGTGTAAAGCAGCATTTATGACTTAAGTTCGAAAACCAGACAGTTATAACAGTCTATCTGGTGTACTGTTTCTCAACACCATAGGCTATGTTCTCTCCGGCGTTCAACTCCGGCGTTATAACAGTCTATCTGGTGTACTATTTCTCAACACCATAGGCTATGTTCTCTCCGCCGTTCAACTCCGGCGTTATAACAGTCTATCTGGTGTACTATTTCTCAACACCATAGGCTATGTTCTCTCCGGCGTTCAACTCCGGCGTTATAACAGTCTATCTGGTGTACTGTTTCTCAACACCATAGGCTATGTTCTCTCCGGCGTTCAACTCCGGCGTTATAACAGTCTATCTGGTGTACTGTTTCTCAACACCATAGGCTATGTTCTCTCCGCCGTTCAACTCCGGCGTTATAACAGTCTATCTGGTGTACTATTTCTCAACACCATAGGCTATGTTCTCTCCGGCGTTCAACTCCGGCGTTATAACAGTCTATTTTGTATACTGTTTCTCAACACCATAGGCTATGTTCTCTCCGCCGTTCAACTCCGGCGTTATAACAGTCTATCTGGTGTACTATTTCTCAACACCATAGGCTATGTTCTCTCCGGCGTTCAACTCCGGCGTTATAACAGTCTATCTGGTGTACTATTTCTCAACACCATAGGCTATGTTCTCTCCGGCGTTCAACTCCGGCGTTATAACAGTCTATCTGGTGTACTGTTTCTCAACACCATAGGCTATGTTCTCTCCGCCGTTCAACTCCGGCGTTATAACAGTCTATCTGGTGTACTGTTTCTCAACACCATAGGCTATGCCCTCTCCGCCGTTCAACTCCGGCGTTATAACAGTCTATTTTGTATACTGTTTCTCAACACCATAGGTAAGGTTCTCTCCGCCGTTCAACTCCGGCGTTATAACAGTCTATCTGGTGTACTATTTCTCAACACCATAGGCTATGTTCTCTCCGGCGTTCAACTCCGGCGTTATAACAGTCTATCTGGTGTACTGTTTCTCAACACCATAGGCTATGTTCTCTCCGGCGTTCAACTCCGGCGTTATAACAGTCTATCTGGTGTACTGTTTCTCAAAACCATAGGCTATGTTCTCTCCGCCGTTCAACTCCGGCGTTATAACAGTCTATCTGGTGTACTATTTCTCAACACCATAGGCTATGTTCTCTCCGGCGTTATAACAGTCTATCTGGTGTACTGTTTCTCAACACCATAGGCTATGTTCTCTCCGCCGTTCAACTCCGGCGTTATAACAGTCTATTGGTATAATGTTTCTCAACACCATAGGCTATGTTCTCTCCGCCGTTCAACTCCGGCGTTATAACAGTCTATCTGGTGTACTTTTTCTCAACACCATAGGCTATGTTCTCTCCACCGTTCAACTCCGGCGTTATAACAGTCTATCTGGTGTACTGTTTCTCAACACCATAGGATATGTTCTCTCCGGCGTTCAACTCCGGCGTTATAACAGTCTATCTGGTGTACTCTTTCTCAACGCCATAGGCTATGTTCTCTCCGCCGTTCAACTCCGGCGTTATAACAGTCTATCTGGTGTACTGTTTCTCAACACCATAGGCTATGTTCTCTCCGCCGTTCAACTCCGGCGTTATAACAGTCTATCTGGTGTACTGTTTCTCAACAAAATAGGCTATGTTCTCTCCGCCGTTCAACTCCGGCGTTATAACAGTCTATTGGTATACTGTTTCTCAACACCATAGGCTATGTTCTCTCCGCCGTTCAACTCCGGCGTTATAACAGTCTATCTGGTGTACTGTTTCTCAACACCATAGGCTATGTTCTCTCCGCCGTTCAACTCCGGTGTTATAACAGTCTATCTGGTGTACTGTTTCTCAATTTCTCGTCGAAACTCTTTCTAAAAATATGATTGTTATGAACGCATTTTATGGCTGACAACCCATCATAGATGTTTTTGAAGTATTATGAATTTAACAGTTTTTTTCACAAAATTTACCAAGGATTGTAATACAGTACAATTGTGCATAGCTAAGTGTATTTCCAAATAAGGTCGTCCACAATATTCCACATGATATTCCACATTATCCCACGATCCAATTTTACCTAATGGGAGGTTAAACTATGCCTAAAACGGCACGAAAATCCCTCAAGTGGAAACACTTAAACAGAGTGTTTTTTTATTCCCGCCTCACAGCTTTCTTTTCACGGATTGTAATTGGGGTTTGGCCACACGAGACAATATTCTAAAGAAGCGAACCAGTTGCATAAACACTGAGGGTGTGAAGGTTAACTTCGTCAGAAAACGTCATCTGTTCTGGTTGAGAAGTTTATAGCAATTGCATCTAAATTGTTATGCATATAAGTTGATCTGTTTCGAGTCTTTAAAACGTTTATTTTCCCAATACATAAATACATTCTGTAGATACATAATTGTTAAAAAATATAATAAATAAAGTAAGGTATTATTATAAATGATTGACTAAAAGCATATGACTCTAAGATGGCCGTACTTCTTTCCAAAAATATTGAATTTGTGTATATAAAAGAATAATTGTGCTTATTTTCAATTGAGTGGCAATGCCTGCGTAGGAGTATACACTACTACCTAAATACTGTTTTTGCGGTTACGAAAATATAAAAAAGAACAGGATCCCAGCAAATTTCTTCCACATTCCAACTCTTTAGAAAAGTTAACTATCTTATCCATTTCAGAGATTTGTGATTTTTTCAGTTTATAACATTGTAATTCTTTAAAATTGTGTTTGGTTTTTTTAATGTAATTGAATCAATTATTACCTTCATGTTATTCTTAAGGGAAAACGAAATTTGGGGACGGCCTGTGCTGTTAAGAATGAAAGTATAGAAAACCTGAAAACTATATTGTTCAACTACGGATAAAGGCTATGTTTTAGCGAATTTCCCCTATAGGGAAGAAGCTATTACCGTAGTCGGCATGGTAAGACCTAGGCCCGGGACCATGATAACTTTTCGTTTTGAGGTCCCAGACCCCAAAAACACCATTCGTTCGAAACTGTATGTATATGTATATGTGTGTGTGTGTGTGTGTGTGTTGTGTGTGTGTGTGTGTGTGTGTGTGTGTGTGTGTGTGTGTGTGTGTGTGTGTGTGTGTGTGTGTGTGTGTGTGTGTGTGTGTGTGTGTGTGTGTGTGTGTATGTGTGTGTGTGTGTGTGTGTGTGTGTGTGTGTGTGTGTGTGTGTGTGTGTGTGTCCGTGGTTGCGATAACTCTCGTGAAAAAGGTCCGATTTTGATTAAATTTGGTACAAACGTGTAAAGCAGCATTTATGACTTAAGTTCGAAAACCAGACAGATCGACCTATCCGAAGGGGTATTTTGGGGGGGTTGTGTACCCCAAAAATAGGTTTTTTTGGTTTTTCACATATAATATTTGAAAAAGTTAAATTTGATTTTTTTCATTGGAATCAGCTTAAAAAGACGCACAATTTGGTGTTTTAGTCATTGCTCTACGTCAATTGGTTACTGAGATATTGAAAGTGCTAAACACAGTACGTTGCCCAATGTTATTCTTATAACATAAGAATAACATGGAGGATAAGAAAAATTGTATATCTCGCTTATTTATCAACTTATCCAGACGAATCTTGGTATATTGCTTCACTTCATTGTGGTCTATTGATATTTACACAAAAACCCATTTTTTGGCTGATAGTTCCCGTAGCAGCAAACCTGCATACTCAGCCCCATGTTATTCTTAAGGAGAATAAGTAACGTGTTATCTTGTTTAATTATGAACATAAATTAATAGAACTTAGTATGTGGCTTTACCTAGTTAAGTTATATTGATACTTTATAAAAACCCATTTTTAGTGTTCCTTATTTCAGCAAACCTGCATACTCAGCCGCCATGTTATTCTTATGGAGAATAATTAAAATGTCATAAATCGTTTATTTATGAATGTATATTGATGAAACTTGGTATGTGGCTTTATGTGGTATTGAGACAAATTTATATGTATTTGAAATTCGCTGAGTATGCAGGTTTATTGCTACGGTTTTTTTTCTATCTCAATCGTCAAAATCGGTTTGGAAAGACGGAGGATTTCTGATTACTAAAATTGCCTCAGGCTATTATACATATATAATATAATATAGTGTACTATGCGGAGATGATTTCATGACCAGCAAACACAGGTGAGGGTAAATTTTCCTCCTACACTGTTCCTACAATATTTATTCACACCGCTAACCAAGAAACTATCAATGCTATGTAATGGTGCAGCTATGATCAAATCTTGCAATATAACAACTACATCACTCTATTCAATGGCCAAGGTAAGCGAGGTTTATGGAGGAGTAAGTTCTCCTGAACCCCTTTGTTTACTTGCACGCCATCAAGTCGTCTCCGTGCAGTGCTATAGCTTGCCTCTCAAAACCCAGATGTTTATAACATGCCAGAAACTGTTACCTGCGGTGATAATACAATCAACAAATTGATATCCGTGGCCGAAACTCTAATTACCCTCGGGGCGAAGCCCAAAGAGATTTTTGAAACTCGATTATGCCTATATGTAGACCATATCAGTTAGCTACCTTAATACAAATTTGAAACTCAATCGGTTCAGGAACTTTGCGAAACGAAACATCGATGACGACACTACCTTACGCTAGGCTATGGACGGATTATGGTGTATTGGCATGAACTCTCCATCTGTCTATGTCGGGAAAACCAGCGTCATTCGTCAGTTTTATTAGTGGAGAGTAATTACGATTTCCAGTTTCACCATTTTCACCTTGAATCTAAAAACTCTAATTTGATTTATTTTGTTGTTTTTGTTATTGTTTCCTTTCTGTTAGTTAGATTCTCTCGGTCTCCCGGGATGTAAGGAAGCCCAAAGATCAACTGTTGACCAGGATTCGGCGGAACCCTTTACGCTGTTACAGCGTCGTAGACAATCATAGGCAGCGGACTTTGCAGCTTGAAAGTTTCTTCCCCTCGCACCAGTAAAAATGTTCATACATTTTCAAAAATAATATAACACGACAAGCATGAGACTTTCTGAGATAAAAACTATAATCAACATATATATAGCAAACGATTATGGACGTAGTTCCTTCCCCAATGGCCTATATAAGGTGGGTAAAACCATTATATAAAGAACTTAAATTCAGTAGTTGAATTGCTTTGAATTGCAGGAGTTAAGCAACTGCAGTAGGCTAAACTTACACTCGACGTTATCATATTACGTTCCCCCCGATATGCCGTCATGAAATGTGCAAAACGTAAGTAAAATATGCAAATCGCGAACTTACCACACGTATAAATAGTCAAACCCGGTGTAGAGGTAATAAATATCGAAGTTAATAAGTGCTTGCCGGACAGCATGTACGCTGTACATAGTCACGATAGCGCGCATTAGCATGGGCTTCAAGCCGTGTGTTTTACAAGAATGTGCATAATTATGCGCGAGTCGAGTCATAATAGAGAGATCACGCGCCACCGAGCATGAGCGACCGACCAACAAGTCTCCAATGCAAATTATTAAGGTTGACGTTGTGTATGAATGTGAAGCTAACCCCATTATAACAATGGGCTTCAAACGGCTTTAAATCTCGCCATGCCTCGGGATAAATAATTTATTGACTACCTGATTTGTTTATTTTATAACAATATTTACATAGGATAATCAGCACCAATTCTTGGAAATATTTGAACAATAAATTGTCTCATTGGTGGATGCAAAAACCCCCTATAACATAAACCGGTCTACCGGTTGTACAGTATTTATTCATCAGTAAAACCTTTGACAAATCATTAGAAACGTTTCAAGTACATCCCCTCCCCGGCTTTAAAAAGGTAGTCTTGAGATATGAATTTATATATGTGTGTACAAACCTCCACTCACCACTGTGAACATGTGTGGATAGAAAAGTTTAACTAAACAAACTATAAATAGTATCGTCCAGGGAGCCCTTTTAGCGCCAGGTTCACCCCTCAGAATAAATACATTAAAGTGTCAGCTAATTAAAAATATTAGAAAAATTATCGAACGAGTTTAATCATTATTCTAATAACTATTAATAAATATGCTGTTGACGTTCAAGATTCTTCAGAGACATTTTTCAATGAATTAATGATCACTCCCCTCCCCTCCCGCCCCTGCGCCGGCGCCGGTTGTGGAAAGTTCTTCATTGCATTGACTCGACCTATTTGGGATAGGTGCATGTTCATACTTTGGGTTATTTAATATGGTAAAGACATTTTTCAGAAAGCTGTAATTTTGAGTTGTGCATGATTTTGTTGCATTATGTCTCATAATACTCAGGTAATAGTGTGGTTAGATGATCGTTGGTAAAAATAAATTAAACTAGTAAATTATTGCAAGCTCGATTTTTTTTAATACATAAAAGTAAGTATATCCTTTATAAGTGTTCAGCAGATACAAACATGTAATAATCTTGCTTATGACGTCGATGGTTTTATACAATATTGTAGAGTCTTTAATATAACTACTAAATATGTCGTAAGATAAATATAAGTTGAAGGTATGAATCTTAAACTATTTCCGTTTAATATTTGTGTTTCGCCGGAATGGAAAGCGAAGTTTTAATTTATTGAGTAAAATTAACACATTTCTTCAGAAAAAGATTTCTCATAATAGTTGTATGCACTCGAATCCTAAATTACTTTCCTTGTCCATCGTCTGTTCAGACCGCGGGATATTAAATCACTGACCACTTGTCTTTAAATATTAAAATAACAATACACAAAAGCAGAATATTGTCTGTTCCGATGCCAATTGGCAATCAATAGGCAATACAACTGTGTGTTTTTGTTGTTGTTTTTTGTTTTACTTTAGTAAATGTTATTACTGTTTTTGTATTGTTTTGCCAATATAACTAAAACAGCCAAATAATAATATAAACGAAAGTAGATTGTATTGACAGTGAATACTACAAATCAAATGAATCACTTTATTGTTTTTAGCGAATTTCCCCTATAGGGAAGAAGCTATTACCGTGGGTGGCGTGGTAAGACTTAAGCCCGAGACCATGATAACTTTTCGTTTTGAGGTCCCCAGACGCCAAAAACACTATTCAATCAAATTTATAAATATGTATATATATATATATATATATGTCCGTTACCGCGATAACTTTTGAAAGAAACACCCGATTTTGATGACATTTGGCACAAATGTGGAGAGTAGCATTTATGACTTTAAGTACGAAAACCAGATTGATCGCACTATGAGAAGGGGGTTTTATGGGGGTTTACAATTTTCCAATAATCGTTTTTTTTTTGCAAATTTGACCCCGAAATGTTAAAAACACTGAATTTTGGTTATAACCATTTTATAGAGCTTAAACAACAAATAGTTTAGTATTTTAAATCATTAACCTAGGTTAAGTGGTTGCGGAGAAAATCCAAAAAAACGTGTCCCATGTTAATCTTATGGGAAAAAGGTTTTTAGATTTTTCTCAGATAGTTTTACTAAAAACTTCACATTTCTGTTTATTAATGTGTTTAGCTCAACAAAACAAACATGTTGGTGTTTTAATCGTTGTTCTACGTCCAACCATTGCAGAGATATTCAAAGTGCTAAACAGTACGTTGTCCAATGTTATCCTTATGGAGAATAAATAAAATTCTATATCTCGATTATTTATGAATGTATATTGGTTAAACTTGGTATGTGGCTTCAACTAGTTGTGGTATATTGATACTAGCACAAAAAACAAGTTTTTTGTTGATAGTCCCCGTAGCAGCAAACCTACATACTCGGCCCCCATGTTATTCATATGGAGAATAAGTAAAGTTGTATATCTCCCTTAATTATGAACCTACATTAAGAGAACTTGGTATGTAGCTTTACCTGGTTCAGTTGTATTGATAATTGCAAAAAAAACACATTACTTATCTTCCTTGTTGCAGCAAACCTGCATCCTCAACCCTAATGTTATTCTTATGGAGAATAAATAAAATGCTATATATCACTTATTTATGAATGTATTTTTGTGAAACTTGGTAAATAGCACTATGTAGTAGTGAGTCACATATATATGCACTGGAAATTCTCTGAGTACGCAGGTTTGCTGTGACGGGGGTATTGTGATTATATTAGTAGTCAGAGAGTTGTTCTCCTCCACTTTATCGTAGATGATCACCGACCGCAAGATTACGGCACTCTCCTGTAGTTTCGGTAACAATCTGGAGTCGCGGAGGTCTTCAATTAGCCGAGTGAGGTCGTGTTTTGGCCAAGGACTCCCTGATTGATCATAATCATTACATCGGCCATTGTTGCGCTTTGATGGAGACAAGCTGATGAAAACGTGGTCAGTATAACTTCATAATATAAACTAGTAGGTGCCCGTCGAATAAAATATTAAGTTTGGCAGACCCGTAGGACCAATCCGTTTGGTACCCTGTAGGAACAATCACCAACAATGAAATACTTAACTTAAAATATGGCAAATTATGAAAATTCACTTATATATATGTTAGTAACATAACCAAATACCTAGGTTAACACATTATTCCATTGGCAATTCTTGCTACTTGCTTCACAAGTTATATAACTATCGTTTTGTGAAACTATATATACGAATTTGACTTAGAAATTTGTATATGGCCGCCATTTTGAAATTTATTATAAAAGAATTACCATAACTTTTTTATTTATTAACCGATTTTTACAGTAAAAATGTCATTAGATTTGGATTACAAAGTGCTTTAAATTTTATTTCTTGTAAAATTTTGTTTTAGTTGCTATTTTTCATGGAATTTGACTTTGAAAAATTTAAATGGCCGCCATTTTGAAATTTTATAAGGTAAATAAAAGTTGTTTTTTGGAAAATGTTAAAACCCAGAAACTTAAACTTTATACCAAGTTTCAAAAAAATATCTCGAAGGGTTTTTGAATTATTAATTATTTTCAAAAAAATACAAAATGGCGGATTACGACTAAACTAATCCGAAATCGCAAAAATGTTACTGTACATTTTTCGACTTGTTTTTGTATGTAGAATCCGGTTCTGCATAGCGCGCTACGCATTTTTGTGACACCCTGTATATCAAGTTGTTAGCGACCCTTCAAAGTATTTTTAAGAGGTTTCGATAGGAACTTCTATGGTAGTCCCAGACTTAAGTTTCACCGTGCGGGTCATGCTAATAGTTCACTTTTCTACAGGAAATTCACTAATAAATAAAAAAAATCACAGAACTGGGATTATAATCAGCTGTTTTTTGTAAACAATACATACTATAAATCCTGCCAAAATGGTTTGTAGACACTTAAATTTTGCATCATTTAACAAACTTAAAAGGAGAAAATTAACCATCTGACAATTTTGGGGAGTATCGGAATGTTTTAGCTTCAAATTGGTATAAATTCCATGACCACACGTTACCTGGTTTTATCAAACTATGGCCGAGTTCCTGGTAAAAAACTATCCCATATGAATAACATGGGAAGATTTTAGGACTTTATACTTTATATCATTAAACAAACTTAAAAAGGAGAAATTATAAATCTGACAATTGGAGAGTATCGGAATGTTTAAGCTACAAATTGGTACAAATTCCATGACGACAAGTTGCCTGGTTTTCTCAAACTATGGCCGAGTTCCTTCAAAAATACTTCCTAGTTGGCCGAAAACGAAATTCTTAGCTAATTAATATATAAGATAGCTTTCTGCAGTCATCGAAAACTTAAAAGCAACTTTAATTGCTAAAGGTAACATCGCACATTTATACTGGTAACATCGCATATTTATACTTTACCGCATAACCTACCGGTTCTATTTACCAGTTAGTTGTTATAATCTTTTTGATTTAATTTGAAATTCCGTCAGCCGAATGTTACAAATTTCAAGTTTCAAATAAGTTGTCATGTGGTTAAGAACTGACAATCGATTTCTGAGGTTCAAAAACCCAGGTTTCCAAATGTTAAGCAAATCCTTCCGAGATTCAAGTTGTAGGCATGCTTGCAGACTTTGCTCTTTCGAGTATAGATATACGATTTGAAGTTTAAAACAATACTATTAACTGCTCGTCGAAATTCGACGGATACATAATTAAAGCTGAGTATTCCCCTTGTAGGAAAAGTTGCGAACAATGAAATACTTGTAGTTTATCCTAGTTTCGCACAATATGACCCACTACTTTACTCTTTTTAAGTTAAATACAACATTAGAAACAAAACAGAACAGACAATTTACATCGCCTATAGTTTAAATAGTTTTGCTTCAAGTGTTAGCGGTCAACGCAAAATAATGAAATGGAAAGGTAAAAAAATGTGAATTCAACGACTATTAAGTAAAGATGTATATACATTGCTACATTTCGCCAGAGAAAGCAGAATATGAATTATAATAAAAGTATAGATGGTCAGTTAAAATTGTATTTCGTAGACTTTTAGCATCACTTTCAAGAGTATATATGAGTTTACTAAGGTATATGTCTGCGTGACATAATGTTTTTATTTTACTTAACAAAATAACGTCTATTGCAGCACTTTGTGAAAATGAATAGCCACACAATCTGTATTATTAAAATAATTTATTGATTGTTATGCTACGATCTTCACACTTTTAAAAAGTTATTATAGAAATACTGCCATTATTGGCCCGTAAAAATTACGGGTTAAAAAACTAAAGAAATATAGTTCATTAATAAATTTACTGGCTTAATTTTGCTCTTTAAAAATTTATATTTAGAACGCAAATCTTGAATTGCATGTAAAAAAATGGGAATCCCCCGTGCAAAATTGAAAGGTATTATTGTAATAATTCCTTACATATTGCATATTAAAATATTCATTATAACGTGTCAAAATTCTTAAAGTATCTTTTAACGAAATACTTCATGCATGCAAAATAGCCCAACAAGATTTTCAATAGTTTAGTTTAAACTTGGTTAAAGTAAGTTTAGTTTTGGATATTGAATCAGATTCATTTTGGTGTCACTTCAAACTAAATTTTGTTTCTTAAAAACTGTAGTTAAATGTTATAAAACGTTTAAAAGTTTGTTCATCGGACTCATTTTTTTATAAAAATTAACAATTTTTATTGTTTCTTAATCAAAATTTAAATAGAGCCTCAGTTTACATATTTACCAAAATATAGATTATATCAACCGTCTTAACTTTTTACCTTCGCATTTTACCATCAATAAAACATAACCTCTCCTATTTTTAATTGTATTTCTGACATTAATCATGTTTTTTTATACTGGTACAAAAATTGCACTTTAGGCTTTCATTATTATTTACAAAAACCTTTTAATTCAACTTTACACAAAACAAAAAAAATACACAAATTACAAAATAACTACAATTCCAGTAGTGAACCGCTAGAATGCCGCCCTGCTGTCATATTCTCTGAGACACAGGATTTATCAAAAGAAAATCGTCTACTTCTGCTTCCATTGTCAGTGTTAAAACACAATTTTTCCGCAGGAGTTAAAGTAAAACAAAACCTGTAATATAAATAGAAAATATAGAATTCATAAATCTGAATTGATCTTTGTTGATATTTAGTATATTACAGTATAATAAACTCTAATCCCATTCGCATAATATAATTTTTGTTCCTTATTGCCTGTAAATGCCAATCCTAAACCTGAATTTAATTGATAATAGTTGTCTCCTTTGTTTACAAAACAACCTTAACTTTACTCAGTTGTTGTATTGAATTTAGATGCAAAGTTTGGAGATTGGAAGTTCTTATTCTCCATAAGAATAACGTTGGGAGCTGATTACGCAGGTTTGCTGCTACGGGAACCATCAGAAAAAATAGTTTGTTGTGTAAATATCAATAGAACCAACAATATGAAGCAATATACCAAGTTTCTTCAAGACAAGTTAATAAATAAGCGAGATATACAATTTTTCTTATTCTACATAAGAATAACCCTGGACAACGTACTGTGTTTAGCACTTTCAACATCTCTGTAACCAATTGACACAGAGCCTTAAAAATCGGTTTATATTTTTAAATACTTTGCTTATTCCGAATTTTCAGGTTTCCAACCCCTGTTTGGACAAATCATCTAGACATTTTTCGTAACACTGACAGACCACTAACCGAAGTGTACTTGTGGTAAAAGTCTAGACTTTCTGCACCTGCATCAAGGCTAAAGCTACAGAGGTACAGCTGAATACCGGCTATACCGTACTGAGTTTAATACCCGCACGTTTACCCTCGGCGGAACATAATTTTCTTCTACCGCACGAAAAGAAAGGCATCGACTGGAGGCAAAAAGGCAAATTAGAAGGCTTTCGATGTACATGGTCATTTTGAAAATTAATTTTTGGTGGAGGATGGAGTACAACTGGGACCTGGGATTACGTATCACGGCTAGTCGGGGGCCATACTCCACACAAATAACACTGACCTAAACCAGGATGCGGGCTAAGTCTTTGCAATTTTGATGCCATCCAGAAGAGGATTCAACCCTGAGGGCGTAAGCCTGAAGTAAGCCTAGCCTGATGCCATGAGACTTCCCAGGTTAGAGTCCAAAATATTAGAGGACGTTTTTCAGTGGGGAGACCACGTCTGGTCTGAGTCCCACACTCCCAGGCTGGCCCCTTGTCAGCATAAAACATGATTCCATACCATCCTCAAAAAAGGCCAAAGAGACAGCACGTCTAGAGTAAATAAATGACAGTTGAAGTTGTTGGGTGAGAGTACTTGAGTGATGATGCGGCGTGTAAAGCAAGAGCACAGCAAAACTAAGTGTACAATGACAGTTGCAGTGTTTGAGTGCTAAAGATGTCCTTGGTTCTGAAGTGGCGTAAGAAGTAATGTAACAGCAAACTTGGGGGTATATGCATGGCAATTGAAGAAGATTGTACGTGCTACGAACGTGCTGAGATCTGTTGCGGCATGGGAGTGGGAAATAGTGCATCGCAATCTTGGTGTACAGCAATGACAGTTAAAACTGTTATATACTAAGGGGGGCTGGGTCCTGAAATGGCGTGGGAAGTAGTGCCACAGCAAACGTGGGGCTACGGCAATGGCATTAAAGCTGGGTGCTGATGCCGCGTAGGACGGAGTGGCACAGCCAATCTGGGTGTACACCAATGACTGTTAAAGCTGTTAAATACTAAGGTGGGCTGGGTTCTGAAGTGGTGTGGGAAGTAGTGGCACAGCAAACGTGGGGCTACAGCAATGACATTAATGCTGGGTGCTGATGCCGCGTAGGATGGAGTGGCACAGATAATCTGGATGTACAGCAAAGACTGTCAAAACTGTTAAATACTAAGGTGGGCTGGGTTCTGAAGTGGCGTGGGAAGTAGTGGCACAGCAAACGTGGGGCTACAGCAATGACATTAAAGCTGGGTGCTGATGCCGCGTAGGATGGAGTGGCACAGACAATCTGGATGTACAGCAAAGACTGTTAAAACTGTTAAATACTAAGGTGGGCTGGGTTCTGAAGTGGCGTGGGAAGTAGTGGCACAGCAAACGTGGGGCTACAGCAATGACATTAAAGCTGGGTGCTGATGCCGCGTAGGATGGAGTGGCACAGACAATCTGGATGTACAGCAAAGACTGTTAAAACTGTTAAATACTAAGGTGGGCTGGGTTCTGAAGTGGCGTGGGAAGTAGTGGCACAGCAAACGTGGGGCTACAGCAATGACATTAAAGCTGGGTGCTGATGCCGCGTAGGACGGAGTGGCACGGACAACCTGGATGTACAGCAGTGACTGTTAAATTGTTGAATGCTAAGGGGATGCCGGGAGATATGCGACTTGAGATGGTAGTGGCACAACAAACCTGGGTTACAACGTGGCAGTTGATGCTGTTAGGTGCTACGAGGGTGCTGAGTGCTGATGCGGTGTGGAAAGCAGTGGCGGGGTCGACAAACTTTCTCCAGCCGCAGTCAAAGCAGGGGCTCCCATATGATTGATCACTGGGACACCCTGTTACGACGCTAGTACCGTGAAACTAGTACAAATAACTTGCCTTGCTAATCTGACTTGTAAAACAGCTGCTTCTGGCACGATTAATTGAGGTTACTTATCAAATAAAATTGCATCGAACCAGAACTCTTTGAAGTATTATATATGTTGTAAACCCGATAAAATAATATCACCAATTTAAAACCGCCTAACGTTCTACCAAAGTCATTTACATTAAAGAACTATTATAGAAACTGTTGATGAAGAGATGGGGATTCTTATTTATTAAGCTGGGTTTGTATTTAAACGGTTGTTTCAAAATGGAAGCATATTTATATTTTTAACTAATTTTTGGTAGCTTTCGTACCAGTTACGTAATAGTTACAAGTTGTTTCAAGTATATCTTAGGTAGAAAGATATATATATATATATGTATATATATATATATATATATATATATATATATATATATATATATATGTATGTATGTATCTTCAGTGAACTATGTGACGTGCTTTTGTTTTCTTTGTCTGGAAGACCACATGTTAAGTAGTCAAACTCGACCATATTGTAAAAGGAACCACATGTGACCTTGTTCTTTTGGGTCGTGCCCACGCAATTATCCTATTTCTCGGCCAGTTCACAGTTGGTGTTTCCAAAGCCCAGTGGGTGCCCCTGCCGGGTGAGGGGCGTTTGTTTGGCCAGATAGACGTTTGTAGCACGGCCACCCAGGTCGCTCCGCGGGTGTGGGGTGAAACCTCCCTCAGCCTCCCACCGCTGTAAACTGCAGAATTTACGGGTGGTTTAGGATATATGGAGGAAACAAATATCCCTTAATAAGCTATAAATCCATTTCACAGCCTCAAAAAATGATTAGATTTGTGTTTATAGTGTTTTTTTATGCTTCGAGGAAATCAAAAACTTATTTACCTTCGGCTATCGTTTTTTTTTTAATACGTATTTCATTCCATCAATGAATCATTCGCAGATAAGAATCCAAAAATTATTTTCACAAGTTGTCTCACGTGTTATGACTGGAAAATGCTTTTAATCTCAGAAAAGAACATTTTTCATGTTCTGGGCAAACTTAATCCTATAAGTCTGCATATCCTCTATGAGCCTGAGCATAAACATTATGTTCACAACGCTCGCTCCTGATTTATAACTATTTATTTACTTTACATTATGCACAATGTCTCGAAAGAAAGTTGCATATCTCGTATGAAAGCGGTTGCTCCCATAGTGATCTATGAGAAGAGGCTAATCACCCTGCAGGATGGCACAATTAACGTGACCTTGGGAAGAGCTTTCACTGCCAGGATGTCGGTACTTTATTAACCCGCGAATAATTGCACGCTAGAGTTCAGTGGCCAAGAAACCCGATCCCACTTCTGATGAAGGAGACCTGGTTTTATAGATGTCACAGTTTTACGTGATGGACCGGGGATACCCGTTTTGTGCACAGCGGCCAGGTTTTTGACGAGGGTCAGTTTTATAGCCCGCCGATGAGTTAGTCGGTTTGCGCATACGGTCACTTTTCATCAGGCTAGAACTAATCCCTTAATCCCCTACCAATCCTTTACTTACTTTCAACCAGTGTTAATGAAGGTAATGTGACATAGTTAGTACTTTTAGCGAATTTCCCCTATAGGGAAGAAGCTATTACCGTAGGTCCCATGGTAAGATTTAAGCCCGAGACCATGACAAATTTTTGTTTAGGTCCCCAGATGACTAAAACACTATTCGTTCAAATTTATATGTATGTATGTATATATATATTAGAGAATCAAATTCACAGTTTTTATTTTTAATTTCAGGTTTTTATACTTATATATATATATATATATATATAAACTGTATATATATATATATATATATATATATATATATACAGTTATATATATATATATATATATACTGAGAATCAAATTCACAGTTTTTATTTTTAATTTCATGTTTTTATACTTATATATATATATGTGTGTGTGTGTGTGTGTGTGTGTCCGTGAATGCGATAACTTGAGTAAAAAACGTCCGATTTCGATGACATTTGGCTCAAATGTGTTAAGTCATCACTTTAAGTTCGAAAACCAGAAAAATCGGGCCATGGGAAGGGGGGTTTATGGGGTTTTAAATTTTCCAAAAATCAGTTTTTTGCATTTTTTACCCTAAAACTTTTAAAACACTTAATTTTGGTTTAGACCATGTTATAGAGCTTAAAAAACAAATAATATGGTATTTTTAATTATTAAGCTAGGTTAAGTGGTTGCAGAGAAAATCCCAAAAAACCTGCTCATAAAATCTCCTATGTTAATCTTATGGGAAAAAGGTTTTTGGCTTTTCCTAAGTTAATTTTGATGTAAACTTCATATTTGCTTTTACCAATCAACTCAGCTCCACAAAACAATCATTTTGGTGTTTAAATTTTGATTCTACGTCCAACCGTTGCAGAGATATTCAAAGTGCTAAACACAGTACGTTGTCCAATGTTATCCTTAAGGAGAATAAATAAAATTTGATATCTCCATTATTAATGAATTTATATTGATGAAACTTGGCACGTGGGGTCACGTAGTACTGGTATATTGATATTTGCACAAAAAATTGATTTTTTTTATTATCCCCGTAGCAGCGAACCTGCGTACTCAGTCCCCATGTTATTCTTATGGAGAATAAGTAAAATGTAATGACTCCCTTAATTATGAACATAAATTAGTAAAACTTGGTATGTGGCTTCACCTTGTGAGTTATATTGATATTTGCATAAAACCCATTTTTTAGTTTCTTGTTGCAGCAAACCTGCTTACTCATCTCCCATGTTATTCTTATGGAGAATAATTAAAATGTTATATAGTGCTTACTTATGATTGAATATTGATTAAACTTGGTATCTGGCTTCACCTAGTTAAATCATTTATATTTGTATATTTATATTTATATTTATATTTGCATAAAAACCAATTGTTTGTGTTCCTTGTTTCAGCAAACCTATGTACTCATCACCAATGCTATTATGTGATATTTTAATTATTCTCCATCATCTTATGGAGAATAATTAAAATTGTATATATCGCTGATATATGAATATATTTTTATGAAACTTGGTATGCGGCTTTATATGGTATTAAGACATATATTATGCATTGGAAATTCGCTGAGTACGCAGGTTTGCTGCGACGGGGGTATTTATGTTTAGGTTTGTGTATCTAAATATATATATTTTTATATCTTAATGCGTTTGTATTTGTACAGTATTTCAAACCAATTATGACAACAATCTGTCAACGTATTTTGGAAGCGTACAACTCTTATCACTCACTACCTGAGTAAATAAAGGCATTATTTATTTATTTACCTTATGAAACGAGATCGGACGCAGCACACTGACGTGAGGGACGTGAATTTCCGCATTAAAACCTTAAAAATGTCAAATAAAGGGTTTAAACTAACACTGGATACATTAGTTTTTCCAGGAACTTTTTTCAGAAATTAATAATTCTTTTTAAAGTTGTTTTTCTTGTTACTTTTTATATTAAAAACAAATTAATGTGATTGTCTTCGATTCATGACCATCCACTTTAAACATGCGGTCGGGCCAAAAGTCCGTGTGCGCAAAACGACTAATGGTTTAGACGTATTCCTTACCGCTGGGCGCAAAAGGAGTATGCCCGATGGACCTAATAGATTAAATTTAAGTATAGCTAGAATGGTATTTATCTATACATAATACTAGCCAACCCGTTGCAGCTTCGCCCGTGTAAACTATGATAGTTGTGTATGCTTCAATATGTGGTTAGCCCGTGGAACTAATACGAATCAATATCTGAATTTTCTCAGCTCAAACCAACGTGAATATCCATAAGGAATACATGGGAACTTTGTGACCCAGCGGGGCGGAACACAGGGGGAATTTCTTTATACCGTTTCTTAGCAAGCACCTAGGGCCAAAGAGGAACACCTATATGTCAAATTTCAACTCTGAAGGCAGAAAGCCTTATAGTTACGGAGATTTCATGATATGTCAGAGGTATTAGCAAATTTCCCCTATAGGGAAGAAGCTATTACCGTAGTCGGCATGGTAAGACCATGCGTAGTCCATCCATCCATCCATGCGTAGTCGGCATGGATATTATATGTATATATATATATATATATATATATATATATATGTGTGTGTGTGTGTGTGTGTGTGTGTGTGTGTGTGTGTGTGTCTGTGAGCACGATAACTCTCGTAAAAATGATTCGATTTTAATGAAATTTGGTATAAACGTGTAAAGCAACATTTATGACTTTAAGTTCGAAAACCAGCCAGATCGCTTTACCCGAAGAGGTATTTTGGGGGGGTTTTGTACCCCAAATATGGGTTTTTTGAATTTTTCAAATATAATTTTTGAAATATTCAAACTTTAGTTTTCACCATTGGATTCAGCTTAAAAAAACACACAATTTGGTATTTTGATCATTTTTCTACGTCAATTGGTTACCGAGATATTGAAAGTGATAACACAGTACGTTGTCTAATGTTATTCTTATGGAGGAAAAGAAAAATTTTATATCTCGCTTATTTATGAACGTATAATGACGAAACTTGGTATATGGCTTTATATGGTTGTGGTCTATTGATATTTGCTCAAAATTTTTTTTTTTTTTTCAAAGGATCCCGTAGTAGCAAACCTGCGTACTCATCCCCATGTTATTCTTATGGATAATAATTAAATGCTATGTCTCCCTTATTATGAACATAAATTAATAAAAACTGGTATGACTTCACCTACTTCAGTTATATTGATATTAGCATAAAAACCCATTTTTTGTGTTTCTTGTTGCAGCAAACCTGCATACTCAGCCCCACTGTTATTCTTATGGAGAATAATTAAAATTGTATATATCGCTTACTTGTGAATATATTTTTATAAAACTTGATAAGTGGCTTGATGTAGTATTAAGACATTAATATCTCCATTGGAAATTCGCTGAGTATGCAGGTTTGCTGCTACGAGGGTATTTGGATTTTATATATTAAGATTTTAATAACCTTTTTTGCACCCTAAATGGCACTTAGTTTTGTGGAAAATATCAGTTATATTGAAATAGTTCATTTCAAAAAGGTTAATTTTGAACTTGGACGTCTTATTCAGTTTCCGGCAGTAACATGATCCCTGTCGTGTGGGTTTAGTCATAGATGTTGGACTGCGTTAGGTGCCACTCGAGTGTTTACCTAGTTTTGACAGGTCAAGCCTCAGATCAGAAAGAACGAAGCGTCGTAAATGTTTCCAGAGGGACACGACAACGCAGACTCACCGCGCCGTGGAATACGATGGAAGAACAGGAGAATAGTCGTTTGTCATTATGTGCCCACTTACGTTGAAAACTTTAAAGTAAGTAATGTTTTTCCACCTAAAATTAGCTAAAGAAAAATGTAAGCTGTAATTATCGTTTATAGAAAAACTGAATTGCAAATAGTTCCTGAAAAATGAGCTATTTATCCATTATGTGAAAATTGATGATTATAATGGTTGTGAAAGTCATGTACTGTATAAGTAAGAAACGTCCGTAGTTAATTACATCAACGTAAGTAGATACATAATGACAAACTACCATTCTCCTGTTCTCCTATCATATTCCACGGCGCGACGTCGGCGTCGAGGTGTCTCTCTGATAACAGATACGACGCGATGTCTCTTCTGATGTATGACCTGTCACAACTAGATAAAACATTGAGTGGCACCTAACGCAACCTGACACCCACACGACAGGGTTAATCGTTACTGCCGGAAGCTTAGTTACACGACCCAGTAAAACAATATTAAATTTAAAAAGTGTACATTTATATACCTTGCTATTGAATAAGGTATCAATGTTTTTGAGAAAATGTGAAGTTCCAACTGAAGTCTGTAGACGTAAAACCTTTACTTAGGGCTCCGGTCTAACCCTTCCACGCAGCGCTAGAAAAGGGTTTTCAGGACCCCTCGTCACAGCTGAAAGATAAACCCTTTAATTAAAGTTAAAGTATAATATTAAAGAGGATAATACAAGGTGTTTATAAAAGAAATAAACAACTTTGATAGTCAAATACAACTATCTTTTGTTTACAAGGTGGACACAACTTACATTTTCTAAAAGCACATATTCTCATGTTTTTTGTTCACATATAACAAGTGTTCAATATGTGCACCTTGTTTCACATGATAGAGATCAATCCTAAAATTAAGTTCTGACCAAACTCTCTAAAGTTTGGGCTGATCAACACTCTCTACTGCAGCTATTATTCTTTATCATAGC
The DNA here is from genome assembly GCA_963675035.1 of Allygus modestus. NCBI lineage: Eukaryota > Metazoa > Arthropoda > Insecta > Hemiptera > Cicadellidae > Allygus > Allygus modestus. Next base: position 257,467,403 of record OY776111.1, on the reverse strand, counting down.
CGTAAGAGGTTTGATGGGATAGGGGTACAAAAACTTTGTCTTTAACATAATCTCACAAGAAGTAAAATCAGGGCTTTGCGGAGCCATTCGTAACATTGTCTTCATCGCAAAAATTTATCTCTAAAAGATTAGAAGATTAGGGGTAATTTTCTTCCTAAAACCTAACATTGCCACTTAACACATAGTTGACGACAATCATCTGTATGAAACAAAACTTGAGGTATTTTTTTATACATAGATACCAACTACACGGATATAAATTATATAGTTATTATTTTATTGATGTATAAAGTTGTTTACTTCTTTTTTAAACACCCTGTATTATCTACAAATGTAACTAAATACTTTTTTAGTTTGTTTAATATAGTTGCATTTACAAGCTCTTTTAAATGTAGATCAATAAGTTTTTTTCAAACTACAACAACTTAAGAGAGAACCATTATTTTGAAATTCTAAAAACAAGCATGAGTGGAATTAACTTTCTTCTGTCAAATCCCGTTTATAGTATGTTGATAACATAATTATCAAAATCATACAAAACTGGGATTCTGCGGACCTCCACAACGCTCCTTTTCCCTATCTTAACTATGTATTTTCACTCGGCGGCGCAGATTTTTCTGTTGGGTATACCGGAGCCTTGATAAAAGATTATTAGTAAATTTTGACCGTTATCTTTATTTAATTTGTTAAAACATTTTTAGAAAAATGCATATGATAAAACCAGAAACTACCAGGAAGTTTTTTAAAAACCAGTGAAGTTTTTCCAGCAATAAATACGGAAATTCTCAGCTTATTTCAGGTTAGCTAATTGAGTTCTTAGAAGACCCTATCACACCCATAACGTTGTTTTAAAGACCTATAAATCATCTCGTTAATGTTTCTAAAGTGAACTTGAAATATAGAGACTAAGTCTGGGGTCAGGTACATTTGAAGATAAGACTTAATTGGGGCTCCAAAAAGCACTGGAGGCAAGGACTGTAAAAAGCGTGGATGCGACTAGATGATTAGTCCGGACTAATTTGTGCATCCCGACAATGACAGACCTGAGCACGGTTGATGCCATCCTTGATAAAGAAGTCCCTCGCTCTCGCCCCCTCCCAAACTGCCTCTGATTTAGGTGGCTTCAAACCCTTTATATGAGCATCGGGTCGTCAAGAATGAAGTTAACCAATGGAGCAGATTGTCCCATGGCATAGCATGTTATATTCACATTCCGCCTATGCAAGAACTCTCTTATTCTTCACCACACTGCTCGCCGAGTAGTTGAGATGGAATGTCTGCTAGTAGAGGATATTTACAAAATACCTAGAACACATATAGTGTTTTAAAAGTTATTTGTTGCCATAGGATTAAAATACAAAATTAAACTAATCTTTCTAAGATGTCGTACTATAGATTCACTAATTCACATCTCGCGCTTTTTACCCACAGACAACATGTTAACTAAACCACCGATCACTGTTCACTGCACACCTGCAGTCTCGGCCGTCGCGTCGCTGCTGAAGCGTGATCACTGTGGACACCATTTCCGTCGCCGACAGGAGCGATGTCTGTCGGGTCGGTCGCGCAATTTTTTCGCCCAGATAGGTTGAAGCCCAAGGGCTGCTTTCCCCAACTCAAATTTAAACTAAACCTGAGGTTATTTTGAAATGTGATCCAACCAGATCATTTTTCACATCTCAGTTTCTCATCAGTTTTTTCTCTCTGTTTCACAAAATTTTTCAAACGATTTTGTTGTGTTTGTTTACCGTCTAAGTTAAACTAGAAATAAATGTTTACTGTACAGTATTCGAGTTTATGTTATCATAGAATAAACACTACTAGTGTTCTCTCATAGGTTTACCATAAACCAGGTTTAAACTACTCTTAAAACATTGGGAAAGCGGAGTTCAAACCAAAGATTAAGTTAAAATGTACTTGGGGAAACCGGCCCTAAGAGGAAACAACCCTCAGAGGAGATATAATCATACATAAAGTTTAGGAATAGTTTATTATTCCATCAACAATATGCAGGTGGACATTTTATTGATATTGTAAGTAACTGCACTGTTAGAAATAATCCTAATTTATTATTGAAGCAAAGAGGTGTAAAATTATACAGGATGTGAAACAATTGTTACGATCATTCTCAAAATACATAAAACGTCCATGTTTAAATTTGGTCCAAAATCTCAAATAACATTGGAGGACGTTCCGAAACAACGATAAGTATGCTCATTTAATAGAAAGGAAGCGTCACAGAAAAAGAAGTGATATACATGCAGTTTTCGCTTAGAATATTTCAAATATAGTATATTCATCCAAAGCTATGAGATTTCAACTTTTGAATTGTCACACACATACACTAACAGCAAACACTAACTCAAATAGGAGAAATACAACCAGGTAAGCTTGTATTACGTTTGATGCTTGATCAAATCTTTAAATTCGTAAAGCGCCATAAAACGTATCTCTGTGACAAATCGATGATGTCAGGATCTCAGTTTCACTCCTAATATTGTTCTCCTTTCTTTCGTAGGTTTTTAAATGTTTACCATATGATAAACGAATATTTCAAAATCATTATATTATGTTGTTTAGAAATGTTATTTTAACCCTTTTTAGAGATGATTACAAACCACCTAAAATGGGGAAAAGGTTTTTCAAAAACCTTTTAAATTTCGAATCTACACAAAACAGGAATCAGTAATATAAGCAATACATCTCGCCGTAGGGGTTGTTGTGACAATGTGAAGTGTCCACGCCGTGTCGCTCTGCAACCCCTGTAGATGGCACCCCAGATAGCCAGCCTCCTAGACTGACGCCGCGTCGCTGCCGCCGGACGCCATTGTCCGTCTACCCACAATCCTCATCTCATCCTCGTGTTTTTGTTGCGAACAATCATATGAGCACCGATTACAAAAGGTATTCATCCGAGAGCTCCGGATTAGGCCTAATTATAATTTAATTCAATTTCTCGTACCAGGACACTCATTTACATAAGCTATTGTGTGTTTCAATTCTTTTCAAAGCTGAAGCGTCCCCAAGTGTCATTCTCTATCGCGTAGATGTAACTAGTCACGCTGAGGAGTTTTTGACAGCGAGTTTGCTTTGACACACTTATTATGCTCGTCGGTTTGCGTTGTCAATTTCTATCTAGTTAATAATATAGACGCACAGCCTATACTAATTAATTATTAGCTGGTACCCGTGACTTCGCTCGCTTGGTGTTTTTTTGATTGCCGTTTCTTTTCCCATTGGTAAAGATATTGTTATCATGGAAACCCAATTAAAATCATGAGATTTACACTGATAATTCTGATGTCCAGTAGATCGGAACCCTAAAGTCCAGCACTTAATGGATTAATGGCTTGTAATCTTCTAGACGTAACCTGAATTACCATGCAAAGTTTCATACAATCGGATGAATAGTATAGGAACGCACTCGGGACAGATAAACAAAGAATCAATTGTTATACAAACAGATATAGCAATTGAAATGGATATATATATATTTGGCACATTATATATTTAAACAAGAGAATGCTCTGATTGGGCCTGTTAATGACCGGTGTAACTGGTTGAAATCGATCGCCTTGTGCCATCTTTTGTGTATATTTACCGTCTTGTATGTAAGTATAAAGTGTAATCATTGACTATAAATGGTTCAACTACACAGGATAAATAAACTACGTCGCACAGCACTACAAAACATATTTACACTTATACCATTGACTATATCCTATGCCGAAGGAGACATCCCATCTATAAGGCCCAGCTGTCCCACTTTTATTGTTAGCCAGAATTTGAAGTGGACGTAGTTTGATTAGGTCGCCAATAGAGTGTGCTGCTGTCAACTATTTATTTTAGTTATTTACATTAACTTGTAAATATCTCCACCCCATAAAGCAAGTGATAATAAACTTATGTTTACTTCCTGACACACCAACTGTTGTATTATCCACTCCTTGAGAGGATAAGTAATAGTTGACAGAAATACTCTGTTGGAGATTCGTGTAACTACGTCATCTTTGGATCCTGGCACACAGAAAACTAGGGACGGATTTTAGAATGGCAATGAGAAGTCTGCTTTAGTATTTATAGTCAATGATACTATTAAAATGTTATTATATATTTCATTGCAATATGATGAAAGTCTTTTCCTACCTTATTTTAAGTTTCAGGGGCCAACAAACTATAGTACTTAATAACCTTATCCATTTACGTTCACATTGAAGCATAACCCCCTCCCTTGGCCGTCATTGGCTCTTCCTCGTGTAGCGCACAGCAGGTGTTTACTGAATTTTCTTTAATCTAACAAAGTATTAAAATCATTTTTAAAAATTCTGTTAGACCTGATGTAGCACATGAAATACCCCACTATATATGTCATCGACCCAGTAACATATTTGTTTCATTAAACTATGTAATGCCTTACTCAAAACGAACAGACCAAAATCAAAAGATGTTTTACTGGCTAACGCTATAAGTTAATAATTGTATTGTTACAACTTTAATTTACTCATTTTTCGTTTGTATTTCATAAAAGTAAAGTTGCAAAACAAATTACAAAAATTAAGATGTGTTCTACAAAGCTGTTTTAAAATTCTTAACATTAATGCATTACTTCAATTTTATGTCATCAACAAAGTGAGTTATCGTTACGTATCACCATTTAGATTTGAAACAGTTTAATTTAACAAATTTCTAGTGTGAGAGGAAAAACTGAGTTGCTTATTTCTGATCAACACAATAATATTATGACTATGATACATGTGTGGTTATCCTCCTTAACATGAGTTACATATTATGATTATAGACCCTTCCAGAGACAACCACTCACTAAACACAAATAAACAAATACTGTGCACGTAAAGACTTGTTAGGCATAAATTCACTGATTTAAAATGTTTTATATCTCCAAGAGATTCTTTGTATATATACCTAGGTAATAGTTACTTTTCAGAAAACCAAAAGCCCGACACACCCACCTATCTATCACTTACTTATCAGCAATAGCAATTAAGTTTTTACTAACAAATGTGAAGGAAATTTGTCTCCTCTTAAATCGTCAGAGTGGGGACACATAAATAATTAAGATACATCACGTAACCCACAGGTGTTATTTGAAATACGGCAATAAGGTTATCCTGGTTAAAATTATAACTAAACGTAATCAATTAATCAATTTAATATCCTTTAGTATTAACATCTTAAGCTACCTAGAATAATTCAATTCTATCAAATTGTCATTATAGGCTATCATATATATTTCAAAATAAAATACATTAATAATGAAGACCAGAGAACAAACTGTGCTAAGGTTGGTTAGTAGTAATGTCAACCGAAGCCTGTATAAAAACACGAAGCGCACTGCGCTGTAATCAGTTATAAAGTTGCCTTACGTTTCTTATAAATAAACAACGAATATCAATTAACGTAGTATTGCTTTTACGACAAATTGAACGATTGCTACGTTAGAGGTTAGCGACAGTCAGCGGCCATACACTAGTGATATTTATGCCTGGGAAAGACAGCGTCTATGCCACAAAGTGTCGCTGGACACCACCTCACCACTTTGGTACTTCTATACTGACTACATTATACCGCTACATGACAGGCTGATATTCCTGCTACTGTGTTCCCGTAGTGCCATGCTCCATTTTCACAACGTTCCATGCTAACGAACGAGTTCGAATAGACACTTTCAAATTGATTAGGTTTTTACCACGTTCTCCCAATGTAAAATCAATCCGGAATTTATTTGATAGCATGTTGTTAGTAACTTTCTATTACATCAAATAAATTGTTGTACTATAACAAATATCTTTTTATGAAACAAACAAACTTAATTCTCTAGGAAACAAAGTCAAGCAGTGAACACGACGCTCTATTAATGAAGAAAACTATAAGCCAAGCTTCGCATGAACCAAGTCTTTAGGACACAGTTAAGGAATTGTTTTAAAACAAAATAATGTATTATGTGAAACTTAGAATTGTAATTTTAATCATAATTTTGATCAGTTGTTAATTTTAACCACTATATATTTCAACTAAGTTAATTAGTAGTTTGTTTTCTATTTTATACCTGAATAAATACAACTGAACTATATAAATATATAGCACCTACGGGAACAAGTGGTGGTTTGGTTAGGAAGACTTTAAAATATATACCAAGTGTCCGGAAACGGCGGAGGAGCAGCGTACGATTAAATTTCGGAATAACCTTATGAAGCCTGTCTGTAAGGTTAAGTTACACTAATGACTACATAAGTTATAAAAAAATAGCCTTTAGCTTGATAGAAATAGAAACCCTAAAATTTAAATTCACAGTGAGTGCAGTCTGCGTGGCCAGCATTCACCCACCTGACTTATCGCCATCTATCGATTGAATGCAGATGGCGAACGGTGCATGGTGCATAGTGCATATTGCATGGTGAGTAGAGCATAGTAGTGCATAGTGGATAGTAAAAGGTGTATAGTGCATAGTGCATAGTAAATGGTGCATAGTGCACAGCACAAGGTGCAAAGTGCATAGTGCAAAGTATATGATTCAATCTGCATGATGCATAGTGCATAGTGCATTTTGCATAGTACAAGGTGCATAGTGCATGTTGCGTGGCCCAGAGTGCAGGGCAGGCGGCCATGCAAGTGTCCGGCCAGCCTTCACCCATTTGACATCTTGCCATCTCCCAACTGAGTGCAGTCTGCATGGTACATCGTGCAATGTGCATAGTGCAAGGTGCAGTCTGAATGGTGCATAGTACATAGTGCAAGGTGCAGTCTGAATGGTGAATATGCATAGTGCAAGGTGCATAACGCAAGGTGCATTCTCCTTAATGCATAGTGCATGTTTCAGGCTGCATAGTGCATAGTGCAATCTCCATGGTGCATGATGCATAGTGAATGTTGCATGGTGCATATTGTATAGTGCCTACAGTAGTACAAGGTGCATAGTGCATGGAACGTGGCACGGACTGCGGTGCAGACGGCCAGGTGTCCCGCCAGCCTTCACCCACTTGACATCTCGCCATCTCCCGGCTGAGTGCAGTCTGCATGGTACATCGTGCAATGTGCATAGTGCAAGGTGCAGTATTCTTAATGCATAGTGCATGTTTTAGTCTGCATAGTGCCTAGTGCAATCTGCATGGTGCATGATGAGTAGGGGTCTTTAATTCTTTAAAAGACATGTTTTTGGTGGGGTTGATATATTTAGAAATAAATTATTAGGCACTACCCACCCCCAGGATTTATGGCGATTAGTCAGAAGTTGCTGAAGATCTCCGTGTAGAAATCCTTTTGCCAAATTCCATTCATAAATACATACAAAACACACACGAATAAAACAATTACTAAAACGCCACTAATATTAACCCGACGTTTCGGGAAACCAAAAAAACGTTTCCCGTTCTCTAGGGTCCTTGAGAAAAGTGTTTATTGCGCAACCGAGCCGAGCGCCGGACCACGACTACAGGTGGCTCTTCGTTAACGGTGACGGGAGGGGGAGGGGGTGGAGACGTCCTGTCTTGCCTTTTCATTGATAACGATTGTTCTGCGTTATCAGACAGATGATTTACCTCTCTCCTCACCAGGTCCAAATAAACCGGACTTATCTACAAAGATGGTCGTGAGATGGAATGCTGCTCAGTAGCCATAAACAATGATTCCGCCAAATTTCGCTTTTTCCAGTTAAATTCTTTATATAAGATTACTACACTGTCATTCCACTTTATTGTGTGGCCATTATCAAAAATATGTCACATATTTTAGAACCGTATACTTCTCTATTTTTAACTTTCTTTTGATGTTCTGAAATGCGAACCTGTAGTGGTCTAGAGGTTTGCCCTATGGAACGTTAACGAAGCCACCTATAGTCGTGGTCCGGCGTGGTCCTTGGTCGGCTCGGTTGCGCAATAAACACTTTTCTCAAGGACCCTAGAGAACGGGAAACTTTTTTTGGTTTCCCGAAAAGTCGGGTTAATATTAGTGGCGTTTTAGTAATTGTTTTATTCGTGTGTGTTTTGTATGTGTTTGTGTATGGAATTTGACAAGAGGATTTCTACACGGAGATCTTCAGCAACTTCTGACTAAACGCCATAAATCCTGGAGGTGGGTAGTGCCCAATAATTTATTTCTTAATAGGGGTCTTTAGCCGGTCCTGGTGGTGGCGGGTGTGGCGGGTTCAAAATTTACATAATCCCGCCGCCAACCCCTCCACCACCACCCCTCGATTTTTTCGCAAAAGGTGTTTTGCAAATGTTTTTGGCGAATTTTATTTGTGGATTTTTTGCAAACCCCCCCCTAGGTATAATTATATGATGGTGTCCCGACAAAAAGGGTATAGATTTTTTTAATATTCATCAACAACCCTAACTTAACAGAGCATGACCTGAGCCAACAACGAGATACGACTGACGATGTTTTATATTTCTATGCACAAACCTAACTTAACAGAGCATAACATAACCTAACGATGATATACAACTGACTTCGTTTCCTATTTCTACGCACGAACCTAACTTTACACTGCATATCGTAACCTAACGATGAGATACGTCTGGCCATGTTTCCCATTTCTAATTGGAAACAGTTTTGATAAACCTAACACAGCGACGTAATGCTGTTGGTTTTCATTTTCGTGGGTTGGCATAACCCAATATTGTGGTTTGTGTGATAATTAAAACACAAACTTCTTCAAACATCGTTTACTTGGAATTTCTTTATCGACGTACAAACGTCTTCATACCCCGATTACATGCAATTGTTAGTGGTGTACAAAAATATCATAAGCACGGACTGGTTGCTAAACACGTATGTTACAATGTAAGTGACGATTGCTTTATTAACAATACTTATACCGTTGCGAACATCTTCTCTAAAGTAATGCATTTCAAATCTTAATTTATTTGCTTTTTTAAGGTTTGTTTGAAACATAATGCGCATTGTGACCGAAGCAAGAAGAGTGATCGATGCGTCAACGAACAAGTTACGATTTAAAGGAATGAACATACGAGAAAGGTTCGCAGTCAAGGTCACTAGAAGGAACGAGAGTCGTGTTTTTCGAGAGCGAATTCCATTTGAATCGTCAGCATCATGAAGAAAACAATAAGAAAGAAGTTAATTTAGTTGAATGAAAAACTAAATATTCATCACACTTACAAACCGCGAGAGGATGTACAGTAGTTCATGTGGACTCAAATCACACAGATGAAATGATATTACGAATACAATTAAAATTGAAGTCATTGAAGAATTTATGTATACTGTATGAGATTGATAATTCAAAGGGAGGTCCAGACCGGACCTCACTTCTTCTTATGGAGATTTTCTAGCTGCATCCTCACCCTTGTTCAAGAACAATTTTGAAAATGTTTTACACGTCACTGGGGGGAAATATTAATTCTTTGTCCGTTATTGTCAACATCCTTATCTACAGTTCTACCGAGGATTCCTGAGACGCTACACTCGTCGCTACTTGTACAACGAGCATTGCCTTCAAATTGACAACACTATGGTCTGCGGTCAATACCGTCTTGAATACCTGTACTATCGCACTCACTACGACATTAAGATAATGAAATTTGTGCAGCTCTTTGACAAACAAATCTGTTTAATAAGATTCTAAATTTGTTCCTATCATTACTGACATTCTAAACTAGATTAGTACACTTAAATCATGAACATACAACTAAAGGAGGTCGGAGTTTAGTGGAATGATTAAAACAGTGGTTATGTTCTGAACGTGGCTATAAGTATTGACTACGAAAAATATCAACATTTACAAAGGTATTTACATATTCTTCATTCTTCAAGACTTGCTTTACATATTTACATAAACTCCAACGGTGTGAATCTGCTATTTGAACCCCTTGGACTGTGCTTCACCAAGCAAAGTCGATCTCCAAACCCATTATTGTAGCGCTCGATTTCGGTGTTGCTAAGGACATGGTCGCAAACTCTGGGACGAAGACGTTGCTGCTCGACATCTTGATGTTAATAGTCGGTCTAGACGAGATTTTGGTCCGGTGAAGCATTATGCTCGGTCGATGTGAATGTGGCTATAAGTATTAATATTGAAAATATCAAAGGTACACTTCAAACTGGTTGGTTAGTTCCTTCTTGAATGTTCCAAATACGGTTTTGTTTGTTTCACACCTGCACACCACCCTCTGGTGTGATGCAATCGTTATTGGTGACAACATCGACGCTGCTCACTGTTGTCACTGCCCTTCTGCGTTTCCCGTCGATTTTCGTGGTGCTAGATTAATTACTATCGGTTTTACACCTGTCCGCTATCGGCATCACTTTCTGTTTCAAACTGGTTACTCTCGGTACTCCGGAATATCGGTCTACCCACAAATTTTACAATCGCGTTACGATATTCATAAGCATGATGTATATTTCATAGTCTTTATTTTCGTCCAAATATAAATCGCAACAATGTGTGTGACGACTTCTGTGCTGACGTTTTGCGGACCTCTCCTTGCGGAGATTTTTGTTGGCAGTGGTCTCGGTTGCAAGACATGATGGGTTCTTCACTCCTTTATAACATCGGGACAGTGGTATCGTTGATGGCGACGAAGTCCACTTTGCGTCGTGAATGACCTCCCGCAGTGCGGACACTCGCAAGTCGACGGTTACGATGATGGTACAGTGGTGGAGACTGATTGTGGTAGTGATGATGGTACTGATGGTGGTGGTGGTTATGGTTCTGGAGTTTGTGGAGGAGGGTACATGGCACTGTCTTACATCGCTTCCAATTCCTCCAACAACATAAGGATTGATCTATCCACTTCGGCTGCACTTGTCATATTTGAGTGTCCTCTGCGACAGCACTAGTCGAACTGATAGTACGATGCAAATTCGTATCTGCTCAATGAATGTTCTGAGTCGATCTTCTTGGCAGATAACTTATCACTACATAATTAGATTATGTTCGTTGAAGTTTCATTCATAACGTGCTTTACAATATTTACAAAATTGTGAGAGGTAACAATGTTGTTATATGTAAAGTTATAGTGCATACCACAAATGTTGATATATTCTCTGACTTCTCTGATATATTCTCTGTTCAAGATGTTAACTCTGTTGGGAACATTCTCTATCATGAAACAAACTTCGAAACGTTAATTCTTCGCTTTACTTAAAGCCTTAAAGTGTTTTTGCTCTATACGGGTACACTTGTATTCCGCACTCTGTAATCCTTCAGTAGTGATTCTTTTATTAACACACAGAAACATGTTTAAGTTCATCGCCGTTAGGGAAGAATGACACTTTGGGCGCTTGGTCACGCAACAACTGACTCATGGTTTGGTTTTCAGCCTCAGAATGATTTTTCATCTTGGTTGATTGTCGATTGTTTTCGATTAATTTTGCGAACAACTGTGTGAGCTGAGCGTTTTCGTTCTTAAGAAGTTGGCTTTCATATATAAGTTTGTACTCTCCATGCTTTCGTATGGACTGTAGGACGTCTTCTGTAGTCCAGTCCTGGAAATTTGTTGTTAATTTCATTTTAGACTTCATAACTGATGAATATAATTCGAGTTCATTTGTAAGAATAGTTTTTGGATGTATAAATGACAATATGTTCGATTCGCCTTTCTTAAAATTTTTGAAATGTATTTTGTGTTTTGTGCTTACATGATCTCTTACTGCCTTTTTCGGTTCTACATATTCCAAAATATCAGCTACCTCCTTAACACAAAACCACGGACTAGTTTCACTATCAAATAGTACAGTAACGTTTCAATTTTAAACACGTACGCTGTAATACAAGACATGATTCACAAACACGAGAAGCGCAGGGAGGTTTATCCAACATGGCGGCAGGGGACAGAATGTCGCTGCAATCCTTAGCCAGTCGGGTCAGGACTTCCTACATTCACTTCATCCCTCAGCCGACCAATTAGAGAGCAGAGTGTGCAATTTTGTCCAATCGGAGAGCGGCTTATTTCGACCAATCCCAGAGTGATGTTTTAACAGGTTACAACCTGTTTTATACTTAAGACAAAACATACCGTGGGGGGGGGGTTTGGAAAAAAATTGCAAATAAAATTCGCGAAAACTAAAATTCGCGAGAACAAATTCGCAAACAAAATCGGGGGGGGGGGGAGATTATGAAAATTTTGAACCTGTGACTGCCAGGACCGGCTAAATATCCCTACTATGGTGCATAGTGCATAAAGCATAGTAGGCCTACATAGTGGTAGTGCATGGTACGTGGCCCAGAGTGCAGTGCAGGCGACCAGGTGTCCCGCCAGCCTTCACCCACTTGACATCTCGCCATCTCTCGGCTGATTTATCATCGCCTATCATTTAAATAATTAATACCTTCCCTGCTGCTGGACCTGCTATCTATCTATCACCGGCGACTGACCGCTAGTCCCTAGTCGCTAGCGTTACATCATCGCTAAGATGACATCTCAGATAGCTTTTAGCAAACAGTTATTGCAAACTTCTACTGCCCCTTCATGTAACTATTACTAATTAATTTAACCAACGAATCTGCGGAAGATAATGAGGAACGTCCAATTAGCTTTTTTTTAAATGAATAGTGAAAAGTTACAGATAACCATTTGATTACATTTTTATTATATTTTTTATATTTTAAAATTATAAATTTAGAGTTTGTTGAATTTGATGATATTTATATGGTATCTATTCATATATGGTATTTACAGATATTTTAAAGTGGCAATTTGATGTTGTTAAATAACTAATTGTTAATCACTAGCTGTGTACCCGTCTTTTTTATAAAGGTTGTATATAAATGGTAGATTAACTAAAGCAAATAACAATCCACGTTATTTTACAATATTAAAATTACATTTAAATTACATTTACACGTTTAACGTACAATTAAATCAAAGTTAACGAAATATAGTGGCAGATAGTTCGGGTCCTGTTGCTAAGTCGAGGAAATCTGTCGGGTAGTAAACGGTGTGTGGTTTGCGACTCCAAATCGGTACACGTAACTCTTTGGATTCACATTTAGAAATAAAAGAACTCAAGTAAAAAAAATATAAAATATTGGGGAGGGGGAGGGGAGCATAAATATGAAATCGGCGGGGGAGCAAAATATAAAATCGGTGGGGGGGGGGGTAAAAATATAAAATTGGGGGCACAAATTTAAAACAGAGGGGGGCACAAAATAAAAATATAAAATCGAAGAGGGGGGAGGAAAATATAAAATTTGGGGTGGGGCAAAAATAAAAATGGGGGAGCAAATATATAAAATTGGGGAGGACAAAAAATATAAATATAAAATCGAAGTGGGGGAGGCAGTAATAAAATCGGGGGTGGGACAAAAATAAAAATCGGGGGGGAAGCAAAAATGTAAAATCGGGGGACAAAAAATATAAAATGGGGGACATAAAATAAAATTATAAAATCGGGGGTGGAATATAAAATCGGGGTGGGGAGATAAAAATCTGGGGGGGGAAATATAGAATCGGCGGGGCAACAAAATATAAAATCGTGGGGCCAAAAATATCAAATTGGGGGACATAAAATAAAAATGAAAATCGAAGAGGGGGGGCAAAATATAAAATCAGGAGTGGGGCAAAAATAAAAATCGGGGGGAGGTGCAAAAATATAATATCGTGGGGGGGTATAGGAAGTATAGGTAAAAATTGTTTTTTGTGCAAATAATAATAGACCACAACCAGCTGAAGCCAGATTAATATTTGTTCATTAATATTAATTAATAGCTAGTTGACGTACCCGTTCTTCGCACAGGGGCTTTCTCTACCCGTTCTTTAGTCAATGCAATTTGCATTTTAGTTAGCTTGAAACAGCTGCTCTTGCTTCTGCTCTTTAAGCTGTGAAATGGAAGTATCCACAGCTGTTCGCATTACAGTTTCTGAATGTTTACTTTATTCTAAAATGTAAACATTTAAACTTAGGAAATTCACGGGGCGAAGCCCGAGGGGATTTTAAGGAAGTGAATAGGCCTATGTGTTGCATGGGTTCAAGCTCTACCTATGTGCAAAGTTTCAGCCCAGTCGGTTCAGTAGTTTTTCCGTTCACCCGGAACATCAGACAGACAGACAGACAGAAACCACCTCTTCTTTATAATATTATAGATTTGCTCATAAACTGAAAACGTTCGTTGGATTCCCTACAAAACGCAGCACAAATAACTGTTTACGGGGCGAATGAGGAAAGCCGCTCGTCTAATGACACGGGCAACTGAGGAAACGTTTTGCCGGTGTAACCGGAATCATCAGACCAGTTTGTAATTATATTATCAGAATTATCCTTGTAACTGATAACGGCCACACATTATGCGGTCTCTGTAGTTTCATTGATTATCATTGATAAGTGAGCGCATTTTTCCATCATTTTAACGCCCCTCCCCCGTATAACGCACCGTAAAGCTTATGAGCTTACCTTACCATTGAGGGTTTACTATGACTTTTACGACCCCAACAACAAGGGTATGCTTTTACACACTTTTGAACTCCAAAATGTAGAACAAAGTACTCGAATAGTCAACAGCATGCAGCATGAATATTATAACAGCATGCAGTTTCGCCAATATCATCAGCATAACATAATCTCCTCTAATTTTTAATATCACAGTAACTGGGAAATACAAAAGAACCAAAGAACCTAATTAATTTAATTTATAGTTTTATGTTTTATAACAGCAAATCATTAAAATGTATTAATAATTTAAACATGGTATTTATTGCTTGTGCCTTTAAAGACGACTAGCAAACCATATGTTTGCATCTTTAATCCCAGCTGTTCTGCTTCTTTTGTTTTGATTTGCTGTCCAATGTTATTTAAATGGGCCAAAACCGTACTTTGTGGGCTTCCCAAGAGTTTCTGGTTCCATGCACTGACTTGAGACCCCTAAAAGGCAAATCTAGACGTTAAGGGCTTTCAAACGACACGTAAACCATCAAGATCGACCCAGTAGGTTGGCCATAATCTTCTGCACAAAAATCGCCTGATTCTTTTAGTACAATGATATGCAAACTCTGTTGATGTGCGATACCATTGAAACTGCCGAGTATTTAATGTCATCAGCTGATCTTACTGGATCTTAGTCTGCGAGTTCACAACCAGTGATTACGAGGAATCAATTAGAGCCATTGTTGGCCAAGACAATGGTGGTGGGTGAGCGCTGTCAGGGACTGGCCCACCGGCGGCCATCTCCACGGAGCTGAGTCAACTTGCACAGCTGTTAACATCATGGCACAAATACAAATGACATCTTAACAAAAGTGTCTACTGTATTGTTTTGCTGCACATGGACTAAAACCTTTGGAAGTAATTTCATAACTGTGTCGCTGGCCCAGCCATGTCATAATTTCCATACCAAAAATATGTCACCAATTACGACCTATTTCGTACTATTTAGTACGACATAGATATTTCCAGTTCTCAGTTGGAATGAACGAACATTTGCAGATATGTTATTTAAAAATACTGCAGATAAGGTTTTACTTTTTAAGACATTCTATAGGGCGGTGGACATACAAAAAGCCCTACCAAGACCAATCAAGAACATTTTTTCAAACTTGTAAAGAAAAGTAATTTGTAGTAACAAGTAAGTTATGGTGGAATTGTGGCCTAACTGTTTCTAGAAATTCAAAACTTAATATGAAGCTACATTTTAAGGTTAGTTCTTTTAAAATTTGTATGTAGGCCAAGTCTATTAATGCTATGGAGTTATTTTACAAATCAATTATTGCAAAGACCAACGTTTTTTGAATACCACATACATTATGCAAAGTATGCCTGTGGGCCTAGTATTTTCAAACTGTGAAACCAGTCTGACGTACTTTAAGTATGCCTATGTTATTTGTCATGAATTATTGAATACATTATGCTTGAAAATTGTTTGGTTCCTCAGCTGTTTCTTTGATGTAGGCCTACGTATTTAAATTAATTTTAAGACGTTATTTTGTCATGTTACTAATCTGTTTACACCAACCATAGATTTAAAAATACATTTGATTACATAGAAAACTAGGACTAAAAACAACAAAATAAGGTAACTTATGTAGGTATTTGTGAAAATTCATAACTAAAACACTATTAGATATGAGTGTGTGAGGCAGTAAAATCGTTTTACATTATTAAAGAAAGTAAGGACCAGACTTAAAGTAGCTAAAATTTTAGCTAGCTACATTTACTGGTAGCTTTAGCTGTAGCTAGCTACTTTATAAAAGTAGCTGTAGCTGTAGCTAACAACTTAAAATAGTAGCTTCCCCAACACTGTAGATTATACACCGAAAAAGGCCAGACTGGTTACTATATAACATTTATCGGTTAAATTTACTTCTGACTAAGGCCTTCGCGTAAACATGAGTCTTAAGTAGTCTACGGGTCTACGGGCATAAGTATCTTATGCATGCACTTTAATAGGGTCGTTCCTTCTCCACCAGTCTACTTAACTCCATTCATCGTTATTAATATCAGCCTAGTTATATGTTATGTGATTAAATAATTGAAAAATAAACACCCCTAGTTTACGAGCGGATGAATCTACGATTATGGTCCAGTTGTCAAACATTTTGAATATTTTTGCATCTTCTAAGATTACAGCTAAAAAGTATAAACTTCTTGAAAATCACGGTCCTTATAATATCTAGTTTGATAGCTATTATCAATTGAAGCTTCTATTGCAGTTTTAATTGTAATTCATTGCTGGAATTGCTGAAATTTAATTTATACTCTTTACAAGGTAAATTGATTAAAATGCTTAGTTTTATTATTTACATGAATCTTAAAATATAAAAAGACTCATCTGAAGTTACTATTTACTAGTTTTCTTTGATGAACGCCAGATTTTATCCTGAAGTTAGTTTGTAAAGTGCCTTCTAGATAACTATCTCCCCGCTACCTGGATTGTGTGATTGTGACATCCCTTGCATTAGTGCCAAAGTGCTTCAATTTGAACGTGTCATCTTCCGTTAATACATTATTTACATCTAATGCTTTTAAAATCTTCCTCTACTACTATACTATAGGTTTGGCTTTGATATGCACTTTATTCACTCGGATTGTATCATTAATGCGCTTCATTAAAGTATGTGAAGTGTGGTTAATGGGTGTCATACTTTTTGATGTGTCAAAAGTTGTTTTGCGGAGTTTAGCACACGGTATTACATAAATGAAGTTGCCCCCCTCAATGAATGCTAACCCTTTTATATTTTAGCAATAACAACACAAAAATATGACATTTACTCTTGTGGCTACTTCTCAAATTATGTGAATGATATATTCCACGCTTCACTTTTTCTTTGAATGCCCAATTTATTATTCTAAGTGTTTGTACTTCAAGCCTGTTTTCATACAGCACACTGCTAAAGCCCGACCCAAGCAAAGATCCCCCACTCACAGCTATTATGCTCTTATCAGATTTGTCATTTGTCGCGCATTTACATTACGATCGATTCATTGTAATTCAATATTGCAATAACAACCGCTTTTGCATACATTATGAAGAAAAACTAAGGTGGTTGTTTGTGCGGCCGCCCACAGTAATGCAGCCATATCGTAATTGTGGGGCTGGCTTCATCTTTATTGCCGGTACACAACACAAGTATCTGATGGTAATTTAATTATGCTCATATCCTTTCCCAATCTCTTTGTCTCTTATTTCAATAAAACGAAGGTCGCAGCCGAGTAAACATTCACCTCATTCACTTCTGGTATCTGCTCAGGTGTTAGACATTCTATCAGAGGTTTCCATGGTATTTTTGGCACACAACAAATAATGTTATAGGTTTATTAAGCTTGTTTAAATATAGTTTATTATTTACAAAAACGTTAGTTACAAACTGATGACTAATTTTCAACTGTATTTTAAATCAATCGTTCGGAAATACGTGTTGTCAAATTGGGAATCCCGCTGTATAAAATTTGTAAGGTATTATTGTGGCAAAAACCATCATTTAGCATATCGATCATTTCGTTATGATTACTGCATTACGATGCCATATTATGATTCCTTCACCCTATTGGCCTTTAAAGTTTAAATATTTGCCTAACGAAAAAGTTGGTTTTTATTCTATCTTATGTATATTTTATACATGTTTACTAGTAGTCGTTAAGTATTTTTGGTTTCATCATATATCATATAACTATCTATAATGACGTTGGACCCATTAAATTGAAAGACAAACATCAATATTTGAGTAATCTCCGGTTGATTGTAAACAGGAATAAACAAAATACCTAAATACCGAGTTGTATTGATTATTTAGAGTTTTTGTTATGCATTCTTAACCACTACAGATTTAGTTTATCTTCAATCATATTTTCGTTTCAGAACCCTAAGATTTAACCTAATAACATAACAATCTACTCAAAAGCAGAAGGGAACTTCAGTCTCCACTCACTTTTTGCCTCACTCACGTACTTTTACCTTTTACATATTTATTAGAGCTTGAGAAGATAACAAGAATATGAACGTTGTTAATCAATTTACATGTTCGTCTTTTGTTATTGATCATACTTTTTATAGCTCGTTTTATGAGTCCTATCCTACAGCATATCGTCTGGTGTTTCTACAAAACAAAAATGTGATTTCGTTGTCATAATCCCCAAATAGCCTTTGACATTTTTATTGCAGGAGTATAAATCTTAAGTTTATGGCAGCAAATTATTTACTAAGGCCTTGTAAAGGAAAAAATGCAAAAGATCTGGCCAACCAATTTTAAAATATCGTATGTTTACGGAATTTAATTTAAACACGCAATTCCACTGAAACCCCCAAGAGGGGACCGATCGTAAATAAAGTCATCCCGGCAATATATATCTGCATTATAACTTGGACCCGGAGCAGATGCAAGGGCTGTAACGTCGGCCGTTCCGAATACGGACAAGGTCTAAAAGGATCTCAAGATTTTAATATTATGTCTATAAATATAACGGACAGAAAAAGAGCGATCAAAAACAGGCACCGGTAATCCCGAGTTAATCTGCAAACTGGAGATGTCGAAGAGCGACTAATAAATTAGAGATTGTGGTGGGTAGGCTGTCGTCCTTGACGGTGCGCGAGTGTGCGTGTGTACGACCAGGCGCTCTCCCACAGCACGCGACCTGTGCCGCATGAGACAACGGCAAGTGGTGGCTGCTGCACCTGTCACTCTACAATGATTGTCCCAGTTCCTTTTAAACAATCGTTCTTACGAGGGGCCCCAGTCACTTAACATTTCGCGATTCTATCTGCTTCTTCCATAAAGTCAATGTCAACTTTCAAATCTTGTCCCTCCTCAACTGATTTTCGAAATTGTTGACTGAAGGCTCATGAGGGTAAAACCATTCCTAGTGGTTTCAGTGAGCAGAATTTGTATATCAATAAACGGTATCAGGAAACTGACACATACTTTCTCCCTTTTAGCCCAACTTTAATGAATAAATTACTTTTTATTTACTAAATATAGAATACAAAGCACGGTCGAATGTACAGAAAATCTTGTAAACAAGTTGTTTTAAAAAACATCCACCCAAATCCCTGCATTGGCGGCACTACAGAATCCATTGCTACACTCGTGGTTTTAAGAGGGGAAATGCCCCCTATTCCCTCCCAGGGTTATTAAGGGGCAACATATTTCGAATTACCTCTGTTGGTCAATGCTAAATTGACAAGCATATCAAGTTTGAATGAAATTGATCAGTAAATAAGAGAGAAATAGTAATCTTTGTATTCCCCATAAGAACAACATTGGACAACGTACTGCGTTTACCGCTAAATGAAAATTTCAATTTTCTCCGAAACCAGCAATCGTAGAATAGTACTACTAAATATTAAATTATTTAGTTTTTTGAGCTCTTTTTAATGGTGAATAGTAATTTTTTTATATTTATGTATTTTTATGAAAAATCCAAAAAACTGAATTTTGGGTGTTTTAAGCCCTGTAATTTCTGAACCCGAATTTTTTCAGGAATGCGGGTGGTGTCATTTTGTTGGAAAACTAAATTTCTACAAACGACTAAAGTTTAATCAAAATCATTAGAGCCGTTTTTGAGAAATATTGATTTTTCATGTTTTTTGGTGGGTTTTGGGGAATAATTACCCTTAAAATCAAAAATTCAAAAAAAGAAAAAAAACACCTGGGGATACCGTGGATTAGTAGCTACATACCAAATTTCATAAAAATCGGCCCATTGGTTAGGGCTCTAGCTCTGTACACATCCACACATCCACACACACACACACACACACACACACACACACACACACACACACACACACACACACACACACACACACAAACACACATCACGTAAAAACCAATTTTTTGGGTTCAGGGAGCACCAAAACGAATATTTTCACTAACAACTCAATTTCGAAAATTTTGACGAAAACAATACTTTCTCCATATACTATGTATAGAGGGAGAAAGTAAAAATAGTAAACCAATAACACAAATCTAAAGTATTTAATATTTTGGAATGTTATTGATAATACTATTTGGGGTATAACAATCCTGCTCACTAAAATCGCTAGTTATTTCTCCGCTCAATCAAATAAGCCATGCATCAACAATTAATTACGGAAAATACTTTGAGGAGGGACGGGATTTGAAGGTTAACATTCGGTCTCATGGGAGGAGCAGGTAGAAGCTGCGACTGGAGTCCCCTCTTTGCCACACTTGTGTTGTTTTATTCATCTGATGTCCATAGTCATATCATGTTAACTACCCTGTAATCCGCTAGCTTATTCATCACCTTTTCTTTTAATTTTGTCCTTTAGCTATTTATACCTTTTTTAAATGTAATAGGAACTTTCCTTCTTTGAAAAGAATTTACAGCTGAGTAAGCAAACTATATAAGTAATTCGATCATTAAAAACTTTCCTTCAATCATTTTTTTCTTTGGGGTGGTTACATTTTATGAAAATACTAGAATAAGAGAAAAACCTATTATACTGTCTTATTTTTAGCCGTCTAATTCAATCGAAATGTAATCAATTCAGAGTCAACTGCGACTTTCCGATTTGACAAGGAAGACACATAAAGACTGGACCAGATTCTCACTGCAATTCCTTGTTGAAAAAGGGATTATACACGGGTGAACAAGCGCACACTTGTATTATTTGCATGTCGCATGGATATTTCAATCTGCTTTGCATTTATATGATAATAAAATCAATAATTTTAAAAGACCCCAGCTGGTTAACAGCTGGTTAACCAACTGATTATTTCAACGGAGTGTCACTAGACGAAACGAAGCGTCATCAAGCGAGTCATGAGTATCCAACCTTAGCATGAAGGCTTCCTAAAATCCCTAAATTTTACTGGTTCGTGGGTACATTTCATAACATGGATGGCTTTAACTGTGGAGGTTTTGGAGGCGTCATCTTCAGCAAAGACTTTGGAGCTTTCGGCCTTTCCAACCAGCAAAGACTAACAACATTTGGTTTAGTGCCAGAGTAACAATAACAAAGGAACCATAACCTCATGTAATTATTCCATATTCAAAAACATAGAAAATTCACTTTGATTTAGAGAGAAAGAAGCAAAAGATAAGGAAGGGGTCAGGTTAAAATACCGTAACTACCATTGTCTAACACCACACCAGCAAATATTTTCTTACTAAATTTTACTCTATGTACAATTAAATTAGAGACAGTTAATATTCATGATCATAATTAGTAAAATCGTTTTGAAAATCACTCATAAACATATTTAAATACAGTGCATTAGTCTAATAATTATTCCTGAAAAGTATAACATAGATCATTAAATGCTGAAACATGCTAAAACCCTCCACAATTTGGTATAGCTAAACTTATCTCAATTTAATTATAGTATTTACCTGTAATACCATAAGATCATGTTTCCTCCATAGAAGAAGTCTTCTAAAAATCAAAGATCAATAAAATCGTCTGACAAAGCTTAGGAACAACCTGGCAATAAGATAGCAACAAAACTGAACCTGAATCTGCAGCCTGGGAATAGTCGAAAAGAAACTGCGTAAATAAAATTAAGGATAGAAATCTGGAGATGGAATCGAGAATTAATCGAGCAGCGAGTGTGGGCGAAGAGGCGCCAGTCGACCGATGGGCCAGTCCGCTCACGGCCACCACCACACCACACATCGCTAGGCCTTGTGGCGTTGGGCGTGCTTTGTTGTATCCTTTAAAATGAAATCCCTGGTTCAATTATAGGGGTCACTACAGCTTCCCGACCTGTGCCCTCACCATTCAGCCCCCATTAGTGCAGAATAAACGGCGCGGCAGCGGACAGCGATCTACCTATATAGACTTGGGAGTCTTGAGTTTACCAAAGACACTTGTCACCCAAACAGCTGCCAATTTAATATTATAATACAGTAAGTCAGTACTATTGACAATGTATAATAACGTCATAAAATCTTATGATATCCTTATGGTAAAGTCATCCAACACCTTATATTATCACACACTACTATGTATATTACTCCACAACATTTCTCAAGATCTGTAAAGTAAACATTATAACCGTGAAACTTGAGGTCTCCTTTAAATAACATCAGGAATGCAGTATATTAAATTTCAGAGTGCAGTACTTGAAAATCATACATGAGACCAACTTATTTCATTTGGCCTCTATCATATCAGCATAATCTTGACTTTGCCAAGACAATATGGTTATACGCAGAGCTAACTTCGGATAATTGTTGAATGTTTACCAAAACGAAAACAAAAAATGCCAATGGATAGATAGTGTTTTGATTTCCTTAACGAATGTTACAATTACTGATCAACATTAGATAAAATAAACCTTGATGATTTTATATTTGAGAAGTGCTTAAATTTGTTAGAGAGTTTCCTAATGTAGTAACCATTGTTTACGATCTTTTTCGAAGAATAAGCCCAAAGACTGTGAAGAAGCTTGTTTTTAATATTTTATGATTTTGTTTACTAAAAGCTGTTTCATCAAGGCGAATTACTTGAACGATTTGTCCTTGTTCATTCTTTTCCATAGATCCGTCAATATTATCTTAATCAAAGCCCACTGCCTAATTTTCAATATGATTTATGGTCTAAATTTGTTTAAATCAACAACCTTTTAGTGTACTATTTAACCATGGAGTTTAAACCAATTCCATAAACTTGGATATTTTACTAATCAAATATTATTAAATTCTCTGTAATTTCGATATTGGTATAGATTGTTTACTTTATCATTTTAACCAGTCTCTCAAAAACACAAAACAATTTGAAAAGCTCAAAATAAATCTGCACGAGTTCTCAACTCGAGTAGAGTACAACAGCTTCGGTTAAAGGCCGAACCTCCAAACAGCTCAAGGCCGCCGCGGTATCGTACCGAGCAGGAATGTAGCCGCGTGGAGACCTATACTCGTCCTGGGCCCTGAATTTTGCCCCCTAGGCGGCCCCCTTCGAGCCCTGGATAATTTGCTGTTTTCTGCACCCCTTGGTAATATGATGGGCTTCAGGGGTGCACCGGAAATGCTTTTAAACCGCGTCGGAAGTGTCACGTGCGCCGCTGCCCACTGCTTTGCATATTTTCGCCGTCCTCTGTCTCTCTCTTACCCCCTCTCGTTCTCTGCTTGTTTGCTGATCCTCTCCCCCCCCAGAACCTGAAGATCGATCATCCGACTCTACGCTCGCTACCTAATAACCGCCATTTAAATAGTATGTAAATCGTAACGTTTCGTCATCGCACCGACCTCGCCGCCCGTCCGCCTGCCTGGGTCTATCTTCCACATTCTCTTATACCACCCTTGTATTTAGAATATTGATTCTAAACCAAATTTTGGAACAGCTTTTTACGACAAGACAACACTGAAAATAAAATGTCAAATACGGATAATTCATGAGTTAATCATTAAATATATTGATGTTAAAATTGACTTTGAACGAGTATAATTATTTATTCTTTTGAAAACACCTAGTATCACCTAACTTTAATTTTATTCATAGCGGAACAATTTTTAACCAACTTGGATTAAAATTAGTAAAGAGGGTTTTTAATTCGGTGCACACTGATCTGAGGTGCACGAATTTTTGCACACTTTACTATTATTTTACATAATAAAGACCGAACAATCCCTTGGTTTACTGAGGTTTAAAATACAACAGTGGTTTAAACCCCTATTTAAAATGTCCAGACTTCAAGGAATGACTTTCAATGAGGATTTGATTATTGTTGTGTTTAGTGAATGTAAGTTTATATTGTCATAAAATTATCTAAATTACATAATTAAATCCAAAAAATTGGCTTAATTAAATATATGGAATACTAGCAGTACCCGGAGTGCATTTCAAAAACAGTTACAATAATAAGTAATACATCTAAAACTGGTTCTGGAAGGGGAGTTTCCCCTCTCCGCCCTCTTTGTAATTGACGCAACTATTTTGGGACTCTCTCGAGTGGAAGTTAGTGCTTCCAAACACGTGCTTACCACTAAGTTAAAATTAGAAAACAAATTAGCAAGATTAGTTAAGTGTTTATATTTTAAATTTCATTGGACAACGTAAATAAATAAATAAGGTTTTTAATTAGCAATTTTCAAACCATGATGTTTCAAATTATCCTACATCCTATTGAAATAGATGAAATCAGAAATTAAAATGGTGTTAAAAAATACGATTCAAAATATTCATGTATTTACTAAGCTCGACGTGAAAAAATTCTATGCCTATTTTGATGATAGTATTTTTCATTCATAAAAATGCATGACAATTGCTTTACACGTCTGTACCAAATTTCTTCAACATTTATATTCTCCCTCGAACGTTAGCGTGTTTAAGGACACAACTATATACATATACTTCAACACAGTATGTTTAAACTTCAACAAATAGTTTATATAACATTGGTAGACCTCTTTTTTTCAAAAATAGCGTTCCTATCAGGACCATTGACAAGGTATTACAATCCCACCTACAGTATCAGCTTTGCTCCCAGGAATATTAGTTTACATCAAAATGTTTGATCGACTTTCCCAGCAAATATTTGTTACTACATATTGATTTCCATCTCAAAGAGAAGTATTGCGAGTTGAAACGTACAAAATATGCCAATTTCATTAACTGTAATAAGTTATAATGTGTACTACAATATTAAATGTTCATAACAGTGCAAAAATTAACAACACTAGCACACAGGAGTTTATAAATTCTAGTCCATAATGAAACTGAAAGATTTATCAACCATGTTCCCAGCAAGGGAAAGGTGTTTAGAGTGTTACAAATAATAATTAACATGCCGCCATAGATAATATGTTGCTTAAATACATAATATGACATAATTTTCTACTGAAAAGTCGAGTCACGATTAAAGACTAATAAAACACCTGGGGTCAGCTCTAATGGCAGCCTTTCAGCTAAGTAGATCGCAAATCACTAGTAATCGGCTCTGTTGAATCACAATCTATCCCCGCGCCAAATGGATAGCTTCCACGGACTCTTGCGAAACACGTTCTGGTCGTGGACCTTCGTCAACCGTAGATGTTCGAAGAATGCATTGGCCGCAGTAGTTCCTTCGCTACAGTGATGCAGTGCACGTTAACTGATTAAACCGAGTGTTCCATGGGTATGTCTCAATCTCTGTCCCGAGTCAGTTTTCTATATGTCCATATGTAAACCGGGGTTTGGCAACCGGTGTCATAAAAATATAACCATAAATAATCGCCAGGCCCAAGATTTCACTAGCCGCAGTGATCGGCCACCAGTGGACGATGTAATAGCGAAAGGAGCGCAGCGTCTGACCCTCCACACCTTTCTTGGGACAGGGAGTGAAGAACCTTTGAGAATTTTAGCGAAGCGGAATAGAAGGAACAAAATATAGATAAACTAGCTGTTCCCGTAGGCATCGCCCGAAAATAATCTTAATATATCAAAACTGACAGTTGTGTGTGTGCTGCATTCTGTGGTTATCCCGAAATTACTACAAATCAAGATCAGCTGTTTGTATTTTCATCAGCTCAAACTTAAAGTGAATGTCCATAAGAATAACACAGGATTGGAACTTTGACTTCCATAGGCGGAGCCCTATGGGAATTCTAAAAACCCTTTCTTAGTAACCACGTAAGACCGAAGAGGAAGGTATGTTCCAAATAGCATTGCAATCCGTTGTGTGTTCTTTGAGATTTCGTGATGAGTGAGTGAGTGAGTCAGTCAGTGGTATTTTTAATTTTATATATTAAGCTTCTTTATAAACATAGAGATAGTATTTTTTTCTTACTGGTTTTATTATTATTGGGAAATCATTGGCTATTCTTAAGTTAATTATTGCTGAAACTTTAATAAATCATCATTAAGTGTGGTTGAAAATGTGTACTTTACTCCATAAAATATATTTCGCAACTAAGATCACATGAGTTGTGAAACAGAAACTTAGAACAAAATATTGATTCACATACAAGCAAATTGAATATAATGTAATAATATAATGTAATGTAATGTTAAAGAATAAATATTCGTAAAACACGCAAAAATAATTAATTTGGTTTTGTTTTAGCGAATTTCTCCTATAGGGAAGAAGCTATTACCGTAGGTGGCATGGTAAGACTTAAGCCCGAGACCATGATAACTTTTTGTTTTGAGGTCCCCAGATGCCAAAAACACTATTCGCTCAAATTTATATATATATCTATATATATATATATATATATATATATATATATATATATATTTATATATATATGTGTGTGTGTGTGTCCGTTACCGCGATAACTTTTGAAAGAAGCGCCCGATTTTTATGAAATTTGGCGCAAATGTGGAGAGTAACATTTATGACTTTAAGTTCAAAAACCAGATCGATCGGTTTATTGGAAGGGGGTTTTATGGGGGTTTAAGTTTTTCCAAAAATCAGTTTTTTGATCTTTTTACCCTAAAATTTTGAAAACATTAGATTTTGGTTAAAGCCATTTTTTAGAGCTTAAAAAAAACAATATAGTATTTTGGATCATTAAGCTAGGTTTAGTGGTTGTGGAGAAAAGTAAAAAAATGTGTCCATAAAATTTCCCATGTTAATCTTATGGGAATACGGTTTTTAGATTTTCCTCAGATAATTTCACTAAAAACTCCACATTTCTTTCTACCAATCAGTTTAGCTCTACAAAAAAACCATTTTGGCGTTTTAATTGTTGTTTTACGTCCAACCGTTGCAGTGATATTCAAAGTGCTAAACACAGTACGTTGTCCAATGTTATCCTTATGGAGAATAAATAAAATGTTATATTTCGATTATTTATGTATGTATATTGATGAAACTTGGTATGTGGCTTCAACTAGTTGTGGTATATTGATAATAGTACAAAAAAATTTCTTTGTTGATTTTTCCCGGTAGCACCAAACCTGCATACTCGGCCCCCATGTTATTCATATGGAGAATAAGTAAAGTTTTATATCTCCCTTAGTTATGAACCTAAATTAATAAAACTTGGTATGTAGCGTCACCTGGTTGAGTTATATTGATAATTGCAAAAAAACACCCTAACTTATCTTCCATTTTGCAGCAAACCTGCGTACTCATTTATAATGTTATTCTTATGGAGAATAAATAAAATTCTATATATAACTTATTAATGAATGTATTTTTGTGAAACTTGGTAAGTGGCTCTAGGTAGTAGTGATACCCTTATATTTGCATTGTAAATTCGCTGAGTACGCAGGTTTGCTGCGACGGGGGTATTTAAAAGTGGACTGTATTATTGATTGTAATGTTTACAAAAGAATGTTATTAGGTGTTAATTAAATAGAATCATACATTTCGTATCGTTAATTCTACGGTAGACTGTCGTATAACGGCTAGAATACAACCAAAACTATAACAGACTTCAGTCACGACTTTCCTGTAAAATACATGATATTCATAAGCATAATAAGTACACATGAAGTGTGATTGTATTCAAGTGCATTTTGAACGCAAACAATCCGATTTCATTTTGGTATAAACGAGGCTCCGTCAAATCCTATAATCTGATAAGAACTATAAAGGTATTGGGGAATTCATTAACAATCAACTCGACTAAGTCTATTTCAACCCAGGAGTAGGCGGAACCAGTCGACCGTACTAATACCCTCACCCCTAGAGTCTATTGTGCGAGATCGGGTATGGGCAAGCGTCGTCGGCCTTTGTCGGTGAGTCATTGCTGCTGGTTCCAGTATCAATATGCAAACTTTTTTAATTGAAAGAAAAACTTCAAACAAAATATATCACGCGCTGTGTTTTGATCGCCTGATTATTTTGATACCAAGTATGAAGGAAATCGGTTAATTTTGGGGAAGACAAAGTAAATAATTAAATCGTATACGTGTTTTTCAAACAGTGTTTAATGGACATAAATACTCAGTAAATTTTCTTTGATTAAATTATGGATGAGTTCGCAGTGGACAGACAGTTTTTTGTTAATTAAATGCATTATTAAAATATATACATAAAATATATACCGTTATCAATAATGCATTTAATTAACAAAAAACTGTCTGTCCACTGTACTGTATATGGCGATATATATTGTGTACAGTAGTAATTAAATGGTAGTTATCAAACTCATCCATAATTTAATCAAAGTAAATTTACTGACGTATTGACGTCCATTAAACGCTATTTGAAAAACACGTATACGATTTAATTTACTTTGCCTTCCCCAAAATTAACCGATTCCCTTCATATTTGGTATCAAAATAATCAGGCGATCAAAACACAGCGCGTGATATATTTTTTTTTAAATTTTTCTTTCAATTAAAAAAGTTTGCATATTGACACTGGGACCAGCAGCAATGACTCACCGACAAAGGCCGACGACGCTTGCCCATACCCGATCTCGCACAATAGACTCTAGGGGTGAGGGTATTAGTACGGTCGACTGGTTCCGCCTACTCCTGGGTTGAAATAGACTTTTTTTTTAATCCAACCGCTACTGGGCGTACCCAGAGGTCCAGAACCCACCTGCTAAGGCTGTCACTCAAGTGGCGAATGTGTCATTGTATTCAAACAGCCGGAGTCAAGTCAAGTGTTCCACCAGCCTACACCCTGATAATGTAATCAGCTTTTGTTTTGACTCTTTGAATCTAATAATATTTGAATTGTATACATTGATATCATAATCAGGGTTCCCGATTTGGCAGTAGTACTAATGCGTGGACGCCAGTTGATTGAACCTTTGTCGTTGACTCTTGCAAACCCTGTTTCAAGAAAAACGTATATCAACTTTTTAGGGAAGAACGTAGTGGTTTGCTGTGAGGGGGGCACTATATATAAATAATGCATATTAGTAAGTGGTCACTTTCACTGGCTTAATTTTGTTGCATTATATAACTACAGTGGAACATCAAATTAACATTACATTTTTCTAAATTTCGATCAG
This sequence comes from Allygus modestus, assembly GCA_963675035.1. NCBI lineage: Eukaryota > Metazoa > Arthropoda > Insecta > Hemiptera > Cicadellidae > Allygus > Allygus modestus. The sequence continues at coordinate 257,438,135 of OY776111.1, read as the reverse complement.
GAAAGCTGATGTATAAATATGTACGCGTGTTTTAAAACATTTTTAATTGGCGTCTTTGGTTGATAGGGGGTTGGAATATGTAAAAACACCAGCACATTACCTTACACATTTCCTTCTGTAAATATATCATCAACTAACTTAAAACATATGTTTTCTTTATTTATAATTTTTCTTATGTAAACATTATAATCAAAAATACAGTCCACTTTTTTCAGTGTTTTATGGATATTTTTATTCTTACTATTACATTTCTATTCAAACATTCCTATATTGTTTTTTAGTTTTTCCCAAACCCTAAAATTCTCTACTGTCCCTCTGTCTGTTTGTATTTTGAACAAATCTAGAGACCTTACCAATACCAACCCTAACCTTACAATTTATAGTTTTTTAGCGAATTTCCCCTATAGGGAAGAAGCTATTACCGTAGTCGGCATGGTAAGACCTAGGCCCGGGACCATGATAACTTTTCGTTTTGAGGTCCCCAGACTCCAAAAACACCATTCGTTCGAAACTGTATATATATATATATATATATATATGTGTGTGTGTGTCCGTGAGCACGATAACTCTCGTAAAAATTATCCGATTTTGATGAAATTTGGTATGAACGTGTAAAGCAACATTTATGACTTTAAGTTCGAAAACCAGCCAGACCGCACCAGCCGAAGGGGTATTTTGGGGGGGTTTTGTACCCCAAAAATGAGTTTTTTTGAATTTTTTATATGTATTTTTTGAAAAAATCAAATTTTAGTTTTCACCATTGGATTCAGCTTAAAAAACACACAATTTTGTATTTTGATCATTTCTCTACGTCAATTGGTTACCGAGATATTGAAAGTGCTAAACACAGTACGTTGTCTAATGTTATTCTTATGGAGGAAAATAAACATTTTATATCTCGCTTATTTATGAACGTATACTGACGAAACTTGGTATACGACTTCATCTGGTTGTGAACCATTGATATTTGTTCAAAAAAACAATTTTTTACCAATGGCTCCCGTAGCAGCAAACCTGCGTACTCAGCCCCATGTTATTCTTATGGAGAATAAGTAACGTGTTATCTCCTTCCATTATGAAAATAAATTAATGAAATTTGGTATGTGGCTTTACATACATGAGTTATATTGATATTTGTATAAAAGCCCATTTTTTGTGCTCCTTGCTTCAGCAAACCTGCATACTCAGGCGCTATGTTATTCTTATGGAGAATAATTAAAATGTCATAAATCGTTTATTTATGAATGTATAATGATGAAACTTGGTATGTGGCTTTATGTGGTATTAAGATATATATATGCATTGGAAATTCGCTGAGTACGCAGGTTTGCTGCTACGGGGGTATTTTTTTATTTTATAGGGTAAATCGCCCGACAAAACCGCTAGAAAATGGTGATATCTCAAAATTGGATGTAACAATGTTGTTTAAATTAAGGCAGTGTTTTATGTCCCTAACAAAAAGTGGGGTGTGGAAACAGTTGGAGCCACCCACCAAAAAAAAAATTAAAAACTTCATCAACAAATGTATTTTGCTCAAGGCCATTTATATTAATTCTGAATTATATTTCGTCATTAAAAGCTCAATATAAACTAAATGAATTGTCTATTGGAATTATTGTTCCTTAAGCAATTGTAGTTTCAAAGAACATTCTATTTTAAATTTACGCTAAACACAGTACGTGGCCAAATGTTTTTTCTTATTGAGAATCAATAACTTATCGTTTCTCTGTGATTTACTGATTACTTTCATATAAATATATAATGTACAAGGTAAACAGATCCTAAGCTACAGAATTCAATTGCTTGTATTTCTGTATTGACTACATACTGTTTACTGATAAATACAACTAAGGTAGGGTGTAACCTCTTACTGAAACATAATACCTTAATTTGCCCCTGTTCAAATATATAAAAAAAGGCAAAACCCCATTTTTCGGAGATAAACACACAAACAATTGTTTCGAATTATACAAACTAACTGCCTGTTTTAATAAATCATTGAAATAAATTTGTGTTACATGGTTGTATTAAAGTCGGACCTTTACAGTGTTCTTGGGCATTGGAAAATGTAATAATGAAAATATACACGTAAACTCATACAAATATAAGTTCATAATACAGAATTTAAGGAGTAGATTTTATAACTAAGGGCCTTACATTAAAATATTATTTTGGTCTTGGCCCTCCGGCCTTTGCCTTGCCTTTCCATCTACGTCAACAGCGTCTTACCTACGATCAATTCGCTTTAACATCATCAGTTTAACTTCTTAGCATAGTTTTGTAGGATGGATAAATGAAACGATAATGATGTCAGGGTTTAAGGTGAGCAAGGCGGGGGAGTTATGCCGGGAGCCTCAGTAGTCCCTCCCCTCCCAAGCGTTTCCGTAGTGTAGTGGTTATCACGTGCGCCTCACACGCGCAAGGTCCCCGGTTCGATCCCGGGCGGAAACATTATTTTTCTCTTTTCTCTGAAAATATATTTTATAATCTTGTCTAAACTATCTCTAGTACATTTTAAAACGCCCTTATTCATCCGGCAATATGTAATATGTAAAACACACTGAAAAAAGATTATTGTTATATGAACCAGAATATGGTATGTGGAACAATAAATTATTGTAAATATGGTCCCAGCAATGTGTTTGGTAGCAGCTACAATCCTGTTATTGTCAATATTTTATTGTAGCGTGCAACAGAAATTATTGTAAATATTACAATAATGAAATTGAAGCCCAAGCAATACATCTTGCTGCCAGAGCAATACGTTATAGTTAATAAAACTAAACATTATGATTATTGTTACTAGCGTTTATAGTATTTATAACAATAACTCTTATTTTTACTTTTACAATAAGTTATTGCTGCAGCTATAAGTTCGGTTGACTCTCCTCTCAGAATGTATAGTAGCTATGGCAATACCTTTTTTTATTTCTACCATAAGTTGTTTTTGTGGTTAATACAGTGGAGTAGTGACGGAAAACCCTACAGTTTAACGAACATAACCTGAAAACTAACCAAAATCAGTTATATAAAATTGCTTACATGAAAGCTGCAGAAGTATGGGGTCATTAGACCACCGTTCGCTTGGCTTTAATCATATTTTTGATCATATTTATTTTGATTATTTAAGGCTTAGTAACTTAATCTCAGTCTCTTTGTTATTTTTACCTTGTTAATATCCAACCTAGGCTATAGAAAGCCTAAATAATATTCTGAATTCATTTTGAAACTGCTGGATTTTTATTTTCAAAAAATAAAAAGGTTTACCTGTTCAGTATACTTTTTGAGGTTATGCCATTGCATGTTCTGTGGCTACAGCCACATCTTCACTTATTCCTTAGGTTCATTCTTTACATTATTAAAACATTACTGAGACAGTGATACACTTAACACATACATATTGCAGTATAACACATTCCGATACCGATCACACGATAAACTATAACATTGCTTGTCTCGGTGCATTCACGCTTCAGGTTAGGCCGGTGACGACTCATTTCCACTTTGAGACATTGTCGTGTAATCAAAAACAGAATCTGGTATAATATATCAGAATATTATCGCTAAGCATTTCTACTTACTATACTAATATCGTTATGATGTATTAGCAACAATAATATGTTGATGCAATTACCAGCCTCATTGCAAATAATTTAGCAAGAATATTATTGTAGTTTTGACAGACGTGATGGTAGGACATTACCATAACTATTGTGTTAATTAAGATAAATCTTTAAAAAACTACCAGAATTGCATTTACTATGCAATATTGTTTGGATTACTATAATATTTCTTTCAGTGCATTATTTATGAACAATTGCAAATGTATTGTTAATTTAATTTCTACTTACTTCATTATACAACTGCTATTACAGTTAGAGGTCATACACATATTACGTAACGCACTTGAGAGAAGGGGGTATGGCTTAGCGTTACGCTGCGTGTTGGGGAGTGAGAGTCTGGGTTTTCGTTACGCATCTCACTCACTCAAAATAGTATTCTAAGATTCTTAGAAAAAAATCTGATATCTACATTTATAATACAGTTAATAATGTAATACATATATCCGTAATTTTGTAAAAATTCAAAAATAATGCTTTTATAAAGCGAGGTTTGATTGCATTTCCTAACATTAATTTATCATGTTTACCATTTATTATTCAGTTATTCAGTCACTGTTTAACATTTTATACCAAAAGATTGTTTTACGTTTATATTAGTTTTTACTTTTGTTTATTGGATGGTATTGGAACAAATATAACTCTATATTTATTTGAAGACCTTAAGTGTCTAAGGTAAAGCTTTTACTACCTCATTTTAGTAAATTGTTTACTATTTATTACGCTAGTATGTGAGTACGGTTAATATTTGTTATCAAAAGGTTGTTTTACATTTATGATAGTTATTACTTTTAATTTGTTTCGCTTTAGATGGGATAGTTTATTTCCTTCTTTGTACACTGATAACTTTACCTAAACGATTACTGATTGTTATTGACTATCCTAAACCTTTTTCACTCAAGTTTTTGCTGTTTAGAGCTTTGTTCTTTAAGAGGTTTTTTGATTAATGGGTACAGCCTATAGGAAGGAATTTGTATTTGATGATTAATTGATTTGTTATGAATGGTATAACCGATGTAAAATAATTCAACCTTATTTAAAATACCACTATATTTTTTATCCTTTTTAGATTACGTATTCAATTATGTTTAAACAATTTAAGTTTGTTACTTACTGTAATTCCGTTAAGTAACACAAGGGTTGGGAATGGGCGTTACGGATAAGTGTTTCCTCAGTCTGTGATTGAGAATGTTGCTGTTTTGATGCCCTCGGTAACTAATTAAATATCAAGAATTACGTATTTAGAGATTAGGGCGATTGCGGGGTTCTCTGTATGCTTAGGCTTTATGGACAGTTATATGGTTGTTAGGGGGTTGAGTAAAATTTCAAAAATATATGTTAAGTAACAATGTGTCATTAATTTAAAATCTAGTTTTCTTACAAGCATTTATTGTTCATTCTTAACAGTAATGTTATTTTTGTAAACTCTGGTAAATGGGTTAGGTTTTTCCACGAATACATGTTTATTTTTTGCTTAAAATATTAATGGCTTAGTATTTATTATACCGTGTAAATACCACTCATCATACCGTAAACCTCGGTGGGTAATGAAATTGAGAAAAAATGTGTTTAAGCCTGTTAGAAAATTAACTTGAATATAATTTTAAAAATTGCTTCGCAACAAAAAAATAATGAGGTAAACAAAACAAGCTGTCAACTGGCAGTTAGAATCAATAACCAGGCCCGGCACCGAGGCTGACACCTCCATTAGCAGCTGATGATAATCATTAGAGACGGTAACCAGCTGTAATACACAAACAGCTGATCGTTACTGCAACAGTGAAAGTGGACTTTGCAGCTTTTGGCGAGATTCGTCATCATTGTTGGCCGGTATATTACAGTTATCGCCGTTGTAATGATAAGGTTCTCTCTGGCACCTACGCGGCCTTCGGAGCCCAACCTACTTGGGACGGCCGGTTGTCTACTTGCGCAAACCAAAGTGTTTGGTATTTTGGAACAAACTGGAAGTAGATAACAGGTTGAATTATATTGCCAATACGTTTAAACCAACAGGGAAAGTATACAATTTCACAAATCAGTGCTTTATTGACTATTATTATTTTTGAAGAGGGTTTTGTTTATTTATATATTACGCTAAACAGCTTTTTATAATGGCATTAGAATGAATAAATAATGCATAGAATGTAGGCAATAAGGGTGGGGGGTTATAAAGAAGCTCTTATTAAGGTATATGTAGGTATTTACAGCTGGCAATTACTAATTCACCACAACTTAAAATACAATTAACCTTATTGAACATAAATTAAATTTGGAATTTGTTAAACATGTTTAACATCTTTTAACATTGCCCCCCCTATTTGCGTGTGTAGTTTGTTTTGAGGCTCTCTTCATGCGCTGTTTAACCAGCACGGGGTGAGGGGTTGCGGCTGACGGCCACTTCCTCCGGCGGTTAGGGTCCCTCGAAAACAGGACACTTCAACCAGGAGACAGGTTGTATAAAAAAAGGGTGATTATCGGGCCAAGATCAGGCCTACCTCGGTGGTGCGAAAACGGTCCACTTCGTCCGTTTCGGCACCCATACCTCTCCCGCCCTAGTGGGCAGCGGAAACTTGCATTATAATTGCATGTTATTTTAAACCATTCACCTGATAATATGTTTAAGTACTTATGAATTACTCTTTATCGTAATAGTCATATATGCTTAGTTTAACCTTTTTAACCAATTCGGTATGAAACTATCTTTTTATACGGCTTATTTATCCTTGTTAAAGAATCAAAGTTGTATTAAAGTTAACACATTTAAATATTTATAGTTATTTTGTATTTCTACCATAGTTGATGTCTAACTGAAATTAAAAGATTGTTTGTGATTTTAAGTAGGCAAATCATCCACAACGATTTTAATTTAAAACTGGAATTTGTGTATTGATACATAAAATCTAACAAAAGCAATATTATTCTTCCAAACCATACTTGTATATTCTTCAAATTATTTGTTGTACGTAACACTAAGTTTCAACTTCATCCTTGTAAGGATGAGTTCAACTTCATCCTTGATATATATATTTACCTCATGCAATGTTGAAAAATAAATTTAACTAACGTTTAAAACCCTATTGTGTTTAAACACAGTTAACGAAAGTTCATTTACAGCCTGAGGTTTATGAACTGTATGGGATGAGTGCCTTAAGCAATGATAAAACCACTCATTGTAATTGTAAAACGTATACTTATAAAATGTATATTAAGCACATTGAATTAAGACAAAACATTTACATATTACGATAAAGAGGAATTCATAGATACTTAAATATATTATCAGGGGAGTGGTTTAATATAACATACAACTATAATGTAAGTTGTCGCTGCCGCAGGAGAGGTATGGGGGCCGCGGACGAAGTGGAACATTTTCGCACCACCGAGGGAGGCCTGATAATCACCTTTTTTTATACAACCTGTCCCCCGGACGAAGTGTCCTGTTTTCGAGGGACCCCAACCACCGTACGAAGTGGAATACAGGCACGGGTTCAGTGTGGACGCAGGGTTGTACGTTATCAACATAATCTCGCAACACCACGGCCCGTGATCGGTCACACATAAATCCATCCTCTTCACCTCAGCGCCAGCGCAACAATGGCGGCATTGTCCACTCTCCTCTTCAATTACTGGATTGCTTATGGAAAATCCGCACAGACACGTAACACCCACTGGTGATAAGGAGAAACTGCAGATAAGTCATTGTGGTTACAGATACAGACACAATCTGGAAAATGCTACACGTTTTATATATGAAGCTTGCAGTAAACAGTTGTCTCAATACGGTGCATTAAGTATTACAAACTTCATTACTTCTATTCCTTGTTTGCATTAAAAATTGAAATATTTCTTGTTAACTACTATGCTTTGCTACACATAGTGTTCTACTGTGCAGTATTTCTACTATATTTTAATGATTTCTAGTTCACACATTTCAAATCATCGCTCACTCTGTGGTTCATTGACCTCGCCTCATGGATCTAATAGTTGACAAACAAAATAACACTTTACGTCGGTACTAAAACTATTACAATTGACTCCTTCTAAAACCATAAAATAAATTCCATTTTTTCGTAAAAAACCTGATAGTGCTGGTCCATTGCCTTATCCACCTTCAAGACATGTATCCGCTTTAGTCTATCTCATATATTTAATAGAAAGTTCCAACATAAAATACTGATATGATCTCTTTTCTTAAAAATTTCGTTTATAATCAATCTTTTGTTTTAATCAGTTAGTGTCTGACGGTTCATTAGCTTGCAACTGAAACCGACGTTACGAAATAGGTTATCACTGCTTCCACACCATTAGGCGTGTAACAATTATGACCGAAACAGTAATCTATATAATGGGTTACTGACCCTGCTCGAGATAAAAAAAAAACATTAGGGATTTTAGTTATATTATGTCTTGGTTTAGGTTTTCTTGGTCATTTATTTGGTGGTAGTTCAAGCTACTAAGTTGTAAAGGTTTGATACAAAACATAATATTCCAAATTATATTTATTCCATGTGACAATACGAATCTTAGCGCCTCAATAATTTTTTTGTTTGTTTTGAGGGTGAGGCGAGAGATGCATTTTCGTAAACAGGTGGATAGCCTGCAGTGGGGGATGATAAACTGCGGGCAGCGGAAGGTTCAAATTTACCTCAATTAAAATTTTTTTTATTGAATACTAAATAATAATAATCGAAGTAGACTAAGATCTATATTAAGATTATTTTTTACTGAAAAATTCAATTTTCGTTAATTATTTTGCAAGTTATCTTAAAACATGCGCTTATTAGCATTGAACTGGGTATATTTTACGCACTGTTTTAGAGGTTATATACAAATGTATAAACATTCAAGAAAACCCCAGTACTCCTCGTCTCGTCTAACGAACCATATATGGCCTATTTCAATGATTTTACTTCTCCAGTTCCATCGCCCTAATGTCTTTCCAAGCCATATAATGGACACTATTTATAAAGTTTCCTAACAAGCGCCACTCGACCTAATACACAAGTTTACCGACCTTCTCGGCCATAATTTCTGCCACAGTGATTGCGCCCAACATGGATAGGGCAAGTCGCGATGCAAATGTTACTGCTGGTGGATGCTGATGTGTTCATAAAGCGGGGTCAACAGGGCACTGCCAACAACTTTCTCTGCAACGTTTCTTCAGTTGTCTTTTCAATTTTCAAACAAAACTTTTTCAAATTTTAATTTCCTTAACAAATGTAAATTAAATCTTTTACACTTTAAGAGAGCATTAGAGATGACGGCCATGTTCGATAGATATTCTGAAAGAAACCAATGTCAAGCGGAATGCATGATATCTTAATTGTTTATTTATGAACAGAATACTATGATTTGTATCACAAATTAAAGGTCTCATGAATGTAATACTTTGTTTGAGAGCGATTTTTGATATTAAATAAAATCATTTTATAAAACTAGTTAAAATAACTTGTTATTAATTAGTTTACGTTTTTCTAAAAACACTTAGAAAAAATATAGCCTGCACAAAGCACAAAACGCAAAATGCTATCAAGCTTCGAACAAAAATCTTCTAATATGTTTGGTCAAATAAAAAATAAAAATTATTTAGCGAAGATTTGTGTAGCGCAAATCAACAGAAAATTTGTCACTGGTTAACCTCCGATCAGCTGGCCTCTTATAAAAACTGACTTTCTTTCTGGCGCCCAGGAAAGAATACTTCTTGGCGAGCGCTTCAAATGGAGTCAAAATAAATCGAAATTGTATTCATACCACGCATTATTCTGATAACAAAACGATGTCACTTACGTTGGTAGCCGTTCAGGTGTAATTTAGGATGAAAATCCAACCCCGTCTACTGAAATAATTGTTTGGATCGGTAATACGTTTAGTACAGTAGTGTTTAAAATCTTTGGCGGCCCAAGTTATTATTAGCTTAGGTCCGAGTTCCAGAGTAACTTACACCTGACCAGCAGCACCTGTGACTCCAACGTACTCTTCAGCATTTGAGTTTTAACATAGAAGACTGAATTTCCACAATGAGGTTTGATTAAATAATAACGTGTTTAAACTTAATTATAAAAAATAAATTATAAAATAAAACAAAATCATTATTGTAAAATATATGTTGTTTTGTCCCTTATTAATCCGTCTATGTTTGTACTTTTAGATAGTCGTATTATTTCAATGAACCACAAAAAGATAATTGATAACCTTTTAAAAAAATCTAAAACCTTGAAAAATGTATTTATATAATATACTAGTAGCCCGTCACGGCTTCGCTCGCGAGCACAGTAAAATGTTATCTTTGAAAAGTTAGTTCCATTTGTTAAAACAACTGGGGGACCGAGGTTTGCTCGAAAAGCCAGTCAGTTTGTTAAATATGCCTAGAGTACTTATATTCAAGACTCCTCTCCAAGGCGAGCGTATTTGCTTTGCTTATTGCGTATTGCTCGTTTCTTTTTATTTTGGGCATGTCCGTTTTATATCCTCAGTTTGAATTGTTCTCACAATTTATCCATAACCTATTCATGTATATTTAAAGTTATGTACACATTGGTTCTAATCACTATTCTCACAAAAAACACATGATACTTTACCAAGTGTGTGTTATTTTTACAATTGAATGGTTGCTTTTGAACAACTGTTATGGTTCTTTTGTTTTTATTTACAAATCTTAACCATAACCCCAATGTTAGTTTTTTGTTATCAATGTTTTATTTTTACAATCTGTTCTTAGACAGTAGAGAAAAATGAGTAAAACATATTAGAACTAAACATAATACACAACTTGAATAAGTTACAGTTCAGTAGCTGCACTTACATACTTCAAATTCATGTTGTACATTCGTTTTTCATAGCCGGAAAGGCAAATCGAGTCTCTTCAAACGGGTGTTGTTTGAATCTAAATAACTGCACACAGCCCGATGTTTAACTCACTCACTCACTCACTTATCTATCTAAATAACTATACTGCCCGATGTTTAACTCACTCACTCACTCACTTATCTATCTAAATAACTATACAGCCCGATGTGTAACTCACTCACTCTCACTCACTCACTCACTCACGTACACGAATTCTCGTCCACTTCTACAAGGTAGAAACGTGAAATTGTGCATGCAGGTAGCTTGTACCTAGAAACTCCGAGGAAAATTGACAAAAGTTATAGTTTTGAATTTTAAAACCTCAAATTTGTATATTGAAAATTGGAAATATTAACATTGCGCTTAAGGAGTTTCAAATCAAAACAAAATAATCGTAACAGCTGTGTTGTCAAAATATCCAGTAAACTGTCAACGTAACTTTCACATAACAGAGTATAAACACATGATAGGACCAATGAATAAAAATGTCATTTAGAGTGGATATATCCCAAATGATCAAAATAGCATACTATATAAAAAATACTTGATGGGACATTGAGTTATAATAACAACTGGAGCGACCCCAAGCGGGGTCTGGGAGCGGAGCCCTCAGCGAGCGAAGCGAGTATCTTTCTATACAAGACAATATTTTTCTATAGATGAGGTCTGATTAGAACACGTTTATTAACCTATAAATTTCATAATTCTAACATTTGGTAAAGCATTTTTGGAGCAGGAGTAGGCAAAGGTTTTATTCTGATGTATAACTACCCAAACAAATGTGTAAAATGAAAAGACAAATGGTTCAGTTAACTACTAACATCAGTGATGAATAAATTAAAATTTTAAAGGCCGACGGAGCAGATAAGTCCCAAAGGGAGTACAGGATATAGGATACAGGCCTGTTTTTGACTATAGTGCTTGCCTGCTGTCGTTCTACCAAATGTGTGCTCAATCGGTATAGTAAGTATATAATTGACATGGTAATGTTGAAGGGCGTTAGGGTCTAGTCTAATTGGAACGGGAATAAGCCCATAACTGTTTTTTTCGGGATGGACTCATCTTCTTCCAAATATCTGTTCAATAACTCCTGTACAATGTTGGACTTATTGAAGATAGACTTAAAAACATATAAAATATTCGGTATTGTAATCACAATGGCTACTTCGACAAACTGAGCTTTAAATACCTTGTTGCAAGGGCTTACGTGTTCTGTATAGCCAATGATTTATTATCGTGCCGTTATTTTAAATGGTTTAGTATACCTTTGTAGAGCAGTAAAGCAGTAAGTGTTTCCTCCGTTCTGTGATAAAATATAATTAGCTGACTACTATAAATGCTAATTAGAACGAATATGGTGAATTCTGTAGTGAAATATTAAGTAACATGTACCCTTAAGATCGAATTTTTAGCAGTGCCGGACAAAGGGGCATAACCCTAATCACGTACTATGATTAAAAACAGCCAAAAAGAATTCCTCCTCCACACAAAAATAGGATAAATATTTAATTTCATTCAGGACAGTCTTTTTTTATGAAGCGCAGAAGAAATCTGGCTTATAAATAGACAGACAGATAAACGAATGATTACACAAATTTAAATATCTCCTTTGTATACAAAATGTTGCTGCTCAAAGCGATGTAGAAAAATAACATATTTTATTTATATAGATAAATGGATTCCTTACCTGTAAAATCTGGTATTGTAACAACTTCCATAAGGTATTATCAGCTGCAATTCAAATCAAATTATTCCCCATGTTAATATTATGGGCTGAAAACGAACTTTGAGAGCTCGTAGGTCAAAGCGCCGTGGTCGAGAGAGCATGGAAACCCCAAAAGGCGCGTCTAGAGGGTAAGAGATTTCGATTGATACCAAATATGTTTATAAATTAATATTTTTAGGGGCCTAAAATCGCCGAACAAAAATCAAGACATTCTTTTAATAATATAGATGGATAAACTTGATTTATGTGACATAATTATATACATATTTCTTGATAATTGTATATGAAAGATATAAATTACCTTTTAATTGATATGAAAGTATACAACATAAAACAGTTACATATTAAATCTTACAGTAATGACAAGCTGCTAAACTCGGTCACAGGGTATAATCACCACCCCTTACCATTTTGAAAGGAACCTTTAACTTCCCTCATCTTTCTTCGTGCACGAGAATGACTAATATAAAACATTAAATTTCGTAAATCGTTACTTTCCCTTAATAACAAGTAATTTTATCTCAATTTTGATACGATCTTTCATATTTTGTTTTAAACATGTGATATCCAGATTGGCCGTATGCAATTAAACCGAAATAACAGTTGTCAGCAGTTATTACAGTTCTCCTCTCCCACACTTTCCTTCCCACCCCTCCCCCTCCTCCTCCTCCCCCTCCATCCCTCCCACTGGTCGTCCCCCACGTTTCTCCAGGAGGAGCCACTCATTTCCGATTCGTTCGAAAATTAAAATCATCTATACTGTATAAAGAAATATAGAAACACTAATCCTTTTGTTTCTAACTACGATACATTGTTTATGTATGCTTCAACTACCAATCAAAAAGTCCCCTAGACTACTGTAGTGTAGAGTTTTAACAATTCAACACACCACAGGGCAACACCCCGAGTTGAATTCTAGGGGCAAATATAATGCTAATTTAAAATAAATAAATTGTCCTATTATAAACTTTATTCTTCGTACAGATTTTAATTAAATTTGTTTATCAAATAAGTGATAAAACCGGAAGGTATGGGTGGGACATTTACTGAACATCCTACGATGAAAACTGGCAGATTATTACATGAAGCCCGTACTAAACCAATACAATAAAAAAAACTGGCATTCAAAACAAATTTTATGCGTTTTACGATTAGCCACCCCGTGATTAAGTTCTTTGATTTTCTATAATAAATGTATCTATTAAATCATAAAATGATCATTTCTTACATTTAAAGTGCTGTATCAATTAGAGAAGCGTCAGGAAAGACTGTTACTTTATCTCTCCGGGACGCAACAGCTATTAGCTTTTTACCTCCTCGATTTATTCGCCCGATAATTTCTTAATGTCTTCGTTTATTATGCATATGTCTAGTTTTTGCTCCGTAATGATGAGACTCGGCCATTGATTAACTACCCCACAGGGAACGGATTACCATGAAACAATAAATCAAGGGAAGTGCTCCGTATCGGGGTGTTTATTGCGACTATATTATAAATTTAATTGGCGCTCTTTGCGGACCCAGCGTTTTGACAGGTACAGATGTCCCCGAGCAGCGAGCGATCGCTGGTTACAACTCACTCGTGGCTGTTTATGTCACTCGTGGGCAAATTAATAATGTTTGCCGGCTAATAGCGATCACACCTCGCTATTGGTCACCGGTTTCGCAAGTGATTTGCATGTAGCGCATGCGCCGGGCGCCGGCTCCGAGTGCCCGGGGCCGACATTAGCATAGTGGTCCACAGTCCACAGGTCCGGCGTCAGCTCGCCTCGACACTATGGGGCTCCCCTACCTACGTGGACCTACGTGTTGAACAAATTGTTTTGGACGTAAGCGACTTAGATTGATACAATTATTGACATTATATTTCACAAAGACCTTGTACGCAATGCTTTGCCAAATCTGGTGGTTTATGATAAGAACGCGTACGTTCATACAAATATACATATACATACATATATTGAATATTGCGTAAGCGACAGGATACGATTATTTGTGTCCTGTGTATCTTAGTTAGATGTTTGATTATAGTTTGTAATACGGAATAAAAAGTAGACATATTGTATTGTAAGCCGTGTCTTCTGTGCCCACTTAGCCCGTTTAGGTAACAAATAATTCAAGTATTTTAACATAGTGCAGTTAATCCTTATAGATAGCCCGGTTATCGGAGAAGTTATTTTTAAAGTATACATTTTGAATTATACAGAAAAATCTGACGAAATTTCATAAAGATCTTATGGCATAGAATCAATGTTGCAAGAGAGCTTAGCCCTAATATCTGTCAGGTAGCTTAGACGACAGGTCGGACCGGGCGTCCGTGTTAGTGGCGTAGTCAGTCCCAGGTGACATAATCAGCATTAACTGCTGCTGGACATAACGACCCGGCGCGGTGCTGACATAATCACCTGATACTCGACAGGCGAGAGAACCGCCGGCGCCGCGCTGATAGCTTTTCCCATTTTAAAATGAACTGATAGTTTGTCTCAGTCGATTAATTGCTTAAACGTATCATGGAAACTACAATATGATAAATATGACTACAGTATTCAATATCGCCTGAATTGTGTTTTTACTGACGGCATGATATTGTTTATCGTGTGAAAATAATCTGGACTGTAAATTTTTTATATCTAAAATACAACTACAATATCTAGGTAGAAGACCCAATTTGACTCTTATAAATCCGCGTAAATTACTGGATGTAAATCTGTCTTCATAGTTAACTGCGGCCACTCTAAATGGAATTAAAACTATTGAAGATAAGAAAGGTCAACAGCAAAATGTTATGCTGTTGCCAAAAAATAAAAATATATACAATATATTTAATTTACCATAAATGTAACAAAATGAAACGTTGAATCCTTATTCGAATTAAGGACCCTTTTCTCAAAAACCTATTAGACATGTTATACACATTTTAGAGGAATGCTTGTAAATATATATAAATTATAGGTAGTTATGTTTAAATATAAAAACCTAGATGTCATGGATTTACAGAATTTGTTTTCAAAAGGTGTTTAACTTTGACAGAAAATGCGGCATATAATATTTTAGAAATACTATAAATTAATTGGTAGTTTTAAAAAATAAATAGCTTTTATTTGTTTATATTTTAAAAATATTTTGGCCTACCACAATCAATAAACAATCTGTGGGTTACATGTTTCAACATTGATCAATCGAAAATTAATTTAATTTATATAAAATATTCCTGAAGTACTTACTCATTAGTAAGTGTAAACTTAACTAAACTCAATGCTAATGTTCGGGGGATCATCGCTGGTGAAGCAGTTATCGCGTCAGTTTATTGCTAGTAGGAATGCTAATTACTTTATACCCCAACGGGGCTCGACGCAAGAAATTGGATTCTTAGATTCTTGCATTCTAGAGTGCAAGAAGCAATAAAGTAATAAAGTGAGCCAGTTGCCGTGAGCAGTGAGTTGTTTTAGGGCTAGCGGCACCGGCACTCATATATCAACCATATCCTTCGACTTTTTTTCTATATCGTCAGATTTCATCAAATGGTAATAGCAAATATATCAAAGGTCTACAACAATTGTATTTGTTTTTAGCAGTTTATATACCGGGTTGTATGTTGTATATACCGGGTGTCCCTCGAAGAGATCCAAACGTTTGATTTTGTATTGCTTTCAAGTTTATGCGTCGGTCATTTTGAAACTTTTCACACTTTGTGATAGAAGTTTTAAAAGTGTGCTGTGAAAATGTCATCTCTCTAAGGTTTGCCGGGGCAGGATGGAGGCATTATAAAATACCCCCGTCGCAGCAAACCTGCGTACTCAGCGAATTTACAATGCATATATATGTGTATCACTACTACCTAGAGCCACTTACCAAGTTTCACAAAAATACATTCATTAATAAGTGATATATAGCATTTTATTTATTCTTCATAAGAATAACATTATAATTGACGCCGGTTTGCTGCAACAAGGAAGATAAGAAATGCGTTTTTTGCAATTATCAATATAACTCAATCAGGTGAAGCTATATACCAAGTTTTATTAATTTAGGTTCATAACTAAGGGAGATTTAAAACTTTATTTGTTCTCCATATGAATAACAGGGGGCCGAGTATGCTGGTTTGCTGCTTGTTAGTTTTTTAAGCTCTATAAAATGGATGTAACCAAAATCTAGTGTGTTTTAAATTTTAGGGTAAAAAGTTCAAAAAACTGATTTTTTGAAATTTTTAAACCCCTATAAAACTCCCTTCCCATAAACCCATCGATCTGGTTTTCGAAATTAAAGGCATAAATGATACTCTCCACATTTGTGCCAAATTTCATCAAAATCGGGTGCTTCTTTCAAAAGTTATCGTGGTAACGGACACACACACATATATATAAATTTGAACGAATAGTGTTTTTGGCATCTGGGGACCTCAAAACAAAAAGTTATCATGGTCTCGGGCTTAAGTCTTACCATGCTACCTACGGTAATAGCTTCTTTCCTATGGGGGAAATTCGCTAAAACTATACTTTAACAAAAATACAGTGTTTTAGATTTTGTAAAATATTGTCACATTTTAATTATTAAAACAAGTTGATCAGAAATCTAGGACATGGCCTAGTGAAAAATCTAAAACCAAAGTCTAAAATTACTCAAAGACTAAATTACTAAATACTAATTTACCAAAGTCTAGATTACTCAAACTGTAACCCATCCATAGTGACACACTGGTAACAGCGCGTAACAAATGAATCGTACGCTTTTGAAAATAAATTCCGCGGTATCCGTAGAAGTTCCTCTGAAATTTTGTGTTTTAAATCCGCATCATTGTAAGTACCGTTTTTCATTACGGTAACATCATGCCTCCGCAAATGTTAGAGAGATGAAATTTTCACAGCACACTTTTAAAACCTCTATCACAAAGTGTGCAATGTTTCAAAATGATCGATTTATAAACGGGCAATACAAAATCAAACGTTTAAACGTCTTCGTGGGACACCCGGTATATATTTGTTTAAATACACGTTATGTTTAGTTAACATTTGTTAACCAAATTTCATTTTAGCTCTAAGTGAAAGCCATTGGGTCCTAGAAAATCCCTTCCACCTTTGAAAAAAATAAATAAAAAATACCCTCATTGCAGCAAATCTGCAAAAGAAACTAGGCCTATCACGATAACGATGCAGTTAGGTGCATTAATCCCACCCACCCCACCTGGAAAGTACAAACTTGTTCAGCGTTTTTCATATATCAATTTTATTCGTACAACATTACGTCCGGTATTCTTCTTATCGCGGGAGGTCTTTATTTTTTCCTAACATTACGGTAAAATCTGAAATTCAAATCTGTCCGGCCTGAATGACTACAGTGGCTATAACCCAGGAGAGTGGGAGTTACAGAGCCCTGAACATTATTGAGGCATGAAGGAGTAAAATCGGTTGGGTAAATCGGCCAGAACGACTGTTTTTGTTCTCTTTCTAAAAATTGGCAAAAACAATCAAATAAGCGTAACGAAAAGCCAAGTGAACAAAATCTTTTTTCAATGTCTGATGACACATCTAGATGTAGTTACATACAAATTAGATATATATCAAGTAAATCGGTCCAGTAGAACGGTCAGCGTCGCTGTTTTTAGTTTTGGCAAAAGTTATTTAATGTATAAGAAAGATGATACTAAGAAAAATATAAACACCTGTAGATAGGAGAAAAGAAAGGAGTTGTATTTTTTGCTGCATCATTATTTGGCAAACCAAATGAACCCTCTTACTTAATGAACATACTAGTTATTACCCGTCGATACTCGACGGATTCGTGGTGAGTGGAGCGCTAGGCAGATGGTGCGAAACATGTATACAATTTACTTTTTAAACTGCTATTTCCTTCAAATTGAAAATACAATGATTTTAGTTAGAGCGTCTGTCAAAGTATTCCTTAAAAACAATAATGCTGCATCCTTACTATGCATACACAGATACTCTTTAGTATTTGATAAATATAACAATTTAATTGCTTACTTAGGCCTAAACCTTAGTAGCCTAATGAAAGCGTTCTATTAGATTCAAAAACATCAGAAATAAGTAGGCCTAACACCATCAATTTGTATTGTATAAATGGTTTTAAAATGTTCAAGACATAAGCCCTTCGAGAATTTGCAAAGGCCTATGGATATTTTAATCCCAATAGTTGACCTAAAATAAATATCGGTTATTAGTAAAACAGAGGTTAGTGACACCGTTTATAACCACGTTACAAAAAGTTTGACGGCGCCGGCTGGGTTCGAATCCGGCTCGTCTGTTTTGTAGATCGGCGCGCTATCGACTGACCTACGAAAGTTGACGTATGATGAGGCAAAGTAAAGCATTACGACGTGACATCGGAACAATTGACTGTACTTGCTGAGTGGAATAAATCTATTTATTTCGATTGTATCCTTACACGCACAGGGTTGGGAGCACACGTCTATTTAAAACCGGTGCATTAGTTCCTTAATATGCTCAAAAATAGTATTTAATATGAATGTACACCATTTATTTAATCTGACCCTCTACAATTTGCCATTGTAGCATTGTAATGCAACTATACAATTAATGTTATTGCAATCAGCTGTTTTACACAATTAAGTAACTTCAGGTATAGTACTAAACAATTTAGCAATCAAAACTTATTTATTTTTTAATTCACCAACTATAAAACTGTATAGTTTAAATAATATAAAACTGTATTATTTTTTCTTTCCATTTAAAGGATAATAGATAATAATTGTATAGGTTTTTAGGTACTGGCCATGATAAACCAAATGATTCTTGAGCGTTTGCTCTTCTTCTGTTGTTAGACAAAATACCTCGTGTCTTTACAGTCAGCTGATTGAAGGACTGTAAAATAAAATCATTGCAAAGGTTTGGAAATGTCGATTTTTTAAATTTATGAAAGTAAGATAACTTAAAAGTAAATAAAACCTGCTAATATAGAAAAGTTTAGCTTTAATTTGCTACAAACTGCATGTAAATCGGTCCAGTGGAAGTCTCAGAAGAACTGTCCAAAGGATTGAAAAAGTTGACTTTTTCACCCATGTTAAATCGCTATAACTACGCTCCTATGTCCCGTAATAGGATGAAGCGAGGATTTGTAATACCACCATAATAGGCAATATAGGTGCCAGATTAATTAATTAAACCTAGCCTCACCTAGGCCCACATTAATACTTCGACTAGCATACCACATTCCAGTTTATTGTTGAATCTAGTAGGCCTATTTAGGTGAAGAACCAAATTTATTCGCTCTGAAAATGAATTACTTACCACATAAACATTCCTCTCAAAGTAGTCATAGTTTAAAAAATTGTTCTTTGAATTCTGTATTGTTAATTTGAAGTGGATATAAATAGGCTATAGGCAATAGGCATATATTTGAACAAGTCTTTAAAGTCCATTTACTTCTACTTCTGGCCTACCAATGTACAACTTCAGTCAGTGCCACTTTTGAGAATCAGGCAATAATTATGGGTCAAATTATTGCCAAGGAAAAAGCTAGTACAGAACTCGGTAAGACCTAGGTAAAATGTGAAAGTATTCTCGTTGTTTTAAATCTAAACAAACATTATCGTATTTGTAACGTGTCGCAGATTAATTGTCTACAAGTAACTCACCAAACCTCACCTAGGCCCACATTAATACGCATACTTCAACCGGTCTACCACATTCCAGTTCGTTGTAGAGTCTAGTGTATTAGGTGAATAACCAAAATTTATACCCCCCAAAAAAGAACTACTTACAACATATAAACATACCTCTCAGAATACACATTGTTTAAAGTTTGTCTTTGAACAGAGTTAAGTTTAAGAGAATATAATAAGGGTAACCCCAGGGCTCTGAGGGGAGGGATATTTCCGGCTCAGAGTCCTGGGGTTACCATAGTAGGCTATTGGCAAAAAATTGAGTAAGTCTTTAAAGCCCACTTACTTCGAACGTACTAAGTCGTAACTGTAGTCAATGTTACTTTCAAGAATCTGCCATTGCCTTCCTTATTATCAAACATTAATGTAATGTAAAAATCGCAAATTAATACATCTATGAAACTATGTTAGGAACACTAACCTATGACTGTTTTTATGACTTTATGCGATATATGAGTTGAAAAACAACATTTGAGTTTTACCAAAAGCCAAAAGATTTCGGCCGTTTTCCCGGTTTTTCCGGTTTTCCCGACGTATCCGCGAAAAATGAGTACCATTTTCGAATTGAGGATATTATTTTGAACATTAAAAAAATGGTAAAAATCTTTGGTGTCTGGCGGTCGATATAATTACCTTTAACCCACAACGTAGGCATAGAACAACGATACCTTAGCCTCAAGCTGTTTGGTGACTTTAGTATTGTTGTTGGCTAGGATTTTTTTACATTTCACAGTTTCTTTTAGTGTCAAAGTCATGACCTAAGTTATTCATACAATAAGAAAGTCATAATGATTAGATATGTATAACATTAGACTACGCCTAGGCCTAACCAAATTTTTCATAAACAATAACCAACATATAACACGGGCGTATCCAGGGGGGAATATCCCCCTGAAATTTCAAAAATACATGCGAAAAACGGGAGACAGAGTGGGATGTAGGTAAGGCATCCACCACGAAAAGAAACCTAAATAAATACGCCATTGACAAGTAATAGAGCTAACGCATACTGACAAGTAATAGAGCTAACGCATAACTTACGTTATGGTTAGATCTATTGAACCACAGTTTACATCGTACCGTACCTTACATAGGTTAAAGCTGTAACCGAGTAGACACAGACTGTGTAGTCTTTCCATATGGCCTACAACTTCCATTACATCGTATAGGTACTTTCACTATAATACTGAATATAATTTTGATTGTTTTAAAACGAATAAATGTGGAATGATTCTATTAAAAATCTTGATTCAAAAGTCATTTATTCGCAAACGCCACTAACTGAACTAATGAACTGACCGGCCACTGCCGGCCTGTCACAGACTACAGACGGCATAATCAATTGGTTTGGTTAGCTGCTATTGTCAACTTCCGGCCGCAGTCAGTTTGACTGAAAAATCCATTGAGCGACTGTTTGCTTACCACCTACTAACACTTGCTAACCCAACCCTAGGCACATCTGAATATTTCCGGAAAATGAAAAAATATAAATATTTCAAAATAATAATCCAATTATGGTTTATTACCCCCCTTTTAGCGAATTTCCCCTATGGTAAGACTTAAGCCCGAGACCATGATAACTTTTCGTTTTGAGGTCCCCAGATGCCAAAAACACTATTCGTTCAAATTTATATATGTATATATATATATAATATAATATATATAATATATATGTGTGTGTGTCCATTACCGCGATAACTTTTGAAAGAAACACCCTATTTTGATGAAATTTGGCACAAATGTGGAGAGTAGCATTTAGGTTAAGTGGTTAAGAGTACCTAGGTTAAGTGGTTGTAGGGAAAATCCAAAAAAACGTGTCCCATGTTAATCTTATGGGAAAAAGGTTTTTAGATTTTTCTCAGATAGTTTTAATAAAAACTTCACATTTCTGTTTATTAATGTGTTTAGCTCAAAAAAACAAACATTTTGGTGTTTTAATCGTTGTTCTACATCCAACCGTTGCAGAGATATTCAAAGTGCTAAACACAGTACGTTGTCCAATGTTATCCTTATGGAGAATAAATAAAATTCTGTATCTCGATTATTTATGAATGTATATTGATGAAACTTGGAAAGTGGCTTCAACTAGTTGTGGTATATTGATATTAGCAAAAAAACAAGTTTTTATTGATAGTCCCCGTAGCAGCAAACCTGCATACTCGGCCCCCATGTTATTCATATGGAGAATAAGTAAAGTTGTATATCTCCCTTAATTATGAACCTACATTAAGAGAACTTGGTATGTAGCTTCACCTGGTTCAGTTGTATTGATAATTGCAAAAAAATACATTACTTATCTTCCTCGTTGCAGCAAACCTGCGTTCTCAACCCTAATGTTATTCTTATGGAGAATAAATAAAATGCTATATATCACTTATTTATGGATGTATTTTTGTGAAACTTGGTAAATAGCTCTATGTAGTAGTGAGTCACTTATATATGCATTGGAAATTCGCTAAGTACGCAGGTTTGCTGCAACGGGGGTATTTACAATTAAGAGCTACCCTGAAAATTTCAAAGCAATTCATCAAACCGTTAATAAGGAGTTAGCGTAACAAGAGAGTGACTAAACACGAGTATGAAGAATTCAACTCGCTTCGCTCGCTTCATCCAATAAAAGTTTATTTTTTTAATTTTGACCCATTTAACCCATATGGCCCATTTGACCCATATTTTCAAAATACAAATAAACTTGCTAATATAGGACCGAAAACCTTTGTTTTGGTACAACCCGCGTGTAAATCGGCCCAGTAGAAGTCTCAGACGAACTGTCCCAAGGTTTTGTCATTATGGCTTTAAATATATAGATGTTTTAAGTAATCATCGGATGTAAACAAACTTCCTCCATAAATTTAACATGAGATGGGAACTTTAAGAGCCACTGGGGCAAAGCCCATTGACGATATGTTAGTTTGGATGGGTGGTAACTAGGGAATCTAATCCTGGGATCCTGCATCCAGGGATCCCGAGATCCCGCCCAATTTTACGGTTTCTTCCATCCCAGGATTTAAATGTCGAATCCCGGGATTTTCGGGATTGGTAAATTGTCTCAAGTTAGCAATACAGGTAATGTTTTAACTGATGTAACCGCAATAAATCACTATAAAATCACTTTAATAAAGTTATAAATCAAAACTTCTTGATTTGATGATTTTTTTTCTTTTAGCGAATTTCTCCTATAGGAAGAAGCTATTACCATAAGTCTCATGGTAAGACTTAAGCCCGAGACCATGATAACTTTTTGTTTTGAGGTCCCCAGATGCCAAAAACACTATTCGTTCAAATTTATATATATATGTGTGTGTGTGTGTGTGTATATATATATATATATATATGTATATACACAAAAAGGTTAAACAGGGGGAAAGGTGAAATTAAAACTCCTAAAGTCTTAAACGCCAGGTTTTAAGAATGAGTTGTATACAAAACTTTGACAAGCTGCCATTTTGGATAGAAACACGTTACATACCTCCAACCTCCACCATTCGCCTATTTTTTAAAGCTCTTTAAAATGAGGGGTCAGTCAAAAGGGGTTTACATTTGAAAATTTTGAGTTGACCCCAAAATTCTCCCTTATTGGAAACAATCAAAGTTTCCAATAACGTCAAAAGATACTTTGGGTTAATTTACTATCGTTCCCCAAAGGTGATTTGTTTTTTTAACAAACAACAAAATTAAAGGTGGGGGACGGACTTTTTTACACACTGTATATATATATATATATGTGTGTGTGTGTGTGTGTGTGTGTGTGTGTGTGTGTGTGTGTGTGTGTGTGTGTGTGTGTGTGTGTGTGTGTGTGTGTGTGTGTGTGTGTGTGTGTGTGCGCGCGCGCGTGCCCGTTAACACGATAACTTGAGTAAAAATCGTCCGATTTCGATGAAATTTGGCTCAAATGTGTAAAGTGACATTCATGACTGAGTTCGAAAACCAGAAAAATCGGACCATGGTAAGGGGGGTTTATGGGGTTTTTAAATTTTCCAAAAATCAGTTTTTTGCACTTTTTACCCTACAATTTTTAAAACCCACAACGTCTTGAGCATTTCATAAAGCTTAAAAAAATAATTTAGTATTTTAAATTATTAACCTAGGTTAAGTGGTTGCAGATAAAATCCAAAAAACCTGCTCATAAAATCTCCCATGTTAATCTTATGGGAAAACGGTTTTTGGCTTTTCCTCAGTTAATTTTAATGTAAACTTCACATTTGCTTTTACCAATCAATTCAGCTCTACAAAACAATCATTTTGGTGTTTACATTGTGATTCTACGTCCAACCGTTGCAGAGATATTCAAAGTGCTAAACACAGTACGTTGTCCAATGTTATCCTTAAGGAGAATAAATAAAATTTGATATCTCGATTATTTATGAATGTAGATTGATATGTGGCAATCTTGGTATGTGGCTTCAAATAGTTGTGGTATATTGATATTTGCACAAACTATTGATTTTTTACATTAAGAAGTGGTCTCTTTTGGTGATATTTAAAATGTTGAGTGTCCCGCAAAAATGTGGGATTTTGGAGGCGACTGCAAATTTTCTGATGTAAACCCATTTTGAGATTTTTTGTTGAATATCCTAGTAGCAGCAAGTCTGCATACTCAGCCCTAGTATTATTCTTAAGGAGAATAAGTAAAGTTTTATATCTCCCTTAATTATGAACATAAATTAATAAAACTTAGTTTGTAGCTTCCCCTGGTTGAGTTATATTGATAATTGCATAAAACACATATTTTGTGTTCCTTGTTGCAACAAACCTGCGTATCAGCCCCATGCTATTCTTATGAAGAATAAATCAAATGCTATAGATCACTTATTTATTTATGTATTTTTATAAAACTTGGTAAGTGGCTTTATGTGGTAGTGAGGAACATATGCGTGCATTTGAAATTCGCCGAGTACGCAGTTTTGCTGTGACAGGGGTATTTTATATACTATAGGTGTATATTTTAATCCAATTTCTTACAGTCAGTTGAAACAATCAGATTTTACCTGAATAGGGTAAGTGATGTTTGTCAGATAATTATGCCTTTGTTATAATAATTGATCTTTTTTATTAAGAACAAATTTAGTTTGTTTTGATTCCAATATAATAATAAGTAAATTCTTTAAAATAACAACGTTGTATTTTTTAATTTAATATTTACTAGATTAATTTTAGATCGTTTTCTAATCGTTACATTATTTTATTATGAAATTACTGTGTTTATTGAAAGGATAGATTTGGTTCAAGTTTTGTTTTATGAAGTAGGATAACATACAAAACTTAGTAATCTTTATATATAATTCTGAACCGTAATTTGTAACTCAAAATTGAGGGAGTTTGGCAAATCACAGTATGATGGGAGACGGCTCAAATGAAAGGTCTTGATCCCAGGGACTCGGGAAAAATGCAGTACTTCCAAAAAATTACCAGTAAACGAGAAATAACGTAAAATACCCCCCATAAGAAAAGTATGTGGATTTAAAAACATCTGCTTTGTTTACATCAAAACATGTGATTAAGTGTCTACTTGTTTTAAACAGATGAGTCAGAGTATAGTATTGGAGCAAGGTTAGGGGCTTTGGCCCCTTCAAGCCACTAGTAAGTTAATAATTGCATTCATCTGCAGCTGCAGCTACATACAAAATTGTACTTCTACTTTTAAGGTGGAAATAGTTTTTCATGGATGATTTTTGAAAGACTTTTTCTGTCAGTTTAAATACATATCATATAGTTAAAAACCCAATCTTGAGTTGCTTTATTAGTTTATTGCATACCCGAAGCCCCACGCAATGTGAGACCAAACGTAATAGTACTAATAGTGTAATACAGATTTTTATCTTTCACCGTTGATAATTTGTGTTATTTAAATAATTGTTGTTGTATTTTTAATAAACAAAATAGTATTCATTTACTATAATTATTGTCAACATATACAAAAGTACACTTAATCGCAAATTTTTCCAGGCTTTATGTAAATTATGGCCAATTTCGGGATTGGTCTCGGGATCCCGTAATCCCGGGATTGAAAATATCGTCCGGGATTGGATTCCCTAGTGATGACATATCTAGGCATAATTAACTGTCATTTAAAAAAAGAAACATGCAAATCGACCCAGTAGAACGGTCAGGGTCTCTGCCTTTAGTTTTGACAAAAGTTGTTTAATATACATAGAATGATATAGAAAATACTTCTTGGGAAATAATACAGATTGAAAACTACTTTTGGGTTTATTCATCATGACCCGGTACCGGTAATAAGGTTAAATAATAAGTATTCCAAGGTTAATAAGGTAATATCCAAGCTTAAGGTTATAGTGCGAAGCCAAGAATACAATCAGCATAAACTATGCTCATTATAACAAATTTGAAATTTGTACGCGTTTTATTTAATTTTAGGGAACTGTTTTTGTATGATGTTCAAGAACGAAATTTATAAGAAGATAATAATCCTCAAGCCAATTACTAAACTAGATTATATAAATAATTCCTACAAATTTCTATTGAACTTCTTAAGAACCTCATTCTATAGAAGCACTTACAAGAATGAAACAAATTTATTGCAGATTATTTGCTCGCCCGACAGTTAAAAAGTTCGATAAGCATTTTACTACTAGAGTAATTTCAATTAAAATTCTTCACACCTGAAGAAAGTAAACCTGTAAAGACGGAAACTGCGCGTGAAAGTGGAGTAATTAAATACTGAGCGTCGCGTAACGCCGAGCGCCGCCACCGCCAAGACATGCATATTAACCATCGCGGGCTTCAGTAATTACACCCTGCGTTGGTGTTTAGCGTGAAATTTGCAGATGAAAGATAAACTTGCCTTAAAACAACTTTCAGTTGCCAATTTATAGGTGCTTCTCATATGCAGTGTCACAATGATTTGTGGTTTCGAAATGTGTTGAGACCCACAAAACATTGTGACAAACAATTCACCAGTGTGGCGTTCGAAATGTGTTAAGACTCACACGATATTGAAACAAACAAATCAACAGTGTGGTGTTCGAAATGTGTTAAGACACACACAACATTGTGACAAACAAATCACCAGTATGGCGTTCGAAATGTGTTAAGACACACACAACATTGAAACAAACAAATCAACAGTGTGGTGTTCGAAATGTGTTAAGACACACACAACATTGTGACAAACAAATCACCAGTATGGCGTTCCAAATGTGTTAAGACACACACAACATTGTGACAAACAAATAAACAGTGTGGCGTTCGAAATGTGTTAAGACACACACAACATTGTGACAAACAAATCACCAGTATGGCGTTCGAAATGTGTTAAGACTCACACAACATTGTGACAAACAAATCACTAGTGTGGCGTTCAAAATGTATTAAGACACACACAACATTGTGACAAACAAATCACCAGTATGGTGTTCGAAATGTGTTGTGACAAACAAATAAACAGTGTGGCGTTCGAAATGTGTTAAGACACACACAACATTGTGATAAACAAATCGCCAGTGTGGTGATCGAAAAATCAAACCCGTTTTTTTATTTTTTTTTTATTTA
Source organism: Allygus modestus (assembly GCA_963675035.1). Classification (NCBI taxonomy): domain Eukaryota; kingdom Metazoa; phylum Arthropoda; class Insecta; order Hemiptera; family Cicadellidae; genus Allygus; species Allygus modestus. The sequence goes on along the minus strand of OY776111.1, from coordinate 257,410,792 downwards.
CTGACTGTGTTTAAACATTCACGATGATATTTAATTTAATTTTTACCCTCTTCATAGCAAACCCACACGACGCCATGGCACCGCCTTTCATATTCCCATTCATAGTATATAATTATCTTATTGTTTTATGTGAGAAGTATGCGTATGACACATGCAAGACTATTATAGATTCTGTAATTATAATAGTATCTAGTTAATACTAAACACTATATATAATGGTATATAGTAATTATAGTAGTATAGTGTGATTATAATAAGAACCTTATTAGGGGAGGAATGAAGGTAAATAACCTTTTTGAACTACCCATACTCATCAGTAATAACAAAAGTAACAGCAAGTTAGCGATAAGTGGTTTAGCGATCGCTAACCTTTCTCTCGGCCGCGGCGTGCGGTTCATCTGGGTTGTTTATACTCTGCACTTCGTTTCAAGGTAAACACTACTCTGTACGACGAGGTAATAGAGATATATTCTCTCAATTGTCTTCCTATTAGAGACATCTGTGTGGGATGTAGATTTCTCTAACTTCCTTCTTTGTTGCGAGGATACTTTTAGACTACAACAGTATAATCAGATGCTATTGCTGATTTAGTGAAGATGGGACTATTCTTATAAAATTATACTTCGTTATTACTTACCATACCTGTATTATTGTCTAGTCTTCATTATAATCGCGATACGTAACAGTTTTTTATTAAAGGTCATAATAGGAAAAGGCAATAGCTTTAGGAGCACAGTTATGTTATGTTTTCTTATATGTTTAGCATATCGATTACCTAAATATCATGTCAGACCTGTGGCTGAATTTTGAGAAATACTTACTTGGTGAATACCGTATTATTAGCTAGCCCCGTTTATTTTGGGTAGCGGTGCGGTCACAGTGCAAGCCGATTTAGACAACAGGCTTTGCCCGACAACTAACAGTGCTAATTAATGGAATAGCCACGGTGGTAGACGGCGGACGGAGGTATCTGAATCAGGGAGAAAATTGGAATAGTGCGTCTCATTTTGGCTTTCGATACAGGAAGCCAATTTGTAGATGATAACAATGAACCAATTGTTGATTAATTTTACATTTATTTACTTTGGATATTTCTATATTGAATTCATGTGTTTAGGGCCTACGAGAACCCTCCCATTTAGCAACAATAACTAAGATTGATTCCACAAAACTTTTCTTAACCATAGTTTAATTAATGTGATGTTAACACTAATAATCAATTAAAGGAATTCCGATGTGTTTAGGGCCTACGAGAACCCTCCCATTTAGCAAAAATAACTAAGATTGATTCCACAAAACTTTTCTTAACCATAGTTTAATTAATGTGATGTTAACACTAATAATCAATTAAAGGAATTCCGATTTAACAATCCTCATTGATACGCTAGAATCTAATGTGTCTTAGACGTTAGATAAAAGCTCTTTTGGACTGATATGCCCTATTTTGGCCTGTTAAATCTACAAAATATTTTATTTTAAAATTGTATCCATTTTCACAATGCAGTTTAATTTACTATGCATATATTTGCTTTGAGTAGATTATTAATTTGGTTAGCAATATAAGAACTAAGAATAATTAGATCAAGAAATATGTGCATTGCACTCCATAACCTACTGTTTTTTCTGTTTGTTTTTTTACATAAATAAAAGTTTTGATTGAATTTGTTGTACTGGTTTTAATTTTAATTTTACCAGAATTGCATTTTACGTTTTGCATCCTTTCTATTTTAAAAACACTATTAATTGTTTATAGTGAGGTTGGCAGTAATTCGCCAAATGTAACTCAAAGTGCGCTGGGATGACGTAATGCTAAACGTAGTGCCACATTTCCCGGTTTCATCGTGAATGCAACATTTTAACTTGCAAACAAGGTGTATTCTACCTTGATTCGACAACTCCATAACTATAACCAGCAACTTAGGATGATGATGCAGTTATCTTTGTCATTGGGCTATTAATGACGTTATTACTGTATGCTTTTTAGCATAGCGATAAAATCTTCTGTTTTAACTTGACGTTTTAAAATAATTACATAGTTTAAATTTGGTGTTTTTTGTTGCCAAAACTGTTGTACAGTATTCATGTTTGGTTTTAATCCAAAACTCCCATAATATAGATGTGCCTTTAAGGGGTTTAAAACTACTTTCAGAATGCAACCTTTTGTGTAATTTTGTTATGTTCCAGGTATTTTTCTCAATTGAAGACGGCTGTAAATTGAGGTCTCTGATCCAAAACGTCATGAAACTTGTTTTTCTCATTCAGTGGTGGCAAAGGTCCGCAATACCTTCTAACAACCTATAGAACTTCTCACCATGATCTATTAAGTTCAAATGTTTATATTTAGTTAGTCAGCTGGTTATAATTTAAATTTACAAAATAAGGTTCTATGCCTACTAGCCTGCTAGGCACCTGTTTATTTCTTTTGTTCTCTTGGTGGTGCTGTGGATAGTGACTTATTTCAGCGTTAACCTTTCATTCAGCCTACTTTAAAAAATTATATTTAAAACGTCGTATTGAGAAAAGGGAGTGACCAGAAGTGATGACAATTTCAAAGTGATGACAATTTCATGACACTTTACTCAACCCAATGTCTGAATTTGTTTTAATATGTTCCTCACGTAAAGCATATAAAGCATAGTGTATCGAATTGTATCATTAACAAATGTGTATTTACAAATTTCTGAATTTGTTCTCATAAATCTGTGACACATAGTTATAGCCAAAAACCAAAACTTGTAGGTAATCACAATAATGTAGACTGACAAAAGCCATCGCGTAAAACATTTGAACATCTCAACCTAAATTTTAAACCTGTATTTATTTGAGTTTTACAATCGATTCAAAGCTCATTTTAGATCTAGGAATTTCCAACCATAATCCGAAATAGGACTGTAATAAGACAGTATGTATAATCTGTCGATATAAGTCCTGTACCGTTGCGAACAGATGGTAACTCTCGTAAAGGTCGTATCAAACGAAACTCAAACCGTCCTCCCGCCATTGTGTTTAGTGCACGCTGTAAACCCAGGACGCAGCGAGGGAGGTCCAAGTACGCCGTAAATCCTAGTCCCGCTATTTGCAAACAAATCGCGCGTCAAGAGCTCTCGCGTTTCGTTTTGAAATTTCTCCGTTAATCGGTCAATCAGCGCGCGCGTCGAGTTGAAGGATTTACAATCCGGTTGAATATCGTGCTCCGGCAGTCGATGAGAGGAACAGTCGCATTCCCGGTTATTACTTAGCCTCTGTGTTAGCTTTCACGACGTATTTTATTTAAATGTCCCTTACGCAACTGGCACTGCTCTCCTCGCCGATTATTCGCCTAACGGACGATTACACCACCTGACGACGACGGACGCGTGTGAGGGAAAGGTCAGTCTCATGAGGTGGTGGAGGTGGTGGAGGTGGTGGTGGTGGTGGTGGTGGTAGTGTAGCCCCTCGGGTCCAGAAGGGCTCCGAATATGGACACGACAGCGACGGGCAAGGCCTACGCTTTAGTCGGGGTAATCTAGGCTCATGCAAGGTCGCTCTCCATTATAACCTCCACGTTCTATATTTACATGCTAAGCTCTCGAGGTTTAGAAATGCACTGTAAACAAGTGGTTGTAGTTTATTACAGCTTATAGTAAGGAAATGTAGGTACGGTTTTTATATAACCGACTTTTCGATTGGGTTTGAAGACATCATTCGAAGTCCTCATTTATATAAAACGTTAACTAGTACACGTCACTTCATTCGCGTAGTATTTTTTAAAGTATTTTGGAAGTCAGTGGGGTGTGGTTCTAACAAATGTGCTTATCGGGAATAGGCTTATGTTTTTGGGATAGCTTGGTAACGCGTTCAGTGTTCACCCATGCGAAAGGGTCGAAATTAGGCTTAAGTACGGTCTCGTTTAGAACCACCCTAAAAATTTATGGGACAATTGGAACTGTATCGCGGCTCTGTGACAAGTCGAGAAACCTGCAATGTAATGCATTTATTTAAAAACACGAATTGCAAATTTTTTTCATTTCAATTTGTGTTAAAAAAATATAACTATCAATATAAACTCATCGGAATAAGATAACAAATATTTTATGCATTTGCTAAAAACGTGTTTAACTGACTATTTAAATAGTTTTTATTATAAATTTCTAATCACTTGTTTTACGTTTTCACTAGATTATAAAACAGAATGTTTGTACTTAAACTCGGTCGCCACGCGGCCGTTCCGCCAGTCACTTTTTTCGATAATCACACTATAAAAAGGGGCACAAAATTATATTATTAAGCGATTATTTAAGGAGCCAATGGACAAAAGTACTTCACACAGCATATTGCAACTACAACATATTATGGTGGTCCCTGAAAAGAATATGTTCACAATACTCTTCACTCGCAATAGTGACGGGTGGGGTGAATGGTAAACCGACGACGGCAGACGTAGCCAGGCCTAGCTAGCCTTTACCAATCGAGTTGTCGTTAGTTCTGAAACTGACTGTACCCCCTTACGCTTGACTGCACTTCGACTTGACCGTTTTACCAATCGAGTTACGTCCTATGTTTTACCCTGATATACTATTAGCTATGTCTCTACCGAACTTTAGCTTATAAGGTCCCAGTAAATACTAATTCCCATAAACATACCACAATAGACCAGTTACGATTTGTTTAATGCAGCCTTATTACACATCTACATCTTAGCATTGTCGTTTTTGAGGTATATTGATCACTATCTCAAGTCAGTCAGTGGTTGAGTGCTATTGATAAAATTTAGGTAAGATGTTCATATTTATTCCTAAACTTCACTCAATACTTTAAATAATCACTACAACAACTGTTTATTTGTATCGTATTAGTTAGGACAACATATCTAGAGGACAAGTTGTAGCAATTTGCATTCCCCATTAAAGTTTTTCCGTCAGATTTAAAATTTAAATAACGGTTTAGGCAATAGATTAATTAAAGTGCTTATACACGGAGCATGTCTCACCACCATTAACATGTTCGGCACTTTTAATGTTTTGTTTTTTTTAAGTTTGGCTTGAACTTGAGTAAATTGCCTAGTTTTTTATTTAACAAGTGTTCCTTTATTGTGCCAAATTTAAGTCTTCTACTAGATAGGTGGAAAGGTTGAACGATTTCAAATAAGTATCATCTGTTTGCTATCATCTGGTCAAGTAAATTGAATGTCCATAAGAATAATTTGGGGACTTTGACGACCTGTGGGGTGGAGCCAGGGCCTTCGATAAACAATGGGCCTGCATACGGTTGTATCCCACTTGCGGTCAGTCCTATTTGCGGTCAAGGGCAAAATCGTCCAGTTTGCGGTCACCCCAAAAATGTCGTGGGCTAATCAAATTATATTTGTCCAAGTTGCGGTCACATATTTGAACACCATATAGTGAGCCTCACAACAAGGGAGCCAGAGGGATGACGCATACAACAGGTATGTACACCTGAATAGGGGTGGGTGATGTATTTTTTGTAATAAACGGTCATTTATAATATTATCAGACTTGATTTGTAAGTTGAGAAAAATCTGTCTGATAATATAAAAGTGGCTTTGTAGACAACTACGAGCTTGAAGATATGAGTTTCAGAATTTATATAACATTTAGAATCCTTGCTGCTCTATATATAACTAGACTTGATTTGTGATTATGGTAAAATCATTCTGTTATATATTTAGTGGCTAGGTATTCTAAGAACGGGAAGAAGAAGTAATTAACTATCTCTCAAAATGTGACCGCAAACTGGAAACCCTTACACCTCCAGAACCTTGATCATCCCTTATAAAATTACACTTGACCGCAAATAGGACTGACCGCAAATAGGACCGACCGCAAGTAGGAGGACACGCTGCATACTTCCCCCTTCCTCGACTTTACATACAGTAATTTGAGATATCCTATGAATTAAATTAATTAATACCCCCGTAGCAGCAAACCTGCGTACTCAGCGAATTTCTGATGCATATAGATGTATCTTAATACCACATAAATCCACATACCAAGTTTCATCAATATACATTCTTAAATAAACGATTTATGAAATTATAATTATTTTCCATAAGAACAACACATGGCGGCTGAGCATGCAGGGTTGCTGAAGCAAGGAACACAAAAAATGGGGTTTTATACAAATATCAATATGAAGGTAAAGCTACATACCAAATTTTATTAATTTATGTTCATAATTGAGGGAGATAACACGTTACTTATTGTCCATAAGAATAACATGGGAGCTGAGTACGCAGGTTTGCTGCTACGGGAACTATCAGCTAAAAAATATTTTTTAATGCAAATATCAATAGACTACAACGATATGAAGCAATATACCAAGTTTCATCAGGATAAGTTGATAAATAAGCAAGATATACAATTTTTCCTATTCTCCATAAGAATAACATTGGACAACGTACTGTGTTTAGCACTTTCAATATCTCTGTAACCATTGTAGAGCAATGATCAATACATCAAATTGTGCGTATTTTTAAGCTGATTCAAATGAAAAAAAATAAAATTTGACTTTTTCAAAAATTATATGTAAAAAACTCAAAAAACCCATTTTCGGGGTACAAACCCCCCCAAAAATACCCCTTCGGATAGGTCGATCTGTCTGGTTTTCGAACTTAAAGTCATAAATGCTGCTTTACACGTTTATACCAAATTTAATCAAAATCGGATAATTTTTACGAGAGTTATCGTGCTCACGGACACACACACATATATATATATATATATATATATATATATATATATACAGTTTCGAACGAATGGTGTTTTTGGGGTCTGGGGACCTCAAAACGAAAAGTTATGTTGTTCCCGGGCCACCACCTTTTACAATATGATAGTGTTGCGTAGTCTTACCATTCCGACTACGGTAATAGCTTCTTCCCTATAGGGGAAATTCGCTAAAATGGCACCGAAACACTAATCTGAATAAAATATCACATATTATTTTAATATTCCTTTACATGTATATTAATACGCTAGGGGGGTTATCTTCATAGTCATAACTCGATAACGGCTGGACGGATTTTAATGTTTGAGGTGTCAAATTAAAGGTAGTTTTACGTATCAGAATTTTATGAAAGGAGGTCATTTTAATACAGTAAAGGGCTTAATTTTCGGAACAGTGGCGCTATCCGACGGCGGAAGTCTAAACAACGTGTTGATTGAAAGTACGTTATCCACATTATTCTCAGGTGTTATAATCCGTTTTTATATCAGACGTTTTTAATATTCGTTTGCAACTGAAGTAACCTTTTGTTGGGTACAAACTTGCTTGAATTCGAGCATTAGGACAACTAGAATTTGTTTAAGGGTCAATGGGAATTTGTTTATGCTTTTTGAAGTTTGCCATCTGTTTATATTTTTTAGAAGGTTATAAAACTAAAATCAGCTATTTTAATGTTGTCTTTTAGAGAAGTCAATGGTTGGGGAATGGAATAAAAACGGTGAGCCCGGCCCGTGCTCTTCAGAATGTCAGTATCGAAAATAGAAACCACATTGTACTAGCAGCACGGATTGAGATAGTTTTGTTGATACTTCAATTGACGATTTCAGTTAAGAAATGTAGGTGGAGTGCTCTTTAAAATAATTTCCTTTGCGTTTAATATATGTAGAAGGTCAAGTTTTTGTCAACTCAAAATTCAAATTTGTATTTTGAACATTGGAGCGATTTTGGTGCCACTGTCTTCCACTGCGTATGAATGCAGATAATATGTACCTACATAACTTATACAATCAGTGATTTAAAAACCATTTATTTTTCCTATTAGAGACCTAAAGACTGAATATATTAAACCAGGTGTACCAGGTTTAGCGAATTTATTTATGTCAAATATGTATATAACCAAATGATGTAGAAGACTAAAACGAAACCCTAAGGTGCCCCTAGGGGATTAGTTATAAATTATATAATATTCCAACCTAATGGTAGTTTGGCTACAAGATGGGTTTTAATGATATCCTTAGATAATCATTAGGATATGCAATCATATAAGTTGTCCTCGGGACAAACGCGTCTCTAAATGGTAATAATTTTAACACTCTTAACAAAAAGGCCTAGTTTTTCTATACACTAATTAAACTTAATATCAAAGTTGTATACTTATTATTATTCTTTCAAAGCTTAAATTTGATAATCCCTTACAATAAATGTGTTTACTATCTAAATCAAATGAATTGATAATTTACGACAGACTAGAACTCTCGTCGCGTCGGGTCGAAGTCATATTTTTCCCCAACGTCAACCGGACATAATATAGTGACCAATCAAGTAAAAGCTGCAGTTGTCCTATGAATATTTTATCTGCAACTGATCTCTCGTCTTCAGAGCGCCATTCCATTATAAGCCGCTGAGCGCCAGAAACGTCGCGCGACGAGAGTTATGGGCTCTCGGCCGCTGTTTTCCTCTCACATTTGGCTTTTAATTGATTTTAAAACATAAAGTCGCGCTCATTTAACTTTAAAATCAGAGGTCAATCAGCGGATACGAACATAAATCCGCGGGTTGCCGAACAGAACGTGGCGGACAGGTCATCTGTCACTGCTGTAGTGGGAGACGGCGAGGTAGTGGTGTAGTGTTGTAGCGGTGTAGTGGTGTAGTGGTGTAGTAGTGTAGTGGTGAAGTGTGGCCTCAGGCCCGCGGGTTGCCGAACAGAACGTGGTGGACAGGTCATCTGTCACTGCTGTAGTGGGAGACGGCGAGATAGTGGTGTAGTGTTGTAGCGGTGTAGTGGTGTAGTGGTGTAGTGGTGTAGTGTGGCCTCAGGCCCCTTGTTTACAGGATGCTGGTTTGGATCTAAGCAATTCTTTCAGTTTGCACGTCCGTTATTCGTATTAAATTCGTTATAGCCTAATTGCGTTTTATATTATAGCCCTGCCATGCTATATCTCTGGGGGAATGTGGGTCATATTTTTAAATTCCTGATTTCTGAATTGGGGTTTATATATACATCAACACTCTTGTCACACATTCGTTTCGACATTGCAAAACTAGCAAACATAATAGTATAATTAATCTGTTGTTATTATGTTACCTAAGGATACTCCATAAAACTATGGCTTCTAAGGTACTTTTCTGATATACTGCTACTTTTCTGTTTATACTAAAGCTAAAACTAAAACGAAAATTTCAATTACTATAAGTTAACACTGGATTAAGTTAACTTGGCAACCGACTATGAAAGTTCATACCATAAGCGTTACCGAGTTAAAAAAACAAAAAAAAACAAGGCCGGTCCAGGAAATGCCAACCCAGGTATGTCCTTAAATTGAAATTTCAATTATACCATGAGCTAATGCTATGTTAGCACTACTTAGTACCAAATAATAAAGTTAGTACCATAATCGTTAACGAGTTATTAAGAAGAACTTTTGCTCCATGTGATGATCAACTTGTTTTACCATACAGCCCATATAAGCCTTTGATAGTTGAAAATATTGTCCAAAAATTAGGTTATTTATATCGTTTTGGTAGTTATATAACACGTGTTTGTTAACTTTGAAATACACACACGTAAAAAGGAACAATAACAATCTTTGAAGTTAGCGCACTGAAAAATCCACAGCTGATTTTTTTCGGTGTGCTATTTTAAGGTATCAGAAAACTGCGATTTTACAGATTAATTACAGACCCAAAAACAGCTGCTTTTCGTGCAGTATGATCAAAACAAATTTTCAGACATGATTGCGTGGAAAATTCTTCATGCCCGGCCTTGCGGTTTTGGCAATAACTCAGTAACACCTAGGGTTCTAACATTCATTTTTGGATTTTAAATTTTACGTTATTATTTACTGTATTATATGTAACTACACTATTAGAGTAAATATATTGTATCGTTTTGTGCGACATAGTTTGAGTTATCCTGTTTAAATAGTACTAACCTAGTACTAACTTTGAGAATAATTAAAATTAAAATCTTCAAATATGGCCGGTTTTCCCATTTCCCTGACCCGGCCATCCGTTTTTGGTAACTGATACTGGAATCGTTTTATTCCATTTCAATATATAACTTATTTGATCATCCGCCTTAAAATTACCATTCTCATACCTTATGTACTTTCATAAGTATGTGAGATCGCCTTCAGCTAGAGATGGTGACCTTTGTGAAAATGATGAAGATATGTTCAAGCAAAAGCACTTTCTAAAATAATTCAAGTTATCAATGTCAGTACGGTTCGTTGGGTAATGGCAAAGCCGTGGAATACCAGAAGGTCCTAATCCAACAACGGTTAAATGTGTCAAGGAGTCAGAGGGAGACATTCGTCCGTCCTTCGGCGTGGGGCATGCAAATAACGATGCTGTGACAACCCGCTACTGATACTGGCTATGCATCTGCACTGGCACAGTGTCAGGGAGTCAGAGGGAGACATTCGTCCATCCGTCGCACATCGGCGTGGGGCATGTAACGACTACGCTGCTGTGTCAACCCGCTGCTGATACTGGCTATGCATCTGCACTGGCACAGTGTCAGGGAGTCAGAGGGAGACATTCGTCCATCCAGAGCACATTGGCGTGGGACATGCAACTACTACGCTGCTGTGTCAACCCGCTACTGATACTGGCTATGCATCTACACTGACACAGTGTCAGGGAGTCAGAGGGAGACATTCGTCCATCCAGAGCACATTGGCGTGGGGCATGCAACTAACGATGCTGTGACAACCCGCTACTGATACTGGCTATGCATCTGCACTGGCACAGTGTCAGGGAGTCAGAGGGAGACATTGGGGCATGCAACTAACGATGCTGTGACAACCCGCTACTGATACTGGCTATGCATCTGCACTGACACAGTGTCAGGGAGTCAGAGGGAGACATTCGTCCATCCGTCGCGCATCAGCGTGGGGCATGTAACGACTACGCTGCTGTGTCAACCCGCTGCTGATACTGGCTATGCATCTGCACTGGCACAGTGTCAGGGAGTCAGAGGGAGACATTCGTCCATCCAGAGCACATTGGCGTGGGACATGCAACTACTACGCTGCTGTGTCAACCCGCTACTGATACTGGCTATGCATCTACACTGACACAGTGTCAGGGAGTCAGAGGGAGACATTCGTCCATCCAGAGCACATTGGCGTGGGACATGCAACTACTACGCTGCTGTGTCAACCCGCTACTGATACTGACTATGCATCTACACTGACACAGTGTCAGGGAGTCAGAGGGAGACATTCGTCCATCCGTCGCGCATCGGCGTGGGGCATGTAACGACTACGCTGCTGTGTCAACCCGCTGCTGATACTGATGCTATGCATCTGCACTGACACAGTGTCAGGGAGTCAGAGGGAGACATTCGTCCATCCATAGCACGTTGTCGTGGGACATGCAACTACTACGCTGCTGTGTCAACCCGCTACTGATACTGGTGACCCGCATATGCACTAACACAGTGTCAGGGAGTCAGAGGGAGACATACATCCATTCTTGGCGTGGGACATGCAACTACTACGCTGCTGTGTCAACCCGCGACTGATACTGGTGACGCACATATGCACTGACACAGTGTCAGGAAGTCAGAGAGAGACATTCGTCCATCCATAGCACGTTGTCGTGGGACATGCAACTACTACGCTGCTCTGTCAACCCGCTACTGATACTGGTGACCCGCATATGCACTGACACAGTGTTAGGGAGTCAGAGGGAGACATACATCCATTCTTGGTGTGGGACATGCAACTACTACGCTGCTGTGTCAACCCGCTACTGATACTGGTGACCCGCATATGCACAGTGTCAGGAAGTCAGAGAGAGACATTCGTCCATCCATCGCGTTGGTGTGTTGCATGCAACTCACGCTGCTGTGTCAACCCGCGACTGATATTGGTGACCCGAATATGCACAGTGTCAGGAAGTCAGAGAGAGACATTCGTCCATCCATCGCGTTGGTGTGTTGCATGCAACTCACGCTGCTGTGTCAACCCGCTACTGATAGTCTGCAGTTACTGATGCTATGCATGTGCTGTTTATTTTCAAAACTGGTACCTAGTATATATTATAATTAAAACACATAACATTTTTTCAAATTTATATTAACTATTTTTTTGTTTGAGGTATTACTTTCATGTTGTAAGCTATTGTAATCTTAGTTAATAATTATAATATTGATAATGCTTTTAATGGAGTGTTTGATAATTATGAAGACAAACATTATATCATTTAGTCACAAATTAGGGATTTTAAGTTTAAGTTAAGTCGGATATGCTCAAGTGTGAAAATATAATGTGTTCAATTTTAATTACTTACTGAAACGATTACTGAAAATAGTACAGCCAAAGATTACACATGCTACGCAAAATGCATGCTTTGCGTAGCATGTGTAATCTTTGGTACAGCTTACATTGCTTGGCATCTGGTTATCGTTTGCTCTGTAATGACTTTTTTCCTATATTTGGCTTAGTACCATTAGTGCTACAGTCTACTTTTGGGACCAGAAAGCAAAAATCACTTATTTAATTTTAAAACATTTGTTTTGGTTGTTTTTGTTAATGTCTACTTTTATTTACGATAAATTTCAGTAGTATCTCGCCTTTCCCAGGTACCAAGGACCGTGACCCGAACTGCAGTCTTAGTAATTGATTATAAATGAGTAGGGAGGTATAGCCAATTCTGCAGCAGTAAGTAAAGTTGCAGCGGATGATCCGCATGACGTCATCCCCCCTCCCCCCCTGATACCCAAACATTTTTTCGCCGCCTTAGGCTATGGTGACATTATCCTCCCCCCCATTTTTTTGGCCGCCATTTTTTTGCCGCCTTTTCTTGCCACCTTTTTTGTCACCTTAGGCTATGGTGACATTATCCCCCCCCTCGGGAAAAACTTTCCCTGTTCGGGCGCCAATGTTGCGTAACTTGTTTACATGTTTACTCCCGTCCAGAATACCACAACTTGATTGCCACGGAAAATCCCCAAGGTCACCCGAGAGTTGTTTACCGCCTTCACCCGCTTAGGGCGTTGCGCGTTTATAGAAGCTTGGCCTACGTGACCACCCTGTTCTTCGAAGGTTCGAAGCGGCCACTTTGGCTGCTGCACCTGGCGAGGTAAGACGTGTCCCTGCGTTGCTCTGATCTATACTATTGAACAATACTTAACATAACCTATAAAAATGTCTCAATTAAATTCTTACATATTTAATGATCAACCCGTTGCTGTACTGTTTGATAGCGAAAATAATCCTTGGTTAAAATCCAAAGATGTAGCTAAAATCCTAAACTATCAAAATACGAAACAGGCATTACGGATAAGTGTAGATGAAGAAGATAAGTGTAAGGCTGTGAATATACTCTCTGAAGGGGGGTCTATTGATAAAGCCCCCTTTAACTTTCAAGATCAGTCTACATCCATAAATTAATCTGGATTATACTCACTTATTATATCATCCAAGAAACCAGAAGCTAAAAAATTCACAAGATGGGTATCAAGTGAAGTCTTGCCTTCCATTAGAAAGTGTATAAAATCAAACATGAGAATAATCAGTTAAAAAACCAAAACTCTCAACCTATGCGAGAAATTACAAACGTTATGGAGGCTAAACAACAGCTCACTCACATTAAAAATCAGCTTGAATCTAAAAACGAAACGATGGAAAAAATTTTAACCGAACAGACACCGAAGGTTGCTGTGATGTCAGACACGATGAACTTAAACATGTTTTAGTGTCCTTATTAAAGAACCCCTTCTGGAGTTGTACGGGGTCTGTGAGTAAAAATATATTCCAATACAAAAAAGAATATTTAATGAAGCTCTTATTAAAGCTAAAAATGAAGGTTTCGCACCTTGTTTCATCAATTCTTCTATTCCTAACGGGGTTAACGTACTTAAAAAAGCAAAATAAGTAATGAAAAGTTACGGTATGCACTTTGACCCTCCATACAACAATATCCTAACTCCTCAAAATTTTGTAAATATAGTTGAGCATGTCTTGGACACTGCATAAGTTCCCACTGCTTCCGCAAAAGACTCGCAGTCAATAGTGTGATAGACCAAGAAAGGGACGATTTTTTTTAGAATCGTCACAACCCCTCATCACATTAGACCCCCAAGAATAGAAACAATAGACAAGTTTAAACCTGAAAATAACCACGATAATCGTTTATCACAATGGTTTTTACCTCAAGGTCGAACGCCCAAAAGCTTCTAGAAGCTTCTAGAGAGTTCTAGAATGTAGTGAGCATTCAACCTACTCATTAGCGACCCAGAAAACCTATGGAAAATCTCCATCTTAAAAATGACCGCGAGAATTGTTTACCGCGTTAAACACCTTTGGCTTCCCCAAGCATCTAGGATGTTCTAGAACGTGCCGGCTGCGCCCGGTATATAAACCTGGGGGGCCAGCCGCGAGACTTCAGTCCAAGACGTCATTATGGGAAGCACCGAGGTGGGCCGAACGCTCCGCTGTCTGATGGAGGAGATTAACGCGATGGATGAGAACGTCATGCCCAACAAACCCAAGAGGAAAAGGCTCGACGGGTGGACGGTGAAGAAGGGTGTAGCTACCGACTCTCCAGCATCCAGTTGGAGTGATGCTGCATGTCAATATACCATATAGAACCCTGCCAACTGCGGGAATATTTTGTTGAAGATGTCGGTGTTTCACGGTGGCCACCCGTCACACAGTTGCGGCCTGTACCAGGACGAAGAGATTGAGAGACAATGAAATTTGAATGTGTCTGACGGACCTGCTAACGAAGTCAAAAAAGGGTTAACAGTGATACCGGAGTGCCGAAAACTAATGGAGTTACCAGGACTGTGACTCTACTGCCCGCTTGGCGTAAGCCTCCCGTTGGTGAGAAACGTAAGGTTAAAGGTGATTGCGTCATCCAAAAGTGCAAGAAGTAAACAACTTAACGACCTGTGGAGTGGGAATGGTCAGATCGCCTGACGTAAACAACTTGTTGACGCATCGAGCCTATATAAAACGACTTGGTGGCGAGGCCTCCTCACCTACCGCCTGTCCCGGCCAATGGACATCTTGTTGACTATTGAGGAGATGCTGGTCTTCTTGTACCAGGAGGTTTTCGACCTGTTGACTGATCTTAGGCATAGGCATCCCAACATCAAGGTGAACATAATCCTGTAGTGCGAGTTTACCAATATCCACGGAGCCACTTGTTTGCGATCGTTCAATACCGTTAACGTCCCGCTGACCGAGGCCTCTGACTTGGAGGATTTCCTGTCAGCGACATTCAGCATTATTATCAACAAGGAGCAGTGTGAGTTGATAGGCAGCGGTTGGACTATCTGCGCATACGCGGTCTGGAGATCCGTGTGAACGAGGAAACGCCACTGGGAGCAGAGCATTTATTCAGTTGCCAAAGGCCATGGCTGATACGCACGCTGTTTTCAATGTGCAGAACAATGATGACATGTACTTCATGTACGCCGTCCTAGCCAATTTTTTACCGCAGGACCCACAGAGAACCGCAGAGTACACCTTGGATATCATCGCCCGGTACAACTGGACCGGTCTGCGCTTCCCCATGGCTCTCACGGACATCAAGATCTTCGAGTGTAAGAACACCATCAGCGTCAACGTTTACGGGATCGAGCGTGCGATGGTGGGAAGACGCTCCAACGGAACGCCCGAGTTCAAGGACAAGGTGTACCTGTTGAAGATTTTCAAGCGGGAGCGTGAAGACCACAGGGACCTATTGTACATGGAAACTGACGGTGGCAGCCACTATGCGTACATCAGGGACCTGAGCCGACTGGTTCGTCCCCAGCTCACTGAACACGAACACAGGATCTACAATATCTCCCTGTAGATGTCCTCGGACATGATGTCAAACACAAAGCTGTCTGTGTCCATGTAGTCGACTTTCAGGTGGTCGCCATAGAGGTTCTTCATTTTCTGCAGAATGTCGTACATGAGCCACTTGCTCAGCTCGAGTACGCACACGCCGACATAGACAGGCTTCTCCAGAAAAATTTTCACCTTGTAAAAATGGATGAGGGCTACGTCTTCCGTGTAGTACGTACGGTCCAGGAAGTTTCACTTGGACACGTATTTCGTGAAATTCTAAGGGGTGCACACGAGCTTGACGTTGATGCGCTTCCGGACGTTCTCAATCATTTACCAAAGAACGCGTTGTTCATCAGTTTGAAGTAGTCTTGTTCAAATTTGGTCTTGACCTTCATCCTCAGCTCGGTGTTCATGAGGATGTACGGCTCGAGCCATCGGGACTGGCAAAACGAGACCACTCGATGCACGGTCAAAGCTCCAACCCGTTTTCCAGCGCTTGTTGGGGGATCCTGTAATGACAGATGTAATGGTGTTTGGCATCCAGGGTAATCCAGTAATTTGGGAGACTTCTCGGTTGGCGGACAGCAGTAGGGAAGATCATTGTGCAGGTCGTGAAGGTGGTTGGGGTAGTGGAGGTCCACCTCAAGGATGTAGCCCCGTTCGGCTTCGGCGTCTAGCGTCGCGATGTCCAAGGAATCTATCTCTTCACGGCTGAGCCACTGGAAGTCTCCGGTGAGCAGACACTGGGACATAGCCCAACCGTAGAGGTTGTTCACGTCCAGGTACTTGAAGTGTCGTGTCGGCTCGTTGAGGCGACGGACTTTTGGGGCGGCACTGGTCGTGGTTGGCCTTGGTGTAGCGGGTGATGGCCTGGGATATACCCCGTCGGATGCCTTGCTCGGGGGTCAAAGTCCTGAAGCGTGTCCAGCTCCACATTGCTGGTCTTGAGCATGACGGCCATGGCGTATGAGGGCAGGGTGTGGTAGTGGAGCGGATCCAGCCCGTACTCGGCCAACGACGTATCCCTGAACTGCTCGAATACGTCCTTCTTCAGCGTGATGTCACAACGCAGGTACTTGTTGGCATAGTCCTTCAGGTGGCGACGGTCAAAGGCTCGCCACACGTTGAGGGCGTGCTCATACTCGGCGTCCTTGATGTCCTCCAGGATGAGACTGTTTTTTAAGGCCGCCTGGGGTGGCAACTCCCTGGTGGTGTATAACTTGTTGTATGGCATCACAAAGTCGTAGGGGAACACGCCTTTCCTGTGCACCAGGGTGAAGAACTGGTCTTCGGGGAAACGCTCCCTAGTCTCCCACATCTTGTCGATGGGAAGTCCCGCTGCGAGGCTGGCCAGGCTCAATGATAGGAACCTGTAGCTGTCCAGGAACCTTACTGTGAATCCAGCTTGTCACACTCGCGTATCGTCTCCAGGCTGACCAAACTGAAATCACTTTGCAAAGGCGATATAGCGCTCTTCGGTGTGTACCAACACCTTCACATCACCGGTGTCAAGTGCCAACTCACGCAATATGAAGTGGGCGTCGTAGTTGGACAGGTTGTGGAAGAAGCAGTTAATGACTCGCTGCAACCTGTACCAGGTTGCACGGCCGGTGCGCCGCTCCGCGGAACTCGTACGGTGGGGCGTGGTTTGGTCTCGCACCTTGGGATTTTGCTCCAGCGAGTCGGTTATCTGGTAGGCGAAGGCGTACGGAACGTGTAAAATTATGGGCCTAGCGCCTGTCGGCAATTCTGCCTCGTTTCCATCCTCAACCGGCTGAAGAGCGCACTCAAAGTCCGCGTAGATGCAGAACCCTTCTCGCCGGCAGAACTCGGGATGACTGAACTGTATCTTCTTCTTCTTGGGCACGTCCAGGTGGATGGGAGCCGGGGCGAAGCAGTAGTGGCTGTGCTCGTCCAAACACTGAGCGCCCGTCAGCCCGAGCTTGTTGGGCTGGTTTTCGAAGTAGGCGAAGCATCGCTTACAAAGGTAGATCCTGTGTCCGTGTTCAGTTAGGTGGAGGCGGACCGATCGGCTCAGGTTGTGGTTGAGGTTCCCCCATGAGCTGCTGACCATGAACCGCAGTGATGTGGTGGCGTAGAATGTCGCTTCGTACATAGCGACTGCCGCAGACGTTGCAATCATAGTGTCTGACGTTGTAAAGAGAATCTACGTGTCGCCTCAGGTTTGTGTACAGGATGAAAACACGTCCACAGACCTCGCACAGATGTTTATTGTTCATCTGCAAGAACGGATACACTAAGTCTCTTTCATTTACAAACAAGGATTTATCGCAACAAAAATACGTCACCGTTGTCATAACGCAGTGGAACAAAACTTGATGCGTTCAATGTTAGACCAGAATTCTACTTACGTTTAAATATTGTAGATGCTCAAAGAATAAATAAAACAGTCTCTTTCATTTTCAAACGCGGTTTTACACTTCACCGTTAACATAGCACAGGGGAATGAAACATACTTGATGGGTTCAGTGATAGACTAGACAATATGACAAGAATCAAAACCATAGTACGCCCATCAGTGGTGCACAGATTTGTTTATTAAATTATTTTATAGCAAAATAAAAAGTTAATAAGTAAAAGAACGAGCACTTAAAACATGTATTTCAATAAAGCATTTCTACTTACGTTTAAATATTGTATATAATCAAAGCAGGAAGAAAGAAGTCACTGACGGAGAGCACACTAATGGACTTCCACTCGGGATCACATCCGCAAAGAAACTAATGACATCCTCGAAGAACAGCGGAATATTTAGGCATCGGTGGAGAAGCGCCCGAAGCGGGTGAAAGCGGTAAACATCTCTCAGAATAGATGGCCTTGAGAATTTCCATGGAAAACAAGTCGTTGAGCCGGTCGACAACATGCTTACTCAGGATGATGCAATCGGGGGGGACGACGTCATGCGGTTTATCCGCAGCAACTTCACTTGCTGGATTTGTATCGTGGCTTGGAATCAGGCGCCCAATCAGGGATCACTGTTACGTAATGGTTCAAATTCATGATGGAGGATCGGGTTTCCGCTCATCAGGTCGGAAGTTCTCTAAGGACCTCCAGGACTTTTTCCCCACTCTCAGGACTCCACGGGAAGCCGGGAAAATGTAAAAATCTAAATTGACGCCCAATTTGGGGTCACAGGGGGATGACGTCATGTGGAGGATCATGTCACCGTAGCCTAAGGCAACAAAAAAGGCGGCAAAAAACAGCAAAAGAAGGCAGCAAAAATGGGGGGAGGGTGTCGGGGGGACGGGGTCACGGGGGAAAAGGGAGGGGGGATAACGTCATGCGGATAATCCGCCACAACTTTACTTACTACTACAGAATCGGCTATACCCCCCTACTTAAATGCTATGTTATGTCGAGTAAACCAGTCGACATGCAATTAAGGTCGTTTTCATGAAGCTTTCGATTCATAAAAGTGAACCAAGATTTAATCGGCGATATTTGTGGTTTCGTAATATGAAAGCAACAATATTTTAGATAAAACTGCATATTGTTACTATAAGTCATAAAATATATTTTTTTGGACAAAAACTACCTTTAAACAGCGTTTTGGGTCTTTGAAATATATAGTGCAAATATATTGCAAAATAACAACAAAAAAGATGACTGAAAAACTATCTCGTTCTTATTCTAAAAAAGGTAACCTAGCCACCAAATTATTTATAATTATTGTTATATTAAAGCTCAAAACGTTCAGTTTGAATGATAACTACATTCTCTTATGTAGTTGAAGCAAACGAACGTTGAATATTTATAATTTCATAAAATGACATTCGAGTAGTACTATGGCTTGAATAAGGATAAAGGAGACTTACCAAAACAGGCATATGTTTACCACAATTGTTTTACACAATGTTATTGATCTGAACTACATTACTAATTTTGGTTATCCTATATAATTATAGCGTGTACAAGGCAACGTGTAACCACCTATTCTAAGTAAACTACTAAACGTCGAGAGGAAAGGTTGGTGTCAAAAGATTTCCCTTAGGCCCAGGATGATGAAAAAATACGATATCCTACCTTTATTTTGTTATAAGTTTGTAAATGGCAAAAAACACAGTTTTTATTTTGGAAAATTTTCATCAATCATTTTGTTTACCGTAACATGTGTTCACTTTCCCTTCTTTGCATCCAAATTCAATACGTCAGCTGAGTAAAGTTAACAAGTTGAGCAAGTTGTGTTTGTAAACAAAACAGACAACTATTCTTAATTAAATTTAGGTTTTTGAATTGAAATTTTCAGGCAATAAGCAATAACACAAATTAAATGCTGAGTGGAAATAGAGTTTATAATATTGTATAAAAGTGGCAGAAAAATTAATTGTAATTCAAATTCAGATTTATGTATTCTATATTCTCTATTTAAACTTCTAATTAGTTTCCTTTAATGTTGCAGTAAATAATTGTGTTTTATTACTGATAATATAACTAAAGATAGATTTTTACCTTTGTTTAATCATGGGTCACGGAAATTATTACGACAAAGCGGCATTTAGCAGTTCACATCTGGATTTGTAGTCTTTGTTGTTGTTGCAGTTTAGGCAATATCTATTGTTTTGTCTAAATAAGAACAAATTAAAGCTTTTTGTAAATTACGATGATGATAGCCATTATTCTTTCTAAAGTGTGATTTGAAAATGAGTAAAAAAACATGATTAAAGACATAAATACATGATTCAACAAAACTTAAAAGGGGGGGGGGGTTATTTCTTATGCTGATGATAAAATGCGAAGGTAAAAGTTAAGGCAATAAACAATAAACAATCGTTAAGTCAAAAATTCAGTTTGATTCCACAGAAACGTTCTCAGCTATATAATATACCTTCTTTGCTATATTGGATGAAATTGGGTGAAGGTAGATGAAACTCTGGTAAGAAATTGTGATAAAAGGGATAAGAAAACTAACGACTATGGACATATACCACTATTAGCATTGAATACATACATTTTTATTCAGTTTAGCTAATTATGTGTTTTTGTTGGTCTGTCTTTAGATAGTTTGTATGTCAGCAGACAAAATACAATTAAGTGTTGATAAATATGTAGACTGTGTTTATCTTTTAGTTATAAAAACAAGGAATGCAGTTAGATAAATTTGTATTGCATATTTGAGCCCAAAGAAAACCCATTTAAACATTTAATACATTTTCTTCCAGTTTTTAAGGAACATAATTTGGCTTGAAGTTACATAAAGCTTTATCAGATTCAATATCCAAAACTAAACTAAAAACAAAGTTTAAACTAAACCATCGAAATCTTCTTTTGGGCTATTTTTTGAGCAGGCCTAATAAATCTTTTGTAAAAAGAATTTTGAAACATTCTAAAGAGTATTTTAATATGCAATATGCTTTGTTACAATAGCATCTTACAATTTCGCACGGTGATTTCCCATTTGATTACATGCATTTAAAAATTAGTGTTTTAAATAACTAACAGATATTTAGTTATACATTTGTAAAGAACAATTTTGAAGCCACTACATTTATTTGATTATTAATGGAAACTATTTGACTCATATTTTAAGCCCGTCATTTTTGACGGGCTAATAACAGCTAGTTATGTATATATTAGCGTGATCGATACCCTAATCATTAGAAAGTAGCGGTACTTGTCACTTCTTACTCTTCATTTTTCATTTTTCTATTCTCTACTTTCTTACGGAGTCCGCCTGTGGGGGAGTGCTCCATCATCATCCATAGCATTTATATGGCAAAAGAAAGCTATACGAGTAATTAATAATCTCAGCCTCTTTCAAAGTTGTAGGGAAACTTTCAAAGAATTAAAAATTATAACTTTACCTTCGTTATTTAAATTCACAAATTTATTATATGTAAAAGGACATGAGCACTCTTTTCAAGACAGAGCAACAGTTCATAGCCATAATACCCGTAATAAACATCACTTAAATCTGCCACAGGTTAGACTTAACAAATCCATCAACAGCCACTATTACCAGCGAATTAATTTTTTTAATAAGCTGCCAGTCTTTGTGAGGACATTAAATCCCATCAAATTTAAGAAGGTCTTGAAAGTTTTCTTATAGGAGAATGTGTTTTACTGTAACCAAGAGTATATGAATTTTGATTTTTCTGGTTTTAAGTTAGAATAAATATTAAGTAAACACATGTTGAGTGATTATACCATTGTTATTTATGTAGGTAGGGCCTACTAAACTATATTTTTTGTATTTTTAATTTTTAAGACACATTGTTTAAATTAAATAGAATACGTTTTTATGTTTTGCATATTGTTACTCGATATGACATGGCCTATTGTATTGTTATGTACTTAATGACTAAATAAATTACTATCATTGACTATTATTGAACAAAATAAATAATATTGTTGGCAGAAAACTTGAATTTTAAATTATTAAATAAATTAAAAGGAGTACGTTACTGTATACCTGATAACATTTGAAGCACTGATAAATTACATTTTTATTAAAGCGTTGTTTTTAAAACGTGTTTGAGTTGTTTACAAATGAAAAACTAAAATTTGCACTTATCTTTTAGTTATTAAATTACATTTGCTTTTTTAGAAGAACCGGATCTTATCATAGCGTGTTATCTCTTTCCGTTTAATGTAATAGTGTAACGATAATTTCCAGCCAAGCTACGCGGTGTTTTCAATCTCTTCAATTTGAAAGGCTATACTTTTCTGGGCTATCCAAATTAAGTGATTATCAAGCCCATGTAATAGTGTAATATTTATCAAGTTTTAACAACCCGTATAACTAATTATGTTTAAATGTCAACAATTTTGCTAGATTGAGATAATGCGTAAATATGAACCTACTGACGTTTTAATTAACTGAGCCAATAAAAACCCGCTCGTGGAGAAACTGATTGCGGGAGCAGTGTCTCAATCTCGAGGCAAATTGACCGTTTTCTTTACTATAATCTCACGAATGTCCGAGTTTCGTTACCCCGTGTAAAAAGTTAAGGTGGTTTACATTCTTTAAAGTCATTAAAGCTTCGTAGTAATTAACAGCCGTTATATTCTACAATTATCAGCGTGTTTTCTGAGGAATTCTCCATGGAATGTTTGTAGGCGCAAACGGCAAAGTAAGTGTTACTGATTAACTTATATGGTCATTGGGGTATTACATACTGGTAGTGGTGTTTAGACACAGAGGTTAGTCTAATGTAGGCCAGAAGACTGTAAGACAGTTGATTAGTCATGGCTCATGGCACATATACGGGTACCATTGGCCTTTGCATAGTCGAAACTTGCAATGACGTCTGGAATGTTCAGATCATTGTAGAAATAGGTAGTTGGATCTGCAGCATATCGAATTTAATTGTGTATGAAATTGGATTTAAGGTATCTGTAGTTCTGATTAATTTCCTAGGTTTTGAATCTTCCCTTGGTCGGTGTGGTAATAAATAGTGTTATTTAAACAGCAAATGCTATTTTGTACTGAATTTCTTTTAACAAATTTATTCTATAGGGAAGGAGCTATTACCGTAGTCGGCATCCCAATACATAGGCCGGGACCACCGTATATTTATCGTTTTGAAGTATCCAGATGTAAAAAATCGTATACATCATATTACCAAAAGTTAAAAAAAATTGTTTAAAAATGCTGTACAAACGAAAGTAAAGAAGCATAAATTTTCTTAAGTTCGAAAAGAGCCAGATCGTACTATCCATAATGTTGCAGCTCAAACATCTTTTTCTATTTTTTACACATGAAAATCTGAATTTAGATTCAAGCTTTTGATTTGTCCTGAAAAACCAACTACTAACATTCGAAAATTCTGAGATCCGTACTAATGACCATCAGTCTTTGGAACAACCTATACTTAAAGAAAGTTAAACGTTCTTTTTACGTTACTCATTGGGGTTAATTTAGTGTAGGCTATAATTTTGTTTTACTCTTTTAGATTAAGTAGTTTATTTTTAATCGGTTTGAGACACCTTACGTGAGACACGCTGTACACTCTTCCTTAGTTTCCAGCGAGTGCACTACGAGAACCTAGATGAATGAAACTGCTTAAGGTTTTACTAGTGGGCTTCATGCTGTTTTAAGCCAGTTTCTGACTGCGCTTATCGGAACACGATACCAGAGTATAGTTAAGTTTAGAGGTTACATAACGTAACTTAATGCCTGACACGGGAGTATGTTCTAACATGTGATCGTTGGTTCCAACCGCCAGCAATGCGCCCTCGCCACACTAGATGCGCACAAGCCTGCAGCGCACGCTCGGCAAGTCGCGCGTCCGTTATCATTAAGGCCTTATCACTATCGATCAGATAATTTGATTACGTAAATGTAATGCGAGTGTCTTCGTTTAAACTCGATTGCAGCAATAAATCCATTCATTGTTATCAGGATCTTCAAAATGATAGCTCTAAATCGACATAACCCCCACAAATATAATTACATCAATAAAATAAGTATTGTTAAAACTCCATGAATCATAACAGCTGTTAAATATCTTACACGATATGGGTAGTTTAGCTGTGGTGTCCTTATAAAAATAGTGACCAAGAATCATTTAAAAAGCCTCCTAATTTTTGTTATTGTCACCCTATTTTAAAAGACCGAGAATGTGTAATTTAGTGCTTTAATTTTTTTACTTAAAATAATTAATTTAAAGTTCTGCAGTTATTAAAATATGTTTAAAAGAAATGGAGGATAGTGTAATTGTTTAATTGAATTGATATTACTTTACATTGTTTTCTTGTGTAAAATATCTTTGTAATGCAGTAGTTTTTAGCAATTGTTAAAAATAGGTTTGGGACAGAAAGAGTTTATCAAGTAACACGCTTACGCAAGGAAAGCAATTTACAAAAAGAAAAGGAAATGAAACCGACACACTTTTTGACAGTTACAAACAATGAAAATTAAACGTTATAGTTATTCAATCGATACTATTATCAGTTTTCGATGTGTGTTCTGATAAGGTAAATTTGGGTTATTGCAAACCAACAAGATTTAAATAAATATTCATGTTCGATTATCAAAATGTAATGCACTTCATTAAAACAAAAGACTCATTTTCCATCATACCTGAGGAACTATTCGAGGAAGCTGTGAGACTTGACGTTGCTTTTCTACCCTTTTATGGACACCGTGGTTTTGTATGTTACAAGGCAGTAATGTGTGTGAACGTGGTCACTTGTAAAGGTCACATGAGGGGGCTGAATGCAGGTATAATTACGCATGATGCAGGGCTGCCCACAGTCGCCGAACCAGCTACTACAGTATTGCCACACTCGTGTAAATCCCCGTACCCTGTCCTTTAACTAAGTTATGGAATCGTACAGACTCGCCCCGGTTGAGCAACAGTTATCTGTTGATACCCACGTTATCTGGCTATCTAAACTGCGCCTAGACCTGCTCTGTCTATTACCTAAATTAAAAAAGCTTCTACCATTTGATTGATTAAAGATTTAGTTATATACAGTCGACATTTTAAAATTGAATCCTAACCTATCAATCCACCCATTGCCCAAATTGATTAACCAGATTAATTTGAACAGTTACAAAATCTATCTGATATTTTCATATTTGATATTTTTCCACGAGTAGATCATTCGTATTTGATACTTTATTTTACATACGGTACCGCATTTTTTGCATTTACAAGTACTTCATTATTGTTCGATGCCTATGAACACTAATAATAATAATAATTTTACTATAGATACTGATCAATCGGAGTTTATATGTTTTCGAATGTACTACCGATAATGTTTCATATATTTTTTTTAATTTGTTCAGAAATTATTTAATTTTTAACGGGTAATTCTATTCTGATACACCCTACAGTCATCCTGTGGTCTGTTATCCCCGCGTTCACCACCCAACTATCACATTCTGTATTTCCGTTCAGGTCACTTCTAAGGAATTATTTGATCAATACATGAACGAGAATTTCCTAACACTCTGGTCGGGTCTGTTATTAGAGCAGATAACCCATAACTTGCAGTTAATAACATAAAGTTGTCAACAATCAAGCTTTGGTTAATAGTGATATCTCCACAAATATTTAAATAATTATATTTATCCTTCGATAAAAAATCTCGAAGTCATTGACAAAGTTTATAGCACTGAGTAGTGTGGGTTTGTAGGTTTTGCGCCGGAAGTGACGTCATCCGGTCACGTGACCGGATGCGCTGAGTCATGAAAGACGTCATCTGAGGCTGAGCCAGTGACGTAGGCGGTTTTGTGACGTAATGAGGTAAAGTTCAAAGTTCAAGGTCACGGGGAGGTAATTTTAAAAAAGTACTACCTCGCACGCGTAAAATCCGATTGTGATTCGATAGTTTTCATTCGATAAAAATATCGAATGAAAAAATCGAATGAAGCAATCGAATGATACGAGTGCGAGGTAGTACTATTTCATTTATTACTTTATTATTTACAATAATTCATGTTTACAATAATTCCCCGTTGTTCGTTGTCATCGATGTTGTTGTCTTTTTCGACACCAATCTGTTCTGGTAGGTGTTTCCATTTCATTACCGTCATGTGGAAATAATACCTGACGGCAATTAAATGGAAACATCTATCAGATCTTGAGTGAAATGACATTGTTATTTTGTGAAGAGCGTCTCGGAGAGCTCGATGTTCACCGGTCGAGAGCCGGAGGTGAACTGACTATTCGCTAGCTAGCGTTCTGGTATCAAACAAAATGGTGGGGGTAAAAGTGTGGTGGGGCGGAGCAGATGGCGGACGGCGGATGGCAGGCGGCAGGTGGCGCGGGGCAGATGGCGCGAGGCAGATGGTAATTCTTGAATTCATTTACCACCTTATTCCATTATTGTTTAATAAAACATCCATCAAGAATGACATCGTCGCTTCTGTATCAGATGGTGTTGTTGGAGAAACTTCATGTACTTGTATTTCACCAGATATATTTTGATCAGTGTCCTTGTGTTCAACATTATAAGAGACAGATGTGGAAGAAACATTATTGTCTTGTATTTGTGAATCCATGTGTACCGCGCAAGAGCTGGACATATAGTGATGTAGCGTTTGCGCGTAGGTTAGGTACTCGACTCTTCCCCCACCACACCAATCCCCCCACCAAGTTTTACATCGCACAATAACTAGATTACATGTGTTAGTTAGGGTGTAGCTCTTAGACTGACAAGACCTTAGCTCCGTAACTGAGAACTTCAATAATGTTTGCTCAACGCTGTATAATTATAACAGTTACTATGATCTAACCATAAATAAAGAAGTTATTTAGGTTTGACCTTCAAAATAGTTGTTATTCCACTAACGCTGCGATGCCCTTGGTCGGATCTAAATTCTGATTGCACCTTCTTGTCCGTCTCGTCGAGCCGCGTAATTTGAGTACCCACATGATATACCTTAAACCAAAAATAAAGAAGTTATTTAGGTTTGTCCATGAAAATAGATGTTCTTTGCAAATTGCCCAAGTCCCCAAGGCCATCCGAACAATTTCCAAAACGGGGAACAGCGCAGTTAGTACTTCTCACTTGGATTATAAAGTGTTCTATTCCCCGCTCTGTATTAACGAAGTCACCCGACCTTGAATTAATAACCTACGGTGGACCGCGCAAAAATTTAAAGTTGTAAACTGAAATTACCCTTTGTGTTACTGAATGGTAGATTGTTTTTCTGCATCGACATGTTGATTGAAGCGTGAGTTAAACAAGACTGAGGTAGCACTAGTGTGTAGTAAAGGTACCTACCTTTCCCCCACCAGACCACTCGGTCATAATTTAAAACCATAAATAAAGAAGTTATTTAGGTTTGACCTTCAAAATAGTTGTTATTCCGCTAACGCTGCGATGCCCTTGGTCGGATCTAAATTCTGATTGCACCTTCTTGTCCGTCTCGTCGAGCCGCGTAATTTGAGTACCCACATGATATACCTTAAACCAAAAATAAAGAAGTTATTTAGGTTTGTCCATGAAAATAGATGTTCTTTGCAAATTGCCCAAGTCCCCAAGGCCACCCGAACAATTTCCAAAACGGGGAACAGTGCAGTTAGTACTTCTCACTTGGATTATAAAGTGTTCTATTCCCCGCTCTGTATTAACGAAGTCACCCGACCTTGAATTAATAACCTACGGTGGACCGCGCAAAAATTTAAAGTTGTAAACTGAAATTACCCTTTGTGTTACTGAATGGTAGATTGTTTTTCTGCATCAACATGTTGATTGAAGCGTGAGTTAAACAAGACTGAGGTAGCACTAGTGTGTAGGAAAGGTACCTACCTTTCCCCCACCAGACCACTCGGGCATAATTTAAAACCGTAAATAAAGAAGTTATTTATGTTCGACCTTCAAAATAGTTTGTATTCCGATAACGCTGTGATGTCCTTGGTCGGATCTAAATTCTATTCTTGGGTAGTATTCTAAGAAACGAGAATCTTCTAAGTCCTCAAGGTCATCTGATCATGTTGCCAAAACGGGGAATAGAGCAGTAAGTGATTCTCACTTGGACCACAAACTGCTCTATTCCCCGCTCTGTATTAGGAGAAGAGGACTAGTTTAATGCTCGCAATTATAGGCATAAACCTGATAACGGAACGCTAACCTCTCCCCCGAAAAGTTATCCCCTCCCCTCCCCCCCAAAAATAAATAAATAAATAAAAGCAAAATGGACAGTTAACAACAGTCGCGCACTCTGAAACCGCAAGGACGTTCATCACTGTGTAGGCGTCAGAGTTTTACGAACCGAAGTACAAAAATTACCTGACCAAGATCCCCTTAAATTTAACCAAAAATAAGCAAACTGACTGAATCTGTTTCTCGTGAGTAAGGGCTAAGATAGGTAATGTCAACCGGTTTACATGGCCGTATTGACATAAGGTCGGTTTTCGTGCCATACCTTTTTTTTGTAAGGGGCTAGGAAAAGGATGAGAAACATACTGATTAGTTAAAGTTAATTTTACAAAGACCAACCAAGGACGGTTTTTACAAAGGTCAACAGCATCCTGAAACCCAGTCGGACGTTGGTCAGTAACGGGCGCCAGGCAACTGCGAACCAAAGTTTTGACCAAGGTCAGTTTAAAGCGTGAAAGAAAAGTACATATTTCATTAGTAAATAAGGCACTTCAAACCGATACCAAACACTAACATATATTAGACTAACTACATTACCTAGCAGCAAACTACAAGCGTTATCTAACATGCTTAACAAACTAACAAAACATGCAAGGGCGCGGATCTCTTAATTGCGCGTCGGGCCCAACGCACACTTAACAGACCTACGCTGCAGCAGAGTGCAACCCACTGGGACGTATATCCACACAACGGGCGGCAAGCTACTGCGACGAGACTGCGGACTGCTCCCGCTTATAAAGGCGGCAGTCAGTGCCATCAGCTGTTTACGCTGTCATACACGACAGAGGAGCAGGTGGCAGTGGCAGGTGTCGCGGCTCAGGGCGGGCCGTTGGCAGCGCGCCGCTGTCCCAAGCGCCTTTGGCTATTTGAAAGCTCAGTAGTAACTGATTAAAAAGTTGTATCAGAGGCTTGTGAGATTTTTATATATTCATATTGTAATTAAAATTAGCTATTCAAAACGTCGACTTGGAGGTCGATCAGACTATTATTGAGCCTCAATTGTTGTTTTACTATTATAGATATTTCCAAACGAATTATAAACATGTAACTACACATCAAGATTAATCAAGATTACAGGATTTCAGGATTCTTTCAAAGACATTTTCAGAATAAACCAAATCGCTCTCATAAGGTATGTCTACAAAATATTTATTTATGATGTGTCATTTCAGTTTTCAAGTTTGAGGCTCAATAATAGTCTGATCGACCTCCAAGTCGACGTTTTTCCTTACCCCACAGTAATTTCCCAAGTTATACCGAACTTATATAAACGCTTTTAATATAAATTTCTATCACCAATGAATATAAGCTTGAAAATGACGTCAAGAAGAGTCTTTAGGAGAGAATAGTGACAAATAATCAGTCTTAATATATTTCTGGAGTTAAAAATAATCATACATTAATAATTAATTTTAGATATATAGTGGTTATTGTTCGGGTTTAAATACAAATTTTGTGACATATTTATTTGAACTACGTTTTATAACACTTTGCAATGCTCAAACAACCGTCCAAAAGTTAGTCTGATCGACCTACGAGTCGGCGTATCGGATAGCTAATTTTGATTACAATATGAATATATAAAAACCTCACAACCCTCCGATACAATGTTCTAATCAGTTTACTGGGCTTCGGATGGCCAAAGGCGCTATGTCCCGCGGCGCGCCGCCGCGCCGGCGCCGCGCCTGGCATAGTTAGTTTATGGAGATATGGAGAATAAGTAAAATTTTATATCTCTATTATTAATGAACAAATCGAATCTAATGAAACTTAGTATGTGGCTTCATGTGGTTGGGATTTACTGATATTTGCATGAAAACTCCATTTTTGTGGTCCCCATGGAAGCAAACCTGCGTAATCAGCAGCTATATTGTTATTCTTATGGGGAATAAGAAACTTGTGATGTCTTGCTTGTTTATAAACATAAATTGGTAAAATTTGGTATGTTACTTTATCTAATGGTAATCCATTGGTATTTAAATAAATATCTGATTTTTATGGTCCTTGATGCAGCAAACCAGCATCCTCAGTCTTAATGTTTTTGTTATGGAGAATAAATAAAAATTAATATCTCGCTAGTTTATGAAGGTGCTTTGATGAAAGTTGGTAAGTAACTTCATGAGGTAGTAAAGTACCATTTGAAACTAGTTGAGTGTGCAGGTTTGCTGCAACGGGGGTATTTAAAGTTTATATTTCTAACGTCCCACAAAACTAATCTCGTTGTTTGCAAAACTCTTCATATACAATTGATTACAAAATTAGTATATTTGACCGAATCGAGAACGTGATGACTTATACAGCGAGTGCATCAATAGTAAATCCTGAATTACAGCCTACTCAACGCTTGAATCACTTAAAGCTGGGTTTTCCTAGGCGCGGAACTTTTCGGCAGCGGAGCGCGAAACGCGGAGAGCGGAGTTAGTAAGCTGGTTTCTGCTCATCATGTAATCAAATGGCGCTGTTTTCATAGACAGCGGAATTGTAACGCGCCGCGCCGCGGATTAACTTTGTCCGCTTCTGGAGCAGAGGAGTCCGCTTTCCGCCGCAGAAGTCTGTAGAGGTTATACTGGTGTCCTGTGATTTTGTGTTGTTACAGAATAAGTTCGGGTAAATTTAGTGCGCCAGTTGACGATAAGCTTGTTGAATGAATATAAGGCTATCCAATTATCTGAAGTACGATAGGTATAATAACCAACAGATCTAGGTTATTCCGCAGTCGGTCGCTGAAAAATTCCGCGTCTAGGAAAATAGAATTCCGCTGATCTGAAACTACGAGCGGAGAATCTCCGCGTTCCGCGCTCCGCTGCCGAAAAGTTCCGTGCCTAGGAAAACGCAGTTTAAGAAGGACTCTTTGAGACCTGAGCTTCACATGCAGCAATCTGAATTTACAAAATATCCCTGATAAAAATCCCACGAACTAAATGCATACTGCACAACAGTAACACGCAAAATCTAGAGAAAAGGTAATTTTTTAAACGTTAAGTGTTACCAACTATTCACTTTTCCGTGACAAATACAACAAAATATGTTTCCTGATGGTTTATAAAGAGCCTTTTCAATATAACACCAATCCAATTGGTCGGTCATGGATTAAAAAAAGTTAAACAAATGTTGTTCGGTAAAATGAATCACTTCCCATGCAGTATAATTTCATTTGTAGGTCTAGTCATTGCTAGTTCCTGAATACAAATACAATATGCAGACCAAAGTTACAATTATTAGTTTTTCGCCAGCAAAATTAAAGTGTTTTTATTCGAGAGCTTAAAAGAAGCAAGACGCATAAATCAGTAACATTTGCATGCATTCAGAGCTACAGTTAGGCCTTTGCGAAATTCAACAGAAACCTATCCTTTAAAGCGAATTAAATCTTACGTATAGAAAGCATTTAAACACGTGAAATCAACTAATAAGCCATTACAATTCTTGATATCAAGTAAAACCACACACGGATGCTACTATGCAACAGAATAAATGTATAGCGTAATTTTAGAAATAGTGGAAAGCACCTTTAGGTAAATACATAAATTTATTCATTTGTTTATGATGTGATAATGTCTGAATGATAAGTGAAACGCGCTTCTAGTGTGAGTTTAGAGAAATTCGCATTATCTTTAATTTAATTCCACTAAATAAAAAAGGGGGAAAAACATTACTGATACAACAGGAGAATATCTTTGAAGATAATTATGTAATGTAATTGAAAGATACAAATTTTTTAAAATCATAAAATAATACATTAATAATCTAAATCTGTTATATGTAAAGTAATCACTATTCATTTATACATGGAGTTAGATCTAATATTTAAAAGGTAAGCCTGTATGGAAGGCCTCTTCACACAATGCCTCTAAAAATAATAAACCCCAGAAAACCCCAGGATATTTAGTGTCATGTAGCAATATACTAGTTGAAGAGAAGGTCTATCTCACTGGCTGTGTATGAGGGTTTATATTTATGACAAAATTGTCAGTTATAAAACAAAAAATCCAAATCGATTTTAAATTTACTTAAAATAGATTAGTAAAAGTTAGTTGCTATTGTATGGTATACTAGCTGTTGCCCGCAGACTTTGCCCCGCAAGTGATTTATAAAAAAAAACTCTGACAGTTATGTGTGCTGCATTCTGTGGTTAGCTCGTGGAACCACTACGATTCAAAAGCAGCTGTTTGTATTTTCATCAGCTCAAACAAAAATGAATGTCCATAAGGAATTCATGGGAAGTGTGTCGGGGTCTTTGGCAGAGCCCTAAGGTCAGATCAGGATGAAAACTATTTAGTTTTCCTATTTCATGCTTAAAGAATCATTGTACAGAATTTTAACTCTCTTGGTAAATGGGAAGTAGGAGAATTTGTGATGAGTGAGTCAGTGAGAGCTTCGCCTTTTATAGGTATAGATTATTAGAGTTCAAAAGTAAATAAAGTATGCACTCATGCAGATCATACAGAATATGAATTAGTTATCGAAGTCAAGTTATCAGTAGTTTTATCTCTAATATTCCAATATTAATGGTTTATATTTAAATTGTAGTTGTGTAAAAATTGATTTTATTGTGTAAACAAATTTTTGTGATATTTAATAAAATGGTTCACT
Organism: Allygus modestus; assembly: GCA_963675035.1. Taxonomy (NCBI): domain Eukaryota; kingdom Metazoa; phylum Arthropoda; class Insecta; order Hemiptera; family Cicadellidae; genus Allygus; species Allygus modestus. The sequence continues at coordinate 257,377,892 of OY776111.1, read as the reverse complement.
AATGCGAATTAAATTTATTTTGGCCTCGAAACGAACAATATATTTTAATAGACATCAAATTAGTTATATCTTACAAGCATCAGTCCATTTTACATTAACAAGACGGTCCATCGCTTCACCTCTCTTTTGACTTGGAATGCTAAAATTATTTTATTGATGTATTAGGGCACACCCCACAGAGGGGAGTGTCAGGATGACAGAGGGTTTAGAACCATTTTTTAACTCGGACCTGTCGCACAAATTTTGAAATAATGCTGATTGTGGTTATCTTACAATACAAGCTTGTCTCATCTGTATAAACCCATACATTAGTGGTAAGCTGCACTACCAGTGATCGTACATAGACGGCGTCGTCAACAGCATTGCAGTCAGAGAACAGTCATTGTCAAAAACAGAATACCCCAATCAAAACTAAACTGTATTAAATCAGCTCCTTGACAGTGAAACAAGTTCAGTCCTCAGTACCCGCACTTAGTTCAGAATACCATAACCGGAACGAAGCGGCACTTAAGCTTACACGTAGAAGGTCCAATAAAATGTACACATTGTCATGACACGGAATGCACCACCAAACAAATTGTAAGTCCTTGCTTACAAATTTGTTTGTTTGCTACGTCTGGTCATAAATTGTATTGAATATTCCTATAATTTCTCTATGAAATCTATTCGCTCTACATCTATTAATGATTATTTTTGTGTTGGTCACAAAAAACAACGAAAATTAAAGTACCGGTTATCCTGTATATAATAAATAGTATTTTTATAAATGGGGTAAAAGATACTTGGGATAAATAATATAATAAAATACACATTTTACTATCGTTTACATTTTAAAATCATTTCTTTGTAATTCGTAAATTAAGGGATTGTACAACCTTCTAAAAGTGTGCCGACTTTGCGAAAGATGTTTTAGAAGTACCTAACTATAATAGTCTAAATGAAAACAATATTCTCAGTAAAATGTAAAACCATGTACTTGGTCAATCTGGAGATATGATATGGATTCATTCCCCAACGTTTTAAAGTTTTCTGATAATGAGTAGGACGATAATAATTGTTGTTTAATAGTCGACAAAGCAAGTTAGTAATTACCAATTAAAAGTGGTAATCGTGATATAATAATCATAAATAAACTTGATATTAAGGTTACTTTCCCAATAAAAACGGTGTTGAACGACTTAATTCAAGGGCTCAGCTGATTATTACAACTGTCGATTGCTTATTATCATAACTATTTACAATGTCTTCACGTTTATTATGTGTCTTAATATGTTAATTCCCTCTTATAGTGCTGATCATTAAAAATCAGTTAATATAACGGTAACTAATATAACGGTTGGTGAATCTAGAAATTGTCTTTGTTTAATACATCCATGCAACATCAGTTACCGTAGCATTGTCCTAGATCGAATAACACTTTGGTGCTATGACTTTTTGCCGTTTAATTTTTTGTTTGTGAGGGAACCTCCAGCGAGTAAAGCGAGTACACATTATACAGTTGTATATCTTAGTACACACATGACAAAAACAGTAATATAAACAGTTTAATGTATTATTGTTGTATTTTGTTTTACGGTTGTTTTATTTATTTGATTTTAGATTACTCATTACATTTTCAAAAACCGCGGTCTTAGAGTTGCCATATTTAGGTAATATGAATTATTTCGCTCTAATTTAGTTTTAAATAGGAGTTCATTCATTCAAATCTTCACATTATTGAAATCGAAAATTTTGTACAGAATCAAATTATTATGAGTCATTTACGATATTAAGCTGTTTTTTGTTTTGTTTTTAAATTTCGAATTCTTTTTCCAAACAAAGTTACATTGTGTTAGGTAATTAACGTTTTATGAATAACAGAGATTTCACTATCTTTATTATTATTAAAATCTTTGAAACTGAATAAATGTTACACTGCTTGCACACACAAATATAATCATAAAATTACTAAACATATCACCATTGTTTAGTCATTTTGTAACTGTTTAGAAACTTTTCGGTGGATACATTTACTATTTTGATTTAATGTTTTGCTTTTGACATTAAACCAATTAAAATTGATTTTTCAATTAATTTTCACGCAAAAGACTAAATAAGTTTATTTAAATTTAAACCCCAATTATTTTAGTCATACCTCAGTTGTAATCAAACAAATATTTTGGTAGTGCAAAGTAATCTATACGCGATACCCTTGGTCGGAAGTGTAATAACTAAACATTAATCTCTCCCCGAAAAATCAATACATATCTTCCAGTATTTTAAGAAACGAGAATTTTCTAAGTCCCCAAGGTCATCTAAAGTTGTTCAGTAGCCGGGAAACAAACACACTGCACTGGCTATGGTCGGGCGCGGCGCGGCAGCGGGCTGCGCGATGAACGTTATGAAGGAATTATCTGTGATAATTAAAAAATGGCGCACGCCGCGGGCCGGCCACCGTGACATCTGCTGCGCCACGACATCTGCTTCCTCTGGCTATAAAAGCGGGGGTTGACCGCACAAGTCTCACAGTCTCAGGCTGACAGCCTAGCTAGCTGTTCGCCTTAGCTGTCTGTAATAGTATCTTTAGTATAGAGGTGGTACCCTTGTATACTAAAGATTCTACCTTAGCATGTTAGTTTGTTATGCATGTTAGTTTGTTTGTTAGATTATAGCTTGTAGTTTGCTGCTAGAAAATGTAGTTAGTGTTGATGTTTGTAATTATTTGTGGTGTTGGTCTTTGAAGTGTTTTATTTACTAATGAAATATGTACTTTAGTTTCACGCTTTAAAACTAACCTTGGTCAAAACTTTGGTTCGCAGTTGCCTGGCGCCCGTTACTGACCAACGTCCGACTGGGTTTCAGGATGCTGTTGACCTTTGTAAAACCGACCTTGGTTGGTATGTACTTTTCGTACACGCTTTAAAACTGACCTTGGTTAAAACTTTGGTTCGCAGTTGCCTGGCGCCCGTTACTGACCAACGTCCGACTGGGTTTCAGGATGCTGTTGACCTTTGTAAAACCGACCTTGGTTGGTCTTTGTAAAATTAACTTTAACTGATCAGTATGTTTCTCATCCTTTTCCTAACCCCTTACAAAAAGGTATGGCACGAAAACCGACCTTTGTCAATATGGCACGAAAACCAATTGACATAACCCATCTTACCCTCGAGAAACTTTTGCAAATACTCCCTACAAACCATTTGTAACTTCTTGGGGGTTAATCAATAAAAGGTTCCAGTTATCAGGTTTATTGCCCATAACTGTGAGTAGTTTCCCTTGTATTTTTGGGAGGTTAATTAATAAAAGGTTCCTGTTATTAGGTTTATTGCCTATAACTGTGAGTATTATCCCTTTTGAATTTTAAAATCCCTTGGTCAAAACTTTGGTTCTCAGCTGCCTGGCGTCATTTACTGTCCAAAGTCCGATTGGGTTTCAGGATGCTGTTAGCCATTGTACCACCGACCTTGGTTGTAGCTTTTTGAGGTTCTTCAAACTTATCTTCCCGAATACAGAACGGGGAATAGAGCAGTTTGTGGTCCAAGTGAGAATCACGTACTGCCCTATTCCCCGTTTTGGCAACATTTTCAGATGGCCTTGAGGACTTAGAAAATTCTCGTTTCTTAAAATACTGGAAGATATGTATTGGTTTTTCGGGGAAGCTTTTTGAGGTTCTTCAAACTTATCTTCCCGAATACAGAACGGGGAATAGAGCAGTTTGTGGTCCAAGTGAGAATCACGTACTGCCCTATTCCCCGTTTTGGCAACATTTTCAGATGACCTTGGGGACTTAGAAAATTCTCGTTTCTTAAAATACTGGAAGATATGTATTGGTTTTTCGGGGAAGCTTTTTGAGGTTCTTCAAACTTATCTTCCCGAATACAGAACGGGGAATAGAGCAGTTTGTGGTCCAAGTGAGAATCACGTACTGCCCTATTCCCCGTTTTGGCAACATTTTCAGATGACCTTGGGGACTTAGAAAATTCTCGTTTCTTAAAATACTGGAAGATATGTATTGATTTTTCGGGGAGAGATTAATGTTTAGTTATTACACTTCCGACCAAGGGTATCGCGTATAGATTACTTTGCACTACCAAAATATTTGTTTGATTACAACTGAGGTATGACTAAAATAATTGGGGTTTAAATTTAAATAAACTTATTTAGTCTTTTGCGTGAAAATTAATTGAAAAATCAATTTTAATTGGTTTAATGTCAAAAGCAAAACATTAAATCAAAATAGTAAATGTATCCACCGAAAAGTTTCTAAACAGTTACAAAATGACTAAACAATGGTGATATGTTTAGTAATTTTATGATTATATTTGTATGTGCAAGCAGTGTAACATTTATTCAGTTTCAAAGATTTTAATAATAATAAAGATAGTGAAATCTCTGTTATTCATAAAACGTTAATTACCTAACACAATGTAACTTTGTTTGGAAAAAGAATTCGAAATTTAAAAACAAAACAAAAAACAGCTTAATATCGTAAATGACTCATAATAATTTGATTCTGTACAAAATTTTCGATTTCAATAATGTGAAGATTTGAATGAATGAACTCCTATTTAAAACTAAATTAGAGCGAAATAATTCATATTACCTAAATATGGCAACTCTAAGACCGCGGTTTTTGAAAATGTAATGAGTAATCTAAAATCAAATAAATAAAACAACCGTAAAACAAAATACAACAATAATACATTAAACTGTTTATATTACTGTTTTTGTCATGTGTGTACTAAGATATACAACTGTATAATGTGTACTCGCTTTACTCGCTGGAGGTTCCCTCACAAACAAAAAATTAAACGGCAAAAAGTCATAGCACCAAAGTGTTATTCGATCTAGGACAATGCTACGGTAACTGATGTTGCATGGATGTATTAAACAAAGACAATTTCTAGATTCACCAACCGTTATATTAGTTACCGTTATATTAACTGATTTTTAATGATCAGCACTATAAGAGGGAATTAACATATTAAGACACATAATAAACGTGAAGACATTGTAAATAGTTATGATAATAAGCAATCGACAGTTGTAATAATCAGCTGAGCCCTTGAATTAAGTCGTTCAACACCGTTTTTATTGGGAAAGTAACCTTAATATCAAGTTTATTTATGATTATTATATCACGATTACCACTTTTAATTGGTAATTACTAACTTGCTTTGTCGACTATTAAACAACAATTATTATCGTCCTACTCATTATCAGAAAACTTTAAAACGTTGGGGAATGAATCCATATCATATCTCCAGATTGACCAAGTACATGGTTTTACATTTTACTGAGAATATTGTTTTCATTTAGACTATTATAGTTAGGTACTTCTAAAACATCTTTCGCAAAGTCGGCACACTTTTAGAAGGTTGTACAATCCCTTAATTTACGAATTACAAAGAAATGATTTTAAAATGTAAACGATAGTAAAATGTGTATTTTATTATATTATTTATCCCAAGTATCTTTTACCCCATTTATAAAAATACTATTTATTATATACAGGATAACCGGTACTTTAATTTTCGTTGTTTTTTGTGACCAACACAAAAATAATCATTAATAGATGTAGAGCGAATAGATTTCATAGAGAAATTATAGGAATATTCAATACAATTTATGACCAGACGTAGCAAACAAACAAATTTGTAAGCAAGGACTTACAATTTGTTTGGTGGTGCATTCCGTGTCATGACAATGTGTACATTTTATTGGACCTTCTACGTGTAAGCTTAAGTGCCGCTTCGTTCCGGTTATGGTATTCTGAACTAAGTGCGGGTACTGAGGACTGAACTTGTTTCACTGTCAAGGAGCTGATTTAATACAGTTTAGTTTTGATTGGGGTATTCTGTTTTTGACAATGACTGTTCTCTGACTGCAATGCTGTTGACGACGCCGTCTATGTACGATCACTGGTAGTGCAGCTTACCACTAATGTATGGGTTTATACAGATGAGACAAGCTTGTATTGTAAGATAACCACAATCAGCATTATTTCAAAATTTGTGCGACAGGTCCGAGTTAAAAAATGGTTCTAAACCCTCTGTCATCCTGACACTCCCCTCTGTGGGGTGTGCCCTAATACATCAATAAAATAATTTTAGCATTCCAAGTCAAAAGAGAGGTGAAGCGATGGACCGTCTTGTTAATGTAAAATGGACTGATGCTTGTAAGATATAACTAATTTGATGTCTATTAAAATATATTGTTCGTTTCGAGGCCAAAATAAATTTAATTCGCATTAGTGAACCATTTTATTAAATATCACAAAAATTTTTTTACACTCTAAAATCAATTTTTACACAACTACAATTTAAATATAAACCATTAATATTGGAATATTAGAGATAAAACTACTGATAACTTGACTTCGATAACTAATTCATATTCTGTATGATCTGCATGAGTGCATACTTTATTTACTTTTGAACTCTAATAATCTATACCTATAAAAGGCGAAGCTCTCACTGACTCACTCATCACAAATTCTCCTACTTCCCATTTACCAAGAGAGTTAAAATTCTGTACAATGATTCTTTAAGCATGAAATAGGAAAACTAAATATTTTTCATCCTGATCTGACCTTAGGGCTCTGCCAAAGACCCCGACACACTTCCCATGAATTCCTTATGGACATTCATTTTTGTTTGAGCTGATGAAAATACAAACAGCTGCTTTTGAATCGTAGTGGTTCCACGAGCTAACCACAGAATGCAGCACACATAACTGTCAGAGTTTTTTTTTATAAATCACTTGCGGGGCAAAGTCTGCGGGCAACAGCTAGTATACTATACAATAGCAACTAACTTTTACTAATCTATTTTAAGTAAATTTAAAATCGATTTGGATTTTTTGTTTTATAACTGACAATTTTGTCATAAATATAAACCCTCATACACAGCCAGTGAGATAGACCTTCTCTTCAACTAGTATATTGCTACATGACACTAAATATCCTGGGGTTTTCTGGGGTTTATTATTTTTAGAGGCATTGTGTGAAGAGGCCTTCCATACAGGCTTACCTTTTAAATATTAGATCTAACTCCATGTATAAATGAATAGTGATTACTTTACATATAACAGATTTAGATTATTAATGTATTATTTTATGATTTTAAAAAATTTGTATCTTTCAATTACATTACATAATTATCTTCAAAGATATTCTCCTGTTGTATCAGTAATGTTTTTCCCCCTTTTTTATTTAGTGGAATTAAATTAAAGATAATGCGAATTTCTCTAAACTCACACTAGAAGCGCGTTTCACTTATCATTCAGACATTATCACATCATAAACAAATGAATAAATTTATGTATTTACCTAAAGGTGCTTTCCACTATTTCTAAAATTACGCTATACATTTATTCTGTTGCATAGTAGCATCCGTGTGTGGTTTTACTTGATATCAAGAATTGTAATGGCTTATTAGTTGATTTCACGTGTTTAAATGCTTTCTATACGTAAGATTTAATTCGCTTTAAAGGATAGGTTTCTGTTGAATTTCGCAAAGGCCTAACTGTAGCTCTGAATGCATGCAAATGTTACTGATTTATGCGTCTTGCTTCTTTTAAGCTCTCGAATAAAAACACTTTAATTTTGCTGGCGAAAAACTAATAATTGTAACTTTGGTCTGCATATTGTATTTGTATTCAGGAACTAGCAATGACTAGACCTACAAATGAAATTATACTGCATGGGAAGTGATTCATTTTACCGAAAAACATTTGTTTAACTTTTTTTAATCCATGACCGACCAATTGGATTGGTGTTATATTGAAAAGGCTCTTTATAAACCATCAGGAAACATATTTTGTTGTATTTGTCACGGAAAAGTGAATAGTTGGTAACACTTAACGTTTAAAAAATTACCTTTTCTCTAGATTTTGCGTGTTACTGTTGTGCAGTATGCATTTAATTCGTGGGATTTTTATCAGGGATATTTTGTAAATTCAGATTGCTGCATGTGAAGCTCAGGTCTCAAAGAGTCCTTCTTAAACTGCGTTTTCCTAGGCACGGAACTTTTCGGCAGCGGAGCGCGGAACGCGGAGATTCTCCGCTCGTAGTTTCAGATCAGCGGAATTCTATTTTCCTAGACGCGGAATTTTTCAGCGACCGACTGCGGAATAACCTAGATCTGTTGGTTATTATACCTATCGTACTTCAGATAATTGGATAGCCTTATATTCATTCAACAAGCTTATCGTCAACTGGCGCACTAAATTTACCCGAACTTATTCTGTAACAACACAAAATCACAGGACACCAGTATAACCTCTACAGACTTCTGCGGCGGAAAGCGGACTCCTCTGCTCCAGAAGCGGACAAAGTTAATCCGCGGCGCGGCGCGTTACAATTCCGCTGTCTATGAAAACAGCGCCATTTGATTACATGATGAGCAGAAACCAGCTTACTAACTCCGCTCTCCGCGTTTCGCGCTCCGCTGCCGAAAAGTTCCGCGCCTAGGAAAACCCAGCTTTAAGTGATTCAAGCGTTGAGTAGGCTGTAATTCAGGATTTACTATTGATGCACTCGCTGTATAAGTCATCACGTTCTCGATTCGGTCAAATATACTAATTTTGTAATTAATTGTATATGAAGAGTTTTGCAAACAACGAGATTAGTTTTGTGGGACGTTAGAAATATAAACTTTAAATACCCCCGTTGCAGCAAACCTGCACACTCAACTAGTTTCAAATGGTACTTTACTACCTCATGAAGTTACTTACCAACTTTCATCAAAGCACCTTCATAAACTAGCGAGATATTAATTTTTATTTATTCTCCATAACAAAAACATTAAGACTGAGGATGCTGGTTTGCTGCATCAAGGACCATAAAAATCAGATATTTATTTAAATACCAATGGATTACCATTAGATAAAGTAACATACCAAATTTTACCAATTTATGTTTATAAACAAGCAAGACATCACAAGTTTCTTATTCCCCATAAGAATAACAATATAGCTGCTGATTACGCAGGTTTGCTTCCATGGGGACCACAAAAATGGGGTTTTCATGCAAATATCAGTAAATCCCAACCACATGAAGCCACATACTAAGTTTCATTAGATTCGATTTGTTCATTAATAATAGAGATATAAAATTTTACTTATTCTCCATATCTCCATAAACTAACTATGCCAGGCGCGGCGCCGGCGCGGCGGCGCGCCGCGGGACATAGCGCCTTTGGCCATCCGAAGCCCAGTAAACTGATTAGAACATTGTATCGGAGGGTTGTGAGGTTTTTATATATTCATATTGTAATCAAAATTAGCTATCCGATACGCCGACTCGTAGGTCGATCAGACTAACTTTTGGACGGTTGTTTGAGCATTGCAAAGTGTTATAAAACGTAGTTCAAATAAATATGTCACAAAATTTGTATTTAAACCCGAACAATAACCACTATATATCTAAAATTAATTATTAATGTATGATTATTTTTAACTCCAGAAATATATTAAGACTGATTATTTGTCACTATTCTCTCCTAAAGACTCTTCTTGACGTCATTTTCAAGCTTATATTCATTGGTGATAGAAATTTATATTAAAAGCGTTTATATAAGTTCGGTATAACTTGGGAAATTACTGTGGGGTAAGGAAAAACGTCGACTTGGAGGTCGATCAGACTATTATTGAGCCTCAAAATTGAAAACTGAAATGACACATCATAAATAAATATTTTGTAGACATACCTTATGAGAGCGATTTGGTTTATTCTGAAAATGTCTTTGAAAGAATCCTGAAATCCTGTAATCTTGATTAATCTTGATGTGTAGTTACATGTTTATAATTCGTTTGGAAATATCTATAATAGTAAAACAACAATTGAGGCTCAATAATAGTCTGATCGACCTCCAAGTCGACGTTTTGAATAGCTAATTTTAATTACAATATGAATATATAAAAATCTCACAAGCCTCTGATACAACTTTTTAATCAGTTACTACTGAGCTTTCAAATAGCCAAAGGCGCTTGGGACAGCGGCGCGCTGCCAACGGCCCGCCCTGAGCCGCGACACCTGCCACTGCCACCTGCTCCTCTGTCGTGTATGACAGCGTAAACAGCTGATGGCACTGACTGCCGCCTTTATAAGCGGGAGCAGTCCGCAGTCTCGTCGCAGTAGCTTGCCGCCCGTTGTGTGGATATACGTCCCAGTGGGTTGCACTCTGCTGCAGCGTAGGTCTGTTAAGTGTGCGTTGGGCCCGACGCGCAATTAAGAGATCCGCGCCCTTGCATGTTTTGTTAGTTTGTTAAGCATGTTAGATAACGCTTGTAGTTTGCTGCTAGGTAATGTAGTTAGTCTAATATATGTTAGTGTTTGGTATCGGTTTGAAGTGCCTTATTTACTAATGAAATATGTACTTTTCTTTCACGCTTTAAACTGACCTTGGTCAAAACTTTGGTTCGCAGTTGCCTGGCGCCCGTTACTGACCAACGTCCGACTGGGTTTCAGGATGCTGTTGACCTTTGTAAAAACCGTCCTTGGTTGGTCTTTGTAAAATTAACTTTAACTAATCAGTATGTTTCTCATCCTTTTCCTAGCCCCTTACAAAAAAAAGGTATGGCACGAAAACCGACCTTATGTCAATACGGCCATGTAAACCGGTTGACATTACCTATCTTAGCCCTTACTCACGAGAAACAGATTCAGTCAGTTTGCTTATTTTTGGTTAAATTTAAGGGGATCTTGGTCAGGTAATTTTTGTACTTCGGTTCGTAAAACTCTGACGCCTCCACAGTGATGAACGTCCTTGCGGTTTCAGAGTGCGCGACTGTTGTTAACTGTCCATTTTGCTTTTATTTATTTATTTATTTTTGGGGGGGAGGGGAGGGGATAACTTTTCGGGGGAGAGGTTAGCGTTCCGTTATCAGGTTTATGCCTATAATTGCGAGCATTAAACTAGTCCTCTTCTCCTAATACAGAGCGGGGAATAGAGCAGTTTGTGGTCCAAGTGAGAATCACTTACTGCTCTATTCCCCGTTTTGGCAACATGATCAGATGACCTTGAGGACTTAGAAGATTCTCGTTTCTTAGAATACTACCCAAGAATAGAATTTAGATCCGACCAAGGACATCACAGCGTTATCGGAATACAAACTATTTTGAAGGTCGAACATAAATAACTTCTTTATTTACGGTTTTAAATTATGCCCGAGTGGTCTGGTGGGGGAAAGGTAGGTACCTTTCCTACACACTAGTGCTACCTCAGTCTTGTTTAACTCACGCTTCAATCAACATGTCGATGCAGAAAAACAATCTACCATTCAGTAACACAAAGGGTAATTTCAGTTTACAACTTTAAATTTTTGCGCGGTCCACCGTAGGTTATTAATTCAAGGTCGGGTGACTTCGTTAATACAGAGCGGGGAATAGAACACTTTATAATCCAAGTGAGAAGTACTAACTGCACTGTTCCCCGTTTTGGAAATTGTTCGGGTGGCCTTGGGGACTTGGGCAATTTGCAAAGAACATCTATTTTCATGGACAAACCTAAATAACTTCTTTATTTTTGGTTTAAGGTATATCATGTGGGTACTCAAATTACGCGGCTCGACGAGACGGACAAGAAGGTGCAATCAGAATTTAGATCCGACCAAGGGCATCGCAGCGTTAGCGGAATAACAACTATTTTGAAGGTCAAACCTAAATAACTTCTTTATTTATGGTTTTAAATTATGACCGAGTGGTCTGGTGGGGGAAAGGTAGGTACCTTTACTACACACTAGTGCTACCTCAGTCTTGTTTAACTCACGCTTCAATCAACATGTCGATGCAGAAAAACAATCTACCATTCAGTAACACAAAGGGTAATTTCAGTTTACAACTTTAAATTTTTGCGCGGTCCACCGTAGGTTATTAATTCAAGGTCGGGTGACTTCGTTAATACAGAGCGGGGAATAGAACACTTTATAATCCAAGTGAGAAGTACTAACTGCGCTGTTCCCCGTTTTGGAAATTGTTCGGATGGCCTTGGGGACTTGGGCAATTTGCAAAGAACATCTATTTTCATGGACAAACCTAAATAACTTCTTTATTTTTGGTTTAAGGTATATCATGTGGGTACTCAAATTACGCGGCTCGACGAGACGGACAAGAAGGTGCAATCAGAATTTAGATCCGACCAAGGGCATCGCAGCGTTAGTGGAATAACAACTATTTTGAAGGTCAAACCTAAATAACTTCTTTATTTATGGTTAGATCATAGTAACTGTTATAATTATACAGCGTTGAGCAAACATTATTGAAGTTTTCAGTTACGGAGCTAAGGTCTTGTCAGTCTAAGAGCTACACCCTAACTAACACATGTAATCTAGTTATTGTGCGATGTAAAACTTGGTGGGGGGACTGGTGTGGTGGGGGAAGAGTCGAGTACCTAACCTACGCGCAAACGCTACATCACTATATGTCCAGCTCTTGCGCGGTACACATGGATTCACAAATACAAGACAATAATGTTTCTTCCACATCTGTCTCTTATAATGTTGAACACAAGGACACTGATCAAAATATATCTGGTGAAATACAAGTACATGAAGTTTCTCCAACAACACCATCTGATACAGAAGCGACGATGTCATCCTTGATGGATGTTTTATTAAACAATAATGGAATAAGGTGGTAAATGAATTCAAGAATTGCCATCTGCCTCGCGCCATCTGCCCCGCGCCACCTGCCGCCTGCCATCCGCCGTCCGCCATCTGCTCCGCCCCACCACACTTTTACCCCCACCATTTTGTTTGATACCAGAACGCTAGCTAGCGAATAGTCAGTTCACCTCCGGCTCTCGACCGGTGAACATCGAGCTCTCCGAGACGCTCTTCACAAAATAACAATGTCATTTCACTCAAGATCTGATAGATGTTTCCATTTAATTGCCGTCAGGTATTATTTCCACATGACGGTAATGAAATGGAAACACCTACCAGAACAGATTGGTGTCGAAAAAGACAACAACATCGATGACAACGAACAACGGGGAATTATTGTAAACATGAATTATTGTAAATAATAAAGTAATAAATGAAATAGTACTACCTCGCACTCGTATCATTCGATTGCTTCATTCGATTTTTTCATTCGATATTTTTATCGAATGAAAACTATCGAATCACAATCGGATTTTACGCGTGCGAGGTAGTACTTTTTTTAAATTACCTCCCCGTGACCTTGAACTTTGAACTTTACCTCATTACGTCACAAAACCGCCTACGTCACTGGCTCAGCCTCAGATGACGTCTTTCATGACTCAGCGCATCCGGTCACGTGACCGGATGACGTCACTTCCGGCGCAAAACCTACAAACCCACACTACTGCACTGAATTCTTGTAATCTATAAATTGCTATCATATTCATTGTAATGTTGCTCGATAATGTATCATATAAGTGGCGTTATGACTTAATACTGCATTCCTGTATATTAACATAGTTATTCAACAAAATATGCAAAGTTGTGGTAGCCAACGGCTTTTAAAAACCTCTTACGCATTTTAACTATAGAAACCAGCATTAGTCGACTTTGGTTTTCAATAATGAAGTAAAACACAATTATAGTTATCTCATTGAATAAAATATTTTCTTAACATCATCAACATTATAAATCAATCCTAGGGGTGGAGCTCTAAGGAATTAGTATTAATATATTGTTAAAACCGCCGTTTGTTTGATTTATTCCATGCCGAAAATAGGAAAATAGCCTTCAGATAAAAATCAACAAAATTTATTCCAATAAATGTATAAATGACAACAAAATTCAAATGAAATAGATAGACTAAATTTCGTCTATGTCGATTTTCCAAACGTAATATGCCGTTTTAAAGATTAAACATGCAAATTTTGGGTTTTCAGCAGATTAAATAAAATAGTTGCATAAGAATAACATTCGAACTTATGAAACAAAAACGGGGACGAAGATATTTTTATTGATATCAAAGTTATTATGTGAGAACCGATGATGGACAAAGGACCTCATAATCTTCTCTTAGGATTTACAATTGGTTCGTTTTAACTTATATAAATAACATGAAAACATACAAAATATACAGCATAACTGAAAGAGTTGAGAGTGTATAAGAAGCTGAGTGATCTATTTATTTATAAACCAAACATTTTCGTATTGAGTGCAATTATTGTTGAGGCAACGCCGCAACAAGTTTAGCATATTTGTTTACGCAAATACGCGTTTTCGTTTTTTATGGCTATAGTTAGCTAATACTCATCATTGGATAATTGAACGAAGTGAATTTATCCTTATACACAACTTTACTGCTTAGACTGGTAAGAGAATCAACTCAACTGGCGTGTCTGTGACCAAAATATCTCGAGAACGCCTCCACAGTTAAACTTAAAATTTTCCAGATAAACTCAACAAATCAAAGTCTCGGTCGAGTTCGTTATTCAGATAATTTCGTTCAGAATTAATAAAATTATCTTAAAACCAAATTTATTTTTTCCCCATAAGAATAACATTGGAAGCCATTTTAGTGGTACTTGAATCGTTCAAATTTAGCCGACGTCTACGTTTCAACAACAGAGTAACAATAGTTAGTTTACTAGAGTATACTTTGTTATACTGGATAACAAAAGGTTTTTTTACCAACAAACAACACACAAGAGAGACAAATCGAAGTATATTTTTAAGTTGTGAGCATATTTATTATTTTATAAAATTATTAAGTGTACGTTTTAAAAAAATATCCATACAGTTAATATTCCCTTAGTATGCCTACTCTGTGTAAATATCGTCAGTCGTCGGCGTCGTCGGAGGCGACGATTGTAACAGTGGCAGACGACGCGTGTGGCAGATCGAAAAACTCAAATAACTTTTCAAAATAGATGACTGCAGATACTAAGATATTAACTTAACTTATAAATTATTTGTTGTATTACATTGTCTTAGACAATTGGTAATATTGTGATTGTCATGTGTAAAAAGTATACAACGCCTCAATTTGTCTAGAAAACTTTGATGAAGTTAGTCACAGTAAGCGGACAACCTTAAAATTTATTTTGACAATTATCTGATAGGTTATATTTTTACTAAATTAATAATAACAATTGTCTACATTACCTAAAATACATTACCAGTAATGTAGTAGGTAAAATAAAAGCTATAGATTATAATAACCAAACAGCCTTTTTCGGAAGGTTATCTTGAATGATTTGACATAGCCTAGGGTTGGATTACAGTTAGAGTAAGCCGACATTAAACTGGTAATACAACTGTTGTAAAATACTTTAAACACATTACCAGGAATGTTGTAGCGAACCAAAACAAAAGCTTTAAACTATTCTAACCAAACTAAGCCTTTTATACAGGTTATCTGAAATGATTTGACATATCCTAGGTTTGGATTATAGTGAGTTGTTTTCATCATAAACTTGGACCTATAGCTATAAAATGTAGGCATATTCACTTAGGCTACTTGCCATTTTAGAAGTTTCATGTACGGACTTGGACCAACCCAACTTTTTAGCATTTAATTTCATGATATCCTAGACTATTGAAACAATATATTGAAATCTCATTTTGACATCTAAATAACTGGACCTGACGACTTATTGTTAATCCTTAAGGATATTTTGACTTGGCCTCTATAAATTGTTAACATAAGTTCATTTAGGAAACTCGCTGTTCTCTTAAAAGTTAAATTAACTACACTGCTAAAGTCACTGCTTAGCTCAAAATACTCTGTTTGTTCTAAGATAACGCACCCATGCCAATCCTAACAACAAACCATGCCTGAAATCTTCAATTTATTTTAAAAATAAATAAATTTACGGATTTATACAACATTTACTTTGATATAAACAAGTGATAAATGTATTAATGTTTTTCTACGGATAAAATATTCGGTCGGCGACGGGATCTGAACCTGCGGCCGTACGCTCTAGGAGTCAGTGCGATACCCACTCAGCTACCGCAATAAGTGGTTTTAGAGGAGAAGTGACTAAAACTATAGTTATATAGACATAAAACCCGGATTCTGACGGCAGTTAAATGATAACGGAATGTATTCTGATGATGATACTCAGATCAGATATTGAATTTTTTTATGAGACTCGATTTAAGTTTGATCATGTGTTTTAATTATCCTTATACGCGAGGAATGAGCGTACACCTAGTTTAGACATAAATTCATCTATCAACATTACTGTCAGTATATTTTCCCCTCTGATCGGCAATAAATTCTTGCGCTTTCTGTAGCGAATTGGCCTACGGCATTTAATAGTTCTCTTTGCTTGGACTAATCACAACTATTTGTAACTCAACCACTACGTTATGTTCTGGGGTAGCCCAATGCCGAGTCAGACGAAAGCATCGTTATCAGTAGGGCGGGCAATACCACTCAGCGACAGGCTACCGCGTTGTTCACGGCATCGGCATCTAGCTATGGGGCAGTGTTACAAGCTACTATCGTCCCGTAGGCCTTCTGCTTAACCGATAAAGTCATTAAATGTAAATAGTTAATTTACGCCACTTAGAGCATTTAGTGCTTGTTGGTAGTTTGTAGTTAGTAAATCCGCGACCGCGCATAATCCCAAGGTCCACTGGACGCTTTAATTATGTTTAGTTGCCAGCTAATGGAGCATTCGAGACCCCACTGAGGTGCTATATCGTACGTAATGTAGCTGTAAAACATTATTATGTAAAACATTTTTGATATTGGGAAATATTTGTTGAATAGGATGTATACCGGTAATTTGAAAAATTATACAAGATTTATTTTGTCTTCATTGTAAGAAGGTGGGGCTACTGATTTTTTTAAATTGTCATTTACCGAACTTAAATGTAATGAGTCACTGAGTTGTACAGAATTGCGTAGGACTTGTATCTCGTGACCTACACAACTGGATTGGCTTTGAAAATGTACAGTTCAAGCGAACACGACACAATGGTGGACGACGGACTATGATGGTCTAAAGATGAATTATACAACCCCATTCCCTTTGTACTTATACCTTTATCATTCTATTAGGTAGCTTAATGCACGTAGCAGCGACCAAAGAATAACATAGACTGGCAATCCCCATCCACTATACATTACTGTAGTTGAAGCCGGCCCCCCACCACTCAGAGGCTTAAACGGCTCAGCCACTGGCCGCTACTGGCACAAATTTTAATTCGCCGCGTCTCATTACAACCGTCTGAACATACAGTTAGAGCTAAGAAACAATTTTTTTGTTTAATTGAATAAAACATTATGTCAACAGCAATGGGTTAAGTTGGAGTATAAAATAAAATATTTTAACGACTTAGAAAATTAAAAACTAAGGAGATCAAGTTTTTCTTTTGAATTTAGACATGAAAAAATTGATCTGTGAGGATTTTTTTATTTTTTGGTCAGGCAAGTTTTGTCAGCGAGAAAGATTTCGGAAAAGACATGATACAAAAATGTATTCTTCATATTCTTTTTCAAACTGCTTAGTTTAGCCTGCAGGCAGACCCAAAGTTAGTAATAATCTAATCAAACTTCATACTCGTACATTTCGTATAAGAAATGTTATTCATGAGAGAAAGGCAATAAGTTATTGAACAAATGTTATTCACTGAGGGTGATGAGGTAAATAATAAGAATTAAATTAAATCTGTTGGTATAGGGATAATCTTGAATCAAAGACAGCACCGGGACAGCGCCAGGGGCGGCAACACTCGGTAGAGGACGATTCACGTGGATTCATCCCCACCACTCAGAGGCTGCCCGGCTTCAAACCCAGCACGCAATTGCCAGTCTATGTTATTCTTTGGACCCTGGCACGTAGTTATTTAATATGTTTGTTATAATCCGTGGCTTTAGCCCCTAGCTGTGGATGTTTGCAGTTCCTAACGTGACCCCCTGCATGAACACATTTTGGGGGGTCGTTCAAAATGATGTACATAGGACTATGTATACATATAACATATATGTGTGTGTGTGCGTGTGGTTGTGTGTGTGTGTGTGTGTGTGTGTGTGTGTGTGTGTGTGTGTGTGTGTGTGTTTAAAATCTAGCAGTCGCATTTGTTGTCCAATTTACATCAAATTTGCTAGGCACATGCCTTTCAATAATCAGTTGGACAAGTTTGTGGGGCAAAGCATTTTTGGGATTTTATATTTCAAATTTAGAGTTTTTGGCCTAAAAAAAGGTCAGAAAAGCCCTGGATGTAAAACTAATGCGTATAAAAAGATGGGAATTAGTGAGACGAAAGTTTTGGCCCTCTCTCATGATTCTACCACACATTTTTACCGAGTTATTTGGATTGAGTGAAACGAAATCCTTATACATAACTTTACTGCTTACACTGGTAAGAGAATCAACTCGAACTGGCGTGTCTTTGTCAAAAATAACTCAAAAACGCCTCTACAGATCCACTTCAAACTTTAGAGATAGATTCTATAGTACGAAATCTCGGTCGAGTTCGTTATTGGGAATATTTGGTTAAGTAATAATAAAATTATCTTTAAAACAAATCTATTTTTTATCCCATAAGATTAACATTGGGAGCCATTTTAGTGGTACTTGATTCGTTGATATTTAGCCAACGTCTTTGTTTCAACTATAGAGTAACGTAAGTATACCATAGCCATAGATTCACTACAGAACTATAAGTTAGTTATTCATGTTCATGTTGACTAGGAAAAAATAGTTCTTTTCGTACCTTGAAACACAAAAACTAAGGTATAAATATTATTAGCTTTTAAAAGTTGTACGTGTATTTTATTTTTTATTAATTAAAAGATGCATTATTATTTTAAATACTATTATAATGAATAAATTTATTGGTACCGTACTCTATGTAAAAAAATGCAGGCCGAGCGGTGCACTCTGGTACTTTGCCAGTCCTCGTCCTGAGTCCAGATTCCAGACTCCAGACGACAAAATTTTAACCAAAAAGGAAATATGTGATTAAAGTGATTAAACGCTAATATATGTAATTATATACATTATAATTTCCACTCATTAACAGTAGAAAGTCTTAATTTGTTAAAACAATTATTATCTCGCTTATAAAACTTACGGTAAGTTACCAAATACAATTAATGTTTTGGTTTTTTATTTGGCGGCTATCACCAATGCAACTTTACAATATGACAATAATTAATATTTGTAAGAACAGAAAAAATAACAAACTATAGATACCTATACATCGGGCTTTTAACTATGATTATATGTTATTAAAACTTAATATAACACATTAGTTTTCACCATATTCTGGGTCTAGCCTATTTCCTTTTTGTCAGATTGAAAACTTTAGTTTAATATAGGCCTAACTTTATTTTCCTACAAAAATGATAATTGCATTACCAGAACTACCTTAGACCGCGTGCCGATCTTCGTGAAGCACGCGAAGATGTGTTATTGGTACAAGTGTTATTGGTACAAGTGTTATTGGTAAAAGTGGTTTAAACCGGGTTTTTAGGGGTGGGGAGCGATTTATATATATTCTTAGACTATTGACTAAAAAAAATCGCTTGTGAGAATCATCTGTTACGTGTCAAACCAAAAATATTGCAAACGCGAAGTGATTGTTAAGCAAAGATCTTATATAGGTTAAGTCTGTCCCACTCATCTCGCGACCAGGCCTAAACATTCGACCGAACATTCTCCCGAATGTTCACTGGACATTCCGTCCCATATTCTTGCTACCAATACACAATGGCCCAACAAAAGCTAGCGCGATAGTTTACTCAGTGTGCTCGTTTATGTACGGGATAGTTCACCTCGCCATGATTTGTGTTTGCCTGTGCTCCGTTTTTGTCAGGTTTTTTGCTTGAATCAAAGGTGACGAGCGGAAGCGAATGGGCGAGCGTGTACTGGTTACTTCATTCAATTCAATTCAATTCAAACTTTCTTTATTCGTTATATACACAAATATACATATTGTGTACATTCGTTTGATTTGGTGCAAAATTCGTTGTTGCGACTCGTTCCGATCATTTGGTGGACCATTCGAGCGATTCATTCGGCGATAGTGTACTGATGCAAAAGAGTTTGTGCAGCTCCCACACTTCTCGGGATTGCTCCGAACATTCGGAGTTCGGCTGTATATGTGTTCGGGCGTATTCGCAAGAAGTGCGGGACAGCATTTATCGATTAGGCCTAACACAAATCATTTTCATTTGTCTTCAACCTAGCGAGTTCACTGCTGCGTCCATATGTTTAAACATTAGTTCAATAGGAAAAATATTAAAATTACAAATAAACAATCAGCAACAGCAATAAATTTTTTAAGAATAAAAACCAGCTGATCGTACAAGAACTATACTGCCTACACCAGGGAAACAGTTCAACGGCTTGTGTTGACAATTCCATGTGAGAAAAAACTCAAGAACCCTAATGTAATCATTTACAATTTGTTAAGACATAATTTTAAATACAATACCGTACTCAAAAACATAAAGAGTGTATTGTCAATTTATGGTTTTAAAAATACCATCCTCGTTTTTTCAAGACTGTCATAAAAACTTAATTACTATACTTCACCCATTAAAATATATTTAATTACACAGCAAAATTTTTTCCGCAGGAATAGTATTACGACATATGGTATTGTGATCTTCCCCTGCAATGCTGACCCCCCCCCACTCTTCTGCTCGCACTACTCAGGCTTCACGAAGATCCGCACGAGGTCTACATAAGTGTTTATTCAAACTCAATAAGGCAATAAGGCAAACTCAATAATTTTTGTCCTTTTTGGAGGTTAATATTTGTAAGGTATGCCTATCGACTCTAATTTTCTAGGCATAATTTATGATGTCCATACACCACTGTTTTAATCACATTTTTGTCTACATTTCTTTATTTTTATCCAAAATAAACATTTTCTAAAATTGTTCCGTAAGGTACAACTTAGTCTCTGGGTAATTTTGGCTTTTGGCACAAGTTCTTCCTAGGCCTACTTTTCGATTGGAAATGAGCAATTTCATTGAACTAATCTCATATAAATTTACCTCTACAGTTTGGATATCACATTTGTTTTTGCCAGAAACAAGGGAAAAGTGATACAAATTTTAAATCCAAAATAGGGTATGACTTTTAGCGAATTTCCCCTATAGGGAAGAAGCTCTTACCGTAGGTGGCATGGTAAGACTTAAGCCCGAGACCATGATAACTTTTCGTTTTGAGGTCCCCAGATGCCAAAAACACTAATAGTTCAAATTTATATATATGTGTCCGTTACCGCGATAACTTTTGAAAGAAACACCCGATTTTGATGAAATTTGCCAAAAATGTGGAGAGTAGTATTTATGACTGTAAGTTTGGAAAACAAGATCGATCGCACTACGGGAAGGGGGTTTTATGAGGGTTTATAATTATTTACCAAAAATCGGTTTTTGCAAATTTGACCCCAAAATGTTACAAACACTCGATTTTGGTTATAGCCATTTTATAGAGCTTAAAAAAACAAATAATTTGGTCTTTTGAAACATTAACCTACATTAAGTGGTTGCGGAGAAAATCCAAAAAACTTGTGCCATGTTAATCTTATGGGAAAGAGGTTTTTGGATTTTTCTCAGATAGTTTTACTAGAAACTTCACATTTCTGTTTATTAATATGTTTAGCTCAACAAAACAAACATTTTGGTGTTTTAATCGTTGTTCTACGTCCAACCGTTGCAAAGATATTCAAAGTGCTAAACACAGTACGTTGCCCAATGTTATCCTTATGGAGAATAAATAAAATTCTATATCTCGATTATTTAAGAATGTATATTGATGGAACTTGGTATATGGATTCAAATAGTTGTGGTACATTGATATTTACACAAAAAACAAGTTTTTTGTTGATAGTCCCCGTAGCAGCTAACCTGCATACTCGGCCCCTATGTTATTCATATGGAGAATAAGTAAAGTTGTATATCTCCCTTAATTATGGACCTAAATTATGAGAACTTGGTATGTAGCTTCACCTGGTTCAGTTATATTGATAATTGCAAAAAAAAACACATTACATATCTTCCTCGTTGCAGCAAACCTGCGTCCTCAACCCTAATGTTATTCTTATGGAGAATAAATTAAATGCTATATATCACTTATTTATGAATGTATTTTTATGAAACTTGGTAAGTAGCTCTATATAGTAGTGAGTCACATATATATATATATATATATGCATTGGAAATTCGCTGAGTATGCAGGTTTGCTGCCACGGGGGTATTGTTTAACTTACATTTAATTTACCCAGGCGAATCCAATATGGTTTCGATCTTACTCGGCTCGGGTATACTTTCGTAAGTGGAACAAAATAACGAACCAAATTAAATTGTTCGATAGGCTACGGTATATTAATTAGGTTGATATTTTTAACACTGATTAATATTTAATAGCTTGTATGTTTTTAATTACCGTACAGTACCTACGTCATCTTTGTTTAGTTTGTTATTCAATTAAACTTAAAATAAAAATGAAATAAACAAACATAACATGATAATGTTATTCCTGACAATGCATGTTTAAGGTTATATTGGAACCAACGTTTGTTGTCTGGACAAATTTCAAGACACCTAAACTGAAACATAACATACCGTATCATAAAATAGGCTAGACCCGGACAGGGGGTCTTGACCCTGGCACGTACATATTTGTAAACATAAATATTTCTAAACTAACCTGCAAACTTGAGCAGTCGTTCGTTATAGGTAGGCCTACATTTGTTTAGAGCATGCTCTAATCGTAAAAAGAGGCATGCTCTAATCGTTTATAACTCACTTCTTTTCACAAAAATAAAATATTATTTCTAACTAAGACATGTCATTTCTTTTACGTTTGTCCGATTGTTTTCGTGAATAAGGCATAATTTTATTTGGAATTTAAGCGTGCACAATGCCATGCTATTTAAAGAGATAAACAACATATATTAAAAAAAATGTTTCACATTAACGACAGGCCTATTCCAGTTTTGACCCGGACACTTTAATTATACTCCATGGATGGGACTCTTGTCAACCGTTACGACTCGTTCCTACCGTAAACACAGTATTCCCGCCATAACTAATAACAACATTGTGGTTTGTAGCTCTGATATGGTATTAATTATAAGAGCAGCCGCGAAAAAGTACCTATTCTTTGTTTAAATCGACCATAAGTGATCATGTCTGTGGAAAATATAATGGGCCCCTTGTTTCAAACTGTATTTTAAACGTCTGTATTTTTCCCTTACGGTTCTTTGTTTAGTTTCATTTTAGTTGCAAAGAATAAACAACTGAAACGTGACATAAGAATACCCTTTTTTCATCCCCAACCCATAACAATTTTGTATTTATTTCATTTTTAAGCCTTTCTGCAAAGGCATCTGCAGACCTCAAAACACCGTTCAACTACGGGCAGGAGAGTTTAGTTTATACGTTATAACGTTAGTTAGGTGGATGTCCCGTTCAAGACCGTTTGTGGAGGTTAACCCGGACACTTTTATTTATTCTTAGCGAATTTTCCCTTTATAAATAAAAAATAAATTTCCCCTATATATATATATATATATATATATATATATATATATATATATATATATATAGGGAAGAAGCTATTACCGTAGTCGGCATGGTAAGACCTAGGCCCGGGACCATGATAACTTTTCATTTTGAGGTCCCCAAATGCCAAAAACACCATTAGTTCAAAACTCTATACATATATATATACATTTGTCCGTGAGCATGATAACTCTCGTAAAAATAGTCCGGTTTTGACAAAATTTAGTATAATTGTTTAAAGCAGCATTTTATGGCTTTAAGTTTGAAAATCAGACAGATCGACCTATCCGAAGGGGTATTTTTGGGGGGGGGGGTTGTACCCTAAAAGTAAGTTTTTTGAGTTTTTTACAAATAATTTTTGAAAAAGTCAAATTTGAGTTTTTCCATTGGAATCAGGTTAAAATACGCACAATTTAGTGTTTTGATCTTTGCTCTACGTCAAATGGTTACATAGATATTTAAAGTGCTAAAGACAGTACGTTGTCCGATGTTATTCTAATGGAGAATAAGAAAAATTGTATATCTCGCTTATTTATGAACTTTCCTGATGAAACTTTGTATATTGCTTTATATCGTTGTGGCATATTAATATTTGCACTAAGAAACATTTTTTGGCCGACAGTTACCATATAGCTGCAAACCTACGTACTCAGCCCCTATGTTATTCTTATGGAGAATAAGTAACGTATTATCTCCCTTAATTATGAACATAAATTAATAAAATTTGGTATGTGGCTTTATCTTCTTGAGTTTTATTTAAATTTTTATAAAACCCCATTTTTTGTGTTCCTTGCTTCAGCAACCCTGCATACTCAGCCGCCATGTTATTCTTATGGAGAATAATTAAAGTGTCATAAATCGTTTATTTATGCATGTATATTGATGAAACTTGGTATTTGGCTTTAGGTGGTATTAAGATACATATATATATATATATATATATATATATATATATATATATATATATATATATATATATATATATATATGCATTGGAAATTCGCTGAGTACGTAGGTTGGTTGCTACGGGGGTATTTATTTTTCTTATAATAACATCCAACATAATAATATATAAGTTAGGCTAAAGGTAAATGGATATTGTGAATAGTACTCACACTTTACAATGGTCTGGTTTTTATTGGTGACATCGTTAAGGGAAGGCACTATAACCTAAAAATAGTAAAAAAGTGTCCGGGTCAAGCCTGTTTTGCGGTAGGCCTAACTGAAACCTAAATAACCTAAACCTTCATAAGAATGACATGGCGACTTTTTATGCCACTGGGGCAGAGTCCTGAGGTCTGCAGGAAAAACAAAAAAGTACCTATCTGCAATTTGTTGGTCCTCTACAACATTATGGTCTGGAGCAGTTTTTAGTAGGCGTTTTCGAAATCTCCTGGGACATACACGTACATGCACAACCATTATAAGTATAGATTTTTCTCAATACAAAATACTTTGAGCTCCCGAAACAGCCCGATTAACATTTTTTTTTTAATTCTTTACGTAAATCTATTAGCAAAAACTACTGTGCCAATTTTTACTGTTTCAGTATTAAATTAAAGGTTTTGGCCTGCAGTTTGTCATAATTACATTTCTTTTCTTTTTAGGTGTTTTTTAACGCACAATGTTTGCGTTTATTATTCCCATAACAAATATTGTTCGACTTTTCAATAAATCACTTACATTACTAGCAAAAACTATTCAATAGTTTTGTATTAAATAGCAGGTTTTGACATACACTAATGTCATCAATATCTTTGTTTACTTTAGATGTGTTGTTTCTAATAATAAATTAATTTTAATTTTTGCCTCTCATAAAAGCCCATGTTCAAAAATCAACAACATCCTTTTGTAAATACACTAACAAAAACTAAAGGACTGATTTAAATAGTTTAGATCCGAAATTGAACCTCCTGCCATACAGAGATTGGTACTTTTATTTTCAGAAAACATGTTTTTCTCAGTAAAAAATTACTTTTAATGTTTAACAAGTAAAAGAGATGCTCCTGTTTAACATTTTGATCAAATTTAGTTGAACTATTTACCAGGAATTTGAATTATATATGTGTTAATGGACTGTACAGGACTTGTCCTTCCAGGCCGATTATGAAATTTGTTTACTAAATTTTCTCCAACTTTTTGCGTATGTGTGAACTAATACAATACACTTTAAAAATTGAAGGAAACGTCGTTCCTATCTTTTACGATAAATTTCGTTACCCCCAACCTACTTAGTAAAGTCAAATTTTACTCCTTGTAATTAAGGAGTATAGTGCTACTTTGCCTCCTGGAACAGAATCAGCTGACATTTCGCTGCAATCATTAATGCTGCAGCTATAAGGGAATCGGATCAGCTGATTGATATTTCGCTCCAGCTGCAATTAACGTTCCGAGTTTAGTTATTACGCATTACGCAACCAAAATGGAAAGCGATTGTGAATGTGAATACTTATCAATACTTGTGGCTTTTGGGGTGTGGGAAAAATCTTGGGTGTAAGTTTATCGCCCTGGCCTACGGCGCCGGTGTCGGGCGCCAACAATTTCCCTTAGGGAAAAAAGTTGCACTTACTCACTTAATACACAAATAACTATTGTTTCAAGCACAAGTCCCCGTATTATTGTTTTCACAGCAAACAAATTTGCATGGATTAAACTTGAGATAGTCAATAATATAAAACATAAGTGGGATTA
Organism: Allygus modestus; assembly: GCA_963675035.1. Taxonomy (NCBI): domain Eukaryota; kingdom Metazoa; phylum Arthropoda; class Insecta; order Hemiptera; family Cicadellidae; genus Allygus; species Allygus modestus. Next base: position 257,351,758 of record OY776111.1, on the reverse strand, counting down.
TAATACACCGTTACTTAAAAAGAATGTGATCATAATGTTTTTGGAAACATAAATGTTATACACCTTCTGTAATCATTAATATATATAACTAGCTGGCCCAACAGACGTTGTCCTGTCCTAAAGTCATTGAATTTGTTTCATTTCAAATACTCGTTCATTTTCAAAATAAGCATGTTCGCTTCCCGGATTAGCTCATTCGCTATGCTCACTTGAATATCAAAAAAAGAGTTTGAGTTGCCATTCAAGTACTTTTTTTATTTCCAAAATGAGAGTTTCCATTCAAGTAGCTTTTTATTTCCATAATCAACATATGTATATGCCTTTCAAGTATGTTTACAGCTGCTTGGTGTAACTAACTTAACTTAGATCAAATCAATGGGAACTTTGAAGGCCTGTGGGGCAGAGCTCTTAGGTCGGATTAAAAATTGTCTTTTATAAGAACCTTGTCCTGACATAAACAAACTCAACAAAAAAGAATTATTCAATTCGGTCCATTATTCTCAAGTAACGGCATGACCAAGGGAAATAGGGATCCATTTGAGCGAATTTCCCCTATAGGGAAGAAGCTATTACCGTAGTCGGCATGGTAAGACCTAGGCCCGTGACCATGATAACTTTTCGTTTCAAGGTCCCCAGATGCCAACAAATTGGAATTATATTATGTGTTAATGGACTGTGCAGGACTTGTCCTTACAGGCCGATTTTGACATTTGTTTACTATTAAAGTATGTCCGTGAGCACGATAACTCTCGTAAAATTGATCTGATTTTGACGAAATTTGGTATAAACGTGTAAAGCAGCATTTATGACATTAAGTTCGAAAACCAGACAGATCGACCTATCCGAAGACGTATTTCGGGGTGTTTTTTATCCAAAAAGTGGGTTTTTTGAGCTTTTTATATATAATTGTTGAAAAAGTCAAATTTTTATTTTTTACATTGGAATCAGCTTAGAAAGACGCACAATTTGGTGTTTTGGTCATTGCTCTACGTCAAATGGTTACAGAGATATCGAAAGTGCTAAACCCAATATGTTGTCCAATGCTATTCTTACGGAGAATAAGATAAATTGTATATCTCGCTTATTTTTGTCCTTTCCTTGATGAAACTTGGTATATTGCTTCATATCGTTGTGGTCTATTGATATTTGCACTAAAAACCATTTTTCAGCCGATAGTTCCCGTAACAGCAAACATGCGTACTCAGCCCCATGTTATTCTTATGGAGAATAAGTAACGTGTTATCTCCCTTAATTATGAACATAAATTATTAAAATTTGGTATGTGGCTTTACCTACTTGAGTTATATTGATATTTGTATAAAACCCCATTTTTGGAGTTTCTTGCTTCAGCAAACCTGCATACTCAGCCGCCATGTTATTCTTATGGAGAATAATTAAAATGTCTTAAATCGTTTATTTATTAATGTATATTGATGAAACTTGATATGTGGCTTTATGTGGTATTAAGATACATATATATGCATTGGAAATTTGCTGAGTACGCAGGTTTGCTGCTACGGGGGCATTTATATATTAAGATGTATACAAAATGTTGGACCTTGACACAATGACTGGTGGGTTCTAAGAAGTGTGTCTAAGAGTTTTAATTACTTCCTAGATTATATTTAACATAAGATACTACTTTTCCTTTCTTTTTGATTGAGGTAATTTATTCTTCTTAAAAAAAAATTGACTGATTTAAGCCTTATTGTTTTTTAAGTTCTGCATTTATAGGCTATGTATTTGAACAACCGTATCAAGCTACAATAACAATGGGAGGCCTAGGGGGCATAGCCCCCCCCCCCCAGTAAGGTTAATGTGTTACATTAAAACCTCTGGATTAGAGTTTAAAATATTTAAGGAATTCAAAACCAATTGACTGATTTTAAAACGTATTGTTCATCAAGTTCTGTATTTATACGTATATATTTTTACAGCAATATTAAGCTACAATGAAATAAATATCCTGATGGGTCCTCAAGTAGAACTAAAGTGTAAATAACTACTTTTAAACCACGTGCTCTCACTGATTGGGGACCTTTATTGTCGCCAACATATTATATTTTATCAAAACCTTCAGCTAATATTATTATGAGGGCCTAGATGATACAGCCCTCAGTGAGACTGAGGGGTGAGTAACTACTTCATATGCACTTTGTCTGACTGATTGACAGATTTCTGGTCTCATTGTTTGTCATGTTCTGGATTTGTATGTCATTGTCAAGCTGCAGTTATAATGAACCCCATATACCCCCCCCCCCTGCAGTTATAGCCCATGAGGTGTATTGTCAATTGAAAAATCTTTTTTTTGTATTTTACGCGATCACTCAATCCTTATACGCGATATAAGAGCGTACTCCTAGTAAAGAAAATATATATCGACTAAACCCAGTACGTTGTCTTATGAGGGTTTTACATTAGAAAAGCCTGTTATTCATATGTTGGTGTATTTTAGCGAATTTCCCCTATAGGGAAGAAGCTATTACCGTAGTCGGCAAGGTAAGACCTAGGCCCGGGACCATGATAACTTTTCGTTTTCAGGTCACCAGACCCCAAAAACACCATTCGTTCGAAACTATATATATATATGTGTGTGTGTGTGTGTCCGTGAGCACGATAACTCTCGTAAAAATGATCCGATTTTGATGAAACTTGGTATAAACGTGTAAAGCAACATTTATGACCTAAATTTCGAAAACCAGCCAGATCGCTCTATCCAAAGGGGTATTTTGGGGGGGTTTTGTATCCCAAAAATGGGTTTTTTGAATTTTTAACATATAATTTTTGAAATAGTCAAATTTTAGTTTTCACCATTAATTCAGCTTAAAAAACACACAATTTGGTATTTTGAGCATTCCTCTACGTCAATTGGTTACCGAGATATTGAAAGTGCTAAACACAGTACGTTGTCTAATGTTATTCTTATGGAGGAAAATAAAATATTTATATCTCGCTCATTTATGGACGTATACTGACGAAACTTCGTATACAGCTTCATTTCGATGTCGTATATTGATATTTGCTCAAAAAAATGTTTTTCGCAAAGGCTCCCGTAGCAGAAATTCTGCGTACTCAGCCCCCATGTTCCAATCGAGGTTGTATTCTTATGGAGAATAATTAAATGCTCTGCCTACCTTAATTATGAACATAAATGAATAAAAACTGGTATACGACTTCACCTAGTTGATTTATAATGATATTAGCATAAAAACCCATTTTTGTGCCCCTTGTTGCAGCAAACCTGCGTACTCAGCCCCAATGTTATTCTTATGGGGAATAATTAAAATTGTATATACCGCTTATTTGTGAATATATTTTTATGGAACTTGGTCAGTGGCTTTATGTAGTATTAAGACATTTATATCTCCATTGGAAATTCGCTGAGTAAAAAGGTTTGCTGCAACGGGGGTATTTATCCTCACACCTACTTTCAATCTTGACTGGACCTTCTCCTAACCTTATAATGCCTAACATTGTGTTCCCAGCATTGCAGGTAAATAGAACCAGGAGCATCAGAACACCACACATTTTTTGTTTAACTTTCAATAAAAATTGTAATAAATGTATGTTTTAACACTGATTTTGATTGTTAAAAGTTTGTTATTATGTGGAAATCCACTTCCCTCACGTTAGCGTGCGAACTCGTTTTTAATTCATCTGACGAAGCCTCCTGGTCAATAAACTTTATTTTAATCAAGCTGAATATTATGTGAATGGATTTAGAAACATGTCCTGAGCATGATTAATATTTCATTCGAGGTATAATGTTTGTAATTGAACATCTTGTTATTTAAACTTTTAAATGCCCCCCCCAAAATTCCACTAATAAGTTTAATGTCTCCAGGTCACCGTTTTTAGAAACCGGTTCTGGGGTTACTTATCACTTACAACTTATCAACCATAGGTAAATTGGTTTCTGCAACAAAAGAAACATTATAAACTCTTAGATACGATGAGCATATAATGGCTGTATAGTGTACAAAAACACAACCGAAATAAATCTACGAATGAGGCCCAAGTTTCAGAGAACAAGATACAACTACTCGTATTTACAGTATTTCGATTGGCAGTACTGTTTCGGAAAAGCTCGTTTTCTAGCCTGGTAGCCTGTGGTATGGTGTTTCCTAGTCAATGGTGACAATGATGACACCGGATAGAGTTTATCGTCCCTTTCCTGCCAACACAGCTGATTGTAAAAGCAGAGGTCTATCAGTTTGCTGCCAGATGATTGCTAAGCTACAATCGTGCTAGTTTGCATTTCCTGTTCAATTATTAGCAGTGCCATGCTCTTTGTGGATGCTTTAGCAGTATAACGAAATTCTTTAGGAAATGAAAGCCAAAGAATGTTAAACTGACCACTGGTCGAGGTTGTTACAAAGAATAAGTGCAAGTATCTTTTGATACTTCTCCAGTGTTTTCTGACGTTATTTTTTTCTTTGAAAATTCTTCTGTTCAGTTAGTAAAGTCGTCATAAAAATATCTGGCCAATTAATGCATCAGGCAAAAATTATTCTTTAAAGGTAATAGCTTGTTATTATACATTTCACATTCTTCCCTGTTGTACCTATTCACGAATCCCATTCCTCAAAGATTACGATAACTTTCATTACAAAATCTAAGCCTTATCCAATCGTAAACAGATATGTCAAGTTGCATCACTTCCAGTTTGATATTAGTTTAGACTGCTCGTTACCCAAAAGGTGGTTCAGGGAACTTTCCTAACCTCAAGAACGAAAAATGAATTTATTTTTAACAGATTTAACAACACTTTTGTATAATTGAAACATATAAACTATTTACTGCCTGAAAACATGTTATTTTTAACATTAAAAAGTTACATCAGGGTTAAAATCCACTTCGAAAACTGGTGCCTTTTGGCTAATATTACATGTCTGAAAGTTGAACTATTTTCCTTGTTGCTCAAAAACAGAGGTGGTCTTATATAGAATAAGGACACCAAAAGGCTGTGACATAGATGGACTTATGTGGCCTCTTGCACTATTTCTTGAGGCGTGGCTCCTCTAAAACAACTCCAGTTTTATTACTTCCCGTTTGTCTCCTCTTAAAAGCCTCTTCTTATCGTATTTCTTCTTCGTATTGAACGTTTATCCGTTTTCTAAAGATAGTTTTCAGCGTGTTGACCTTCATTAAAGATTAACTTCAAATGGCTCGTGCCTACTATACCTGATAACAGCAAAGGCTCTCTGTGAAAGCAGACAGGAAACCTGAAATGAATGAATGTACTAATACATAGTGAAGTAAAAATAACTTAAATTTCTCATAAACACATAAAAGTTTAACAGTTCCAACTTAACGGAACTTGGTAGAAATAACTTTTTCCTTCCTATTAAACATAAAATACACTTAGACAGAAACAAGAATGTTCGAATGTGGGTATTTTGTATGAATACAATTACACACTTGGTCCAAAATTAGAATTGAAATAAATCTATGAACTAAAATCTAAATTAAGTAAAATACCTTAATTTTTATAGAAACGTTTGTATTAACAGCAACTGTATTTTTATGTGTTTTACATTTCTTATATGAAACCTTTTTCTCTATCTCTACTACTGTATTCATGTAATTCTGTATAAACAAAAATGGTAAAATATTCCATTGTATAAATAATTTTTCAAGGTAGCGGCCGTAGCACTGCCAAAGACTTAAAACTACCTAGTTTTACCTCGATGAGCACTGCTTCAATTTTAGCACACATTCAATTTATAATAACCATCGGAAACAATATAGTATCATTAAAAAATCTAAGCCTTATCCAATCTAAACAGATATGTCAAGATAATGCATAAACACTAAATTTAATAAGGGATTCAATCAAAATGTGTCCAATTAACACTGATTAAAAGCACAATTTATACCAATAGTATGAATATCCAATCGCACGAAAGTTCTGAGTAGATTGTGAGACAATGGTATCCATTACTTACTGTATGTACAACCACAAATTGTTACTTCGTAATTCCAATGTCCAAATTAGCATCAGTGATACGCGAGGCAACTCGTTCCATGTAGACAACGTGATTGCTGCTCGTATTTAATCACTATAATGCGTTGTTGGCTGAGGAGAGGTGGGTGAGTGTATAGTGTAAGTAAATAGTGAGTTAGTATCTGGTGTAAGTGCGTGAGTGTATTGGTGATGGTGTACTGTATGCGTACCCAGACGGTATTATTTTCCCTCATGGACACCCAAAATTAGATCGCGATAAACAATTTACTGTTTAGCGAATTTCTCCTATAGAGAAGAAGCTATTACCATAGTCGGCATAGTAAGACCTAAGCCTGGGACCATGATAACTTTTCGTTTTGAGGTCCCCAGATGCCAAAAACACCATTCGTTCAAAACTGTATATATACATGTGTGTGTGTCCGTGGGTGCAATAACTATCATAAAAATGATGATTTGATGAAATTTGGTACAAATATGTAAAAAGCAACATTTATGACTTAAGTTCGAAAACCAGCCAGATCGCTCTATCCAAAGGGGTATTTTGGGGGGGTTTGTACCCCAAAAATGGGTTTTTTGAGTTTTTTACATATAATATTTTATTAAATCCAATTTTAGTTTTCACCATTATACCCAGCTTAAAAATTTGGTGTTTTGATCATTGTTCTACGTTAATTGGTTACCGAGATATTGAAAGTGCTAAACGCAGTACGTTGTCCAATGTTATTCTTATGGAGAATAAGAAAATTTGTATATCTTGCTTATTTATCAACTTATCCTGACGAAACTTAGTATATTGCTTCATACTGTTGTGGTCTATTGATATTTTTCATGAAAAATTATGTTTTTGCCGATAGTTCCCGTAGCAGTAAACCTGCGTACTCAGCCCCCGTGTTATTCTTATGGAGAATAAGTCAAAGGTTATCTCCCTTAATTATGATCATGAAGTTATAAATTTTGGTATGTGGCTTCACCTAGTTGAGTTATACCAAAATTTTTATAAAAACCCATTTTGTGTGTACCTTGTTTCAGCAAACCTGCATCCTCAGACGCCATGTTAATCTCATAGAGAATAATTAAAATGTCATAAATCATTTATTTATGGATGTATATTGATGAAACTTGGTATCTGGCTTTAAGTGGTATTAAGATATATATATATTTGAAATTAGCTGAGTACGCAGATTTGCTGCTACGGGGGTATTATATTTATATGTAAAGATACATTACATTTACATTTATATTTTCTAATGTGAACAAGTATTTGCCCCAGATATTAATATTGCCCAGAATTATTTGTTTGCAAATTTTTCAAAAGTTAAATTTAAAAATATATATATAGATGGCGGTTATAGATGGTTCAAGGAGTGAAAAAACGTTTATAAACCCATTAACTGCTAACATTTAATTATTAGAAGACATTATACTTTAGATACCTTCTTAGGTTGAAAAATGTTCATGTCATGAGCATAACCATTTTCCAACTGGAAGTGCGTTTATGTTCAGGAGCTTTGGAGATTCCGGAGAAAACAAGGCGTACTGAATATAGACTTTTTGTGACTAGCAATATTTATCCTGCCCGAGGAGATCGTGGGGCACTCTTGACCACTTCCTCGAGCGACCGCGTGGAGAGGCCCGGACCTTCCTGGATGACGCAAGGTCCGAGGACGCGGGTGTCACGAGGAGCACGATCAACCAACTGACGAACCTCGCGTCTCTCCTTGTGTTTCAACAGCTCGAACCCTCGGGGGAAATTTTCTCCGCTTTCTTCTTTTAGGTTTTTTTTTTATCTGCCATGTATTTGAGAGGTTTCATTGAGCCACACTTTTTTCAGGTTTTTTTAGTATGTTCTTTAGATTGGTTTTATTAGTTGTAAATTGATAATAATATGGTATAGTATTTGGATGGAGGATGATAAAAAACGAATGGAGAAGGAGCTAGAAACAAGGACAACGACTAGGATATCCTGACGATGTTGATATTTTCGTGTTTTGAGAATCCTGTAGCTGCTGGAGCGAAATGTACATAATTTGAAACCAGGATCTCAACGGGTTAAGATAGAAATTTATCTCAGCTGAAAGGTAAGCTATTTTTACGGTGTAGAATTAAAAAATTCTATATCAAATATCTTATTTGCTCTTGGTAAAACATTTATATTCAAATACATAACTCATAAACACTCATATTGAAATACGTAAGTCATATAACCGTTTGTTTTGCTACTCTTTTAATTGGCAACTATGACACAGAGATATTTAAAATATGGCATTCCGACCTCAAAATTAACAAACATTTAACTATCAAATTTTATTTTATTTCCTGCTTTCCCAATTATTACGAAATAATGGCGTTTTTTACCGTAATTAAGATTTATATTCCGAAAATGTCTCGTATGGAGTTTCTATGAACATTTTAAACTGCAGACGACCATTTATGCCATTGTCTTTTATGTAGATATTGCTTAATCGCAGTTTTTAAGCTCTCCATAAAATTACATAGTTGTTTATATTTAGTGTCATGTTTGATGTTTACTCCAAATTTATCGGCATTCTTTTGGACAAAAGAATCGCCCAGTCGTCAGCGGTACGAGAGCAGTTGCCCTGACCAGAATACAGGGCAGAATGCCCCTGGCCAGAAAGCGCAGATAGGCGAGATGTGACCAGCGAGATGCGTGACTACAATAATAACGTCTCTTTATTTACCGATCGTGATAGTGTTTGCATGCTTTGGCCATTTTTCTTGCAGAATAAGAAGTTGGCGGCGAGAGCTGTCCAGCTCCGGGCCTAGAAACTTGCACGGTGCTGCTCTGTGCAGTGTGCACTCGCGCTGTCATCTGCCGTTGTAAGCGCCGCGACGCACGGTGCTGCTCTCTGCAGTGTGCACTTGCGCTGTCATCTGCCGTTGTAAGCGCCGCGACGCACGGTGCTGCTCTGTGCAGTGTGCACTCGCGCTGTCATCTGCCGTTGTAAGCGCCGCGGCGCACGGTGCTGATCTGTGCAGTGCGGTTGCCAGTTGGGAAGTGTCTCCATTATAAATAGTGCCACCCATCTGTGACACATAAGTGTTACAATGTATTATCTTATTCCAAAAATCTTCCCAAGATCATAGTATTAAAGTTCTTTTAAATAACATATTTTAGGGTTTATATTTTTTATGCCATCATGATATAAAATAATCATGATATGTTTAAAGCGAGAAACACAAGTCGTAATTATTTTTCATGGAGGAGTCTAATACGGATTTTGAGCAAGTTATCCGATGTTCCTATGAACTCAAAATCGAATCCAATAACGCAATTGTATACTGTTTTTTGTGAGTGATCAGCACATAAAAACATTTCTATTTTGATTGACAGTGATTATCTCGACAATTCGTTTGATCCTTCATTTCTTCACAATTAATATAGGCCTATCAAAAACATGCATATGACATGATTTAAACGAATATCCTACCTATCCACGTAAGTTTTATTTTAAATGTAGTTTATTCACTAGATGTCCATAGACATATATATTTCGTATTAAAGCTCAGTTTACAAAGACATGTGCATTGGCGATGTGAGCATCACGAGAGTGGCGGTGAAGTGATGACCCACGCACATTCCCAGCCCCACACACCGACACTGCGGCTGATATACGTCTCTATAAATGCCATCTTCATATTAAAGTTCACCAGCACAGCTGTTCCGCGCTATCGGAATGCAATATGTAATGTAACATCACAGAACCAACGCGATGCAACTACTGCAAGGTTCTCTGTTTTTTATAACCGTCGTATATACGCGCCCAGAAACAACTGACCCACACTTTACCAGGTTCGTTAAGAGATTAAATAAACAAGTTGTATAATGCAATGCACAGTATGCCTACAGTTTTGCTACAGTAGGCCTACAGTTTTGCTACAGTATGCCTACAGTTTTTCTACAGTATGCCTGCAGTTTTGTTACAGTTTTGATACAGTTGGCTTACATTTTTTTGTTTTTAACCTGAAGGCATAGCTTTGACCGGGGCAGAGAACACCAAATATCTGTTTTAACTTACATCGTGTGTTGTATATACTTTGCTCAAGTTCTAGGCCTATTAGAATGTTACCCAACTATAATATCGTTAAATGTCTTAATGTCCGTCAAGCTCGTTATAATCTACTCGCAAAAAAAATAAAATAATAAAATTGTAAAGATTCTATAAAACAACTAAGTGGGTTTCAAATTAGTGGTATTTGTAGGAAAACAGATATGATTCGTACGTGCTGACAAATCCATTTTCGTTGGATGTTTGTTAACATATGTCTTGTGTTTGTTGACTACGTCCGTACACACGTCTACAGATAAATAAAATATCCCAAATATAATGCTATTTTCCATACAAAATTTAATTTGTATTCAATTTTTCGTTTTAAATAATATATAGCAGGTGAGCACGTGTCATTATTAGGCGTTCTTGTGCGCAGTAATCTAAATGAGACGCTGAAAAACAATGCTCTATAATGTGAGCTGTAAAATAAGAAGACGCCTACCGCAAGCAGTAAAAATAAATAAGTACAGTGTTAAGGATAAAAGGTCCTAACTAGAACTGTGAAAGCTTAAACGCGTGATGAATTAGAAGGCATTAGCCGTCGGTGCGACATGTGTGAACGGTCGGCAATTCGCCACGGCCAGCGCGGCGCCTGTGCATGTATTGCAAACGCATAAACTCCGCTTTGAAATGGGCTCATAATTATATGAATGTTCTGGGAAGCGAAGAGATTGGCGGTTACGGTTACAGTTGTATTGTCTGTCAACCACGGCTGTACGGTCGCGGTCGTGGTTGAAACGTTCCAGCACCCCATCGTGCTCACATTAGTCCTCATTTACCGCAGCCATCCCGTCCGCGCGTTGTACCACTCGTCTCCGTCGCGTGATTTAGCTGAGACTGTTCTCGGAGCTCCATTCGTGAGGTATATTAAGTGTGTAAAGAGGTTATTCACATTATGGATAGCGATTCGTGGTTTTGTACTCGTATACAAATCGGTTTACCTTTAAAGCAAGGAAAACGGCATATCATGTTAGATTGGCTCTACCTAAAGACAAATGCATAACAAAATATTCATAATAATGAAAATGGCCATACTTCTATAACATGTAAGTCGATGTATCTTGTTCTATTTGTAAAAAGGAGCACTTAGCCTCATGTACCTTAATTTAGATAAATTAAATCACAGTGAAGCTTCTATAAGCAAAAGAATTTGTGCTCAAAAGGAAATTATGAAAAATCATTGTCTTTGATTTTAAATCAATATAAAGAAATACTGCTTCAGAATTAATATTCAGAAGCAATCCTTATAGTGCGGCGGTATAGGGTGTTTCAACATTTTGTTCACTTTTTAATAAAATTGCCAAATTTGGTTCATATGTAATGTGAACAAATATGGATGTGGAGTCATCGGCCAACTACCCCCTGGCGGCTGTGGCGGCCATTTTCCAACAAGTTATAATCGTGGCTCGAATCTCAAAATTGTCTTATGTAAACATAGGCAAATTATATGTTATTTTAAAGATCTCGTTAAAAGACAAATGTTAACAAAACCCGAATTCATTTACCTTCATCCATTTCAACATGGTTGCAATTCTTGTTTTAAATATTGATAGTTACGGAATATCTGTACTTTCTAAACCATAACTTATATTTTTCCCCCGATTTAAATGTCTTATTTGTGATAAACTTAGATTTACTCTGGTATGCTACATGACAAACTTTATTGAAGAAAATTAAAATTTCAATAAAATAGTGTTTTTGTATTGCTTATATATGCCCACAATTCAAAAAATTCAAATAGTATTTAAAAACATATAATTGAAATGGTCTTGTAAAACCTAGCAACTTTCTAATTTACACCAACCTTGAATCTCTTTTAGATCTTTACAAACAGCAAAAAATATTATTTTCCCATATTAAATGCATGCACCAACTGGCACTAATAGCATGCTCGATTGCAGGCCACCCTACACCTCACATTCCTAAAGTCTATAATCCTGTCAATGTTCCCTCCCGCGGATGCAATGGAGAATACTTAGTATAGCTATCAAGTTGTGCAAAGGACCTGAATGGCTCAAACATTCTAAAGATTAACGCTAAATCAAATAAAGATTATTGAAAAAGAATATAACAAAGAGAGAAAAAAGACTGTTGTTGTATCTGCTTCTGTAAAATAAGTTATATTTACAAATAAATTAAGTAATTGTATTTAGTATACAAAGACCGTCAGAGTTATTGGGTGGATTTTTCTAATATTTAATAATTCAAAACGAAACAAGAGCACTGCCAAGTTAAGTAGGTCCAAAGTACAGCAGTGCGGAAATAAAACTAATGCGAAGTGTGCAAAAGCCTCACTGAAGGAGTTGGCATTGAAGAACAAAATGCATATTTTTACTGATAAAATATCTTGGCTGATGTTAGGATCTTAAACAATCTTGTTTTCTATCAACAAACCATCAAATGATTGTAAAGCTCGTAACCAAAAAAATATCCTCTCCGCATTTACATGCTGAAATCAACATACTAGTTTGAATTCTGAGAAAACAACTTTCTTCGGATATTAAAATGTCGAAACAACGACAAAAGGTTTGTACAGGTTATATCAAGATGTGAAATTTGCAAGCGACACAAAGTTGAACTTTTTCAGTCACCACATTGAATACAGAGGCTGTATTCATTGGTCACCACCACCTCCACTACCATTTGGAAGAATTAATTATCAAAAGGTTTTTGAGACAACTGGTGTGGTCATCTTTCGACGGCAGTAATTGAAAGATGGTATAAAAGCATAATTACCTTTTTTAAATGTGGTGTACAGAGCTACCTTAACTTAATGTGTAATTATACCTTGAACTTAATGTTTTCACTCTTTATCTGATCAAAATAGGTTCATCGCGAGAAGATATCGAGTTACTACGATTTATTTAGACACTGGTAGGAACATCGGAGCTGGTAATCTACTTAGGTGAAGGTTACATCTGTACTAAGGATTATACAAAATATAAATTATAAATTAAAGGATTATAGATATCAGTTAAATCCTCCCTCAGCAGCTTGGTGAGTGGCTAGTAGGAACAGTTCATCACTTTAGTGAAATAAATTCCGATGCGCAGTGTGCAAAATTCATCCGTTTTATATCAAATGTGGAACGGCCAACTACTTTATGCAACTTTGAATCAACAGTGAATTCAAGATCCTTGACTTATATTTCAAATGATGATGAGATGTATTAACGCCTGCCTTACATTGACAACCAATGGCAACTACTTAGGTGCGTGAATTAGACAAAATTTAATGATCTAGCTTGAATAAGTGAGAACGCCATGTGATTAAGTTAAGAATATTTCCATATAAGAGGTAGATTCAAAAGCCAAGTATTTGGGTAAGCTTGTTGTTTGTCACGGTAATAATCTGAAATGTAGTCGGAGAAATAGTCTTAATCGGAGATGACAACATAAAGCGAATAAAACAATTTTTATGAATAATACAGGCAGTTTAATAAGGAAAAGATGGCTTTTCAAGAATAGGAAAAGTGAAAACCTCATACGGTGTGTTGATTAGACCACTTCAGAGACTATTAATTTTTGCTAATGGAGAAATTGATTTATAATGAAGATCGTAGCATGAAAAGAAGGTACTTAGGCAAAGAATAAAACTTTAATGTTACACAATAAATTAGAATCGGAAGGTAAGCGAATCTTCCCCAACAACTTAACTTAGATTCTTGAAAACTTTGTACATAATTACACCATTTTTAAGTAGGGTATTATGAATATAATTAGTTTTATGTATCTCTGAAGCTTCAGCCGCCGCGCCGTATTCTGCTCACTGTCTTCATCAGAGCATGTTTTTAAACTGCCTGTAGACGTGTAAGCAGGAAAGGCTTTATCCCTGGCACAAAAAACCGTAGCCACCCCCTATAGTGAGCGGGCTATTGGATTGGCGACAGTCTCGTACCCCTCCCCTCCGATTTTGTTGATTTTGATTTGGGTTTGGGTCTGGGTCAGTACTCAGTAGTCAGTAGCAGAAGACTTCGCAGCAAGTGACTCTTGTAGTTCAATCGTAAATTATAATCAATGGCTTCATCACTGATTATACATGGTATAAATTATACATTGATTAACTATTGGGGTTCATAAATCTCAATACTACAAATTAAATTAAGATACAATGATGGTGATAGGGTATTACGATGTCTCTGACAATATTCAGAGATGTATGATTAAGTATAAGTGAATGCGCCTTTCATCAAATTGTGAAAAATAGATCATCCAGAAAAAAACTGTTCTTAACAATCATTTTATGTTTCAGGTTTATATTTTATTTCTAAATGGACTTATAGTGTAATGTGCTGCAACGGTTATGGAGATGTGCAATTCTTTTAAACCCACATTTATAAACGGGTGTGCATTCTTTGGCCACTTGTGTAAGCGGATATTTAAATATATTCATCTCCATTTCGGCTTACAGTACCGTAATGGAATTTGAAATAAGTAACCACGAATAAGCTAACTCTATGTAGTTCCACTTGTTTTATATTTAACAATTAAAGGTGCCCGCAAAAAACATGTTTTATGTGTGTTTTATCTGAAATAATAAATAACTTTTTTATCTTATTTTTTAGAAATACATTAGTAGACCAAAACATCAAACGTGTTGTTTATGGTAAGCTGTGAAATTGTATATAACGGTCAGTATAATGACATGAAAAACAGATGTATCAACTACTGATGTAGTAGACACAATTCGCATTCGCAGTGTTGCCAGCGTGAAACAAAATAAACAATGGCAGCGTTTTATTGAAAATTGACGGTAAATTTTTAATCTCAAATTTATAAACCAAAATTTGTGTTACAGCCATTTTATAGGGGTAAAAAAATAACAATTAAGTATTTAAAATCATTTACTTAGGTTATGTGGTTGCGGATAAAATAAATAAAACACAATTAAAAAATGTCCCATATTAGTTTTAATAAGTATTTAGATATTTCTCAGTGAAACTCTCATATGATTTTGTCCCCAACAATACGGTTAAAGAGTTTTTTTTTTCAATGTCAAGCCGCTGCAAATATATTGTAAGTATAGTATTTTGTGCAATTTTAAACTTGTAGAGGATATTTTTTTATTTTGCTTATTAGTTAATATATTAATCGATGAAACTTGGAGTCGTCATGTATGGTAGTACGTATTTTAATATTTAAAATTAAATTTTAAATGGCTTTATAAAAAAGGCGAAGCTAAGACTATTAATAAACCACTTAACCTATAACAAATTAATTAATTATCTCCATCCCAATAATAAACCTTAATTTAATAAAGTAATTAAACAAACGATATCTAAAAATAGATATTTTTTGACGATGAGAAATAAAATTATAATATGCTGATAAAAAATATAAAATGTTAATACTTGCATCAATATATAATGTTTTTGGTCCTCACCGTCGCAGGAAACCTGTGTTCCAGCCTCAAGTTATTCTCATGGATAATTCATAGAATTTGAAATAACATTTATTAATACGAATATTTTTGGGATAAAAATTGGTAATTAGCTTCATAAGGGTAGTTAGGTATACCGGGTGTCCCATAAAGGCTCCCGCTTAATTTTTGAATAGCGACCCCTAACAAAAAGCATATAATTTTAAAGAGGGTAAATAAGAAACGAATGCAACAAACTAGACATCTCTATGTTTATTTAATATAATGTTATGCAAAAATTGTATTAATTTTGTTATTTGTACCGCTAAGATTCCCCTCCTTACCAGATATTGAGATATATATTCCAGATATGGAGTGGGAAAATAAAACTTTCCCTTGTCAGACCTTTGAACTAAGACTTTAAAATGAAGGAAAGTTATTTGACACCGTCTTTATTTATGCCGAGAGGTGAATGGAAGCCATTTTTCGACAAGAGATAAGACTTTTTAATAATTTTGATTGTATAAATGGTGTAAGGCTTAAATAATGAGCTAGACTCTGACTCTGAATGTTTCTCCTGACAACGGTCAGTCTCAAGCTTAGTTGTTAATAATTAGTTTAGAGTTTTTTTTCAGGAGGGATGGTTAAAAAATCAATACGATGATTCATTGCTACCTTAATTTTTGTTTAAAACGTCATAGACAGGTCTAGTTTGCAGCATCAATTTTTTGCCCTCTTTAAAATGATATGCAACTTGTCAGGGGTTGATATTTGGAAAATAAAAACGACATCAGCAACCCCTATTTAGGGGTGAATGTTTTAAATCCATACCCGCCTAAAAAAAATACTTTAACTTATACTAGTTACATTTACCAAATATTGTTTGAAAATGTCCAGTTGTTCAAAAATTAAGAGGGGGAGGACTTTTATGGGACATCCAGTATATTTATTTACATTGGAAATTTGCTGAACAATACAAATATCATTTAACTATACTGTAAATATATACATATATATATTAAAATATATAATATACATATATATATATATATATATATATATATATATATATATATATATATATATATATATATATATTAAGTGATACATTTTTACAGTTATGTCATTCATAGCGTAATAGGCACTCTGAACAAGTAGGCAAAGTTGCATGGATCAGAAGACCTATATTTTTATTATTAAATCAAAATAACAGAACTGATTGAGTCAGCCAGACTGAATATTCATATTGGGCACCCTGTACATTAACTCTTCAATTTAGCCGGTCGTGTCACTTTAAATAAATGTTTGTCATGCCAATAGACAGCTGCTTTATCTAAAGTTTCAAGAACTTTCCATGTTTTTCACGAAATATCCGATATAAGGCCTTATTTACAGAACTATAGTGTTCACTTAAATTGTATATGGAGATAGCCTAGCCATCTCCGACCATATAAGAACTTATTAATGGAGGTTATTACTAATAAAAAGGTCTGGAAATCTGAGTTTTAAAATATTACAGGTATTTGTCTTACTTTTCTTACGATATTTAAGTGAAAATCTTATATAGGCTGTGTACAAAGAGGCCGCCCTATCTTCTGTCATTCAGACCTTGAACTTGACACTGACCCTGGATCAACAATCGTCACATTCCTCTACTAATCAATCATACGCTATTTGCATATAAAGACCAGAGTGGAGCTCGAAAAGATGAATCCAACATTTTGAATTATTGACTTTTAAATCACTAAACATTACCATTTTCAACGATCGAAGATAATTCTACTTGCATACAACTCGTTTAACACACTAATTAAAAAGCCTTTTGTCGCTCTTCAGGCATGATGTTTGTAACGAATGTGGGTCATGGTTACAATACAGTATAAATACATATAAAAAGAAAAAATAGTGTAAAACAAACAATTATAAAGTTTTGCTACTTTAATATAGGTGTACCTTTTGTAATAGACAGTATTACTTTAATTAAAATATTTGATTGGAATAACTATATACTTAATGCTAATGAATTATAAACTGAAATAGTGTTATTCATTTAACATACTTATTTTACAAGACAACATATGTTGTTTATTAAAAATTTGAATTTGAATAATTTAGGAAATACCAAGTGTCAATTTCAAAGTGAGTAAAATTAAGTTAACATGGTAATGGATATAGTTAAAAACTCATTATTAACAATCAAGTTAATACAATAAAATTATATTATCAATTAAATCCAAAAAGTCTTCCCACTTTTTCCCGTTCCTGTGAGTTAAAAGGTTGGTAGGAGTGGCAAGTGGCGGTAGATCCGTTAACATCTCGAATTTGACCGTAGGATCGCAGCGAATGCAGATGAACATTCCAACCAAGGCCTCGGCGATGTTAGCAGCTCGGCTAGTAGCGCATGGAGGGGCCATGTTGCTCTGCGGCGGGGGGGGGGGAGGGGACGCGCGACCGGTCGTCAGCGCCAGTGTTGTTGTACGTACGATCAAGGACGGTTAGCTCGTAGCTCTCCGCTGCTCGTGTTCGCGTTGTTTACTAATATTTTGTTTCCCTTCTAACTTAGTTATTTCTTTTTCGCGTTGAAGGAGGTTAATTTTTCCGATCAGAGACAATTATTTGAGTTAATTTCCGTGTTTTAAAGTTTATTTTGTGGATTTTTTCATTCTTGGATTTTTAAGTTAATAAGGTAAGGTTGAATTTTGTCTACCTGCATGTTAATGAGATTTTAATAACTTTTCAAATTGCATAACATTAAGTTCAACCTGCAGACTGTATAACGCGTATATAAGTTAAAATAACCAAGGTTGGTTACGCGTTCAATGTAGGAGTTTTGCACCAGATGGTTTTAAAAACCGGATACAACTTATTTCTCTAAGTCTTAAACATACATCTTTCAATGTTTTAAGTTGTTAGTTGGTAAATCTTTACGATTGTTTCCATAAATATATTTATTTTACAAAGCATTGATTTCTATAATTATTCATGTTTCACATCGACAGTTTGATAGTACCTATACATAAACTATTAAGGTTTTCAGTTATTTTTACTAGTACAATTTGAGTTATTGTGTTAAGTTGTTGTGCTAGTGAATTCTTTAGTAACGTAATCTCCTGCACGTGTCGTTGATTTAAAACTCAGAAAATAGGCGCCCGACGAAGTTTGTGATGCTACACTTTAGTGTTAATAACAAGGACATCAGCAGATAGGCGCGGGAATAAACAAACAATAATAGTTTATTTGAAACTTAGAAGAGCGGGCTCCCAGACACCTGCATCTTACCTGTTCCCCAAGACCAATGTTAACTTTCAAAGCATCTCTCCTCAACGGATTATCCGGGATTGTTGATTGATGGTTAATTTTAAATATCATAATATACCTAGCGATTTCAGTGGGCATAATTTTGATATGACAAATAGTTCAACCATAACAAATCGTTAATATTAAATATTTTGGAATGTTATTGAACGATTATTATCTGTTACATCGACATTTTGCTCACTGTCTTCGCTCGCTTGTTATTTAGTTGCCCTTTACAATTAACTATTAATCAACGATATAGGATAATCCTTTGAGGTGGGAAAGGCTTTGAAAGTTAAGATTTGTCTAAGGTTGACGCAAGGTAACATATTTTTTCGCGGTCGGGGGAAACGCCAAATGTCTCGCGATTGGAGCCTCCTCCTAATATTGTGTTTTTATTATTATCATGGCCTAGTATCAGCATATTTGTAGCCACATTTTGATTCACCGAATGTTGAATGATGTTAAGCTCTGTTGATTTCTAAAATATCATAAATTTTGTTTAACTCATTCGGCTATACATAACTTTGTCTAACTATTACTATTAGTTTCAACACGAAGTTCTTGTCTTATTTTATGTACCGTAACCCCAAGAGCGGGGAATGAGGGGTAAACGCTGAGACGCGGAACACTATCGGGGTGTTGCTCAATCATCATCAGATTAAGAGCCCGAGCTACTGAGTTTATAGCAAATGCTGTTTATAGCCGTGATAACCGCAGTTGCATAACACGTGTAGTAAGCTGCAAGGCTGCAAGTAGCCCAGACTGGACGGACGTACTGTGGCTGTAGGCGCGGTGGTGAGTTTGGCCGGGGTCAATGCCTCATGTATCCGAAGGCAATGCTCATATTTATGCCTCACGATACCGTCTACGTCAGTTCGACTGCCGATCTTGTCTCTGCTACCGAGCAAGACCCAGTAGTTCCTTTTGTTCGCAAGAAGACGTTCTACCGATGTGTGATAGCAGGAATATTGGAAGAAGCGTTTCGACTCTTTTCAATGTGAATACAAATAAACATTATTTTTTAATTAGGAAGTAGGAAGGTTATTTGGTGGTACAATATCACCATATTTCGTGTACCTTTATTTTAAAATGTATGTAGCTTTGTTTAAAAGAGTCTATGCATTAGCACAAAGGGTGATCATCGATTTACTCAAAAATATTATGTTTTGCATTACCGGTACTGCATATAAGTTGAGTGAAGTTTTAGGACCTAACACGTCTTTGGTACAGATCATTTCGCAGTACCTCCTTAATTGGTGTTTAGTGACGATAGTACGAAGGAGATGGCGAGTGCCCCTCTCCACATTTTCCCTCCAACGGTTGCGTGTTTAGTCAATTGAACTTATAACCGACATTTTTATGTAAACTTATAAAATGTCCAAAATAATCATAACAAATGTTTTGATACATAAATGCAGAATGTAAGCTGACCATACTAATACGCGCAGATGGGAAATTAATTAATGCGCATGCACAAATCAGGCGCCAACTATACCGCGAAAGGGCGTGTAATATGATTTACTTTATTACAAATATGTACAGTTGTTCGTTTTTTGTTTGATTTATCTGTCAAAAACAAGTTAAATTGGGGTTACAGCTACCAGTAAATTGAAACAAAATACATGTCAAATGTATGTTAGGATGTCATAGGATTCACTGAGCGTAAAATAAGCAATCCTCGCAATCGAAACGCTTGTTGTTAAAGTCGTAGAGTTCATCGTCCAATGCTATCACGACCGTGGTCTGTTGCGCACGCCTGAACACATTATATAACAATAGATATCTGGGTGGAGTGAGTTTCGAATATATTAATGGGTAAAGTGTATCCATGCTGTGTGTCGCCAAGCTAGTTGGGCCGACGGGTCACTGTGTAGCATTCATCTTCGCTTACTTGTCGGTCATTCTTTACGTATACAACTTTGCAATTGCAAATCTCAAAAAGATAAATCAAAATTACTAACTATAAAATTATCAGAATTGCCAACTAAATAAAATATTGTTTACCTGGCTCCTAGTTTCCGGCGATTATATCTGAAGAATTACAATGCTGCATTGCTAGTTTAGCAAATGTTTCGATATCCTTTATTTATAGTGTTACCTAAACATCCAAATTCCCATCTCACGCACCATACACAACTAATAAAATACACACAAACTTCATTTTCGAAATAAGTTAATCGGAAGCCCATTAAACAAATTAAAATAAGTTGAAATTGCTCACAGGGACGAAAAGGTACGCTGAAAACCTTTTTAGTAAAGTAGCTTTCGATTTATCATTAGCAGTGACGTAAACGATAAATCCCCACGTCGCAGTAAACCTGCACACTCAGCGAATCTCAAATGCGATTCCATATATCTATCCACTAAATGAAGCTATGCACCAAGTGTTATCAAAATATATTCATTAATAAGCAGTAAATAAAATGTTATCAAATCTCCTTGAGATTAGATTGACTAGGCAGGTTTACTGCAACAGAGACGCCCAAAAGTAGGCGTTGTAGGCCAAAATCAATGTACCCCCACGTGAAATCATATTACCAGTCCCATTACAATATATTCATAAACAAGCGAGATAAAACTGTATTTATTCTACATAAGTATAACATTGAACATCGTACTGTGGTTAGCACGTTGGATATCTCTGAAACGGATGGGTGTATAACAACAATTTAAACACAAAAATATATTTTTTTAGAGCTAAATTCATTGGTAAAAAAGTTAGGTTTTCAAGATTTGTCCATTTTTATGAACTGGTACCCATTGACATGCACTATGGTATAAAGGCATAGTATCCTACTATTTAAAAAAAATTATTTAAATTGTTATAATTATAAAAATACCCCCGTAGCAGCAAACCTGCGTACTCAGCGAATTTCCAATGCGAATTTACATAATCTATATGTATCGTAATACCACGAAAAGCCACATACCAAGTTCATCAATATACATTCATAAATAAACGATTTATTACATTTTAATTATTCTCCACAATAATAACATGGGGGCCGGGTACGCAAGTTTGCTGCTGCAGGAACTATCAGCAAAAAAATTGTTTTTCGTACAAATATCAATAGACCACAACGGTATGAATCAATATACCAAGTTTCAGGATAAGTTGACAAATAAGCAAGATGTACAATTTTTCTTATTCTCCATAAGAATAGCATTGGACAAAGTACTGTGTTTAGCACTTTCATTAACTCAGTAACCAATTGACGTAGAGCAATGATCAAAACACCAAATTGTTTGTCTAAAATTGGATTTACTAAAATACTGTGTATAAAAAACTCAAAAAACCCATTTTTGGGGTACAAAACCTCTCCAAAATATCCCTTTGGATGGAGCGATCAGTCTGGTTTTCTAACTTTAAGTCATAAATGTTGATTTACATGTTTGTACCAAATTTAATCAAAATCGGACAATTTTTACGAGAGTTATCTCACCACGGACACAATATATATATACTAGCTGTTATCAGCCCGCCAAAAATTACGGGATTAAAACACGAATCAAATAGTTTTCATTGGTAATCAAATAAATTTAGTGGCTTCGAAATTGTTCTTTACAATCTGTTAGTTATTTAAAATGCTAATTTTGAAATGCATGTACAGTAATCAAATGGGAAATCACGTGCGAAATTGTATGATGCTATTGTAACAAAGCATATTGCATATTAAAATATTCATTAGAATGTGTCCAAATTATTTTTGCAAAAGACTTATTACGCCTGCACAAAAAATAGCCCAAAAGAATAATTCGATGGTTTAGTTTAAACTTTGTTGTTAGTTTAGTTTTGGATATTGAATCAGATACCGGTAAAGATTTATGTAACTTCAAGCCAAATTCTGTTTCTTAAAAACTGGAATAAAATTGTATTACATTTTTAAATGTTTTTTTCTTTGGGCTCAAATATGCAATACAAATTTATCTAACTGCATTCCTTGTTTTTATGACAAAAAGATAAACACAGTCTACATATTTACCAACACTTAATTGTATTTCGTCTGCTGACATACAGACTATCTAAAGACAGGCCAACAAAAAAAACATAATTAGCGAAACGGAATAAAAATGTTTGTATTCAATGATAATAGTGGTATAGGTCCATAGTTTTCTTATTCCTTATCACAATTTCTTACCAGAGTCTCATCTACCTTAACCCAATTTCATCCAGTATAGCAAAGAAGGAATATTATATAGCAGACAACTTTTCTGTGAAATAAAACTGAATTTCGGACTTAAAAATTGTTTATAGAACTATACAAATTGCCTTAACTTTTACCTTCGCATTTTATCATCAGCATAACAAATAACCACCCCTCCCCTATTTACGTTTTGCTGAATTGTGTATTTGTGTCTTTAATAATTTTTTTATACTCATATTCAAATCTCATTTTAGAAAGAAAAATGGCTATCATCGTCGTAGTTTACAAAAAGCTTTTGACTGTTCATATTCACACAAAACAATAGAAACTGCCCAAACTGCAACAACAAAGACTATAATTCCAGATGTGAACTGCTATAATGCCGCTTTGTCGTAATAATTTCTGTGACCCATGATTAAACAAAGGAAAAATCTATCTTTTGTTATATTATCAGTAATAAAAAACAATTATTACTGTAACATTAAAGGAAACGAATGTGAAGTTTAAAAAGAGGATATAGAATCCTTAAATCTGAATTTTAATAACAAATAATTTTTCTGCCACTTTTATACAGTATTATAAACTCTATTTCCACTCAGCATATAATTTGTGTTATTGCTTATTGCCTGAAAATTTCAATCCAAACACCTAAATTTAATTAAGAATATTTGTCTGCTTTGTTTACAAACACAACTAGCTAACTTTACTCAGCTGTCGTATTGAATTTGGATGAAAAGAAGGGAAAGTGACACACGGCACGATAAACAAAATGATTGATGAAAAATTGCCAAAACAAAAACTGTGTTTTTTGTCAATTGCAAACTTATAACGGAGTAAATTTAGGATATCGTATTTTTGTCATCATCCTTGGTCGAAGGGAAATCTATTAACACCAACTTGGCCTCTCTACGTTCAGTACTTTACTTGGAATAGGTGGTTACACGTTTCTTATACATGGGGATGGCGAAAAAGGACAAAAAACAGTGTTTTTTGCCGATAGCAAACGTATTACTGTATAAATTTAGGATATAGTATTTTTTTCATCATCCTTGTCCTAAGGGAAATCTTTTGACACCAATCTGGCCTTTCTGCGTTTAGCAGTTTACTTGGAATAGGTGGTTACATGTTGCCTTGTATACGCTATTATTTTAAAGGATACAGTTTCGAACGAATCGTGTTTTTGGGGTCTGGGGACCTCAAAACGAAAAGTTATCACGGTCCCGGGCCTAGGTCTTACCAT
Source organism: Allygus modestus (assembly GCA_963675035.1). NCBI lineage: Eukaryota > Metazoa > Arthropoda > Insecta > Hemiptera > Cicadellidae > Allygus > Allygus modestus. Next base: position 257,327,677 of record OY776111.1, on the reverse strand, counting down.
GCCGACTACGGTAATAGCTTCATCCCTATAGGGGAAATTCGTTAATATAAAAGCAGATATTTAGGCTACATTAGATTATAAGCACCGGGGAGACCGAGCTATACTCAGTGATATCTGATTCGTTCAGTCGGTGAAAAAGATTTCCACTCTATAAGCTATCTTTGCACTAGAAGTGCAAGAATCAGTGCACGAGTGCATTTAGTCACTGATAATAAACAAATCATTTTTTGATACTTAACCATGTGTAAGTTATACTTTGAGAGTTCACTGGTTAATTTATTCACAGCTGTTATGATTCTTTTTTTTAATCAATTTTTTAAACAAAATATGAATTTTTCTGGGGTTGAGGTTTTTACCAATTGTTTTTGTTAGGCCCAAAAACCCCTAATTTCATAGTTTTAACTAAATCTTTCCGCTGGATTCCAAAATAAATATTGCTTACAAAACAGACATTGCTCGTACAATAGTCCCTATAGGATTAGATTTATAAAAGTAGGGATTCCTTCCAAGTAAAATACCTGTAAATCTCTTGGGCGGAGTAGAGTTGTATACCTGCTAGGGAACAGTTTGTATAACATACCTGTCGTTGGATCGCCCCAGATTAAGGTTTCTCCGCAGGTCTGGGTTATCCACCTACCGGGGGTGGACGACCCCGTCTGCTCACGGTCCGACGCCCCATTGTCAGGGAAAGCCCGTCTGTCTCGGGACATTGTCCGAGTGGCGAGAAAGCTCTGCTGCTCTCCATTGCTAATGGTCCACCCCGGCCGCGCTCTCTTCCCTTACCGGGCCACAGATTGATTATCGCCGCGACTTTCGCGGATTGACGACATTTCATTAGGACGTGCCGGCACTCGCACTTTTACCAGGATTTACGGCCTTGTTGGTTTTTCCACTTCGATTTTTCTGTTTAAGCATGTTCCGTGAATATATGTTTGAAACAAATACAATGAACTTGTAACTTACACTTGGATGAAGGAAACCCGTTAGTGGTATTTTATAATGTGTTTAACCTTTGCATAATGTTTGTGTATTATATGTTCTAAACTAATTAAAAATTCGCTATTTTTCTGTTTTAAGCTAAATGTTTCACTGGCCAACTTTGAATTTAAGACATGCCATAAAACATAACTGTGGTGGTTTTCATTTTGACTAGGCAATATATCTTGGTAATCATGTTTGATTATCTGATTATCTTATTTATCTGATTGCCTATTGGTAAATCTCCATTTTAGATGTGTTTTCTTATCTTATTACACTAAAGAATTCACGCAAATTTAGCTTATCGCAATTCGGGGGTTGTTATTTGATAATTTTCCGACGACCTTGCATCATTTTTTTATCCCTTAAACGAATCGTAAAATCTTCACGGTGTTTTATGACATCCCAGGTACAGTGCTTTACAAAGGGGGGTTTCAACACCGTCATGTTTTAGACTTGAGTGGTTTCAGGGCCAGTATTTTACCCGGTGTCAGTAGATACAAAGGCCAGTTCTGGCGATCGCTGCTGCCCCAACCCTCCCTAAAACTGTCAGCGTATGAAGGATTATGGGCTAACTCGGCCCTTGGTTCCCGGCCTGCCCCCAGACAGGCGGGCTTGTGCTGGAAATAGCCGGTCCTTGAAGCTGGTAAACACCTCTTCTTGTTACTCGTTCTGGTCTTGTGTATTGTAAATAAACACTCTTCAAACTTGCCGTGAAACGTAACAAAATTAGAACGGAGTGCATTTAGAAATAGGTATCGTAGAAACCAAGAGCTTCCATGAGAAAGACGTTTAAGCAAAGCATTTTAAGTGGGAATAAAATTTGAATTCAATATTTACGGATTTAATCCTATTACACTGAAGACTAACTCTTGTACACCGTTTACAAAAAACTTACCTGGTGTTTAAAACCTGGAAGTAAAGCCCTGAAAGTGCCATAGATTTCCATGGTAAAACTCGTTTACTTTTACTTAACCATTTAACGGCCTTGAAGGCTTTAGACATCGCATCTTTTGTTTGTACACCTTGGTCCATTAATTCTTAATGGGACAAACATTGGCATTGTTCATATAGACAATCCAGGGGCCAAGGAAGTGTCATGTCAGGGTGCCAAATGCCAGCTCCTGTTTGTGCTGTTGAGTGGTTTGCTACAAATATTGACTCTTCCACTAGCCAGAAGACTTCCTGACCCTTAATCAAACTCGATCACTGTTAAATATTTGATTTATAACTCTTCAAAATCCCCTCTCCCTTTGTAATGTTATACGTTACGCTACGTTTTTTATACAGTTTGAAGAGTAGGCTCCAGTCACGAAACGTTTGCGCTTCTAACTGCTTCCCTCGTAAAGCCAATGTCAGCTTTAAATGCCTGCGCCTCCTCGACGGATTATCCGATATATTTCATGTACGGCTCATTTTAAAAGCAAAAAATACCTAGCCATTTCAGTGAGCAAATCTTCGTCGTCACAAATAAATATTAATCGTTTAGTAGCCTACATTCCAAAATATTTAAGATTTTAGATTTTGTAATAAGTGAATATATAATATACTAGCAGTTACCCGGCGCGCGTTGCTGCGCCCAAAACTTTGATTTTTTTTAAATTACAGCTGTTAGTTTTTTAATGTTAGTTAATGACAGCTGTTAATTTTGTAAACACTACATTTCTAAAACCTGACACTGCACCCTTGTATGCCCTCTGGGTCGGAGCCCTTTGGACAGATTTGCACCAAACTTCACGCAAACCATCCTTGAATAATGCTTAATAATGCCTGAAAGTTTCATTACAATCTGTCTAGCGGTTTCGGAGTCCATAGGCTACATACATATATACATATATACTTCCTCTTTTATATATATATTAAATCGATAGGAATGTATCAAATCCTATCCTGCGATCCTGGCCTTGTATACTCTGTATTCATTGGTAACAGTGCGTGTTGACCCGGACTGAACGGCCTTGAAGGTCGCTCACAATTTGTCGAGGCTGCTGCGTTTCCGAGGGAGCAACAGATGAAGGGAGAACGCAGAACAGAGGGCGACTGAGTACAGGCTGCAGCTGCCCGTCAGCCCAACCATCCGCCAACTCCGAAACTGCCGCTCGCCACAACAACCAAATATAATGCCAGAAGTTGCTTATAGGCAGAGTGCAAAACAGAAGATAATTTATACATTTATTTTCTTAGACAAAAATTGTTCTTATTTTTTCACTAAAAAGGTTTTCAGAGAACAATTTTATAGAACTTGATCGAATAATGAAGTAATGGATTTTACCAGATCTTAAAGTTTGTCTGCTAATCATTAATATACAATTGTTTCATTTATATTGGTATTGTAGTTGCACTGGTTGTAGGAAGCTGGATCCATCACACATTTTTGTGCCAATTGACCAGAACCTGTAACATGTGTGGAATATATCTGTAAATCCACACATGACATTTGACAGAAAAAGTGTGTCAATTAACTGAACCTTTAATTTTTGTGTAGTATGATGTCTGTAAAACCATACTTATCATTTTGCAGAATGATTGTGTCAATTGACAGAGTTTGTCTTAATTGGAACACTAAGGTTGACACAGGTTCTGTCAATTGACACACGAATGTGCGATGGATCCAGCTTCCTAAAACCAGCGCAACTACTCTACTTATATTTAAATATAAAACCAGTCCCCCTATACCTCTTTGAGTAAACGGACGCGTTTAAATGTCCTACTTATAAAAAAGGTACTGTTTTTGCGTATCGACCAAAGGTGGCTATGAGAATACATTCTTTTATCTTTTCTTACATACATGTTTATTAAAAATCTCAAAATAGTCTCTTGGCTTCGTCTTACAAGAAAAGCTCACGACCGTCTCTATTAATACACTTTACTTCATAATTCTGACCTCTGCGAGAAAGCTGATTCCTTTTTCAGAACTAGCAAACCCAATTAACCGAATTGACTACTTCCAGCGTTACTTACTACTCGATAAAACGTTTTATTGCGCATTCCCATATGATATAGCCGTCAGTAAAGCGATGGTGACTGGCGTGTGAACTTTCTCCTCAAATATGTAATCCAATCTGACAGCAACTGGTCCTACCACTGTCCGCTGACAACTCCAGTGCATTCGGTCTGGTTTCGAATAACGGATGAGTGGTTTCTGACGATTTGGTAATTTAGGATATCATTATCCTTAGGGATTTATTTGTTTGTTGTCTTCCATTGGATGCTACGATTTGTAATTTAAATTGCGAAAGTATATTAGCTAACCTTCATTAACTTATAGATTTATTTGTTTTGCTACTCGACAATAATTTTTGTATTTTTGAAATTGTGTATGCAGATGGATTTATTATTTCATTGAATATTATTTTGACTTAACTATCACTTTTATATAGTTTAAAATCACGTTATGTTCCGGGGGATAAAGAAACTCCTCCCGTTATCTACGATACATATATATTTTACTATTTAACAACTTATACGTCCCTCGCATTTTACATAATAATTATTATATTTATAAACTTAGGCCTATTATTGCCTAAAAGTATGTTTTGTAAAATGAAGTTTATGTTTTTAATTTTAAAATTTGTTTGAAAAGATTATATTGAATCGTCGATGTAGGCTAGCTAGGCATTTCACTTTCTACATTTGCACGGCTTTTCCTCTTAAACAATTAACAGTATACTGTAGTTGTGAACAATAAAACACTAGGGAAATATAATTAATGTACAGTAATTTGTATAAAGAATGTGCTCGTCATGTTACGGTATTTAACAATGTCGATGATTTTAGCTTTTCACATCCATAATCAAGACTGCATTATAGTTTATGCATATAGAACGTAATTTGATGAGATAGAAAGTAGCCTCGCGGTTATTTGCCTCGATCATAAGTGAAGTAGGGAGGATGTGTATACAGATAAATCATACTAACGACGGAGGGAAAGTCGGCCGGAAGATGGCTGTAGCTGGGCCTGTAAAGCATCTGGGGAGTCGGTTATGCCGGGTTACTAACAGCTACAGACGTCGTGTCCTGCTGGACGTCTTAATTGATACTTAAGACCTCTTGATACAAATATAACCTTACAACTTTCACATAACAGGGTCAGGACCTTCTGATAACTCGAATGTGTTTTACTCGCGTCCTCCGTTATATACATTGTATAACAGCAAACAGTCAATGCTATCGTTACACATTTACCTTACCTTATACCAGTTTTGAACCACAGTCCTCTAAATATATTACATATATACATTGTAATTGCTCCGGGAAGATTTGCTTATGTTTTTAAATTTTCTGGATCTAATTTGAATATATTTTTTTTTAAGTAGTTCAAAGATCAAATCATGTACATCCACTTTCGTCATCAATTGTGATTTAAAGTGTTTAGTTCAAGAATCAAGAATTTTATTTGCCATTAAATAAAACATATTTACAATAGGCATCGTCAGAGTACATTAAAATCAATAAACCTAACAATAGCAAAAGAGCATAAACAGACTTATCTAATACAATACAAAACAGATATTACAAGCATTCCTTACACTAGTTCAAGTCATTCATATTAAATTTTAAATACTCTTCAAGTGCATAAAATCCTTGTTTATTAAGCCAATTAGTTACATGATGTCTGATACTACCAAATACCTTCGACAACAGGGTTTAATAATATGTTATTTTTACAATAGTAATACAAACTATCTAGGATGGTATGAACCATCTGGGGAGTGTAACCATACGAAGTTGTTCCAATCAACCGACGGAATTAAATTTCTATGTAAGATTAACATTGGAACTTTGAACGCCCTGTTATTCAAAACTCAAAAAAAAACTCCAAGAGAAACAGAGCTTTTTGTTGTCACCCGCGTCCGTAAGTTTTCATTTATAGGGCGAAAAATTAAGATATTATTTTAACAGTATAGACTTGCCTAACGAGAGTGTACACGGTCTGGAAATCGTGATTCGCAGAGATTGTCTGTGGACAAAGAGCCCCTTGGCCCATGGACCGGGTCGCGGGAGGAGGAGGGGAAGTAGCAGCAGCGTTGTAGGAGTCGCGTGAGTAGCCTTGCTACCAGGGTCACGGACACGGGTTATAATTGCACCAGTCTGGCTCTAAACCGGCAAATGTCACTGCCCGCCCTTCAGCGCATATTTTGTCATTTGGACGGCTGGTGCTACAAAGGACCTCGCATTTTTAAAAGCCTCCATTAAAGATATCCGAGTTCTTAAATAACATGGTAGTAGTAAATTAGAAGCCAGTAAAATTATCTTTTATTTCTGAAAAACAATTGATTAGCCATAGTTACTTTTCACGCCAAACTGTATGACTGATATTATTATTTATGAACGCTTTTCTTGGAAGACATACATTCCACCCATTGACGCCCCCTTATCCCATTTTCCACGGCAGTTTCATGACTTTGATGCCCTTTACAAATATGGACCATGCCCAGGGCGTTCTTGATGTCAGACAAACCTACTATTACCTATACTGGTGTTTTTTCTTTGCCAATGTCAGTTCGGTACCTCCATGCTTGTCGCATGCACTCTCCGCAGCGTTACTCCGAGACCCGAGAGCCCCGGTAGATGGTATCGCTCTGCCGGTGCAACGTCGTGGTCGGTCGGTTCCACCCGCAGCCGCTATTATGTTGTTTGGCTAGGTAATGTAATGTGTGCTGGCGCACGACTCGCAGCTGTTTCGGCCAGTGAAAGGGATTTCTGCACAGTGATAATTTCCCAATTTCGGACTTGACTTTCCAATGTCCAAGCACTTGCACTTTCTGCAAGATAGGCGGATAAGCCAAGCCTGAGCGTGCGATAATGTTGAGAATGATATAATGTCCTCGGTAAACCGTGCCTGATGGGATTCAGAGCAAACAAAAACAAATCTAAGGAGGACTTCACTTCGTCTTATAAACCTTGCCTAACTCAACGTTACTTAACACATTGGCTGCTGCGGACCCCGATTGGGGGTTTTTCTCAACATAACAACTTATGCAAATTTCATGTTTAAACATGTTTGCAGCAGCGAAAGTGTTAACGTAACAAGTACCTTGCCAATTATCGCTTCTAGCATTTGAAACTATTTTATGATTCGGGATGTAAGGAGACTCCTCCCGTTATCAAGTGAACTCTAAGTAAAGCTAAATATCCACATCTGAGAAGTGTATTCTGTGACTGTTGATTGGAAGGATACCACGTAATGGTCGTCTAGTCCAGCATTTCTCTCCTGAACCGCTCCGTACATGCATATGTGTGTTAACATTTTGAAATACAAGAAAGACTCCGCTTTCGAAGACAGTATTATCTCATACAAAATAGGTATATACTCTACTGTTATTTTTTAACATCTATGTTTATGGAGACCGCTGCGTTTTATATAAAATGGGTTATTTGTTTATAACTAATAACGTGAAATTCACTGGAAAAATTTGTTTGGTTGAACTATTGTATTTTGGTTGAAACATTACAATAAACCCCCTCGCAAAAAATTCGGGGAAACTTCAACTAACGTACGGAATTAAGGCAGCAGTAACATTATACTGCATTTTGTGGTGAACGTAATGGACCTCTTGATAAAACATTGTTTAAATAATATCATGACTTTAGTAACAGCATTTTCTAAAGTGATTTCATTTTGTGCTGAAAAACGTACAAAGTGCGAAGTAGGTTTGTAATATTATTCTGATACTTGAATTATCTTCCAATTAGGAAACACGTTGTGATTATGCTTTCCTCTAAGACTGTACATAGCGTGGTGTAGCTGCCCGGAACTGCTGATGCTGTGTGCTGAGGCTGAGCGCTGAACGCTGACGCAACCTAGCTGTGCTGTGCCAGCTAGGTGCGGGTCGATCACCGGTGCGGGGTATGGAGTGCGGAGTTACGCCGAATGAAGTCATGGGTTGATATCGCCGGCCGGGGAATCATATACTTGTAATTACGAAAGCTATCGCACGTATGAGCGGTTTATATAACGGCTGGAGGGCTGAGTTTCCCTACAAGGCAATGATACCGAGCCTGGTAAGCCTTCACCTGCTTCTGTATAGTACGTGCCAGACCGTCGCCGTCGCGCGTCGTCAGTCAAATGCCACTGATATTTCTAATCTTCATTAATGGCGTTTCAAAACGCACCGATTGAAATTTCATTAAAGGCGTTCGGGTCAAGCGACGTCGGTGTTTGTAATTGATTCTGTTGCTCAATCGGATCGGTTTCTCTTTTCATTCGCGTGGATCTTTTTACACGAGTGTGTACGGTGTTATTTGCCGAGTGCAAACGTACGTGTAGGGGAATTACCGCAGTTCTAAGCTTCGCTTGGAGCAGAGGAAGCTCTGATAAGACGACTCTCGAGGTGAAGTGTTCCTTATCAGCAGTCAGCTGTTTTACCAGTTCTGAGAACGTTGCAGACAGTGGTGCCGCGCTCGCTCCACTCCACCACCGGACCGAAATGTGCCGAGTTGTAACACTGGCACTCACAACGGGTTATTTATACCGTTGCTATCGGGTTAATGGTGAGATAACCCCGTCTTGGTATCTTGTCACCGTACTTTATAAGCCACTGATTTGAGAAATGCCAAACCCAACCGACCCTCAATTTGTGTTATCTTCGACTGTGTCCTCGGCGACATTCCGTTCTGATATTTTGCTTTGACACTCAATCAAAGTTCATTCTCCCGAGGCGATGTGTTACATTCTATACAAATGTAATTTGCCATTTAATACATGTTTCTCTTATTCTTGATTATTTACCACACATAATCTTTGCGCTTTTTGCGTTCCATAGAAACCGTTCAATGCAGTCTAAAGTTAATGAACTGCTGATTTCCCTAAATCAAATAGATTGCGGTCCTTATAAACCCAATAATAAGAGAATAATAGGTTTGGTGTCTAGTGGTCAACATATGTAAATGAATGGCGATTTTTAAACGTCATTATACCAATCATATTTTCATGAAACTTAATAACTACCAACAACCCGTCCTCGAAGAATTTATATGTACTGTTAATATATTAATTTGCTATTATTGTAATACTATACTTTTATGTTTTAATTAAAATAATTGCTTGATAAAATAAAAACCGACTGACTTTTTGATATTCAAAAAATAATTTAATTATTTAAAAATATATTCTTAGAGTCTAACAATAATATGTTAATGTTTATAAGTGTGATGAAGCTTTATCTTTACTATCGCAAGGTATCATTAAATGATTGCCCAACTCCGTAATACTCGATCCCGCTCGTTTACAGCCAACAAATTCTTGTGGCGGTTTTGGGCCGCCGCAAATCGCCACACGATACGTGAGTGACGAAACCCCAACATGGGCAGGAAACCTGCCTAGAGTGTATCGCAGGCCGAAATTTGAACAACATTTGGCCAAGGCTCGAGACCGCCCCGTGGTGTCGGACCACCCATAATTAATTTACTTATAAAAAGGTTACATTTTTTCAGAGTTTAAAAGAAGAAAACAAACTGAAATATGTTCATGCCATACACCGTCATGCTACTGAGGAACACATATATGAAGAACGTACCGAGCAATTAAACTGTTATCGATGGGTTTAAATTGGCTTTAAACGATTTAAATTTCTGCAACAAACTCGAATTATTGTAACCACCACTGATATTTCCAGTAAAATAAATGTCGTTTTATTATTATTATTATTTGTAGTCACTCAAATGAATCCTATATATCAGTGACCATCTTCGATATCGTTGTTACTCGCAGTAAGACAATGTTTCCACAAGTTTATATATATATACCCGATAGAAATTTTAAACAATTAAAAAAATTCACTAGTCCAGCATACGTAGGCATTAATTACTTATGCAGTTTAACGAAATCATTTTCAATAGCAGCCAATTACATAGCCACGAATATGTGAGCCATTTTTCGCTGAGCGGCATTCTGAGCCGCTCAGCACTAGATCACAACACGGTTTTCTACCGCTTATGAATAATGAAACATGTGGTCGTTGTCTCATCTGGAGTCGATGAACCTGCCACAGATATGTCTCCTGTCTCCCGCAGTCAGTCGGTATCTTCTCGTCAACACTCGAGGTGTGTCAGCTCAGCCCATCACTGATAACGTTGTTTGTCCTTGGTGGTGATAAGAGAACAAACACGAGATCCTTCCATCGCGACTGCCTTCCTTCCTCTCTCATCACAACTGTGAGGCGAGGTCGGCGTTGTGTTTAATGGCTGCGTGTCATTCTTTGGACATAAAGTGAAATAATGTTATTGTTTTGCTTGACACAGTGGCAGACTTCGCAGCTCCTGTTGTCCCATTGTTATGCTTGGCACAGTGGCAGACTTCGCAGCTCCTGTTGTCCCATTGTTATGCTTGGCACAGTGGCAGACTTCGCAGCTCCTGTTGTCCCATGCTTGGCACAGTGGCAGACTTCGCAGCTCCTGTTTTCCCATTATTTTGCTTCGCACAGTGGCAGACTTCACAGATCCTGTCGTCCCAGCGCCAGCTCTGCTTGTGTCTAATCGTACAAGAAACAAACAGCTTGAATAAATTGTATCTTGTCGATACTTTCTAGAAAAATGAATGCCCAACACTAAAATAGGTTTCTTCCGATAAGTATTCTAGTAAAAAGAATAGTAAAAAACTATTTATAAAAATTGTGTCGGCCTAATATTAAGTATTAAATAAAAATACCCCGTCGCAGCAAACCTGCATACTCAGCGTTTTCCAATGAATATATAACATAACACGTTAAAACACTTAACAGGATTCATAAGAAATATATTCACAAACAAGCGATATTTAAAATATTAATTATTCTCCATAAGAATAGCATTGGGGATGAGAACGCAGGTTTGCTGCAACAAGGAATAAAATCATGGGTTTTTATGCAAATATCAATAGAACTCATTTTAGTGAAGTCACATACCAAGTTTCATCCATATACATTCATAAATAAGCGATATATAACATTTTAATTATTTTCCATAAGAATAACATGGGGACCAAGTACCTAGGTTTGTGCAACGGGAACCATAAGCGAAATTTTGCTGTGCAAACAACAATAAACCACAACCAGATGAAGCCATATACCAAATTTCGTCAGTTTATTTTCATAAATAAGCGAGATATACAATTTTTCTTTTTCCCTCTGAACGAATGGTGTTTTTGGCATCTGGGGACCTCAAAATGAAAAGTTATTAATGGTCTCGGGCTTAAGTCTTACCATGAGACCTACCTACGGTAATAGCTTCTTTCCTATAGGGGAAATTTGCTAAAACCTTTTTCCCAGATTAACATGGGAGATTTTATGAGTAGGTTTTTGGATTTTCTCCGCAACCACTCAACCTAGGTTAATAATTCAAAAACTGTATTATTTGTTTTTTAAGCTCTAAAACATGGTCAAAACCAAAATTAAGTATTTTTAAAATTTTAGGGTGAAAAATGCAAAAAAACTGATTTTTGGACAATTTAAAACCCTCATAAACCCCCTTCCCATGGTCCGATTTTTCTGGTTTTCGAACTTAAAGTCATGAATGTCACTTTACACATTTGAGCCAAATTTCATCGAAATCGGACGTTTTTACTTTCTCCCCCTATACATAGTATATGGAGAAAGTATTGTTTTCGTCAAAATTTTCGAATTTGAGTTGTTAGTGGAAATATTCGTTTTGGTGCTCCCTGAACCCAAAAAAGTGGTTTTTACGTGATGTCTGTCTGTGTGTGTGTGTGTGTGTGTGTGTGTGTGTGTGTGTCCGTGTGTGTGTGTGTGTGTGTGTGTGTGTGTGTGTGTGTGTCTGTGTGGATGTGTACAGAGCTAGAGCCCTAACCTATGGGCCGAATTTTATGAAATTTGGTATGTAGGTACTAATCCACGATATCTCCAGGTGTTTTTTTCATTTTTTTGGATTTTTGATTTTTAAGGGTAATTATCCCCCAAAAACCGCCAAAAAACATGAAAAATCAAAATTTCTCAAAAACGGCTCTAACGATTTTGATTAAACTTTCGTGGTTTGTAGAACTTTAGGTTTGCAACAAAATGACACCACCCGAATTTCTGGAAAAATTCGGGTTCAGAAATTACAGGACTTAAAACATCCAAAATTCAATTTTTTGGATTTTTCAAAAAAGAATTATAAATGTTAAAAAAGATTACTATTCACCATTAAAAGGAGCTCAAAAAACTAAATAAATTAGTATTTTAAATTACTATTCTACGATTACTAGTTACGGAGAAAATTGAAATTTTCATTTAGCGGTAAACGCAGTACGTTGTCCAATGTTATTCTTATGGGGAATACAAATATAACAATTTCTCTCTTATTTACTGATCAATTTCATTAAAATTTAATATGCAGGTCAAGTTAGCATTGACCAACAGATGATGTTCGAAATGTGTTGCTATTTAACCCTGGGGGGGGCAAGGGGGCATTTCCCCTCTCAAAACCACTGTGTGTGGCAACGGACTCTATAGTGCCTCCCAAAAAGGGATTTGGGTGGATATTTCTGAAAACAACTATTTTAGACAATTTTCTGTACATTTATCTGTACTTCATATTCTATATTTAGTAAATACAAAAATGTTCATTAAAATTTGGCTAAAAGGGAGAAAGTATGTGTCAGTTTCCTGATACCGTTTATTTACTCACGGTTATCGCATTCACGGTCACACACATTTATATTTATATATATGTAGATAGATAGATAGGAAGATAGGTATACACATATATATAAATTTGAACGAATAGTATTAGCGAATTTCCTCTATAGGGAAGAAGCTATTACCGTAGTCGGCATGGTAAGACCTAGGCCCGGGACCATGATAACTTTTCGTTTTGAGGTACCCAGACCCCAAAAACACCATTCGTTCGAAACTGTGTATATATATATATATATATGTGTGTGTGTGTGTGTGTGTGTGTGTGTGTGTGTGTGTCCGTGAGCACAATAACTCTCGTAAAAATGATCCGATTTTGATAGAATTTGGTATAAACGTGTAAAGCAACATTTATGACTTTAAGTTCGAAAACCAACTAGATCGCTCCATCCGAAGGGGTATTTTGGGGGGGTTTTGTACCCCAAAAATGGGTTTTTTGAATTTTTTACATGTAATTTTAAAAAAATCAAATTTTAGTTTTTATCATTAGATTCAGCTTAAAAAAATACACAATTTGGTATTTTCATCATTTCTCTACGTCAATTGGTTACCGAGATATTGAAAGTGCTAAACACAGTACGTTGTCTAATGTTATTCTTATGGAGGAAAAGAAAATTTTATATCTCGCTTATTTATGAACGTATACTGACAAAACTTGGTATATGGCTTCATCTGGTTGTGGTCTATTGATATTTGCTAAAAAAAATTATTTTTTGCCAAAGACACCCGTAGCAGCAAACCTGCGTACTCAGCCCATGTTATTCTTATGGATAATAATTAAATGCGATGTCTCCCTTAATTATGAACATAAATTAATAAAATTTGGTATATGACTTCACATAGTTGAGTTATATTGATATTAGCATAATATTCCATTTTTTGTGTTCCTTGTTGCAGCAAACCTGCGTACTCAGCCCCAATGTTATTCTTATAGAGAATAATTAAAACTGTATATATCGCTTATTTGTGAATATATTTTATGAAACTTGGTAAGTGGCTTTATGTAGTATTAAGACATTTATATATCTATTGAAAATTCTCTGAGTACGCAGGTTTGCTGCTACGGGGTATTTTTGACATCTGGGGACCTCAAAACAAAAAAGTTATCAAGGTCTCGGGCTTAAGTCTTACCATGAGAGACCTACGGTAATAGCTTCTTCGCTATAGGGGAAATTCGCTAAAAAGAAACGTGTTTAAAATCTGGCTCCAAGTTATTCTGTCATATACGACTGCCACACCAAACAATGTAAGTCATCCCGTTAAATGTATTCAACCGCACATTTCACAGCCCGAATGCTGCGGTTTGTGGTGGTGTTGGGTTACTTCCCTTTTCGGAAGCCTAATGTCGGAGCTCTCGGTCAACTATTTTCGCTAGGCGTTTCACTCTTCCCGCGAATCAAAACTCGGACCAAATAGGCGATCCCAATTTAGCGAACCGTTCATTTAGACATCGCCAGGCACCGGGTCGTCGCCGCGCCGAGCCGGGCTGAGGCGGAGGATTCGGTGAACGTTTTCCGTTTCGCGAGTCACGCTCGGCTTCCTCCAATTTGCCGCCGGATCAAACCACATCATTTAGTACGTGAGTGGCGGTGCACCTGCACACACACTGCCTGTCTGTCGTGGTTGTGGGATGAAAGGAATATCTTAATGTTCGTACGAAGAAATGTAAAATGTTTGTTTTATTGCGGGGGTGGGTTAAATTGCTGTTTGTACGTTATAATAGGTTCGTTTTGGTGTAGATTGTTTGAGCCTGCCTGTACATTTCTTATTTAAAACTAGGTACCTCCAATGTAACTAATATATTTTTTAAATATGAATCAATACATAATAATTGCAGTCTTTTACATAATGAAAATTTAGTAGGTTACTATGAAATTTTTTTTATTCTATGTTATTTTATTTCGGGTTCTATTTTACGCATTATAACAGGGAAATTTAATCCCCTAAAACAAAATTATTATTCATTGATTATTTAAATATCGTTTTCATGAGAGAGCGTGGTTATAAACAAAACAAATAATACAAATTAAAATACAATAACCAGTCCTGCATTTTCGTTCCTCTTTATCTCAGTCTCGCTATAGAATTCCATTTCTCTTTAGTTTTATAAAACCTTTTATATCCTAATTTGTTCACATTAACTTCAAATTAACTGCTATATGCTTTATTTGGCATTTAATCGGATCAGCTTTATCAAATATCCTTTGCTATATCATTGGTCGCCGATTTCAACACCGATTTCACCACCAAATAACCCCAATACGGACCCAGTGACCCAAGCGCGGACACCTAATCAATCCGTTTGTTTCGGCCGGAGTTTCGGCTAGATCGATGCTAGCGCTGCGAGCGTTCATTCCTGTATTAATTACGTTATTCTGACCGGTAGAAAGTGCAGTAATTAAACCAGTGGCGCCGCGAGTGTTGGCCACGCCAACTAGCTGAGCCTAATGAGCTGGCCCTCGGCTCTCGGCTCTCCCTGACGACTCGATTTAATTTCTCCTCTTAGACGGAGACGAGAAACGAGTAGTTAGCGTGTTCAAATTATTCGATCCTTTTAGGCATGTTGATTTTTGGAGCTCTGTAACATTAATATGGACATAATAACATTAAATTATTCTAAAATCTTCATGAGAATTATATACAAGATCGTAAACCTTTTACTCACTGTCGAATGCCTCCAAAACTGTTATATGACAGATGTCGTAGCACCTGTCATCAGGATAAAATCTGTTTCTCAGAGTTAGGAAAACCCAATGCATAGATACAAATATACTAACAAATTATCCTCTCTTTCACTCACCAAATGACCTAAGACCTTCTCAGACTAAAGGAACATTTACTGAATAAACGTGCCATCTTCTCCTTTGAGTCATAAATAAAGGAGTATTTGCAAAAATATGCACAGCTCGTAAATATGTTGAGAACGCGCTCCCATACGGTGCTGCATAAATAACTCGGGCATGCCATCCCAGTCCATCCATATTATTAGCAGATGAGATACAGCCACGAGGCGCAGCGAACGACTGGGCGGGTCTCTTGTCAACTCGTATTGCCATTCATTTGTGCCTTATCTTCCTCAGCCAGTGCTGATAACAACACCGTAACCGGTTGATAACTTTGTTCTTACCTTTGATGATATCGTCAAGGCTGAGTTTTAATTACATCGCCTTTTATTGTGTGTGGTTAAGTATGCCTTCCCTCCTGTTACAGAGGGATTTATGTTTATTAATTTAAGAGCATGACGGTTCAGGACTTTGTTTTGAGTATCCTGTCGAAAAGTGACATTTTAGTGAAACTGAAACATGGTTGAACTGTTTCAAGAACAGTTGTACTGTCTTAAGTCTTCAGCTAACGTTAGTTGATCTTGGATCAGAAAGTAACTGTATAGGTTTAAAATAACACTCCTGCATCGGTAAGGTTTAATGCCTGAGATACTGTATTCATCTTCGCATTCGCAATTCTTCGTGTAGGCCTTCCCCCACTTCTTTATTGGGTCGAGTCGCAAATTCAATTACTCAGCTGAAGATAGGAAAGAAGGCTGTTACTGATACAGTACAGACTCAATACATGATGTCATCTCTTTGCCTAACCTCGATATAATTTAAAACTCAACATTTATTGTTGGTGATGGTGAGAAAGCTCATAGTTTTGGCTTCTACAAGATATGTATTTATTAAATTCATTTCATGGAATGAGTTTAATGGAAGTGACAAGTTTCATATAATCAGTTAAACGACGGCTCCTTTGATCAATTTTATCACTGTTATTTTGCGAGTAACCTTGTCTTTTCGGAGAACAAGTGATAAGACGTAACTTTACGGATCATCTGCTTTGGTTTATGCCCTCTACTTAGAATTTTTTGAGATCATTTATTTTTTAAGTCTATACGTTACAACTTCTCCGCATATCAGTTATTTGATTATCGAGTATTATTATATATACTCGAAAAAACAAGTATTTAATCTGTGGTTTGCGCATGCGTTCCTACACATCAGATCGACAATATACTAACATTATATTAGTGATTTACGCTCCAAGTTATGTTGATTCACTATCATAAGGTAATTAATTTCAATTGCTTTACGATTCTCCAACCGACAAGATTCGCCAGATATCTGGGAGCGTCGAGCCGCCGCGTCAAGAGTTGTACGGATGATCCTCAGCACGAGCAGTGTCATCAGCTGTTAGCTTGCACAAGAGTCGTACAGATGATCCACGGCACGAGCAGTGTCATCAGCTGTTAGCTTGCGCCCTGTCAGGTGATGTGAGTTTGGGCGGGTCATGAGAGGCTGGCACATCGGTCTTGGGGTCCTGGGTCCTGAAGTCGCCGCTGAGCGAGAGAAAGTCACTCGCGAGGACTTTCTTCCCAACTCGCTGCTCTCCCACGCGCATCGCCAGTCAGTTCGTGGTCAAACTGAATACGTGATTCCCAACCTAAAGTGTTCATTTCTTTCGGATATTGATTTTTGTTGTCTAATGTGTAGACGAAACATGTTCGTTCCTCAATGTATTTTCTTAATAACAACTCATACAATTTATTATTTTGTACAGATAAAAAGTGTTATGTTAATTAGATTCATTTTAATGTGTTGATTTTATCGGTTCTAACATGAATTTGGATCAAAATCCTCCAATTTGGTTTCAAGAAACTCAAATAAAATATCATAATAGGCTAAAACAAATTTTACCTCCAAACCATAGGTATATTCTTAATTTTAAATCTTGCCAAATAAACATGGTTATACCGTCTAAGTTTCTCTTTACTACATCATAAATATAACCAACCATGTTCTTAATGCCAACATCGCCCCTCTCAGTACACTCTCGCTTCACTAATTCCCAAACTTCGTGAACCCATCCCCCAACTCGACTCCGCGCTACCAGTCTAGAACCTAGAGTCCACTACAGTCTTTGCCCCCGGACCTCGGACTCTGCGTGACCGCCTATAATGGGTCGGTGCTGCGGCTGCGGGCTCCGCTCTGTCCATGCAAGGTCTATCATTTTGGTGGTCAGTCTTGCTGCGCCCGCGGCCCCACCTCTACTACCTTTGCCGCCAATGTCGATGGCTTCTCCTCGCTTTTTTCAAAGCGGTTACTCACTTTACCGCTTCCTTCCTATGGTTAGTTAGTTCTTTGCTCTGCTCTCTCGTAGTTCATTGACGTTTCTTTGAAGTCAGTCGATGCAATTTAAATTATTTACCCAGCAACGCAAATACAGATTGAAGTGTGCTTACAAAAGTTATCACTGAATTATTTACCCACATGGGCAGATGTCGGTGTGTGGGGAAAGAGTTCACTGGCTAAAAACAACCACTTTATAAAATCACCAAAAAAAACCGATTGCACAATACGATGAGGTATGAATTTATGGACTTAAAAGAATAATCATCAAACAAATAATATGCATCATCCACGAAAAATGTGGTACTGGTGTTTCCTATAAACCTTAGTCCAATGAAGTTTATCAACTTTCCTCTTCTCATAGGATATTTAAATACTTGATTAATTTATACATTAGACACGATATCTGGTTCGGAACCAATTGATTTGGACGGCTATCACAGCGTGAACGACATCGCCGCTCCTTCCCTATTGACCCAGTCAACCATCATCGAATGACGCTCCATTTCTTTATCAACGCGTTCTTTGTGTCGGAGAGAAAGTGTGACGGAGTTTGGCTTTTCTAAGAAGCTGTTCTTTAGTCTTTCGTGCTTACTGTAAGTTAATTCCCTTGGAAAGTATTGCGGACTTTCCTACTTTCCTACACGCGGGCATCTGCATGATCTTCGTAGTTCAGGCTGGCTAGTGAGCGACCAGTGGGTGCCGCCTCGTGGGTACCCGCCCGGTATCGGAGTGTCTGAGGAACCCCGCCGCGGGCGCAACTTATATTCTCGCCCTGTCATCGGAGGCGGCTCCCGTAAAATGCAAACTCGGTGCATCCATTTAACGCCAACCGCCCAAACGCATAAAAGATAATAACGTAACTGTCTTACGCCCTGCTGTTTATACGGTTTACGTAAACTTTGTATTTTACGCCTCTCTCATTATTGACCGTTTTACTCGCAAGCGAACATCGGAGCACTAACCAGGAGCCTCGGTGCCCGAGCCGGCTCCTCTGGGCAACTGCCGTGGCCAATCCTTAGTGCCCCGACGTGCCGCCTCTCTATGCAAATACGACCAGTTCCACCGCGCTCTTTGCGATTATTTATCTCGAACGATCTATAATTTATTTTTCGATCTTTTTAGTGTCCGATTCTCAACCGCCAGGTGTTGTAGGACACTGATTGTAGAAGAATACGCATTGTTCTGAAACGATATTTTTATTGGTTCTTAAAATATTGGTTTGTTATTTTTTATTTTATTATTAGCAATTTCTTAAAGGCACTCACTGGGCATTTTAAGAAATAAAAGCTTTACTCAAAGTTGTTTGTCACTTTTCACTTTTTAACATATGGACATGAGTTTGTTCATCTACTAGTTAGGAGATTGTATGTTTTGTAATAAATTATCTACGCTGGGTGTAAACAGCAAATAGGTGTTGACCTCTAGCGATAAAGCCATATTTAATGATTAGCGACTGTTCTTAGTAACAGATAAAAATACCCCCCGTCGCAGCAAACCTGCGTACTCAGCGAATTTCCAATGCATTGATATGTTTCTCACTAGTACATAAAGCCACTCACCAATTTTGACAAAAATACATTCATAAATAAGTGATTTATTACATTTTATTTATTCCCCATAAGAATAACATTAGGACTGAGTACGCAGGTTTGCTGCAACGAGGAAGATAAGAAATGAGTTTTTATGCAATTATCAATATAACTGAACCAGGTGAAGCTACTTACCATGTTTTATTAATTTATGTTCATAATTAAGGGAGATATAAAACTTTACTTATTCTCCATAAGAATAACATTAGGGCTGAGTATGCAGGTTAGCTGCTACGGGGACAATCAACAAAACATTTATTTTTTGTGCAATTATCAATATACCAGTACAACATGAAGCCACATACCAAATTTCATCAATATACATTCATAAATAATCAAGATATCAAATTTTATTTATTCTCCATAAGGATAACATTGGACAACGTACTGTGTTTAGCACTTTGAATATCTCTGCAACGGTTTGACGTAGAATCACAATTTAAACACCAAAATGATTGTTTTGTGGAGCTGAAGTGATTGGTAAAAGAAAATGTGAAGTTTAAAGTAAAATTAACTGAGGAAAAGCCAAAAACCTTTTTCCCATAAGATTAACATGGGAGATTTTATGAGCATGTTTTTTGGATTTTTTCCGCAACCACTTAACCTAGGTTAATAATTCAAAATACCATATTATTTGTTTTTTTAAGCTCTATAACATGGTCTAAACCAAAATTAAGTGTTTTAAAAATTTTAGGGTAAAAAATGCAAAAAACTGATTTTTGGAAAATTTAAAACCCCCATAAACCCCCCTTCCCATGGTCCGATTTTTCTGGTTTTCGAACTTAAAGTCATAAATGTCAGTTTACACATTTGAGCCAAATTTCATCGAAATCGGACGTTTTTTACTCAAGTTATCGCATTCACGGACACATATATAGATATATATATATATATAGATATATATATATATATATATATATATATATATATATATATATAGATATATACATATATATAAATTTGAACGAATAGTGTTTTGGACATCTGGGGACATCAAAACAAAAAGTTATCATGGTCTCGGGCTTAAGTCTTACCATGAGACCTACGGTAATAGCTTCTTCCCTATAGGGGAAATTCGCTAAAAGTAACGCACATCAAATTTCGAAGTATATTCTGACATTATTTGCATCTTCATTAATAAACAATGGTTTGTAGGCAAACTCGATTTTTTGAACTTATCCGATAGTTATTTTTCTCCTGGCAACTCACATTTTAGAACAAAACTATAAGCCCGAAAAGAGGAAACCAAGTTTTATATAAATGGTCTATTAATGAGTTTTAAATCTGGTCTTGCTGGGATCATCAGGCGACGCAGTTGGAAGAGGTGAGGGCAAAGAGGACCAAATTATCTTGACGAAAACATACCTGAGTCTCATTCAGTATTCTCATGATGATACGAGAGCCTAACTGATCACGTGTCCTTAGGTCGTCACTCAGTCCCAAGATAAACAATAATAAATCTCTCTTATCGATTTCTGAGCCACTTTCTAGTCACGGCGCTGGTCGTTCGAACCCACAGATGGCGTCTAATTCATCCGTTTTACTCGAATTGAAACTAGTTTATTGATTATCGTGACTAAACCTCGAGGAATCTTAACATGTCGCCTCCGTGAATTAAATTCACTACTTTTCAAATGTGTTTTTGTTTCTTTCTTTTATCTTTACTAAGTAGAACACAGTGGATTGTGAACTCGAATTTGAATCACCGCCAGCGATTACGTACCTCGTATTCCAATTGTGATTATAGTAAGTTTAGCATAGACTCATTAGACTCGAAGATTCTATCTCCTACATCCAGTTTAAATGTAATCGTGTCCATGAATTATTGCTACAAGCGCTATATTAGATTGTACTCTCGTCCTCATTATCATAATAGAATCGGAATAGGCCGTTGTCCAGAGATGCAACTGCGACTGCAGATCAGCATTACCTACGGATTTATAATAGAGACAGCCCTGCACTTTTCATTTACATAATTGAGTCTGGGAGTTGAAGTCGCGGTGTTGCCGAGTCTTGCGTGGCCGCGACAGCAGGGACAAGCCAGCGCCACGCCCGGACAAATACACTACAAGTCGGACTCATAACCCTCTATTTATTATGTCAACACGTCTTTACTGTGTTTAAATCAACTTCATCGACCCACGGGCGAAGGTTTGGATGTATGTTAACACGATCGACATCGGCCTTTGTTATGTAAATCGTGTTTTAGCCAAAGTTGTGTCCGAACTTGTACTCGGTCCAGTAAAATTCAACAGCTACTATTTTAAGGTTGACTGAGTAATAAATAGTTCAGCAATGTTCTCAAATCGGTTCTGGAAACCTAATATAGACAGTTCATGGAGGTAGGAGCTGTTAAATTGGCCTACTCGTTGGTGTCGATTCCCTGAGTAGGTCTATTGGATGGAGCAATATTTTCCGCCTACGTCTACAGTGCTTTGCTCGAGTGAAAAACCAGGCCGTCCATAAGTTTAATGTTAAAATTAACACGTGTCTTATGGACGGGGCCTGGGTTTTCACTCGTGGAACGCACTGTACACATGGAAGTGATTTACAAGCACAGAGAAGACTAGTTAGTTTAAGTGGCCAAAAAAATGTAATCTTCAATTTCATAACAGGAGTGGATCTATCGTACCACCAAAATCAAAAACTTTTAAAGTTATGGGTATAACAACACTGTTTTTTTGTATGTAAGTAACACTCTAGAAATGAAAGTAAAGTGCCCCTCCAGGTTTTTAAATCTGCCGTACTCATGCAGACAACGTTGATGCTTCATCTGTTAAGTAAAAATTCAAAAAATTAGTGGGATTGTCCAAAACTATTTTTAAACCATATTACAGTTATTTTTAGTATTGAGTATTGATATCCCAGGAATTTTGGTTGCAAAGATGTGAGATAGAGCAATATTTTGAACTATTAGCTAGAGCTAGAGAAAAGAAGCTGCGCAAACCTTCAAATGAGAAGGACTCGGTGTGGGAGAGTGTAGCTGATGGTCACTGTGATCTTGTGGAGAGTCTGCTCATGTGCTGCTGTGCTGTACGGCGGTTGGCGATTCCCGGTTGGCGGGAAGTATGCCGGGTCACATCGGCATGCAAGCCTCGTGGCTCTCTGTTCCTGGAACACTGTGACCCCGCTACTGCTTCTGTCTGCGGCCGCACACAACACACACCTGCCGCTATCTCTGATATCTACATTGGCCAATCTTCCCCGTTGTCCTCCAGATCAAGATGACTAGTACCCAGCTATTAGAAACTAGCGTTCATGTGATAGTATCTTCAAATTCCATCTATGGCTTTATCAACAACGCCATCGTGGTAAAGAGCTGAGAGAAAATCTTTAGATAATTTTACCCATTGGGAAAAAGCTGTTATCGAAGGTGCCATGGTAAGATCTAGGCCAAAGACTATGGTGACTTTTCGTTTTGAGGCCTGCCAATATAAAAAAAAACTTTCGTTCAAACTGAACAGTGTTATTGTTGTCCAATTTCGATGAAATTTTAAATGAAACTACGTGTTATGTCAGCAATTAATTTCGTACCCTAAAATTGTATATCCACTATTTTAGATGCCTTAGGTTCGAATATTGATCAAAACAGCTATTTTTATTACTGTATAGCAGTATTAAAATAAATACATATGTGTCCAATGTTATTCTTATGGGAAATAAGTTAAATTTCATATTTCGCTAATGAAACACACAGAATGTTGATCAAACTTTGTTTGTGGCTTAACTTAGTTGTGATTTAGTATTATCCACGTAAAGCAGCAAACTTGCATAGACCTAAGTTAGCATATGGACATTATTTTAACCAATGTTTTAACCAATTTCAAACCGCTGATACATTGGTTTTTATTACAGCTGTTACCCGTGCGAAGAACGGGTCCACATTCTACTAGTGTATAATTGACTTTGTATTATATTACCTCATCCCATTTTTAGTAACACCTGTTGAACTTGTACACTGAAAGAAATATGATAGTAATCAAAACAATATTGCATAGTAAATGCAATTCTGGTAGTTTTTTAAAGATTTATCTTAATTAACACAATAGTTATGGTAATGTCCTACCATCACGTCTGTCAAAACTACAATAATATTCTTGCTAAATCATTTGCAATAATGCTGGTAATTGTATCAACATATTATTGTTGCTAATACATCATAACGATAGTAGTATAGTAAGTAGAAATGCTTAGCGAGAATATTTTGATATATTATACCAGATTCTGTTTTTGATTACACGACTATGTCTCAAAGTGGAAATGAGTCGTCTCAGGTCTGACCTGAAGCGTGAATGCACCGCGACAAGCAATGTTATAGTTTATCGTGTGATCGGTATCGGAATGTGTTATACTGCAATATTTATGTGTTAAGTGTCTCACTGTCTCAGTAATGTTTTAATAATGTAAAGAATAAACCTAAGGAATAAGGAAGATGTGGCTGAAGCCACAAAACATGCAATGGCATAACCTCAAAAAGTATATTGAACAGGTAAACCTTTGTATTTGTTGAAAATAAAAATCCAGCAGTTTCAACATGAATTTAGAATATTATTTAGGCTTTCTATAGACTAGGTTGGATATTAACAAGGTAAAAGTAACAAAGAGACTGAGATTAAGTTACCAAGCCTTAAATAATCAAAATAAATATTATCAAAAATATTATTAAAGCCAAGCGAACGGTGGTCTATTGACCCCATACTTCTGCAGCTTTCATGTAAGCAATTTTATATAACTGATTTTGGTTAGTTTTCAGGTTATGTTAGTTAAACTGTAGGGTTTTCCGTAACCACTCCACTGTATTAACCATAAAAACAACTTATTGTAGAAATAAAAAAAGGTATTGCCATAGCTACTATACATTCTGAGAGGAGAGTCAACCGAACTTAGAGCTGCAGCAATAACTTATTGTATAAGTAAAAATAAGAGTTATTGTTATAAATACTATAAACTCTAGTAACGATTCTCATAATGTTTAGTTTTATTAACAATAACTTATTGCTCTGGCAGTAAGATGTATTGCTTGGGCTCCAATTTCATTATTATAATATTTGCAATAATTTATGTTGCACGATACAATAAAATATTGACAATAACAGGATGCTGCTCCCAAACACATTGCTGGGACCATATTTACAATAATTTATTGTTCCACATACCATATTCTGGTTCATATAACAATAATCTTTTTTCAGTGTAGATTTGTCGGAACTTGTTCATATGAAAAAGGCTCTAAATTTATCCAATCACAGTTCATTGTAAACTATTTATCCACCCAAACGGCTAATGAAATATCTGCTGTACACAATATCTTATTCTCATTGGCTTGTTGACAGCTTTGTAGCCAATAGTTGTCCCCTCTGGACAACCTTACTGTCATCATAACTAACCAGATCTAAAAATAAACTTAGTTTGTTTATTTGTTGTGCCCCGTCGCACCCGAAATGTTGACAGTCGTAACCCTTTCAATGTACGAAGTTCTTCCTACTGTCGATTCCAGGATTGTTACGCTTGTTTATTTTTTAATTCTAAGAAGCTATGTGATCACATTTAAAACCCGCCATAAAGTTTATAATGAATGTGAAATTTGTGGTTTCAAAGTAAACTTACATCGTTGCAATTCTCTATGATTATAGCTCCTGCCAGTTTACAGCACTTATTAAGCTAATGTGTACGGTTGCTGTCAGTCAGATAAAGATTGTCTTTTTGAGACACCTATAGATCACATCATCCCCGTAACCCCCCATTTAGGTCACTAGATTAACAAGTAAACTGACATTAAATCTATATTAGACTGATGAAATAATGAATGTTGCACGCAGCATCGTAGTTTAATTGCTGCTACTATGCTGAGGTTTTGCTAGAGATAAGTTCAAGCGAGGATTTGCGACATGGCCCAGTAAACAAGGTGTTGTTAGTTCTGATAAGGTAACGGTGTTTTTGATAAGGTGCATCATTGTTTGTTGTGCAACGTGCTCATGTACCGATCTCTAGTTTCAAAGTGAGACTTTTTACCTGTTGCTACACTGTATCAGTGGAGCTTGAGACACAGAACATATCCAAGGATTACATAAGGATAGTAATGTATTTATTGAATATATAAATTTTCATCATTCAGTACCCAATGCTTGACGAGTGATCATTTTCATATAGATGGTCATTAGGCCAATTTCTACTCGCAAAAGAAATTCAGCATTTAAAAAATCATAATGTTCTTTCATCAAATTGTTATTGTCTTCTTTAATTGAACAACATTGAAAGGGCCCGCCAATGCCCAGCCCAACAGCTCCTCCAACAGGACTACGCCACCCACATTCCCCTCTCCAGTCAAAACAAAAATACCGTATTTGTTTTACAGCGCACCGCCAACTTAATCGATAGCTGCAACATTTTAGAATTTCACTTCACCATTAAGGAAGGGAGCAAATGATTATATGATGCACGAAATGTTCCTGCTTTGCTAACTAAGGTCAAACAAGATTATTTGGTAGATTCAAAAATGCAGTTAAGGAAGCGCCTTCTACAATTTGTTAGTGACATTTTAATACTCTGTCATCACGGAAGAATCAATCGTGAAGGCCGACCGGAGTACCGGATCCCAGTGGTGCAGTATAATTCCCATCCCGCAGCCGCTTCTTCGGTTTACGCAAGTGGCTTAGGCCTAATCGCCGTCTCAAACGCTGCATTATCATAAGAACCGAGCGACCTTGGCTGCTTCTCTTCCTCGTCTGATGCCGTCCTGGATTCCTTTCCCGCTCATCCCGCGGTCGGCATGCTAATAGCTCTCACTTCTCACTCTCCGTCCTGCATTCAATAATAGGTTTTATTCAAGGAAACACTACCAACTTGTCTTGTTGTTTTGGACATTTGGTTTTGTATTTTTGAATTATTTTTTACTTTTTTGTTTGTATAGGTAGGTGTAATCAAATCATTTTTGTGTCTTTAGCTGAAATAGTGAGTTAATGATTCACAACACACAGGGTGTTTCTCGGGAACCCTGACAAACTTAAGTAAATGGATCCTTGGGTCAAAAGAAGAAAAAAATGTCCTAAAAACATAGGACTTAATCTCATTCGTTTTCTATTTATAAGTCAGAATATGTTTTTTTCAGTTTTCAGTGTATCTATTAAACATTTTGACCTCTAGATTGAAAAATTGATCAAATATTTTGATAAAGTATTCATAGATACATACAATATTACATTTAAAAGAGATTTTTTACTATTTTGTCCAAAAGGTTTGAGTGTGGCTGAGAAAAACGAGTTTAAAAATATACTTTTCTGAAAAAAATCAAGATCCAAAGATATATATATATATATATATATATATATATATATATATATATATATATATATATATATATATATATATTTATAGCCTTTTATAATTCAAACGTTTGGATTGCAACTTTACCAAAAGTTCTATAATTCTATGGAGAATAAGAAAATATCAATTTATGTACACTTTGTATGGGGATTATTTTGTTTAAAACATAAAATATTTAAGGTAACAAAAATTTTAAAGGAAAAACCATGGGTTGATCATAATAATTAATTTTTGTTATTTTGACTTAAAATAAATGTGAAAGTCCATTTACCTTTAAATAAGTTATACCTTAAAAACAAGTGACAGGCAAACCTCGTTAATCAGAATATTTGTTTGTTCAAGGCGTTCGGATTATCAAAATGTTCCGGTTACTGACGGTGTTTTAAACAAAGACCACAAACTCAGTAGAAGCGATTGTAATTATAACAAAATTACATTATAGTAACAAATATTATGTATGACAGGAAACAATCTGTACGTAAGTTATAAGCGATAATATTGTAACTAAAGTCAATGAAATCAGGAATTACACTAACTTGGGTTCTTTGTTGAAACATGAAAAATCTAAAAATATACCCACTGAAGGTCGTCGGATGTCAGTGCGTTCGGACTATCGTGGTTCGTTAGTAAATTTAAAATTAATTAAATTGTAAAGTGAGCAACTACACTTAATGCGGAATATCTTGAGCTCTGGCTTACTCCACTGCCGGAGTGACTGAGATAACCAGCTGGGCTACCGAACATGACTCCTGTTGATGTAGAAAATTACATTTTAAACTCTGTACAGCGCAAAGCCCAGGAACAAGCGTGAGAAAGCTTTTAAGAAAGCATATGGTATCCATCTCTAAAACATGAAGAATTTAAAATAATTAAGGATATAATCCTTAATTATTTTAAATTTTAGTCATTTAAGGAAATTTCAGGCGCTTCACCCTGGCGATGGCGAAAGAAGGTCTCAGTTTTGTCGCTATGTAGTGGCAAATCAAGCCCAGATCTAGTTTATACTCTTCACCGACGAAGATAAATTTACTCGAAATGGTATAAACAACTCGAAAAATTAAAAATGTCCACATATGGGCTGAAGAAAATCCACATGCCACAGTGGAGACAAACTTTCAAGAAAGGTTTTAGTGAATGTTTGGTGCGTTTTGTAAATAACATACTTATAGGGCCTAATATTTTTAACGGACCTCAAAATGATGTCAGTTATCTACAGTTCTTAGACGAAATTCTGCCAGAACTTCTCGAAGATGTTTCCATCCAGTCATTAGAAAGGATATTTTCAAAATGACGGAGCTCCACCGTACAGGACACAAAATGTGGTTTAATCGTTAAAAACCGTTTCAAGGTAAAAGTGATTGCTATCGAGGACTAGTAAATTGGCCCCCTAGGTCACCGGACCTCACTCCGATGGATTACTTTCTACGGGGCCATATGAAACCAGAAGTGTACGGAATCAAGCCTCAAACAACAGAGGAGTTGGTAGAGAAGATCCTCAGCGTAGCTCAAAAAATAAAAAACACCTTACATGGTCATAAGAGAAGCTACAACATCCCTGCTAAGACGAGCTAGACTGTGTCTGTCTC
The DNA here is from genome assembly GCA_963675035.1 of Allygus modestus. Classification (NCBI taxonomy): domain Eukaryota; kingdom Metazoa; phylum Arthropoda; class Insecta; order Hemiptera; family Cicadellidae; genus Allygus; species Allygus modestus. The sequence continues at coordinate 257,299,466 of OY776111.1, read as the reverse complement.
GAAATGGAGGACATTTCATTAGTTAAATGTACTTTTCTTGAAAGGAAACCCTATTGATGTTGTAGTATTGATTGTTAATGTGGAACAAAATGATAAAATTTAAATTAATTAATTAATGTGTTTTATCAGGGCGATAATGTCATTCAGTGCAACCCCTAAATTTCCCTTAAGATTTGGTTTACCTTACAATATTTTAGGTTTTAAGCAAAATAGTCCCCAAACAAAGTGCACATAAATTGATATGTTCTTATTTTCCATAGAACTATACAACCTTTGGTAAATTTGCAACCTAAAAGCTCGAGTGGTTGTATTATAAAAGGCTGTCAAAAAAAGAAATATTTGTTTGGATCTTGATTTTTTCCAGAAGAAATATATTTTCATACTCGTTTTTCTCAGCCATACTCAAACCTTTTGCACAAAATAGCAATTACATCTCTTTTAAATTTAATATTTTATCTATCTATTGAAGTTTGGCTGTAATATTTTATAAATTTTTCAATCTAGAGACCAAAATGTTCAATAGATACACTGAAAACTGAAAAAATATGTTCACTTATAAATAGAAAACTAATGAGATTAAGTCCTATGTACATAGGACATTTTTTCTTCTTTTGACCCAAGGATCCATTTCCTTAAGTTTGTCAGGGTTCCTGGGAAACATCCTGTATTACGCTTGACACTTGCCCACCCTATTATAAACAACGATAAAGACTTACAAATTTCCTACTGTCGTGACCACCATTTCAAAGAGAACACTAAGGTAACTAATGTAATTCATCTTACCAGCAAGTCTGTGCGTGAACCCTGCGTTGTATGACTTCCTTGTAATCCTACTATTTATTTCCTTAACTCCTACATACTCACTAGTATTCTTTAAAGGCGCAAAAGTTGTGTACTATAAGGAATGGAAATAATAAATCAGCGGGTCTTGCTAGGTGCGAAGATACAAACCCACGGCGAGTTTTCAGCAGCAGCAGTAATGTTTGTCACAAACACGTTGTTTAGCATAATATTCCTAACTCGTGCCAAGGTCCGCGACGTCTCCTGCCGCTTAGCACCATCGCTTCTCGGAAAGAATTATTTGTATCTTTTGAGTAATTCCATTGACTTATAACAACCTTTTAGAGCCCCCTTCAATTATGAGTTGGTGTTTCGAGTTTTATAACAAGTTTTGAACCCACATTTGTGTTTTCAGTTCATTTTTTGACTATGGAGAATTGTCTTGTTAAATATCTTATCCGGCACAGCCTCGCTGAGGTCTCCCTCGTTCCTATTCCTGAAACAGGCCTAGCACGGATTGGTCTGTTCGCCATAAAAGGGCAGGAACCCTCCGAAACGCTCGTTAAAATCTAAATCTGCTTTAAAACACAGTAGTTTTGTTTCAGTGTTCTGTCGATCGACCATCACTTCCTTTACGCGTTTCTTTTTGAAACCATATAATTGAAAATCTCTAAATTGCTTCCTGAAATTGTTGCTCACGTCTACATTTTGTTTATTTTTTACGCAGCTTATTTTATGGTAGGTTAAGTCTTTTTCTACACAGATCCATTCCCAACTTAAATATGGTTTAAATTGGATTTTTATTCTATTAAATTTAGGAAGAATGGTAAATTCGGAAACATACTTTACTCGTCACCTACTATTTAACATTAGCCTACAAGTCAGAAGTATCAATAATAGACAAAGTTGTTTCTCTTAGTCGTTAATTGGGCCGTTTCTGCGTATTTGACTGCGAGCAGCAGAGCAGATAAGGGGTTTTTCGCCTTGTACGGCTATCACGAGCTATCAGTGGACCGCGGAGGTGATAGCTGCTGACTGATGGCTGCTGACCCGCCACGAGGGGCCCCGCAGTCTGCTACTCTAAGCTCTATCAGACTATTGTGCATTACAATACCCGCATTAACTGTGTGAAGAGACTCCCGCCTCCTCTCTCAACACTCACTTGACCTCTTTCTATCACTGTCATCTGCCAATCGCACCGACTGTCTACACTGAATCTTCTAATTAATCTCCAGTAATGATCTTTCAATAATCCTATCACCTAAAATTTTAAACGCTAAATTTTCAAACAATTGAAATGAATTGCAATAAAGCTGTTCGTAGGTGTTGCTTTTATATGTTCGACATATATTTTTGGATGCAGACCGTAGCTATCAGTAGTCTAGATATATGGGAAAGGTGTGATGGGGACAGTTAAAAGTTACAGCTATATGAAGAATAAAGATGATCAACCAAAAAATGTTTTAGAAAGTTAATGTTTTACGATGTGATAACTGGACTAGTTTACAACATGTTCGTGCTATTTTGTTGAATATGAATTTTAATATGTATTAGCTGTGTACATTTCCTTAGTACGGGTTGTATGTCTAAATAATAGATGAATTTGAAAATAATAACAACATAATTGATTTTACAATATTTAAATTACATTTTAGCGAATTTCCCCTATAGGGAACAAGCTATTACCGTAGGTCTCATGGTAAGACTTAAGCCCGAGACCATGATAACTTTTTGTTTTGAGGTCCCCAGATGTCCAAAACACTATTCGTTCAAATTTATATATATGTATATATATATATCTATATATATATATAAATATATCTATATATATATATATATATATATATATATATATATATATATGTGTGTGTCCGTGAATGCGATAACTTGAGTAAAAAACGTCCGATTTCGATGAAATTTGGCTCAAATGTGTAAACTGACATTTATGACTTTAAGTTCGAAAACCAGAAAAATCGGACTATGGGAAGGGGGGTTTATGGGGGTTTTAAATTTTCCAAAAATCAGTTTTTTGCATTTTTTACCCTAAAATTTTTAAAACACTTAATTTAGGTTTAGACCATGTTATAGAGCTTAAAAAACAAATAATATGGTATTTTGAATTATTAACCTAGGTTAAGTGGTTGCGGAAAAAATCCAAAAAACATGCTCATAAAATCTCCCATGTTAATCTTATGGGAAAAAGGTTTTTGGCTTTTCCTCAGTTAATTTTACTTTAAACTTCACATTTTCTTTTACCAATCACTTCAGCTCCACAAAACAATCATTTTGGTGTTTAAATTGTGATTCTACGTCAAACCGTTGCAGAGATATTCAAAGTGCTAAACACAGTACGTTGTCCAATGTTATCCTTATGGAGAATAAATAAAATTTGATATCTTGATTATTTATGAATGTATATTGATGAAATTTGGTATGTGGCTTCATGTTGTACTGGTATATTGATAATTGCACAAAAAATAAATGTTTTGTTGATTGTCCCCGTAGCAGCTAACCTGCATACTCAGCCCTAATGTTATTCTTATGGAGAATAAGTAACGTTTTATATCTCCCTTAATTATGAACATAAATTAATAAAACATGGTTAGTAGCTTCACCTGGTTCAGTTATATTAATAATTGCATAAAAACTCATTTCTTATCTTCCTCGTTGCAGCAAACCTGCGTACTCAGTCCTAATGTTATTCTTATGGGGAATAAATAAAATGTAATAAATCACTTATTTATGAATGTATTTTTGTCAAACTTGGTGAGTGGCTTTATGTACTAGTGAGAAACATATCAATGCATTGGAAATTCGCTGAGTACGCAGGTTTGCTGCGACGGGGGGTATTATATTTTGTAAGTACATGAGGATGGCACTAGGCACTTTCGAAATTAATCTGTTTATGAACCTCAAGAAAAAACTGTCAATCAGTAGTTCCTGTTATTCGTCTGTACTGAGTGAAGGAGGGATGTTTATGAGACCACCTGTTTTCCAATGTCCTGTTCCCAACTTTTAAAACTTAGGACCTAATAAAACTCCTCGACCCCTTAGTCTTATCCAAAAATAATTTTCAAATTTACTGGTAAGTTGGGACACTCAGTAGTTGGCTACATAAAATATCTATTTAGAGAGGCATAGATCTCGTCCCCCCATGTCCCAAGCACACAAATTGTCCTTATGAAATCTCTAGAGAACAACACCACGACTCCTCATTATGGGCCATGTTGTTGTTGCTTATGTTGCTGAAGTCCCAAATTTCAGCTCTATTGATTGAGTAGTTTGTGATTGTTATACTAAAGGTCAGTGGGACAGAGTAGTATTTTTTAGCTACTTTATTTGCTACCGAATTTCATCTCCATCATTCCAGTAGCAGGTGCAAGATTGTTAAAATAAGTATCCTGAAGGTTCGGGGGTGGGACCCTGAAGCACGTTCTTCACGGGAATAGGTTTGTGTTTGTTCTGATATATTAGGTATGTTCCTACCTAATTTAAACTTAAAAGGTCCGACCTAATGCTCATAACATTGCCAGAAATAAAAGTAAATTAGGGCAGAGCCAGGTACGATTTTGTTTCAAACCTAGCCTTATTGTACATCTGCAGAATAAGGGGAACCACAATGCAAAATTTCACCTTCTTAGACATTGCCTGTTTTTAGTTGCAGTGATCACAATGAGAGCGAGTGAATGTGTCTGAAAAATATAGATTTAGATAATCTATAGACTCTACGCTCTGTATACTTCTGTTATTTATTACCAATCCTCACTCAAAATTTTAAATAAGAACTACAACAGCTGATTATGGAATAAATATTCTTATGTCATCAACTGGTTCAGTATAAATAAATGCTTTGTCCATAACAATTAGATGGTACTGTATATTGAAAATCCCGTGGGGTGTAGCCCTGAGGTGAATTCAAAATGTTGAAGTAGCTTATAGTCTTCTAACGTGCGTAGGCCTATAGAACATAGGATAAAAGTTTCATCTAAATCAGTTCACCCGTTTCCCTGGAGAAAGCGAACTAACACGATCAAAATCGCGCCAAAACACGTTTTTGAACTGTTATTTTTCCAAAAGGCGTATGACAGTTTAAAGTAGCCTAAAACCTTCTGACGAATTTATAGAACAAAGAAACAATGATTCGTCATAATCAGTGCACCCGTTTTCCGCGAAAAGCGAACAAAAACACGTCCTTGAGCGTTACCGCAGGACATACAGACGGACAGAAATTTAGACGTGACTTGTTTTGGCTCCTCTAGCGTGTAAAACGCGAAAATATGCAAACATGGTATAATTCCAAGCAATGTACAGACAAAACTGTTTTTATATAGATATCCTCTCTGTATACTTAGGTAATTTATTACCAATCTTCACTCAACGTTTTAAATAAGAACTACAGCATCTGTTTACAGAATAACTATTCTTAAGTCATCATCTGGTTCAATATAAATAAATGTTTTGTCCATAAGAATAACATAGAATCTTAAAAACCCCGTGGGACAGAGTCCTAAGGTGATTTTCAAATATCCAATGAACCTAAAACCTTCTCACGCACATAAAGAACATAGAAACAAATTTCATCGAAATCAGTGCGCCCGTTTCCTTGTGAAAAGCGAACAAAACGTGTCCTAAATCGCACGAAATCACGTTTTTTAGCGGCCGCCATTATTTTTCCAAAAGGCGTATGCCAGTTTAAAGTAGCCTAAAACCTTTTCACGCATGTATAGGACAAAGAAACAAAGTTTCATCAATGTCAGTGCGCCGGTTTTCCCGTGAAAAGCGAACAAAAACCCGTCCTTGAGCGTTACCGACAGATAGATAGATAGACAGACAGAAATTTAGATAAGCCTGGTTTTGGCTTCGCTAGGGTGTAAAACGTGAAAATATGCACAAATTTCATAATTCCAAGCAATGTAAGACAAAACTCTAATTTTATTTAGGCTATATAGATAGTATAAAAATAAAATTTGTAAAATCCTAAGGTTCTATTTTTAAATTTTACCGGGTAAAGAATTCAAACTAAGTGTTAATAAAATTTGCATTGTTCAGCTTCGAAGAGTAGAAATTTGTGCTGAATTCTCGGAAAACAAGCCAGTTAAAAGTCCAATGAAGTTGCATAAAAACACAAAGATTAATAGCATCAGTGATAATAAACTAATGGTCTATAAACGCGGTTAGAGTCTCACATGACGCTTAATCTTTGTTAAGAGGCTATCGAATAGTTATTAGATACGAGAGATCAACAAATTATTCCGCCTTTGCAAGTAAACTATTTACCAGTTGATCAGGCAAAATGTAGTTAACATTATAAACATTTCCAAAAATCGTTATACTCATTATACAATCTCAGTTTTCTTCTTGAACAAACTTTCTACTTAACCGAGTGGAAATTGAGTTATTTTTTCTGTGTAACTTTGGATTTGACCCTATTGTTACAACTCAACATTAGTCTATACTCCTAGATCCTCCACCTTCCCTGCCCTACTGCACAACCCTCGGCTAGTCGGTCGCCGCTAACAAGGCAGTGGTTGTGCTCGGGTTCGTGGTTGTGCAAGTCGTCGTGGTCTCCCGATCTCCCCATGACTTCGACATTGTTTATCCCACAATAGCCCTCAATTTGCGAGCCTTTGTCTAAATGCCAGTGCGACGTCCCGCGCTCCTCGTCCCAAGATCCAGGGACAGTGACGCAACGCCGGTCTGCTTGCGTTGTAGACAAACATACATCGGCACAGAACAATAGAAACTGCTTGTAGTGCAGTTGTCATCATAAACTGGCAAAACAATCAAACTTTTATCCGCAGAGATACTTACTGAATGCTGCCGACGCGACGCGTCTGCGTCATGAAACACGTTAGTGGCAACGGCCTTCTGGGTTAGGAGAGTAAAAATAAACCTCGGTTCCGTTTTTATAGCTGCAGTTATGAGTGTTCTTCGACATTTATCAAGAAAATAAAATCATTACCTTATAATATATCAAAGAAATTTAAATATTTTGATTATCTTTTAGAACTAGTTTCTTCAGTCAAAAACGTGTCACCAAAACGGCTGTCAGAAGTATCAGTCTCTGGTGTTTGGACTCCTAGCTGATGGCTGGGCTGCAGCTTTAGTTGGGGCAGCATATAAAAAACCAAGGGGGCGGAGAACAATGAAGCGGCCTTCCCCGCACACGTGCAACAGCCTCAGCCTCTAGCTCCAGCTCTCCTCGGGACTCACAAACACCGTCACTCAGGATCATGCTCAGACGCTCAGTCCACAGCTCTCTACACAAGTGATCGTTATTGTATCCTTTTTTGTAATCAGTCCTAGTTGCAATAAAAGACGCGTTGTTTTCACATATTACTGAGTACTATGTAAGCAAATTGTTTCCAAGTGCCTTATTAACTGCGCGAATACGCTTACAGTATACGGAATGTGCATTCTTAAATCGCTCTGCCGATTAAAACGCTTTCAATCAAACGCTGCGTTTGGTTTCAGTCTATAAAGATTTGTCCTCATGTTGCATGGTCTGTTTTTTTTTAGCAGTTACACTATCTATCGGTCTTCTCTGTTCAGGACCATGGTCATTACCTGTTTTTATTTCGGTCAGTTCCTGCACCAACAACCCACTCAGTACTCCGGTGGGCCGTATACGATTAGGACATATTTCGGTCCGAACAATAAAACACGACACCAAGTTGTTTTATAGAGAGAGTCACTCGAGCAACAAGCGTGTCGAAGGAGTTTAGAACAGCCCTGGAATGTTTTCTGCCTCGTAATTTATCGGAAAGAAGACATTCTTGACCAGGTTTACATCGACCACCGATCCCGGACCATTCCACTCTAGTCTCTAATGTCTTCGAGGATCGTATCTTTGGATCTTCTGTTTGTGGAAGGCCTTCTGGCAGTCTTGTATTACTTATGTAAATTAAATACACTGTTATGGTTTCCACGCTGTATGTGTACTCACTGTTGTACGATTGTTTCAGTTAAAACTTGTATACATTTTCAGATATATGGTACTCGTAATATTTTTTCACTTCAGAAATGTTTGTGGGTTCCTGTAGATCAACAACTTTAAAGAAAACTGTGAATGTCGTTTTTTTTATTTTCTAGGATAGAAGTATTATTCTAAGTTGTCTCTTTGAAATTGAATTTATATTTCTTGTTTATGTGATGTTTTTGGACAAAATGATTATGATTTGAGATAGAAGTTAATTTATACTCTAGATTTATGTCCAAACAATTTTATTAGCCTATATATACAAGCCACTTCAAAAACGCCCTCAACAGAAAGTGACCGACATGCGAGAGTTCCTGAGCGGCCGCCAGCTTTCTCAGTATTAGTGTTCATTGCCAGTCCGGCTATGAAGACGTATTCTAGTATTTCGACACTATGAACTGCGCCGTGTCCAGTATTCTAATGAGAGTGTCCGTTCGTTGTTGCAGGTCCACCGCCAGGATGCGCCTGTGAAGCCCAGCCTCCGTAGCCAGATCAGGTGATCAGGTGAGTCCCCGCGGCTCTCATAATCCTAATTGATAACGATAGCGTGTTAGGCCTACCGCCCGCGGCCCGTTACTCGTCACAAGGACCACAAAAACCTTGATATATGAAAGCTGAAAGTCGAGAACCTTAATCTGTCTCGGACGTCCAGTTGTGTTATCTCTCCCGTCCCTAGCATGGAAATTGAGTTTATTTATTTACTGGTTCTGACGCTTAAAGACGGGATTAATTTTAACTATACATAATACACTGGACTGTACCTCTTCGTTTATTTTATTCATACACATGTATTGTTATATTTAAAAGATATTTCTTAATTTGACGTCAACCATTATTTTATCTCTGACTCGATAGTTCTATTTAGATTGCATTCCTAGTTTTTCTCAGGTCCATGTGATTATTTGTATGGTATTTAAATATATCTTACTTTTATAAATTGGCCGTGAACATTTTGCGGGAAACATGCCTTATAAAAGTATACAATACAGCTATTCTATAAGAATCTTCACGTAAGGTAGTTAGTAATTTTAAATAAATTATTAGTTAATTTTGGAATAAAGATGCCAATAAATTGTGGAACTGTATTCATGATACTCTAAATATTTTGAAAAATTGGTGTGGTATTAATAAGATGAGTGCAAATATTTCTAAAACTAAGTATATCAATTTTGGGCACAGCAATTGTAACTTCGGTAACAAAATTATATTTCATTAGGATGACTGTGTACATCCAACAATCTGTTATTGCCACGAAATAGAGAAGGGTAGAAAAGTTTAAATATCTAGGTGTTATAATTGACGATAAATTATGGAACAATCAGATAGAATCATTAGTAAATAGCCTTAGAAGCAGTGGCAGAAAGTTTTACTATCTACGGAATATTTGTGATACTAATCTGATCAGAAGTCTTTATTATGCACTAATTGACTCGAAACTACCGTATGGAATTCATTGTTGGGGTGGAACTTATAAACGAGTTCGCACGCAGCACGCTGACGTGAGGGAAGTGAATTTCCACATAAAAAACTATAAAAATCAAAATCAGTTAAAAACATACATTTATTCCAATTTTTATTCAAATCTGAAAATATTGATTTTTTGGCTGTTCTGATGCTCCTGGTTCTATTTACCTGCAATGCTGGGAATACAATTTTGCGCATTATAAGGTTAGGAGAAGGTCCAGTCAGGCATTAAAGTAGGCGTGAGGTTGTTGGGGATGGTAAAAGTACACCAACAAATGAATAACAGGCTTTTCTAATGTAAAACCCCCTAAGACAACGTACTGTGTTTGGTCGATACACATTTTCTTTAATAACTCGCTAAATATTTATGCTAGAATGACGAGAGAGGGCTTAAAACTTTCGCCTCTCTAATTCCCATCTTTTTACATCCACTTATTTTACATCTGGGGCTTTTATGACCCTTTTTGGGCCCAAAAACTCGAAATTTGAAAAATTAATCCCCCAAAAAAGGGGTTTAGAGTTTTCCGATTGTTTTGCCCAACGAACTTGTCCAACTGATTAGAGAAAGGAACGTCCCTACCAAATTTGAGGTAAATCGGACAAAAATTGCGACCGCTAGAGTGCAAACACATATATATATGTATATATATATATATATATATACTATATACACATATATACATATATAATATAAATATATATATATACATAAATACATACATATATAATATATGTATATATATATACATATATATATATATATACAATTTTGAACGACCCCCCAAAACGTGTTCAGGGGGTCACGTTAGGAACTTTTATGGTGGTCCCGGGCTTAAGTTTTACCGTGCGGGTCATGCTAATAGTTCACTTTCCAAAAGAAATTCACTAATAACAAAATCAAGAACAATACAGAATCATTTTGTGGGAATTATATTATTTAAAAATAAGTTTGATTCGTCATTCGCTTTATATTTACAGCTTAAAATATTACCTGTTCAACATCTGTTCTTTTACAAAGTGTTACAGACTTTTTGTATTGTAGTGGTAATAACTCAACAGAACAACTAAGGCAAAAGTACAGTACGAGAAGTACTCCGTCCTGATGGTTTTCTTATGGAGAATAAAAATGTCATATCTCGCTTATTTATGAATATGCTTTGTTGAAAGTTTGTAAGTGGCTTCATGACTTATATAATAGTGAAGTACCATTTTAAATTCGCTGAGTATGCAGGTTTGATGCATCGAGGGTATTTATAAATTATTATTTGCGGGGCGGGAACAGCTAGTTATTTATATTTTCAAATGAAATGTAGATTGCGTAGTTAGTTGTGATGTTGCAGTAAGATCACTTACTAACCGTTTAATGCACTCTGCATTGTAAAACGACATCAAGTCAATAGAAAAATAATCGTACTCGTACTTAGAAAGTTATATACGTACAAATTGCTTAGAGTAAAACTCTAAGTTCATTGCTGTATTTACTCAAAAATATCAAATTGATAACGCCAGGTAACAACGCTACACAAGTTATCTAAACGCTACTCATAAACCCGCAAAATTGCAAATAAACCTGCTAAAATTGATGAATGTTATTTTATAGCACTTTTCCGAGTTCAATAATTTCTTTACCCATAAACCAAAGTCAACTTTAAACACTTCATCGTAAAATGATACCTTCTACTATGTCATTTTACTTGTCATATTTGTATTATGAGTTCATCGAATTGCGTAACTGAGATGACCAGTTATATTTCTGAGAATAATAATTGATGAAGCATTAGATTCCAAGATAAACAGGAACGCTAATGACAATATGGTATAATAACAGCTTTTCATATCTTTAGATACGCGAGTATGAGTCAGGGGGATTATCGGAACCAGCGTTGGAAGAAGTAGACTGGAGGAACCGGATATCGAGCTAGATCTCCTGTACCGCAGTCAGCTGATTTGCGGCTGCATAGAGCAAGCTCTAATTATCGCTTAATTATTGGTTGTCCTGTACACTTCTGAGGTTTATATAGACTGGACCACTTGACTTTGGTCCAGCGAAAGAAGCGAAGTGCCCAATACGGACGGACTTGTGTGCATTAAAAATGTATTACAACATATATAATAGTCCTGGGGAGGGTTAATTAGTTTAAAGATAATTAGTGTAATTAGTCGAAACAAACTGGATTTTACATTTTTGTCATTCATTGAAATAAAAGTTTGTCAAACGCAAACGGGCTATCTTACGTGACGTTTTAAACTATTTCTGAAAATGATATTTTAAATCTCCATCAATCATGGCATAGGCTATGTGTTGTCCTAAATACTCAACATTTCACATTGCCTACTGTTTATTACAGTCAGTCAACCCTAAACATGGTTATTCAAGTCTTAAATTTAGGTATTTGACTGGGATTATTATAATTTTACAAACAACTTTACAATCTTCAGAATAAACTTAGGCACAGGTGCAAGGAGGGGGTACACATGATCTGGTACACATCTGGTATACATGATGTATACACATGATCCCTGCACACACAAAAACTCAGACCTTCACAATAATCAAGCTGTTCACCGTAAAGGTTATGTTAATCTATAACATTTAACTTGAACAAACATAATCATTTCCAGTGTTAGAAAGTATTAGAAAGTAAACTTTCATTACTCATGAACATTAAACGACTGCAAGTGGCAATCATGTGTTACAAAATTACTGTAAATAATTATAAATTAGGTATCATAGAAAATACTTTAGAACACACATTTAAATCAGGACATGATTTCTATCACGGAAGTCAAATTAATAATAGTTCTAATTTGTTCAGTTAAGAAAGACACGAAATTCATAACCCCATTACTGTTTTAACACTGTTGATCTATGTGAATAACAAATTCAAAATGCTTGGAGAAAGTTAATGTATTACTAACCTTTTTCAACGACACTATCTCAAATAAGATAATATCAGCAATTCTGTAGTTTAACCCTATTACAAAACTTGAAAAGAGTATAAAGTTTTGTTTTCTATTTAAACTCTCAGAACACTTATACTCAATACTACATTTTCCTCCTACTCCCTGAAATGTTAGTCAACTACATATCTAATGCTTGTTTCTTGTTTAATCATCCGGATATTCGTAATCAAATGATAGAGAAAGGTGAGCTCTTTATAGGTTAATGCATGTCGTACTTGATGCAGCAATTAAAAACCCGCCAAGCAACAGTCGTGAGCCCCAGAAAACAATTTACTACACCAAACAAACACGTGCAACTGTAAACGTATCGCTAGGTGTGATATGAGATAAGATAGTCGTGCTCGTGCCACGCGCCTGGTAGCGCCCCCCCCCCATCATCACGTGACTCCCCTCACACTCGTTAATTAGATCGCTCGGCTCGTGCTATCCTAACATATGGTTTGTTTTGAAACAAGCCCCGAATTTATTAATTAGCCTCTGTCTGTTTTCTTTACCCGCTCTTAAATCCGGATCTCGGCTGCGTTAATCTTAGCTTTTAAAATGTGGGAAAGATTAAGAGGTTTTATTGCAAAGAGTGCCCACTCTGTCATATAACGCATTCAAATTAATTACATTATTTAATTCGCGTAATTTGGCACCCAAAGGGAATGCGATTGATTTACACTCAATGAAAATTGAGTCGCTTGGATACAAACGACAGCTTTCATTAATAACTTAAGTAATAAACCAATTAATTTTGAGACTTAGTTATTGAACTATATATTACTTAAATTACCAAGCCAATTTGGTATTTAATCGTACTAAAATCCACGTATATTATTCTCAAAATAAATATTAAACATTCAATTCTGTTCTCTTGTGCAATATTAGTAATAATTAAATAGTGACTGTGCAGCGAGGCATCTATGAATTGTTGATAATAAGGCCATGATAAGATTGTAACTGACCCTGACCGGATTACTGAGATAAGTAAACAACAAAAAACTGCAGTGAAACGCATCTCACAATTGTTTCACATAGCTTGGGCCAACGTGAAAATAATGTAAAGAGGCAACAGTCAGGTTTCACTTGAAAATTCATCATAAGCATCTAGCTGCGGAAAAGTCTAATAGAACTTCAATCTTTTAGATCCAACTGCCTGTTATTTGACTCTATCTATAGCAGAAAGCTACAATGCAGTGTTATGCCGTAGCAATCCGCCCGGCTATCGTGGCCTACGGCCTGCACAGAGATGTCCGATGATGTTACTAGCCGCGGCCAGGCCACGGCACACCGCTCGCAGCGTTTCCACCGGATAGAGACCTCATAATTGTAGTGTTTCGGCGAGGTCATCGCAGCCGCCCGTTGACCCGGCTTTGGCTATTTTATTAAATTTATGATAAGGTAGTGGGTGATTTTGATTTCACCCGGCGTCTCCATTGTGACGCTGTGAGTTATGCTTTACACCGCGTCGTCCGATTATATCGCACAGATTTATAAGCAACTTTCTTCCGACTCGAGGAGATTTCTTCTCCAAGCCCCTTCATGCTTGTTATTGCATTAGGCTAAATTGATTTTCTCGCTTTCCTCTGCATAGTCATTTGTTATTTAGATTCTGTAAGTTAATTTACAGCCTTGGTTTGGATCAAATGTAATAAAAGAGAGGGAAATCAGTCATGTTGGAGGTGTGGGGTTTTAATACATATTATATTATGATTACATGTGTAATTCGTAGAAATACGTAATGAATATCACTTCTTGGATCTTTTTAAATATCTGAATTATTATGCCTGAAGTAAACCTGTTTTGTTTATGATATACGTATTCGAAGTTCCGTTTTTATTTTCAATCCTATTAAAACTGAAACAACAAATTGTTTTGCTTTCTGTCATCACACCTGATTGGTAAATGCATTTTAATATATTGTTAAAACACAATTAATTGACAATGAATGGGTCAGAACTATTAAACAAACAAAAAAAATCTAAACAACCTAAACGAATACACAATAAGTAAACAAAATAAAATCGCCAAAATGCGAAAGATAATTTGTGTAATTATAACTTTACTGGTAGCCGAAACATATCATTCAATAACAGTAATGCCGTTCACTCACTGGCTTAGAGAGATTGTGTCTATAGGTAGACTATTTAAACGGGCATTTAAACAGCGCGGAAGTGAGCACTCGGTACAGCGTGTGGCCGCTAATAATACCTCGGTAGGCGCGGGAGGCCGGGAATACCCCGGGCGGGAGGTCCGGGTTGTGGCGGCGCTGGGGCGGGGGATCATCCTCCGGGGTACAGGATCACACGCCCGACGGCACAGCGGAGGGTGGGAGTTGGCAGGGTGACGGAGGGTGACGTTTCCCCGGGTGGGAGGTCCGGGTTGTGGCGGCGCTGGGGCGGGGGATCATCCTCCGGGGTACAGGATCACACTGCCGCCGGCACAGCAGAGGGTGGGAGTTGGCAGGGTGACGGAGGGTGACGTTGCCCCGGGTGGGAGGTCCGGGTTGTGGTGGCGCTGGGGCGGGGGATCATCCTCCGGGGTACAGGATCACACTGCCGATGGCACAGCAGAGGGTGGGAGTTGGCAGGGTGACGGAGGGTGAGGATGCATCACCGTGCTCCTGGAACCGTTGCGTTGGTGGTAGCAACAGCACGGGTCGATGCTTACATCAGGAATGTATATTTCTGAGAGTTATATTTGTTTATTTTATTGATTATTTTACATAGAAATAGAATTTTAATTCGATGTTTTGTAAAATACGAATTTAACAGGACATTAAAGAGACGAAGAGTGTAAGACATGCATGCCCAAGAAATTATCTATTAAATAAAGACTGTCCCGTTTTAGAATATGTTTACATTGAATGTACATTGAAAGCACCATTTGTTGTATTTAAACTAGATTCTCATCCATTTTTAGATTTAACAGAAATCTTAAGTCAAATTGTATTATAATTGGTTATTGGTTGTCAGTTGGGCCGTGACAGGACTCGGTATCATTGTTCGTTTCCACTTAGACAGATAATAATTTGTGTATCAAGTAAATTCTGTTATCGACCGATATAAGTTTTTACTGATCCCATCCACTTAATATTATCTTCAGATAATTCAGACTGTTATACTTACTCATTTTACTACCTATTTAAGAACCAAATATTTCTTGTTAAACTGCGAATCAGTTTTACAAGTAAATACCAGTACTTGATAGTTCCTCAGAATATTGTTCACACGTTAACCCTCCAGCCTAAGTGTTCGTGCAAGGTTCCTCGGGTTGCTTCGGCTTATCAAGCTTATAATAAGCTTCGTGTTATTAAGAAGACTTTATTTCAATGATATTTTATTTTTGAAATTTCGATAAAATTAAATGTTTTTCTTAGAATTTCGTATAAAATACTTGCAACGAATTGTGCAACAAGGTAATGTAACAACAATTCACTCTCAGCAAACTCGTATATTAACGACGCTTCATTAATTTTTTAAATGCCCAAAATCCTTTTCTGGAAACATTTCCTTAGGCCTTGTAATTTGTCAACAGGTAAATTAAACGCGCATAGATGCCTCAATTGTTGAAATCGGCTCAGATAAAAGGACTCTACGAAATTCGTCCTTGCACATTGTTAAGAATTACCTTGCACCGTTATTTTTATATGTATTGGTAGTTTTCTGTTATTAGTTAATTATTTCACATAATGAATATTTTTATTTTCGATTAAAGAATTGGCAACATATTAATTACTTGACAGACGTGAATTGCTTTAATGATAAAGAATCAACCAATTATAACTTGATGTTATTATGTCAGTCACAAATGAAACACGTTGTATTTTCATTTCCATCAGATTGGACATGGACATGCTGTTTACCTTTCACAACCATTCACCTACGTCCATTTTAGTAAACTGCAAATTGTACTTTCATATCTAAAAGAAACTGCGCGCATTTAATCTTTTTCCTGGAAGGAATGCCAACGTAAGCATTTTAACGTGGGTCGATGCACGAGTTTCCAGTGAAAGAACTCGCCTGTGGAGGCAGGGTAAATGAACGGGAGATGAAATATTCCTGTAATTACGTTTGATAGTTGGCAGCAATGACTGCCGGACACCTGTCACCTCCCAGTAACATTCATCACGAGCTACTTGTCCGGCCACGGGGTTAATTACACGTTAAACTAGTTTTTGTGGTTGTTGCGAATGCAGGATTTCCATTATAATTAATCGGTTATATCAATTTTTGGAGTAATATTTCATGTTAATTTGGTTGGAAGTCACTGACTTCCATTGTTTAATCAACAAAACGTATTATATATATTGGTCTTTTGATATTAAATGGAACATTTCTTGAAAAATAATGTACCCTGAATTAGTAAGAATGTTGTTTAATTTAAAATAAATTATTCAGTTTTCAGGGTTTTAATGTGGATGCAATTTTTTGTTTATTGATAAGTAGAACATTGTGAGTTTTATTGGTTAAACTCAGATAGTGCCTCAAAATTGGTTTATTCTATGATTTACATGTTCTGAACCCCTACAAATGTTGGCGGGGGGGAGGGGGGTGTAACGAAATACACTTCTCCAAAAGATCTCCAATCAGTTCACAAGCCGTGTGTAACAACTACATTACATCGGTAGACCCCTGTTAGACTGGCTTGCTATTCTATTACATACCTGAGTGTCAGGCGGCGTAGAGTGCAGGTATCCAGCCAAGAGGGGCCAATCCAATCCATCAGTCGCCAGTGTTTGACAACGCGGCGTTGTGGACGCATTTCTCATGTCCGACTCTTCATCTCGAGTCACACTATGTCGTTATTTAACATTCCGAGTTGTATACAAATATCAGAGTGGCAGAACTAACAACCAGAAGGATCTAGAGTGATCTTGTTGACTTCCTGTGTTGTCTGTTGACAGAATCATTCGTTTAAATTCAGTGGGAATTTGTCCTACAGGGTACTTAAGGAAGTGTGTGAACGAATGAAGAAAATTATATTAACCAGCTTAAATTTCTGTCGTCATTTAACTAACAAATACCTTAGGTTTGATTTATAATACAATTTATGTTCTTATCCAAAATGTCCTTGTAACCCGTAACTCTCGCGGGCCGTTCTCCATGTTTTGCGAACAGTAGATGAGAATTGGGAAAATATTACTCAAGTAATAAAGGACCTGTGAAGCTGTACGCTACAAATGATTCAGAAGAAAAGTTTATAGGGGTTTGGGAGGGGTTAATGGACTTAAAACTTAACCCGTTCAACGCATTCATATCCATTCATACCGCAATATCACATAATTGTCGTATTCGATTTTTCATTTTCGCCTGCTAAAAATAACACCGTTGTGTACATTTTAAGCGGTTTTTAGACATGAATGGTGTTTAACCGTTTATTACGGGTAACTAATCACATGTATTAATAAAACACTTCAACGTGAACCGCAATTTCGCAATTGCATTGCTGACCAGATGGGGCTTCAATAAACAAAAAGTTGCGATGGACTCCCGCCTTGCAACACGTGACTATTGGACTGCATTATCATTACACATATCCAGTGTGTTGATATAAATGTTGATCAACAACTTTCAAATTAAAAAGAATACTTGGAAAACTCGTTATTTTCGCTGTTTTGATTTATATCAGTAAATAGTAACCTTCTCAACCTATTGAGGCATCCTCTGTATTTCACTATTGTTAAAATAATCACAACATCGGTAGACATGAGTTTGAGATTATTAGGTCATAGGTGAAATCCTTTTTTAAGAACTAGTACATTGGGATTTCTTGAAATAAAAATCTGCTTTTAATACAACGAAAGGAAAATTTTAAATCTGAAATCCTATAAATTTAACATAATATAAACCTTCGGTACGCTGATTACCAACCTAACAGTCCTAAAAATGCTATTAGCTCACGTATGGAAATGGGGTAAAAATGTTGGTTTGAAATCATTTTAAATGTTTAGAAAGAGTTAATAAACCATTTTCATTTAGATACTACTTAAAATACCAAACTTTAATTGCATGTAAGGTACATTAGAATATCTTAACTTGAGTGAATAATTATGAAATGGTTTAATACACTATGCATAGTCTGTCTGCTAGCCGGGGACTTTTCTCTCTTCGGTTAGTCAGTGTCAAAATCCATGGCCATTGTAGTCTCTCCTACTGCAGTGACTTTTGTTTTTCCAAACTATTAATATTGGTAGGCCCAACTTTACTTTTCTTATATACTCATTCCTAGTCCTTCTGTAAACTTATTTTATAATGTGACCACTTTCTTAGTTGTTGTTTGACAGATGTAATAAAAATCTCTTTTTTACAGCAACAGGTAGTTCTGTACTCAGTCGACTGTAATGTCTTAAATTTAGTGTAAAATTTATATTTTCTTAAACACACTTATATGTGTAGGCTCTCTAATCATCCCTGTAGGGAATTTATGATTTTTAATACATAAAGTACAAAACGCAAGGTAAGGTAACAAATCGTAGTCATATTGTAGTGTAGGGCATAGACTAGCTCACAAAAATGTATTCTACCATTGACTGTCTATGACTGACTGTAGGTTTACAATTTTGTATTAGGCTCCTCTGTTTGACTAAGGATATATCACAGTACGGAGCCCTTGTACTATAGTTTGTTGATCGCTGCCGCGCAGACAGTATAGACATCTGGTGGTTGATGTTTCAGCGTCGCCATGGACCGCAACGGCGTGCTGAGGATAGTCGTCGCCGTGCTGTGGGCAGCCACCCCATCAGCCTGCATAGACGCCACCGACTCCAGGTTCATCTCTTATGAAGGTAAGCCGAAAAACGACCGATGTAAGATAAGATTTAAGATTAATCAAACTTATTGGTAAAATCTGCCATGTAAAGTTCTGAAACGAAATGTGTTTCTTCGAAATTAATGTTTCGTCATGGTACAGGTAGTAATCATTGGAAAAGTATAACAGACACGATTAATATCACTATTTAAGTTAATTATCGCCCCAAGAAAAGTAAAAACGAGATGAATAATCGAGCGAGTCGCGCCTCCGTGTGTCCTTAACCTGCTTAGACAGATCCTGCGGCCCACTCGCATCCTGGCCGCTGTATAAGGACCGCGGGACCTCTGGTCGGCCTTGTGGTCAGCAGTGAGGTTGTAATGCAAGTGCACAAAACCACTACACGCTTACGAGTTTTGAATGAGTAGTGTTCCTTGACATGCACCAAAATACCAAGAAATCGGGATTTCATATTCGGAAAATGCGTGTAACGCAAAGGTATAATAGTCATGAAACTAATGCCATTTGGTCACTTAACCCTTTCCACTCTCATTTTGTTACTTGCCTATTCCTATCCAGCTGCATTTAAAATCACAGCTGGTCACTTAATTTTTTTTAAAGCTGACTTTTGTGTTTTTATTTTGATACAGTTGATTGGGGACCAAAAAATAAATAAATAAACGCATGTTATTTTCATTAGATGCTGTTCAATCATAAGATGCGGTTCAATCAAATTGGCACACATTAAGATAATAAGCACTACAGCTTGTAACACTCAACACTGAATCTACTGTACTCGATGGGTTATCGGAGGAAAGCCTGGGCTAGTAAGTGGTGTTATCCGTGGCATGGGGCGAGGATGCGTGGCGAAATACACGTAGATGTATTAACGCAACCTTCTCAATAAACTGCACTTCATTTATAATAACACTAGCTGTTAACCCGCAGGCTTCCCCCCGCAAATTATTTATTAAAACTATGTTAGTTATATGTGCTGCATTCTGTGGTTAGCGTCCATCCATAAGGAATACATGGCAACTTTGTCGGGGTCTCTGGCGGAGCCCTGAGGTCAGATCAGGATGAAAACCATTTAGTTTTCCTATTTTATGCCTAAAGAATCAGTGTACAAAATTTCATTTCTCTAGGTAAATTGGAAGTAGGAGAATTCGTGATGAGTAAGTGAGTGAGTGAGCCAGTGAGTGATGGCTTTGCCTTTTATATATATATATATATATATATATATATATATATATATATATATATATATATGTATTAAAATGCTGGTAAACCATAAAGAAATTCCTAATAATTGTCAGAACTATCCGTTGATATGATAGACTACAAATATCTTCATGTGAAAATCTGAATTTGTAAATAGTGCTTAAAAATGTAAGTCTACCTTGATCTTATTCAACATCATGAAGTCCTAAGCCAGAACTCAGCACACATTACCAGTGCGCATGATTATTAGTACTGTACTTAAAATAATTAAATTTGTAAATGATCCCTGACATAAGAAAATATAACATATTATTTGTATGTTAGCGTATCAAAAGTGTTTTTGTTACGAATATGTCTTAAAGTAAAAATATATCGTTTACTAAAAAAGGTTGCATCCTTATTTCTTAATCACCAAAAAGTATAATTACAACAAAATAAATTCCTAAATTTAATCAGGAGAACGTTTTATATGTTTTAGGAATTTACACCAGTAAACAATCTCATGAGAACATTCAAACAAAAATCATAAAAATCGTTATAAAATAATACTTCCTTTCTTCCTGACATTTATTATTTCATAAACATTTCTTGAATTCGCAATATGTTTGAACTCCATTACATAATGTTTTTGGGGGACGCAATCTAGAAATTAATATTACTATTGTCTTTTAAATGCTCATTGGACATTGCGCTTATCTCGAAGTCAAATATCCAGTTTAATGTGTCACGCGCCCCATGCCAAAAATACATTTATTAGAGTATCGCCTAATCATCAGCTATATTTGGGTTTATATTACGACTCACGTCAATTCTTATCAGATCAATTAGTCTATATTAATAATTTTCGGTTAAACGCCATTCGGTATTTCTAATCTTTATTGATATTAGTATTTTGCTCCTGGCTAGTGGTTTTGTGTTTACATAATAATATGTTTGTGTACTAGTCCAATTTCTTGTAACGGGCCACGTTATGGCTTAGGCTGCGATTATACGAGTAATTTTTACTTTACATTGTAAATAAATATAGCTTTTCTCGGTCTTACTTTTTTCCATAGGACAAATACATTTCTTGAACCCTTTTACACAACTACGGGGTTCGCTTATTAAATATTCAGCTCCGCCTTTCGCTTCTCAATTTCTAGATAAAAGTTGTTTCCTATTTATACTCCGATTGTGGCTTTAGTTCTAGCCCGGATGGTTGTAAAAGAAAACCCCCAAAATCCGCGACCTTGCTGAACATCTGTAAAATAACTGGCTAAACAACGAGAGAGCTAGAGTGAATAGTGGCGCAAATGTGTGGTGTTTATAAACTACTGTAGGGAAATGAATTGATGGCCGGCTAGCAAACAAAGGTTTGAGGAGAATACTACCAATATTACCCCACCACAAGCCTTTCTTACTTATGCCATTGGACAAAGTTAAATGAATTTCCAATTATGATAAGCTGGGATAAAACCTTGAAATAAAAAAAAGGTAAAACATTTGTTTTTTATTTCAAGGTTTAATCCCAGCTGATCATAAAAATCACTATCCTACGTTTAATTAATATTTTCTTACTTAACTGTGTCAATAAACAATGTATGAACAGTGAACAGGATAACTTTCTCGTAAGTCTTTTGTATAAGGACTTACCTAGACAACAGTCGTGGTATTACGTATTGTGTTATTTGGGTGATTGAATATTTGATACTAATGCTCCTGAACTTTCCTTTAAAACCTTTGGCTCCTACTGATTACACTGAATAAACAAATGTTTTGTTTTATTGCTAACAACTTTGTTAACTTGTAAATTGTAATTCCTCCGATACATCTATTATGTATTACAAGTAGTAGATAACGATTTATAATTGAAGTGGGGTTGGTTTATTTATGTTAATAGTTTGTTATTTTTCCCCGCAGTCCAAATTATGTCCGTATAAAGTCCTTTATGCCAACCTTTTCCGATAGGCTATTGATTTGGATTTAAATACGGCTATAATAGTTGATACAACGGTTAGTAGATAGTCTGTCTATTTTACATTAACATAATTAGTGTTTTGTTATCAGTAGGTCGTTTCTCTAATACTAATACTATAGTAAGCGATACATCAGTAACAATAATCTAAAACGGAAATTAGCTTTTTATTTATTCAAATATCACTTCCATATTAATTTGATTAGCTAGAATTTAACTATTGATAACAACTCATATCATATCGCTCAAGTGTTATCTTACCCAACCCACAATAGGTCACGTCAACAGTGAAAAGGAGCATGGTAGTTTTCCAACATTACTATTCGTAGAATATTTAAATTAAGTGTTTTTAATCTTTTGAAATAATAACATCGCAATGAATTGTTCATTAAAAGTGCCTTTTGAATGTCTTCATGATCAGAACCTATGTTCAAAATTAAATATGATGCAAGAGTGACCCCAGGAAATTGGAGATGATATATCTCAAATATACAGTATCTACACGCTTCTCTCATTAGAACAAATCTTATAATTCTTATACATTTTATAAACTCCTCGGAGGATGGTTAAAAATATAGTAATACTGTGTTCGTTCTAGAATGTAACAGCAAAACAGTCAACCTAAAAGCTGTTAACAAAGTAACTCAATTTATGTGAGGGATAAATTAGTTGCAAAATTGTCAGCAAATATTCACGTTCCAGCAGCTTAGTAGAGTCAACGCAAAGTTTTAATTTATTAATCCTTCACTAAGCAAAACTTGCCGTTCGTTTCTACGAGATTATCCACTCAAAAACAGTTTATCCAACTTAGTTCATTTCAAGGTTTAAACTGCAAACTAAATACTAAAGTTATTATTAACGAAATGCAAACTCAATATAATCAGAAAACCAAATCATCCAGTAAAATGAAGGTGTGTTTAATCATACCTCTAAAACTTCATTTGAATTTAAGCCTCAAATTATAATGAGGAGAGACTTGGTTTATAAATTCAGTCCGTAAGTCCATGGATCCCCGCACTAATACTGGCCCCGAATTACAAGGTATCCAGTGTCGGGTGTAGAAGAAAGTGAGACGTTTCAGAATCTGAGGACTTTATCCAATCTTGTTATCCTGTGACCTTATTTTAACACTCAATTAACAGGCACGCCGCGCCGTGGCCACGGTAGGGGCTCGAACGTGTGACCGGTCTGATCTTATTTACCCAACGTCAGTTAATTGGTTCGGCCGCTCGTTATCCGGTTCCTCCCATTATCCGACTCTTTCACTTTTCCAATTACTCCTCATTCAATTACTTTACATTCCTCTCATGCGCTCGTTGGTTTTGTTTGTTTGCTTTGTTAAATGATTAGCCCCTCTGAAGCCAATCAGTAACCGCCTTAAACAACTCAAGCCGCTTATTTCGGTTTATCTCTGTTGTTAACTGGTGTGTCAATATTGAACCGGGTCATTATAGAGGCTTTTATTTCGTCTGGGGTTGCTCTTTTTCTCCGTCTTGACCGTTGCTGTTGTAAGTAATGTTTAGAGTAATAACGGTACTGGAATGACTATAGAAAATATTCCAAGCAACTAAAGTGATATTTATAGATAATGAGATCTACTACATTGATATAAAGTGGCGTTTTAAATTTTATTTGTTTATTCAAGTGCTTTTGTATGATATTTCGCAAATTTTAATGACTATTTAATCATGATACTGACGTTTTGCTTATTAAAACAAGTTCTATGATATTTCTATTGCGCTTAGGTTCCATTTGATTTATATGAATGATCAAACATAGCGACTAATAGTTATTTTTATTTTAAATTATGTAACTTCTTCTCTAAAGTAGCCACCCTCTTTACCGTTAGTTTGCCTAAGAATATTCTCTTGATAACGTGAATGAGCTACGATTATTGCTGTAATCAATAAAGTTGCAGTGAACTTCATAACTTCATTATTTTATCTGTTTTTCATATTTAAATCAATGGCAAATAAATTCCCTGAGTACGCAGGTTTGGCAGGGAATTTTGCTTAAAAAATACAATTTATTCATTGCAGCGTTAAAAAACAACTTTGTAATACCAAATAAAAATTTCAAAGATACCAAAGAAAGGTAACAATATATAATGGAACAGTTAATCTGTATCAGCAAAACAATTGAAAATATATATAAAATTATAAATATTAACAATTATTTTGAATTTATTAAACTTATTTGTAATCATTTTACATCTTCAAACTTAAAAACGAGGCATTATAAATGCAGTCGTTGATATTTGATTGCTGAACAGTTCGAGGAACACAGACTATTGTCACTCATCACTTCGCATACGTTTTCCTCATGGAGATAATCTCTATTCTGTATACTCACTTCTCTGTGTTATACTGGTGGCGATGTGCCCACTACGCTCGTTTAGAGGTATTTTCATGAAAAGCAGAATTTAGAAAGCGTGAATACAGTTATGGTTGTGCGGTGATGGCGACGGGAAGGGTGGAGAGCGAGTAGCCGCTGAGAGCCCATTGTCGCCGGGGCTCAATGGGCAGTTAGTTGCTGGGGTCGCACTGGGACTGTTGACCTCGGTCTGGGACTAGGGTGGGGCCTCGGCTCCCCATAAACCACCGTGACTGAACTTGCCACAACCGTATGGCGGTGGTGGTCGAGACTCTCCACCTCTATCGTTATCTCGCTGAGCTGCGTGAAGAGTGTTTCTTTTTTGGTTAAGGTTTTGAGGTAGCATTGGCAAACCACCTTTAAATTTGATAAAGTACTAAGTTTAGCCCAGCCTCGCGGAAAGTTCACGAGATCTTTACCTTTGCTACCCCGCTATTGTATGTAGACATTGGCGTGAGTTGTTTGATGTTTATTTTAACATTGGTTTCTATTCTATTGTCTTGCCAATATCCAAAATGGGTGGTAGTAAAAAATTGGGGTCAGTGAAGGTAATTATGGAAATCAGACGGTTCCAAAGCGTCTATATATATATATAGGACTCGATATCTTGTTTAGCTGGATGACCTTCCTCCCCGGACCAGTTTTCCAAATCTGTTTATTGGTTGAAGTTTGTAGCAAATGTTCCTAAGCATATAATTGGATGAACGTAGTGAATCCTTATACTCAGTTTGGAATTCGAAGTAGTGTGACGCTATCTACATTTTAACGGTTTGATGGATTGTCATGAAATATTTAGGGTAATGTTTTGATGGTGTAATGCTTTAAATAAACTGTAATTGACGAATTATTATTACATTTTAATAATTATTATTTTTTTAACTGACATTATTCAGTACATATTTGACCTTCGTAGTACCGTGTTGTTGTTTGAACTGTCAAAATACATCAGCTCAGCTGCTGTCATTTTGTTGTTTGATGTTTGTGTTTAGGTTAGAGGTTACGAACAGTTTATTTTTTTTAATTTGTTCTAATGTCTCTACGTACACCTTTCTGTTCGAAATTCAAAACATGAAGTTCTTTTGAGTTCAATAATAATAATTTCATCAATGTTATAGCAATAATAAAAAATCAAATATGTAAACCTTCTATAAGTTACCGGTAAGGATGCTTCCTTGTGAGATCCATACACATATGTAAACACGACTATGGTTCAAGTTGGATTTAATCTATACATATTTAATAGGCGAGCAAGTTTTTTGTGACAATCACTCCTCCTAAACTACTGAACCGATTTTCATGTTTTTGATGAAATTGGAAAGGCCTAACGTGAAGTTGTGCAGGAAACTTTTTTATGGAGAAATAATTTGTGTATATATATATATATATATATATATATATATATTATTAAGTTCACTGCATAGGGCTACTATTATAATTATTATTTTAAAAGAAAATTACCAGAGTACCCTTCAAAAGCTTACTTTGAAGGGTACTCTGGTAATTTTCTTTTAAAAATAATAAATATATATATATATGTGTGTGTGTGTGTCCGTTACCGCGATAACTTTTGAAAGAAGCGCCCAATTTTGATGAAAT
Organism: Allygus modestus; assembly: GCA_963675035.1. Taxonomy (NCBI): domain Eukaryota; kingdom Metazoa; phylum Arthropoda; class Insecta; order Hemiptera; family Cicadellidae; genus Allygus; species Allygus modestus. The sequence continues at coordinate 257,273,403 of OY776111.1, read as the reverse complement.
TTGGCTCAAATGTGGAGAGTAACATTTATGGCTTTAAGTTCGAAAACCAGATCGATCGGTTTATGGGAAGGGGGTTTTATGGGGGTTTCAAATTTTCCAAAAATCAGTTTTTTGAACTTTTCACCATACAATTTTAAAAACACTATATTTTGGTTATAGCCATTTAATAGAGCTTAAAAAACAAACAATGTAGTATTTTGAATCATTAAGTTAGGTTTAGTGGTTGTGGAGAAAAGTAAAAAGAATGTGTCCATAGAATTTCCCATGTTAATCTTATGCGAATACGGTTTTTAGATTTTCCTCAGATAATTCCACTAAAAACTCCACATTTCTTTCTACCAATCAGTTTAGCTCTACAAAACAATCATTTTGGCGTTTTAATTGTTGTTTTACGTCCAACCGTTGCAGTGATATTCAAAGTGCTAAACACAGTACGTTGTCCAATGTTATCCTTATGGAGAATAAATAAAATGTTATATTTCGATTATTTATGTATGTATATTGATGAAACTTGGTATGTGGCTTCAACTAGTTGTGGTATATTGATATTAGTACAAAAAAGGTTTTTCTTGATTTTTCTCAGTAGCAGAAAACCTGCATACTCGCGCCCCTAGTTATTCATATGGTTAATAAGTAAAGTTTTATATCTCCCTTAGTTATGAACCCAAATTAATAAAACTTGGTATGTAGCTTCACCTGGTTGAGTTATATTGATAATTGCAAAAAATACATTTCTTATCTTCCTTGTTGCAGCAAACCTGCGTACTCAATTATAATGTTATTCTTATGGAGAATAAATACAATGCTATATATCACTTATTAATGAATGTATTTTTGTGAAACTTGGTGAGTGGCTCTACGTAGTAATGATACCCACATATATGCATTGGAAATTCGCTGAGTACGCAGGTTTGCTGCGACGGGGGTATTTAGTCACACCTTGTGTTATAATCATCCATGTTATGGATACAACTGTAGTCTAATATACAAAACCTGATTATTATTCACAAAAACTATCTGCAAAGAAACACAGATACAAAACCACCAAGATGTATGGTTGTTTTCTAGTAGTGATGTACAGTATAATGCTGGCTTTCTCGCCGGTGACACTTTTTATCGTACTAGTAGCCTGTCGCGGCTTCGCTCGCGATCACAACGTAATATTTTATTATATTACTGACATTCCCGTATAAATATTGTGTCACCGTTCCAAAGCCAACGTGACCTGCTGATTAACGTGTTTAATCTATCCAGCTGATTGCTTAAAACTTTTATTTCCCAATGTTAAGCTTATGGGAAAAAAACTCAATTTTAAGGGGCCCCAGGGCCTCAGTAACGTAGAGTTAGGTAAGATATTGAACATAGGTCTGTAAGCACTCATACACATTCCCACCAACCAACCATGCCTGTAAATTGTTTTTAAAACTCAAAAAAAGCTAAATCAACACAGGCAATTACAAATCGTTTGGTGTACATAAATATCAAAGTAACGTTAAACATTTATTTTAAAACTTAATAAAAATAAAGGAACATAATCCGATTCGACCCTGGGACCATACCTGAGCTACCACGACATACCGTGAACGCTAAAAGTCACATCTCAAGAAGCAATTAACGCAACTTCTGAATTGGCAATATACTGGTGGGGTGGGGCTTCGATGTCCGAATACTACTGGCCGCTGAGCGTGTAGAGCAGATATTGGAAAGGAATAAGATAAGAATCCCAGGAATCTCATAGAAACAGGGAAAACGAGAATGTACATTAACAGGTGTGCGGATTATTGTCTTTAGTAATAAAACATATTTTGAACGGTAGCAAATAAAGGGAAAGCCAAAAAGGTTGTGCTGGTAAATTAACGGAAAAGATCCAAATATTAATTTGATAGTTGTCAACACAAACACTTATAATCTAAATGAAATGAAAATACAGTATATAAACACTGTTTATAGCCTTAACTGGACTGATTTGAGGTGTATAGTATGTAGAGCCCTATATGCTGATGACATTTTTAACAAATAGGTACGCCACTTGAGAGGAATAAGGAGTAGTAATGTGCAATATATGGTCACATTTCGCGATATGGGTGAAGTCGTATCGCGACACTGTTGAGACGTTGTGTATCATTAGAAGGGTGTCTCTTGTAATGTATCGTCAGTAGTTGTGAATTACCGGGGAGGCGCCACTTCCGGCGCTTTTTCCCCATGTTATTCTTATGGGGATCAGTTTTTGGACCGACACCCGATCCCGCCTTACACAAGATTCCTTGTTAGCCTGTACTAATGTCCAACCCTTGCCTATATTAAATATATTTTCCCAATCCCCATCCCTCCTCTATATTTTTAAAAATTAATTTTCAAATTCAGGCTAAAAAACTATCTTTAGTGTTTATAGTCCGATTTGTCTGCAATTTGGATATGTTATTGTCCTAGGCAAGTGTTTTAATAAATTCCACTTACATTTCCCAAATTCACTATAACGGTCTTATTAAAAAATATTTTTTGAAAAATACTATAGTGCCAATTGCCACCTTCTTTATTAACTGTCCGATTTGTCTTCAATTTGGATATGTTATTGTCCTAGGCAAGTGGTTTAATAAATTCCACTTACATATCCCAAATTCACTATTACGGTCAAATTAAAAAATATTTTTGAAAAATACTGCCAATTGCCAACTTCTTTATTACTGTCCGATTTGTCTGCAATTTGGATATGTTATTGTCCTAGGCAAGTGTTTTAATAAATTCCACTTACATATCCCAAATTCACTATTACGGTCAAATTAAAAAATATTTTTGAAAAATACTGCCTGAAAAAAACTTCTTTATTTACTGTCCGATTTGTTTAAAATTTAGATATGTTATTGTCCTAGGCAAGTGTTTTAATAAATTCCACTTACATTTCCCAAATTCACTATTACGGTCAAATTAAAAAATATTTTTGAAAAATACTGCCAATTGCCAACTTCTTTATTTACTGTCCGATTTGTTTAAAATTTAGATATGTTATTGTTATAGGCAAGTGTTTTAATAAATTAGCCTTACATTTCCCAAATTCACTATTACAGTCAAATTAAAAAATATTTTTGAAAAATACTGCCAATTGCCAACTTCTTTATTTACTGTCCGATTTGTTTAAAATTTGGATATGTTATTGTTGTAGGCTAGTGTATATGCACCATCCACATTTTACAAATATTGCGGTTAAATTAAAAAATATTTTTGAAAAATACTGCCAATTGCCAACTTCTTTATTTACTGTCCGATTTGTTTAAAATTTGGATATGTTATTGTTGTAGGCTAATGTATATGCACCATCCACATTTTACAAATATTGCGGTTAAATTTTAAAAAATTTGGAAAAATACTGCCAATTGGCAACTTCTTTATTTATGGTCTGATTTGTTTAAAATTTATATATATCATTATTCTAGGCTAGTGTATATGTACCATCCACATTTGACAAATTAACTATAATGGTCAAATTTAAAAAATATTTTGAAAAATATACTAACAATTTCAAACTTCTTTATTTACTGTCTGATTTATTTTCGGATATGTTATAGCTCTTATATAGGTAACAAGACCACACTACCACACGTTCCACTACCCCCTATAATACAGTATTTTGTCTTTTTGTTTGTTTATTTTGCTGTAATCCCAAAACTGACTTTGCTGTTTATTGTCCGATTTGCCTACACTTTGGATATTGTCCTAAGCATTTATTGTCTGATTTATTTTTGGATATGTTATAGCCCCCAACTATTATATCTAAAATTACAATATTATTTCCACCTATAATACAGTTGATGTGTTGTTTGTTTTGCCGCAACCTAAAAACTAACATTGGTATTTGTGTTTTTACAAAACTATATTTTGTAAATTACTACCAATAACTCCTTTATTTACTTTTCGACTTGTTATATCCCCCTATATCTAAATTTACCGTATATTATTTACCTTTTAGTGCTGTTTTGTCGTAACCAAACTTTGGATATGACTGCAATATATTACCGGCCATTGCATAAGTAAATACCCCATTTCCAAATTCACTATTACGGTTGGATTAAAAAAAATAAATACAAGCTTATTATATACATCCAGCTGATAAGTAATATATATCCACAATTATGGTCAGAACTGCCTAAATTTTGGATATGTTTTAAGCCAATGCGATAACAAAAAATAAATTTTTAAAACCCAAAACAACTAAACACAAAACACTAATCTTTCTTTGTGCTTGTTTGGAGTAGTCTTTATTTTATCCAACTTAATTTTAATTTTGTAGTTAAAATCAAACTTCCCACATTCTAGCTCCCTTTCCAGCCAGTGGTTGGAGACATAAAGGTTACGAATATTTTCAAACTGTACGATATATCTTTTTCTACCCCTATGTTGGACTTGTTTAATAGCGCTTATTAATAATTCCGCACCATATTCCAAATCCTCCAGTCTACTACATTCTTTAAATTTAACATTGCCTTTAATATCTTGCATCTCTATGTCTTCTTGTCCAACATCCCACTCATTGTTACGGAAACTTAGGTTTTCTATTTTTGGAAAGGAATTGCCATAAAATGTTGCGGTTCCGTTAGTGTTAAAGCTTGCAAGTGGCTCGTTGGTAGGTAGATAAATAATGTCCAAATCACCACTGTATGGCAACACGCTATAACCTTGCCTATTCTTATTTATCTCTATAAATACAGTTTTACAGACACCTTTAACATAGTATACACCCCTCCCTCCATCCTTTTCTGCCAACACTCCCACAAACTTGTTGTTTACTACAAACGCATACACTATATAATGTCCATAATGCTCTAGATCCTCCCAACGTCGCAGGAAGTAATCTTTTAATTTATCCTCTCTTTCCCTTCTTTCTTGTTCTTTAGCCAACTGTGCTTTGTATTCCTCTGCAACAGTATTTTCCACATATTCCAATTTACGCTTATTACTGTCAATGTCTTCTAATTCCAATTTCCTCTTTTTGGAACACCTCTCTAAGAAAGGCTTGGAAAGTGGCTCTATTTCTTTAATAGTGTATGGGTACAGTTTATTGGTCCGGCTTCTTAAAACGTAGGGAGTAAGGTTAGGACTTTCCACTAAGCCTAATTCTTCTAAATTGATGTGTTTAGGTATAGTGGAGAAAGGTGTATTTGATTTTGTAAAACATGTGCCCCCAGATTTGATGTAACACTTATGCTTTACACTTATGGCATCAGGAAACTCCTCTATTACCTCTACATAGTTAGTTGGTAAACAGTTAAAGCTAAATGCAGATAGAGCATACTTTATTAACTTTTCCCTTTGTGTACTATCTTTTGGCAGTTTTAGTTGTACTCCAGTTATCTTCTTCGTATTACTATTACCCCAATATGCGTATTGTAATAAATCGTTAAACACTAAACAACAACTGTTTTGTAATTGATTGGCAACTTTCACCCACATCTTATGCAGAGGTACAGCATAGAATGGAGCATTTTGAAAGTACCGTTTGTTGTCTTCTATTAGACTTAAACAATCTCTTAAAGGTTCAAACCCTTTACCAAAACCTCTACAATAGTTATAGATTGTTGCCTCTAACCTTGTTATTCCATTCTCTCTAGCTAGTTTAGACGAGAACGTTTCTTTTAGTCTCGCATCTGGACAGTTTACAAAGTTTATTATATGGTTTCCTATACTTTTAACTACTCCAGGGCTTGTAATCTGGCATATAAATTTATTATATATTTTTACCCTGCTATTTACATTAAACCATGTTAAACAGTCTTTACTAACATTATCTACAATAACATTATATCCATTCTTGTACGCCCCCTGGTAGCAAAAGTTAAAGTTTTCTGTAAGATATTGGCACATTTCCTCTTTATTAAATATTCCAGCCAAATCTAGTGTTATATCGAAATCCATAAGATAGTACATTTCTTTTTCCAGATCTTGCAGTATCTTTGGAAGATCTTCCAACAAATCCTTAATTTTAACATTTGCAAGCTCTATTTTATAGGGAATTGCTATAGGATCATCATACTTTTGTTTAATTTGGTCAATATCTTTCTTTATTATTTGTAACACACCCTCGCTTTGGACCCCAGAGGACCTCTCCAACGAGAATGGTAGTTTGGCCACAACACCATGTCGAGCTAAAGAGAACTTTTTAAATATTCCTCGTAAGTAGCTATTAAACGAGCCACATATTTCCTTCTTAACTTTAAATTTATTCCGAACGTCCCCATCACAATCCATAACATTGGTTATCTTAACTAACATTATGTTATCACAAAACGCATCCGTTATAGATGTTAAGTTATTTAATTTTGGTTCGCCCTCGCAATAGTTTATATTACCTATGTCTGTAAGAAGGTTATTATTACGTAGATTTTCTAATAAAAACCATATACCGAATCTTTCGTTAGTAGGTTTAATACAATTTCCCAATAAATGGCTAACAGAGTACATTTCTTTTATACAAAAAAGTAGCGGAAACATGCAAACAGGACAGATTACACTATAGGCATATAGAGGTTGTAAATATATGGATATTGTATATAAACATAGGCGAGCAGTAAGTGTAACATGTAAGTGGACACCCACATGCAAATATGGAATACCCACTATTAATATAATTCCAAATTCGACTAAATAAGTTTATAGTCTCAATATAATTAACATATTAACATTAGTACCCAAATTGTCGAAATTCTATAATTCTATTCTTAGTCCTTGTATTAGGTTTTGTACTATTAAACCCTACATCCTGTGCAGTAGAGTAATATATGTATTTAATACAGATACGCACATTCTACAAGACCTATACATCTGTTGTATAAGCAGCAGAATAGACGTCTCATTGTGTTGTTGTAAAGTAAAACATAAATGTAAATTGTGCTGGATACAACCGGCCAGATATTAGACAGGAAATGTGTTGGAAGTGTATTGCCAAAGACAAATCACATAGTGCAGCATGTAATCAATCCATTACTATTTAGACAAAGGTCAGTATTGGTACAACACCCGATATATTAGCCAAACCCAGTCCAAACATTGTGTCCTCAAAATGTTATGATTGTGTTAAATTTGTTTATATTACATATATTTCTTACACAATTTACAAACTATTTTTTGTGTCAGTTGACAGAACCTGTAAAGTTGTGTTAAATGGCTGTAAACCAATATCTGTGCCTGTGTCCAAATGTGTTGGAGTGTGTTATTGTGTCTCTGCATTTGTGTTGTTTTATAAACTTTAAATATTACTATGTCCTTATACTCTTACTATTTCTGTTACTATAATATTAATTTTTTACTGTTTGTTTTCCAAGTTTGATTGTGGGTTTGGCTAATATATCGGATGTTGTACCAATACTGACCTTTGTCTAAATAGTAATGGATTGATTACATGCTGCACTATGTGGTGTTTGTCTTACTATTTGGCAATACACTTCCAACACATTTCCTGTCTAATATCTGGCCGGTTGTATCCAGCACAATTTACATTTATGTTTTACTTTACAACAACACAATGAGACGTCTATTCTGCTGCTTATACAACAGATGTACAGGTCTTGTAGAATGTGCGTATCTGTATTAAATACATATATTACTCTACTGCACAGGATGTAGGGTTTAATAGTACAAAACCTAATACAAGGACTAAGAATAGACTTATCGAATTTCGACAATTTGGGTACTAATGTTAATATGTTAATTATATTGAGACTATAAACTTATTTAGTCGAATTTGGAATTATATTAATAGTGGGTATTCCATATTTGCATATGGGTGTCCACTTACATGTTACACTTACCGCTCGCCTATGTTTATATACAATATCCATATATTTACAACCTCTATATGTCTATAGTGTAATCTGTCCTGTTTACATGTTTCCGCTACTTTTTTGTATAAAAGAAATGTACTCTGTTAGCCATTTATTGGGAAATTGTATTAAACCTACTAACGAAAGATTCGGTATATGGTTTTTATTAGAAAATCTACGTAATAATAACCTTCTTACAGACATAGGTAATATAAACTATTGCGAGGGCGAACCAAAATTAAATAACTTAACATCTATAACGGATGCGTTTTGTGATAACATAATGTTAGTTAAGATAACCAATGTTACGGATTGTGATGGGGACGTTCGGAATAAATTTAAAGTTAAGAAGGAAATATGTGGCTCGTTTAATAGCTACTTACGAGGAATATTTAAAAAGTTCTCTTTAGCTCGACATGGTGTTGTGGCCAAACTACCATTCTCCTTAGAGAGGTCCTCTGGGGTCCAAAGCGAGGGTGTGTTACAAAATAATAAAGAAAGATATTGACCAAATTAAACAAAAGTATGATGATCCTATAGCAATTCCCTATAAAATAGAGCTTGCAAATGTTAAAATTTAGGATTTGTTGGAAGATCTTCCAAAGATACTGCAAGATCTGGAAAAAGAAATGTACTATCTTATGGATTTCGATATAACACTAGATTTGGCTGGAATATTTAATAAAGAGGAAATGTGCCAATATCTTACAGAAAACTTTAACTTTTGCTACCAAGGGGCGTACAAGAATGGATATAATGTTATTGTAGATAATGTTAGTAAAGATTGTTTAACATGGTTTAATGTAAATAGCAGGGTAAAAATATATAATAAATTTATATGCCAGATTACAAGCCCTGGAGTAATTAAAAGTATAGGAAACCATATAATAAACTTTGTAAACTGTCCAGATGCGAGACTAAAAGAAACGTTCTCGTCTAAACTAGCTAGAGAGAATGGAATAACAAGGTTAGAGGCAACAATCTATAACTATTGTAGAGGTTTTGGTAAAGGGTTTGAACCTTTAAGAGATTGTTTAAGTCTAATAGAAGACAACAAACGGTACTTTCAAAATGCTCCATTCTATGCTGTACCTCTGCATAAGATGTGGGTGAAAGTTGCCAATCAATTACAAAACAGTTGTTGTTTAGTGTTTAACGATTTATTACAATACGCATATTGGGGTAATAGTAATACGAAGAAGATAACTGGAGTACAACTAAAACTGCCAAAAGATAGTACACAAAGGGAAAAGTTAATAAAGTGTGCTCTATCTGCATTTAGCTTTAACTGTTTACCAACTAACTATGTAGAGGTAATAGAGGAGTTTCCTGATGCCATAAGTGTAAAGCATAAGTGTTACATCAAATCTGGGGGCACATGTTTTACAAAATCAAATACACCTTTCTCCACTATACCTAAACACATCAATTTAGAAGAATTAGGCTTAGTGGAAAGTCCTAACCTTACTCCCTACGTTTTAAGAAGCCGGACCAATAAACTGTACCCATACACTATTAAAGAAATAGAGCCACTTTCCAAGCCTTTCTTAGAGAGGTGTTCCAAAAAGAGGAAATTGGAATTAGAAGACATTGACAGTAATAAGCGTAAATTGGAATATGTGGAAAATACTGTTGCAGAGGAATACAAAGCACAGTTGGCTAAAGAACAAGAAAGAAGGGAAAGAGAGGATAAATTAAAAGATTACTTCCTGCGAGGTTGGGAGGATCTAGAGCATTATGGACATTATATAGTGTATGCGTTTGTAGTAAACAACAAGTTTGTGGGAGTGTTGGCAGAAAAGGATGGACGGAGGGGTGTATACTATGTTAAAGGTGTCTGTAAAACTGTATTTATAGAGATAAATAAGAATAGGCAAGGTTATAGCGTGTTGCCATACAGTGGTGATTTGGACATTATTTATCTACCTACCAACGAGCCACTTGCAAGCTTTAACACTAACGGAACCGCAACATTTTATGGCAATTCCTTTCCAAAAATAGAAAACCTAAGTTTCCGTAACAATGAGTGGGATGTTGGACAAGAAGACATAGAGATGCAAGATATTAAAGGCAATGTTAAATTTAAAGAATGTAGTAGACTGGAGGATTTGGAATATGGTGCGGAATTATTAATAAGCGCTATTAAACAAGTCCAACATAGGGGTAGAAAAAGATATATTGTACAGTTTGAAAATATTCGTAACCTTTATGTCTCCAACCACTGGCTGGAAAGGGAGCTAGAATGTGGGAAGTTTGATTTTAACTACAAAATTAAAATTAAGTTGGATAAAATAAAGACTACTCCAAACAAGCACAAAGAAAGATTAGTGTTTTGTGTTTAGTTGTTTTGGGTTTTAAAAATTTATTTTTTGTTATCGCATTGGCTTAAAACATATCCAAAATTTAGGCAGTTCTGACCATAATTGTGGATATATATTACTTATCAGCTGGATGTATATAATAAGCTTGTATTTATTTTTTTTAATCCAACCGTAATAGTGAATTTGGAAATGGGGTATTTACTTATGCAATGGCCAGTAATATATTGCAGTCATATCCAAAGTTTGGTTACGACAAAACAGCACTAAAAGGGGAAAAATATATGGTAAATTTAGATATAAGGGGATATAACAAGTCGAAAAGTAAATAAAGGAGTTATTGGTAGTAATTTGCAAAATATAGTTTTGTAAAAACACAAATACCAATATTAGTTTTTAGGTTGCGGCAAAACAAACAACACATCAACTGTATTATAGGTGGAAATAATATTGTAATTTTAGATATAATAGTTGGGGGCTATAACATATCCAAAAATAAATCAGACAATAAATGCTTAGGACAATATCCAAAGTGTAGGCAAATCGGACAATAAACAGCAAAGTCAGTTTTGGGATTACAGCAAAATAAACAAACAAAAAGACAAAATACTGTATTATAGGGGGTAGTGGAACGTGTGGTAGTGTGGTCTTGTTACCTATATAAGAGCTATAACATATCCGAAAATAAATCAGACAGTAAATAAAGAAGTTTGAAATTGTTAGTATATTTTTCAAAATATTTTTTTAAATTTGACCATTATAGTTAATTTGTCAAATGTGGATGGTACATATACACTAGCCTAGAATAATGACATATATAAATTTTAAACAAATCAGACCATAAATAAAGAAGTTGCCAATTGGCAGTATTTTTCCAAATTTTTAAAAATTTAACCGCAATATTTGTAAAATGTGGATGGTGCATATACATTAGCCTACAACAATAACATATCCAAATTTTAAACAAATCGGACAGTAAATAAAGAAGTTGGCAATTGGCAGTATTTTTCAAAAATATTTTTTAATTTGACTGTAATAGTGAATTTGGGAAATGTAAGGCTAATTTATTAAAACACTTGCCTATAACAATAACAGTTATAGGCAAGGCCTATATTGATATATAATTTGACCGTAATAGTGAATTTGGGAAATGTAAGTGGAATTTATTAAAACACTTGCCTAGGACAATAACATATCTAAATTTTAAACAAATCGGACAGTAAATAAAGAAGTTTTTTTCAGGCAGTATTTTTCAAAAATATTTTTTAATTTGACCGTAATAGTGAATTTGGGATATGTAAGTGGAATTTATTAAAACACTTGCCTAGGACAATAACATATCCAAATTGCAGACAAATCGGACAGTAATAAAGAAGTTGGCAATTGGCAGTATTTTTCAAAAATATTTTTTAATTTGACCGTAATAGTGAATTTGGGATATGTAAGTGGAATTTATTAAACCACTTGCCTAGGACAATAACATATCCAAATTGAAGACAAATCGGACAGTTAATAAAGAAGGTGGCAATTGGCACTATAGTATTTTTCAAAAAATATTTTTTAATAAGACCGTTATAGTGAATTTGGGAAATGTAAGTGGAATTTATTAAAACACTTGCCTAGGACAATAACATATCCAAATTGCAGACAAATCGGACTATAAACACTAAAGATAGTTTTTTAGCCTGAATTTGAAAATTAATTTTTAAAAATATAGAGGAGGGATGGGGACAATATATTTAATATAGGCAAGGGTTGGGTATTAATATAGGCCAACAAGGAAACTTGTGGCTTATTAGTATAGGCGGGATCGGGTGTCGGTCCAAAAACTGATCCCCATAAGAATAACATGGGGAAAAAGCGCCGGAAGTGGCGCCTCCCCGGTAATTCACATCTACTATCGTCTTTGTCATATTGTGTCATTTTAGTTTCACTGATTTAATCTTAAAAACAAATTAAAAGTCCCTAAATTTGGAGCAGAAACGTTAGACTAGCTATAGTTTCCATTCTAAAAAAATCTGGTGCCACAAGGGCGAAAAAATAAGCCTAATTTCCCAACACAATGTAAGTAATTGGGGCACGCGTTTGGTGCAATGAACTGTCGGCTGCAGTACTGTAGCATATTTTTTTTAGAATGGAAACTACAGCCATGAAATCACCTCCGCTCCAAATTCAGGGTCTTTAAGTCACTTATAACAGGAAATCAGTAAACTTAAAATTATTCAATATGTCAAAGACGATACAGTATGAATGATACACGTCTTTTAATATGATAATTACATTGAAAGAGTAAATAAATCGCTTACCTACCGGTATATTAAATCCTATAAAAGTATTCAGGATATTTAATTGAAACATAATCTGTTTTATCAATAGTTGTATTTTTCTAAAAACACATCAAATAACTTGAAAAGAAATAATTATATAATTACATTTAGTTAATGGGTATTCAAAATTTATGTATTTTATATTTTTATGCCATCTCCACACGTTTGCAGAGTCTAGGCGAGCAAAGACGAACGCGAGTCAGTGGATGTGTAACTTAGTTCGCCTCCGCTCGTGTTATTCCAACTGATTATTTACGTTGTTAAATTACAATGCGAGTCGCTCCCCTTCACCTAACACATTTGGCTAGAGTGTGAAATGCATTATACTACTGAGCTTCATACCATTTATTATTGTGTGTGTGAGAGCATTCATTCTTTTTAGCAGAGTGCAACTAATATTTTTCTCAAGATACCTTCTTAAAAAATAATTTTACGAAATGCTACACGAAAGGTATTCAGTAAGTTCCGGATGGTTAACAAAAGCGTAATACGGTCATTTTTCTTTTTTTTTAAGCTATGTATAATTTGGACACGGAATTATCGTGCATAAGACACTCCAGTTTGAATCACTTTGTTAGCAGTAGAAGCATTGAAGTCAGGTATGAGGTCTCGCTCACTTTGTGAGCTCATCTGATTACAGTAGACACCCTCTTAAACGTCCTCGCTTTAACCTTCCATAGGATTAACCGCCTTCTTATTTCCAGTAAATAACTCACATCTGCCGCCGCAGCCGTATTCCTGATTCTGTACCGTAAAAAAACGTTCAAATCACAATTCGATCCTATGTTTCCTTAGTTAGCAAGTATTGCATCTTGGTAACTGTTTTTATACATTTTTTTAACTGTTGTTTGAGTGTTATAATTTTAGTGCTTAATATGACAAATTATCCAGGTGTTATATGTTTTAACCGCCCTTTTAGTTATCCGAACCAGGGCTCAGTCCCATGGAGGGTGGTTAAGAGGTGTCTTTTGTACTTTATTTTATTTGTATATGCCTCTTGGCAATACTTGTTTGTAGATATATTTGTTATCAATTTAGTTGTACTACAATTTCCCATGTGCAGCTTGCGCATTGAGACACCTATTTTAATTACATTTGAACGTGTCTTTCAAGGATGGTGCTACCAGTACATTAAAAATAAGTGAGAATCGCCCATTTATGTTGTAATTTTTATGGTTTTGAATTCTTTATTTTACACATTTAACAGTAAAATAATCTTCAACATGATAACTCAGTTACTTTATTCGTTCCGATGATTTATTAAGGGAGGGATATGTGGCCTAACAACAAACAAGCACAATTGAGAAATAACTTATGTCCAATTTGTAATGTTCATATAAAACGTCTTTTATCTTAGTAAAAAATAGTTCTGGAGTAATAAAAGTATTGTTTGAGAATTAAATATTTAAAGCAGTTGTTGTTATTTTATTTATCTTTTGCCACGTTCTTTTTTTAACGTGATTTTTTAATTCTTTCAAACACTCATAGTGTTTCCCTTAGGATACTAGCGACCAAGCCTGGCTTTGCACGGGTGCAAATTACATGTGTGAGGACAACATTTGATTCAAATTTCAGCTTCTATTTTTCTGTAGTTGGGTGTGCGATAATTAGAACATGGGAATAATAAAGGCCTGTGGGGTGGGACCCTAAAAAGAAATTTTTATCAGGGGTAAGTATGTCCATTCTGCTTTGAGTGCTTTAGCCATCATCCTACTGACCTTTGGATTCATCAGTCCAGTAGTAAGTGCAAGATTGTAATCGTAGCTTTAAGTGCCAGGGGGGCCCAAAGGATCTTTGGATTGAGGGCATGTGTATTTTGATTCTCGTATATTATCTATTTTCCTAACAAATTTCAGCTCCATCAGTTCGGTCATTGGTGTATGATGATTAACATGGGGCAAAACACATACAAAAAAGGAGTAGAAACCAACCAACATACTCCTTATCTTGCTCTTGTAAGATATAGTGTCGCGTGAAGTAAGGAGAACACGGTTTAAACTACCTCGGTACTTACTTTACTTTCCGTATCCGGAGAGACTTCATTATATTTTTCCATGCCAGTAATTAGCAACTTGAATGCCTTTTCCGGGCTACCAGATAGTAGGTTAGTAGATGATCTGGTGTCTTGTGTCGTTTTGATCATTCCAGTGGGGCAAAGTATAATTATCAGGGGTAGGTTTATGTCTGACGTTGACCTCTCAGCTATATTTCTTCTGAATTTTACCCCTCAGTCCAGTAGTAGCAGCTGTAGTAAGCTGGTTGGAATACTTATTTTGAATGTCAAGAAGGCAGAGTCCTAAAACATTTGCAGAACAGTATTAGGCTTTTGTTTGACTCTGATATATTAGGTGCATTGCTACCGCTCAAGAGGATCCCTAATGACCATAGGATTTCCAAGCGAGTCCAGAGGGGTGAAGCCCTAAGGTTTTAATGTAAAAACCTTGTTTTAAGGTTTAAGGAATTAATGGCTATAATTCTTCCCAAGGTTACCTGGATGCAATGTTTCATCGCAATTAGATATACGGCTAAGGAGCGCATCAAGTCAAAAGAAACTAAAGGTAATTTACAAAGAGATTATGTTTTTCAGTTTTGATTTGTTTTGACACTAAACAAAACACAAAATCCATACTACTGTATTTACATTACATAAATAAATAGACAACTTTTTACAATATTTTATATTAGTCATCGGTGAAAATCATAACACATTTTTCTTCCATAAGATTAGCATGGTAACTTTGAAGTCCAGTGGGGCGAAGCCCTAAAGTTCTAGGATTTTGATTAGTGGCGTTAACCTACAAGACCATGCAAAGATTCATCGACATCGGTTGAGTGGCTTAGGAGGAGTTAACAATTAAACATTCAGACGCGGAGAGAGACTTCAATTTATATTATGAATAGATTTGTTTCATTTAAATATTTATAAAGACATATTTTCACTTCACAATATAACAGTTTAAAATTGATTACTCAAAACTCCTGATTTTAAATATATTACAATAAAACAATAACTATTTCTACTTGTTTAGTTTGCCATTTGTTATAAAATGCACGCTAATGGGCAATACTATATACATATATGACTCTACTGTAATATCAAAATATGATGTAGCTTTCTGAATTACTGCTACAAAGTGCAACGTCTTCTAAAGTGTGTTGTAAGATTTGGAAATTATTGTTGATGTCCTTTACAGATAATTGCATTATTTTATGATATTTATTTAATATTTATTTAATACATTATGTACATTTGTATTACATCTCATTTTGTTTATGCTTTACCATAATATGTTTATGAATAATTAAAAAGTCAATATTTTATTATACAATTCACAATATTAAACTGCTAAATAAGTGTCATTTAACTATCAAAATAAGGTAGTATATATAAAGACAATTTATTTAAAAATTTACATCTTTTTACCAATGTAAAGTGCCAATTGACAAAGAATACTGTACAACAATTTTGGTATGTTAGGATTTGGTGTTGAATAGGTGATTCCTCAGTATCTTCACTGAATATTTCACTGCTGTGAGCGCAATACTGTTAAGTGATTTATTTTCTAGCTGAAATTGTTTCCAAAATCGTTGAACAAAATTAGGCACAGTCCCCCTTGCGCCTATCAAAATTCCATATATCTCAAATTCATTTACATTATATTTTTCTTTATAATACGGAATTGTATTTTGATAGATATCAGTTTTTTCACTATTTACATCTTCTGGCTGGTTCAAACTTGTTTCAAATCTTATAGTTGGGTCTACAATGAAACCTCGGCTTTTTTCTTTTTCAATGACAGTTATGTCGCTTCTTCTTAATGAGCCGTTAGTTTCAATTGCAGTAACTTCTTCGTATGTTTTTAAGTCTAAATTGATCCGCAATAATCTTTCTGAATGTATGGTGTCTTGTATTATTTAACTCTTCGCTTCATCCTCTTACGTGACATTAGAGCGTACTCCTAGTATTATATTTTTTACAGAGGGTTTTTTTTGAATCTACTGACCTCTCGATGCAGAAGTCGGAAGAAAGATCTTCTGGTATTGGTTCAGAATAAATTCAGTGATGAACTTTTTAAAAACCCATATACTGTGAATCAATAAGAAGCGTCCTATTTGGAATCATTCTGTCACTAAACACATTATACTCAATATTCAACACGTATTTCATGCACGTGAAGTTTTTACTTGCACAATGGAGTATAAAATAATGCAGTTGTCTTGCAATGTATACGTCGCATGAAACAATCACGAACACCACTGGAGTCGTCAGCACGCAAGGTGACATCAGCAGCAGCAGCACGGTGCCAGTGAAGTGCTGAGAGGGACTGGTGCTGATGCTGATGCGCAGCTGACGACTTCTTGGAACCCCAGACCCCGGCTCGTGTTCGCCTGAGTTCTTCTTCTGTTGAAGTCACCTTGTTTTCCCGCTCAAAAACGCTTTGCTTTGCTCTTGTAAGATATAGTGTCGCGTGAAGTAAGGAGAACACTGTTTAAACTACCTCGGTACTTACTTTACTTTCCGTATCCGGAGAGACTTCATTATATTTTTCCATGCCAGTAATTAGCAACTTGAATGCCTTTTCCGGGCTACCAGATAGTGGGTTAGTAGATGGTCTGGTGTCTGAACTGCACTGCAGTCACACAGAGGATCTCCTCATATCCCCATGAAACTAAGCTGGTCTTGCATCTTGATACTACCTCGGTAAAATATTCTGTTTCTGTAATTCAAAGAAAATAGTTTATTTTACTTAACGTGAAATATTACACTGTGTAAATTTGTATTTGAAGCGCTAATTTTGTAATACATTTAATGAAAAAGAAAATCTGCGTTACAAAATATGCACGTTTGCATTACAGTTTGGCGAAGAACTCTAGCACATACTTGTATTAATATGTCCGTTATGATACTTAAATGTATTACGACTCCGGACAAATTAGAACCCTCAAAGGCTGCATTCCGTTTACAATGTTAATGTTAGCTAACGAAGAATAAGATTTTATTTAATCAGACAATTAGGTAAAACATATAGGACACGGGAACGTATTATGATTATTAAGTAGTAAAAATAATCAGTTTAACTCAGAATGCAGCAAAATATAACTATTTTCGCTTCACATAAAAAGCAAACAGATTGTCCTGGTGGAACAGGGATCGTGGTGCCTCGTGTATTGCAAGTTCTTACCAGAGACAAATTACCGTGAGGTTAATTTAGTAGACAAATTGTATATATTTTTAAATAAAATCACTAAATCACTGATGGCTAAGACGACGACGCCACTAGGGCGTTCACCAATAAAAGACACTTGAAGAAGTTTCAATCGTTCGAGCATCTGGGCAAACCATAATTGTTTTACGTCATGAAGTCAAAGAATTTAAAAATCATTCAAATTACTATGTCGAAATTCTTATAATTAATTTACCGGGTGTTCATCTACCTGAACGTAGATGGAGATGAAGTTCGAAATTTAGTGGTTTGCTACGACCCTGACCTTACCTGCTGCACATTTTAATTACGACAGAATCAAAGAAAGGGAGCCGACCAGAGGCGACTGGCCAAACTCGCGTGATCTGAGATTTAAATAACAATAGATGAATAGGATAGCTGCTGGACGCACCAACACAACTCCCCGACCAGCCAGACACCTCTCTGGGTTGCGTGGAAAAGACACTTATTATTCATATGGGAATACCATTCTCAAATGCCGGATTTTCCCATTTATTCTCTCTTCTCCACCATTGTCATTGTCACCCTCAAATGCCGGATTTTCCCATTTATTCTCTCTTCTCCACCATTGTCATTGTCACCCTTACGATTTTACGTTTTTTTTTGTAACTGTATTAAATGTATTATGTATTTCTACATCATAATCTAATAGTAGTTTGTGTCGGAATAATCTGTATAAAAACCGATTAAGTACTCGTAACTAAAAAATAGTGATAATGCAGGTTTTCGAACTAGTAATTTCGTCGCCGTTAGGGTTGAGGTGATTTTTAAACTACGAACAAAAACATGGAATGCAAACAAACACAGGAACGCCAAGAATAATATGACCTTTTATTAGTCAATGTAAGCTATTACTTGTAATCGGTTATGTAACATGAACGTGTGCGGTATAGTGGAACCGTTTAACATTCAACGCCGATGTCTCGGCAACTGATTCTGGAACAAAGTCACGTAACCGAGAACATTTATGGTAACGAATGGACATGGACGATACAGTCGGACAGGCGCTTTGTGTATTAGAGGGATTAAGCAGCTCCACGGCAACGAACAAAACAATAATAACCCGTAGAGTGGTGGTAGGTATCCGAGACCTCCACCGGTCCACTCTCCACGCTTCGAGACGATTACACAATGATGAAGTAGTGAAGTAGTGCGAGGTACAGGGTTCAGTAGCAACGCCGTCAACAGAGGTCCATGCGTGCGGCGCGTGTCGGTAAATCAGCCGGCCACACGCGCTCTGCCGCTCCTCACTGCATCTCGTACCGCGACCGGGGACTCCGTTCACGTACCTTTTGACGATTACACAATGATGAAGTAGTGAAGTAGTGCGAGGTACAGGGTTCAGTAGCAACGCCGTCAACGGAGGTCCATGCGTGCGGCGCGTGTCGGTAAATCAGCCGGCCACACGCGCTCTGCCGCTCCTGCACTGCATCTCGCACCGCGACCGGGGACTCCGTTCACGTACCTTTTGACGATTACACAATGATGAAGTAGTGAAGTAGTGCGAGGTACAGGGTTCAGTAGCAACGCCGTCAACAGAGGTCCATGCGTGCGGCGCGTGTCGGTAAATCAGCCGGCCACACGCGCTCTGCCGCTCCTGCACTGCATCTCGCACCGCGACCGGGGACTCCGTTCACGTACCTTTTGACGATTACACAATGATGAAGTAGTGAAGTAGTGCGAGGTACAGGGTTCAGTAGCAACGCCGTCAACGGAGGTCCATGCGTGCGGCGCGTGTCGGTAAATCAGCCGGCCACACGCGCTCTGCCGCTCCTGCACTGCATCTCGCACCGCGACTGGGGACTCCGTTCACGTACCTTTTGACGATTACACAATGATGAAGTAGTGAAGTAGTGCGAGGTACAGGGTTCAGTAGCAACGCCGTCAACAGAGGTCCATGCGTGCGGCGCGTGTCGGTAAGTCAGCCGGCCACACGCGCTCTGCCGCTCCTGCACTGCATCTCGCACCGCGACCGGGGACTCCGTTCACGTACCTTTTGACGATTACACAATGATGAAGTAGTGAAGTAGTGCGAGGTAAGGGTTCAGTAGCAACGCCGTCAACGGAGGTCCATGCGTGCGGCGCGTGTCGGTAAGTCAGCCGGCCACACGCGCTCTGCCGCTCCTGCACTGCATCTCGCACCGCGACCGGGGACTCCGTTCACGTACCTTTTGACGATTACACAATGATGAAGTAGTGAAGTAGTGCGAGGTACAGGGTTCAGTAGCAACGCCGTCAACGGAGGTCCATGCGTGCGGCGCGTGTCGGTAAATCAGCCGGCCACACGCGCTCTGCCGCTCCTGCACTGCATCTCGCACCGCGACCGGGGACTCCGTTCACGTACCTTTTGACGATTACACAATGATGAAGTAGTGAAGTAGTGCGAGGTACAGGGTTCAGTAGCAACGCCGTCAACGGAGGTCCATGCGTGCGGCGCGTGTCGGTAAATCAGCCGGCCACACGCGCTCTGCCGCTCCTCACTGCATCTCGTACCGCGACCGGGGACTCCGTTCACGTACCTTTTGACGATTACACAATGATGAAGTAGTGAAGTAGTGCGAGGTACAGGGTTCAGTAGCAACGCCGTCAACGGAGGTCCATGCGTGCGGCGCGTGTCGGTAAATCAGCCGGCCACACGCGCTCTGCCGCTCCTCACTGCATCTCGTACCGCGACCGGGGACTCCGTTCACGTACCTTTTGACGATTACACAATGATGAAGTAGTGAAGTAGTGCGAGGTACAGGGTTCAGTAGCAACGCCGTCAACGGAGGTCCATGCGTGCGGCGCGTGTCGGTAAATCAGCCGGCCACACGCGCTCTGCCGCTCCTCACTGCATCTCGTACCGCGACCGGGGACTCCGTTCACGTACCTTTTGACGATTACACAATGATGAAGTAGTGAAGTAGTGCGAGGTACAGGGTTCAGTAGCAACGCCGTCAACGGAGGTCCATGCGTGCGGCGCGTGTCGGTAAATCAGCCGGCCACACGCGCTCTGCCGCTCCTCACTGCATCTCGTACCGCGACCGGGGACTCCGTTCACGTACCTTTTGACGATTACACAATGATGAAGTAGTGAAGTAGTGCGAGGTACAGGGTTCAGTAGCAACGCCGTCAACAGAGGTCCATGCGTGCGGCGCGTGTCGGTAAATCAGCCGGCCACACGCGCTCTGCCGCTCCTGCACTGCATCTCGCACCGCGACCGGGGACTCCGTTCACGTACCTTTTGACGATTACACAATGATGAAGTAGTGAAGTAGTGCGAGGTACAGGGTTCAGTAGCAACGCCGTCAACGGAGGTCGATGCGTGCGGCGCGTGTCGGTAAGTCAGCCGGCCACACGCGCTCTGCCGCTCCTGCACTGCATCTCGCACCGCGACCGGGGACTCCGTTCACGTACCTTTTGACGATTCTACCTGGTTCTCCCTTAAGACCAATGTTAAAGTCCGTCCCTCCTCAACGGATTATTCGATATTGTTGATTTATGGCTCATTTTAAATAGCGAAATAATATCTAATGATTTCAGTGAGCAAAATTTCTAAATCACTGATAATAAAATTAAAAAATGTTCAATATTTACGAATCTGTTATGGATAAACGATATGTGATTTCGAAATTCTGCTGTCTGAAATCGCTAGGTTTTTTGTCTTTAAAATTGACCATAAATCAACGATTTCGGATAATGTGTAGAGGAGGAACGGGCTTTAAAAGTTAACATTGGCCTTATCGGAGAACCAGATATAGGCCGGTGACTGGAGCCCCTCTGAAATAAATTTTAAACAAAAAACTAGTTCAGTAAGTGAGCTTTTGGACAAAGATTTTCACCCTCATAAACCATAAACTTTGTTTATTAAGTTTTGAGGTGAAGGCCCTATAACGCTATAAGTTCCTTTTAGTGGTTCTAAAATGTCAAGTTTAGGTTTCCGCACTGTATATTTCAAAGCTCTTCCAGTGTTAGTCTTAGTGAGCATTTGGTTCAATCCTACATTCCTATGTTGTACTACAAATTTCAATAAGACAAAAGCCTTTAAGGTAAAGTATTAGTAAAGTAGTATTGATAAAATAACATATTACGCACTAAAACCACATATCCTTAGATTTAGCAAGGAATCCAATTACCACATTTAAACCCCTCCAGTAACGAAGATAAGAAATGGTGCTCCTCCCTCCTCGAATATTTGTTTACGATGTTTGTTTACGTTATGGAGGACAGTTAACGTTAATGTCTGGTTAATTAACTCAAGATTGCTAACTGACCTGTTCGAAGGTCTTCATGTGTGTGTCTTCCTGCCAACTCATCAACCAACGGCCAACGCTCATGCAAGAATGCACCGTTAAATTAAATTTATTATGCTACCTTCGTCGGTAATACATATTAGGTTTTTTTTCCGGAAAGGTCAAAGTTACATAGTAACAAGATCAGGCCTTTTAAAATGCTGTTGTCACTAAACACACACAAAAATTAAACAAATTGATCTTCTTGTGTTCATGAACATAACTAAATACATTCATAAAGGTTTTAGACATATTCACTAAACATCAGTGACAAATTTAAATAATGATATACAATTAGTTTTATATTCACTGGTGAAATGTTTAGGGGTAGCATTTACATAATAACCAAACAAAGTGAGGCCATTTACTTGGTTCAACATTAAACGGGAATTAACTTGAAGAGGAATACAAGTTTTAGAGTATTATATGAATATCAATTCCAAGATTGTAAAAGTTATGCTATTGAATTTATTTCTAGATATTTTATACTATTAATACATTTTGACCGAGTTCGCTTTATTTAACAGGAGGAAAAAGCAAATTAACTGTGGCACATTTACCATTGTTTGTTGTTTGTTGTATTCTGTAAATATCGATTAATTGTGTAGCCTATAAATCATACTGTTTCCGTAAAAATGTCTTTCAGAGCAGTGCCTTGTCTTTACTACATTCTATTTCGATGATCTCTTGAGACCATAACGTTATGGTCCACGGTCAACCGCTCCCCTCACCCTCTCGTGTGTTGTTCCTATGATGTTGCTGTCGAGCCTCTGGAGGTGAAGTATCCTCAGTCCGTATCAATCAGCGACATGAGACGGCGCTCCTAAGCACCGCACTGCGATGATTACGTCATTAGGCCGAGTATTTAGCCGGAGCCCTCGGCCATTCGGGCTGCCAGTCATTGTTCACCGTCTCGGCTCTGCGGATAAATGCGTCGGTCAAATTGTAGAAGGGGGGTTTGTTAATTGCCTGAATATGCCAGGAGAGTTGGAGGAAATCACAGCCATCGCTTAGTTCCGCATCAATTTGTTGTGTTCATGTAACTGAACTGGTAATCCTACTTCCTAATTATACTGTTGTATGCAGCATTGAGTGTGCTGCAGATTGTTAGCAAGTAGCCAACACTAGACTTAATAACTCTTCCGCATCACATGTATAGGCCTAGTGTTAATCTCAATGAAATTTTGTTTTGAATAATGTTCGTAATCAATATATTTTTTACAAATTAGCTAAATGATGCAAATTAACGAAGCGAACACCGAAAACCACACTTAAAGGCTCTGACAATAAAATTGGAGGAGAATAAGTTTAACGTTGTAAAGTAAGCTTACTAAAAATACTAAATAAATTAAAATTTCGTTTAAGTTGAACGGGTGGATAACGCGGCCTCTGGAAAAGTCCTTTGAGGTTTTTTAATGAAAAATGTGTTATTTTTCTATCGTTTTTTAATTATATTTGTTATTTCAAGCACAACTGCTATCCTGTGCTAGTGATTGTAGCCACAACTAACTGCAATACCTGTTCTGTAACAGTGCTTGTAGCCACAACTAACTGCAAGATCTATTCTGTAACAGTGTTGTTAGCCACAACTACCAATGCTGTTCTGTAACAGTGCTGGTAGCCACAACTACCAGTGCTGTTCTGTGTTACTATTGGTAGCCACAACTACCAGTGCTGTTCTGTGACAGTGCTGGTAGCCACAACTAACTGCAAGACCTGTTCTGTAACAGTGCTGGTAGCCACAACCGCTAGTGCTGTTCTGTGACAGTGATGGTAGCCACAACTACCAGTGCTGTTCTGTGACACTGCTGGTAGCCACAACTACCAGTGCTGTTCTGTAGCCAGGGCAAGGGTTACTGGAGCAGAGGCGAAGGATGCGGATCGTGACACGGAAGCCAGCGAGGGTGGTCTCGAGCCCCGGCCTGCTACACTTATTGATATATTGTCCTTACATTACCTCCGCCCCACATAACTATCCCAGGGTTCCCGGCCGTTGACCCTTCTCCACCATTATGGCAACATTTACATATTACACTGCCTTAATAACTTTGTGGCATTTAAATTTTTTCAGAGCCAGTTATTAACCTTCTTAATTAATTTGATGAGAAAATAGGTACTTCCACACATTTCCATTCCATGTTACTCAATACTGTAGCTAGTTATACTAATCCCCGCAGTCCATTCCATGTTTTTTCTTGATATAGGAAAACCTTTTATGAGCGAGCCCGAATTGTGTGTCATGTCAAATTAGTTTTAATGCTGATTTCCGACTACTGTGAGTTCCCACACTACTGTTTAATTTTAATAAGCCGGGACATAAACAGTATGATCAAGTGTAATGACCTGATGGATGTGGCTGTGGCTGTGGCTGTACTGGTCCGACCTGTCTGCTACCCGCACCTCCGGTGGCCACCTCACTCCAACTACCGGATAATTTGTTATGGACTCATATTTGTCGATTTATCCTATTAGGTGACGTGTTGGTCCTTCGACCTAGCAAAGCATAATGAACCGAAGAGATATCTAACCTTTTAACATACGAAAAACAAGTCATTGTCGGGGATCATGGAAAATGCGTGCTGCTCGTAAGCAGGCCATTGAATTTTTCAAGAGTTTTAAGAATTAATTTGAACATCTTGAATTTCATTTGCAAACACATTGACTAATTATTTATGTCTAATAAAGTGTTTACTACTCATAAAATGTGGTTTCTATGTTTTTTAGAGTCAGAAAAGGAAACGCACATTCAATAAAATGTCTAAAAGCCTGATTGCACATGTAACCACGGATAACCGAATAACGGTGTGTCAGTTTACCCACCTGGATCACATTACGGTACCGAGGACTCTGTAGAGTCGCATTCCGCAGCCCCGCGGGTGTGCCGTCGCTCAACACCAGTCGGACAAATATTGGGAAATACGAATCGGTTATTAGCATAAATTTTAATAATCTCCCGAGAAAAATATGGCTTTTGAAATGTTTCCCCGCGCAGCGCGGTGTGGCGTCAAGTGCCCTCGGGTGGCGGTAATTTTCTCTTCACTATTCCCGATTGTTCCATGTTTTCTCGCCGTTAATCTTAGTGATTTATGGCGCGATCAGCTATTTAACTTGACGGCTGAGGTGGATACTTACGGTTTTTGATGGAGGGAGTAATGAATATCGTGCGCTACTTTTCCTATTGGCGGAATGAAATCAGTTCTAGAAAACTGTTTTGAGAACGGGAAGAAAGGAGACTCACTAATTGTGTCACAGACGGTTTGTGTGTCAAGGTAATACTGGATCGGTAAATCTGGAAAATGCAGCGGAATGCATAAAGGAAGGGGGTTGGTTTAAATGCTACTAGTGCAGGAAACCCTTTTCTTGGTATCGTTTTAGGAATATGCCTTTAGGTCTGAAGATAAAAAAATGAATAGGTTAGTTTGGACATCACTTTCTATCTTTATTTAAGCAATGTGTGAAAATGATTTAATAATTATATTTGTGTACGAATCATAAGTTATATTTTATATATACTGTATTTCAGAAACAGTGTGCCGAATGAGTAAGCTTGTACAGTCCACAGCCACTAATGCTGCGCCCGTCCGCCCGGTGACCGCGCAGCATTGTGTGCTGGTGACCGGCGAGAGGCGGTGTGGGCCCGGCGGGCGGAGCTATGCAAATCAGACCCGCCCAATTAATATTTGAATACAATTATAGAACCTTTAATAGAGTTCTTTGTGCTGTTAAACTTCGGTCTTCTCTGTGGCAGCTTTATGGCATTGGCCTCTCTCTCAGGTTTGATGCTTATCTTAACTGAATGGTAAATTTGTACACTTCATTCCTCCCGACGTGTCTAGTCACCGTTACTTATGCCTTTCAGCCAGCGGATTGTTTCTCACTGCTTATTGAGGTAGCTGGTTACTTCAGTAGTTCATCGTTATGTGAAACTGAAGCGGGTATTAGACCGTAAGGTAATTTACCGCAGGATTGTGACCGGCCATGTGGTAAAAATATATACCCCCGTCGCAGCAAACCTGCATACTCAGCGAATTTCCAATGAATATATAACATAACACATTATAACACTTAACAGGATTCATAAGAAATGTATTCACAAACAAGCGATATTTAAAATATTAATTATTCTCCATAAGAATAACATTGGGGATGAGTACGCAGGTTTGCTGCAACAAGGCACACAAAATAATATGTTTTTATGCAAATATCAATATAACTCATCTTAGTGAAGTCACATACCAAGTTTCATCCATATACATTCATAAATAAGCGATATATAACATTTTAAGTATTTTCCATAAGAATAACATGGGGACCGAGTACCTAGGTTTGCTGCTACAGGAGCCATAGGCGAAAAATTGTTTTTTTGTGCAAACAACAATAAACCATAACCAGATCAAGCCATATACCAAATTTCGCCAGTTTATGTTCATAAATAAGCGAGATATACAATTTTCCTTTTTCTCCATAAGAATAACATTAGACAACGTACTGTGTTTAGCACTTTCAATATCTCGGTAACCAATTGACGTAGAGCAATGATCAAAATACCAAATTGTTTGTTTTTTTTAAGCTGAATTCAATGGTATAAATTAAAATTTGATTTAAATTTAAATTAAATGTGAAAACCCCAAAAACCTCATTTTTGGGGTACAAAACCCCCCCAAAACCCCCCTTCGGATGGTGCGATTCATCTGGTTTTCGAACTCGTTCAAATAAATGGTACTTTGCACATTTGTACCAAATTTCATTAAGATCGGACCTTTTTTACGAGAGTTATCGTGCTTACGGACACATATATATATATATATATATAAATGTATATATATATATATATATATATAAATACATATATACAAATTTGAACGAATGGTGTTTTTGGCATCTGGGGACCTCAAAATGAAAAGTTATCATGGTCTCGGGCTTAAGTCTTACCATGAGACCTACGGTAATAGCTTCTTCCCTATAGGGGAAATTCGCTAATAAAATGCGCCTGCTTTAATGTACTGCTTAGAACACATCCTCTAAATTTTTCTTTGGTATAGCCAAATCTTATTCGGGATTCAAAAAATAAAATAAAAATTAACAGTGTTGATAAAGTCATAACGACTTACTACTTCGTCTCTACAAAGAACTTTTGAAAATCTTTGATCTTCGATTAAAACATTAATCGAATTGTTTGATCGTAACGTAAACCAAGCTTAATCTTGTACCTCCAATCAGAGGAGTAGCTCGAGCACTGTGCCTTGGAGGTACTGGGAACAGTGACGAGGCTCTCGTCACAAGCACCAGAGAGGAGAGAGGAGCCAAGCATGCATATTCAACACCCCGGATTCCGCATGAGTGTGCACGACAGTGAAGAGCTTGTATCTCAAGGCCTCGGCCCCGCAGTGGTGTTTGTAGTAGACTTGCACACTTACTGAACCGTTATACAGAGACTGGCTGATTGTCTGGAAGGAGTCTTTTGCGTTCCAGCAAGACATGGATGCGCCCTAAATAATGACTTCGTCATTTTAAGGCTCTCACTTATTTCCAGTGTGTGAAGTTAAACACTGCCTTTCAGTGATATTTCGTTCTTTACTTCGTTCAGGTACAAATAACTTCGTTTTACAATGCCCGAGGATAAAATATAAATTCAATTTGAATACATTATTTTATTGAAAATAAAATGTGTATTTTCAGTTGCAATATATTCTACATTTTAGATCATACTCTGATACCATGTGAAAAGGTTTATGGGGAATATATAAAAGTGCACCAAGAATACAAAGGATGCCATAGAAACCGAAACAAGATTACAACTAGTATAATATTGATCAATCTCCTTTGCAAGCAGGACTATAGTAGCAAGACATATTGTTTAACACTGCGGTTCCGTCGATAACCAAACATTTAACTAATTTGAGAACAATAGTTTATAGGGTAGGAAGGCACAAGACGCACTATATGAATTCGTATATACACGTCTGTGATAAACTGTACTTCCGCGCGTTCACACGTTTTTATATGCAGCTTCTGAATGAAATCTTATACAATATTCATTTGGAAACTTTCATTATTGATCCACCTTTAGATTAAGATCAGATAGCAGTAGATGCAAAGACCGTAAAAACGTTTACCACACAACAAACAGTGTCCTTTCACCCTGTCAATTATAACAGCGGGTTTCCATACAAGAGCTATGCAGGACGGGGACAGGTGGCGCTGTCCACCGGCATAACATGGGAGCGATCATTAGTGGATAATCATCAGCGACCAAAGTTGGAGGATATCTTGCAATACATATCTCTCTCGCTGTGCCTCACCGCTTGGCCAATTTTCTTAGAAAGTAGATGTCACCGTTTTTACGGCTCCAGTCACCTTTATTCGAGGAAAGATTACCAGGTATCCAGAGACCTCTACTGCATACTTTAGCCCTGCTTTTACAGTTTAGGGAAGTTGCGCATTTAAAATTATCTGCCATTGGTTCAACTGAGAGATTTGATCAAGATTGACGACAGTTAAGCATGAAACTCACACCGAATCAAATTATCAAGGTATGTGCCTGAAGTTAAAAACAATAATAAAAAATGCAGATACCTTAAATGTCTTCAGCGAAGTTTTACAATATTTTAATATACAGATCTACAGCAATATACACATTACATAAGCGACACATTACACCTATTCCTGGGATAAAATTTCGTTCTCTACCACACAAGAACAATCACAAGATAGTAAATCTACAGAGGCACAAACAACTGCGTTTATATTGTTTATACAATGCGATTGCATCGACAACGCACTTAGTTTCGGATCTATATTTATATAAGTTCGGAAGAAACTACAGCTCTAATGTTTGTTGTGACAAAACGACTGTTGAAGTCATGTATAGGTTTCAAAAATGCATATTCAAAATAGGTCTAAAACTCCCGATACGGTTCAATCCTCGTGTGTTTGTCAGTACACTACCACGCAATTTTAATTTAATGCTTAGACCTCCTTAAGCAATTGACGATGGGTGATTCAAGAAACGGATAGCACTCTCGTGTAGACCCGCGACAACACAGCCGCTTGCGATCGTGTCCTCCGCCTCGGTCTCGACCACAGCCTCCGTCCCCTGCCTCCGCCACATTAGGATGCTAGACCAGCGGCGGAGGTTTTTGCCTTGTG
The DNA here is from genome assembly GCA_963675035.1 of Allygus modestus. NCBI lineage: Eukaryota > Metazoa > Arthropoda > Insecta > Hemiptera > Cicadellidae > Allygus > Allygus modestus. The sequence continues at coordinate 257,244,302 of OY776111.1, read as the reverse complement.
GCCGCAACGTCGTCGCCGCGCCGGCCGTTCCTCCCAACTACAACTACCAATTGCTCGACTATTTCTCTCTTCTACTATACTTAGGATCGATTATCGGTTGTTTTTATGCTCTCTGCGCTACATGCAGGCCGCGTAAATTTGTTGCACGCCTCGGACTTCGAATGAGCTGGTCATTACTGGAATATGTATCCATGATGCATGAGGGATTGCAGTTCTTATTAGGACGAAGTATTTAGTAGAGTCGTCTAAGAAGACAAATGCTCAGAAACTAACTTTATTGAGGATGTGGAAGTCACGTTCTTGGAGATTTCTCAATGAGATTCTTCTTAATAACAATCTAGGTTAAGACAGTGTCAGACGCGCTTTCATGTTGGACACGCGCCCACGGTCACAAGTGATTTGAGGTCATAAGATATTTTAAGGAAGCAAACTATGAGAAGAAAATATTTTTAAATAGTTTCTTCCTATTTGAAATATTTCATATCGTTGGAAAGTCGATTCCAATTTCAAGGAATAACTATTACGTAAGTGTAATTTGCTGCAACATATTCGATTGAAGAAATCATTAAATGTGGTGGTAAAACAGCCCAGATGTCAAGCACGGAACGGGAGTGACCTGTATTACTAGTTGTTGTAGAAGAGGATTAACCTTGAGTTTAAAAGCAGTTTGGGTCGGACTCGGTTTAAAGAGTCGCTGGACTCGAGTACTGTATTCAAATGACGGGGAGAGAGCCCGGCCCCCACCTGTCCCTACATGGAAGGTTGCTCCGATGGCGAAACCGGGTTTATTTGTTATGACCGCTGAATATGTCTCTCCTTCGCCGTATTGGCTCTCCACCAATCACGATGTTTTGTCGTCACTTAAATTCTCACTAACTACGAACTCACCTTCTTTTCTAGTCATAAGAAGTTGCCCTTGGGGGAAGGACGCCCTGCATTGTTCGGGAATTTACTACCGTCGTTTTTCTGTCTATGTTTGCAAAACAGTGAGTGTTTAGAATGAGTATTGTGAAAGTTTATATTATCACCTATCACCTCGATATATGGTGTTGGTGAAAAGTGTCCATAACGTTAAAGTTGTATATTCATATAACTCATGAAGTCAAATAATTAGAAGTTATCATGCGAGATAAAAATTATATTGTGCCTCCAGCATCTAGTTAAAATTACAATGTTATAAACATTTTTTAATTATTGAATTTTTGTTCTTGTAAAACACAATTTTTAACTTCTTAACCAAAAGATTGCTAAGAATTTGAATTTCCATATGCTTGTTCAAATTTACATACTGTCAATTGTACTGTCAATGAGTATTGAAGTACTGGTTATGTTAAATTAACTTTATTAAAAACCTTCAAAAGAGGTGTGCTCGTCATCAGTTTTATCATTTATTACTGTATCAAGTTGTTAAGTGCGTCCCCTGTATGTTGCAGACCTGATGTCGACGGCTTCCACATTCTCGGACCCCGGAGTCACCGCCTACTCGCAGCTGCTGTTCGACGTGGGGAGGGACCAGGTCATCGTCGGTGCCAAGTAATAATCAATCATTACTAACTTTTACTGATTATTATTATTATTTGTGTTGCTCTTGGTCAACAAAACTGATTAACTCTACATCATCCCCGCATTTCCATAGCCTCAGGTACCTTTAGTTGATAGGTCATCATAATAGATTCTGTATTGTGGGTGTATTTATTAGATATAGAAATCAGTTGATAACCCAGAGGTAATTAGTGTTGAACTCTTATTACATTCTTACTAATTTGTATACCTCAGAGGGTATTCTAGGTTCCAGCTTCATTTAAGATTTTAATTTCAACGAATTTCAAGCATAATTTTGACTGCTGAAAGGAAGACAACCATGTTACTCTATATTTTATAATCGACATGACGATACCACCTGCCAGCGGGATCATGACTCTGTAAATCCTAATATAACTTGCGCTCATATCTCAAGACTATTTTTCATACTCACTCAACAAGACGACCACCTCACAAGAACATCGCGGAAGAATATTTCACACGCGCTTTTGATGCGGCATGCAGATCTCGGTGTGACAAACCATTAATAAATGCCAAGACAGCGCGGACCGGGCCAAGCGCCCAGGGTCGCGCATTGGTGATTTATAGTGAGCCCAATCTGAATAGCGCTGTTTGGAAACATGACAAGCGCGCCAACAAACTATTCAGCCAACGTGCTCTACAGCTAAACAAAGCTCCGCTGACCATTACCAACTGGCCGTTCTCTTTGATTATTTCTCCTCCATTCAAACCGCAGTGTGGCTGTGCATTCTGCGCAAGTATATTTTGTCCCTCTCTTTACAACAATGACACATAAATAAATTTAAAAAAAAACTATGAATGATATTGCCTATTTAGGTTTAAATTTCTCGGCACTATGTTTCCCCAAGGTTAAAAGTATTTTTGTAAATAAAAATATGTTATAAATTACAAATAATCAACAGCATTAGTGAAACACAATTAAAGACTAAGGCATAGTTCTTAGGTTGAAGTTAGGTCGGTTTGAAGTTTTTAATTGAAGATGGGCTTAAGGGAAATGCAATTATTCTCACTTTGTACGATTTACAGACAAAATTGCAAAATTGATAGCCTCAGTAGAAAATAATTTCTTGAAGTAAAGATAAGTCAATAACTTTACTGTTTTAACGTGTTTAATAATGTTTATATGTAATTATATTGAAACGTGCTTCATGCAATGATTAGATGTAAAGTTAGTCAAGTAATTTATTGTAACTAAGGTTTTTACATATTTATTGTCCTCCCGTTTTCATTTGGGCATTCATCTTATTCCTATTCCCCCTTGTCTTTGCTCAGGCCTGTACAACAGCTGTCGCGATGTCCCCGATGATTGCATTGTAATTACGTCGTGCAGTCACCCTCCTATTAGCAGTCGCGTCAACACACACTCCATTTAATGCTTGTATCCGTTTCCGGTGACCAACAATGCGGAACGTGCTCCAGGTGTGAGCCGGAGCAGATCCTGATCGTGTCGTGGCTTTGTACCACTTCATTACCGGTTTACGTTTTAGCAATAACAGAGTATTGTGATTTTTGTATTGTAAAACTTACTACAAATATTTTAACGAGTTTGAAGATTTCCTCTTTCTTTAAGTAGAAGTTGTTCACGTACTTCCGACCAGTTCACTCCGCGAAGAAGGCAAAGCAGTTCCTGCTGAGTTTGTATGGATGACGGGCACGTCGCCGCGGTGACAGGTCTTCAGAGAAATCACCAGATGACCATGTGTGGAACATCCGCCAGATAAACCTACATCTAGCTCTCTCCCGGTGCCGCCACTGCCGCTGCCACTCCTTCAACACCATATCGACTGCATTGTCTCCGTCGGCAGCATATGCGGTATCTTCTGCGGAATCAATGAAACTGTTGGTTTCCCACACTCCGTTAGCAGACTGCAATCGCCTTAGAATGACCATTAATTACAACCACAAAAGGATAAAGTCATTAAAGGGGTTAGAAATGCCGGAGGACTTGAACTGGGCTGGTCATTCGACGTTCCTCAATCGTGTTAGATAAAGGTTTATCTGATTAAGGTGTACAACAACTCTGGGTGCCGTTGTGTGTCTCCTATCATTGAATATACTAAAACAGTATTTTAATTTTACAAATAAATCTTTCAGCAAAGTTACAAAACTATTTATATTTGTGCTGTTTAAAAGTAAATAACTATATTTTTAAATACTGGGATTTTAAAGTTTATATTCTGTTTGTTGTTTATATTCTGTATATGAGATATAAGTAAACGGTTTTTAAAATCAGTTGAGGAGCTCAGTAAGACTACCTAAAAGGTAGAGAACAGACGTGAAATCTCCTGGAATTGAAAGCCCTTTCTTAATTACTATTTCAGCCTCAAAATAAGGATTTGTTAACCGTATTCTAAAAACTTCCGATATTGACCAAATCATCTAATTCAAAATTGCTATAATGCAGAAAATTATTTGGTGGGATGTACTCGTATTTTGATTAATATTTTAGGAGGTGATTTTAAAAAAACAATTCAACAAGTCTTAACATCTTCAACAACAATATAAGCCAAAGGTTGTTTCGCCCTCCCTGTGAAGCCTGTGTGTACCGTACTATTGTGTTACTAACTGATGCTAGAGTAGCTATTGTAGAGGGTGAACCAGAGGCGGAAGTAGGTGTCCGATGTCACACCCCTTGCCGCGGGACGGTTGTGCGTGCAGCTGGCCTCAGGCCTCAGGCCTCGGCTCACGGTTAGCTCACTCCATTAGCCAGCGGCCGCGACCTCGCCACATGATACTGCTTATAGCGGACCGGCCTGTAGCACCGTTGCCTCGGTAACACCGACACGTGAACCGGGTCATGTGTTGTCGCTGGTATGTTTTGCATAAGCAAACTCAGGGTGTTTTAGAAACAAAATAGCCAATAAATGACCAATAGTGGAGTCTACTCATTTGTAGCTGACTTTATACATGTGGAATCGTTAAATTTATCACAAGCTTTGAAACCTCAAGCTGGAAACTCAGTTCATTCAGGTTGAACACTTGTCTAACTTGATATAGCATGCCTGATGTTATTTGAAAGAAACATTTTTATTTTATTGCGAATTTATATTTTATTAGTGCAGCAAGATAATGAGGCTATAATTCAAACATTAAATATTTATGTAAAGAAAGGCTAACTAATGCTTTGAAACTAGCCTTTGAATCAATAGATAGCGTTAGTGTGTAGTTATAAGTTAATACGACCCTTCAATCTTTGAGAAAGAATATAGAGTGGAGGGCTGATAGGCGAGACGTGCGGGTCCATTGTGACGCTGGATGGTAATGTATCCAGTAACAATGTATAACGACCGCGACTGTTCCGTCGCATTCGCACTCGCACATCGCGCAGCTTACCGTCATCATCCGTCCCGGGTAATTGCAGTGCCCCGAACCTGTTTCTTGGACCACCCAATTTCGGTCTCGTGATTAATTTTGAACAATTAGTGCCATTGTTCCTTGGAAGTTGTCTGAAGTCTTTCTGAATTTCTGCCTATGAGAATTTTGATTGCATTCGTTTTAAACGAGTTTTATTGGTCATTAGTTAGATTCACAAAGCCAAGAGGTTTCTCGATAATATTTCACTTCAATGCAGTATATCAATAATATGTAGATGCACTTGAGGGAAGCGATCATTATGCTTCATAATACAGATTATTAGTGTCGTTCCCTTTGTAGATTATTCAACTACGAATGACTTCAAACAGATAGTATTGAAAATACATTAATATTGGTGTAAAGAAATTACACGTTCATCAAATCGCCGCGCCGGTTGCGTTAGACGCCAAACGGTGATAAAAACAGATAACCTTCTATCTTTATTGCTGTTTAACACTTATGAAACGTTCTTGTGTTTATCTAGAAGGGCTAATCTGTGTGAGGAAAGATCACGTAGCACTACGAAACCCTCACCTGGGACCGCCTGGGACACTTGACTTGTAGATTGTATATTGTAGTTTTGGAAATCCCATACTATTTATGTTCAAACTGTTTTTTTTCTTCCATGTATCTTTAATTCCTTAACTTCTTGGAATTGTTTGAAAATATTATTTGTGTCTATATACGTGCCTATATACGTTTTAAAGCATATTTTTAAAGAACTACTTAGTAATTTGAGATTGCGATACCTGTTAAGTGTCATAAATTTTGTCAAATTCTATATACAGTATAACTCCCGACTAATTCATACTTTTTACAAATTTAGAAGTTGGGCCCCCTTAACATACGTAATATTAATCCAACATGAATATCGGCACGAATACCCTAAAAGAAAATATTAATTATTTTTCAATGAAGCATTTTTATTTAAAAAGGTTTAACATAGGCTATTACTGTATTTAAATAATAGTTTTTAAATAATTATGGATGTAATTTTGCAGTTTCCGCTTATTCTCTAAAAATTACTACCTTTAATAGCAATAGTTGACGAACAGTGTGTGACCACGATTAGTTTATACTAAGCAAGATGTAATATGTTGAGCCGTTGAGCTTCGTCTGGCAACAGCCTTTCCCCAGCAGCGCGGCGCGGCGTAGGCCGAATGTGTTACAGAAAGCTGTTGCTGTGTTGCTGTGAGCTGCGAGTACCTGCCCACGTGGATAACACAATACTGCAATACTGTCACAATCGACTGATCGCTTGTTGTTTACATCAGCCCACCTGAGCAAAGATACTTGCCCTTGGTCGAATAATGTAGCTACACTTCCTTCACGTTTAAATAATATTTCTGTAAACCTCTCACTACTCAGTAATCTTCTATTGCGCTGGGTGCGCTACTTTCATTTAAATCCTGCAGTGTGTTTATCTGAATGAATCCACAGAAGAAGACGCTTTAACTTCTTTAGCGTTAAACATATAGAACAAATTTTTAATATATTCGAGGTTACTTGCCCGACGAAAATTGCCTTATATAAACATTTATAATACGTATTGCCATATACTTATATCTAATGTTGCATTGGCTAGTTTTCTCGCCAAAACTTTTGGAACATTTAGTTCCAAGACCAATAAACCCCTGTTGGGGTTACGGTAGTAGTTTATTAACTGGATTTTGCTTTTACAATTGGCAACGCTTTTAATTGAATTAAAAAAAATACATTTAACAATTAAAAAGACACTACAGGATTCGGAATCGGATACCCTTGGTTTGGCTGTTGTTGGTCCTTCTAGCTCATGTTTATCCTCTTTCCATACCTTTCTTTATCGCCTTCAATACAAACGTCTTGCATTGATTAATAGTTTGATCAATCGACTTACATTGTTCTACACGCTAGTTTTTCTGGTCGCGGACGTATTCTCGCTCTCTGGAGCAAGGCGGCTATGACCTCGCCAGTTGGAAGTTCCTGTCCCGGAATGCCGGACAAGTGACCGTTTCCTTATAAGCGACTGGACCGGGCACGCTAGGATTCGCGGAAACCTGAACTAGCATTGTGGTTGCGGCGGCAGCGACTGGCGGGCTGCAGGAGACGCAGCAGCTGCTGTCAGTCACCTCTGATCAACGGCTGCCCGCTTTTTGTTTATGGCTTTCCTCTTTTTACTCTTTCTCCTTTTTTGTACTCGATTCATACCGGATTTGTTCGGTTTTGCGACATAATTACAACTGTACAACTTAAGATTCAACCGCACGTGGTAATTGTCTATTGGGAGAAAAAGAAGCCAATCTTCACTAGCAGGCTTGAAGCTCGTTGTACTTGTTCGCGTCTTTCAAGGAGACTAGTCATGATAAAGTAGCACTGTAGTGGTCAGATTCTCTTATTATGTACCACATCCTCCACAACATATCAACAATATAAAATATATATTATATATTTACTTCGCTATGTGTTTAGGTATAAAACTGTAATTTGTGTTTTGTGTAATCATGTGTATAAGGCACATTTTTAACTTGTGAGACTTTTTAACGACATTTAAGTCCTTATATGTTTTTTATTTGTGTTACCTTTTGTCAGTCCTTTGTAACTCAGAAAATTTTGATAACTGTGCCTTCTTTATCTCAGTCGCAGCCCGGACGAGGCAAAGATTTGACTGCGACGCAACGCGGGACGACCAGATGACTAGATGTGGTCCAAGCAGCGCGGCGGCGACCACATGTCGCAGGTGGCAGTGCATGTTATTGTCGGTCAGCACATGTTATGTGTCTAGGGCGAAACCCGACACATTTCACCGAACAACTGCAGATAGCTGATATCAGGCTCGGAACTGACCGTCCTGCCTCCGTGTCCCGGCACGTGCCATGTGCTGCACAGGTGTGTCTTGCTATCACGCAACCCAGATTATATATACATCTTCATAGTGCACTTCCGTGAACGTTGTCAACGTCAAACTCTGCCCTTCTCCAACAGCTGAGAGCTAGCTGATATAGTATCAGGATTGGCACTGGCCGTACTGCCCCAGCACGTGCCATGTGCTGCACAGGTGTGTCTGTCTGATCTGCTATCAGCAACCCAAATTGTATATACATCTGCATAGTGCACTTCCGTGAACGTTGTCAACGTCAAACTCTGCCCTTCTCCAACAGCTGAGAGCTAGCTGATATAGTATCAGGATTGGCACTGGCCGTACTGCCCCAGCACGTGCCATGTGCTGCACAGGTGTGTCTGTCTGATCTGCTATCAGCAACCCAAATTGTATATACATCTGCATAGTGCACTTCCGTGAACGTTGTCAACGTCAAACTCTGCCCTTCTCCAACAGCTGAGAGCTAGCTGATATAGTATCAGGATTGGCACTGGCCGTACTGCCCCGGCACGTGCCATGTGCTGCACTGGTGTGTCTGTCTGATCTGCTATCAGCAACCCAGATTGTATATACATTTCCATAGTTCACTTCCGTATTCCGTTGCTGTTTTCAACTCTGTACACAAACACTAAGAATGTCAGGTCTTATGGGAACAATTCAGTCAAAAGTTTCACTAATTTGATTCGTTGTAGTTCTGCACCATGGGCCACGGAGTTGACAAACCACTTTATTTCTGTCTGATCCGCACCAAAATAGATCACATACATTTTCGTAGATCATTCATCTTCTTTGGAAGTTACCAACGTTGAGGTACATGTGATTGATGAAACTTACCAAGAGTTGTCTTGTCACAGGATCCAAGAACGCAGCCATAACCATGACTTAATTGAATCTTTTGCGATGTAGGTATTCGGCATCTTTAAAACTAAAATCGTTTTCGGTACAAATAATCAGTACCGGCTCTAGGGCAGTGCGAGCCGTGCTCCAGCACGGCGCGGCACTTTTTTCTGGGGGGGGGGGCGCTAGGCGCTCATTACGAGTCGCGGGGTGCGGGTGAGGGGCGTAATCCGTATAGTTGTAAAATAAATAAATTGTAAATATAATATTAACCCGGCTGATTTTGTTAATTATTTGTATATTAGTATTTTAAGTTGTTGAAAGGCATTATTGGGAAGAAAGTTGTGTGTATTCACCATGTTGCACCTTCATTATACTTAAACGTCAAATCTACATATCAGATAACATATCCTCTGCTCCCCTCGATTCCAAATTGAGAAATTTGTTTGACCTATATCGATTTGTGACAACTTCAGGGCATTCTGATTGGTACCGTATTGAGTGTGTGCTAGGTAAAACTTGCAAAACTTTGAAAGAAAATTACAATGTTAAGATATCAAGTTACATGGTGCAACTAATTGTTTTAATCCGCTCTCTTCGATTATTTTAAAGTACTTCCTAGATGAGGAAAAATATGGTTTGGGGATTGGAGAGTATTGAAGCGGGATTTAATTTTTAATTGAAGTTATAATGATTCGAGTTTAATATTGCTATGATATGTAATGAGGGGGGAAATATGATGCGCCCCATCAGATTTTGGCGCCCCTTTCGATCGTTACTTGTAAGTTTACGGTTTTGTGAACGAAAAAACATTCTTTTGACCAGACAAAATTATTTAGTATTTTTGGTCCAGGGACTCTTTTTTCGTATTAAACTATGTCTATACATGCGAGGGGAGAAAGTAAAACATAGATAATATGATAAAAGGGATAAAGTGTAATAATATGATTCATATTATCGTCTGCAATCCACTTCCGCATTATCACACGTAAACAAAAATGAAACATTTTGAGTATGATCACAGACTATGGTTTATTATTATCATCTGTAATCCGCTTCCTGAATCCAAACCAAAATGAAACATCTTATTCCGATTTCCTCATTGACTCATTTATCCGTCAGCTGACCGGAACTGTGACAATCTCTCCTGGTCACCGGCTCTGGAAAAATCAGTGCAGCCGTGAGAAAATACAGTTTTAAGATAGGGAAAAAGAGCATTGCAGATGTCCGCAGGATCCCTGTTTGCGGCTAAGATAATAATATCAACATCCTATAAACGGAATTTGACAGAAAAAAGTTAATTCTACTCTCGCTCTTTTTTGAATTTCAAAATAATGTTTCTGACTTAAGTTGTTATAGTTTGGAAAAAGTAATTTTTGTACATCTAAAAGGGCTTTTAAATGCAACATAATGAAACAAATTTAAAAATTACGAAAAAAGACACATTTTTTGATAGTATTTTCCTCTTTAATATTATACTTTAACTGTAATTTAAGGTTTATGTAGCAGCTGTAAAACGGGATCCTGCAAACAATTTCCTAGCGCTGTGCGGAAGGGGTGGACCAGAGCCTTAATTAATATTGTTGGTTTCTCGCGCGTATTTTATACAAACTTAATTGGTATTGGTTAGTTGGTATTGTGCCATAAGTCAGTAAAAAATTATCTTATTTTTTTAAATAAGTTATTCTAAAACCATTTCTTTTGTTAGTTTTGTATTACAACTATGTATGGCGTGGAATTAATTTTGCGTGAAAGATTAAAGAGATATAACTTATCTGAAGTTATGATTACATTCATAAATATCAGAGCTTCTGAATCATGAAGTTGTATACCTGCACCGCGGGACATAGGCGTTGGGCTCGAGAGTGTGCGTGCGAGAGTAAAGGGTCCTCCAGCCAAGACCTATGCCTATATAGATTGGGGATTTTGAGACGTTGCTCAGTCTTATCTCAGAGATATGGGGGGGAGGTTTTGGTTGATGGGGAGGGGGGCGGGGGCGGCAAGTTTGGTCTTTGCACGGGCGCTGAAAAACTGACGGGCCGCCCCTGCAAGTAATTAACAAAGCCGTCTAATTTTATCTTGTAATATAACTTATAGGTAATTCAACTCGGTTAGCAACTTTAAATACACTTTATTACCTTAATGTCATTTGAATAAGCTGTAATTTTGAAATGATGTTGGGCCCTTTAACGTTTATACCCCGTATATTTGAATTCATTTAATAAGCAAATTAGAAGGCCTGCATTTAAAACTAATTGTTACCTATCTTCTGACAATAATTAAACTTAACCTAACATTGGATAAACTATTTTATGTGGTTAGATAAAAATAACATGTGACCGTTAAAGTTGCTTCCTTATACTATCCAATAATGCCTTTATTTTATTGTGACTTCTGAATCATACAGTTTAAAAGTGTGTAGAACATTACATTCAGATGCTTTATTTCAAAATTTACATCTTTTCACCAATGTGAATTGCCTCCAGACAAATCCAATTACTCTAGTTAGTATTTACTTCAAGTAAAATACTAACTTTAGAAACGCAACTCTAAATACTTTAGAACGCAACCCTAATAGAATAAAATCCATTATTATAAAAATATTTACCTTGTTACAGTGAGCGAGCAAATGGAGTTGAAGTTGTAGCAGAAGCAGCAACGTCACTGAAGCTCGAGTATTCCGTCGTTATAAACATTCATTGACTCCAATCACGGCATCGCGCCCACTCCACCGGCCTTAACAAGAGACAAATTGGGGTAAATTACCAAGTGTACTTTAATAAACGGAAACTAGCCGGCCATTCGCCAAATCACATAAATTAAGGGCCAAATTACGGAGGCTAGTCGGTAAGTAGGCCGGCGAGGCTGGGCCACGGGCGAAGCTTTGACTTGCCGAAACGAGTTGTGCATAAAAATCAACCGCATGGCCCGCAGGATGTAGAATAGCCAGTAGCGCTGCGGGGCCGTTGCGGTGTCCGCGGGAACTACCGGGCCCTCCATCATCCCCAGATCTTCATCTCAATCCTCCCACCTCACCCGAGAGTAACCGTATAAATTGGGACCCGCGTGGGACTCAGGTACCTACATAATTTAGAAGAATCTGTTGATAAAAGGGCCAGAAGGGTAAGTAACGACGGCCCGCCATCTTTAATCTCTGCTCTTCGGCGGCGGGTAAGTTGTAAAATCTCGCTGCAGTAGTCGTGGGCTGAGCACCTTGTGTTTACGTAATCGATTTCGGTTTAACTCTGCGGGAATTAGGCTTGGGTGGCTGATGAAACTTGTTTAAATACGGGGTTTATGTATAATAAACATTCTAATGCGCTTTTAGTGTGCAAACTTGACATGCTGATGATTTTCCTTTTTGGGATCTCCGAGAAAAGTTCTGGTGTTGGCTCGTTGGCTGATACTTGACCAGGCTGCGAACCTGTGGAACCAATCAATGTACCTGAAACTCTAAACACTTCATGGTCACTGTACACTTAAGACTATCTCACAGTTTGTAAAAAAATCACTTGAAAATAAGATTTAACATTTCGTACACACTATGTTTAAACCACTAATGGAGCACGCCAATACTGTACTACTATACAGTATTGCTCTCAGTGTTGTGCAGTCGTTCCCCGCTGCATAGTGTGTATTAAGAAATCTAACCGCTCGTACAGTGTTTAATCGTCACAAACCCTAGTTGCTTGCTCAATTAGTTGTACAGGCGTGGCGGTTCTCGCCTCGGTCCGGTGAAGACGCTACGCCAGAGCGGCGAGCGGCGAGCGGCGAGTGCTGCTAGAGCGGAACGTGTCGGCGGCCGCGCTACTAGGCGCTACCCGCTACCGATCGCTATCGCCTTGTCAATTAAATGCTTCCACATTTCGCCTGTTTGCTGATACCGCGTTGTTGAACATGTTTTGACGTGCACCGGGCTTATCGTGTTCCACGGGAATGCTGTTAATGATGGTAACGATACTCTGGCTATTCCGCAGAAGATAGGAGTAGCCGTTGGTCGGTAAATATCTCTGTACACTTGTGACTGTATTAATACGCGTTTATTTCATCATTTATATACATTAATACTACCGTTTAGGAATTATAATAAACTATCTGGCCCGACAGACGTGTCCTGTTCCAATGTAATTGAATTTGTTTTATGTCAAATACTAGTTCATTTTCAAGATGAGCTCGTTCGCTTCACTTACTCACCTCCCGGATGAGCTCGTTCGCTAGGCTCACTCGCCTATTTTTATATAGTGCTAACTTGGCATCGAAAAAATTCTAAAAATGTTGCCATTCAAGTAGATTTGTTTTTTCCATAATAAACATAATGTTTATGCCTTTCAAGTATGTTTATATATAATCCTTGTTAACAGCTGTTTGGTGTAACTAACTGAACTTTGATCAAATCGATGGGAACTTTGAAGGCCAGTGGGACAGAGCCCTTAGGTCGGATTAAATATTTTCTTTTATAAAAACCTTGTACTAACATTAATGAACAAAACAAAAATAATAATTATTCAATTTGGTGCACTCATTCTTAATATGTGTCAGTGAATGCGATAACTTGAGTAAAATACCCCGTCGCAGCAAACCTGCATACTCAGCGATTTTCCAATGAATATATAACATAACACATTAAAGCACTTAATAGGATTCATAAGAAATATATTCACAAACAAGCGATATTTAAAATATTAATTTTTCTCCATAAGAATAACATTGGGGATGAATACGCAGGTTTGCTGCAACAATTAATACAAAATAATGGGATTCTATGCAAATATCAATATAACTCATCTAAGTAAAGTCACATACCAAGTTTCATTCATATACATTTATAAATAAGCGATATATAACATTTTAATTATCTTCCATAAGAATAACATGAGGACCGAGTACCTAGTTTGTTGCTACGGGAACCATACGTGAAACATTTTGTTTGTGCAAACAACAAACCACAAACAGATGAAGCCATATACCAAGTTTCGTCAGTTTATATTCATAAGTAAGCGAGATATATAATTTGTATTTTTTTCATTAAGAATAGCATTAGACAAAGCACTGTGTTTAGCACTTGCAATATCTCAGTAACCAATTGACGTAGAGCAATGATCAAAATACCAAATTGTTTGTTTCTTTAAGCTGAATTCAATGGTATTGATTAAAATTTGATTTAAATAAAAATTACATGTTAAAACCCCAAAAAAACGTTTTTGGAGTAAACCCCCCCCCAAAATCCCCCCTTTGGATGGTGCGATTCGTCTGGTTTTCGAACTTGTTCAAATAAATGGTACTTTTCATATTTGTACAAAATTGCATTAATATCGGACATTTTACAAGAGTTATCGTGCTAACGGATACATATATACAGCCGGTCTTAAAATAGTGCCGTTTCACTGCCTCACCCTGTATAACATATATTACGGATAAATATATATATATAATTTATTCATATATATATATATATATATATTAAAAAATATATAACAATTTGAACGAATGGTGTTTTTGGCATCTGGGGACCACAAAACAAAAAATGATCGTACAAAATTTCATTAATATTGGAAATTTTTTTCGAGAGTTATCGTGATTACGGACACATATATATAACATATATTACGGATAAATATATATATATTTATATATATTTATTCATATATATATATATATATATAAATATATAACGATTTGAACGAATTGTGTTTTTGGTATCGGGGGACCTCAAAACAAAAAATGATCGTGGTCTCGGGCCTAAGTCTTACCATGAGACCTACGGTAATAGCTTCTTCCCTATAGGTTAAATTCGCTAAAACGTCTGATTTTGATGAAATTTGGCTCAAATATGTAAAGTGACATTCATGACTTTAAGAAAAATCTGACCATAAGAAGGGGGGTTTAGGGGTTTCAAAAGTTTCCAAAAATCAGTTTTTTGCACTTTCACCCTACAATTTTTTAAACTCTCAATTTTTGTTTCGATTATTTTACATAGCTTAAAAAACAAATTGTTTAGTATTTTGAATCATTAACCTAAGTTATGTAGTTCCGGGGAAAATCCGAAAAACATGTTCATAAAATCCCCCATGTTAATCTTAAGGGGAAAAGGTTTTTAGCTTTTCCTCAGTTAATTTTCCTGTTAAACTTAAAATCTACTTTTACCAATCAATTCATCTACAAAACAATAATTTTGGTGTTTAAATTGTGATTCTACGTCCAACCGTTGCAGAGATTTTCAAAGTGTTAAACATAGTACGTTGTCCAATGTTATCCTTAAGGAGAATAAATAAAATTTGTTATATCGATTATTTATGAATGTATGTTGATGAAACTTGGTATATTCCAAGTACCTTCACCTAGTACTGGTATATTGATATTTGCACACAGTTGATTTTTGTTGATTATTCCCGTAGCAGCAAACCTGCATACTCAGCCATAATTTTATTCTTATGGAGGATAAGTAAAGTTTTACATATCCCTTAATTATGAAAATAAATTATTAAAACTTGGTATGTCGCTTCACCTGGTTTAGTTATATTGATAATTGCTTAAAAACACATTTCTTATATTTTTTGTTGCAGCAAACCTGCGTACTCAGCCCTAATCGTATACTCTTATTGGAGAATAAATAAAATGCTATATATCACTTATTTATAAATGTCTTTTTATGAAACTTGGTAAGTGGCTTTATGTGGTAGTGAGAAACATATACATGCATTAAAAATTCGCTGAGTACGCAGGTTTGCTGTGACGGGGTATTATGTATTAAGATATATCAATTAACATATATTTAGCGTATTGATGATTGAATTGGTCTTATCGCTTTGTTTGGCATATTGTTTGATTTTTTAAGTCATGAGAATGAATTAATCCAACACCCTTTCAATAAATTTTAATAAGTTGTATTTTTATTAGTCAACGTAGGCTAAAAACGTTATATTTTACAGATTATGCATATTGAAAGTTTCCTTCGCACTCCTGAAATAGTGTTTCCATTTTACATATCTCAAACCTCCATCGACAAACACGTCAAATGTTGAGAGAATATCAGGCCGTGTAAGCATCTCACCACGTTACAAGGTACAGTTTACGAGTCATCAATCAACAGACCGCCGTCAAATGTTGAGAGAATATCAGGCCGTGTAAGCATCTCACCACGTTACAAGGTACAGTTTACGAGTCATCAATCAACAGACCGCCGTCAAATGTTGAGAGAATATCAGGCCGTGTAAGCATCTCACCACGTTACAAGGTACAGTTTACGAGTCATCAATCAACAGACCGCCGTCAAATGTTGGGAGAATATCAGGCCGTGTAAGCATCTCACCACGTTACAAGGTACAGTTTACGAGTCATCAATCAACAGACCGCCGTCAAATGTTGAGAGAATATCAGGCCGTGTAAGCATCTCACCACGTTACAAGGTACAGTTTACGAGTCATCAATCAACAGACCGCCGTCAATTTCGGCCATTACGCCGCAAATTTATTGCATCTTCGTTGTAAAATTAATTACCGGCTAAGTTGGTACAGCTTTCTCGAGTAATTGGGCCAGAAGCGCTGCAGCGGAGTGACGGTTGTGGGAGCGGGTGGGAGGGGGCGAAGGCCGAGTGCCATATGGCTGAGCGGTGAAGTCGAGAGCGGAGGATCTCTGGCAGAGGGGCAACCCACCGTTTGTTTGGATAGAACGGCTTATTATAGTTAATAAACCTGTTAAGGTTGTCAACGCAATCCTCGGCTTATGTGTCTAAAAAATACAATTAGTTGCAGTTTCATACTTTAGTTGATTGTAAATGTAAGTTTATGAGGCAATGCTACACGGAAATAAATAGGCCTACAGGGTTTGATACGGTGAATTTGTCGTGCTGTTTTGTAAACCATGAAAAGTCATATTGTAAGAAATTAAATGTGAAATTCAATTAATCGAAACAAAAATTGAGCTAATAAAACTACTTACTACTAATACGATGTGTGTTGATGCATCTGGAACCATAACCATTGATACAGTATATATTGTCGATTCCAAAACTCTCATGACTAACTCTGGAGTTAAAACCAATCAACGGTCGTGGCCGTCATAAAAACCGTATTGATCCATTTAACCCCAAGCGTACTACCTAAACTGCTGGATGACCTTCTTATTTCAATGTAAACGTTGTTCCTAGCAGTACTTTTGTAATGGATTTCGCTGTAAATTTTCTCTTAAAAACACTTATTTCTGACCAATTAATCTATGGCTGTCTAATGGATATGGCACTGGATTCACGATCATGCAGTCCAAGGTTCAATTATATCTTTTCGTGTTTACTTTTTGAGGTACCATTATTTGTTATATTTTACACAAACCCATTTGTTTAATATGTTACAAAGAAAAGAGCCGCCATCCAGCGCCTGCGGAGTTAGGTTAGGTTAGTTTACAATAATTTGTTTTTAAATGTAGCGTAATTTTGTAGAATATTAGTAGGTTTCTTCTTTTTACATTTGAAAATAATACATTTCACTGGTAATTTAAGGCACACATTGTTTTCTCGTAATAAAGTTGCGGATAGTTCTTCGTCATCGGACGAGTCCGGCTTCCTTCGGGTGGCAAAGTCTCCACTTCCAGTGGAGCAGCCTTTTTTTAGCTGCTAGTCAATATTTTAAGAAGTTTGTCGCTTAACTTTGTACATATTATGGTTTTGAATACAAATAGATGTTGTCTTAATTCCCTACAATGTTTTTAGTGAATTTCCTATGGAAAGTGAACTATTAGCATGACCCGCACGGTGAAACTTAAGCCCGGGACCACCATAGACTTTCCTAACTTGACCCCCTGAACACGTTTTGGGGGGTCGTTCAAAATTTTATATATATATATATATATATATATATATATATGTGTGTGTGTATGCACTCTAGCGGTCGCATTTTTTGTCTGATTTACTTCAAATTTGGTAGAGAAATTCTTTTTTGTAATCAGTTGGACAAGTTCGTTGGGCAAAACAATCGGAAAACTCTAACCCCCTTTTTTTGGGATTTTAAATTTAGAAATTTGAGTTTTTGGGCCCAAAAAGGGTCTGAAAAGCCCCGGATATAAAATTAACGAACGACAAACGGTGGGAATTAGTGTGGCGAAACTTTTATAAAGTTTTTATAACTTTTTATAAACTTTTATAAGCCCTCTCTCGTCATTCTAGCATATATATTTACCGAGTTATTAAAGAAAATGTGTATTGACCAAACACAGTACGTTGCCTTATGGGGGTTTTACTTCAGAAAAGCCTGTTATTCATTTGTTGGTGTACTTTTATCATCCCCAAAAATCTCACGCCTACTTTTAAGCCTGACTGGACCTTCTCCTAACCTTATAATGCGCAAAATTTTATTCCCAGCATTGCAGGTAAATAGAACCAGGAGCATCAAAACAGCCAAAAAATCAATATTTTCAGATTTGAATAAAATTTTGAATAATTTTATGTTTTTAACTGATTTTGAGTTTTTATAGTTTTTTATGTGGAAATTCACTTCCCTCACGTCAGCGTGCTGCGTGCAAACTCGTTTTAGATATTTGACCATTCATTATGTGCGTTCTTATGGAAAAGCGAAATGTCATAGTCGTAACCAGCGTCATGTTAGCATTCGACGACGCTCAGCTGATTGACCGAGGTCAGTGTGTGCAAGCACGAAGTGAAGTACAATAACGACGCATGACTTGCGCAAGCCGCCATATGGCGCGCAGGGTGAAAGTCGCGGCTTTGTCAACTCCTCCCTGCGCTGCGCCTGCGCCGTCCAGTGTCGCGTGTCGCGTTTACGATCCATAACATAACCGACCACCATACGCGGCGGCCGCACGTCGCGTCGTGGGTGCATCGGTCGATGAACCGAGGGAAATCGGCTTTTCACTGGCCATCGCACGCCTCGTTATCACTGCGCCGAGTGGGTCTGTAGGAGTTAGCGCGACCTAAGTGCTTATTTTACAACGTATTTTATGTACAGTTTTGATTACTTACAATTTGCAGCTATTATAACTTTATTTTGAAACACCTGACAATATGTATTCGCCGTTGCGCCACCTTCGTTACTTCACATCGCCCTCTCGTGTTTTCTTGCATACGGCTGTACCGATTGAAGTTTGGAGTCGTCTTACTTATTTTGCCATAGTTTTATTTCTAAAGAGAGTTCTAAAGATATTGAATTCTAAGCTACAAAAACCTGGGATGGTAAAGCAGCTCATAGTACCTCATTTCACCAGATGGTAATTCGTCCATAAAATATGAGCGTCCGAGCGGCGAGTTACAGCTACGGTTCATTGTGGCACTATATACAAGGTAGCGGCCAGTTAGTCGAGACAGTTTACTAAAATAGTTCACTAATTAAGCCGTATTGGGGGAGCGGGCTGTCGAGCGTTTCCGTTTATACCCAAATTTACGAGGTGGACATGAGTCGGTTGCTTCTCTCTAGGTTCACCGCTAGGCTTCTCGCTATCGGTGATTGTAACTCGACCGATAAACTAATGCAGTTTATGATCGGCGCGACAGGGCAGCGTCGCGGGCCCAACGGCGAACGCGTTTAAATGTTGGTCAAAGGTTTTGCTTTTTGTGCAGTATTTTATAACATCCCTTGACGTATGGGATAGTGCAGTGCGTCGTGACGTGTGTTGATGATTTGTGTGCTCCAGGCTTCTTGATGGTTAATGAGACTTCTAGTGAGAACTATATTGCTGAAACTAGATGAATCCTTTGTGATTTACAAGGATTATAGTAATTATGAGTGTATTGGTGGACAAATTTAGCCATAAATCGCCATTGGTTTTAAGTTGATTTATTGAATTCTTCTTTTCTTGCATGCATCCAGTTGCCAGTTGCAGTCGTATGGTATTGGAGGATTTAGCTACTGAACCCACACAGACGTGGACGCGAAGGTCACCGGCAATCGTTCAGCAACCTGCAAACAGTAACAACCGACTGCAGTAGCTTGTTCATAGTACATTTTTAATATAGTTTTTATCGCCGAAAGTAAAATTATACTGAAGACGCGAAATCAGAGTTGCTCATAAATCGGCGTTCACTAATACGCTGCTAATCCCCTCGGATCGGATCTCCAGTAGGGCGCAGCCGCGGACGAGCCGGTCTGGTGCGGGCGTGCGCGATAGTGTGCGTGCGGGTGTCGCCAACATAAAGCCCCGCCAACCTCGGGGAATGAACCTGCCACCTGTGTCCAGAACCCTTCCGCACCCCTAGCACTCCACCCGCAGCCCCCGCAGATTTCTTGTACGGACCGCCCATGAAATGACTGGTAGAACTGCCGAGTTTGGCGCTCTTGTCGTTGTCGAAAACCGCGATTTAATCGGTTTATTTAGAAGATCGCTTTCCAATTCTCATCCGGCGCCGCAGCGACGTCGCGATTGCCAAGAATACGATAAAGGCGTGGCGACTCGTTTCTTTATTCTGCTCGGTTGTTTCGTTCCCCCATATCTTGTTCTGCATTTGTTAATGTCTTCGTATCTCCCACCGTATTTATTATCATTGTTCGTGCCAGTTTTGCTGCTATGCTCGCACATCGGAGGGTTCGGACGATCGCGATGTTATCTCGAGAGTTTAGTCTACGTCTTCCCGTACAATTGTTATTACTCCCATTTATGATTCTCATCGTTATCGGTTTATTCGAATGGGGTTTGTTAATGTTACTTGTTCAAATTTTGATTTCATTCTTCGATAACCTACATTTTTTCAAATGGGATCAGTTATTCAAACGCATTTGTGCATTTGTTACTTAGTTATAAGATAGAGGTGGAGTGGACCCGGTTCGTCTTATTATAGACAAAAAACAACTTGTTTTCAGGTCTGTAAAGTAAGTGGTTTAGGCTGTCGCATGTTGGCAGTGCCTGAAGCTAATCGCAAACAGCGATTGGGAGTCAGACGCAGTGCAGAAAAGAGATTCGAACGCGCGTAATTAAAGAAGTAACACACTGTCCATCTCACGCATACGATGCGCATTTCTAAGGTTATTATTTTATCACAGCCCGAAAAGTGATATGATATAAATGTTATTAATGCGTGTGATGCATTGTTTTAGGTTTGTTTTTGGTGTAACCACCTGTATATTGTTTTGCACATCCATACAAGTAGTTTGTATTTTGTAAAAACAGATGAAACACTAATCTTCAAATTTATTGATTAAAAAAGTATCGCCAACTAAAGAAGTGTTGCGGTTGGAAAATTAGCTTTTATTAAATTGTTTATTAACCGTTTCTTGTTATACTCGCAGTGTTAAACTGGTCAAAATCGTACAGTCGTTGTCGTAGGATAATTTAGGGTGTATTACCATAGAATAAATAATACATTATTATTTATTCTATGGTATTACTTTCAATTTATTACCAAAGAATATGTTTATTGAACAAATTAAGGCAGCAAACAGTGGAAGTATTATCTTCTCACTAACCGCTGCAGCACGACTGTACCGCAGTGAGATGCTCCTGAGAAGGCTATTTTTATCTAGACGAACCGTATTAATTATACATGCACTACTGTTCTGTGGATTTATGTACTACAAAGCCCACAAAGAGAAACAACGACTCGGCGCTCGGCACGCCGCGCGTTCCGGGCGATCCGCAACAGCTTCTACATATCTGCACACTGGAATTCGCAACATTCTGGATATACATTACAAATAATAAATAATTTCATGAACTCGCTTTTAACTCTTTTGTCGTGATTATGTGAAGAAGGCTGTGATAGATAATTTACATTCCTTCCTCATATATTGTGGTATTATTGTGTTTCTCTGTCAGACTTCTGAGTTTCCTACGTGAGAGGTAAGATACTCAATAGTCTCAGTAGGTTTCCTACGCAATGTAATAAATCTGTTTCTCAAATGTTAAAATAATTGTGTTTCGAGTGTGTATTGTTACTCCTACATATATATTAGTAAACGGAAACGAGTTTGTTCTTAGAGCAAAAGTAACATAGGATAACCCTAGGACTAACTAAGCGTGTGAAGAATGTCCACTTATATACCAAGCAATTAATTTCGTTTATGTTGAACCATCTGAAACTCTTCGCTTACTTTTTAAACTAAAAGTAACTTAGTTTATTCTCTTGTGCTTATCATAAAGTTAGGAAATCTACTTCGGTTTAAGACAGATCGCCTTTTTCCCGTTTTGTAGCTTGCAACTGAATTAAATATGTGTGATACTGTACCCTCGTATAACACTTCGCTTGCTCGCAAGTTATTGATAATTTGCCCGAGACATTAGCGATAATGTATTCTAGATGTAAATCACAAAGATGGCGAGCGATATTGCGCATTGTTTGAGCAGTTCGTGCGACCCCGAGAGCGTGCCAGCCATCAGGAGCCCAGCACCCGCGCCACCAGCTCAGCACCCGCACCACCAGTCCAGCACCCGCGCCACCATCTCAGCACCCGCGCCACCAGCTCAGCACCCGCGCCACCAGCTCAGCACCCGCACCACCAGTCCAACACCCGCGCCACCATCTCAGCACCCGCTCCACCAGCTCTGCACCCGCGCCACCAGTCCAGCACCCGCGCCACCATCTCAGCACCCGCGATACCAGCTCGGCACCCGCGCCACCAGCTCTGCACCCGCGCCACCAGCTCAGAATCCGCGTCACCAGCTTAGCACCCGCGCCACCATCTCAGCACCCGCGATACCAGCTCGGCACCCACGCCACCAGCTCTGCACCCGCGCCACCAGCTTAGCACCCGCGCCACCATCTCAGCACCCGCGATACCAGCTTAGCACCCGCGCCACCATCTCAGCAGCCGCGATACCAGCTCAGCACCCGCGCCACCAGCTCAGCACCCGCGCCACCAGCTCAGCACCCGCACCACCAGTCCAGCACCCGTGCCACCATCTCAGCACCCGCTCCACCAGCTCTGCACCCGCGCCACCAGTCCAGCACCCGTGCCACCATCTCAGCACCCGCGATACCAGCTCAGCATCCGCGTCACCAGCTTAGCACCCGCGCCACCATCTCAGCACCCACGATACCAGCTTGGCACCCACGCCACCAGCTCTGCACCCGCTCCACCAGCTCTGCACCCGCGCCACCAGTCCAGCACCCGCGCCACCATCTCAGCACCCGCGATACCAGCTCGGCACCCGCGCCACCAGCTCTGCACCCGCGCCACCAGCTCAGCATCCGCGTCACCAGCTTAGCAGCCGCGCCACCATCTCAGCACCCGCAATACCAGCTCTGCACCCGCGCCACCAGCTCAGCATCCGCGTCACCAGCTTAGCACCCGCGCCACCATCTCAGCACCCGCGATACCAGCTCGGCACCCACGCCACCAGCTCTGCACCCGCGCCACCAGCTTAGCACCCGCGCCACCATCTCAGCACCCGCGTTACCAGCTTAGCACCCGCGCCACCATCTCAGAAGCCGCGATACCAGCTCTGCACCCGCGCCACCATCTCAGCACCCGCGATACCAGCTCTGCACCCGCGCCACCATCTCAGCACCCGCGATACCAGCTCGGCACCCACGCCACCAGCTCAGCATCCGCGTCACCAGCTTAGCACCCGCGCCACCATCTCAGCACCCGCGATACCAGCTTAGCACCCGCGCCACCATCTCAGCAGCCGCGATACCAGCTCTGCACCCGCGCCACCATCTCAGCACCCGCGATACCAGCTCGGCACCCGCGCCACCAGCTCTGCACCCGCGCCACCAGCTCAGCATCCGCGTCACCAGCTTAGCACCCGCGCCACCATCTCAGCACCCGCGATACCAGCTCGGCACCCGCGCCACCATCTCTGCACCCGCGCCACCAGCTCAGCATCCGCGTCACCAGCTTAGCACCCACGCCACCATCAGCACCCGCGATACCAGCTCGGCACCCGCGCCACCAGCTCCGCACCCGCGCCACCAGCTCAGCATTCACGCGTCACTAGATTAGCACCCGCGCCACCATCTCAGCACCCGCGATACCAGCTCGGCACCCGCGCCACCAGCTCAGCACCCGCGATACCAGCTCGGCACCCACGCCACCAGCTCAGCATCCGCGTCACCAGCTTAGCACCCGCGCCACCATCTCAGCACCCGCGATACCAGCTTAGCACCCGCGCCACCATCTCAGCAGCCGCGATACCAGCTCTGCACCCGCGCCACCATCTCAGCACCCGCGATACCAGCTCGGCACCCGCGCCACCAGCTCTGCACCCGCGCCACCAGCTCAGCATCCGCGTCACCAGCTTAGCACCCGCGCCACCATCAGCACCCGCGATACCAGCTCGGCACCCGCGCCACCAGCTCCGCACCCGCGCCACCAGCTCAGCATCCGCGTCACCAGATTAGCACCCGCGCCACCATCTCAGCACCCGCGATACCAGCTCGGCACCCGCGCCACCAGCTCAGCACCCACTGTCCAGCGCTGAGCGTATGTAAACATCGCAGTGTCCGCTTACGTAATTGAGCGAAGCTCTCTTTCCCTCACTTTGTCACTTCTTTGTAACGGCATCGCAGTGTAATGGGTTTACCAATTGATATGAAATTTGGCCAGTAGCTAGGTGATACCGAGGAGAAGGGTTTTCTTTAGAGAGATTTGCAAAATTCCTCCTAGGTTACGCCCCACTGGGTCTTAAAGTTCACATGTAATTGTAATGGAAGAAATATTTTATTGGGTTTATGTCACATGTTTTAACTGATTTCATTTAAATTAAATAAGCATCTGTTAAAAACTTTCACTGTTTTGTTTACATTATTTTAAGTTTGTTTACTAAATGTAGCGTTCTTCCCCGTAGATCTTCTTTGTTCGCGCTTTAACGTTGTAACTGTTGCTTCGCTCATTTATGCGTCTAAAGTGTAACGGCAGACCATCCTAATTTTGGTTTCCAATTTTATCTTTTCTTTACTACAAGATTTTTGTGGAGGATACTTTATCACACCCAATAAGTACCACCTTAACAAATTTAGTAGAAAGTAGCCAGAAACTGGTTGGCAAACGTGTAGATGATTAAAGTCTGATTAACAACGTTAATTGTTCTAATTTTACTAATCGGGCTTCAACAAAATTTGGAAAGGGAAGTCAGTACTGTAGAGTATATATTTGGATGCTCTATAATATTTCCTAAAGTAGACTTCGTACACTTTAAATGGTATAGATTATTAAATGTACTACGTCTAAAGTTGTTCAACTCAGCGGTTTATCCATTTGTACGGATATTCAAGAATACTTTTTATAATTATTTACATACCGTATTATATTTCCACCCTGACACGTATATTTGAGCAAAACCTTGGTCCCCACCACATTAGCTTCACGCGATGCAAAGCTACATTGGAAACAAAGTCAAAATTAACTTATGTTTATTGTTTAAATAACATTTCTCGTCCTCCTATTAAAAATAAATGTAATATTAAATTAATAAAGTACAGTACTGGTTGTAAAATCGTTAACACCTCAAACTTAGTCACAAGAACTGTAATGAAGTTGTAGAATGATGGACTTCCTGAGTACTCTCTCGTGAGTTGAACTTCTTGTCGGCCTTATTTATGCCTTACCCTTGTCTGACTTTTTTCGACATGAACCAGTTACTTTTCACTAAACAGTTTAAGTTTGCAATTTGTATAAATGCATGTTTACATTCGGGATCGCAGTAGACGTATCACCACAACCCCGGGCCGCGGTGCGGAGTTGCCCGGTCCGCCGCCAGATGGTGATGCTATCTCGTCACCGGCTCCATTGTTGCAGCGTCCACGACTCTCCGATCGCCTTGTCTCTGACCATTGTTCCACGACAACTTTACGTGTTGTATTGTTCAACTTCTTGTTAGATTTCACACCAAACTTCTGCGTTTGAAGTTAACACTGTTTGTTTGCAAATAATTAATAACATTTTAAGAGTTTAGTCATACTGCATTCTCTTTATCTATAATACCTTTATAGTAATAATTAATAATTTAATAATGAATTGAAAAAAGTGCTGTCTTGCTTTAGGCTATGGAATCCACGCAGTAGTTTATTGGAGAATAGTTTTAAACCCAATAATTAATACTGAGCATGTTAAACACCTATATAACACATATATAGCACCTACATAGCTACACCGCCCGAAACTTGTTCCTTCGTCTGAAGCTTGGAAATCCGATTCGACCAAGCGCCCATAAAACGCCGAGTAAGCATTATTTCTTCTTCTTCACCTCATTAATCAGCTGATTCTCGACACTGACGGCGACGTTCGTGTTTTCCTAACGTCACTTGCCACCAAGCTGCAAAAACCGACAATCAAATTACGATATATCTGTCAGAGCGGACATATCAATTATATCGCCCCAATTACGCCCAGCGCTGCCCGATGAACTGAAGGATGGCGGTTTTTGCCTTTTACCTCAGTTGCTCTGCAATCGCTCTGGTTACTCTCGACTTTGGTTTCCAAAGACGCGACATCACTTAGTGATTATACACACTGTAGTATTATAATTCATCGATTAACAAATTACCTTTTAGGTAAATTTCAATAATAAGTCAACAACATTTTGGGCAGGCCACAATACCACACTAATTGTAGGTCTCCTTGGCACAGGTACTTAGCTAACTGAGGCATTGTACCCTTATAAAACTCAATTTTTAAAATATTTTATGTGAAACACGTTTATTACACAAAGAGTTTGGGACCGGAGACTTTACAGCCTAGTAATCTATAGATAGTGTAGTCAGCAGTCAATTTAATAATTACGAGTTTATATTAAAGGCCTAATATGAGTTAGATTCTAGTTCGGCTGTTCGGCAAGGAGTTAACGGTAGCCGACCACAACTGCAGTAGGCCTACATTCCCCTACATTATGAAGAGGTGAGAACTGTTGCGGTAGCTCGGCCGCGAGCGCCGCAGAGGCTTCGACTGATATACTGTTATCTTCGGAACTTGTCTGGTTCTAATGTGTTGCTCGTAAATATCTTCAGCATTTCTGAAAAAGGTGAAAGCGCTTGTGAACTGTTGAACACGGTTTATGATTCAGATTAGCATTTTTACCAAACACCTTCGTAATTTCGGCGGCCACAACTTATATGTCCCTGTTTGTCGGCGTCTCTGTTCCTGAATGATTTCTCAAACAACCTATCCGTAACAACAGCCCTTCTCACATCTAGACTAATTTTAACTTTCAAAGTCCGTCCCTCCTGAACTGATTATCCAAAATCGATGATTTATAGTTAATTGTAAAGACCACAAATATAGCTAGCGATTTCAGTGAGCACAATTTCAATATCACAAATAATTCACCTGTAAAAAATCGTAAATATTAAATTCTTAAGAATTTGTTTGATGGGTTATTTTTGTGATTTCGAAATTTTGCTCACTGAAATTGCTAGATTTTTTTCTTTTTAAAATGAACCATAAATCAACGACATCGGAAAATTCGTTGAGGAGGAACAAGCTTGAAAAGTTAAGATGAGCCTTAACGGGGGAAGCAGGTAGGAACGCAAAAGATTTCGTGACTATAGGAGTTACTGAATCTATCTTAAAGGAGTAATTGAATCTAATAGATTGCTAATATAACATTTCTGATAACATAATTATATCAAGCACTCGAGGCATAAAATGAATGAGTCAGTAGTTAACATTTGCATTGTTCAACCGAGACTCAACTTTTAATGACCAGTCACTTTCCCTTAGTTACATTGTTCATATAAACACCAATGACATTTATGTTGAACTATATGTTAGTGAGGAAAATAAATCATATATACTTTAAAGGTGATTGGTCTAACTGATGGAAAAACTAATTGCTATCTATCTATTTTCAGGCAGCATTATTATTATTATTATTGTATTTTTTACTATGATAGTTTCGCTTACTTAATGCGGACAGTGCAACTCACAAATAACTATTGTATACTAGTTGAAAGATAAAATGACCACATTGCAGAGGTAATGGCAGAGAGTCAGAGACAGAGAGGCCAGGCGGGCCATATGGTTGACGCGGAGGCTGTGTCAAGGCCACCAAAGTGTGGTGCAGTCTTGTACTGTTGAGTGGCGAGGCCAGTTGCACTGTAGTAACAAGTTGATTGCCACCACCAGCTCCTCCTTGAAACTCCTTCCTGTTTCATCACTAGAGATCCACAATTAGTTACCTATATGATTTGAGAGCTAAATACAATTCACTATTTTATAATCATTGTGACATAAGCCTTAACAAATTGCACTAGGGGTATATTTTTTTTTAAGGGGGTACTATCCATTTTAAACCTAAATATAAGGTTGCAATCCTGAGTGCATAAATGTATTTGCCTCTTCCTCTTTAAAAAAACTACAGTTGTGGTGGAAAACTTTCAAAAAACTGTTTTAGTTGTGGAAATCTAAAAAGATCCTTTTCAAAATTTGAGTCCAATCATTAAACTTTGTAAACTCAAGTGAGGTACAATAGTTCAAGCCTACTTTACATCTAACAAACAACAAATCGTATCGTAAATCATAGGTTATGTTCACAAATATATTACAAATATGTTTGCCCCTTATACATGATATATGCATATTTTTACCTCTTGTATATAATTTTGATACGAGGGACACAGGTTTTGCTGGTGTATAGTTTGAAAGAATCACTTTAACTTAAAAAAGTGACATTTTATTTGATACATGATACGAAATATAACCATTTCTTTATTTTTTAACACTAACTACAAATTAGCATCTGCTGTATAAAATACGTTCTGCCAACATATTACATAATATTATTTTAGTTCATTATAGTTGGAATTACCTGACAAGGTACAGCTGTGTCAGGTCAAGGGCCAGGCAGAAACTGACTGTTCATCCCTGTTGTTACAGGGACTCTCTATATCGGCTGAAGCTGCGGGAGTTGCAGAGGCTTGAGAGAGCCGTGTGGTTGGCTCCACCTGACAAGGTACAGCTGTGTCAGGTCAAGGGCCAGGCAGAAACTGACTGTTCATCCCTCTTGTTACAGGGACTCTCTATATCGGCTGAAGCTGCGGGAGTTACAGAGGCTTGAGAGAGCCGTGTGGTTGGCTCCACCTGACAAGGTACAGCTGTGTCAGGTCAAGGGCCAGGCAGAAACTGACTGTTCATCCCTCTTGTTACAGGGACTCTCTATATCGGCTGAAGCTGCGGGAGTTACAGAGGCTTGAGAGAGCCGTGTGGTTGGCTCCACCTGACAAGGTACAGCTGTGTCAGGACAAGGGCCAGACAGAGTCTGACTGCCACAACTACATCAAGGTCCTGCTCAGCAATGGCAAGCGGCTCTTCAGTTGTGGAACCAACGCATTTACTCCACAGTGCTCCTGGAGGGAGGTATGGGTCTAGAGATGGATTAAGCAATTTAATAAGTATTGTAAACTATGGATTAGAGGTGACTGAAAAGGGAATCATTAGATAGTTCTTGCCAAGCTGGAAACAAGTTCAAACATAGTAAGAAACTACTGAATCTTTGAAATTAGTGCAAGCTGAGAATAATATGTTGCTGGGACGAAGGTTTCCTAAAACAAATTAATAAGTTGTTGATATTATTCTTGGCCTCTGTATGAAATCAGTTTTTGCCACAGTTTGGTTAGAATGCCTTTTTCATCTCTGGGTTCGTTTAATTTTCTCACTGACAAGATAATTAACCAAATAATCCTTCTTATAATACATGTTAGTACCCATAAACAATCGTATAGAGCTGTACTCAGGGGAGGACGGGGGGGGACAACTGCCCAGGGGCCCGGCCCATCGAGGGGGGGCCCGGCTGGGCCGGTGTCTAAAACAAAGGTCACTAACTTGGATCCGGATGGCAACCAGGGCTCACACCACCAGGTCTGCCCAGGGGCCTGTAAAAGCTGAGGATGGCCTTGATCTTAAAGTTATCATATTTATTCGGCGACATTCTAATTTTTCCCTAAACAATGGCATTCAAATTAACACTGCTGACAGCCTTGAAAAAGGCATAATATAAATTTGCACACACATTTTAATTTAATGTTGTTAATTTTTTAGTTATGTCAATAACATTGTATTACAAATTATTAATGTTCTTGCTTTCTTGCGCCCGTAGACCTTTGAGTTGTGAGTTGTGGTTCGTGTAGGTTTTGAAGATCTTGTAGCATACACCTCCTTTTTATAACTTTTAACTTATTGTTTTTTTAAATGTTCCTAACCATTCAAAACGTTTAAATTAAATTAACAGCAATTCTTTTGTTACTTAATGTAAAAAGCTAAATAAGACATTACAATTTTTCACATTCCTAATAACTACATTCAAATTTCTTAATGTATTAAAAAGTAAAATAGAGTTAAATTGTGACATCCAGTGTAGGTGTAGCGCACCACTGGCTCAAGCCACACCTCTTTTCTCGGTCTAATTACATTGTATTACAAGTGTTGCTGCTAAGACCTTAGTCACAAATCAAAACTCCCAGACAGATATAATCAAGATTTATGTTCATTATCTGTTGTCAGTGAGGAATGACGTTTTTAAAGTTGTCAGGTAGAGGTGAAGAAATGCAGCTGAGTTGAATTTATCCTGCAAACTGTTTTGTTTTCTGACTAAGAAACCTGGTAATTCGTAAATTTATTAAAATAGGTTATTTCCTTAATAAATTTTCTAAAAGTACAATTGTTATGCTTACCAAGGAATAAATGGTAAATGTATATGCTTAACATAATATAACAAATTGTAATTACTTCTAAATTTGAACAATATTTTAAGAATTAAAGTCAAATACATTGTTTGTTGTTAATTTAATGAGATATTAGATGTAGGCCAATGTCTGGTTTAGTAAAATAGATTATTGTCATTGCCAGAATTAATACAGAGGCCTCTTAATCAGCCAACTTTTTACCGATCTCTGCTTTAACTGGTCGTGTCAGCCGGAAATTATATCGCTCCTAATTCCATATAGTGCATTTGATTCGTTGACCTGGCTTGACATGTAGCTATCTAAACATACATAATAGCTTAATTTGAGGCTGTGTGTAAACTTGATATACCAAAGTGTAGATGTCATCTCGTTTGGTAGTGTAATTACTTCCATTTGTTATAGTTAAAAGTAGGGATGAGTCGATTCTCGATACCACCGATTCTTGATTCATTCGTTCAATGTCGATACCGATACCATCGATACCACCACCGTTTACCCGCGCTACGAAATGCACGGGAAGCGATGCTCCCGCCACTTACCCGCGCTCCAAAAGGCACGGGGAGTATTTGGGTCGGCAGCTATTTTATAGCGTACTAGTGAAATTAACATTAAATTATGTACGAAATTGCATGAAACAATTTGTTTGGTAATTAACTACAAAATACTACTAAATAATTGTAAATGGTAACATACATTTGTAACAGTTTTTAACAATAGTTTAACAACTATAGATACTGAAAAATCAGAGGTATCGATGGTATTGGTATCGAGAATCGAGAATCGATCTTTCTGGTATCGGTATCGAGAGTCGATAAATTTTGGTATCGACTCATCCCTAGTTAAAAGTCAAGAGTGGGAAACAAAAACAAAATGTAGTTTCAACTAAAAAAATGTATATGAATATTTTAGATCCAATAATTGTGTCTTGTTGTTTATTCTCAGTGTCTCATGTCTCATGATGCATGTCACACAGATGGAGGACGTGAGCAGAGTTCTCGAGTGGGTGCAGGGGGTGGCCAAGTGCCCGTACTCGCCCCACTCCAACATCACCGCCCTCATGACGCTGGATGGCCAGTACTTCGCGGGCAGCCCGATGGACTTCTCAAACACTGACCACGCCATCACCCGGGACCTCGGTGCGCCCTACCTCCGCACCAACCAGTACAACTCCAAGTGGCTCAATGAGCCGCAGTTTGTCGGTTCTTTTGAAACAGATGCATTTGTCTACTTCCTTTTTCGAGAGAGCGCCGTGGAGTATATTAACTGCGGGAAGGTAAGTTTCTCAGTTTAAATTTACGTCTTGTTATCCTTAACATAAAAGAAACTTCAATCATCCATATAGCCTACTTCATGATGGCTTGATATTTTGTTATTACATTTGCGGTTCATCGGGAACTCGTCATATCAATTTTCTCTGGTTTATATTTATTTGGTTTTTTCTCAGTTTTGCATTGACAATCAAACATACCAAACACATTTTCAATCTCTTGAAACACTAGACTTGTGAACAAATTTGGTATCTTCATTCCAACGCCGTAATATTTTGTTTTACGATATTGCCATTTGTATTTATTCTGCCTGTAATTTATTGTGTTGTTTATATTTGTCATGCAAATGTACAAGTGATGATTTCATTGCAGAAAATCTACTCGAGGATTGCCAGAGTGTGCAAGAATGATCAGGGTGGTCAGCTGATGTTGCGAGACAACTGGACGACATTTTTAAAAGCAAGACTAAACTGCTCTTTGGCAGGAGAGTATCCCTTCTACTTCAATGAGATTCAAGGAATGACTTACCTACCAGATGAGGGCCTTGTATATGCAACATTTACTACACCCAGGTAAATGCCGCTGTCACTAGTAAAATTTAGAGTGTTTTTCCAAAAATATATAGTGAAATACCTTTTTTTGTCATCTCCTACAAAACATGCATTAAGCAAGCAAATGTATTGTAGTCCAGATATGGATTGACAATTTTTGTATGGAAAACTAAAAACCATTTTGTTATGGTTATATTTCAAACTTTTATTAACAGATTAACACGTTTAGTGCTAAAAATGTGTACAATTGAGGACACTAGTGACTCTAATATATATTTATTGTTTACTCATTAAGTAAATGATGTCAATACATCTATAATGTCATCAGAAGATAATCAGTCATCCATTTTGGTCAGTTTTAGTGATGTCATTTCCAGTACGTTAAATAACGTAGTTCGCCGGCGGTGCCGGTTGACGTGACTCAGCGCTGGATCCAGTAGTCCGTTTTCTACCACAATTGTTTCTAGCGATAGCACTTCCTATTTGTTTCAATAATATACTGAAAATAAATTATTAAACTCTATACAATCTCCCTCTCCGCCATTTACAATGTTTATCAATGATGAAAATTAGTTCATACATAATGTCAAAGAGTGACTTATTATACATCATAAATAACACTGTTCTAGCAAATAAGACAAAATTCATCCTCATTTTTATGCTCCATTGCATAAAAAAAACACAATTACATACACTACAAAAAAATATGGTTCCCTTATGTACAGAAAAACTGGACCGAAAAACTAAAACGGACAAAATTGTATACGTGGACTGGCACAACAGGCGGCAAAGCGATATAATGTTCCCTGGCAACGGCTGAGCTCAGACTGAGCTAATGTATTGAGAGTGGGAACACTACTGCTTTTAACGTAGTACGCCCGGGGCGCTCGTGTTGGACTACGTTAATTAACGTAGTACCCCCGGGGCGCTCGTGTTGGACTACGTTAATTAACGTAGTACGCCCGGGGCGCTCCTGTTGGACTACGTTAATTAACGTAGTACGCGCCGGGGCGCTCGTGTTGGACTATGTTAATTAACGTAGTACGCCGGGGGCGCTCGTGTTGGACTACGTTAATTAACGTAGTACGCCCGGGGCGCTCGTGTTGGACTATGTTAATTAACGTAGTATGCCCGGGGCGCTCGTGTTGGACTACGTTAATTAACGTAGTACGCCGGGGGCGCTCGTTTTGGACTACGTTAATTAACGTAGTATGCCCGGGGCGCTCGTGTTGGACGACGTTAATTAACGTAGTACGCCGGGGGCGCTCGTGTTGGACTACGTTAATTAACGTAGTACGCCGGGGGCGCTCGTGTTGGACTACGTTAATTAACGTAATACGCCGGAGGCGCTCGTGTTGGACTACGTTAATTAATGTAGGCCGCGCAAGAGGTGTTAAGAGAAACTAGTAGGTACCTGCAGAAATTCTATGGCTACAATATTAAGGTTGAATAATCTCATGGTGCTTTATAGTAACAATCACCAACAATGAAATACCTTCAGTTTTTAAGTTATACCTACTAAAAATATTTCAAATTATCAAAATGCACCCCTCTTTTATCACGATACAGTTAAAAATTCATAAAGTCACTAACTAAAAATTAACTCTTACATTACATTTTATGTTTATGTTGATATTTTGTAAACACAAAAGACTATAAATCCCACAAAAATAGTTTGTAGGCATTTACATTCTGTATCATTTAACAAACATAAAGGGAGAAAATAAAAAATCTTCACAATTTTTCGGAATATTGGAGTATTTCAGCTTCAAATTGGTACAAATTCCATGACCCCTCGTTACCCGGTATTCTCAAACTAAGGCAGAGTTCCTTCAAAAATATTATCCCTTTAAATAACATGGAGCAATTTTTTAAAAGCTACGATTTTAAAAAGGAAAGTGGTATTTTTTTAGGTTTACATTTGTCTGTTAATCTACAGTCTTATCACTTTAAAATGAGATATAAATTGTCCAAGTCGGTTGAGAAATAATGACGTAGTGGGCCGAAAAGGAAATTCCTTAACAAATTAATATATAAGATAAATGCAGGTCTATTGGAGAATGAATTTAAGGATATCCCCTGCAAGGAAACCCCCTACGCTAAGCAGGAAAAGACAACTTTTACGACAAAACTCAAGAACCCATTTTCAAAATTCCTACCAACTAAAAGCTATTTAATATGTTATTTGTTGTTACAGGAACAGCATCCCAGGATCAGCGATATGCTCATTCAACCTGACAGCAATACAGACAGCATTCAGTGGAGCTTTCAAGTACCAAGCATCAGTGGGATCAGCATGGGAGCGCCATTCCCCCTCCTCCACCGGTTCGCGCCAGGCCCAGTGTCAGCAGACGACACAGTCAGTGTTGCAGTCCTCCCGGTATCAGCTGATGGACAGTGCAGTGCAGCCAACCTCACAAACACCACTGTACACCGCCCAGCTGGAGACTATCACACATATCGCTGTTGATGTCTTGCCCACCAAGCTGCACATGTAAGTAACAAGAGGTCTAGACTATGTTTATTTTGGGTGTATTCATCATATTACATTTATATAATATTGTGATGAGGTAAAAAGACTGGACCATGTTATCAGACTTATACTGATCGTAGAAAGATAAGGAACGTCCGTCCTGCCGAGGAGTGGGGGGACGCGTGCGAATCCCAGCTCACTCTCGCTGCAGACTTATTGGGGTTAACTGGTTACGGAGGGTGTCTAAGGCAAATTGGTGCATTAGAAATTGAGGAGGACTGGGTCGTGGGGAAGAATCCGTGTAGGCGAATCCGTACATTATCGTCGTGATAACATAATTAGTGTGAAGCTTCACGGAATTATTTGTTTAAAGTGAGATTAAAATAATCGAACCTGACTTGTTCAAAACGTGTCGCGACCACGACGAATCCAGTCTGCCGAGTCTAAACCAAGTTCTCGCGCTTTGAATTTAATTCCTTGGCTTTTGAATTTCGTTCAAAAAAGTAAAATCGGGGCACCCTCGACCGATATGTAGGAAAAATCCATCGATAAACGGTGTAATTTGCGAGAGTTAGGTGTTTTATGTTTGTTGTAACCTGTTGTGTATCGTGTCTTGGTAAGTGTTTAAATTGTATATCTTCTATTTAATATGTTTGTACTGTATCGTGCCACCCCAATGAATTGCAAGTTGACAATGTACCTGAAGTAAAATATATATTTAATTAATTAGTTTCATAATCAGAACTTTGGTATTGCTTCTGGTGAGTGATACCACGTGGCAATAAAAATAGAATATTAAGTAACAAACTGTCTGATACAGTAAATCTGTGCATTTTGTACAGTAGTTTATAAATTTAAATAAAATTGTACATCTAGTTAGATTTTATTATTACAAAATGTCTTTATGTCGGAACATGAAATGATGAACTAAGTTCGTACGGCTGTCAGTATATTTTTAGAAGGATTTGTTACCATACGCTCATAATCTGGGCATAGTATTTTGAGAATTTAATTAGAATTTTGTGTAGCGCAGTCTTGACCCCATTAAATTCAGCAATCGTAAATAGACATATTTTGGGCTCTGCGATAGGAAATCAGCTAAAGTTTAATAACAAAATAAACTGCCTTGGTGGTGATAAATTAAGTGAATAATTTCAATTATGTCGCAATTCCTATAGGCTCATAAAAGGTGAGAATGTTTGGTCGAGCCAGGTGTTAACGTCCGTCCCAAATTAAATAAATTGAAATAAATATACTGATCCCCATTTGATACATAGGACAGAGGGCTAATTAACTCACAACAATTGGTACATAGCCTCTGAGGATTAGCATAGTGGGTGTTTGCACAACATAGTTCTGGCCAGAGCTAAGTACAGCGCCGACCATGAGCCTCAACCAATACTATTTTGATTAGGGCAATAATTACCACTAAGGTTAAGGGGCTTTTTCTGATTTTTATTTATCGCAGTAGAGCCGGTCAGTTGTTAACAATTAAATAAACAAGAGAGGGTCAAGACTGAAAAATAAATTAAATCGAAAGGATATTAAATTGTAATATCGGATAGTGGGGATTTTATTAAACAGATGTTAAAAGGACTCATTCACTAGTTTCTAGGTATAGCATGTAAAGGTTGTAGGGCAAATATACAAAACTTAGTTAATCAAACTTAGTGTTGTCAATTGAACTCCTGTGTACAGGTAAAAACCCCAAATTTAGAATAATTATCGTTTAATATCCAGTGTCACTGATACATGATCCACTCTGGAGCCTCTGGGTAATTAATCTGATCATTATTAATTGTGTTTTCATAACCAAAGAGCAATTACACTGTGCTTAGAAACTCTTGCTGAAACAAAATTATATTAGTAAGGGGAAACTATATTTATTTATGTGGTATAATTATAAGGTTTATAGAACGGAGAAACCTTTTTTCTCACAATATGTTTGAAATGTCAAATATGATAAATGTTGTTTTATAGCAATTCTTAGGTGAAGTTTTGTGTTTCTGTAAGATTCTCTGAATTGGGATTCCCGAATGTCACCCTCACTTCTGATATATTGATTAACATCAGTGATAAAAATTATACTCTAAAAAACTTAATAACTACATACCAATATCAAAACTCGGCCTTTTGTGGTAAACGGCCAGGCCGAATAGCACAACAACTGTAGATAAATGATGGTCTACCATTAGCTAATCTAAACCACAGACCATGGAACAAAGTCTGTGGTGTGTGATCTAAACATCCAGAGCTCATGTATTTAGCCTATATTGGTTTTAAATGTCAACATTATAAAATTCACTTGTAATGTGATATGATGGTTATTTCAGGGCAGTGCATGTACTTTACGTTGCTACTTTGGATGGTTTGATTAAGAAGATATCTGTCCTCTCGCGAACACAAACTACTTGTGTTCTGGAAATCTGGAGGCCATTTCCAGTTGATGTGGACATTCCTATTCTAACACTGCAATATTTAAAAGAAACGGTAAGCTATTAATTTACACTCATTATGTTTATAAATTAAAACTTAATCAGCAACAGTGAATTTATTGGAGTGGCAGCTAAATTCTATGGGTATATATTGACTGGCCATTTAATCACGAGATAAATAAAATGGTAATTTTTTATAATAGTTATTTTGCCTGTTAAAATACGGTAATAAAAAATAATCTGCAACGGATTGGAAACTGATATTTGTCATGTACCTTAAACAATACCTCACATAACAGATATATGTGACATTTTGTATTCGCTCATTTTTCAGGGGTATTGCAATCAATTCAACGATTTCAGGATCAATTCTTGAAAAACAGCTTTTTTTAGATTTGTTTGAACTCTTCATCTAAAATTTGATTAAAAACTGAAAAAAAACTGTTTGTCTTTTTATTTTCAAACCTAAAACCTCAAAATAAGTACCTAAGAATAAGTGTTATGGGTACAAAATGCATTATTGATGTGTCTAAACCCTTTATAGTTAAAGTTTAACCCTTTAAACCCTTTAAAGTTCATCAAAACTCAAAATTATAAAAAAATGTGAAGGTGTCTGTTACAAAATATTATTTGAGACACACTATAAACTTTTAGCATTTATCAAATTCAAATGACTGTGTATGGGTACATCAAAAATTATGATGTAAAGTCCTATGACTCATGATAAAATGGTCACCTTGTACATATAAAGCTGTTAAAACATGGTTCTAAATGTCATAGATTGACAGTATACATTTTAGTGTCTGCAATCATGGAGTGTACTCATGAAAATCTGAGGCAAGCCAGTCTGGCAGCACCAAGAGTGCTGCACTCCTGTGAGTATAGATCAAAGACTGTCTGGGAAATTCACAGACTTTCTTCCAGATTCCTCGTGAGTATACATGAGCCACGTCATAAGCTGGCAAGAGCAACAGAGAATATGAGCTCCCACTTTTAAAGAGTTAGTAAGTTTATTTTTCATTTACCATCTCAGAGGGTGGCTTCAGAGGTCCTCCACATGAAGGAGTGAAAAGTAGTACAACCAAATTATTGTTATTCCCAGGAGTTTGTGTTCACGTTTACACATCACAGTTTTTCTAAAGGCCGGGTCACACTACGCTGGTTACTAGTTGCTAGTTGTTAGCTGCTAGTAAAAAGCAGGAAAACAGCTAGTCTGACCACATGACTGTTGCTAGCTCTAGCAAAACAGAGAGGTTCGAGTGGTTACACTAAGCACTAAGCTGGTTGCTAGTAGTGGCAAATTATTAATTACAGTGGAACCTCGTTAACTCGAGCCTCAATAAGTCGAATTCCTTGAGAACTCGAATTTTTGTTATTCCCCTTGAACTTTCCTACCTAATGCTATATTATTTTACCTCTATAAGTCGAAAGGTTAACAGGAAACACCTCGATAACTCGAATTTTTGCTGTATTCTTAGCCTGTCGCCGCACCTCTATAAGTCGAAGTTTTAGCTGTAGAAACTTTATAACTCGAATATGTACAATTGTCATACCTCTATAAGTCGAAGTATTGACTAGAGAACCTCTATAAGTCGAAGTTGTTCATTCACCAAACCTCCAGTGACTTTGCAGCCGGAAATTTCAACCCTCCCTCCCCACTAAATCTCTTTCCCGGGTGCTCTTAGTGTCTATAAAACAACCGACAAATTTATGTTGATGAGCAACACACATATCAAACACACTCATCCTCACACACGGGTTTCACCTATGTGAGGATTTCATTCATAAATAAGGAACAGTCTCATATTGTTATAAATTATGTATTTTTCTTAAATAAAATGGTTTTGATTTTATTAGATTTGTGTCCAGTGTGTCGTTAGTCAGTGCCAGTTTTAGAGGTTCTGGATGTAGTGCGTGAAACGTAGTATTTAGAGATTATTGCGGACATTTTCCGTCACTGATTAGTAAAAACAAGTTTCACTACTAATCAGTGATAGAAAATGTCCGCAATAATCTCTTAAACAACATAAACTCACCATCACCAAAAATGGATTTTAAACAAAGAACTAGTTTTTGGTTGTGTTTTTACTAAGTTTTTACAGTTTGGCAAAACGTGTTGGCAAAACTCTACCCTATGAGGAAACGTTGAAGATTAGTTGAGGCTGTTGACACAGGAGATAAAATAGTGAAATCGGGAAGCAGTTCGAACACCAGTGAACACTCTTTCGACAATTTTAAAACAAAAATAAGTATTTTTTTGCTTCACCCAAATTCCAACAATGCTCTGCAATTTTAATTATGATGTTTTGTTCCCTTTTAATTTTGCAAATTATTTTAACCCATTGGCGTAGACAGACGAGCTGGTCTCGTTCCTTACTTGTAATTTTTTAAACCTATGAATTGGAATAGAAAATTGTGTTTTTAAATGAATTAATGGTGTATTTTCATTAAAATACTGTTTTCATTCAGTTTTTAGAGTCACATTGGCACACACACAGTAGACATAACTAAAAATTATCAAAATCAGTGTTGATCATGTGCAACTCACAAAGAATTAACCAATCCCGTCAATTTCCAAGCAAGCCTTCCACCGTTTGTTTTACTTGGGCCCTCCCACCAATGTTGCCACAGACCGGTTAACTCTTTCTGAGTTGCACAACTGGTCAGTTTTGGTCATGTGCGGGAATCGAACCCACAAACATCGTATCAACTCCTGGCCAAGTAGTTTCCACGACGTAGCCAACTCAGCTACCACGACCAAGGGCCTAGCGGCGATATTAAGGTTTTTCAGTCAGTCCGCGCCCCTAGCGGATAGAACCGTAGTCACCTGCAGTCATTAGTTACATATTTTGCTACTAGAGTGCAGCACCAATCAAATTATAGGCACACCCGTTATAGGCGTTTGCGAATAGAATAAAATTACTACCTTAATGGGTTAATAGCCTACAGTAATTGATGCGTAGTTGGTCAGAACTGAGTTCCATAAGGGGAAGAGATTTGTTTGGGGCAGGTGATAAGAAGTGAGCAAAAAACATCTATAAATAGACAGGAAGTGGTCGAACGGGAAAAACATCACTAAAATACCGAACTATGAGTCATTATTTGTTTACTTTCCTACGCTACAATATTTTCACTGAAGGAAGTGTTTTGAAGTATTTCATCCTCTACTACATTAACCAAAGAAGCTTTACAAAATATTTCCGGGCTTATTTTATACATTAAAATTGTTCAAATCCTTTTTTAAGATTTTATTAATTATTATAATCCGGTATGATTGTTTATGATAAAAAGCACAAAGTGATGTAAGGATTCTACCCATCCATGATCCATCTATTGCGTTACCGCGACCCTCAATAAGTCAAAGTCTGTGGAGAATCACCTTGATAAGTCGAACCTCGATATTTCGAAATATTCGATAACTCAAATTTTGCCCGTTCCCCTTAGGTTTGAGTTATCGAGGTTCAACGTATGAGGTGTTTTAGCTTATTCATATCAGCAACATTTAACCAGTGTTGTAAACCAATGATAATTAAGGCCTTATCTGCTAGATTTTCTAGTGGTTTCAGTGCATTTGAAATTTCAAAATTTCTTAATAAAGCCAACAAATTTGATTTTTCACTGTCACTCCCAGAAATTATAGTACATGGGTAAATGCGTAAATTATGCGTTAATTACTGTACATGCATAAATTTAAATTTATTTAATGACCATTGTATGATATTGGAATACAATTGATAAGGCGTTTAAAAATAGGCATGACTAACATTTTTAAACGTACATATAAATGCTTCATTAATAACTCAATTAGCCATTATGATTTGATTGTTTGATAGAATATCGTTTTACTGAAGGTTGCAAGGTAAACTTTATTTAGGCTCGGAACCATGATTTTTGCCTGGAGATAGGTAGAAGGTTGCATCTTATAGTTTTACACAATCTATAAAGGCAACACAACTACTTCCAGAAACAGGGATAAGCGGAATTTAATACCAATTTAAGCCTCACAAGCCAGGCAAAACAGCAACACCGTCATATACCTACTAATTAATTTTCCTCACCACAAAATCGCAGTGACAAAATGGCGATTTGCTTTTTAGTGTAGTTAAATATCAGCTGTTTCAAGTTAACACGAGAATGATTGTGCAGGTTTTGTTTTATTCAAGATGTAAAGTAAATATTGACAATAGCTTGTTCAGCTATTAGCTCGCAATATTTGTATTTACTTGTTTATTTTGAATTTACAAGCTGCTAGTAACTAGCGCTGGAAACCAGCTTAGTGTGACCCGGCCTTAAAGGAGATTTTCTAATTTTCACTATTATAAATAGTTTTTAGTTACAAACCACATAGTATGAAACGCATGAATAAACCATATTGGTCACTGTCTGCAGGACTCGGTGTATGTAGGCACACAGGAGCAGCTGCTACGTATCCCAGCGCAGCACTGCAGCAGGCACCAGACCAAGATGGCGTGTGTGAACGCGATGGACCCGTACTGTGGGTGGAGCGAACACAAGGAGAGGTGCATGCCAGCGCCCAACAACGACCCTCTGGCCTCTACCTGGCACCAGGACGCCACCCAGTGCCCCATCCTCAATATGCCGAGTGAGTTGACAAGATTATCAATCAAAAAGATACTTAATGCTGTCCTATTTTTATTAGATATATAAAAAATGTAAAAACCAATAGAATATTGGACCGTAATCATATTTTCTATATCTTTAATACCACAGGCTGAATGCACCATAAAACTGCAGATCTGTTAGTGATCATGATAACATTATATAAATAAAGATATAGACCATAGTCAGTTTCAAAAAAGCTCAAAACTATTGCCGGGATCAAATTAAAAATTACAAACTGTTTCAATTCAGTTGTTAATACTGTTGTGGACTCTGGTCTCTAGTCTGGCAATGACGTAGTTTCAAAGTACTTGGATTTTGAACTTTGATTTCAACTAGCTAATTAAAATGATCAAAATAAACAATATAGGATATTTGTTTGCAGTATCAGGAGGTTGGTCAGCTTGGACATCATGGAGTCCTTGCACCCACGCCACATACAACGACTCGGCAGATGAGTGTCAGTGCTCGACACGCAGGTGCGACAACCCGGCCCCCAGCCATGGAGGTGACTCCTGCACTGGACCCAATATCAGGGTGGCCAACTGTACAGTGCACGGCGCTTGGAGCAGTTGGTCCGCCTGGTCTGCCTGCTCGCAGACCTGTGGTGTGGCTGTGAAGACTCGTCGCCGCACTTGTGGCAATCCTGCCCCTGCCTTCGGAGGTCGAGTGTGTGTTGGGATGGACAGGCATGAGATGTACTGTCATTCCAACCCTCCTTGCCCTGGTGAGTTTCCCTGTGTGTATTTGGTTATCAATAAATTATCAACACTTTACAAAATTTTATACTTAAAGAACATTTACATATAACATTTAAAGAAGAAAATAGGGCAAATGTTAACATGTTCACTGCGTCACGAGGTCCCGAGGTCTCGTACCATAACCTATATTTGGTGCGCTTGCATAACATGATATTCTTCCCTCAGGTATGGTGTCGATAACTCTATGTAAATTGGCATAGAGAATATTGAGAAGTAAGATATATATTGTCAATAAAGCTTGTTGATTGCTGGATCAATTGGTAACTAACAACAAACGAGATCTATAGATCTTGTAACGCACTGAAGTAATAAATGATTACTTTTATACGACACCAGACCCCGGACCTCGCAACGAAGCTTAGTTGCTCAGAGTGCCGCTTGGAGCTCTTGAGTACGTTCCGTTCACAACATTGCACCAATTGTTATTTGTTGTTATTGCAATAACATAAATTGATTTGTGGTGTGTTTTTCTCGTAAATGTGCAGTACGAGATCTCGGTGCCTCGTACTATTGTGTCATATTCAAATCCTGAGCAGGCTGTAGGTTGGCAACAGTATGCTAGTTCACAAAATTCACCACAGAGTGCTCCGTTTCTATTCGTTTTAATGTTATGATGCGCAAAAGATCGTCTGCGCAACGAGATCTCAAGGTTTCGTATCGGACAGCCGTAATCACACTAAACGAGAACCATAGGTCTCGTAACGCACCACCGTAATCACATACAAATATGCTGTAACACAGTGAAAGTGTTAATATTATGTCAGCTAAGAGTCTCAAAGACAGAATACACACTGGTGAGTTCATTTAGGACTTAGTAGAGTTTTGTTTAGTTTCACATACTGTTTATGTAACCCCACTTATACGTACATTCCTTTTCTTAAACGCTTTGTTTCACCAACGAACCACCATGTTGCAGCAGTAACAGTGCCAGTGCGGGACGGGTCGTGGGGCAGCTGGAGCGGTTGGTCAGAGTGTTCTGTGAGGTGTGGGGGAGGGTTCCGCACCCGCACCCGCCGCTGCGACAACCCACCCCCTCAGGCCCCGGGTGGGCTGGACTGTGTGGGCTGCTCCCTGGATTTTGAGACCTGCAACACTGCAGCATGCGTGGACAGCAAGCGACTGTCGTCCTGGACCCCTTGGGTCCCGTCAGGCAATGGCACCGAGAGGCGCTTCAGGTTTGCCTGCCGCGCCCCCAGCCCTGACCCCAACCTTATCAAGATCACCCAGGCCAAGGAGGAGGAGCGAGTGTGCCAGCCTGATGGAGTGTGCATGAGGACAGGTCAGTTTGGAGTGGAATAAGAAATATTATTAGAAATTTGGAAGAGGGAGGATTATTTTTATGGGGTTATTTCTTACTGAATTCATTATTCTTCCAGTCAAATAAAAATTGCAAAATTGTGTCCATGAAATTACCATTTGTAAATAGAAAAACGTGTTAAACTAAAAGCTGTTTTGAAAACTGTACACACCGAGAACAATCTGATTCATCTTCCTTCTTATTTTTCAAGCACTCATTAGTTACAGTGATCAAAACTGTATGTATTTGTCTTAATTATACAGAAAGAATCTCCTAGTTTGTTTTTCATTAATTTGTACATATCGATTTTAGAACTTTCAGAACTGTTTAAATTGATTTTTATATTACCTCTCCTATTTGAATTTCTTGCCTAGTGACATTTGAACTATGTACAGTAGAATACGGTTTTAGAAAGTTCAAAGTACACAATTTTACTACAGTTAATTTTATCAGGTTTCCACAATAATTTTTATTTTATTTTATTTATTAAGTGTTGTAATTATTTCCACAGAAAAAAATACATTTATCTGCTAACTAGC
Organism: Allygus modestus; assembly: GCA_963675035.1. Taxonomy (NCBI): domain Eukaryota; kingdom Metazoa; phylum Arthropoda; class Insecta; order Hemiptera; family Cicadellidae; genus Allygus; species Allygus modestus. Next base: position 257,200,191 of record OY776111.1, on the reverse strand, counting down.
TTATAATTTATGATTCTGATGTGCCTATTTCTAAAATGCCAAAATATCTATATTATATATTGTGTTCTGGATTTAAAAAGGTGAATTCTAATTTAATTTTTAAATGATACTCGCACTAAACCAATCTATGTTAAAAAGTTGTCTTTTAAGCAGTAATCCTTGTGTATATTTATTTGAATGTCCTCATGTTGGTTTGAAAGATCGGTCGGAGGTGGAGGAGGTGTGGTCGGATTGGTCGAGTTGGTCGCCGTGTTCGGTGGAGTGCGGAGGGGGGCAGCAGTACCGAGTGCGGACCTGCGACGGCAGACCAGAGGACTGCCAGGGCCTGTCCAAGATGGCCCGCACATGCAACACTCACAGCTGCAAAGGTTTGAACATGTTTTGGTTGATTTAGAATACTCTAAAACATTAATTTGATGTTATTTTTGCATTACAATTTTTTTAAATTGTATAAACAAATTTTGATTTTACTATCATCAACAAACTCACACATTAATTAAAGAAGTGAAAAACTCATTCTTTGTAGAAAGCCAGAAGCGGAATTCGGGGGTGCCTAGGAGGGGCAGATGCCCCCCAATAATTTGGAGGAAATATTATTGTAATATATGACGTCACAATAATCAATATCACAAGCATTTTTGCCCCTCCAATCAAAATACCGAATTTACGCTTATGGAGAAAGCTGTTGCACACGGCAGCAGAATTGTGAGGAGCCTTTGTAGAACTTGTAGGAGGGATATACGTGTAAACACAAACTGAAATTATAACTTATCATATAAAAATATTGTTGTATATGAGATTTTTTTCTTACTGTTAGTATAGGCCAGCTTATCCACAGGTATCGATTTCTTTCGAACATTTTTATGATTGTTATACCAAATGTTTTTAGCATAGATTAGAACTGAAAACAACATACCATTGCACAAAACAATTAGCCTATGTATATTGACTAAAATTATTCCCTTTATTTTGCTTCTGGTTACAAATACATTTATTTTATTTGATGATTTTGATTTTGAGTACAGTAGAGTCCTGCTATTTCGAACTAATTGGGACCGAACCCTGTTCGGTTTAGCGGGAATTCGGAATAGGCGGATTTCGTGAATAGTATAAACATATTAACTTGCTATGGCTATGGTTAGCGGCGTAAATCTGGGTAAACGGCGGGAGTGGTTATGGTTTTTGGCGTAAATCTGGGTAAATGAAGCTTTTACACTCCTAAATTCTTCAAGTAAGAGACCCAAGCCAGATATCAAATGGTACAATTATGAATTACAAAAACTCAAAGACCACTGTGATATTTTGTATAGCCTAAGTAAAGTTTATGATAGTCAACTTTTAAGGGATAGATATAAGATTTTTAAGAAACAATACAAGTTTGCTATTAAAAATGCTAAAGTAAAGTACTTTAATAACTTCATTCAGAATGCTCATAATAAAAGTAAATATCCCCATCGCAGCAAACCTGCATACTCAGCGAATTTCCAATGAATATATAACATAACACATTAAAACACTTAATAGGATTCATAAGAAATATATTCACAAAGCGATATTTAAAATATTAATTATTCTCCATAAGAATAACATTGGGGATGAGTACGCAGGTTTTTGTAATGTGATGACTCTTTCCACGAAATATTCGGCCCTAGTTAGATTGCCATTTGGTAGGTATTTCTCGATTTCGAGCTTTTGACGGATCCGTTTTTGTACTTCACGCCTCCAATAACTTTTGTCTAAAGCCGATTTGAAGTCTTCCCAATTTTGTATATCCGATTTAACTACTGTAGATACAACCATCGAGCATGTGGTTTTCGAGACTGCCGTCTATTAGGTCGATTAGGTGTTCTCTTATGTCGGCGTCCGTGTTAAGCCGGTTTAGACTCCGTTCGTAGTACTTTTTGAATTTGGTTAAGTATTCTCGAGGGTTGTGTGTTTGACCGTTGAATTTGGGTAAGTTTAGGTTGGGAACCAAGCCAGAATTTCCGTTACATAATATTTGGACGGGGCATGATAGTGTTAGGTCGGCTACTGTTTAGTTTGAGTTTTTCTACTTTGTCTTCACATTGTGTGATGTGGTGGTTTAGTTGCTCAAATTGTGACTTTTGTCTCTGTATTTCTTCAAAGTTGGAATCGATTTTAGAGACGAGTTGTTCATTTAGCCGATTCGTGTATTATGATATCGATTGTTTGATTTGAGCTTTATTTTCAAATTTAACTTCCTGAATTTGATTTGTGACGTCACGGTGGTTTGTTTCTATTTTTGAATCAAGGGCTGTGAAAGTGTTGTGGTTTTCAGTGATGATTAGATTTTTTAGTGAGGCCGATTGTTTTTCTAGATCCTGGATTAGGTTTTCTCGGATCCTTTTGTGTCACAGTCTTCTAATTTAAAATCATATTCTGTCCGGATTTTGTTTAGTTCAGTACTGTGGTTTTGCTGAATGTCTTTAATTTGGTTCAATTCAGTTTGGAAATTAAGTTGGGTCTGACTAAGATTTGAGATTTGTTGCCCAAGTGTGGTTTTGCAATTTTGTATTTCGGATTTAAGTGCCTCTTGGTTGGTTTTAAGTTCTGACTTAAGCTCGGATTTTAATGATTCCTGGATAGTTTTTAATTCAGATTTTAATGATTCCTGGCTAGTTTTAAATTAGGATTTTAATGATTCCTGGCTAGTTTTTAACTAGGATTTTAGTGATTCTTGGTTAGTTTGTATTGACTGTACTACCGTACTGTTGATATATGCGACAGGAGGTTTGTGTCTGACCCGCTGACTTGATCGTGCCGTTCGAGTGTGGCAACGCTAGGTTCGGTGGCTGTGAGTGCTTGAATAGTTTGGGCGCTATGAATGACTTGCGTATTGTGAGAGGCGAGGTCTGGGTTCAGTGAAGTATGGTCGGAGGGAGGGGGAGCGTTGTCATGGGAATGGCAACGGGTGTATGCGCCGTCACTCTGACTGTTGGCTCAGTGGCTGAGGCTGAGGCTGGGGATGTCTAATTTGTCTTTGGGGTCAGCGATTTCCTCGACTGGCGGTGTTATTGTATTTTCGTCTGTTATGTTTTGTTCTGTGTTGTTTTGTGTTTCTATTAGATCTTGGTTAATGTTCTCATCCTCGTCTAAAGCTAGGGATTCTGACTCTTGTCGTCAAAGACTCATTTTGGGATTAGGTCTGAGATTGTAACGTTCGGTCATTTTAAATGTTTAATGGGGAATGAAAGTTTTATAGGGGGGATAAAAGTGATGGGAAACACGATTGTGGGGATAGTTATAGGGAGGGAAAAGGGGGAACAGTATGAGATACAAATCACAGGCATGCTTAATCTATTTTAATAACACAAGCTTAGTTTAGCTTAGGCTAACTTAACTAGACTAATTATCTTAAATCTTATTGAAAGAGAGTTATAGAATTTTTCCCCACGTTGGGCGCCATTGAAATAGTAAAAAAATTAATATTGTGAGCTGTGTGTGTCTTGTTTATAAACAACTGTGTTACTCAAATACTTTCCATCTTATTCTGTTCGCTGTTATAAAACTACTTAGCTTAGGTAAAAAGGAATCAGCTGGATAGATAGACAGTGGATAGATAGATTTTTTATTAAAGAAATTTACATGTGTTTCTACTCTTTTAGGTGAAAGCGGCTAACAATCATATATTACAATCATGGGGACTTTCTAAAGTTTTACTTAATAGTTTGATTACAATAATGGTGGCTTAGCTCAATTGGTATGCACAAGGGGTTCTGTCTCAGGGTATAGTTGATCTGCCGGCAAAATTCCATAAAACTCTTGATAATTTAATAAATAAATATCATAAAATAAATTATAATTGATATAAAAGCCAATGAAAATCTAATTTGATATTAATAAATGTATAATTAGTGATCTCTAATAATTTAATGAAAGTCATTGTTGGTATTCTTTAGCTGCTATATAATTCAAGATGCCAATAAACAAAAGTTCTCTAGGCTATATTTTAAATTCCTGATATTCTTCTTAAAGTTTATATATGGTAAATTTGATTTGCTGTAAAAGTAATAGCCTATTTCAGATTCAAAGTTTATGCCTAAATATTTTAATAACTCTTGAGGTCATTTATATTGGTGAGGTCATGAAGTTTGTAGTTAGGCCTACTAAATGGAATAATCTCACCGGTTCAGCAACATATTTCTTTGCCCAAATATTATTAAATATACTTGAGGTGGCCAAATAAAGTGAGGTAAACTAATCTGGACTTCGATGACTATAAAAATATTAGACTTTTGGTGTCTAAATACTGTTTATGTGGGGAAAATTTAAAATGAATTTGGGACAGTGTCCACCAAATATCTAACACAGGCCATGTCTTCTGAAGGAGTCCTTGATCACCAGATGCATTCTCTGTTGATTGCTATAGGGTTCTCAGAACTTAACACAAAACACTAATCTTGAGCCCTGTAAGGAAAAAACTTTGATTTACTTTAATTGGTTAAATGTTAAACAGTGACACAAAAATGGTCACCCCCACCTTGACAACTAATATCACGGTGGTTTTCAATGCAATAGTACGCAGTGGAAAATTTGATGGTACGTGTTGGCATAGGCTCAGTGCTATAGTGCGCCCAGAGGTCCTTCGGGATCCTGGAAAGGATGCTGGTCTTCTTCACACGTCACTTCCTTACGTTAACACTTACTTATAATATAATTTCCCAATTGTGAATTTATTTATTTTATACTGGTCTCGTGAGGCAATGTCACCTAATTGATAAGTAAGAATGACCACTGAGCATGTTTTTACCATACAAAATAATACTCTGGATATCACAAAGAATGTCACAACGACTCTATGCTTTATTCATTAATGAAAAATGTAATTATTTGACAATGTCTCAGTATTAAAAACAATAAAATAATCGTAAAATATCTGAAGCTAGATTTTTTTCTGATATGTATCTCAAATAATTAATACAGTGGGAAAAAACAACACTGGCTAGACAATAATATTGTATTTTATTCAACGATTGGTAAATACAAAGTTAGATCTCAAACGTGCATACAACAATTTCCAAGACTTTATACAAGTGGCAGACTTTATGTTTTATTACTGGTTGCTCAGAATTTGAATCAGATATTTTTCTTAGTTACCAGAGCATTTTTTTATACAAAATACTGTTAATGAGATTGCCCGACAAGCATAGAACACACAATCGCATTACAAGACTCTACCAGCACAATTTTCTAAAAGGTTTAATTTTTATTTGGGTTGTGAGCGTCCAAAGATTTGTATTTTAGTATACCAACTGGCCAGCGGTATGATCTTTGGCAAAAAGGGGATTTATGGAGGGAGCTGCTGCTCACTCTCCTATGTCGACGATCTGTTGGGGGGCACGTGTCAGCTGCTGAGCTAAACACTATCAGAGTTTAATTTATTTTATTATGTTTATGCTTTTAACGACGCTACACCTACACAACCATATTGCATGACTATTTCCTCGTCTGGACAGAGACTGATGATTGGAAAACTCAAGTTTGGGCAATGTGTGATTTTATAAAAATTGATAAATGCTCTGGTAAATTTTGATTAAGAGTTAAACTGTAATGAGTCGCCAAATAAATATAAACACTTCTATACGATCGATAAAAACTTACACATTCAGATTTTCAGGACTCAGCCTGAAGGGTACAAAACGTGGTTTCCAATTTATGGTCAGCATAAAATTACATAAATTAATCTTAACAGAGACGCATATTTCATAAAAAAATAAATAATAAATATATATATATATATATATAAATAACAAACTTACAGGATAAACATGCGATAAATACACTCTATGCGGACTGATCTCTACGATAAAGTATTCTATATTACTTACATAAAGGGTCGACCCACTAATACTCATTCATGCAAAAAACACTTACAATTAACATCGGCGGGAGGCTGCTGTCAATGTTTCGCAAATAATTGGAAATATGAACGTCGAGAGAATTTGGTGTTCGTTCGGCCTTGCCGGCCACGGCCTGATTTCTGACGGTTTATTTTATTTGCTACCTCGAATCTAATTCCGGTCTTATAAATGTTAATTTTACTAAAATTCGCAAAAACACAATATTTACAGAAGAATGGATATTGCAGCGGCCGACGCCGAAATTCACTTTAAAAAAAATCAAGACGCGAGCAGCACAACCCGTGTCCCTTAGAGACAGACAACTACCGACTGACCTGGTGACCTCCGATGACCGTTGGATTAAAAAACCTTCGTGCTTCTGCCTGCCACCCCCACCTCGTTGGCGGCGACGTGGCTGGTTCGCGATTTGTTGTTTTGAAATTTGAACGGCCATGCTTTTGAAATCAGCACAGCCCAAAGTTACTTTTTCTGGAGGAAACACATGTTTATCTCACTTGTTCACTTCTGGTTATAAAATGAGATCAATTTTGAATTTTAAATACTTAGGCGATATATAATAAACAGTATCAGGAAACTGACACATACTTTCTCCCTTTTAGCCCAACTTTAATTAATAAATTAGTTTTGATTTACTAAATATAGAATACAAAGCACGGTCGAATGTACAGAAAATCTTGTAAACAAGTTGTTTTCAAAAATATCCATCCAAATCCCTGTTTAGGAGGCACTACAGAATCCATCGCTACGCACGTGGTTTTAAGAGGGGAAATTCCAACTATTCCCCCCCCCCAGGGTTATTAAGGGGCAAAATATTTTGAATTTCCTCTGTCGGTCAATGCTAACTTGACACGCATATCAAGTTTGAACGAAATTCATCAATAAATAAGAGAGAAATAGTAATTTTCGTATTCCCCATAAGAATAACATTGGACAACGTACTGCGTTTACCACAAAATTTAAATTTTCTCCACTACCACTAACCGTAGAATAGTAATTCAAGATACTAAATTATTTAGTTTATTGAGCTCTTGTTATTGGTGAATAGTAATATTTTTTATATTTATGTTTTTTTATGAAAAGTACAAAAAACTGAATTTTTGATATTTTAAGTCTTGTAATTTCTGAACCCGAATTTTTACAGAAATGCGGGTGGTGTAATTTTGTTGGAAAACTAAAGTTCTATAAACGACTAAAGTTTAATCAAAATCGTTAGAGCCGTTTTTGAGAAATCTTGATTTTTCATGATTTTTGGGGGATAATTACCCTTAAAAATCAAAAATTCCAAAAAAATAAAAAAACTCCTGGAGATATCGTGGATTAGTACCTACATACCAAATTTCATAAAAATCGGACCATTGGTTAGGGCTCTAGCTCTGAACACATCCATATAGATAGACAGACAGACACACAGACATCACGTAAAAATTACTTTTTTGGGTTCAGGGAGCACCAAAACGAATATTTCCACTAACAACTCAAATTTGAAAATTTTGACGAAAAATACTTTCTCCATATACTATGTATAAGGGGGAGAAAGTAAAAATGTGATCTGAGATAATTGTACAGAATGAATCTTTAAATTAATTAAATGTTAAGTAGGCTATTGTGAATTATAATCAAATATCTATTCATGGGATTAAATGATTAATAACTAAAGTGAAATATTCAGAGGGATGAAATAAATTTAAAACAGTACATAATTATTATATTAAAATATTATATTATATTAATACATCATTGGGGAAATGTAACGCATGGGGGCAAACAGGTATTTTAACATACTGAATTATTAAACAGGGCACATATGCAAAATATGATTATTAATTATTTACAAATGTATGAAAATGTGATGAAAATGTTTACATAAAAAGTGAATCATTGCAACTTCTAATATCATGAAGATTTCTGCTATTTATATAAGTGAGGTGTTGACTCATTTTTTCAATGAATGTTTGGTCAAAGGACGTGTTTTCCCATGTCAATTAAAAAATATCAAAGTTGTACCTGTTTACAAAAAAGGTGATAGGCTAAAAACAACTATCGGCCTATATCAATCGTTCCGATTGTGTAAAAAATTGTTGAATCTTTGCTTCAGAAACAAATATCAGACCATTTTGAAAGATTTAGTTTATTCACTGATAACCAGTAGGGATATGGTTGTAGGCCTAACCGTAGTACATTTAATGCTGTAGTTAAGTTAGTTGACAGTGTGGTTAGTGGATGGAAAAAGGCAATAATGTTACTTTTAGGTCTTTTGACGTGTCAAAAGCGTTTGATACAGTACAACATAGTATTTTAAGTAAAAAAACTGCCTTTTTATGGATTTAATACTGATTCTGTTGAGCTTATATTTCCCTATTTGACAAATAGAAATCAATTTGTATTTAAGGATAGACCTTTTCAAGAGGTAGGAGGGTTGAATATGGTGCGCCCAAGGCTCAATTCTGGGACCAATCCTGTTCAATATCTACATTAATGATCTACCAATCAGCATTGAGAAAGTAGGTATTGATGGAATTTTATTTGCTGATGACTTAGGTTTGAAAGTTAGTAATTTTAGTAAAGGTGCAATTGCTGATTCTAGTTTTACATTACTTCTTGACTGGTGTGCTGCTAATAACTTGACACTCAATACTGATAAAATTTGTGATTTATCTTTTAGCTACAATAGAAATGTCTTAGGTTCTTCAGAGAATAGTTGTAATTTAAAGGTTTTAGGACTAATGTTAGACAATAGATTATCATGGAATCCTCATGTTGATTTTGTTTTGAAAAAAAAAATGGCTAAGGGGTTATACATACTAAGAAAGTTAAGAAATTTGGTTGATAATTATATTTTATTAACTGTCTATTTTTCTTATATTCAGAGTATTTTGACATATGGAATTGATCTCTGGGGATCTAGTAGTCATTGTATAAAACTGTTTATCCTCCAAAAAAGGGCTATTAGATTAATGTGCAATGTGCCTAACCTAACATCTTGTAAACCTTTGTTTGTAAAACTCTGTGTTCTAACCCTTTACTCTCTTCTAACCCTTTACTCTCTTTATGTATTTCATTTGCTCTGTTTTGTTCATAGAAATTTAGAACTTTTCAGTATTAATGCTGATTTCCATTCTTATAATACCAGGCATAAAGATTGTTTAAGAGTTCAACAATATAAGTATAGCAGCTCACAAAAAATTGGTTTTATAAATCTACTAAAGTTTACAATTCGATGCCGACTGAAATTAAATTACTGCCTCATTCTCAATTTAAAGAAATAACCAAGAATATACTAATAATTGGTGAATGTCTTTATAAAGTTGATGATTTTTTCAATAAGACTATTGCATTGTGATACTATTTTATAGACTTTTTTAAAATCTGTAAATAAGTATAGGCTATATTTATCTTTAGTACCAATACAAATTTTGACGCATGTCCATGCACTGTTTTTGTGTTTTATGACAATAAAGAATCTTGAATCTAAACGGCGTGTGTTATGGTCATCCTCGTAAACATTAGTGGTTAGGCAGGAGTGGTTATGATTATTGGTGTAAAGCTGGGTAAACGGCGGGAGTGGTTATGGTTATCGGTGTAAACCTGGGTAAACAGGTAGTTATGGTTTTGGCGTTATATGGGTAAACTGTGTGAGTAGCTATATATGGTTATCTAATTTTCAACTACTCGAGTCGAATTTTCGAGTAGTCTCTAATACTCGCTCGGCCTTAGAGTATTATAAAATACTCGACAGGTACTCGACAACTCGAGTACTCTAACACCTCTACGGGCTATAAACAGCTATTTTTTTTTTATAAAAAACCAACATATTCTCAATTTTCCCTATTTTTAAGTAATTTCCGAACTTGAGTTCGGAATAGGCGGATTTTCGGAATAGCGGGGTTTGGAATGGCAGGACTCTACTGTATTTTGAGATTGACAATTTGTAAATCTAATTTCTTTCTTGTACCATATGAGAAGATTTGAGCTCTTGATTTTTAAAATTGACTTTGAAGCTCAAGATTTTAATTGTTGTTCTTGATATCATTATTTCACTGTGATCCTAATATTCATATGGCTGTATTTAAAGTTTGTCATAAGTAGCGCCAGGTGCCACCGTTACTGTTACCCTTACCGTTACCGTTGTGTTGTACGCAGGAGAGTGGAGCTGCTGGACAGACTGGTCCGAGTGTTCGGTGTCGTGCGGCGTGGGGTACAAGCAGCGCTCCCGCACCTGTGTCGTGGTCAACAACCGAGCAGTGGAGGGTAGCGGCTGCGAGGGGTCAGCCATCAGCCAGGAGCCTTGCGAGATGCCCACCTGCCAGTGTGAGTAGTGTGACACCAGACTTGCCTACAACCATTGACTATAAATTTATAGTCAATGCTACAACTCATGAAATGAAATGAACAGTTACAAATTAAATTAAATTAAATGAATGTTACAGTTGGGATTAATTATTACAAAATAACAACATCAGATATTACAAGTGACAACAATAACATTCACATATTTTGTTTATATATATTCAGTGCAAAATAAATACAAATTAGGGCAAACATGTATAAATTTCTAAAGCAGACAAATAACAAACAAAGCTAATTGAGGATGCAGTTAATATTTAATTCAGAATGCTAAATATACGAGAATGGGCAGGAGCCTGTGCGAAGGCCTGAGTTGTTATAATTCAAAAATTAATATGGCCTTTATGTTTTAATACATAAAACAGAAAAAAATGAGAAAGAGGCAAAATATAGAGAGACAACCACTTGTAGAAATATACATTTCTTATTAGTATCAAAATCCTGATGTTTAGTAAGCAGAATTCTTAATAAACTGAAAAACATAACATATCCTTGCAACTTAAATATGTTAAGAAATAATCTGACAAAAGTAATAGCATTTTTTCCCTCTATTATTGGTGATGAATTATCACGTACATCTGTCAGTATCCCTATCATTAAGTACTCTGATTCAATTTTTCATCCAATCAAAAAGATATTCTATGTTACCTTATTTTACCCATATTTATAAAAGAATGTCTTCATTTTTTATATTTTAAAACTTTGAAATTTGAAATATGTTTTTTTATTTTTAGAAAGCCCTTTAAAACTAATGTGTTTTTGGGGGTTAAAAATGTCAACCCTAGGGTTCTGTTCTATGAGCTTTCAAAGATCTATCGTTGATCTTTTGGTGATTTAATCACAGGTGATAATGTAAGATAACTTTGCAGCCCTGCTTGGGTGGGCGATGTGGACCGACTGGTCGCCGTGTGACAGCTCGGGTCAGCAACATCGGACGCGGGACTGTCTCACGTCCAACCCTGGGCCTGACCTCTGTCAGGGACAGCATCGCGAGTCCCGCATCTGCCTGCACCACCCCTATGGTGAGGCAACTTGGCATAGTTTTAGTCTGTTGTACCACATGATATACAACTGTGGAACATTCACAGTTATCTGTATCTATAAATACGAAAAACCGATCATCCCCCAGAACAAACCTACCTACAACCACGAAATGTTGGCAAGCATACTCTTTCCATAACATAGGTAACCACCAAGAAAGGATTTTAAGGAATTCCCTTAGTGCTCCGCCCCACAGGGAGTCAAAGTTCCAATCCAGTGTTATGGACATTCACTTTGGTTTGAGCTGATGAAAATTGAAACAGCTGATCATGATTCGTAGTAGTCCTATAGGTTAACCACAGAGTGCAGCACACACCACAAGTTTTATTCCTAGGTGAAACCAGTTACAATGGCAGATAAAAAGACACTTAAAGTTTCTTGTGACAATGATTACTACAAACAAAGAAGTTACAATATAAGGATAAGAGCGTTCTAAGAAAATCAAACTTTAAAGAAAACATTAGCAGTTCATTAGTTGTTAGTCACGAATACCTTGTCGATCATACTTACTGGGTTATCTTATATTAAAACCTATTATATTAGATAAAGAAAAACGGTCAGGATTAATAATTTCCTATTTCATTCCATAAATGAAAAGTGATATTACAAATATTAAATTAAAAGAAACATAAGCTTTGTCTATAGCCAATTCTTTCATTACAGGGATACATTACCTTACATTATTACCATACATTACATTACCTTAATTATTGTAATTTTAGTTGGGAGTTTCAATTAAAAGTAAGTTCTATTAAGTAACTATTAAAACAATGATTCAAATATAACAATATCAATAACTAATGATCTACAAATTTTGATTGTAGCTGACAATGAGATCACAGCAGAGATGGCGCTGGACCGGGCCAGTGCGGGCGTCTCGTTTGGGTCGGTCTTCGGCCTCTGTCTGTTGGCATTCGCGGTGGGGGCCGGCGGGGCGGTTGGTCTTGGCTACCTCTACCTGCACCGGCGCCGGCCGCGCATCCCCAGCAGCCCGCACTTCATCTCCTCCAAGCAGAACTCCTACGTCACGGTGCCTCTCAAGGAGATGCACTCGCCCAAGAGGACGCCTTCCTTCTCTGCCAAGAACGCCGCTTTGTCCAACGGCACTCCTAAACTGTTCGCCAAACTCCCAGTGGACTACGAGACAGCGACGATAAAGAGGAACAGTCATAGTTTGGCGAACGGCCACATACGTGCCGATCTCGAACAAGACAAGTTTTTCTAATAGTCAGTTAAAGACTGAGAGCAGTAGAGAGGCGGGCTGCTGAACAAAGTTGACGAGTAAATAAAGACTTTGATGGTGCTAGTCATAAAGCATTCGTAGTTTGTGTGATACAGACAGTTTACAAATTCCATATGTAACTTCATACATATCGTGGTGCTTTTAGATGTCTTGTTAATTTGTAAATAACTATTTTTATACTTTTTTACAAAATGTAAATAATGAGAATAAAGTTACATAAAAATCATTAACTGCTCCAATTTTGTTTAGTATTTTGGTGTAGAATATATATGAACATGTTTTGATTTTATGACAATGAAATGTGATGCTTACAAATTCTAAGTGCAAGCAGTGCCTTTTAATCAACATTTGAGGAATAATCCATTTTGAGGTGGATTGTTTTTATTCAGTTTCAAGTAATATTCTTAATTTATCAGATAGCATATGAACATTTATATGAACAAAATGCTGTTTATTTTTATACTGTATTATGTAAAATTCTTGGTAACACAAAACTTATTAATAAAAAAGTCTGAACCAAACAGTAAACAATTCTTTAGTATTTTAAAGTTTTGTCTGGATGCTGTTGTCTTGACTTTAACACGTCCATTATAATTCTGTGTTGATCTGGAATGTCAACAAAAAAATGTAAACAATGTGACGTCACTGTTGCCCAACCAACAGGGCGGGTATAAAAGCTGTGTGTGATACCTACCGTATAAATTCTAGATACTGTGGTTGGAAGGAACTCAACTGTTCCTTGATAGAATGAGAATGGATTTCCCTCGGACCAAAAACTACCCAGTATATCATTACTTCATTCCAAAATTAATAAGATTAATTAACATTATTTCTTTCTTATATTCTCTCACAGTTTTTACATTCTTTCTTAGGTGATAATAATTTAATATTTGCTATCTTCTCACTACACAATAGAGAATAATTGTCCATTGTTAGGGACCATTAAACTTCACTTTTGTTTTTATTCCACTTTATAGGGATAATGAAGTAGCTACAACAGATTGCTCAACAATATTTCTTAGGTGTGTATTTTTGAAATAAAGTATGCTGAAAATAGTAAAATGACTAGCAATAAAAATAAACCAATAAACCAGTCTATTATTAAATATTTTTAGCATATTTAAATTGTCTCACATGAATATTATGACATGTAGGCTAACTTTAGATTACAAGTATTAAGAGGGGGGAGAAAAATTTGTATTATTCTTCTTTACAAGTTTAATCATGAAAATAAAATATGTTTCAATGTTGAACAATGACCCAATCCAAAGTCTTCCGCACAGATTTTGTTAACTTCAATGTTTGCATTATGAATAAGTAATTCACCATAAAAACTCTTCCTTCAATATTAGAATCCAGAAAATTAAAAGTATTCCTATGTAAAATGATGTGTATTACTGTTACTGTTGTTGATATATCTTTCTCAGTTAAGATTTTAAGACTTGTTATCAATTAGTTAACAACTTCACTATCTTCACTCTCGGTGTTCTTTACCTAAATATTATTTCTACACCTTTGAATGTAAACTTACTATGTTTTGTATTTTGTAGTTTCGTTATTTTTTTTTAATACATGAACTGCCAAACTAGGCTAGTTTTTGATTACACGTTAAATTCAATTGTTAACATTGTTATGATTTGACCACAAGAACCATTATCATAATTGATAATGATGATAACTCATGTTGCTAACTCAATTATAGTATCTATTTGCATAACTATTTATTATCTACAAAATTTAAATCTCATAAAAGTTAAAATTTTATTCCTGCTCCAAACTTCTACAAATAATTTCATTATTTCAAAAAGTTGTTATAAAATGAAACTTTGAAAATTTAAATTTGTTTAAGTTGTAACCTGAAAGTAAAAAAAGTTTGCTACACAAATAATTCTTATTTATGATTGAGAATCAACTTTTTAATTTTCTGTTGGTTTTGCTAAAGAGCCTCAACTATCACAATTTTATGTTGTTAAATTTTTTAATTAATGGTTTATATAGTTTCATATTTTTTTATTATCTTCCTTGACTCTGCTAAATGGTTTAATACAATTTGAATGTTTAATTTTATGACCCACACTTATGTTTATGAATCAGAAATTGATTTGTATATTCAAAGCAATTGATAACATTATTTACATTTTCCATTACTTGTATTATTTGTATACTTGTTTAGTGATAAATTAGAGTTCTATTTATTTTTGCTTTCTCTTCAAGGTTTTTTCTAGTGTTAACAGTCCATTTTTACTTTGTTTAAAGCTATTAACCAAAAATACATATTGACAATAAGACTAAACAATGTAAGGGATATTACTAATAATCATTTAGTGCCTTGTAAATATCAGATAGTTTTTGTATATATGTATAATCAATGTTTTTGTACATTTGTATCTTATATAGTCTTATGATAAGGTAAAAAGGTTTACCCGACTGTTATTCTGTGATGTGAAGAATATTTTATCACGATGTTGTATAACTTTTAGGCAAAAGTTTAAAACAAATTGAAATGAGCACTTTATTTTGTTGTAATTTTGTTTATCAATTTCTCTATTCATAATTTCTTTTATTATTCTGTATTGTTAATTCCATTATTATTTTATATAATGGAGAAAACACACATGCACTAGTCAAAACATTATTTTTTAGAATTTCCTTTGGAATAAGAAAACAAATCAGAATATTTCCTGTTCATGCGTTATTATGTTTCTGAGGTAATCTGATTAGTTTCGAAATAAACCCTTATCAGTTTTATATAAAACTTTATTTGTTGAACATAATCACTTTGAAAAATAATTGAACTAGTATTCATAATGTTTTTAAAAATGTATTTAGTTTTTATAATATCTGAGAGTTTATTTGTTGGAAATTGAATTCACAAATAAGTAAGTGTTTTTTTAAATATTTTTAATACGAGTTCATTACTTATGTTTGATCAACGAATGGCTGATTTCTGTATAGTTTTGTTTTATTGTGATTAGACTGTTGTTAATGATTTAATTGAACTAAGTGCATTTGTATGAGTGTATTAGTAAAAAGAAAGACCACTCACATACCTATAGCAAGAACTGTTGTTGGCGTCAGCAACAAGATTTTAATTACTTGTTTATATTCTAATCTTAGTAGGGCTAGTTATAATTTGCTGCAAAATTTCCCTTTTAACAATAAATAATATTAGTTTAATTTTTAATTTTTGAAAGTATTTTATATTTTGAATTTTATCATTGACACTTATATCTTGGGGAGATTGAATTGACTTTTTTCAAATATGTAAACATTTATAAACTATGAAAGAAGATTTTATTTTCTCATTTGTAGTACAAACTTTAAAAGTGCCATTTTTTATATGATTAAAACATTGTTATAAGTGTTATGTTTTTTGTAGATTTTAGCCATGCAATAAAATTTTATCCTGACAGAGTTGGGGTATTTATAGTTTAACTCACATTGAGTTTTATATACAGTTGCTAAGTTTATTAATTTTATGTACTGTAAATATAAATATTTTTTAATAAAATGTCTTTACAAATAAATGGTTTTATTTTTTTTATTCCTTATCACTACTCGTTGCTTGAGGTGCATGTAAAATGCCACTTGTGGGCTGTACATGAGGCAGACACATAGTAGAGCACAGGCACATTGTGACATAACTACAACCCTTACGTTTTGTTTAAACCTCAAACAAAGTAATACATTTGACACTGTATTGATGCTCAAAAGAATATCGAATCCATTCAGCTAACAAACATACAATTTGTGTGAAGAGAGGATTTGATTGGTTACCTGAGGAAAATGGCAGTCAGCAATGTCAGCATGTAAACTTCCCTTTTTACCCCAGACGCGAGCTCTAGATCAGCTGTGTAATTGATTTTATTATAAAACTGAAACCGCAGCTAAACAAGCAAAGCTGCAGAAAAAGTTAGTTTTGCCTATATAGGTTGTTAAAAAATTATTTACAGCTCAATAAGGAACAACTTTAGATTCCAAAGCTCTATAACTGTAATCAAAATAAGACATTATGAAAAATAATGTAATCGAATGCACACTAAATACCCCATGGAAGCAAACCTGCGATTTAAGAAAATTTCCAATAATTGAATAATCATACAAATGTCTTACTACTACTTAACAAGTGTCATAAAAATATATTTCTTTCTAATGAAATAAAACCTACTCTTCTAAGTTTGCCACTCTGTGTTGCGTTGTTTGCCTCTGATGAATAACAATTGGTTGTAATTGAAACCGACTGTGGTTTTGAATGAAGATAAAAATAATTTCACAGCTAGGAAATAGAAACGAACAGTCAGTGGGCACTTGTGCTGCAAAAGCAAGTTCAAATTAAATAATAAAAAAATTATTGGAAATAGGTATTATGAAACTCATTTCAACCCGTTTATCATGTTAAATGAAACATTTAGTCTGTTGCGACAAAATGTGTTACGTCGAGTGCGCACCGTGTACTTCAAGTGTGGGTAAACACGACGTGCAACAGTAGTACGATAGCAGTCGTACGGTTCGGACATGAACATAAACGCTTACGCTTCAGCAGACGAGTATATCAAATCGTTTATTGAAGATATTGGGGCTATAAACAATAAAGCTGTTGCTCCATCATTGACAACACCGTCACCTCAGACGACATCTGTTACAACACCAACCACCAGCAAGAGGTGAAAGAGACCAAGTTCTATCGAAACGGAAACCGAGAAACCAGGATGGGTACCATATGCGTGCGCAGAGTCCAGTCAGCATGGGTGCCGGAACCCACAAAAATGCGCCCCTCCCCCCAATCTTTCTGCTCCAAGAACCTATTTATCTGCCAAATAATTAAATATGTCAGTTATTGTATGTAATCTAATAGTTTACTCCTCCTTAACACAAATATGTGCTAATATTATTCGATGCAATAAATATTGTATCGGCATAGGTATATTTAGTTTACAAAATATCATAATGTTACTGGTTTTGTATTATCTCCTAAAAAAATATAGATTACGCTCATACGGGGCGGCTGCACGTCACTCCGATTTCTCGGTAAAAGAGTGTATCTTAAAGGATTTTAAAACAATATAACAATTACCAATCAACTGAAATATGTTACCAATATTGATTATATATCATACGGAATCCGTAGGATGTATAATGGATGGTACCAAGCACTTTAAAAAACTAAATTACAAGAATATATCATCACAGAATTGATCTTTTCTCAGAAAAATATACTTGGTTGCACTAAATCTAACTGATGATAGCGATGAAATTATTATTTATATTTTTTTAACTTCCCCATTGCACTCAAAGTGAAAAGTAAAGTTCAAATAAACAGCGATATAAAAGTACTATTTCTATTTAAACTCCAAATTTAAACCGTTAAGGCATTTACTTTTCCTATAAATCTCCGCCTATTAATGAATAATAGGACGGCGAAGGGGTATTGGTATTGGCATTGTACTTAAATACGGCACTCAGTTTCCAAGAAATCTGTCGATCGTCACAGGAAAAGTAAGATGACAGTTCAAGTTTTGGACGTTGATTTTAATTGAATTTGCATTTACACTGAATTTGCATTTGCATTTGCACTACCTAACTGTGTTACAATAATATTCCCAGTCCCAGTATTACTTAATATTTAAGCAAAAACGAGCATATTATTTTGTACTTATTTCTTACATTAAACTTAATTTTTTGAAAATACCTTAATCTAAACATTTATTTCATCACCTATTTTGGCGCTCCCTTCAAGCCCTCTTTGAGGCTACCGTGGGTGCCGTGGCACCCATGGCACCCACTGTGCGCACGCCTGTGATGGGTCCCAAACCAACAGATGATTGGCCCATAGTGTCGTGGATGGAGGATGGAAATACATTTGCTATTCAAAGCCCGGAAACAACGTACAAATATTATTAAAGATTGAATTATACTATAGTACAGATGTGGTGTACATGTGTGGTTTATTTCTGGACAGATATAGTGAACATTGTAATGCACGAAAGTTTTAAACAATTAGTGGATGAAGCGGAGAATATGTGGATTGATGAATCAATAGGAGTGCCAAAAATTACCGGTTTAACTCAAAAATGTTACATACACAACGCAATACAGTTTCATGGTCAAAACCAACAAAGCGTGCACCGTGTAAGAAATGAGTGGCACGATCAACCAATTAGTACACATGCCTTGTCCTACACATGTCTGACACGACCTGCCAGTTTTTTTGTTAATTTCTTTCACCATTTCATCTTGACCCAATACTAGCATCAAGATGTCGAGCAGCAACGCTTTCGTCCCAGAGTTTGTGAGTGAGGGCAGTGTTGCAGCCACAGACCTGAGAACTACGTTTAACAACTGCAAGTCAGACTCCCTGCTCTACACCAGGGTAGTCGATTCCTTCTCGAATTCCGGAAGGAATGTGGCTATCTCATCACTGCAATGGAGCGAGCCACCACACTCTTTGGCGAGACAGTAATTGTTAGCCTGGAGGCAGGTCAAGGATGAGATTTTCGTGCAGGTTTAGGGGGTTCAACGAGATCCTGAGCAACAGGCCTGCCCCGAGGCCAACGCGGTTGCCCCGGGTGCTGTGGCTGCAGCCGTAAAAGGGAAAAATAAAAAATATCACCCCCCCCCCCCGTTATGGGAGCACGAATATATCACGGGAAAAATCGTAAACATGTAATCAATGACAATGACTATTCTAAAAATAAATGGTTCTATAACTTTAGTTTTATACATGAATTATAATAACTCAAACAATAATAAGTCATATATAAGTTGCTATATCGACTGATTCATAAGTAACTGTGAAAAAATGTTATTACAGCTCAAGTAAATCGTAAATCATGATAGTATTGTGTTTGGCTAAATGCGTAGGACAACGCCCTTGCTATATATTGGAAAATGGACTCGTAAGTCCACTCGCGCTCCGCGGTTGCACACTGTACACCGTGCATACGCACACACATTTGCTCATTTCTAACTTCAAACTCTCACGTCATTTTTTCGTCGTGGTGTTTTCCGTATCGTATACGCATTGTTTCTAGTTCTTTTGTTCTGTGTAGTGCATTATGGTTAGTTCAGTGCTGTTCAACTAAGACGTTAATTTTTACAAAAACAATATAATATTATATTTGACATTACCAAGTTGAAACTTATCTTCGATCAACTATGGCACAAGAAAGACTAAATGCTCTTGCTATTTTATCCATAAAGAATGATGTTGCGAAAAAGTTGGACCTTAAAGACATTTTAACTTCTTTTGCAAAAGCCAAGGCAAGCAAAATTCCTTTGGGGTTTAAGGTACTGATGAATCAGACTGATTATTTTAAAGTTATTCGTAAAATCAAAACTTTTTTAACAGAAGTTTTGTTTGTTAAATTTCCTACATAATATGTAACTCTTTTTGTAAATATAAACACAAAATAAAAATAAATATATGTGTTGTGTTTCTAAAATGCATTCTTATCAAATTATCTAGAAATACCCTATTGGGAGGGAGGGAGGGGCAGATCAAAATCTCGTCCCAGGCGCCCATTAACCGCGGGGCGGCCCTGCTGAGCAACACTGACATCGAGCACTACAACAGTGGGTTTGGAGATTGCATTCGCTTGGTGAATCAAAGTCCAAAGGAATCAAATAGCAGATTCACACCGATGGAGTTTATGTAAAAATGAAAAGCAAGTCTTGAAGAATGAAGAATATGTAAATACCTTTGTAAATGTTGATAGCGTTTGTAAGCAATACTTATAGCCACGTTCAGAACATAACCACTGTGTTAATCATTACACTCAACCCCATCTCCATTAGTTGTATGTTTATGATTTAAGTTTGTTAAATTAGTTTAGTCTGTCAGTAATGATAGGAAAAATAACCAGATGACTCTCATTAAAAATATGTTTACATTGAATCTGTGTCTGTCAACTAAATCATAAAGTAAACATTAAAGGAAGCTGTAAAAAAATAAAAATATTAGTTTTCAATGCTCAACTAGTTTATTATGAGAACAAACAAATGTTCATGACAAAGATAAAATTCAATTGGTATACATTTTTACAAAGAGTCTTCTGATCAGTGAATCGTTGTGAGCCGTAGAAGAATCGTCAAAGAACTACACAAATTCCATAATCTTTATGTCATAGTGAGTGCTACAATATAGTTATACAAGACAGTATTGACCGCAGACTAGGATGTTGTCTCTTTGAAGACGGTACTTGTTGCACAGGCAGGATTGCTGATGAGCATTGCGTCTCAGGAATCCTTGGTAGCATTGTAGATAAAGAGGTTGACCATAACCGTCAAAGAATTCAATTATTCCGCCTTTGTTCAGATAGAAAGCCACCCAATGAGTACTATCTTCACAATCAGTATTCACAATCAGCTGTAGGTGATGACGAGATATAATGTGGTAATTGATCTGCAGCGTGGACTCCAACATTCTTTAAAGGTAGTTTGGACAGATACTTTTGTATCTCTATTGAATTAATTCTACTGAATAGATGCCAACAGTAGCATCTGAATATTAAAACAGAAGAAAGAATTGGCATTATTCACATCGTCATCGTCATCGATGTTTGCGCTTGGATATAACCAACCGCGCAATCTTACACAATTGGTTAGGGCACAACGACGGGGGTGAACTGTCTTCTGATAGTGACACTGCCAATGCGTTTGTTGATAGTAAATTATTGATCGATGATAATGACCCACAACCTATATCGTTGATGTCAATGTCATTAGTAGTGCAGAGATCCTTAATGAAATTACGTTGTATATATTCCTTTTTCTTAGCACCTTTGACATATACAATTGGTCTATTGGTGATACATGTGCATAGCTTGTCCTCTAGCTCGTGATAACAGATATCAACTTGCTCCCATTCCAATCCGTGACAGTGTTTTGTGAGCTAATGACTTTCTTGTGAGTTTCTCTTGTGGCAAGAAATCTCGATTGAACGGTGATTTGGCGATATCATGCAATAGCAGTGTACCAGTACCACTGTCCACTTCCAAGATGCACACTTCCTTTAGTAGGTACTTGTTATTGTTGTCCTTGAAGCACTAAAAATCCATAATAAAGGGGGCAGCGACATTTTTACGCGGTGCTCTGTGTAAACAATCCATTTCGTATGAGTGTTATTAGAGACTATAATGATAATCTAACCGTCGAAGTCCACATTTATATTGTGATGACGATCAATTTCGATGATGTTGTCAAACTCTGTAGATAACAGTCAGTTGATAGTCTCTGTCAGCGCCATGTCAAAACCAATATCCTTACATACGCTTCTGTTAAGTATGAGGTTCCAATGAGAAGTGTCGCTTGCTGATAGATCCAGTGTTAGATCGAATGACATCAGACAATAACCGTCATCGTAATCATCCCTATTTATGAGATTACCGGAGCCTGAAAGTAAACTGTAACACAACATTATGTATTTGCCCTTTGCAGCTTCATAGTGCGGATGTAGCAATTTGGAACACGTACAGCAAGAAGAAGTTGGTTTTGAAATTATAGAAATTATACGGGGT
The DNA here is from genome assembly GCA_963675035.1 of Allygus modestus. NCBI lineage: Eukaryota > Metazoa > Arthropoda > Insecta > Hemiptera > Cicadellidae > Allygus > Allygus modestus. The sequence continues at coordinate 257,178,166 of OY776111.1, read as the reverse complement.
CTTTGTAAAAATCAATGATCTTTAATGTAATTGTAACTTTAATAGTTTTAAGATTAACCCTTATAGCCACATTCACAGTATAAATGAGTGTTATTTGTTACCCCTCATCCTGTTTGCAATAAATTAGGTAGTAGTGTGCTAGTAGTCAGAAGTAGATACTGTATGGATTTGACATGGAAATAGGAGCTTGAATGTGTTCATTATCACACAAAACCTGGAGAATAGTGTTGCATTATAACCACAGAGAAGTATTATAACATACTCGTTAAATAACCAGTCTGTGTTTAATTTTATATTGATATAAATCCCATGTACTCGTAGTTTAATATTTTTTATTTCAGACGGAAGCATGGAGAGTAAAAACTTAGATATCAAAATCATGAATCACGAGTGTTTTATATGAGAGGGATTCAAAATTATTACTAATTTATTGACAAGGACATAGGATAATGAAGGACCAGTTCCATAGTGCAGCGCATGGAACAAAAACTAGGAAAATGGCGTAAAATATAATATAGCATAACGAGGGCATAAAATAAAATATAATCTACTAGGGCATATTGACTAAATATTTGGGAACAAAGATAGACAAATAGTTAAATAACAAGGGAAAGCTTAGTCTTTAGACTTATTAGCCTAATGTTAAATTCAGTAAAACAATTATAAAGTTTTCACAATAGCAACAAGTAGTTTTATTTCACTGCAATTATAGATAACTCACTATTTTACAGGAATTTACATTACCAAAGTCAATGGCTCTTATATGGGTTGATATTAATTGTAAATTCATATTCTTGATGTGATGGATGTCATGTCCAAGTTCATTTTCATGGTTGGTGGAGAAGAGGTCATTAACTCATTTAGTTCGAGGGATTTCAAAGCACATTTCACTTTACAACACATCATTTACAAAAAAATATACAAGTTTGAAGATAAATCGACAACCAGCATATAAATTGAATTATACTAATTCCAATAAGAGAAATATAAAAAGTGAGAAAAATGATAGAACAAATTTGTTGTCATAATAAAGATTAACAAAGGGGGCTAGATAAATAAAAACATGTGGTCAGAAAATATAATTAAATGAAACAGACGGTTATAATGGAATTTGTTGTTAGGAATAAATTCAGGGGGTGGGGATATTACAAAATTGTAAAATAAGAAAATCTATATATGTAAGTGTGATGGCCCCAATTCTCATTATGACCGATTGTTTTGTCTGAAAGTACTGAAGATTACCGGCCACCAGCGAGCACATAATAGAATAGAGGAGACAAGTGCTTATACCCCGTGCATTAAAAGTGTGGCAAGATCCGCCATGTTGGTCTGGCTTACAGCCTGAAATCTACAATCCGCGAGCTCAATGCACGGTAAAACTTCGTGACCGATACACGGCCATTATCAACAGTAATAGTTGAAGAATAATGTTGAAATTTTGCATGCTCATAGTATAGAGTCTGATGATAACGATGGTAATAATTTAAAGTTAATAGTAATGTTATTAAATGGTATATAAATAATTTAATTCACACTTGTAACTCTGTTTTTCAAAACCAGACATGAAAAAATTGTTCTGTGGGAAAGTTTTTTATTTTTTGGCCAGAGACATTTTGTCAGCGGGAAAGATTTAGATAAATAAACAAATATCATTTTTGATTCCATCTTTTTCTTTTTAAAGTGTTTGGTTTCCTCAGAAATCGAGGTATAAGAAAGCGGCAAAACTGTCTTTCATGCAGCCCGCTCCCACGACGCGCCCGACCATAGGCAGTGCAGTGAGTTTGTTTTGTGGCTACATTGATGTTTTTATTTTTATTTGTTATTTTATTTTAGTTAGGATTAGTAATGATATTGTATTCATTTAAGGACTAGTAAATAAAAAATAATTTGGGTAATAACTAGTTTTATTTACCTATTTATATGCTTGTAATATCCTCGAAGTTTCACTCGCTTTAGCTGATTATGGGTATTAAATAACATAGTCCAAATAGTTTTAAGATATTAATCAATGTTCATTTACCCAAAGATATTACAGCATTATTCAGTTGTTGTCTCACCTTATATGTATGTAGACCTTCATTAACAGTATTACTGTAATGATCATTATACAGAAAAGTACTTATGAGCTAATATTTTGATCATTAAACAACAATTACTATCATCCTACTCATTATCAGAAAAATTTTAATTATTTTGGGGAATAATTCCATACTATACCTACAGATTGACCGAGTACACGGTTTTACATTTACTGAGAATATTGTTTTCACTTAGACTATTATAGTTAGGTACTTCTAAAACATCTTTCGCAAAGTCAGCACACTTTTAGAAGGTTGTACAAGTCCTTAATTTACAAACGAAAAAGTAATGATTTTAAAATGTAAACTATAGTAAAAATGTGTATTTTATTATATTATTTATTCCAAGTGTCTTTTAGTCCATAAATAAAAAATACTGTTTATTATATATAAGATAACTGGTACTTTAATTTTCGTTTTTTGTGACACAAAAATAATCATTAATAGATGTAGAGCAACTAGATTTCATAGAGAAATTATAGGAATATTCAATACAATTTATGACTAAGCAAGCATATTTTTTAACCAGTAATATGAAAATTAAATTAAATTAAAACAATTTGCTCTTGTGAAATGTAATCCCAGCGGGTGATTGAATACACCGTTTTAAATAGGTGTCCGGTTATTGCAATCAATTTACCATCTTGTGTAATTCGACATCTTAGGTCTACAACGAAAGCTGTATCCACCCTCACTGCGACTAACTGAAATAGTGTGTAGCGGTACGTGGTAGAAGCTCGGACTAGGGTGGTGCCGCCATCTTGGACTGTCTCATCCGTCCACCAGGCTGGCCGCACTCTCCGTTCCGAGTAGCTTCTCTATTCTATTATGTGCTCGCTGCCGGCCATCTTGAAGTGTCCTCACTTCAACAAGAGGATCATGAAGTTGGTAAGGCAAACAATTTGACCACTGGTCAAAGGAATATTCCGGTTGAAGTTTGAACTCGTGCCACTCTGACAAACCCATCCTTGCCAGGGAAAACATCGATAACACAAGCAAGCGACCAATTGAGGGGACTTGATTGTGCATTCATCAACACTAGGTCACCAATCTTTAAGTTTTGATTTTGTATTGTCCATTTAGATCTTTGCTTTAAAGTTTGTAAATATTCCATAATCCATCTGCGCCATATTCTTTGAAACAGTTGTTGAGTGACTTGCCATCTTTTTAAGGGTACGTGCACACCGGAGCCGGGATTGGACCCGGGTTGGTACCTGGGATGGTAGTTTTGATCCTGGATCTGGCCCTAGATCTGATCCTAGATCTATGGCGGTATACAAGCGGGGATAGCAGCCGATTTACTCACCTGTTATAATTTTAGTCAGCTGTTTGGAAATATTTGTTCCAAATCAAATAAAAAATAAGTAAACTCATTGGTTTTATATCATGTTTTGAACTATCTACATATTTAAAAAAATTCCTGCTTTTTCTTCACCCACTTCCTGAAGTTAATACTTGACCGATTTTGATTTTTTTTTATTTAAAAGATAATTTCAAGTTTTAAGATATTGGCGAACCATAATTTTGATTTAGGCCCCAGTGCTCTGCCCCACGGGACTTCCAAGTTCCCATGTTATTCATATGGAGGAGAGTTTTATTTGGTTTATGACATGTGTTTCTCTTGATTCAATAAATAGCTGTTACAAGGATCATATCAGCAAAATATTGCAGTAAGCAGCTCGTTTTGCATTAATTGTAAACGTTGTTAAATGTATTGTAATCTTTCTATTTAGTAATTTTTTTCAATATGAAAACGAGTCGAATCTTGTAATGAAGACAAGCTATTTTCAATAGAAAGATTTTAACAACTGATAACAATTATTTTTTGTTATCAAAAACTCAACATGAAAAGTAAGAGTGGCGGCGCAACTACGTACCGTGCTTTTTACGCAAATTAGGTTCTGGAAATTAAACACTTGTTATAGATCACTGAATTTATTGTCAATTGGCAAATCAAAAGGTCAAACAATATCTAAAACTGGACGTAAATAAATGAACCGGATCTTAATGAAATGAATCTAGTCTGAAAATGAATCTAATCGTGAGCCTCCGAGATGTCACTAGGTTGTAGTTAGACGGACGACTGAAGGGTTGAGGGCAAGAGCCTAAACAATAACCCCTCCAACACCCCCGCAATCGGCGTCAACAGTAAGTTATGATTTCTGGTAAGATATGTTGGGCAGTTTTTACCTACAGTTTATCCTTGGTTATTGAGTAGGCTACTCACCATAAAATAAATTTATAACATAATAATGAGAGTATGTAAAATGTATTGGCTTGATAAAGGCCTAAAAACCTATACGCAGTTTTCACATAGAAAAATATGTTTAACTCCAAAGAATATCACGTTTTAAACGATAACATAGGTTGTAACCTTCAAATAGGCATTTATTTAAGAAATGAAGTAAAATAACAACAAATATTTATAGCTAAATGATTAATAAAATTTATATTATTTCCACATAAACTTTACTTCCGTCACAAGTCACTCACCAATTTACATAAAACATTAAATTATAAATACAAAACGTATACATAAACAAGGCTCTATTTAAGTTGTTGTACTATTCCCGATCAAAGTACAATAATCAGTTAAAACTCTGTCTTTACAACATTTCATTAATGTAGGCTGTAAGTGTGATTGTAAATCCATTATTCAGTAAATACTTCAATGTAAATAGAAAAGAGTATTTAAGTCTACATGGTTCTAAACACATGATTCGATTTTTGTTTAGTCAGATGTTAAATGACCATAGCAACCTCCTTTGTTTACATCCATATATGTGTCCGCTAACACGATAACTTGAGTAAAATACGTCTGATTTCGATGAAATTTGGCTCAAATGTGTAAATGTGTAATGACTTTAAGTTCAAAAACCAGAAAAATCGGATCATGGGTAGGGGGTTTTATGGGGGTTTACCAATGTCAGCCTCAAAACTGGTATAGACCAGTTTTAAGGTTGTCCTGAGACTTCCTGTCTATTACTAGACGAGGTTTTGCTCCATTCTTATCACTTGCCCCACCTTTGAAGCTAAACCAGTTAAATAAAACTACATTTCACGCATTTCATACACACACTAGAACCTTCAAATTCGGATTAACTAATGACGCCAGACAAAAGTAGATGTAGGGGGGAGAGAGGGTGGGAATAACGAGTTGTAACATGAACAATGGATGCCCGAATAAGGTTTTGCAATCCGAACAAATAGTGTACAATTCCTACTTTTAGAGTTTCTCCAGTATAAACTTCAACCTTATAGAGGCACGGCGACTTTGCATTTTCGAGTTATAGAGGTTTTCCATGAATTCTATGATCTACTCAAGAACTCAAATAAGAAATTTTCAGACCATTTAGCAAAACTGGAAATAACTTGGAATCTCAACCCTCCCTACGCAGCCAACTTTGGTGGACTTTGGGAAGCCGGTGTAAAGTCTACGAAGCACCACTTAAAAATAATTTGTGAGACACACCACTTCACCGCTGAAGAATTTTACACATTCCTTTGGCGAATCGAAGCTGTATTGAACTCCAGACCGTTTTGCCCTCTCTCAACATCCCCTGATGACGGATTTGACTACCTCACTCCTGGTCACTTCATCATCGGTGGACAACTTTTAGCTCAACCTGAAGAAGATGTTACCAACGAACCTCCTGACATTCTTACACGTTGGAAGCTAATCAATAATGCTTCTTAAATGTTTTGGGAAAGCTGGTCAAAGGATTACATCCATTCGCAAATACAACGACCAAAATCGACTACTAAAACATCAAATTTTAAAGAAGGAGATCTTTGCCTCATGTACCATCCCAACATGCCTCCCTTATTTTGGTCCCTAGGTAGGATAGTTAGTATTTTGCCAAGGACAGATAATGTAGTAAGAGTAGTTCAGGTCAAAACTTCTCAAGGTATTTTTACACGCCCTGTAAATAAGTTAGCTGCTTTACCAACAAATTCAACTGTGCTGATTTATAAAAGTTTGATATCTAAGATCACAGACATGTTTCATATGGTTTTTCAGTTACTTTACTTTTTCTTTTTTATGTATTTTATTATTTTCTCAAAATGTATATTTTGGGTGTGGGGAATGTTAAATACTTAAAGCAGTTATGCTACTTTATTTTGCGATGCTACTGGTAATATCGCCCGCCGACATCATGAAGGGCCCGCCCCCCTCCTCTCTCCACGGCACTCACGCACTGACCGGCATCGCGTCTAGATGTCCGCGACCACTCCGCTACATTACGAACAATCAAAGTTTATGTATTTTCTCTAATATGGTGTTTATAGTTAATAGTTTTAAATGTATCGATACAGTTTCTTTAACATCTTTGAACTATGAATGAGTCATTGTTTTTTTCCCGCTTTGTCTACCGCTCCTGTCTGGTGGCTATCTATCTATATATATATATATATATATATACAGATAATTTATTTCAAAATTAACATCTTTTCACCAATGTGAATTGCCTCAAGACAAAGAATACTTGTACAAAAATTTTGATATTTAAATTTGGTTGTATAGATGATTTTTTAATATACTAATTGAGTATTTTACTGCAGTCTGAGCAACTAATGTCAAAATTTTGCTATCTAATTTAAATCTTCTCCACATTTCCTGAACAAAACTTGGAATTGTTCCTCTTGCGCCAATTAAAATACCAATGACCTCAAAGTTTCTTATGTTGTACTTTTCATTTAAATATTTAAATGTTTGTTCATAAATTTTCTTTTTTTCTTGGTGTACTTCTGAGGTTTGATCAAGATTTGTTTCAAATCGTATAGTGGGATCAATAATAAAACATTTATCAACTTTTCTGTCAATGACAATAATATCACATCTTCTGATAGATCCATTTTCTTCTAAAATGGTGACTTCTTCATATACTTCATACTTTACTTCTTTTCTGAATTGGTCAGCTATAATTGTTCTTATCTGGTGTGTCTGGTATTCCTTAACTCACTACTACATGGGCACTGACCAAGGACATGGGCTAAGGATTCAATAATATAATTCTCAGTGCCGGAACAATGCCGGCACTGGTTGCCGTCCCTAGATCTTCCATGTAGGCTCCTAACTGGAGCTACCTTCCACTGACGCCCGACCTCGGCCCTGGATCTCGGACCATCCTGGACACCCCCACCAAGACCTCAAGACAACTAGTATGGTATTAGTAGCACCGCAAACCTCTCTTAAAGTTAACTGATTTTCAACTGCATTTTTATTTATTGTTTCAACCGCTAGAATCGAACAACCTAGGTTTAGTGGTTGCGAAGAAAATTCAAAAAACGTGCTCATAAAATCTCACATGTTAATCTTATGGGAAAAAGGTTTTTGGCTTTTCCTCAGTTTATTTTAATGTAAACTTCACATTTGATTTTAAAAATCTGTTCAGTTCCTTAAAAAAATCATTTTGGTGTTTAAATTGTGATTCTACGCCCAACCGTTGCAGAGATATTCAAAGTGCTAAACACAGTACGATCCAATGTTATCCTTATGGAGGATAATTAAAATTTGATATCTCAATTATTTATGAATGTATGGTTGATGGAACTTGGCATGTGGCTTCACCTAGTACTGCTGCTATACTGATATTTGCACAAAAGATTATTTTTTGCTGATTTTCCCCGCAGCAGCAAACCTGCATACTCAGCCCGATGTTATTCTTATGGAGAATAAGTAAAATGTAATGTCTCCCTTAGTTAAAAAAATAAATTAAAAAAACTTGGTATGCAGCTCCGACTGGTTATGTTATATTGATAATTGCATAAAAACACACATTTTGTGTTCCTCGTTGCAGCAAACCTGCATACTCAGCTTTCAATGTTATTCTTGTGGAGACTAAATAAATAGGATACTGTATCACTTATTTATTTGTGTATTTTAATGAAACTTGGTGATGGTTTATGTGGTAATGAGAAACATGTACTTGCATTGGAAATTTCTTTGAGTAAGTAGGTTTGCTGCGACGGGGGTATTTAGCATCATATTAACCCACAATTGTGAAATGATTTTTGCAATTCATTTTTTGTTTGGAAGAGAACACTCTCTTGGTTTCATGAATTTGCGAACGCAAAGTCACTGTGTTTCTTGGTTTTAACGTAAGAAACTACTACTTTTCCATTAGGCAAAATTAACTAATACAGGTTGCCTTCATTTCCCCTTAGTACTATTTTCTCCTATTCAAAAAACCATCCAACCCAACTCGAACCATACCATACCATACCATACCATTGTTTGTGTGTAGGCGTTATTTTGTCTTTGGGATGTGCAAAGCGGGATTGAACAAAATGTGGGTTATAAGAACAAGAACAGTAAACCTTTAGGCCCTACAGATTTATATTTTTTGTTCAAGTTGTTACTGGACAAAAAATGTAAGACAGTGCACTGTGGTAGTTAGGTTATTAATTTGAAAAGAGAAATTTCTGCTTTCATGATCGATCTGAATTTTTGGCCAGCAGTTGGTATTTTCTGATGTTTTCCACAGATGTAGCGAGAATAAGGGACTGGCTTTTTGGGAAAATGCACAAGGCTATGTATGGAAAGGAGGACTGTGTGGAGTCCGGTGGGAAGCAAATGGCACTGAGCATATTCCTGACTGAGTGGTTTCCATCGGTTCAGTGGAACTACTTGTCTAGGGTTCGGGTAATAACAAATGCTGATTCTTAGGGTAAAAGTTTATTTTATGATAAAAAATTTGTATATATAAAGTCTATGTAGGATTTATTATATAATTAATTAAAATATCTTCTGTACAAAAACAATCAATTTACTAAGTTACCTTTAACTGTACAATTCATAGAATTGTACCTCAATCATAATAGCTGTTTTCTGGATTATGATGTATCCTCTTCACATTAGGCTAGTTAATATTAACTAGCCATCAAACATTACACATTAACACAGCCAGTCATTGAATATTTACACTCCTCCGCCTTATTACACTTCATGGCTTCATGGTAAAGTGTTAGTCTTGTAAACATGAAAGTTAACATTCATATGATGAGTTTGACTGATGCATGATTTGTTTGCAAGACAAATAAAATATCCCTTACAAACTCATATGGCAAATAAAACTTAAAAAGAACCAAAATAAAGCTGAGTCATAACTCCGGTAATTCAATGTAAAATTAGTGACAATAACTCAACAAAAAATACTTTGTACTGCAACAAACATCACACTTAAAAACACCCAAATTGATCTTTAAAGATGGAGTTCACAAACTTATTGAGATGGGGATTGAGACCATGTTAGTAAAAATAATACTGTATTCTAAACAAAATACCATACTATAAACAAAATGAGATCTTGAAACATACTTTTTAATTGATTAAAATAGTGGGTAACTACATATTATACCAAGCGTCATATCATTGCAAACTTTGGTTTTACACCTATGTTGCAAATTTGGGTCAATTTGTTTACTATGTTGGAGAAGCAAATACAAATACAGTAAACAAATATTTTAATACAGAGAGCAGAGATACACGAAAAGGGAACATTGCAAGGGGGGTAGAGGGAAGTGGAAAGGTACTCGGCGTCAAAGCTTGCATGATGTGACGCTTAGTTTAGTGCACTTTATATCGTTCTACTTTATTGGGCTAAGAATTGTTAGGCAGTAACAACAAAAGTTACTCTCTAATGCAAGTGTTAACAATAATTCTTTGCTGAGGCACTGAGTAAACTAAGAAATCCTAAAGGTATTGTTAGATTACATTGCAATTTTGAGTGTTTAATTCCTTGGATAATGTGACACTATAGGTTTAGGATAATGTGACACTATAGGTTTAGAAAAACAATCTCTGCTGAGCCTTGATAAACCTCAGATGGAATCTGTATTTTCCTAACTGGATACTGAAAGTTTTATTGTTGGGCCGCTGAATAAGTTCTTACAGAACTTGTGGAAAATGTATTGACCAACCATGAAGTAAGACTGTTCCCACAATCTTTGATTGATGTAGCCAACACAAAGTAGTGATTTGTCTCAACTCTCACCGTTTGTTGCATATATTTAGCTCAAGTTACATCAGAATGTTGAATATGCAGCAGCACAACAAGAGTTTGTTTGTTTTCCGGTTGACTCAAAAACTTCACGACTTTGTAAACAATCTAAAAATTTAATTTTTAATTTGTTAAGTGTCAAACTCAGTTCACTAAGTCATTTAAGAGTGAAAACATAAAAGGCAATTTTTGTTATTTACTGAAAGATTAAACAAAATCTGAGCATTTTAAAAAGTAAATTACACAGCATTTATATTTATTAACACAAGGCTTTAAATAGTTAGAGTATGTATTTGCAACAAAACTACCCGGGATTTTCAGTAAAACCTGACAGATATAAAAATTGCAGTTTTGTAATAAATCAATTTCTTCCATTTGAAACTACTTGTTGGATCATGGACATTGCCAGTTAGCATTGCAACAACTAGTCCAGTACGTATCAGTGTTAGTACCTTAAGGTATACCCAGGGCCGGATTTAAGCATGGACTACATAGGCGCGCCTAGAGGCCCACATACACGAATCCCACATACAAAAGCCTCAAACAAGAAAAAAAGGTCACCAGCTTGCTGACGTAGGCGGTAAGGGCCCGCACCACCAGCTGCGCCTAGGGCCCCACAGCTCCTAAATATGGTGCTGGGTATACCCACAACAAATAACCATGAGCTTTTGATTTTATATCTCTGGAACATTTTTCGTGAAGCTTTCAGTAACTGCCACTACCATGTGCACAGATGCTCCATAACTGAACTGTTTACTTTTTACCGTTCAATTGTTATATTATTGGACTCAAAACAGCCAGACATTGCTATTTATCAATTGTTTAACAAATAAAACTCAATAATGGTTGTTAAACTTGTCAGGACACATTGGACTACCTATTGAAATAATCATTAACCTGTGCTCTCACCCAAGTAGTAACATTTGGTTTACGCTCATTTGCAGTTTAGTTAAAAATATTGTAAATTTTAGTACATACTTAAAACCATACAGAATAACATAATCACACAGTTATTTAAATATATTCAGCATGGTTATAAATTATTGGTCACATATCCAGAGTGAATACAACAAGAGTGAAATCAAGTAAAGGTAAAACATAGGATTTTTGTATTAAATACAGTAGGAACAATTTGTCTGGGTGTGCGGCTCTGTCACTACTATCCGACCTGTGAAATGATGGCTCGCCCATTCCACTTTTAGATAAAAAAATAAAGTATGAGTTTATTTTTTATGAGCAGAAGTATAAAGTAGTGGAGTGGAGCCATCATTTCACAGGACGGCTAGTAGTGACTGAGCCGCTCACCCAGTCAAATTTTTCCTACTTTATCTAGAAAAATTAAAACAGCGTTTTTTGTTACAAAAAGTTATTTTTACTTTTTCTTTTTTCAAGGAAACTTTACTGTTTTAAATTTTATATTTACTCAAACAAAACCGTTGTTTTTACAAAACTTAGTTATTTAATAATTTACTTCCTTTTAATATGCCCAATACTTTAAAATCAATCCTTAAATAATTGAAAATACTAATGATAACCATCCCAAGTGATAATAAATAAAAACTGAAAACAAATAATTACTATTCAAATATTAATTCAACACTTTTCAAAGACATAGAATAACTGAACTTTTGATGACTGTTTTAGTTTAAAGGTATTTTATAAAACACACTCTTAGGTAAGTTAAAATGCACACTTCTACCCAGAAACTTAAGTTTTGGTAGATTTTAACATGAGTAAAATTAAATGTCTAGTAATACATGTAAAATCTCAAATGGGAATTGAAAGTGTTTTGACTTTCCATTGTGTTTATCGATTGCATATCAAATTTAAATAATTTAAAATTTTTTTAATAATCAAATCCACTTTTTTATTTTTTAACAATTTTTCGCTTCGGTATTTTTCATTTTTCTTTTATATTAGCGACTTGGCAAGTCAGTGACGCTGATATAAAAAACCTCTCCTTTATTAAAAATAAATACTATAGGTAAAAAACAAACAGTGAAGTTATACACATACATTTCTAAGGTGGGTTAAGTTTACAGAGTTGAACATGTTACGATGAAAAACTGTCTTGTAAAATAACATTCTTTGAACATTAAACTAAACCATAGTTAAAATAATCACATGTTGAGTGTGAAAGTCTGTTGTTTAAATTTTTAATTATTTTAAAGCTAAATCAGGGGAAATTATCCCGAAAAACTTTCTCTTCTCTGTTTAGGCAAGCTTGAGAGTTTGGCGTAGAGTGAATAGAGTTGCTTGGCGAGTAGAATCAACAGTGCCTTAAACGTCACAAGAAGCATAACAGATCCAAGCTGTGTCCAAAGGGGGCGATCAACCAGCATGAACTTCCAGAGGAAAGACTTGTGTAATTTTTCCAATGCCCTTGGTGGTGCCCTCTCTGAAATCAGAAAAGAATCCTAATATTTAATACACAAATAGATTTTGTGTCACGCTGAGATCTCAGGAACCATTGAACCGATTTTTATGATTGAAGAATCTATGAAAAGGTATCGTTGCGTAGGTTTGCAGAAAATCATTGAAATTTACATCGGCCTCAAGGCTTCGCCCCATCAAAGTTGCATTGTTAATCGTATGGAAGAACAGTAATCATTGAAATTGAGCATTTGACAGTTCTTGGAGGTAACAAAACACAGTAAAGAAACAAAATGAGCTGTTTTACTTCTGGAATAACATCATCAAAATTTAAACTATCAGAACCGTATTTGCTCGAATTTTAGCAGCTGGATTTGATAGTATCCTATATATTAATATGCTAGGGGTTTTTTCTTTAGTCATAACCCGATAACGGCTGGACGGATGTTAACGTTTGAGGTGTCAAATTAAAGGTAATTTTATGTAGATTTGCCAATACGTCTCATGATTTTAACAAAGGGTATTACTTTACACAGTGTAAGGGCTGAATTTTCAGAACAATGGCGCTATCTGACAGCAGAAGTATATAACGTGTTGATTGAACCTACATTATTCTCATACGTTATCTCCGTTTAAATATCAGATGTTTTGCTATGTTTGTTTAAAACTGAAGTAACCCTTTCGTTGGGTACAAACTTGCTCGAATTCGAGCAACAGGACAACTAGTTTCTAAAATGGCATTTAGGCAGAGTCAAAAGCTCAAGTGGCCAATGTTTATCAACATGAAACACATCCATAGATATAAACTAGAAGCACAGATGCAGGTAACCAAATATAAGTAGAACCTATGCTCAGTTGTGGGTGTTAATGGCCCATACTAATGAAACAGAATGTCATTGTCTCAACTTTGTAAACACCTATGGTCTCATCAAGATTATTATTACTTGATTAACTCGAGGTTGTGCAAAAACAGATAAAAGTTTAAGATATTCAAAAGAATAAATCATAATTATAATGATAATTATACATTATAATATTCATAAATAGCTTAGTAGGCAATGCACAAACTTTAATAGTGGACAATTAAGTTGATAGTTGGGCTGTAGCCAATAGCCTTGTTGTACGCAGCCAGTGTTGCCATTTTACCACAGAAAAATATCAATTGAATGTTATTCTGATCAGCTGGTGTGAAGTTTTGGCAACGCAGCACATCTACTATTGGCTGATCTTGGTTGATAGTCCGCCAAACTACACCCTCAACAGGCAACTTAATTGACCGCTGTTATAGAACCATGAAACCTGGGTTAAAATTTATTTACCTTATCTGAATGTTACACAACACTGATTAAAGCTTGTTTAAAATCATGTTTACTCTTCTGAAAATGAAGAAATAATATTTAACAAATTATAACTTTAGCGGTACACCATCAAAATATGTTCACTAAAAGCTAAAGAATCAGCTGATTCAGAACACTGCGGCAATCAGGCATAAATTCATTTTTGTCAGTTGATAAGATTATAAGAGCTCTACCGCAAAACAGGAAAAGAAAAGGAAACTAATTAAAAGCAGCTAGTTTATCGCTCATTAGCTTAATATGTAGGGGTCTGCGGTACCAAAAATTTAAGGTCGGTACGGTAAATGTTTTTGTACCTCGGTTCTCGGTACAACATCTGTACGGTACGCGGTAATAAAATAGCCATAATTTATCATAGCCTAAGTTTATTTGGAAACCAAACAGACCAAATAAAGAACAAATATTGTTAAAGAAAAACATACTAGCAGACATAAAAAGTATTTAGGTAAGCTTTTGATTATAATTTGCAATAGTTCACAAATATTTATATAGGCCTAATAACAATAATAATGTGTTAAATCACGTAAATAAAGAAAGTAAGCTCAATATATATATATATATATATATATATATATATATAGGTTTATGTATAAGGCCTTTTGAAGTCAACTTGCACGAATTCACAGCGTTTCAAAGTCAATTTCTGACGCCACAAGGTGACGCCACAAGGACGGATTTTAGACTGTTTCGCCGCCTTTTGGCGTCGACGCCGGAACGCTTGAATGCCTTGTGACGTCGACTTCGTTAAGCAATTGCATTTCGGCGTCACTTCATTTAATCGTGGAACTTGCATTGTTTTACTGACTATTGACGTCAAGTTAGGCAGGCTGACGCATTTTGACGTCAACAAGTCTGACTCCTCAAGGTGAAGGTATTCCATGAGAACATCTTTTACATTGTTTTGTCTTTTTTACACCGACAACTTTAAGCGACTGAGTTTTAGCATCATTTTATTTTAAAAAAGTGTATTCTTTCGTCGACATTTGGCGTGGATTTACACGTTATATTTTGATGTAATTGTATGAGTTTTCATGTAAATTTAGTATAGTGACAAAATGGAATTGGATTTGTTGATTTTCAACCTCATAAATCTAAAATGAAGAATTCCACAACATGTATTAGTGGAATTACATATACTACATTATTATATATAGTTTTAACACAATATTAATGAAAAATAAAATATATTAAATTACGTTAACAAAGTTATTCAATCTTTGTTTTTTTATAAATAATGATGGCAAGTTTTAAGTTGGTATTACAATTGAATACAGTAACAGAAGTAAGTTAATATTTGGTTTCGGATTTATGATTTTCTAATGACTTTTTTGTTTGTTCTCGATGAAAAGTCTATATTTCGTATTATTATTTTTCGTTACAAAATAAACCCCCTATACGGAATTAGTCCTAATTAAACACAGAAAGTATAAACGTTAAAATAATATATATATATATTATGGTATTCATAGCAAAATAATAAATCATAGTAATGTACAGGTACAATTTTCGTTGGACAACCTCATGCTACATGTATAACAAGTTTTCACGAGATATATATGCATTTATATTATGTGTTTTAAAGGCACTTGTAAATTGTTTACATTCGTCGGCATTTTGACGCTGGCGTAAACGGTTTCGTCTCTACAAATATTAATATAATATACGTTATGCAAACAAATTGTGTATTTAACATATAAATTAAGGTGTACAACAGTTTCATTAAAATTAAAAAATCATAAATAAAAATCAAATTAATTTTTCAAATTTCATATACCGCAAAAATATCTAAGTGTAATTTAACATTGCGTAATTAGTTATTATAACCATCGTTGTTGTAGTTATATGATTTCACGGAGTTTTGAAGAAAGCTCTTGACACCACAAGGCGTCCAAGTAAAGGCGATGTTTACATTCATTTGCAGCGTTTTGACGTCAAAAAAACGAACCAGTAAAATCTACGTATATCTCTTATTATTGGTTAAATGTCTACAGATACGAAATTTTGTAAGAGGACAAAACGTGTGCAGAATGTCATTTTCGATTAGGTTGTACTATTCTTATACTTGAAGATTTCGAAAATTTTGATGATTTGTAGAAAGGTGCCTTCTACGTTCACTAATAAAATGATCACTATTGAGTTAATACACTATGCACAGAAATAAATTCGCGCTTAGCGCAGAAATATTCTCCTATCAAAACGTAGCATTGAATCTATTCCAAAATTTTACTGGGTGTTGGTGTTAATGTTAACTAGTTGTCAAAAAAAATCGTTAGGATATCTTTACCCATTTTTACAACAAAAAAATAGATTTGTTTCTTAATCCATAAATGTTCGTAAACCATTTTAATTTGTACAATACATGTATTTTAAACACACACAAACTAATTTTACTGTTATTAGATATAAACTTAACTATAATACCTGCTCGAGACCTAAGTGAAATGTACAATTGTAAAATATGTTTTGATAACAATCTCTGTTGATACTTGTATGATTTCACAGCGTTTTGAAGCCAGTTCTTGACGCCACAAGGTGTCCACGTAAAGTCGATGTTTACATTCATTTGCAGCGTTTTGACGTCGTCAAAATAAACCAGTATAATCTACGTATATTTCTTATTATTGGTTGAATGGCTACAGATACGAGATTTTGTAACAGGAGAAAAAGTGTGCAGAATGTCATTTTTTATTATGTTTTACTATGTTTAGATTAGTTCGAGCCGTTTTATGCTATACTTTTGCAGAAAGTAAAATGCACTGAAACAAAATATTTTGTAATTCGAAAAGTAGTTACAAGAAGATTTTGAAATTTGTATATGACCTGTAGATAGATGTTTCCTAAGTTCAATAAAAAAATGATCACCATAGAGTTAATATACTATGCACAGGAATAAATTCGCGCTTAGCGCAGAAATATTCTCCCATCAAAAGGATACATATAATCTATTCCAAAATTTTACTGGGTGTTGGTGTTAATGTTACCTAGTTGTCAAAAAAATTTCGTTAGGATATCTTTACCCATTTTTACACAAAAAATAGATTTGTTTCTAATTCCATAAACATTTGTAAAACATTTTAATTTGTACAATATATGTATTTTAAACATATACAACCTAATTTAAATTAAATTAAAAATAATCTTAAATATTATAACTGGTCGAGACCTAAGTACAATGTAACACTGTATAATTTGGTTTAATAACAATCTCTTGTGGTACTTGTATAATTTCAGAGCGTTTTGAAGCCAGTTCTTGACGCCACAAGGTATCCACGTAAAGTCGATGTTTACATTCATTTGCAGCTTTTGACGTCGTTAAAATGAATCAGTATAATCTACGAATATTTCTTACTATGGTTAAATGGCTACAGATACGAGATTTTGTAACAGGAGAAAAAGTGTGCAGAATGTCATTTTTGATTAGGTTTTACTATGTTTAGATTAGTTTGATCCGTTTTATGCCATACTTTTGCAGAAAGTAAAATGCACTGAAACCAAATATTTTGTAATTCTAGAAGTAGATACAAGAAGATTTTGAAAATTTTAGATGATTTGTAGAAAGATGCCTTCTACGTTTACTAATAAAATGATCACTATTGAGTTAATACACTAAGCGCAGGAATAAATTCGCGCTTAGCGCAGAAATATTCTCCCATCAAAACGTAGCATTGAATCTATTCCAAAATTTTACTGGGTGTTGATGTTAATGTTACCTATTTGTCAATAAAATTTCGTTAGGATATCTTCACCCATTTTTACACAAAAAATAGATTTGTTTATAACTCCATAAATGTTCGTAAAACATTTTAATTTGTAAAAAATGTGTATTTTAAACATATACAAACTAATTTAATTGAAATTAGATATAAACTTACCTATAATACCTGCTCGAGACCTAAGTGAAATGTACAATTGTAAAATATGTTTTGATAACAATCTCTGTTGGTACTTGTATGATTTCACAGCGTTTTGAAGCCAGTTCTTGACGCCACAAGGTGTCCACGTAAAGTCGATGTTTACATTCATTTGCAGCGTTTTGACGTCGTCAAAATAAACCAGTATAATCTACGTATATTTCTTATTATTGGTTGAATGGCTACAGATACGAGATTTTGTAACAGGAGAAAAAGTGTGCAGAATGTCATTTTTTATTATGTTTTACTATGTTTAGATTAGTTCGAGCCGTTTTATGCTATACTTTTGCAGAAAGTAAAATGCACTGAAACAAAATATTTTGTAATTCGAAAAGTAGTTACAAGAAGATTTTGAAATTTGTATATGACCTGTAGATAGATGTTTCCTAAGTTCAATAAAAAAATGATCACCATAGAGTTAATATACTATGCACAGGAATAAATTCGCGCTTAGCGCAGAAATATTCTCCCATCAAAAGGATACATATAATCTATTTCAAAATTTTACTGGGTGTTGGTGTTAATGTTACCTAGTTGTCAAAAAAATTTCGTTAGGATATATTTCCCCATTTTTACACAAAAAATAGATTTGTTTCTAACTCCATAAACATTTGTAAAACATTTTAATTTTATAAAATATATGTAATTTAAACATATACAACCTTATTTAAATTAAATTAAAAATAAACTTACATATTATAACTGGTCGAGACATAAGTGCAATGTAACACTGTATAATTTGGTTTGATAACAATCTCTTGTGGTACTTGTATGATTTCACAGCGTTTTGAAGCCAGTTCTTGACACCACAAGGTATCCACGTAAAGTCGATGTTTACATTCATTTGCAGCGTTTTGACGTCGTCAAAATGAATCAGTATAATCTACGAATATTTCTTATTATGGTTCAATGGCTACAGATACGAGATTTTGTAACAGGAGAAAAAGTGTGCAGAATGTCATTTTTGATTATGTTTTACTATGTTTAGATTAGTTCGAACCGTTTTATGCTATACTTTTGCAGAAAGTAAAATGCACTGAAACCTAATATTTTGTAATTCTATAAGTAGTTACAAGAAGATTTCGAAAATTTTGATGATTTGTAGAAAGATGCCTTCTACGTTCACTAATAAAATGATCACTATTGAGTTAATACACTATGCACAGAAATAAATTCGCGCTTAGCGCAGAAATATTCTCCCATCAAAACGTAGCATTGAATCTATTCCAAAATTTTACTGGGTGTTGGTGTTAATGTTAACTAGTTGTCAAAAAAAATCGTTAGGATATCTTTACCCATTTGTACAACAAAAAAATAGATTTGTTTCTTAATCCATAAATGTTCGTAAACCATTTTAATTTGTACAATATATGTATTTTAAACACACACAAACTAATTTAACTGTTATTAGAAAAAAACTTAACTATTATACCTGGTCGAGACCTAAGTACAATGTACAATTGTAAAATGTGTTTTAATAACCTTCTCTCGTGGTACTTGTATGATTTCACAGCGTTTTGAAGCCAGTTTTTGACGCCACAAAGTGTCCACGTAAAGTCGATGTTTACATTCATTTGCAGCGTTTTGACGTCGACAAAATGAACCAGTATAATCTACGTATATTTCTTATTATTGGTTGAATGGCTACAGATACGAGATTTTGTAAGAAGAGAAAAAGTGTGCAGAAAGTCATTTTTGATTAGGTTTTACTATGTTTAGAGTAGTTAGATCCGTTTTATGCTATACCTTTGCAGAAAGTAAAATGCACTGAAACAAAATATTTTGTAATTCGAAAAGTAGTTACAAGAAGATTTTGAAATTTGTATATGACCTGTACATAGATGTTTCCTAAGTTCAATAAAAAAATGATCACCATAGAGTTAATATACTATGCACAGGAATAAATTCGCGCTTAGCGCAGAAATATTCTCCCATCAAAAGGATACATATAATCTATTTCAAAATTTTACTGGGTGTTGGTGTTAATGTTACCTAGTTGTCAAAAAAATTTCCTTAGGATATATTTCCCCATTTTTACACAAAAAATAGATTTGTTTCTAACTTCATAAATATTTGTAAAACATTTTAATTTTATAAAATATATGTATTTTAAACATATAAAACCTTATTTAAATTAAATTAAAAATAAACTTAAATATTATAACTGGTCGAGACCTAAGTACAATGTAACACTGTATAATTTGGTTTGATATTAATCTCTTGTGGTACTTGTATGATTTCACAGCGTTTTGAAGCCAGTTCTTGACACCACAAGGTATCCACGTAAAGTCGATGTTTACATTCATTTGCAGCGTTTTGACGTCGTCAAAATGAATCAGTATAATCTACGAATATTTCTTATTATGGTTCAATGGCTACAGATACGAGATTTTGTAACAGGAGAAAAAGTGTGCAGAATGTCATTTTTTATTATGTTTTACTATGTTTAGATTAGTTCGATCCGTTTTATGCTACACCTTTGCAGAAAGTAAAATGCACTTAAACAAAATATTTTGTAATTCGAAAAGTAGTTACAAGAAGATTTTGAAATTTGTATATGACCTGTAGATAGATGTTTCCTAAGTTCAATAAAAAAATGATCACCATAGAGTTAATATACTATGCACAGGAATAAATTCGCGCTTAGCCCAGAAATATTCTCCCATCAAAAGACACTCTTATCAGTACAACGGACCTAAATACTTCAACCAGCTCCCACAAGAAGTTAAAAACTGCTTGAGTCTTAAATCTTTTTCTGTGCAATTAAAAAAATGGCTTTTCAAAATTTCGAATGTTGATTTCATGAATAATGTATTAATTTAACCTATATTTGCTTATTGCACTACTTAAAACTTATATTGAAACTATTTTTTGATGTCATTTATATACTAAGTGTGTTAAAGTTTACTATTATTTGGAGAGATAAATATTAAGTTGATGTCATGTCAGACGCCACGGAGAGCGGCAAGATGTGTTTGTGCATAGAATGACTGGACTCAGTTGTTAATGTAAAGTTTATTTTGTTTGTTTTTTTCAACGTTGTCACAATAACTGGTTGATGTGACAACGTAATTCCAAGAAAATTAATGTGTTTGAGTGTTGTAAGTTTGGGTGGAATAAATCATTATTTCATTATTTCATTATTTCACATATAATCTATTCCAACATTTTACTGGGTGTTGGTGTTAATGTTACCTAGTTGTCAAAAAAATTTCGTTAGGATATCTTTCCCCATTTTTACACAAAAAATAGATTTGTTTCTAACTCCATAAACATTTGTAAAACATTTTAATTTGTACAATATATGTATTTTAAACATATACAACCTTATTTAAATTAAATTAAAAATAAACTTAAATATTATAACTGGTCGAGACCTAAGTACAATGTAACACTGTATAATTTGGTTTAATAACAATCTCTTGTGGTACTTGTATGATTTCAGAGCGTTTTGAAGCCAGTTCTTGACGCCACAAGATATCCACGTAACGTCGATGTTTACATTCATTTGCAGCGTTTTGACGTCGTCAAAATGAATCAGTATAATCTACGAATATTTCTTACTATGGTTAAATGGCTACAGATACGAGATTTTGTAACAGGAGAAAAAGTGTGCAGAATGTCATTTTTGATTAGGTTTTACTATGTTTAGATTAGATCGACCCGTTTTATGCCATACTTTTGCAGAAAGTAAAATGCACTGAAACCAAATATTTTGTAATTCTAGAAGTAGATACAAGAAGATTTTGAAAATGTTAGATGATTTGTAGAAAGATGCCTTCTACGTCCACTAATAAAATGATCACTATTGAGTTAATACACTATGCACAGGAATAAATTCGCGCTTAGCGCAGAAATATTCCCCCATCAAAACGTAGCATTGAATCTATTCCAAAATTTTACTGGGTGTTGGTGTTAATGTTACCTATTTGTCAAAAAAATTTCGTTAGGATATCTTTACCCATTTTTACACAAAAAATAGATTTGTTTCTAACTCCATAAACATTTGTAAAACATTTTAATTTTATAAAATATATGTATTTTAAACATATACAACCTTATTTAAATTAAATTAAAAATATACTTAAATATTATAACTGGTGGAGACCTAAGTGCAATGTAACACTGGATAATTTGGTTTAATAACAATCTCTTGTGGTACTTGTATGATTTCACAGCGTTTTGAAGCCAGTTCTTGACGCCACAACTGTTCCAGCCATATTTGATATCATAATGTTGCACCTGTCATGAAACAATTCGCGTTTGTACGGTTTCTCTAATCAGGCCTATGTTAACTTTAAAATCCCGTCCCACTTCAAAGGACTATCTGAAATCGTTGAAATTTAAGAGACAAAAAATCCTGGTGATATCTTCTTCTGACGAGGTCTCGTCTGTTGGTGACTTGGCTGCTTCTTCGTGACTTTGAGCTTCCATTTCAATAACTTCCCCGCAATAAAACTTGTTCTTATAATTCATTACAATCCTACTTCCAATGTCTGTAGGTTTTCCTTTCTCAAAATGTTCTATTTCATTTTTGTAAACTATATTTTCTTGTCTATTGTCCCACCAGAAGACACAATCCTCCTGTTTGAGCCTAAAAAGGGTATCCATTACAATAAAACAAATGTTAAAGAATCTCTTATTTATATAATAAAAATGAAACAGTCAGGGAAGATAATTTAACCATGTCGTTCTTTTTCATGGTGATAAAACTACATCAACACATGAGAAACAGTATTTACCAATGTATAAACCCCATAAGACAACGTATTCTGTTATTCATATTTTGGTGTAGTTTTATCATCCCTAGCATCCACGCCTACTTTCAATTCTAACTGGACCTTTTTCTAACTTTAAAATGCGCAATATTTTTTCCCAGCATTGCAGGTAAATAGAACCAGGAGAATTAGAACAGCTAAAAGATTAAGTATTTTCGGATTCCCATAAAAATTGGAATACGACTATATTTAACACAGTTTTTGAAGTTATATGTTATTTGTGTATTTGCTATTATTTGTGTATATGTTTATTTTGTTTTGTAGAAGTTCACTTCCCTCACGTCAGCGTGCTGCGTGTGACCTCGTTTTCGTTTAAACGACTTAGTTTGTGAGCTCACTTACAATTTAATTTGACTATTAACATAAGATGAAGTCAAAGGTGTTCACAGCAGAAAAAGATTATATTTTAATAGATTTCGTTCGTTGGAATCCCGTATTTTTTTATTTAAAAAAATCTACAAATATATTTATGTGAGGATAGCGCATGAAAGAAAATTTCAACTCAGCTTTGGAGGGATTGCAAATTTAAATTATAACCTCTTTAATATATTGAAATTACAAAAAGTAGGCTTGTGGGCCTAGTTTACTGATTACCGACGCTCAGCTTCGCATTGACCCTCGAAATAATTACGCTGTCTATGAAACCACAACCACGTTAACGAGCAGCGGACATCACGTCCGCATCAGTGGATATTACGTCGAACAGGTCGCGATGGCGTGGTCTTGGAAACTAAGGTGCGCCCTACCCCAGACTGAATGATCCGTACGGTGTTGTAACCAAGCCAGGCCATGCATATTTACGTTTGCAGACCTTTTTGTTCTCCTCAATCGCACTGTTATTTTACAGATGTCTACCAAAATATTTGCAGTTTCACACTTTACAGATTCCAATCTAGGATTCGTGCTGTTCCTTTTTTTTCCAAAATAATTATTTTCCTTACGTTAGGAAGCTTTAGAAAACACTTAATTTGAAAACTTTACTAATGGCCTACCAATTAGTTTGAATGAAAATCACGGTTTTTAAACCGTATAAATCATAGATGCTTATTTTGGGAATGAATTAAAAACAAATTATTTTTAATTGGTTAACAATTGAGCCTACAATGTGGGGGATGCAAAACCCTACTCTAGTGTGCGGAAGGCAGGTAGGGCACACCCATAAGGAAGCACGTTGGGCGTGCCATTATTATTTATTAACTTAAATATTATCATTTTATTAGATGACAATTTAGCTGAGGACACATGGAGGCATACGTAACAACTAACTAACAATCCATTCACGTGTAAAATGTTTAATAATGATCTGATTGCCCTGTTATTTTATTAGGAAATGAAACACTATAAATGTCTACTAGTAATTTTCGACTCTAAGTTATCGTGTTATTGTTATTGAATTACAATATTGGGACACTTATACTGGTGCTAAGATTTATGAATATTAAAACCGACGTATATGGTAGATTTAGCAAAAGTGTTTTTTTCAACAGTACAAGCTTATTAATAGTTTTTAATGATCAGTCCTTCATTTTGTAAATTTTCTGAGGGGAGGATGACAAACGACCGGTCTTTCAGGGAATTAGTTAAGCGGGACACAAACAGATAACCCCCCATGGGGGGGGGGGGCTAGCGAAGGAATCGTTGTCTCGGCACGCCTGGTAAATTCCAACCAAGTACGGAGTAAAGGGACCACCCGCCGTACCTGGAAATCCGTTGGAATCCACCATTTTAGAGACCGCATTCTGCATGAGTAGCATGATGTCCCTCAAGTAACTGAGAATACTTACGTGAAAATTTCAACATACATATTTTGAAAGACCTTGTTACTTTGGTACTTTGTTAATTGATCAAGTTTCTTTTTTCTTTTTTTGAAGATTGTTTGAGGCACCTATTTGTTTTGATATGATAGTGGGAGTTTACTAGCTGGACGTTCGGTTGTTTGTAAGTGTAGTTGGGGGAAATATTCCCAACTAAGAATTGACGTTTTTATGAACCTGTCAATGCCAATGGGTTGAGGGGAGAAATGGTGGAAGGATAGCAGCCCTGTCTTCTCGTGGAGAAAGAGTAACGTAATAATAGAAATATATAAAGTGGACATCTAGGGTCGGCTGATAACACCGCTGGTTACTGCCGACTGATCCTATCCTACTGGAACTAGTTCGTAGGTCAGGACCCTGAACTGAATTGCTACACTTTAAACAGTAGTAGTGTTTAATTAAAAATGTAAACTTACTTTAGATTTGTTATTTAAGAAATTATAGTGGACATTTTCCGTGACTGATTGCACTTGGTGGTGTCCCAAAACTGAATGAGTAAATTTGGTTCTCAAACTTACCTTCTTTCGCATATTGTAAGGGAAGGGGTGTCTAAACTGTGATTTGGAATCTGGAGTGGTCGACCTCTGGAGTAGAGGAATGCAAGGGTGGGAAATGACTCACCGCGGTCACCGGCCTCAGGACCACCTTGGATAAGGGTATATAGCCTTGCTGAGATAAACATTCATCTTTTGCAAAGCATAACATTGCATTTTTATATGTGTTAATTGTAATAATGTTCTCGCTTATTTTACATTTTCAGGATGTTTACTCCGTCAACTATTAAATCATGCGGGCTCTTCATTATTAGAGCAACTATCAACTGATAAAGCGGAATGTTAAAATTTTTAAAGAATATTGCTGTTTACATTTCAAATAGAGTTTAAAAAAATGCAAATGTGCATGTTTGTTCATTAGCAAGGGCTTGGTATTCGTGCGGATAAAATAAATACAATAGTACAGCTGTCAGGTTAAATTTACCAAAGTTGTAATAGTTTTGATATGATATTTTCGCAATTACTTAATTAAAAATATGTTAAATACATTCTTACAATTTAAGAATTTAATAAATATAACAACCAAATCCTATCTGGGATAAAAGTTTAATTGAACTTATATTTAACACTTTTAATATTGCTCGGCGAAATGTACAGGCTAGTTGTAATTTTCAGCTACATGAAGAACCAACATCAGTAAACTCTGAGCGTAAAGATTCAGAACGGTATTTGACCGTTCTCTTGTGATCTGTGACTAGCATAAGTTGTTCCCGTTCGGGCGGAGGAGGCATGACATACCCGGCGGGGCAGGTAGGCGGCCGACCCTAATTAGTACGGCTCATTGATTTTCGTAGATGTGACGAACTCGGACATGACGATCTCGGTGGACACGTTGACGGTCCACTGGGGGAACTTACTACTTTTTTAAAGAGTAGGATTATTGACCCTTATATATTTCTTTGACCACTCGGGGAACCCAATGTCAGCCATACCGTCAACCGTTCAGTCCATGATTTAAGCTAATTTTTTAGAGAAAACTCGTTTTTAAGAATTTAACTTTAAGTAACTATATCTTCATCTATGGATAATTATCATATTAAATTGTTTAAGTCAGATGCATGCAGTGTTATATATACCAATGTCGGATCACAACCTGTGGCGATTATGAAAGAGCAATGTCAAACGAAATAAATCAATATAAGTTGTATTAATTTATTTAATTGGTCTTACAGATGTGTTTTAATTGTAATATATAAATGCCAAATTATAATTATTTTGCTGTTTTTTCACGTCTCCTTATTTATGTATTTAATTATTAATTAAAGACTTAAACACGACGGGTAAATTTCGGTAAATATATTTCGTCTACTTTTTACACTAGATCTACTGTATGGACCAACGAATGGAATAAGGTTCGTTCAGGGGCGGCCCGTCAGTTTTTCAGCGCCCTGCAAAGACCAAATTTTACGCCCCCCACCATAATCCAAAACCTCCCTACCCCATAGTTCTGAGATAGACTGACACATGCGCGCCTCTCTCCCTTATTCGGCTGAAGTGGGCCCAAGCGCCCTAAACAGCCACAGTGGGCCAGGGACTTTCCCGCTCACTGGAATTTCACGAAACGAACTAATCTCTCCCTCGCTTGTTGCGTTTGCGATGTTTCTGGTTCCGTGCTAAGCTAATCACCTGAAATGACAAGCAATGGAACACATTCAGATAAGAGACTTGTGTAGTTCAAAATCTTGATTTCATATATTATCGTCCTGGAAATGTATCCCGTTTCCGATCTTCCGCGCCACTAAACTTTTTGCCATAAAAAAATTAAAAACCTCAAATAACTAAAAAATCTAAAATTTTAAAACAACAAATGTGCACACTTGTAATCCACGTATCACAATACACTGTGTATCATAAAACAATTATGTGTTTCTTTAAGAGAAATAATAATGAAAACAAACCCTTAAAACTAAGCAGGAACGGTGAAGTACATACTGATAACAGTACATACATCTGTTCTGAGCGTGGGAAAGATTTCGTCCAGGTCCAGGGGAACCAAAACAATATTCAAAACGCTGATCAAAACCGACCGCGATTCTGACGGTTCGTGGAATCTGTGAGGCTGAAGTTTGCGATGGATAGGATACAGCAAAGTTTGTTGTTGAGTTATTTTTGTTTTTGAAAAAAAACTAATGATTTCTGAATATAATATTTGTTTAATGATTTTAATGTATAACACGTTTTTCAGTTATACTGACTATATCTTCGAGTATTTAATCTTTAAGGTTGTGTGTAGCTATAAAGCTTATTTTGAATTTTTTTTATTCTATGATATATTGAATATCTTCTAAAAGTGTTTGGATCAATTAAGTTTAACACCAATGACTCTAAAAACTCAAGTTGGGTGTAAACATGGTTTTTTCGATAGTACTATACTGTGATACACTGTCGCAACTTATTTAAAGTAATGCCAATTAGTAAGAAATACAGATGATTAGTCAATTAACCACGACCAGAGCTCAAATAATCTTAATCTGTAATGAGGAAAAGTATATGTTTAATTCTTAACATTTCCGACTAAATCTTAAATGCTCCGAAATGACTAAGTTAACAAGTAAGAACTTGGTTGAAATGGTTACTAAACAGACGGAACGATAAACTATATTTTTCAAAGTAAACTAAACGAGTTAACCTTACAAGTAACGATGTAAGGGGGCGCCAGAATCTGAGGAGGGTGCATCATATTTCCCCCTTATTTCATATTATACTAAACTCAAATAGATCAAATCCCTATTCAATACTCTCCAGCCTCCAAACCATATCTTTCCTCATCTATAGGAACTAGTTTTTAAAAAATCGGCGTGGGCGGATTAAAACAATTAGTTGCATTGTGTTACTTTATATTTTAACATTGCAAATTTCTTGCATCGTACTGCGAGTTTTATTCAAACTCTCAATACCAATCAGAATGCCCTGAAGTTGTCACAAACCGATAGAGGTCAAAACAGCTGCTCGTTTTTCGTTTTGGAATAGAGGGGAGCAGAAGTTGTATTATCTGATATGTAAATTTAATGTTTAAGTATGATGAAGGTGCAAAACATGGTGAATGTTCATAACTTTCTTTCAAATATTGCCTTTCAACAACTTATAATAATAATATACAACAATTTACAAAATCAGTTTGGTTTATATATATTTTCAAATTCTTTACGTTAGCGCTACGGCCTATGCCGCCCACCCCGCACCAGGTGGTGTACTGACATGGGGGGGGCGTAGGGGGCGGTCCGCCCCAGGCCCCGCTTTGGCATAGGCCCCCAAATTTTGAAAAATGTTCGAAAGTCTGAGCGAGTATTTTCCGCCGATCTCCGGAGAATCGCTACGGATCTTCTGTCATATTTTGGGCCGTTATTACGTAGTAAAGTCGTCATTTTTGGACAGTATTTTGTTTTCCGTCGACGTTTGTAGCTGATATTACGGGGCAAGGACGTTAATTCCAGATTATTTCATATGTAATGTCTTCAGTTACGGCCGATAAAACGTGGTTCGGTCGCCATCCACACAGTTCGGTAGTTTTTTATGTCCGATTCATGTGTAATACATTAGGTTATGTCTCGTAATTTTCGGCCGATTATACGTGGTGCGATCGTCTTTGGCGGCCGTTTACTACGTGATTTGGCAGGTCGCGATCGTCCAAAGATTGGCGGGAAATACTCGCTCAAACTTTGGAGTATTTTTCAAAACTTTGAGTTCATTTGACTATTTAAATACTCAAATTTTTGAGTATTCGCACGCCCCTAATCATCGTACACATATACATGAATAGGCTTTCCTCTTCAACCCCTACTGTATATATAGCCCCTAACAAATATATCCGCCACCCCAGTCTCCTAACTCAAAGCCGCCTTTAAAGGCGGCTATACCCAACTACGACGGCCGCATTCCACGACCCGTTATGAGCGCCGAGCGCCGCCCCCCCAAAAGCGCCGCGCCCCGTGCTGGAGCACGGCTCGCACTGCCCTAGAGCCAGTACTGGGTTCGTTACTCCGAACCAAGAAACGATACAAACACTTCAATATAATTTAAAATGTATGAGGGACAAACAATAAAACAATAACTTTCGTACTTCGAATTAAGAATAAATGTAGGATTAATGTTATTAAGTACTTGCGTGGCCAAGCCTTGCTCGCGGAAAGTTCAATTAAGATAAGAATACTTGAATTGATTTTAGATCCCCAATTACGAGCATGACTAATTAAGTCACTGTTATTAGAAAACCTTATGTTTCACTGAATAGAATGAGAAATATTTTTGACGGTTAGTGGTTAGTTTATTCAGGTATTCTTAAGCTGTTTAGATATTAACTTTGATTTATATTACATAAGTCCAACGTAATGTACGGTATAAATAAAAATATATTTATCCAGAACCCAAAAAGTGCTCTTTTTAGCATCCAAAACCCAATAACTGCTCTTAAAGAGCACTTAAGAAAGAGCACGTAATGGGAGCTTCCAGAACCCAAAAAGTGCTCCCTCTCCTCTTCCCCAACACTATTCCCAACTACCCCTCGCCCGCTGGTCCCAGTAGGTGCTCCTGAATTTTTGCAAGTGTAGGGAAATTTCTCCCAACGTCCGCGTTTGCCGCCAAATCGTCCCGCCCGCCACTACGCAACGCTCGCGCACTCGTCACGTGTTGTTAATACAAAAACCGTTAGGGACCCCACCTTTTCACTTCCGGGACACACTCTTCGAATATCTCGGCAACCCTTCGATATAGAAAAATAATTCAAAATACTTAAATGATTGTTTTTTCGAAATGAATGTACCTAGTAAACTGAATTTCCTATTAAAATGTGACGTAAGAGAACCTCATTTTTTTGCTGGCGGGAATAACTAAAGATAATCTACAATACTTAAACTTTTTTGCTGGTTTGGTGACTGTAACATTGTGGAGCCCATGACACGTGAATAATACTGTCTTAATAAACATTAAGTATGTCTGATTACTGTTTTTCAAACAGTTTAGATAATCTTTAAAATATAATATTCTCACAAATTACTTTTCTGCCCGTTTAGCTTAAGAAGTACAGAACATTAATGACTATAACTTTAAAGTTAGTACATAAAATGCATATTTTTGTGAATTTTACTTCACAGGGAAGGTGCCTTTAACGTTTTTAAATCCATAGTTATTTTGGTATACTAGTATAGATAGATGAATATATTTTATTACCCTTAAGACATTTTAAAAAACCCTTTGTAATTTAAAAAGTATAAACAAGTATTAATTTTCATCTTGCTTCGCACCTGTGAAATCGGCCGTCCGGTCCAGACAGATCTCGTACCCTATTGTCGTTGGGCAAGTTGTTATGACCCCCACGTCTAACCCTCATCAACCAGTCATGGTACCCGAATGTCTTTGCGGGGTTCATGAATACAGCACCAACCCTTAAATGTTGTAAAAAACACATTAACTTGAAACCGAACCCTTCACCGGCCGCCTTGACACACATGTACCCGGTACCAGCCACCCCTCTTACCCATAACACTTACACCCCTCCTCCTTCACCCCCCCCCCAACTAACTACTCTCTTGAAAACCGGGGGTTACGGGTTATGGGGGAAAAATTGGTTTATCATCTATACAAGAATGGGGGGAAAACTTGTTCCACAATCAATAGAGTGATATGCCCACTTTAAGAAACATAAAAAATGCATCTTGAACTGTTGATTTGACAAATTATGTTTATCTTCCTCTTATTTTTATTTTTAAATTAATTATTTAATCCTCTAAAAGCCCCTCAATCATTTCTTTACATTATCAACCATGATGCAATGATCCCTAAACTAACTAACAAATAGGAGTTTGTGTTACCGTTCCGGTCATTTACTAGATTAAAATAGTAAATTATCATACTTTTTACCAATACAGTTTATTAGAATTGTTTTTCTTTGTCTTAACCAGTAAAAGAACGGGGTGTAAAGGAGCCAACTCTTTTTTAGGTTTGGTATGTTAATTCACTTATAGAATTGTACGAGGAGCAGTAATGGCTGGTGAGTTACTGAATTAGTTAAATAATTTTTTATACATTTTGCGGGAAACCTAGGGGGAAATGGAGCTTTAACGTGCT
Source organism: Allygus modestus (assembly GCA_963675035.1). Taxonomy (NCBI): domain Eukaryota; kingdom Metazoa; phylum Arthropoda; class Insecta; order Hemiptera; family Cicadellidae; genus Allygus; species Allygus modestus. The sequence goes on along the minus strand of OY776111.1, from coordinate 257,147,237 downwards.
TTACGGAGAAAAATCTTAAATATAATACACTGAGAGAGTTAGAGGCAGATGGGTCTGAAATAGTCGGGAGGGTGGAGAAGAGAATGAAGGGAGTATATATATGGGGTTGTGGAGGGTCAACCTCTCTACCCTACCTGTAAATTGCCTTGGTGCCGTATTTAAGCGTGTAATAACGCCTGATTAAACTCTTAATGATGGTCATATTTGGTGCTGTATTCAAGTGGTGCCTGTCGCTGTACGAGATCGTTGCGACACAAAACGCCTTTGTGAATTTCTAAGCTACTTTCTCATTCGCCTCTAGTGGTGGGTCCAGAAATAAAACATTGGAGGGATGGTTTCTCGGTCCATAAATGGTATTTAAATTCCCCGGTGGTCTTTAAAATCTAGTTTTGACTAATCTGCATGTTCTTAAAATACTTACTAAGTAGTTATATATGCATACAATACTAATAAAAAAAACTCAACATTAATTAATAACTTTAGTAAACGGAAAGCTGTTACATTATGTAATATATGTTTACATAATGATAGTAAAATAACTTGACTATGGAAAAAAATCTTTAAATTTCAAGCATTTCCAACTAATCATCGCTACTGTTATAAAAATGAGGTAGTGTCTGTCTATTGTTCTATTTACATTTACAGACACTTACCCCTACATGAATGTTCGTATACGGACACATATCTCTGCGCAGGGGTTTGTGTCCAGCAGTACACATTATATGTATTGCTGGATGTTCCATACATCTCATTCACAGTTCAAACCAATAGACTTGCTTTATTTCTCCCTTCACTATCGGTTTATCGTGCATTTTATATCATGCAAATTTACCTGTACCTACAGTACAGTGCAATACAATCAGATGTTATTTAAAAGCTTTGACTTACGTATTTGCAATCAGCTCACCTTCACAGACACGCACTTAAAGAAATTTAATATAGGTATCAATTTATCCGTTTTATAGCTGCAAAAATGCCCTATCAACAGCGTTGATGCACATGGTTTTCATCCTTCTTTGCGTAGGTCCTATGGTTTCAGCGGTATTCATGCCAATGTAGGTTTCTATCTGGGCCTCCTTCAAGGTGTCCAGAAAAATGCAAATGTTCGGGTGGGGAGACTGGCGCGTTTTTTTAAAATTACTATGAATACTTACACAGGCGTTTATGGTCTGTCAAAGGTCCAATGAGTTTAGAGACAAATGAAAATAAGAATCCGTAGCGTTAATTATTTGTTTACATTCCATCCTCCGCCCGATTACCCGGCTACCCGGCTACCTGGGGTATCGTTGGCGCTTTCCCGGTGCGTGCCAGGCAGACCATTTTTCGACCCTCGCATAACTGGCGCTTTCCCGGTTTACCCGTTGCCTTCTGAAACAAAGGGAGCTGCCGGCCCTTTCTGGTCAATACCTTCCATATTTTTGGGGCTTCCTGTTGTAAACTATACGTGGCGTCAACTTGGGGCGAGGTGAGAAACTACAAAAAACTGTAGTCGACTGCGACAATAGTCTCAGCCTTTATATTGTGTCGGCTCCGAGTTCGTTTGACGGCTGAAGGGTGGCGTGATTGGTGAATCAGTACTTGTTTCAGTAACATTATTCAAACATTTTTTGTTCCAAGAAAATACTAAATTAAATCAAGGAGGCCTAACATGATGTATCCCGATAATTTATTTACTCTGATTCCAAGACCTCGTCCACACCGACGCGGGAGCGGTCGCGTTCTAGTTATTATAAATTTATTACCGGACTTTCCGCGGGAAGATCGCTGGTGGGAACTGGAGGGAACACACTGACGCGGGAAGGCCTGTAATCTACTTCAACAGTTGAGGCCGCTCGAAAACGGTTCACTTCATTCTTGGGACAGTTTGTATAAGAAAGGGCTATTATCAGGTCAACCTCAGTGGAGCGAAACCTTGCATGAAACGTTGTCCGTAGCAAATATTTCCGCGTCCCACATATATATCAACAGTAATGATAACTCACTTTTAATACTATCTGTGAAGGCATTTTAAAGTTTGCTTGTATGCTTGCTTGCTTGCGACACTGATCCCAAAAAACGGCTCAAACGATTTCCTTAAAATGTTCAAAATAACTAATTTCTGGGATAAAAATAAGTCCTAGACAGGCCTCATCCCCAAGAAAAATTAAATAATGTAAAAAAACTCAAACGAGTTCGCACGCAGCACGCTGACGTGAGGGAAGTGAATTTCCACATAAAAACTTATAAAACTCAAAATCAGTGTAAAAACATACATTTATTCCAATTTTTATTGAAATCTGAAAACTGTTATTTTTTTGCTGTTCTGACGCTCCTGGTTTCATTTACTCGCAAAGCTGGGAATACAATTTTTCGCATTATAATGTTAGGACAAGGTTCAGACAGGCTTGAAAGTAGGTGTGAGGTTGCTGAGGATGATAAAAGTACTCAAACACAGGAATAACAGGCTTTTCTAGTGTAAAACCCCCATAAGACAACGTACTGTGTTTAGTCTAAACACATTTTCTTTAATAACTTGGTAAATAAGTATGCTAGAATGTCGAGAGAGGGCTTAGAACTTTTGCCTCACTAATTCCCATATTTGTGCATGCATTAATTTTACATACAGGGCTTTTCTGACCCTTGTTGGGCCCATAAACTCGAACTTTGAAAGAATAATCCTCAAAAAAGGGGTTTAGAGTTTTCCGATTGTTTTTCCCAACGAACTTGTCCAACTGATTACAGAAAGGAATGTCCCTACTAAATTTTAAGTAAATCGGAAAAAATGCGACCGCTAAAGTGCAAACACACATATATATATATATATATACAATTTTGAACGACCCCCCAAAACGTGATCGGGGGTCACGTTAGGAACTTCTATGGTGGTCCCGGGCTTATGTTTCACCGTGCGGGTCATGCTAATAGTTCACTTTCCAAAGGAAATTCACTAATGAATAGTTACAAAAATTAACATTCGCCTTATGGAGTTTCAAATAAAAACAAATGAATTGTAACAGCTGTTCATAACCAACTAGGGAACTGTCAAAGTAATACTCATGTTGTTTATGATTATTAACATGTCGTTTCCTGAGAGCAGAGGATAAAATATTTGAGTGAGGATTACATATATATTGAGTAATAAAATAAATCAAAGGGACATTGTGCTTTAAATAACAACCGAAGTTTTCCTTAAAAATGTAGAAAAGAGGCAAATGAGTTAAACAAATCTGATTATAAGTAGGGGGAAGTGGTTAAATGTGCTCCAAGTCATCTAAACAAACTGACTGGCCTTCCCCCGAGCAAAGCTCGGCCCCCAGGTACCATCTCGCTTATTTATGAAAGAATACTGACCAAACTCGGTATATGGCTTCAGCTGGTTGTGGTCTATTGTTAATTGCAAAAGAAAAAACATGTTTACCGATATTTCCTGTAGCAGCAAACCTGCGTACTCACCTCCAAAGTCATTTTTATGGAGAATAAGTAAAATATTACTAGCAGGTGTCCCGTTCTCCGTACGGGGATGTATCAGGCATAGAGCCAGAGGTTTTTCAATTTTATTTACATTATAATTAGCTGACGTAATAAAACGTAACTCCATAAGATTAACATTGGAACTTTGAAAGAGTATGGGACAAAGCTCTGAAGTTGGAGGTTTTTTCAAAATTCCAAAAGGCACATCTAGAGAGTAAGAGCTTTTCATTGATACCAATCATGTATACAAAATAATTATTTTAGGAGTTGAAAATTGCCGAACAAAAATCAAGAAATTCTTTTAATAATATAGATGTCTTTCTTAATAATGAACATAATGTAATAAAAGTTGGTATATGGCTTTACCTAGTTGAGTTTAAACAAAATTTCATGAAACCCTATATTTTGTCTTCCTTGTTACAGCAAACCTGCGTATTTAGCTCCCATGTTATTCTTATGGAGAATAACTAAAACGTTATACATCACTCATTTGTGAATGCATATTAAAGAAACTTGGTAAGCGGCTTTATGTGGTAGCCTATGCGATATATTTATGCATTGTAAATTCGCTGAGTAGGCAGGTTTGTAAACTATCATAACTTTTATTAAATCACTACCATCCTTGCATCTATATCATTTTAATTGATAAATCTTTACCTTTTTACACTGATATACAAATTGCATTTTAGGGAGTATAAAGACTATCATCGCTGTTAACAAAAATGTTTGATTCAGTTTTGCACATAACTATAAAAAGTTCATAAAAACTACAATTACAGTGAATAGCTAGAATGCCACCCTGCTGTCAAATTTATCAACTAATAAAACAAAATAACATATAGACACCTATGTATAACAAATATGTATGAATAACAAAATTTATATTTATGTATGTGTGTGTGTCCGTTAACTCGATGACTCGAGTAAAAAAAGTCTGATAACGATGAAATTTGGCTCAAATGTGTAAAATGACATTCATGACTTTGAGTTTGAAAACCAGAAAAATCGGACCATGGGAACGGTGTTTTATGGGGATTTACAATTTTGCAAAAATCAGTTTTTTGCATTTTTCATCCTCAAATTTGTAAAACACTTAATTTTGGTTTCGACCATTTTATAGAGCTTAAAATGAAAAATAGTATAGTTTTTTGAATCATTAACCTAGGTTAAGTGGTTGCGTAGAAAATGAAAAAAACGTGCTCATAAAATATCCCATGTTAATCTTAGGGGAAAAATGTGTTTAGCTTTCCCTCAGTTCATTGCAATGGAAACCTCACATTTCTTTTTACCAATCAGTTTAGCTCTACAAAACAATCATTTTGGTGTCTTAATTGTTGTTCTACGTCCGACCGTTGCAGAGATATTAAAAGTGCTAAATACAGTACGTTGTTCAATGTTATCCTTATGGAGGATAAATACAATTTGATATCTTGATTATTTATGAATGTATATTGATGAAACTTGGTATGTGGCTTCAATTAGTTGTGGTATATTGATATAAGCACAAAAAAAGTTTTTTGTTGATTTTTCCCTGTAGCAGCAAACCTGCATACTCAGCCATAATGTTATTCTTATGGAGAATAAGTAAAGTTTTAGATCCCCCTTAGTTATGAACATAAATTAATAAAACTTGGTATGTAGCTTCACCTGGTTGAGGTGTATTGATAATTGCATAAAAACACATATTTTGTGTTCCTTGTTGCAGCAAACCTGCTTACTCTGCCCTATGTTGTTCTTATAGAGAATAAATAAAATGCTATAGATTACTTATTTATTTATGTATTTTTATGAAACTAGGTAAGTGGCTTTATGTGGTAGTGAGAAACATGTGCATGCATTGGAAATTTGCTGAGTACGCAGGTTTGCTGCGACGGGGGTATTTAAATCCCCATCCATTTGTTATGGGGAATGTTTTGCGTTATTCCTCGTTTGCTGATAACTCTTAAAATCCTGCTATTTGTTCCCGAATCCCTATGGGATCAAGACCTTTAATTTTAGTCGTCTCCCATCATCCTGCAATTTGCCACAATTTAGACTTAATAATTTCGTTTATAGAATTTGTATAGCAAGTGGCTTGAAGGGGCCGTAGCACCTAACCTTTCTCCAATTACACAGGCCAACGATGAACACGTTTTTTCACTAAAAATACGGTACCTTATTCTTATGTTTTTAAGGTGGTGCGGAATCCAAATATGATACTTAAAAAGCTGTATCTCCCAACTTTTTTTCATATTTTATAGTGAAATTTATTAAATTAAGCAAATTTTTATTGAATTAAATAGCTTTTATATAGTTAAAACAATTGTTGTAAATATTTAATGGAGGTATATGATGTTGGTAACACTGCTGAAACACATTTGCTGGACAAAAAAGGTTGGTTCTATTTCTCTGTTAATAGCTGATTTTTTTTTAAGTCAACCTTATCTCACTTTCACATTTCCTAAGCAAGTGTTAAGTACAATGTATTATCGCGGTTGTAAAAACTCTGCTGACAGTTTTTGTTATATTTGTGGTGAGTTTGTGATTAAAAAAAACAAATGAAACATTACAGACTTTGTGAAAAAGGTTTATCTATCATACTTTGAAATTCAACTTGTTGATCAGGATAAATCTTGGGTGCCACCTTGTAGATCCGAAGAACGTGTTCCTACCACATATAAAGCTATGCCTCATGAAACAGTTTGTAAAGGCTTTACCTACAGATGGACCATGTTTCCACAAAATCTCTGCCAAAAGTTTCCACACCTTTCAGAAACTAAACTTAAAGAAGGCGTCTTTATCGGACCTGCATTAGAAAAATGATGTTTGACGTTGTTGTAACATATTGTTATAACTTTCATGTAATTATTTTTGGGACGAAAAGACACAAATTTTTATCCCGCACAGGTTTTTCTAAATACAGTATTACGGTTTTTAAGATATTTAGCTTTGAAAGAGAAATATGGCCACCATTTTGAAAAGTTACAAGGTAGAAACTTGATATTCCATACCAAAATGAGTCTTATTACATTTAATACATGTACCAATTTTAAAGTTGATATCTTCCGATATCCATAAGATATAACGTATTAAGTAAAGAACACATACATACAGATAGAAGGAAAACTAAGAGTTTTAGGACATACCTTCTTATGAACTTAGTTCTTTCTTTTTATATGAGGAATTGTATCCCAAAGTTCTGAAAGGTATTTTTTTTCAACCCGTTTATAAAGTTAAACAAATTAAAATTACAATAATAACAACCTAGTTGTCCTGTTGCTCGAATCCGTGCAAGTTTGTACCTAACGAAAGGTTATTTCAGTTGTAAACAAACATAACGAAATATCTGATATTTAAACGGATGATAACATCTGAGAATAATCCGTATAACGTACTTTCAAACAATACGTGGTTTACACTTCCGCCGGCGCCGGCGCCGTCGCGTCGGATAGCGACACTGTTCCGAAAATTCAGCCCTTTAATTTATTTAAGTGAGGCCTTTTCTAAAAATTCTGAGACGTATTGGAAAATCTACGTAAAAATATATTTAATTTGACACCTCAAACTTTAAAATCCGTTACGGCGCCGTTATCGTGTAATGTCTGTAAAGAAAAACCCTCTAGATTATTAATATATACTGTATAATTGTTGTAAAACCAGAGAAAATGAGAACAATCTTAGGCCTATCCGTTTTTTAAGTTGTTTAACGCGTACGGGTAATTTCGGATCGGTCGAGGGAATTTTTTTGGGTCGGGTTGTGGTAGACAGTTGTTCCGGTAGCAACAGATTGTGTGCATCCCTGGGATGCCATGCCCATTTCTCAGAAGGGAGAGGAGGGGGCGGTACTTCTGGTGGGTTTGGGGGTAAGATGGCGGAAAGATGGTGGTCTTCGTTACCAAATATAAATGGGACCAGTTTGAAACGTTACGAAATTGAAGGCCTCCCAAACCGAACAGGGTAGTAGCTACGCTGATTTACAGCAGGTGCGGCGGATCAAAGAGAACCCTCGGGTTTTCCAGAGAGAATTCCTTCCCCAACCTCTTTCACCTGCGTTGAGTACTTTTCATAGTACATTGGAGTCAAAATGGCAGACACAGGGAGTTTACTTAACGACGTTCAAAATAAACTGATGATAGTGATAAAATGCGTAGGACTATGGTCAGTTTGCGATTTCGTTCGTTTCAGTGTTTAAAGATTATTATTAGTCCTTTGAGCTTTTAAAAACAAACAATGAACTTCCCGTATTTCAAAACCTATTGTTATGATAATTGCTCATGGTTAAAATTAAAGGAAAACTTAACGTTAATGGTAGGGAGGATAGAGACTAAATTCTAAATTGATGCCAGTTACTTCAATAGGCATTTTACTTAATTGATAGCTTATTTTAACTTAGTATTTGATAAACATTTAAACAGGGTCAACTGTGTATGTTGAAACATATATGTAGCCTATACTGCCTATATTAAAATGTGGTATTACTTACTATGGGTGTTAGATATTGCCCAAGTTTCAAATCTATTAGTGCTGTACTCTGAAGTGCTTTTGAAGGTTGTCCAAACTGATATTAAAAATATTTCAAGATGGCGATCATTATAAATAGCGACGAAAATTGCATCCTTATTACGCATATATAAATTAATATTTTTCCGTTTACAATGGAATTGCTCTTAAAGTGAACATACAAAATTAAGATTTATTTTATTTTAGAGGTTTTAACTAAATACTTAAGAGTATTAAGTTAAACAAATTATTAAAAATGTAGATTTAGTTTTTACTTTTGTTATGGTTATACATAACAATTTAGAGCCTTTTAGAACATTATGATACATTAAAGAGGTTTTTTGGTTTGTTCATATTCCTACAACAATTAAGCTGAGAAAATTAAAATGACCAACACTTCACTATAATTGCTGTGTAAACGATGTTTAATGGCACTTGTAATATTGTAATGTTTTATGGGTTTCAGTTTGATATTTCCAGATTGTTATTGTGTAAATAACACCTTTGGTGAACGTATCTGTAAAATGTCCCCGTGAAAAAAGGGTTGTATTAATCTCACCTTTCAGTGACAAGACTAAAACGATTTATTGTGCACAGTTCGTAATAAAGACAATGTATTCATACATTTCTCAATATTTCTATGAAAATTCAATCTTTTACTTAATATTTTTTCAATATTTCCTTTAATAAACTATGTCGTACAGTTATTAATTCATCCAATATGAAAACACCATAATTTTAGTACAGTCGCGTCACTCGACCAATAATCCTTTTTTGTTCCTTTACTAATGTTTCTTTATTGGCTTAACACTTGATAATTAACTAACTTACCCCATAATTATTTATTAATCCACTTTCCAATAAATGCAACTTTCCGACAAAATTACTTGTATTTTAAGATTATTGACATACGTTTGCCATCATATAAAAACCCTCCCATTATCAATCATATAAAACTAACTGTAATAAATAAATATACAAATTATATATTATATTACAAATTTAAAACGCCTCAAACTCCCTTGATCACAGTCAACCTCCATAGGTAGTTTTGTAAATACCACCTATTCTTAAGAAATTCACAATGAATGTATATGTACTAAATTACCACTTAAAGGCCATTTAGCATGTTATTTTTTAAAACACATTCATAAATTATATTACGATTGGGGGCGTACTCAACATGGGGGGCCCATTACAAAAAATACATATTAACCTATGGGGTTTTTCCAGTAGATGCGGGTTAGTAAAACAATTTCAACGATCAATTACATGTCAACATTGGACGTCTGGAAGTTATAGAAAAGGCCCTGGGTGGAGTCTTACTAAAATAACGTATCCATCCATAATCAGTTGGTCCCCCTACGACGTGTGGCGATCTGGGGACAGTTTTAGGAGCCATTTTAACAATTAACTGGAATACCATTTTAGTACCTAGACCAAGCGTCTTTCGTCGCTCCAAGAATAATCTTTTCACCGTAACAATGACATGGCAACTTTTTAAGTGCACTGGGGTGGAGTCCTCAGGTTGGAAAAACGTATCCATACTAACAACGTGGTATGGTCCAGGAGCAGGTTTGAGAGGCCCTTTTTCAGCCATCTGGACAACGTATTTTCTTCACAAGTACCAACTTTTTAATGTGGTCACATGGCAACTTTGAGCACAATGGAGTGAAGCCCTGAGATAAGGGGTTATGAAAAAACTACTTAAAATTTTATGGATCTGTGAAAATTTGCCTAAATCACACCAAAATATGGAACAAATAACGAGGCAACTTTGCCAGGGGACGTTAGGGGGACCCTAACGTTGGGACGTATTCAACGAGGGCATCGTTTAAGAGCAGCGGGGCTTTGTAAACTTACCTAAAGAACCAACACACGTCAAAATTAGTTGTCGGGATGTTGGATAGAAGAAACCTGTGGGGTGGAGCCCTGAGGTTGGTAAAAAAGTATCCGAAGTAGTCCCACAAAAATATAGAATGGTCCGGGAGCAGATTTTCGGCGCCGTTTTCGAGCCGTTTAGAAAAACATTTTCTCCATAACAATAACATGGCAGCTTTTGATGCCAACGGGGTGAAGCCCTCAAGACTGGGGATAAACCAAAAATATACCTAATTTTTTTGGTGATCTACAACGTTGTATGGTCCAGGAGCAGCTTTGAAAAGCTTTCTCGCAATAACTTGGGGTACTCTTTTCTCCATAAGAATAACATGGCAACTTTTGGCCAGTGGGGCGGAGCCCTAACTTCGGGGTTACAAAAATAAAACGTTACCATATGTTATGGATCAGTGACAATTGGCTAAAATATAGAGAGAATAACATGGAAACTTTGCCGTGGGGAGAAGGGGGGAAGAAGCGCTAAGGTTGGTGGGGTCACATATCCAACGTTAGGGCATAATTAAACAGATACGGTTTTGTAAAACAAATCCAAAGAACCATCACACGTCAAAATTGGACGTCAAGAAGCGGTAAGAAGAAGCCAGAAGGGCGGAGTCCTGAGGTTGGGAAAAAAGTATCCGGAGTCATTTAGTCCCGCAATAACATGGTATGGTTCGGGAGCAGATATGAGGAGCGTTTTTCGCAATCACCTTGAATACTCTTTTCTCCATAAGATTATCATGGCAATGTTTTAGCCATTGGGGTGGACCCCGAATAAAGGGTTATAAAAAACCTATCCAAATATTTTAGATCAATGACAACTGGCTAAATCACGCAAAAAAATGGAAAGAATAACATCGAAGTTTTGCCAGGGGGCAAAGCCATAAGGTTGGTGGGGGGAAATTCAACGATGGGGCATCATTCAAGAGATGTAGCTTTGTGAAAAAAAATTTAAAAAATCATCCCACATCGAAATTGGACATCGGGAAGTAATATAAAAACCCAGTGGGGTGGAGCCGATTGGGGAAAAACTATCTGAATCATTATAGTCCCCCAACAATATGGTCCGGGAGAAGTTTTGAGAAACCGTTTTCAAAATCAACTGGGACACACACGCACAACTTCTTTATTATTATATAAATTTTCGTCATGGAAACAATATGGCAAAGTTAAAGGAAATAGGGTGGAGATTTAAGTTTGGGTTTATAATAAAATATATCATAATTAAATGGGACAGTTAAACCTGGATAAAATCATGCAAACGGACGTAAATCATAATATATGACAACTCTCTCAGGGGGCGGAGCCCTATAAGGTTGATGGGAAGGATGTATCCAGCGTAGGGGCATCATTCGAGATATGTGGATTGATAACACAAATCCAAAGAACTTTACCACGTCAAAATTGGTTGGCGGGAATAGTGATGGAAGAAGCCAGTGGGATAGAACCCTGAGGTCGGGAAAAAGGTATCCGACATATTTTAGTCCCCCAAAAACGTCGTATGCTCCGGGAGCAGTTTTGAGGAGCCGTTGTCAAGCCAATTAGAAAAATAGAAATATTTTCTTCATAACAATAAAACGGTAGCTTTTAATCCCAGTGGGGCAAAGCCTTGAGGTCTAGGGGTAGACAACAAAATATCTATAACATTTATTTTGGTCATTTATATAACTTTGTATGGTCCGGGAGCAGTTTTGATTATTCGTTTTCAAAATCACCTGGACACACACGAACTACTACTTTATTATTAGAGGTAACAGACCTTTCTTTCTTAAGAGCATCATCGTAACTTTTGGGCGAAGCTCTAAAGTCCTAAGGCTTTGATTATTAGCTGTAAGCCTTCGTACGGGCAACCTAATTGACCATGCGAAGTTTGACCCCATCGGATAAACGGTGTAGGAACACATGGACGTAAAACAAAAAACAGATACACCCTACCATCTTTCTTGGGCGAGGCTGGAGGACGAAAGGCAAAGTACTACAACAACGATCTTGTTTGGCAAGTTTAAATTAAATAATACTTGTATTAATATAATACGGTCTTGCACATTCAATCCACCTTTTAAGTAGGAAATAATAATAACAATTACCTTCATGATAATTTCAAAAAATGTATTACGACTTCAAAACACAGTGAAATTATCAAGAAATTATTAGAATTTAAAGCATATTTTAGCTGTTTGAAGTCAATGGTGAAAATTACACGACTTTGGAACGCGGCGAATATCTCCAGATTTATTGTAAATTCTATGCACATTCTGACGTTTCGAAATCAGCTTATAAACCAGCCTTGACTTCGAAACGCTGCTAAAATATCTATATATATATATATATATATATATATATATATATGTATAATCCCAACAGTAATAATTCCCTTTATGTTAAATAATTATGTTAATTTAGCTATGTAGGCTTATTTCATCTATAAGCCTTTGTTGTTTGTATTTGTAATAATTTCATATAGATACCATTTATTCAATTTTCCCTGTATTCACTAGTTATGATTGGTATTTCCTAGTTAATTTAAATTGTACAGCTATCTCAAATACATTTGATGTATATAGATAATCAAAATTGATCTCATACAAGATAATACAAATAACAGTCACATAAAACACAAATAAGACAAATATATTTCTTTATAAACTTTTTTCACAAGTAAGACGATAAAATAATAATAAGAGAAAGGAAGGTATGTGTGTGTGGGTTTTCAAATTAAATACAGGTTTTATGAATTATACAGGGTTCCCACTCAAACTTAATGATCAAATTCACGGGGTTTTCACGGTTTTCAAGGTCTAAAAATTGTCAATTTCACGGTCGAAATATTAAAAAACATAACCTATACAGGTTGCAAAACAACAACGCAGACGCAGCGCAGCGGTCAAATACTAGTTAAAACTTTCCAACATTCCAATTACGATGTCACAGAACCATAAAACCATACCATACATCCCAAGTGAACCTTTTAAAAAATAAGAACTATTTTAGAGTTTCTTATTGTTTTATTGTCATCGTAAGTCATGTCATTAGTCTATTGGTTATCGGTTGCTGGTTTGGTGATTTCTACTTCGCTCAGTGTTGCCAATCACTTTATCCCGAATTACCCTCGATCCTCGTCAAAATTACCCTCAAAATCTAAACTCCTGTATTTGAGTAAAGAGTGCTAATGAAATAAAGGAAATGTGCTTGAAATTTGATAGGTTTGAGGAGCCGCCTACAGATGTCACTGATGTATAATTAATTTTAAAGTTTAGAATAAAGAATGAAAATAGAAGTTGCATACGCCAGCCAGTTTTTGTCTCAATTTTCCATGCGAGATATAACGGATTTTTCTCAGAATTTATTTTACTGCTTAAAAAATCACAGTATTTAAATGATTAACAGTTGATGCAATTTTGTTTACAGCCATAAACGCCAATTATAAAACAGCTAACGCTGTCTATCTTTCAGTCTATCAACTGCTAGGATTAGGTAGGCGGAGACAGGTGACAATAATCCCCATTTTCTATTTTTGTTATTTATTGTCTGGTTGACATTAAAACTTGCAGACATTACTGCAACTTAGCGGACTTCTTGTCGTCCTGGCACTCGTGGCTCTTTCACGTTTTTAACATGAGACAATCACTGTACATGTAATCCTTACTCAAGCTTGATTTCTGTCATGGAGTTCGTAAGTATTCGTCAGAGTCACGAAAATCGAAAGGGTCGATAAAGCAGAGAAATGTAGTAGGCCTAATTTAATCATAAATAAACATCAATGAATGTATAATAAATATATAACAGAGGATAATATAAATTTGTATATTTTTAAAGTCTTTAGTAAAATTACCTCTTTTTACCCTCGAAGTTCAAAATTATCACCGGCAAGGGTAATTTCTCTAGAAGTGGCAACGCTGACTACGCACCGTGTAAACGGAATAGGCGAGTTACTGACGTGACAGTTGTATAGTAGTGATGGGCAGTGCGATTCTTTTTAGCGAACCCATTCATTTGAATCACTCGATTCAAAAGAATCAAAATTTGAACCGATTCATTTCGTTCGTTTTGATTCATTATCTGCCCTCGCCGTATAATGTAAACGAATCGGTTGTTATAGATTATTTGGCCGTCCTGTTATGTTACGACTCCAATATGAGATATGCGAACCGATAGTCCAAGTGATGCAATGAAATTTGACTATCGAACATCACAAATTATTATTGCGCAGCCGCAAACTCCTTAAAGAACCAATAAGCAAGCGTTTAGACGGATTAGCTGATATTCAACGTTAGCTGAATGACATAACAACAATTGGTTCGCGAACCGATAGTCCAATTAATTAGCACCAGCAGATATGATATTGTAAAGAAAGAGAGGTCAAAAAAATAGATTTGCATGGAATTGTGGGATTTCACAAAACGTTTGCCGCGCATACACAAACCAATGAGACTGCGTTTAGCGATCTCTCCTCTTGTCCGTCTCCCTCTCCTTCCTTCCGCTTCAACTTCCCCCCCAACCATTTCTCAGCGGAAACGCAATTGAATCGTGAACCACGATGGTCTACACCGATTAGCGAACGAAACCGAGCAACATAACCGAGGCATATTTACCAGAGTTGATTCGCGCCACGAATTGGTTCTTTTAAAAGTTGAATCATGATTCATCTGATTCACTCGATAATTCGTTCGATTTGAACGTTTCGTTCGCGAATCGCCTATCACTATTGTATAGTTAACAGTATAGATACAGAAGTTGTCTACTGTCACCGACTAATACAAAACAATAGGCAAATGACATACAGTAAAGAAGACACTTAAACGGTCTTACACAAGTGTCAGTCAGCAGTCAGTTGACAGTGAAAAAAACACCAGCAACTTAACAACTGTCGCCCGAGTCGTTCCTTTGCACCGTGGAAACCAGAACCAATCTTAAATTAGTGATGTGCGATACGTAACGTATCGGAATATCGCGATACGCTAGGGACGATACGACGATATTTTGTCCCGATATTTTTGAAACGATACGTATCGTATCGCCTAAAACGATACTCGATTTTTTATCGGCACATAGAGACGATAATTCGATATTATTTTCTTGGCTGTAAAACAATGAGGTTATATTTATATTCGACAAGAATTCTTCAAAAGTCTTCTTTCTGTGGTACTACAATTAAAACCAATGGAAATACCTCGATGGCCGTATTTTTAACTGCAGTGTATAATACAATATACGTCGTATCGTTTATGCACAATATGTTAAGCGATACGATACGCGTATCGCGATACACAGCACCGATAAGATACGGCCGGTACGATATCTGACTCCGATACGTATCGTATCGCCGTATTGCGATACACGGCCGTATCGCACATCACTATCTTAAATCATCCGCACAGCTGCAATCTGCAAGTAGGCAGACGACGCGGTATTCACCATATTTACAACGGTAATAATTCTGTTGTACATTTCCCTATCTGAAAACACATGTGATATTTTCTGATAAGATTTTTTTATTGTTTTTCAAGTTTGATATATTTTTAAGGTTTGATATCGAAATTCACGGCTTATTCCAGGTTTTTTCACGGTATACCAAATTCACGGCTTATTCAAGGTTTCACGGTTTTCACAGTTGGGTGGGGACCCTGATTATAAGTTATAGCCTCCAACAAATTTTAAATCCTATAACCAAGTAACGCAACAGAATAAGAATTTGTATTGCAATCAGATGACACATATACTCAGCAGACGTCAAAGTTGTAGCCTACTCGTTGTAACAGAAGTCGACGGTGATGGCGGTTCATCAAGAATCCATCACAATCACTCATTGTTTGTTTTAAATAGTCTAACTATAAAGGCAATCACAAAACTTGTTACCAAGGCTTGTTCAAAACATTTTATAAACAAAGACAATGCGCAATCAGTGGAAGTGATGATTACGTCCAAACGTCATCGTCACGCAAAGAGTATACCTAGAAAGTGAATATCAGAGAGAAAAAAATACACAGTTTCCAAAATTATGATATACGCCATAACCTATTTTATTTATTACAACAGTAGTGTGTGTAAAAATTTTTTTCATTAATCAACGTTTTAGCAATGAATCTAATATTTAACCTAAACACTCTACTAAACCGTTCAAAGCATATTTAATATTGAATTCAAACAGTTTCATTCGGTTGGTTTAATTTCTGTCCATAAAACGTGTCATTATCCGTATTATGAAAATGTTATGAAAAGCCCGATTTGTTTTTTTGAATTGATGTGCATGTTATTACTCTCTGTAACACACGATAGTAGATCAGAATGTGTTTGCCAATGTTTGGCGATTGTAAGTAGTATCAAGTACTCATTTGAGGTTAGGGGCCGTTATACTATTAATATGAACTCTCCACTGTAATTTACATACTCCAACAGTTTGCCAACGCTATAATAACTTTCAGACAAAATGTAATTCATAAAGCTTGGGTTGCATGATAAAAATACCCCCGTCGCAGCAAACCTGCATACTCAGCGAATTTCCAATGAATATATAACATAACACATTAACACTTAACAGGATTCATAAGAAATATATTCACAAACAAGCGATATTAAAAATATTAATTATTCTCCATAAGAATAACATTGGGGATGAGTACGCAGGTTTGCTGCAACAAGGAACACAAAATAATGGGTTTTATGCAAATATCATTAGAACTCATCTAAGTAAAGCCACATACCAAGTTTCATTCATATACATTTATAAGTAAACGAAATATAACATTTTAATTATTCTCCATAAGAATAACATGGGGACCGATTACCTAGGTTTGCTGCTACGGGAACCATACGTGAAAATTTTGTATTTTGTGCAAACAACGATAAACCCCAACCAGATGAAATCATATACCAAATTTTGTCACTTTATGTTCATAAATAAGTGAGATATACAATTTTTCTTTTTCTCCATAAGAATAACATTGGACAACGTACTGTGTTTAGCACTTTCAATATCTCAGTAACCAATTGACGTAGAGCAATGATCAAAATACCAAATTGTTTGTTTTTTTAAGCTGAATCCAATGGTATAAAATAAAATTTGATTTAAATGATTATTACATGTGAAAACTCCAAAAAACCCATTTTTGGGGTACAAAACCCCCCCAAAACCCCCCTTCGGATGGTGCGATTTGTCTGGTTTTCGAACTCGTTCAAATAAATGGTACTTTACACGTTTGTACCAAATTTCATTAAGATCGGACCTCTTTTACGAGAGTTATCATGCTTACGGACACACATATATATATATATATAAATATATAAATATATATATACATATATAAAAATTTGAACGAATGGTGTTTTTGGCATCTGGGGACCTCAAAACGAAAAGTTATCATGGTCTCGGGCTTAAGTCTTACCATGAGACCTACGGTAATAGCTTCTTCCCTATAGGGGAAATTCGCTAATACACTAACTTTGAAGTCTACGGAAGTTCTACACTAGCTAAACATTTAACAGCGTGTTCAAGATATAAAATAATATACAACTAGTGAATTAATGAACTATAAAACGGAATAATTTACTTACACCGTTCTATGTTACTTTTCCTGATTCGGATTTATTTAATGAGTATTTGAACAGCAAAATTGTTGAGACATCAAGAGGCGGGTTCTACCAAAAGGTAAAATAGGAGCATCGTGATCTTTTCCAGGTCTTAAAATTATTTTCAAACTCAAAACTGAAAACTTTATTGTTTTTGGGTCTTTAGATATAATTTAAAAAGTAACCAAAATGAAATTTGAATAAATTATTTCTGTTAAGTATTTATTATTATTTATCACTTTCTCTCCCCATATTATTACAACTGAATAGTTTTCACTGGCATTTGGCCCATTATTTACTAATAAAAACGTTGCTCTCGCTTATATTTATTCATAAGCTCATGCATGTGATTATGGTCACACCTAGTCATATTATTTTACAGATTACTTTTTATTAGGGATGAGTCGATTCTAATATTGATTCTCGATTCCACTGATTCTCAGGCTTAGAATCGGAATCGAGAATCGGTGGCCCAAAGTCAATTCCAATTCTTCCGATTCCAGGCCGTCGATACGGCGGCCGCTTACCCAGAGTTACGCCGCTAACCATCGAAAATTTGAGTCGAGTAGTTGAAATTGCAAAGCAGTTTTTGAGGCTGACATTGGGTACAGAAAATGAAGTTGTCATTACACATGGTAAGTCTTTTGGCTGTCCATTATGAAAAATTCTCTTTCACCTTTGGTCCCTCCAATTTCAGCAACTGGGCACCGAATCTCCAGGTTTGGTCCCAAACCTGAGAATGAATGGGCCCTGGCTGTTGTACACGGATATCCTGCCAGTTGAGTTTGAATGTTGGAGGGTTTGAGCTCATCCCAGACGTCACAGGGGCACTGGAGTTGGCCCTCTGAAATGTCAATTTGGCTGCAGTCCCATCCCACCCTTTCCTTTCCTGCTATATCCTATCCTTCCAGTAGCTTGCACAATATTCCCGCTTGTGGAAGACGTGCCTTGCAGCTATGCTGGGGTTTCCTAATCCAGTAACAATGAATGAATGAATTTCAAAGCTACTCCCACCGATTACCAAGATTTACACCGCTAACTAACGGTTAACAAACTATATGACTGAAATAAAGAAAAATAAGCCTAAAATCTATTTTTAGCTCATATGAAAGGAGACAATGACAGGTGAGTAATTATGGATGCCTGTGAAGTAAGATAAATAAGAGAGGGACAAGAGGAGTGTTTGGGTTGGGGGAAGAACACCTGACCTTGGAGATAATGAAGGATGACGTGTAGGGAGGGAAGGGGTGGGGTCCGGTTGAAGGCAATAAATCAGTCGGCTGGCCAACATTATTTCTTTGAGTCATTATCTTACAACTAGGGTTTTCCCCATTAATTATGAATTTATATTAAACAGTTTTTGTTTTTCTATATTACTACAGAATACTAGTGAAATTAACATTAAATTATGTAAAAATTACATTAAAAACTTGTTTGATAATTAACTACAAAAAGCTGCTAAATAAAAATACCCCAAAAATGACAATATATAAATTACAATATATAAATAACAATATCTATAAAATTAATTATTAAAAATAAGTTGCTTTCTAACTTTTATACAAAACTCAAAACCCTAAATTTAACGTTAATATTACAAATATATTTTAATCGGTAAAGAATAATTGACATCCGAAGTTATGTTTTATAACACAAGAAAACCAATTTAAAAAAATATCATGGGAGATTTATGTAACAAATCATAACAATTATACTAAAAATAAACATGCAATTCAACTTAGTTGTCTTTTAATTATTTATTTTTGTAATTTTATTTTATTTTATTAATGAAAAATAATTACCAACTAACTGGTTGCCTCAATTTATTACATAAAAATCAATTACTGACTAACTTATTGTCTTTAATCATTTTTAAACCATTACTTTGCTATTTCACCTATTATAGGAATCGATGTAATCGGAATCGAGAATCGAGAATCATTTTGTAAGAATTGGAACCGGAATCGGAATCGAAAAAAATTGGAATTGACTCATCCATACTTGTTATATTTGGTCAAATATGCTAAACACACGTCGGTGTAGTCCCAATCTAGCTATACCCCACCCTGAAAAAAGATTGACTTGGAATTCAACAACTTTCTAAAAACCAAACTTGACTGGACTAAAAAAATAATCATTCGTTCACCATGGGTATTAGGCCTGTTCATTTTCAGATATACAGTATCTCTAAAGTGAGCAAAATAAATTTTAGGAGTACAAATGACAGAAACAATGAATAAATGTAGGCTAAAAAGTAAAGGGGATAGTTAATACTGTTATATTTATACTGTTCTTAGACGTGAACAGTTACCAACCTAAAGAGTAATCGCATCCCGACCCTGACATACTCCGGGTGCCTGAGGAAGCGGAACAGGACACTAGCTTTCTCATTGGTGTGGATACCCCCGGCAGCCATGATACCTTCTATCCTGGCAGTCTGGCGGACATTACCAATGTGTACTGTCATCTGGAATCCAGGGTGGATGGCAGTCGAGTGGAACAGGACACAGACTGTCGCCTGCACACACAGACAAAACAACAGACATACATGATGTTGCATTTAATTTTTTCATTAATGGCTTTTTACAAGCATGACTTAAAATACCCCCGTCGCAGCAAACCTGCGTCCTCAGCAAATTTCCAATGCATAATATATGTCTTAATACTACATAAAGCCACATACCAAGTTTCATAAAAATATATTCATATATAAGCGATTTTAATTATTCTCCATAAGAATAACACTGGTATTGAGTACGTAGGTTTGCTGAAACAAGGAACACAAACAATTGGTTTTAATGCAAATATAAATAGAATTTAACTAGGTGAAGCCACATACCAAGTTTCATCAATATTCAATCATAAACAAGCGCTATATAACATTTTAGTTTTCCTCCATAAGAATAACATGGGGGCTGAGTAAGCAGGTTTGCTGCAACAAGGAACAAAAAATGGGTTTTTATGCAATTATCAATATAACTCAACCAAGTGAAGCTAAATACCAAGTTTTATTAATTTATGTTCATAATTAAGGGAGCCATTACATTTGACTTATTCTCCATAAGAATAACAAGGGGCTGGCTCCGCAGGTTTGTTGCTACGGGAATAATAAAAAAAAAAAATCAATTTGTTGTGCAAATATCAATACACCAGTACTACC
The DNA here is from genome assembly GCA_963675035.1 of Allygus modestus. Lineage (NCBI taxonomy): Eukaryota > Metazoa > Arthropoda > Insecta > Hemiptera > Cicadellidae > Allygus > Allygus modestus. Next base: position 257,126,704 of record OY776111.1, on the reverse strand, counting down.
TGAAGCCACATACCAAGTTTCATCAATATACATTCATAAATAATCGAGATATCAAATTTGATTTATTCTCTATAAGGATAACATTGGACAATGTACTGTGTTTAGTTAGCACTTTGAATGTCTCTGCAACGGTTGAGCGTAGAATCACAATTTAAACACCAAAATGATTTTTTTGTGGAACTGAACAGATTTTTAAAAGCAAATGTGAAGGTTACATTAAAATAAACTGAGGAAAAGCCAAAAACCTTTTTCCCTTAAGATTAACATGGGCGATTTTAAGAGTAGGTTTTTTGGATTTTCTCCGCAACCACTTAACCTAGGTTAATAATTCAAAATACAGTAGAACCTCGGTTAACCGAGCCTCGCTTATTCAAAATTCTGGGTTAACCGAGGCGGTCCTAATATGTGCACAGTATTTTAAATTTCAAAGAGAAAGTAACACGCTCAAATAAACGAGCAATTGACAGCGCGCGCCTTCACTTACCGCAACTGCAATAAGCACGCTGAACTGTATTGTGTTTGCATTCAACTACAGTAAACGTCGGCAGTTGTCGGGGTTTTTCGGCAAAGTTCGTGCGTAGCAGACAGTGCAATTCGGGACCGTCGTCGTTAGTCTGCCGAAGCCGCCATTTCATGCTGACAATGATTTGTTTATTCAGTTCTGTTTATCGATTCAGTTCAGTTAACTTAGAGTGTGCGTGTTAATTAGAGAGATGAGTGCTAAGCGCAAACGTGTTGTTGTGTCTTTAGACTCAAAACTAAATGCGATTCATCGTCTTGACAAGGGTGAGTCGATTAAAACTGTAGCTAAGGACTTGGGTGTTGGTGAGGTTACCGTAGGTGACTGGAGGAGAAAAAGGGCCGAGTTGGACAAATGAGGTGCTCAAAGGTTAAACGCTAACTGCAATCCGGAGCGAAAAACATTTAAGTAGTGTGAATATGAAAAAACATCAGAGGCTTTATTCTTATGATTTTCAGAAATGAGAGCTAAGGGCAGTCCAATAAGTGGGCCTATTTTGCAAGCAAAAGCGCTAGATTTCCACAAAGCTTTTGGCGATGGCGAAGAACCCTTTACCACTAGCGCTGGGTGGTTAATACGATGGAAGAACCGTTATGGAGTCCGACAGCTTAATATATCTGCCGAAAAACTTTCAGCAAATGACACTGATGTGACTGTTTTTAAAGAAAAGATTTGCAGTTTGATTTTGAGTGAGGGCCTTACATCGGACCAAATATTCAACTGCGACAAAACGGACCTTAATTTCAGGAGGTTGCCGACTAAAACCTTAGCTTCTCAGCACGAAATATCTGCTCCTGGATATAAGAAAGCTAAGGATTGAGTTACAGTTTCAGGATGTGCTAATGCTGCAGGAAGTTTGAAACTAAAACCAGTCGTAATAGGAAAGCCGAAAGAACCTCGTGCTTTTAAAAACTGTAATGTGGACACCTTCCCCAGCACATAACGCTATCAGAGAAATGAATGGATGGACTCGTATCTTTTCAAAAATTGGTTTTACGAAGAGTTTCTCCCAATCGTTGAGGCTTTCCTGAAGAAAAAAAAACTCCCTCGCGTGGCCCTTCTCATTCTTGACAACGCTCCATCGCATCCAGATGCTGATGAGCTAGTGAACAATGGTATCAGAGCCTTGTTTTTGCCACCGAATGTTACCCCTCTTATCCAGCCTCTGGATCAAGAAGTACTGGAAACTCTTAAACGAAACTACAAAAAAAGGCTGCTTAGAACCCTATTGGAGAAGATCGAGGACGGAATGGGTGTCACTAACGCTCTAAAACTCATCACATTGAAAGATGTTGTTTAGTGGGTGTCAGAGGCCTGGGATAACGTAAGAGAAGACACGATCAGAAGGTCATGGCGCAAACTTTTCGGAATTGAAAAGGCAGTCCAAAAGATGCACCTACTCCAGAAAATCCACCGAATCCCAAAATTGAAGAGCTTGTGGTTCTTGGTAACCATCTCCCAGTAGCTGAGCCCATCAACGCAGAGGACATCACGGAATGGATCAACGGAGATGAGGAGCAGGCCCTGACTGACGATGCAATTATTGAAATCCTGAATTCGCCCGAAGATGATGACAAGTAAGATTTTGTTTTTATTGTTTACCAAGTTTAACCATAAGTAATAATCCTACAACTATATTTTAAGCGTTTGTTTACACACTTGTTGAGTTAAATTTTATCCATTATCCAATCTAAAACTTATTTTATACACTTATTACTACGGTCTATACAGCGCGGTTCAGTAAAAACAATAACATGTTTACAGTGACGAATGTGATGGGCCGAGTGATCGCATCTCACATACGGAGGGACTACACATGATCGAGGGGTCACTGGCCTATATTGAACAACAAGACGACGCTATAACCGATGATTTAGTCTGGCTGCGGCGCTGGCGTAACAAGGCTGCTAACAGAAGAAGCTCTAACCTTACCCAAAAAATAATCAAAGACGACTTTGCCAAATAAAATTAATTTAGCTAAGAATTGTGTGTTCAGTTAGGAATTACAGTATGTTGAGTTATATACCAAAAGCAATTTTTCGGTTACCATATCTCTTTACGTTTTTGGTAGAAATAATGTCTTAAGGATTATAATGGCAATGTTATGTATGATATTTCTTGTACTAATAAACTGAACAAAACTCAAATCAATTGTTTTATTTCATGGTTTAAACATATCTTGAGCTATTTATAACACCAATTACGATTTTTAGGTTACATTCCGTGTTATCCGAGATTTGACGTATCCGAGGTGGCCTCGGTCCCAATTAACTCGGTTAAGCGAGGTTCTACTGTACTATATTATTTGTTTTTTAAGCTCTATAACATGGTCAAAACCAAAATTAAGTTTTTTTTAATTTTTGGGTGAAAAATGCAAAAAACTGATTTTTGGAAAATTTAAAAGGCCCATAAAACCCCCTTCCCATGGTCCGATTTTTCTGGTTTTCGAACTTAGTTATGAATGTCATATTACACATTTGAGCAAAATTTAATCGAAATCGGCAGTTTTTTACTCAAGTTGTCGCATTCACGGACAGATATATAAATATAAATTTGAACGAATAGTGTTTTTGGCATTTGGGGACCTCAAAACAAAAAGTTATCATGGTCTCGGGTTTAAGTCTTACCATGAGACCTACGGTAATAGCTTCTTCCCTATAAGGGAAATTCGCTAAAAACACAATGACTAAAGGCTCATTCCTAAGAAAAATTCTACAAAAAGCTTAAACAGAGAATTTTTTTATAAGAGAAAAATCACTTTTTAAACCCTTTGAGTATCAACTGTAGATATGTTGGCCCTTTTTACAGCATTAACCCTAGCCGTGGCCATATGTCGTTAAACGATAGATTTTTGTGTTGCCTTAAAATGGCCACTATCGCAAAACGACAGTCCTGGTCGAAATTTTTTTAACGGTAAAAAAACATTAATAGTCAACTCAGAAGTGAACAATATTTATACCATTCGAAAGATCACATTCTGAACTTTCATTTTATTACATAAATGAACCGTTTACAAGTTGTATAACAATGTCCCGACGATTATAGTTACAATGAAATTTTGGCGCTACGCCATTCCTGCAGTCGACGCTCGGAAAATGTAAAAACACGACTACTGTGGAATTACCCTGCTCGGGTAATTTTTGTCTTAGGATGTTGCGGGTGGTACCACTGCATAGCCAAAGAGTTTAGTTTCACTGTGGTATTGATTTTTAGAACGAAATATTGATTGCACAACAATTACGATTTTATGAACACAGCTGTTTTCTGACTTTTTAACAGTTGGCCATCTGACGTTATGCGACAGATTTTAAAATACGAATTACATCCAGTGCAAGTTATAAATACTAGTCATATAATATTTCATTTTGAAGAGGAAGAAATTTAGCTTTTGACATTGGCAGCCTTGCGCATCATCATTTCCACCTGCGCTGTGGGAGAAGAAGGAAATACGTCACTCTTCTGACATATAATGCGTCGTAGAAGTCGCCATCACATGATTCTTTCGCCGTGCTATGTGAGTTCGCGCTCGCTTGGTATCCGCGAATTATTGCTAAATCCTTTATTATTTCGGAGTGTTAGTGTTAGTGAAGTCTATGTGTGTATATAACAGTAATCTTTATGCATTTTATTATGCATAAATATTACTGAAGTGTGTGAAATAGTGTTTCTAAAAAGTTGTTTTTCTTACAATGTCTCGAATGTTCGATTGTGATAATAAACCAACAGGATAACATAATAATGGGACGGGGGTGAGTAATTATATTTATTTTTATTACTTTTACAATTGTAAGGTAGGATATATTTCATTTATTGAGTAGGCCTAATATAAAAAATAACAACTCGCTTCGCTCGCTGGGGGCTCCGCCCCCAGACCCCAGACCGGACCTACAATCACACGTTATCTCTTATATAATATGCCACTACCCTGTGTATATGTATATTTATATATTTTATTGTTTCTAAATACCTGCAGGAATAATATATAGATATAATATACTAAATGTATATATAGTATTTGGAGGAATAAATTTCTAAAAAAAGTTATATACTAAATACCGTAGAATTTTTTTTCCGAATACCCTAAAATTTCCAAAATTCATCTAATCATAAGTGATATCAATTTTTTACCTTCAACTTTATGACTTTTTTACATTTCTTATTTCATTATCTTTACAAATATATACATATTATTATTAGCATATACATACATTACCTATTTACATTACCTATTTACAGTACTAACTAACACTGTACAATTTTCACGTTTTGCGGTTTTCCGTATATACTTACATAATACTTACAAATAAAATTCTTTCCCCAACATATTATACATTTCTATGTAGGGCATTGAATGTCCTACTAAATGTATATATAGTATTTGGAGGAATAAATTTCAAAAAAAAGTTATATACTAAATACCGTAGAATCTTTTTTTTCCGAATACGCTAAAATTTTCAATATTCATCTAATCATAAGTGATAACAATTTTTTACCATAAACTTTATGATTTTTTTACATTCCCTATTTCATTATCTTTACAAATATATACATATTATTATTAGCATATACATATTTACATTACCTTTTTACAGTACTAACTAACACTGTACAAATTTCACATTTTGCGGTTTTCCGTATATACTTACATAATACCTACAAATAAAATTTTTTCCCCAACATATTATACATTTCTATGTAGGGAATTGAATTGTCTACAAAATGTATATAATGAATTTTCCATAAAATATCGGACAAAAAAGTTTTACCGAGGCTGCTTTTGAAATTTCAAAAATAAATTTCAATTTTTTTTATATTTTTTTTTACTTCGCTGAAAAAATTATCTCTTAGATCTTTTCTATTTGACTATTACATGATGCCCCTGTTCTTTCTGAACAAAAAGAATATGTGGTTGGCTATGTTTAGTTCTCATTTCAATTTTATACGAATTTTCAAAAAAAGGTCTGCAAAATCGCCAAAATTGGTTGGCCATTCTACAGTTTTTGGCTGGCCACTGCTAGGGTTAACGGACACCTGTATATGAATCTGAACAACTGGTGTTTTGGGCACCTAGAGTCCTCAAAACAAACTTTAACATGGCCTTGGGCTTACGTCTTGCAATGCTATGATCATAGCTTCTTCCCTATAGGGAAAACTAGATAAACAAGAACGGTGAGCAGCCAGGGACAAAACTGATTGGACGTGTGTTTTCTCACTAGTTGCACAAATTAGTCTGGTCAAATATTAAGTCTGTTATAATATAAGGTTTGTACCCTTCAAGCAAAACAAAACACCAACAAATTGAAACATTTTAATTTAAACTGGCCTGGTAATTAAACTAACAAAAATTAAAATTTAGGCCCCAATCAAAAGACGCAATATTGTTTAGTCATGTCTTATTTGAAGTTGCAAAGTTTCTTTAAAATTAGAGGGGTTTGCTCCTCTCTAAGCATTTGCTTAAAAGCATTTGTGTACTCATAATAAATAAAACAAGTCTGCTAGGTTTCACACGGTCGGATACAGCTGGGTATGTACCTGGAAGAAGAGACAGCCGGTGGGATGCTGGTCGGTGCTGATGAGAACCATCCCAGCGCGCAGTGTGACCGGCGCACAGTCCAGGCCCAGGGATGCACTCTGGCTGGCGCGCACTGTACGACATGGGGCCTTGTTGCGATGAATGGACTGCACCTCCACTGGGACAAACTCCCCTGAATCCAACGGTCCTACACATACACTACAGTTGAAACAAATAACTAACTTTATTTTGACACAAATACAAAAATCAATGTTTTATCAGCTTCATGTCCTTCTGGCTTTTTCAGCCACAGCCAATTTAGACAATAACATTTTCAAGTGAAAATACATTATTTTGTAGTGTTGTGAGCCTTAGTTTATTTTATCCAGTTTAGAAAATTATTTTGAAAGAGGCTTAGGCCCATTGGCTAAGGTACATTGTAGTTGAGAGCTGAGCGAGGCCAAGACAGCGGCAGACCTCGCTTTTTTTGTAAGTTGTTGTACAGTTTTCCACTCTTCTCACTGATAAATCCGCAAATCAGCTAACAACTCCATCAAAAAGTGAGGTTATTTCTCCTGTTTTGTTTTTTAAATTAAAAAATTAACAATTAATTTAATTGAACAATTAATTGAACTGGTAAGTGCTCATCCAGTTTTGTACGCTAGAAGCCATGAATACTGCGTGTATAAAAGTATCACTCACATCATTTCTGGGCATTGTAATAATAACACAACACTCGCACGGAGCTTACGGAAATGTGCACTGCCCAGCCGTCTCGGTCTCACTCCGTTATTACCTCGCATTAACGTGTTGCGGGCCTTAAAGATCTCCAGATCTGGTTAATGTCTTCTAATAGGCCCTACCTATATATTTTAATTAACATTCTGACATAGGCTATATAGTTATTTTACTGAAGAATACTGCTTGGGGAAAACAAAAGCAGAATTATATTTTTGCTTAGTTACTTATTTTATGAAAGTAAATACAATAGAACCTCACTAATTTGAACCTCGATAATTAAAAAACCTCTATAATTATTAACTTTTAAGTCTGTTCACTTCAGAAAAACCTCCAATATTAAACAAATAATAAACCGATAATTCTTAATGTTTTTAACGCCATAATATAGCCTCTAAAATTTGAATATGTTTATACTCGGACCTCTATAATTCAAATTTCGTTGCTGTAATTCGAAACGTTACCTCTAAAATTCAAAGTCAACCTCTACAGTACGAACTGTGATACCGTAAGCCTCTGAAATTCAAACTAATCGCAAAAAAACAAGCCTGTTGAAACATGAACTAATGCTCAGTTTCCTCCAGATCTGAATTCATTGATGTTTGTTTTCTTTGCCCCTAAAATCCCAATTTGGTTCACATTAACCTCTAAAATTCAAAATTGAATGTCCCCTGAATTTAGAATAAGTGAGGTTCTACTGTAATTAGAACATAAAACACTGTTTGTAAGACTCCAAAGTGTAAAATGTTGTCCCCAAGAGAAGATCAACGCACCACAGACTTACTATTTTTGAATGTAAAACTCATTCAGAACCTTATACTTTCACCCACTTTGAACTTAAAATAGAAAATAAATACAATCTTTGATAACGCTTACCGAGGACCAGTTTGGTACCCTCGTTGATAGTTCCCCTAGTGAGCAGTCCACCCACAACAGGGCCTATGTCAGGCACTCTAAAACATTCGTCTATCTGGAACTCGCATGGCTCCTGCAACACAATCATACCATAGATACATAAAGCATAAATATAGTATAAAATATATAAAACAAACAAAAATGACATAGGCTTTTATTAAATACAAGCTTTTATTCATGCAAGCTTCATTTTTTTAGATACCCCGTTGTAGCAAACCTGTGTACTCAGTGAATTTCCAATGCATGTATCTGTACCTCACTAACACATGAAGCAAACCAAGTTTCAATCAAATATACTAATAACTAAGCAAAATATTGATTAAATTTGATTTATTCTCCATAAGAATTACAAATACTAATAGGTCAAAGCCAGAGGTACAAATAAACAACCCAATGTATAATTTAGACACCCTTAAAATGATTGATTTTGCATATTTACAGTCCATAATATCTTATAACAACATATACATATCAATGAAAAGACGCATTCTGTCAAACATGATGCTCTAGTTAGGGATATTGAGGATTTAAAAAAATAATAGACATCCTACCATAGATATTATTAGCCTCTTTTTTGACTGCTTGGAGCTGAATAAAAAGCTAGAATAAAATTAAAGAAAACTCATTACATTTACAAAATTGAAAGAGGAATCCTATAAACTGCCTTAAATAGTCAATAGTCAAATATCTTTATTCATTCAGAAGTACAGTGTACAACATTTGAACAGTGTCAATATATTATAAGTGATACAATGAGTTCAAGCCTTTCTAAACATAGATATATATCTTTTACTATTAGCATGGAAGAGTGAGGTGGAAAAATTCATCCAGTGTGTAAATGGCTGCATCTATCAAATACTCCTTCAGTTGTTTTTTAAATTTTGTGTGATTGTTTTCATTCAAAATATGTTGCGGTATCTTTTTCAAAAATTTGCCTCCAGCATACGATGGCCTTTTCTCATAAAATTGTAATCTATGGTGACTACAAACAGCCTCATTCTTTTTCCTTGTATTATATTGATGAATGGGATGAATAGAAACATTATTTACCAATTTATTTCTTGCTACTAAAATTGAGTCAAAAATATATTGCCCATATTCAGTAAGTATTTTAACTGCTTAAAATATTCTCTAGCCGAATCATTATGTTTTAGTTTAAGGATTATTCTTATAGCTTTCTTCTGCAATTTTAATATCCTATCGAGATTTTCTTTTTTTGTTGCACCATATAGGCAAATTCCAAAAGAAATATGAGAATGAATATGTGCAAAATAAATATTCTTGAGGGTTATTAAATTGCAATGAAAGGACATTTTTGAAAGAGCATAGATTCCAGAATTTATTTAGGTCAGTACTTTACTTACATGCTCATTCCAATTTAAGTGTTAATCTATTGTTAGTCCTAAAAAATTTGTACTTTCTTTCTGTAAAATGAAATTAGAGTCATACATTATTACTGGTTCATTACCACTTTTATTTTGTGCTGTTTTAAATGTAACAAAATTTGTTTTTCCATGGTTTAGTAATAAATTTTGATTTAGTAAATAATTGCCTAAATTCCCAAGTTCTATGAAAGCTGTCAATTCTGTCAATATTTTGCTTAAAGACTGCCCAGCTAAGTCTAATCAACCCATGAATAAGAATATCTTTATTGTTATAAGTTACATTCTTTTACAGCTAGCAAGGCCAACACAGAACATATAACATTGTCAAATTTCTAATAATAAACTGATCTAACAATAAGTAAACATTTTCCAAATAATTATAATGAACTCTAGCAAATAAAATCATATCCCCCCCAAAAAATGCATCCACTGAGTAAGATATTTTTTGTATAAGCAATTTTTTTAATTCAGTTCTAAATCTATTTTAATTTATTATACTCTTTAAGTTGCCTGGTAATTTGTTAAACAACTGACTCCCCATGTACTGAGGAGTTTTTTTAAATAGTTTCAAACGGTGTCTTGGGTACTGGAAATCATTGCAAAATCTAGTATTATAATTGTTATGTTGTGTTGTGTTGTTGTGTTATAATTGTTGATTGTTGTGTTTCTTTTAAGTTCTCCAGATTATTTTTAACGAAAATTAGACACCTGTAAATATATAACGAGGGTACTGTCATAATGCTGAATTCTTTAAAAAAAGGTTTACAAGATTTCCTTTTTAATGAGAATGTCATGATTCTGATGTATTTTTTTGCATTTTAAAAACTAATTTTGAGTGACTTGAGATTCCCCAAAATTCAATCCTGTAACTTATAATGGAAAGAAAAGCCCATAATACAACATCAGCTTTGTTTGAGTCTCAACAACTTCTCGTAAAATAATCATTTGAAAGCAGGTTGAACTTAGTTTTTTAATTAATTTACTATATTGGCCTTCCAATTTAATTGATAATCAACCTCCACTCCTAAAAAGTTGACTGAGTTATTTACTGAGAAAGAGTTTCCTAGAAAAGAAATATTTTGTTCAAAGGTTTCTTTGCTTTGAGCAGTTTGAAATTTAACAATTTGCGTTTTGGAGTTGTTAAGCAACAAACCATTTGCTGAAAACCAATTTTGAAGCTCTGCTATAGCATGTTGAAAAATAATTTTAATATCCTGATTTGAGTTTGCCTTCAAAATTGCTGAAGTTTTATCCGCATAAAGAACCAATTTTGGAGATACACTAAGAGGCAAATCATTTATATATAGCAAAAAAATCAGAGGTCCCAATATTGAACCCTGAGGCATGCCATACTTTAATTCATGCCAATTTGAAATACATTTAATATTATTTTTCAAAACAATGGTTCTTTGATAGCGGTTTGATAGATAAGATTTCATCGAAGACACCGCTGAATCACTAAAATTGTAATATTTAAGTTTCTCACAAAGGATATCATGCTGAACACAATCAAACGCCTTGGTCAGATCACAGAAAACACCTAACGTACTCTGTGATCTATCCAAGGCAGATGCAACCTGGTCTAAAAACTTAGCTATGGCAGAAGTTGTATTATTTGCTGATCGGAAACCGAATTGATCTTTTACAAACAAATTATTACATTCCAAAAAAATTGTAATTTGGTTAGATGCAATTTTTTCAAAAACTTTTGAAAACATGGCAATATTGATATGGGACGATAGTTGTCCAAAACATCCCTCAATCCTCTTTTATGCAGAGGCTTGACTTCAGCATATTTTAATTTTATATTTTAATATTTTGAATTTTAATACCATGAGTATTATTACTGCAGCAGTCAATCTAAACACATTAATAAATTCAATCTATTGTCAATAGAATAGTCAATATGTAAGCCAGGATCAATGTTTCAAGTAGAGGTTCATAGGACAGACTAAATTTTTCAAATCACTCGAAAACTGAACACTACAAATCATGCTGTCAGACAACCATGTGTTAAATGAGTCTGACACTCCCGAGGTCTCCCACCTGCTCTAGCCGCTCCTTCTCCTTGTGGCTGATGCCGGGTGGCAGCACATGCAGGAACCTGGTGAGCAGCTCCAGTCCCTCTCCACTGACACTGGACACCAGGAACACTGGCACTATGTTGTCTGCCAGCTGGTTCGACCCTGCTGTTATGGCGTCGTCTTCATTCTTCACTACAAAAGGTACCTGGAACAATATGCACATAAATACACGAAAGAGAAAAGTATTAGTCAATTCTAATGGTTTTATATACAATTACATTTTATAATTAACTTTATTTATTACGTTGTTAAGATATAATATCATAGAAAGTAATAAGAAATAACTTCAAATACCTCCATCACAGCAAACCTGCATACTCAGCAAATTTAAAAATATAACTAAAAATACCTAACCACCTCATGAAACTACACTTTCAAGTTTTATCAAAATATATTAATAACTGGAAATATATCTTTATTATCAATTCTTCATAGGAGGAACTAAAGGCTGACAGAAGGTTTACTACAACAAGGACCCCATAAAAATGGAGTTTTTATGCAGAAATCAATGGATTTGAGTGTCACTAGTATGGGCGAAAATGTTTGTGAAATAGTTTTAAAGAAAGATTTGTTAGTTTTGCCGACTAAGTTCTAAGGCTAGGCAGCTCATGCAATTTGCAAGAAATGCTCATGGATGATTTCCTAAAATGTTTTTACTTACTCCACATTTAGGCCCCTTTCATACCGCTGTGCAAATTTGCAAGCAGTTGGCCACTATAGTAAATCCGCAGCTTTGTGAACCACTCCTACTTGTTCATTGAGTTAAACAGGCATATTTAATTTAATGTGTTCATAAAACCACGCAGGAAGCCACAGCGGTCAGCCGCTATTCCCCAAAGGGCATTCAACTGTGTTAAGGGGGACTGTTGGAGTTCTGTGACCCAAACGAATCCTATCCTAAGCATATTAGAAATGTTTAACAGTTACAAACTTAGGTGCATAATAGATCACTCACTCAATACAGTATTTTCGGTTTATTAGTTCCAGAATGGAAATCTAAAACTGCTTCCTCTCAAGTCAGAAACAGCAACAATGAAAATAAAAAAGCAATCCGATAGCAAATAAAATGGTCCTAACTGTAGTTCCTAACTGTACACATGACTAAAGTGCTTCCATTACCCTGCAACATCCTGGACTCTGAAGCACAGCCTTGAGACAGTTGAGGGTCTCGAGGGGAGACCCGAGGTCAGTCTTGGTGATGGTGACGAAGAGTGGGACATCGAGCGCGATGGCGAGCGCCAGATGTTCCCTCGTCATGCCTAGCACGCCCGCGCGACCACTCACCACCAACATCACGTAGTGAGGCAAGTACCCCGTCAACCCCTGCACCGTCGTGCGCAGGTACTTGCGGTGACCTGCCAGGTCCATGAACGTCACCAGCTTAGTGGAGTTCTCACAGATCTCTTCTGCAGTAACCAGCTCACTGTAATTCATCACTTCACCCTGAAACATATTGAGTTTGTCACAATCCTACTGCTATCATACTTTTAAATATTTAACAGGCTTGCCATTCAGGTCTATTCTGGAACTAATTTAAAATAGTAATGGAAATGTTGATTGATAACTATGTCAACAATCATAAATATAGTTTTAGCGAATTTCCCCTATAGGGAAGAAGCTATTCCGTAGTTGGCATGGTAAGACCTAGGCCCGGGACCATGATAACTTTTCGTTCTGAGGTCCCCAGACCCCAAAAACACCATTCGTTTGAAACAGTATATATATATATATATATGTATGTGTCCGTGGGTGCGATAACTCTCATAAAAAATGTTCGATTTTGATGAAATTTAGTACAAACGTGTAAAGCAGCATTTATGACTTTAAGTTCGAAAACCTGACAGATCGACCTATCCGAAGGGGTATTTTGGGGGGTTTTGTACCCCAAAAATGGGTTTTTTGAGTTTTTTACACATCATTTTTGAAAGAGTGAAATTTTATTTGTTTCCATTGGAATCAGCTCAAAAAGACGCACAATTTGGGGTTTTAATCATTGCTTTACGTCAATTGGTTACTGAGATATTGAAAGTACTAAACACAATACGTTGTACAATGCTATTCTTATGGAGGATAAGAAAAATTGTATATCTCGCTTATTTATCAACTTATCCTGATGAAACTTGGTATATTGCTTCATTTCATTGTGGTCTACTGATATTTGCACAAAAACCCATTTTTTGGCCGATAGTTCCCGTAGCAGCAAACCTGCATACTCAGCCCCATGTTATTCTTATGGAGAATAAGTAACGTGATATCTCCTTTAATTATGAACATAAATTAATAGAACTTGGTATGTGGCTTTACCTAGTTGAGTTATATTGATATTTGTATACAAACCCATTTTTAGTGTTCCTTATTTCAGCAAACCTGCATACTCAGCCGCCATGTTATTCTTATGGAGAATAATTAAAATGTCATAAATCGTTTATTTATGAATGTATATTGATGAAACTTGGTATGTGGCTTTATTTGGTACTTAGATAATATTATATGCATTGGAAATTCGCTGAGTATGCAGGTTTGCTGCTACGGGGGTATTTACTTTTCTAAAAGAGCAAACAAACCACATACTACTGTACCACATCATGTCACATTACCTGCCATCATGTACATGGCAATTTTAAGTTTTACCCAGCAACCACAATAGGCAAACATTATAAAACAGTTACTTAACAGTATTTAACAGTTGCAACTAGACAGCCAAGCATTATTAACCCTTTCCACTTTCATTTTTTACTTGCCTATTCCTATCTAGCTGCATTAAATATCACAGCTGGTCACTTAATTTTTTTGTTTTTTAAAAAAGATGACTTTTGTGTTTTTATTTTGATACAGTTGATTGGGGGAAAAAATAAAATAAAAAGACGCATGTGCGGGTCAGGCCTGGCATGCGACGACATAGAAAAATGCGGTGGGCGGGGCGCCCCGACATTCAAGTGGAAAGGGTTAAGGGATTGCATTTAAACCATGCTGATCACCCAATGATTAACACATCATGTGACTTTTCAGCCTCAAAAACCACTTGATCAATTCATTTTGTAATTCATTATTTATGTAACTAAGTTTCTTTAGACCCAGAAAACATTCTGATAAGGCATATTTTTTTGCTTTTAAGATAAATACCAGATAAATTATCCAATTAGCCTACGACGCCTATGACACATCAGGAAAGTCGTTCACCTCAATATCACTGCCTTTATCACCCTCTAAATCGTCATCAATGTCACTAATACTTTCTTCAAGAGCACCCTGAACGTCACTACAATCCATTTTTGCGTGAATTCGGCTAAATAAATAACTAAAACACGCTTACACAACTGACAGTGGTCAAAAAATAACATAGCGCGCCATTTTGGACTTGGACTGAACATTGCATATTTCAGATGTCATGTCATATTGCCAACAAAAACGCAACACATCGAGACAGACATGGGAATAAAGTCTGAAATCTGCTGTTTACAGTGATACCAAATACAATACAGTTTGGAGCGAGCAAAACAAACTGACTGAGATTTCGTAAACAGCTGTGCAGTTGCCGATTAGGCCAAAAAGGGGACGTAATGAAACAATTCCTTGGTGATGAAGCCAAGGGCAAACAGTGCTGCCAACGGCAAAACTAAATTACTCTACAAGAAAATAACATATTATTTGACTAGTAACTATAACATACCCTGCATATAAACGTGATTTTCTGATCCGACCAATTTGGTCGGATTGGCCATTTCACAAAAAAACCAGAACACCTGTTTTCATAAAATCATATAACCTGTCCAATCAATATTTCATTTTAAAAATCAATAACAACATAAAACGCTACTCTTTAGCTGTGCATTGGTACCAACCGCATCTTCCTGCGAGAAAAATTACCCGAGCTGGGTAATTTCAAAAATATCGTGTTTTGCCATTGTCAGAGCGTTGGCTGCAGCAATTGCGTTGCACCAAAAATTCATTTGATTTCTAATCGTCGTAACATTGTCATACAGCTGCTACACGGTTCATTTATGTAATAAAATGTAAGTTCAGAAAGTGATATTTTGAATATATATATGGATCACTTTTAAGTTGATTATTATTGGTTTTTTAACGTTACAAAATTTTCAGTCATATCCGACCAATTTTGGTCGGTGGCCACTCTAGGTGACATAAAAATCCAACCAAATTGGTCAGATGGCCAAGGCTAGGGTTAATGAAAAAAATCACCAACCAACTGATTGTCTCGATTTATTAAATAAAAATCAATTACTGATTAACTTATTATCTTTAATAATTTTAAAACATTACTTTGCTATTTCACCTATTGTTAGGAATCGATGGAATCGGAATCGAGAATCGATTTGTAAGAATCGGAATCGGAATTGAAAAAAATTGGAATCGACTCATCCCTTGTTTAAACTTTCTTTCTGCATGTCCAGTGACATTTAAAAATAGCTGTACCGTTATTATCCCCTATAAGGTTGGAAACACTTATACTATGTTGTTGATTTATGCATCAGCTAGACACCCTTGTAAGATATCTTTCCTGCGAACATTACTCTTATGAAAATGATCATACCTGCGCTGAAAGCTCTACGAACCCTTCCTAACCTCTCCTGTTTAAGTTTCGGTACAACAGTGTGTCAAGGGTCAATCGGCGATGAACAAGGAGGTTTATTGTATAACTGGAGGTAGCACTGCTTCACTATTTTTGTCGAAAAAGCGAGCAGGTAATTTTGTCAGGTTGGTACACAGGTGAGGCAAATTTCTCGTTGAATTTCTTTGAATTATTCTGATTCGTTGTTTTATTTCTAGAAGTGAGTCTACTCATGCAAATCACTGGAGTTAAAGTAATACAAGTTGGAACAAATTCATTTTTTTGTTTGATTTATGCATCTACTCTTGTCGTGAAATATGATAAATTATGAGCAAATAAACAAATAAGCCTAAAAGTTTATTAATGTTCAAATCATGAGTAGGCATTTGTTTGAATCAGTTTGTCGACTCGTTCGATTTCAGCGAGTAGTTCTTTGCCTTACCAAATTTGGCAAAGAACAGCTCGCAATTTTGTTCATCAGTGTTGCATCAAGTATGAATAGAACTCCTTGGTGATGAAAAACGGTAATGTTTTTGTGTTCTGCTGCTCCTGTGTAGTTATGATTGTGTTGTGTAATTTTGGTTTTTCTCTTCAACACAATTTAATTTGAATATCTGAATCCATCATTTGTTGTATAAAACCAATGTGTAATATGTATAATAACATAAGAGTCTATTAACTGTGACTCTTTAAAAGGGGGAGCGGCAAATGGATTTAGCCTACAGGTGGCATACTCCTAAATCCGGCTCTGCGTATCCAACCTGAGAGTTGAAGCCCAATATCTCATGAGAGATGGAGGAGGTTCGGCCGGACTGGACCTCGTGCAGGTGCCTGAACATGTTGAGCCTCGCGCGGCCGCGACCGTTGTCTAGCTGTCCCTGGGTCAGCACCCCCAGCAGCGTGGACTTGCCGGCGTCAGCACTGCCCATCACAGCCACTCTCACCTCTATGTTGTGCTGATCATCCGGCACCTGAAAACAATACCCGATAGTCTCAATAGTTACAATAAGTTTAGTTTTTAAAATTAAATAATTTGGTATAACCTCACTAACCTGTTACACCGGATAAAAACAATTTCATTAACCTTATTCGTTCAAAAGTGAATAACGTGTAACATGCTCACATTTTGATTTAAGGTTTTGAAAGATAATATTTCTGATAAAACCTGCACCCTTAGTGTGTTATTTACTTGCAAGTTGTTACTAGCAAAGTCAACCAACAAAGATATGCCAAATCTGCTAACATATTTTGCAAAACTTCAGCTTACACTCACTGTTCCTGATTCTACCAATATTTTATTTCTCTCTCTTTCAATATGGCATGGCAACACGATTAACCAAAGGTGAAAGGTACAGATAACTAGCAAAGCTACAGTATCAAATGTGATGAAATTAAGATAGGCGATTTTTACCATACCAGTCCACGCATAGACATATTAAATATTGTCTAAGTGTCCTAAGTACAGTAAGACCCCGCTTAACCGGAACCCGCTAAACTGAAACCCGGGTTAACCGGAACGGTTTACGAGAAATAAATAATCAATAATAGAGAGGATCGGCCTGGCGGGATGACTCATGGGGCGCCGAGACATCACCGGCCGCGGCGGTCACTGAAATCGGGGGTTGTTTTGACGGGTTTTCCACATTCCTCTACCAGTCACGAGGGGGTGGGGGCTTGACCCATTTCGCACTAAAAGATTAGTGTACTGCAGACTCTCACACCTGCATGTGGTGATAACGGTGTTATTGTTTCGAATGAGTGGTGAAATTTGCCAAAGACGAAAGTTTGTAAAGTTTACAGTAGTGCCGTATTTGTAAAGTATAAAATATTAAAATAACTAGTATTTCTACGATGTCTACCAAGAGAAAACGTGTAGTTGTGAACATTAGTGATAAGTTGGAAGCAATCAAACGAATAGAAAATGGAGAGATTTTGAGGAAGGTAGCTGCAGAATTCAATGTAGGTACCTCAACCGTTAGTGATTGGGTCAAAAATAAGGACCAACTTTCTAAATATGCTACGACAGTTCCTAACCGGAAAACGATGAAAACTTCCGATTTCGAAAAAGTGAATGAATCGTTGTTTTTGTGGTTCACTCAACAAAGAGAGAAAGGAGTCCCGATAACTGGGCCCGTTCTTCAAGAAAAGGCTAAGCTTTTATCTGAAATGCTTGGAAATGATGGAAAAGGTTTCACTGCAAGCAATGGGTGGCTTGATCGATTTAATACCCGATATGGAATCCGTCAGTTGCATTTGTGTGGCGAAAAACTGTCAGCAGATGAAAATGCAGTTGATGTGTTTAAAACAGAATTTGAAGACATGATCAAAGGGTACGCAATGGACCAAATTTTTAATGCTGACAAAACGGGGTTGAACTTTAAGATGTTGCCTAAAAAGTCTTTGGCATGCACAAAAGAGGCTTCTGCTCCTGGTCATAAAATGCAAAAAGAGAGAATCACACTTTTAACTGTAGCGAACGCATCAGGTACACTCAGACTTCCATTAATGTGCATAGGAAAGTCAGCCAAGCCTAGGGCACTCAAAAATATCGCTCCCAAAGCCCTTCCAGTGTACTACAGAGCCCAAAAAAGTGCATGGATGTCATCTGATCTTTTTACAGAATGGTTCCACAAACAGTTTGTGCCTAAAGTCAAGAGATTTTTAAAGGAGAAAGGTCTGCCCTTAAAAGCAATCTTATTGATTGACAATGCTCCAACACATCCGGGGCTTCTGAAGGACGGTGAAATTATTGCTCATTTCCTACCAGCCAATGTCACTAGTCTAATCCAACCCATGGACCAGGGAGTAATTGAGACACTGAAGCGGCATTATAGAGGGTTTTTGTTGAGGCACATTCTCCAAGAAAGTGACAGTGGCCACAAGACTTTGCCAGAGGCTCTGAAATCTGTCACAATGAAAGAAGTGGTGTACTGGAGTGCTCAATCCTGGGAAAAAGTCAAAGCAACCACTTTGCAAAAAGCATGGAATAAACTTTATGATGGTGTGACGTCAAATGATGGTTGGGAGGACGAAGATTTCGAAAACCTATCACAATTGTTAAAGAAAGTGCCAGGATGCGAAAGCTAAGAAGACAATGAAGTCACAGAATGGGTCCAAGGAGACGAAGCCGAACTTGAGCTTTCCGATCGAGACATCGTGAACATGGTGTGAGAAACAGCAGAGCCCGTTGATGGAGATGACGACGTAGATGCGTCAACTGCATGTGACGTCAACCGAGTAGCAGCAGACGCTGCTTTTAATGCTTTCGAGATAGGATTTATTCATTCATATTGTATTAAATAATGTCCCTTTTATTTAAATTCATAATAAAAATGAAGAATATGTAGGCACAGTACAATATAGGTATTTTTTTAGGTCACACTCAATTCGTCGAGCAGTCACACGAATCTACACCCGCTGATTTGCTACTCATAAAAAGATGGCGAGACAAGGCTGCCCGCAACGGCTGTGACGAAAAGGTTCAGAAAAAGATTGTTGATTACTTCAAGAAATAGCCTTTTATATTATAAACTTGTAAATAGTCCTTATTTTAATAAATTGACGTTGTGAAAACTGGAACTTGTATGCGTTTTTCCTCGAAATTAACCTTAAAATACCAATTCCGGATTAACCGGAAAATCGGTTATACGGAACGGTCCCGCACCCATTATTTTGGTTAAACGGGGTTTTAATGTAGCTAGATGTATTTAAGTAAGGTGTGCTATTCAAAAGTATGAATTTGAGCACGTTCTGCTCGGCCTCCAGGTAACGTCGCGGTGATTATTTGATCAGCTGGTTTACAGTGACAGCTGAAGTTACTCTCGGCTAGAGTCTATCCAAAACCCCAGGTCGGGATCAGAACCGTCTACCCTCCCTCCATCCACAACGCCGCGGCCGCGACTAAAATTTCAGAGTTTCGCTCCAACTGCGACACCTCCAAATTACGCTGATGCTAACAATGTACTTGTATACAAATTGATGACGTCTCTCAACGCTAATGTTGTGGTGGGGATGGTGGGAGGGTCGACTTTCTAAACCCGACCTGATTTTTTGGATAGGCTACAGCCGCCGCTGAAGTTTTTCATTGTTGCAAACTTGTTCCTAAAATAAACGGATCACTGAAGTATTCTAACTATCCCATTTCCCCCACTCCTTCGAATAGGATTGTCAGAATACCTTGGTGACGCGCTTCCGACTCCAGATGACGTCACGCTACGATGTGCAATAGCACACCTAACTTAAATCCACCTAGCCCAGGAGCACGTAAAGGGAGAATCGGACAGTTTTAGATAAGTTTGCAGAACAGTTTTTTTACAAAGGGGCAGTGTCTCACCTTGCGAACCAGGACCTCGGCCACCTGTCGCCCCGTGTCGACACCCCGCTCTCGCAGGATGGTCGTAGTCGCCCCCAGCCGCCGAGCCATCAGCTCCAGCGTCCCCAGACTGTCACCCATCTCCTCCTCCGACAGCCCCGTCAGCAGCCCGCTGTCCTCCACCCCGATCTCGTAGATGGCCTCCCCGTGGCCCTCCCTCAGCCGCCACTTTAGCTGTAAAAACATCCACTCATCAGTATCAAAACCAGTGCTAACCTGGAAACACAACCATCCATAAAGGCCTATGCCCCTGTAGGTATGTATTTCACAATTTGCAATACTACGATGCTATAAAGTTAATAAATTCATAACAGAATAAACAAAAAAATATGTTTATAATATTTTTTAGCTCCAAATTAATTATTCTATAAATATTCCTTGATTTAATTGCAAATAAAAACCTCAGTTGGGATTTATACAAAGAATTGGTGATAGAAATTTAATTATAGATCTTTTACGTTAAAACAATTGCCATGTTTATATAACTTTTCAGTCTCTAAAACTTACAATTTTCTCTTAGAATGGGACTTAGTGAAAATATTGACGAAACAGATGAAGTTTGGGAAAAATTGTCCTTTAACTATTGACCTTGAATTTACTTGCCTTAGTTGAATTTAATTCAATGACATTATATTTACTATAATCAAAGGTTAAATAAGAACAAACCTAAACTGTGAGGGAAGACATTTATAAAACGATATGACTCAAGGAACAATAAACCCTAGAGCAACAATCATTATTTAAAGCATTACATGAAAAACTTTCATGCTGGTTTGAAATGTGCTTTCTTAAAATCGGTTGCAAAATATAGAAGATAAATGCAAGCAGTTGAATCCTAAATCCAACGAGTGAAAAAGGAGTATTTTCTATTAGACCTTGCTATTTATATGTATAGATACATTCTTCAGACTTAATAAACAAATATGTCACTAAATTACATTTTTGATGCTATTTGCTGTATTTATGTGTACAAATATTAGGGCCTATTTGATTTAAGGCCTATAACCGAAAACACAAAATTCATTTTTTTGTTATGAAAAGATAATATGTTTGGAGCATATTATAAGGGAGTGATGGACAGTACCTGTGTGACCAGATGTTCGAATCTGAGCTTAGAGGGGTTGACCAACTTGAGCTTGTACTCAACATTGCCAAGCTGAGGCTCCGGAGGTAACTGGCTCTCCTCACCCGGGTCAAACAGACCCAGGAAAGAATCCATCTGCAACACATTCACTATATTGTACAACAAATCTAATCTTAGAGGGCTTGACCAGCTTGAGCTTGTACTCAACATTCTGAGCTAAGGCTCCGGAGGTAACTGGCTCTCCTCACCCGTGTCAAACAGACCCAGGAAAGAATCCATCTGTAACACATTTATTATATTGCACAACAAATCTGATCTTAGAGGGCTTGACCAGCTTGAGCTTGTACTCAACATTCTGAGCTAAGGCTCCGGAGGTGACTGGCTCTCCTCACCCGGGTCAAACAGACCCAGGAAAGAATCCATCTGCAACACATTCACTATATTGTACAACAAATCTAATCTTAGAGGGCTTGACCAGCTTGAGCTTGTACTCAACATTCTGAGCTAAGGCTCCGGAGGTAACTGGCTCTCCTCACCCGGGTCAAACAGACCCAGGAAAGAATCCATCTGCAACACATTCACTATATTGTACAACAAATCTAATCTTAGAGGGCTTGACCAGCTTGAGCTTGTACTCAACATTCTGAGCTAAGGCTCCGGAGGTAACTGGCTCTTCTCACCCGTGTCAAACAGACCCAGGAAAGAGTCCATCTGTAACACATTTATTATATTGCACAACAAATCTGATCTTAGAAGGCTTGACCAGCTTGAGCTTGTACTCAACATTCTGAGCTAAGGCTCCGGAGGTAACTGGCTCTCCTCACCCGGGTCAAACAGACCCAGGAAAGAATCCATCTGCAACACATTCACTATATTGTACAACAAATCTAATCTTAGAGGGCTTGACCAGCTTGAGCTTGTACTCAACATTCTGAGCTAAGGCTCCGGAGGTAACTGGCTCTCCTCACCCGGGTCAAACAGACCCAGGAAAGAATCCATCTGCAACACATTCACTATATTGTACAACAAATCTAATCTTAGAGGGCTTGACCAGCTTGAGCTTGTACTCAACATTCTGAGCTAAGGCTCCGGAGGTAACTGGCTCTCCTCACCCGTGTCAAACAGACCCAGGAAAGAGTCCATCTGTAACACATTTATTATATTGCACAACAAATCTGATCTTAGCGGGGTTGACCTGCTTGAGCTTGTACTCAACATTGCCGAGCTGAGGCTCCAAAGCTAACCGGCTCTCCTCACCCGGGTCAAATAGACCCAGGAAAGAGTCCATCTGTAACACATTCATTATATTGCACAACAAATCTGATCTTAGCGGGGTTGACCAGCTTGAGCTTGTACTCAACATTGCCGAGCTAAGGCTCCGGAGGTAACCGGCTCTCCTCACCCGGGTCAAACAGAACAAGGAAAGAGTCCATCTGTAACACATTCATTATATTGCACAACAAATCTGATCTTAGCGGGGTTGACCAGCTTGAGCTTGTACTCAACATTGCCGAGCTAAGGCTCCGGAGGTAACCGGCTCTCCTCACCCTGGTCAAACAGAACCAGGAAAGAATCCATCAGCAACACATTATATTACTATATTGCACAACAAATATAATCTTAGAGGGGTTGACCAGCTTGAGCTTGTACTCAACATTGCCGAGCTTAGACACAAATAACTTGAGACGGAAGAATAATCTTTAACTTTGTATAATTCATTCCTCTTAAATATATTTATAAAGTCAGTTTTCCTGTCGGATATCACAAAATGTTAAAAACAGTTTTAATGTGTTGACATCGCAATAAAGAGGAAATTCAAAATTGTTTGAAGAATATGTACAGTAATGATAAAGAGTGTATTTGATTGTATTATAACAATCTTTTTGAGGAGTAAGTTAATTTGAAAATAGTTGTTCTTTAGCGCATACAATAAATTATTAATCTTAAGTTTTTTTAATTATTTACTACATCTACAGTTTTTTTGTTTAAATCTGGGTATTATTTCCTTTTTGAATTGTTTACGAATAGATGTAATATATTGGAATACTTGCATTTATATGGCTTAGTGGAATTTTTATTCTGATTTTTTAAGACAACTGATGAAAGAGTTTATATCAATAGATTCTATTGTAATGTGCAAGGTGGTTTCATTTCAATCAGCCAGCTCAAATATAAAACTGAGTTTATAGCCTACGCTTGATCAATGATATTTATTACCACAAAACATATAACTTCAAACATATAAACTGAATGAACTATAAATTTAATTCTCTCACCCTAGCCGATGATAAACGTTACTCTCTGAACCTAGCAGTAATACAATTTCATTCATCATTTTATTAATTAGATTAATTGTAGGGAGTAATACCCTAACCTCAAGAGTACAAAAAGTCCACAGGATTAAGTGTTCAACCTGAGGAAATTGATATTGCTCTTTAGCAAACTAATAAGCCTTTGAATAAAGCTGAATTCTTTTTACAATTACAAACTCATTGACAAAAGTTTATAAAATTCAAAATAATCCATTGTAAATTAAAAAAAATTCCAACTGTAACATATGGCACATACAATTTACTGAACATTAAATCAAATTGAAACTTTAAACCAGACAATCACAACATTAGACACAATCTGGTGTTGTTAGCTGAGAGTTTTTCAAACTATTATCACAAGTTTGCAAACAGAGCAGGTTTAATGTAAACAAAACAAAGACACACCAGAGGAGAGGAGTAAAGGTAACGCAACACAACGGTACAGTGACTGGCCAGGCCGTGGCGAGGCAAGTGAAAGTGCTCAGCTGATCACTGGCCTACTTTCACAGGACCACTGTAAACTGTAATATTACTTAACTTGTAATACATTCAAGGCTTTTCAATGATTTTTCCATTTATAACTGACTTAAATAGCCTAACAGGAAAAGGCCCCATTGTGGTAACTCTTTGTAATTTTTTAACCCTATAATAAAGAGGCGCAAAAATGAGGGCTTGGCCTGAATTTTTGTATTTGTTACATCCTACAAACATCTGTCACTAGCTGGTACTGAGTATTTTTAAATCAAGTTGATGAAATGTTTGACTAAATGCAAATGAAATTTTGAGTAAGATATTATGGTAACAAAATTCCATCATAGCAAAATGTTCGTCATAACTCCTAATTTAATTAATTGTACAAAAATTAAGAAAATATTTGTAAAACATTGCGGATCGGTCTTAGTAGCTTTCAAAATGTAATATCTTATGGGTGAAATAATTAATTTTATAAGATGATTACTACCTATATACAACAAATTTTTAATTAGCTACATAGTTCATAATTTTTATTCTCAGAATGTAGAACAAACACAATTTTTTGTCTCCATGAAAAGCATAGGCGAATAAGCAGAAATTTGTCTGGGATAAAGTGAAGCCTAAGGTTATGTTCAACATTGAAACAATAGAATAAGTTATATTAATTTTATTTACTGTCACTGTTTTTACCGTAACAAATGTAGAGCTATGCTTCATCATCATAAATGGGCGATTCATTTTACAATATGTAGTAAAGAAATGCATAAAAAGTTTAAAGATTATTTTAAAATAATACTTAATAAGAATTAAATGGCAAGCTCAAATCCATGATGATAATATTAATAACAAAACAATGTAATCATTTTCAAAAAACTATTCTCTTTGAACATTTGTAATATGAAATTGTAACACCGATAGTAATTGTGAGATTGTAAATTATGCATAAACACACACCTAACAGAAAAAAGTATACTTTATATTATAATAAAGTTAAAATAGTTATGACAAATTTTGTAGCCATAATTGAAGTAGGAAATAAATTTGTTTTTGTTCCAATTACGGGTTGAAAATTAATTTCAGACCTGATAAAAGCCACTCTGCATATAATTAAAACATGAAGCAAACCCATTTAGAAAGATTATGCGTTAGGGTGGTATATATAGTTTGTAACACGTAATGAAGATAAGAACTAGGTCGTGTGTGCCTCGTGAAACTAAACAGCTGATTCCACAGTTGTAACCTTGGCAGTGTCTGTCTGTATTACGTTTGGAGCAATGGCCTGATATAACCTACCACGAGTATGAAATCTGTAAAACACATGAAAAGAGTCATATGTTGCATATCTATACACTGAATCTATATATAGAACCAAAATATTCCAGAAACCTTTGAGAACACCTTTAAGTCTGCCACTCGTGAACATACAGGGTACTTGGATGAGAGGTCTTCTTGGTGAGAAATTTGGCAAAAACATAATAGTTTTTTGCTACAATCTCTCCTAAGGATAAAAATTAAATAAAAAGTGTTAAGTTTAAATTAATTTATAAATATTGGAATTTTATCACAGCTGTGTGATTTTGTTTCATTATAAAACTGAAATCAGGCAACAAAGTGAAGCTGTTGGGCAAAGCTACTGGTTTTTAATATTAAAAAAGCAATGAAGTGTAGAAAAACTATTTTAATTGGAATACAACTGAACTTTTGTTTGTTGATTGGTTTTAGAAAAATTAAAAATTAAACTTGACTGATATTTTATGAAATAATTATGAGTTATAAAATCAAAACAAACCAGGAGTATATATTAAAATTTACACTTTAAATTATCTGATTCATTTACATGATTTTCAAATTAGGTTAACAGAAGACTCTCCATGTTAATGTTAATGTTCAAATGATTAGACTATGGTTTATTGATGATGGTTCATAAAAATAAAATTTGCTCAGCACATTTCTAGTCTAAAACCCATGTTTACTCTATTAAGAAGGTACGTTTTCTAAATTGTTACATACTAAAATTTTCTGACTTTTCTCTTTTCAGAAATTCTCATTATGACATACAGCTAATGAACCTGTAAAACAGAGAAAAGTTAGAAAACTATCAACTCAAAACTATTTACATTTTTGTTGTTGTTAAGTATTAACTTTGTAAAAAATTAAGTAGACCAACAAAATTAATAATTAAGTAATGTTTAGAACTGGAGTGACCACTTTTGTATTTAACCACTTTTGATGATATTATATTTTGACTAAATTTAAATATCTGACTGATAAAATAACAATAAATTATCAATCCCAGTAAAAATTGTTTAATGACAATAATTGTTAAAAAACCCACGAAGTACAAAATGTCAATACTTACAATTAACGCTGTAGCAGACTGAGTACACTGTTTAATCCAGTGAACACTATATTTAATTTGAGCAGCTAACAGGGTAAAACCTGGCATGTCCTTCACAACAGATGTTGTTTATTTACAAGTGCTCAAAATAAGCTCTGCAACGGACAATTTAGATATTTGGCATGGGCCAAGAGTAAACAAATTCTGTGCCAAATACTGGGACTGTCAGCTTTACTTTATTTAAACGAAGCACAAAAAAATCTTAATATTTAATGAACTATTAATATATCTACCTTATCATTACCAAACCCAATCCATAAAAAGTATTAAGTTGTTATAAAATAATAGTTGTGTACCTTGACAGGGATCTATTATTCTAATGTTAAAATGTTTTGAAAAGACCCATGACAAAAAACTGATGTCAAATAAACTTGTTTAGGGGCCATACACATATTACCGGTAACACATTTTTTCATCATTTCAGACCCCCCCCTCCCCCATGTAACACACCATAACGATTGACCATACCCCCCCACTCCCCCAATGTGTTACGTAACTATCGTAGTACGCATTAAAACAGCTTAAACTTTTTATACATCGTTTTATTAACAATTTGGAATATGGACATCAATGAATCATAAAACTGTAAATGACTTTCTTTTAACAACATTTGTAATAATTTTTTTAAGGAAAATGTATACAAACTAACAATACTGCTACTAATAATATAAACAACATTACTGGAAACAAGTTTTTATAAAACTTGAGGTTCTTGTGAAATTTAACCTTACAAATTTGATATGGCCGCCACCTTGAAACCGTTGCAATTATATTAATCAAATTTCATACAACTGTTGTGTGTCTTAAGTTGCACATTACAGCCGAATTTACACTTTCTATCTTAAATAGAAGCTAAGATATATTCAAACTTTTCTGAGATATATTCTAACTTTAAAAAATCACAAACAGACCGACAGGCAGAAATCTAGGCATTTTAGACCCATGTTTATATGGTGTTCTATTATTATCTTGACCTAAGGAAGAAATACACAAAGTGTGTGCAGGGAGTTTGTATAAACCCTGTGTGTGTATGTATATATATACATATTATATATATATAAATATATAGTAGAAATGTTCTCTCCAGAGTCAAATTTGAAACATCTCTATTAATTTTCGTTCATCTGGTGAACTTCGTCAGATAAACAAATGTGTATAAATATGTACATAATTGTATAAAAAAACTAAACAAAATCTCATGGTAAGACTTAAGCCCGGGACCATGATAACTTTTTGTTTTGAGGTCCCCAGACGCCAAAAACACCATTCGTTCAAATTTGTATATATATATATATATATATGTGTGTGTGTTTGTAAGCACAACTCTCGTAAAAAAATGTCCAATCTTAATGAAATTTGGTACAAATGTGTAAAGTACCATTTGTTTGAACGAGTTCGAAAACCAGACGAATCGCACCACCAGAAGGGGGATTTTGGGCAGGTTGTGTACCCCAAAAATGGGTTTTTGGGGTTTTCACATATAGTTTTTATTTAAATCAAATTTTAGTTGTTACCATTGAATTCAGCTTAAAGAATCAAACAATTTGGTATTTTGATCATTGCTCTAAGTCAATTGGTTACTGAGAAAGTGTTAAACACAGTACGTTTTCTAATGTTATTCTTATGGATAAAAATAAAAATTATATATCTCACTTATCATAAACTGACAAAACTTGGTATATGGCTTCATCTGGTTGTGGTTTATAGTTGTTCGCACAAAAAAACAAAATTTTTCGCTATGGTTCCCATAGCAGCAAACATAGGTTCTCGGTCCCCATGTTATTCTAAGTAATAGAGAATAATTAAAATGTTATAGGTATATTATTTATTTTAGAATGCATTTGGATGAAACTTGGTATGTGACTTCACTTGGATGAGTTATATATATATTTGCATAAAACCCCATTATATTGTGTTCCTTGTTGCAGCAAACCTGCGTAGGTACTCATCCCCAATGTTATTCTTATGGAGAATAATTAATATTTTCAATATCGCTTATGAATGTTGTGAATATATTTCTTATGAATCCTTATAAGTGGCTTAATGTGTTATTAAGATATTCATTGGAAATTCGCTGAGTACGCAGGTTAGCTGCAACGGGGGTATTTTTGTTTCATTTCAACGCCAATAGAATTTTGTTACAAGATCACTTAAAACGCTTTCTAGGGAAAATGGTCCAAACCCCTCAAATTTGTGTAGACATCCCAGGATTTAACCCTGTGACCCCTTCAACCGAATTCCAAGTTGCAAACTATTAGCCTACCGAAATTCCCAATTTACGTGTGTATTTCATAAAATATATTTGAGTTTTTATTAAGTAACTTACTTAATAACTTAGTAATTTTTATTTCGTAACAACCTGCCATAGGCTAGGCTGTAATCCCTCATAAATTATCCTTTATGCCTACTAACTAACCACTTAACCCTAAACTTATTTCAACTTTAAGTGTAGCCTACCAATTATAAGTTTGAATAGGAACTCAAAAAACAAACAAAAAATACAATTGCCACTTAGGTTCTTTAAGATAAAATCAATATTATAGTAGGCCTCTATCAATACTAAGGATGGTATTGAAAGCAATGCCAAATGTTATTTAAGCCTATAAAACCTGAGCTATGCTTGACAAGCATGTTTTTGGCTCATATTATGTGATAAATGGGACAAAGTAAACTAAGACTAACTGCAAGTTGGATTGTTCAATATAAATTCAAGCAAAAATTAGTCTGAATTGCCTAGAACTCGGGCCTATACTGTTGTTATTATTAAGTAATTTTATACTCAAGCAATTAGACAGTGCAAGGCCTAACAATTTAACACGTTCAGCTTCCTATAAATTGAATTTATATATTACCGTACCGACATGTGCCACCAGTGGTGCAACCAATTCTACTAAACACCCTTTGAAATGTAAGCGAGTACCGGTACTGTAATTTGTCATACCGTAACTTATTCAGCTGTCAATGTGACACTTTATTAAAAAAAATCAATATTAGGTCTTCGTTCTTGTCCATACCTATAAAATGACTAAAAGTCTATAAGGGAAGACTTTCATAAGCGGAACGGAACGAAATAAAAAAGCAAATAAAATTGTTTTATATGGTATAACGATTATTTAGGTTATTCGGTTATGGTTTCGGTTATGTTTCAGTTTTGGTGTCTTAAAATTTGTCAGTATAATAAAAAAACGTTAATTCCACTATTACCTAAACAAAAATGTATTGCGGGGAAACAACATTACATCATGTCACGTTATTGACATGTTTATTTATATTTTATTTTCAATTTTAGTTTAAATTAAAAACAAACTAAACAAAACAAATATGACGTAATAACTAGTACACAAACGAGAAAATATCAACCTATATAATCGATATAGGTACCGTATCGAATAATTTCATTCAGTTTTTTATATCGATCCGCTTATGAAAGTCTATAAAATGAAATAGAGCCTATATCGATCCGCTTATGAAAGTCTATAAAATGAAATAGAGCCTATGCAACAAAATAACTTAAAATTTCTCGAGTGTGTGCTACTTTAAATATTAATTTTAGGACCATATAATGAATGTTTTCAACCGTCATAAGTATGTTACCCTAATTGTTTGAGAACTCATAAGGTCTTAGGATTTTCTTTTAATATTGTTTTATCTGTTTTAGGCTAAATATAAAGTTTATGTTAATAGTACAAGTTATATTACTGTTTTTGGCTGCAGTTTAGATTACGGCCCACATTCATTCAATTGAAATTATCAATTACAAATTTTGATATACTGAACTACTGGCGATTGGAAATATTGATATTAAGAAATATCGGTTATGATCAGCTGTTTTTATATCACACAAAATATATATTTTTGTTGTTGACAAAAGTGTTATTTACAATCTGTTCTTTTACATAAAACAATAAGTAAATATTATGACAAGGATATATATAAAACAAATGGAGAGAAAACATGAGTTAGTAACCAAACAGAATTAGTCCTGACAAATTAAAACAAAACAAAAATACTTCAATTCTGTAAAAACCGATTTGGCAGATCTAGTATATTGTGCCTTTTGAGTCTATAAACATGTTGGCTGTTGTCCAGGAGGTTAAGGGCTAGATGGTTTAGGTGGTCTTGGAGCTTAGCAAGATATTTTTCACTAAATCTTGTTACTTCTTCTACAACAAATGGCATTTTGCAATCGTTATGGATGATGGCATTAGACACATACCATGGGGCTTTCAGGATAACCCTTAACGCCTTGGACTGGAACCTCTGCAAGATGTCAATGTTTGATTTCGAGGCTGTTCCCCATAAAGATATGCCATATGTCCAAATAGGTTTGAGGACAACCTTGTAGAGTAACAGTTTATTTTCGATTGAAAGTTTTGAGTTGATAAGCCAGGTCATCTGACGGAATTTCAAATTAAGTTGTTGTCGTTTGTGCCATATATGGCTTCGCCAGATGAGTCGTCTGTCAAGATGAATGCCCAAATACTTCACTTCTTCCTGATGAGGTAAAAGTACATCATTTAAGTGGACTGGAGGGCAATTAGCTGATCTGATAGTAAACGTGATGTGCATGGACTTACTTTCGTTTGCTTTGATTCTCCACTTTTTCAGCCATGAGGAGAGACTATTAAGACCATCTTGTAGGGTTTGGGAAGCTATTAACGCGTCCTCATGGGAGGTTAGGAGTGCTGTGTCATCCGCAAAGGTGGATAGAAATAAATTTGGATGTTCTGGTATGTCTGACGTACATATGAGATACAGCAGTGGCCCTAGAACGCTTCCCTGTGGCACGCCTGATTCTATTTCATATAGGTTGGTGTAAATGCCTTGATATTTTATCCTAAAATGTCTGTTTGCCAGATATGATTTGAGCAACAGAAAATAATTGTGAGGGAGAGAACGTTTAATTTTATACAGAAGGCCAGGATGCCACACTTTATCAAACGCCTGGCTAACACCAAGAAACGATGCAGAGCAATACTCTTTCCTCTCCAGGCTTTGACGTATTTTGTCTGAAAGTCTGTGCACTTGTTGAATAGTAGAGTGTCTTTGACGAAAACCAAATTGATGATTGGGTATAACAAAGTGTTCATCCAACAGTGGGCCTAGTCTTTTCAATAGAAGTTTCTCAAACACTTTTGACGCTACTGGAAGGAGGCTGATGGGTCTGTAAGAAGTTACAACCGGCTTGGGTAGTACAATAACTTCTGAAACCTTCCATTGAGACGGGAAGTACTCCAGGCGGAGAACTGCATTGAATATGAGAGTAAGAAACTGAAAACCTTTCTCTAGGAGCTCTTTTAATATCTTTGCAGTATCAGATCATATCCTGGAAATTTATTCAAACCAATTTCATGAATAATGCACCTTTTAGTTTCATTTTTAGTGAAGTTTTGAATTGGGAAAAGTCAGTTGATTAGGAGAATCTAAATACTCTTGTACCTCGGGAGAGTCAGTTGCGCTGGGATGTGGTGTAAATACGTGTGAGAAGTGTGATGCAAATAATTCTGCTTTTTCAACCGAGCTCTTTGCCCATGAACCATCAGGTTTTACTAAAGGTGGAATAGCTGATTTTGGTCTCTTGAAGTTCTTAGTTACCTTCCATAAAAAGTAGTCTGTCGCTTTTGTTGGAGAAAGATTACTCGTAAATTCCTCAAACCATTCATTTTTGATACGTTTTAAGTCTTTTCAGGTTTTGGGAAGCTCTATTGAAGTTAGTTTTACAATTTTGATTCCTTGTAGTCTGCCAGATCCTCCTAAGCCTACGTTTTTCCCCTATAAGTTTCTTTATTTGAACATGATAGTTAATACCATTGGTAGTTTGTAGTCGAGATGACAACGTAGGGGTTGCTTCCCAAGCAGATCGTTGAATTAAATTGTTGAAGAGTTCAACCGCGTCGTCTATGTCTTCGTTGGTTTTTAAGGTTATTGATAGATCAAGTCTACTATTTATAACGTCCTTAAAGTGTAACCAGTTGGTTTGTTTGTTATGCAAAGTGGGGGGTGCTTCTTTGATGATTATTGTCGAGCTTACTGTTAAAATTACAGGTGAGTGGTCTGAAGATAGATCGAGGGACTGGGTAACGTCCGTGTAATTGTCAGAAATACCTTTCGTGATAAAAAAATCAAGCAGGTCAGGGATCTTTTGACGGTCCGTAGGCCAGTAGGTTGGCTCCCCTGATGAGACATATTGTAGATTGTTGTCCTCAATAGATTGTAAAAGTCTTCTTCTCCTTGGGTTATTCAGCCTTGAACCCCACAATTGGTTCTTAGCATTATAGTCACCTCCAGAGATAAATCTGCATCCTAAAGTATTAAAAAATTCAGTAAATTGATTATCTGATATGTTATGCCTGGGTGGACAATAAAGGGAAGACACAGTCAGAGGGCCAATAAAATCTTCTACAACTATAGACAAACTCTGAATGTAGTCAAATTGGTACTTTGGAGCTTCATAGTGCTTAATATTTGATTTTATTAGGATTGCGCTGCCCCCGTGGGCTCGGTTGGATGGATGGTTTGTAAAGTAAACTGAGTAGGATGGAACTTTAAAATAGCTGGCGTCGGTGAAGTGAGTTTCAGATACTAACATAATATCTATTTTGTTTTGAGACAGAAAGAGTTGAATATCCTGATTATGCTGAACCAGGCCGTTAGCACTCCAGAGTCTGATTATAAAAGAATGGCTCATTTTAATTTAGCTACCACAGTGGTTAATAGATTCAGTATCGAACCTATTTGTTGCGCTTGTTGCATCATAAGTTTTTCAAATTTATTGAAAAAGGAGGTCATAGTATTGACTAAATTGTTGCTGTCATTGCCTGTAGTGAGGACGTCTTCAGCTTTGGCAGTTGCTTGAGCGTAGGTCATCTGTTCCCTAGAGTGAGATATCAGTGATGACTAAGGAGCAGAAGAGTTAGCGGAGATGTTGCGTTTCCCGATTTCAGGAGGGGCTAGGTGAGATGAAGAGCTAGGTTGGTTTTTTACCCGCAATTGAGGAAAAGATTTATTTTTTAAGTCCTTGTAGACATTACACCCTTTGTAGCTGGCAGGGTGTTCACCGTCACACAGTGCACATTTAAGCGGATCAGCTTGTGGCTTCGTGCATTTCGATGTATCGTGGTTTTTACCACACTTAACACAACGGTAAGCATGCCAACAGTATGCCTTAGTATGGCCATAGTTTTGACATTTCTTACATTGCACAGTTTCTTTTTTCTTATGAGGGGGCTCAAAAGTGATCCTAGTGTTCAAAAGATACTGTACGTTGAAAATGTCTTTGTTATTTTTGCTAGGCTCAAGGTCTATGAAAAACATAGAAAGCGGATTCTTGGTCTGGTTATGTCTGGCATTTACAATGTTTCGAACTCTGTGGCCAAGAGTTTCAATTGACTCTTTTAAATCATTCATATCAGTCGAGTAGTGGATATTTTTGAGCACAACTCTGTATGCTCTTTCCTGCTTCAGCTGAAATGTGTGGAAGTTCACCTTCATTTCAGTTAGCTTATGGGCAATTTTGCGATATGCCTCCACAGTGATAGGTATTAATTTTATTTTATTCATGCTGAGACACTTGTAACAATATTCATCTTTGGTGATAACTGATTTTGATGGTGTTCATCTTATTAACGTCCATTATGTCGGGAACGAATATAGGAGGTGGCTTTGGTACGTTATGACCTGATACTGATTGTGAGTCGTCATTCATTTCTGCCGTTTCACTGAGTGTGTCATATTTGTTATGAGTGAGAATGGGTTCACCACAATAATCATGATCCTGCCGAGTTTTCTTAACAGCGGAGTTTCGACTAAACGAGCTACTTCCTCTCTTTTTAAGAGTTGTTGATGATATTGGGACTTTTTGCTACATGCCATCATCATTATCGATCTCTTGTGACATTTTTGTTGTAGCTATATCATTACCAGTGCCTATATCTTTAACTAATTTTATTTGAGAAATATCATGTTCAGTTACCGTATAAGCACTATTGTTACTCAAGGTATTCATAGCAGACTGAAGAAGTCAAAACAAGAGTCTAAATAGAGTGTAAACAATTATTGGAACAATAACAAACAAAAGTGGGGTTAGGTAGTAACGGTAGGAACAGATCTAATTAAAATATCTCTTTGAGGAAAATCACGGGAATAAATGAAATAAAACTAATCAATAGCAAGTAATAAACCATTTGTTTACCATTTTCACCACGATAAATTCACAAATTATTAAAACAAATTAGCGCGCACAAAATAGATACATCTTTATTTCATGAGAACCACAGCTTGTCACACAAAATATAACACACAAGTTATATTTATAAATACAAATTTCATGATTAATAACAAAAGATAAAATAATATTTAATAATATTAAACTAAATTAAACAAAACTGAGATGAATAAATAAACCAAACAATTAAACGATCTTTTAAGTTATGTGTACTTTCATCTCGTCTCCACACACTAAGTTAAGACACCTTGGAGTTGGAGGAATTAAACCTTTTTCTTGCATCCATTTGAAGCAAGCTTCAGGATTTAAATACTAATACATTTTGACAGATTTCACGGTGGTTCATATTGCAATAAGCTAACTTACTTAACTTCTGCCAAAAAATAATTATTTAAACAAAAAACAATAAAGAATAAATATGTAATTGATAATCAATTTTCTTGAAAAATAGGATGAAATAATCTAATTGATAGGCCTATATCAAAATTTGTAATCGAAAATTTAAATCAAATGAATGTGGGCTGTAAACTGCAGCCCTGTTTTTACTAAATCAAATAGACACCCACTAAGCTTGCTTTTTCTTTGTTTTAATGCTTTTTTTTATTTGGTTGTAATATCCACAAAACTCTAATAAGTTATGAAATTATAGTTAAGTGTTCTTAATCTACAAATATAAAATAAGAATTGGACTAAGTTTTCTCGCAATGGTAATAACGCCATATGTTCGGGGAATGGTTTCATAAACAGTTTGAGTAATTTACATGTATAGTGTAATTTTTGTCTAACTAGATGTATAGGCCTACAAATACAACTCAACTGCTGGTAAAGCCTACTAGGTACTAATATAATAACTACTGATATAGCAAAAACTTAGTAATAGTTATCATTTATCATTGTTGCTGTTAAATCTCATGCCCCTATGGTTAGTTGTAGTTATTTATTGCTGTTATAGGTTTACGTAATTGTATTTTGTCACCATATCTATTATCGTTACTGTTTAACCCTAGCAGTGGCCTAATGTTGAAGTGGGAAATGGCCAAGCAGATTTAGCGATTTTGCAGACCTTTTTTTGAAAATTCATATAAATTCAACCGTAGAAGTAAACCTAGCCAAACTCATATTCATTTTGATCGGAAAGAACAGGAGAATCTAGAAATACTAAAATGAAAAAGGACTAGGAAAATTTTTTTGGTAAAGTGAAAAAATAAAAAATTTTTTTTTAATTTCAAAAACAGCCTCGGTAAAATTTGTTCTACAGACTTTTTATAGAAAATTCATTATATACATTTTGTAAACAATCTAATTCCCTACATAGAATTATATAACATGTTGGGGAAAGAATTTTTTTGTAAGTTTTAGGCGTAATATAATAATAAACGGAAACCCGAAGTATGTGTAAACTGTAAAGTGTTAGTTTGTGTTGTAAATAAGTCATGTAATATATGTATATACTAATAATGACATATACATATTTGTAAAGCTAATGAAGTAAGGAATCTAAAAAAGTCCTAAGTTTGTTAGTACAAAATTATTATCACTTATAAATATTTGTAAATAAGAGAATGTTTTGATATTTTTGTGTATTTGGAAAATAAATTGCACAGTATTTAATATATAACTTTTTCATTAAATTTGTTTACCCAAAACAAATATAAACATGTTGTAGTACATTCAATTACCTACATAAAAATGTATAACACCTAGAGAAAATTATTGTTTTTATATGTGTTAGGTAGCACTAAACAAATAGTCGCGGACTTGGCAAATTTCACTAGGCCTATGTAGGAGTAAATACAACACTTTATAAACACTTAGTTATTTGTCACACTTCAGTAATATTTATGCATAATGTAATGCATAAAGATTACTGTTTTATACACACAAACACTTCACTAACACTACAACTCCAAAATAATACCTAATTTATAAACGAGTTTGCACGCAGCACGCTGACGTGAGGGAAGTGAATTTCCACATAAAAACTTTTAAAACCCTAAATCTGTATAAAAACATACGTGTATTCCGATTTTTATTGAAATCTGAAAACATTTGATTTTTTTTGGGTGTTCTGATGATCCTGGTTTCATTTACCTGCAAAGCTGGGAATACAATTTTGCGCATTATAATATTAGAAGAAGATCCAGGCAGGCTTGAAAGTAGGCGTGAGTTGCTGGGGATGATAAAAGTACTCTAACACAGGAATAACAGGCTTTTCTAGTGTAAAGCCCCTAAAAGACAATGTACTGTGTTTAGCCGAAACACATTTTCTTTAATAACTCGGTAAATATTTATGCTAGAATGACGAGAGAGGGCTTAAAACTTTCGCCTCACTAATTCCCATCTTTTTACATGCATTAATTTTACACCCGGGGCTTTTCTGACCCTTTTTAGGCTCAAAAACTCAAAATTTTAAAGATTAATCCCCAAAAAAGAGTTGAGTTTTCCGAATGTTTTGCCCAACGAACTTGTCCTACTGATTACAGAAAGGAACGTCCCTAGCAAATTTTAAGTTAATCGGACAAAAAATGTGACCGCTAGAGTGCAAACACTCGAAATTAATACACATATATATACATATATAATACACATATTAATACACACGTGTTTGCCGCCAGTGACAGGGTTAGTTCACCACCGAAGGGATGACTGCGCTCGCCTCGCAATCACACCAATTTTTGTCGGTTTTTGTGACCGAGTCAAAGGAGACAAGGGGCAGGTCCTCCATACTTAGTGCCGCTCGCGGTCTCGACTCTTTGCAGAATGTGGATGGTACACGAGCACGAGTCGATCGAAATAGCAACAATCGGGCGAAAGTGTAGGGGTACATCAGCGAAAACAGACAACTCGAAATCGGTGATGCGCAAATGTGATCGTAATATGCTTTGAGGTTATGTTTCAGAGTGTGTAATGTTAGGGGTGTGTGAGTTTTAGTTGTTCTGGTGCCATATTAGGCCTATTCTATTAGAATGTTTAGTATGTTTCCATTACAGACTTTAATGGTTAAAATTGATAAGTTACCAAGGAAATTGGACTCTGCTGAATTACATATTATTTAAATGTTAAACCTTAAATACCCCCCGTCGCAGCAAACCTGCGTACTCAGCGAATTTCCAATGCATTGATATGTTTCTCACTAGTACATAAAGCCACTCACCAATTTTGACAAAAATACATTCATAAATAAGTTATTTATTACATTTTATTTATTCCCCATAAGAATAACATTAGGACTGAGTATGCAGGTTTGCTGCAACGAGGAAGATAAGAAATGATTTTTTATGCAATTATCAATATAACTGAACCAGGTGAAGCTACTTACCATGTTTTATTAATTTATGTTCATAATTAAGGGAGATATAAAACTTTACTTATTCTCCATAAGAATAACATTAGGGCTGAGTATGCAGGTTAGCTGCTACGGGGACAATCAACAAAACATTTATTTTTTGTGCAATTATCAATATACCAGTACAACATGAAGCCACATACCAAATTTCATCAATATACATTAATAAATAATCAAGATATCCAATTTTATTTATTCTCCATAAGGATAACATTGGACAACGTACTGTGTTTAGCACTTTGAATATCTCTGCAACGGTTTGACGTAGAATCACAATTTAAACGCCAAAATGATTGTTTTGTGGAGCTGAAGTGATTGGTAAAAGAAAATGTGAAGTTTAAAGTAAAATTAACTGAGGAAAAGCCAAAAACCTTTTTCCCATAAGATTAACATGGGAGATTTTATGAGCATGTTTTTTGGATTTTTTCCGCAACCACTTAACCTAGGTTAATAATTCAAAATACCATATTATTTGTTTTTTTAAGCTCTATAACATGGTCTAAACCAAAATTAAGTGTTTTAAAAATTTTAGGGTAAAAAATGCAAAAAACTGATTTTTGGAAAATTTAAAACCCCCATAAACCCCCCTTCCCATGGTCCGATTTTTCTGGTTTTCGAACTTAAAGTCATAAATGTCAGTTTACACATTTGAGCCAAATTTCATCGAAATCGGACGTTTTTTACTCAAGTTATCGCATTCACGGACACATATATAGATATATATATATATATATATATATATATATATATATATACATATATATAAATTTGAACGAATAGTGTTTTGGACATCTGGGGACATCAAAACAAAAAGTTATCATGGTCTCGGGCTTAAGTCTTACCATGAGACCTACGGTAATAGCTTCTTCCCTATAGGGGAAATTCGCTAAAACAAATACAAGCGAAAAACAACTTACGGCCAAAAAATGTGATAAATGCGATAAATGCGATGGATAAAAATGCGAAAAGGAAAATATGTTTGCTACAAGTCTCTAAGAGCTTGTAGCATATTTGCTCAACTGAAATATAGTTACTTGCATCAAATACTAGTTAGGCCATATTATAACAAATGGTGACCACCATTCTATAGTAATAGACTGACTGTTTGATAAACTCTGGCTGAACAATAATTACAGACACAAATTTCAAAATAAAATCATTAACTAGTTATTTAACAAAATATTTGTCTAAAATAAACTACTTACAGCTCAGTAAACAAAATGCAAGACACCGATCACTAGTAAAACAAGAATGACAGCTAACAAACGTCAAACTCGGCCGCAGCCACCTGGATCTAAACAATAGACGCTGTTATTTTTTAGGAAGTGAGCGAATACACAAATTTCTATTTTTGTGGACAATGAAATTACACCAGTTTGCGTCATCTTTTAGGTGAGCACTATTTCGCCTACGCTGAGATGAGGTTATTGTTTCGATATCGAGAAATTTAACCAACCGGTTGCTTGTTTATGTTAATGAACTCTCGATTACGATTGTTGTTTTGAGGTGGAAATAACTAAATGCATATAAATGGCGATTCGATTCAAAGTCCAGCAGATATAAGTTAAATCAAAATTTGTGGGTACAATGTTAAATTGGCCCTACAAATGGCTTTGCGTGAACAAAATAACAAACAGTTTGCAGTTCAAGACAAAATTTTAGTAACCTAACCTAACGCCGCAGAGCGCTGTATGGTGGGTGTTCGTTGTGCAACATAAATTACAAATAAAGGGGGAAAACTTAAAATTACTTAAATTGGTATAAATAAACAAAAGTCAAATGAAACAGCAGAAATGCCAGACCTAAAAAAATAAGATCTAACCCCGAACAAATTAAAGTCAACTTTAATAAAATTTCAGATTTCAAAAAGTAAACATCAAATATCAGATTTGAACACGGGACCTATATATTCGTGGATCTGATCTGACGTATATACTGGACTGGACTACCGAAGTACTGATACCGAAGCCTTTCGAAATGTCGATTCACCAGAAAGTTGCAATTCATCAGGCAGAGAGCAACGATTATAAAGAGCCCCGCATACAAGGGACTAAACCCAAAATGCTTGTCAAGACGGTTTGGTGTAAAGGCTGAACAAATATGTTGCAACTTCTTCTAAATCTTACGTCTGATAATAATTACTAGCAAAAATATTTAGTTATAAGATATACATTAGACATTTATTAATTTCTCTGGTCAAAATTTGTCTTTGCAGTATCAGTTTTGTAGCCACAAGCCTATATCGATTTAAAGAAAATTTTTAAGGAAAGTGTAAATATTCTTAAGTGTTGTAAGACGTCTTTTATTATATCTGGTAAGAAAATTTCATAGCTTTAAGAATATCACTTTTCACTATTATAGTCGAGTTTAGCAATTTTCATTAACATAATTTGTGACCTATTTTCTAGAGACCGTTGTATTTTTTGTTACAACGGACTTTGTTGCTATATTAGGATATAAAACACTAGTGGCTTGTAGAGGCTATAACTTCTAACCTTCTGTTTAGCCTGAATTTTGTCGACGATTTACTGGAAAATTAATTAATAGTGACTCCTTTAGCTACAAACTGAGCTAAGTTATTGCTAATGAGCTATACGATTGTCGAAAGAAAGGGACTGGCCGAGCGGCCGTGCAGCAACCGAACATTCTATTTCATAACCTCGAGAAAACATAACCTTCCAATAAACGTTATTTAAATAGAACAGCAACTTCGACGTGAAGAGCAAGCTCAGCGGCAGGCTCAATTTGAAAGTAACTGAAATGGCACTATGGCAGAGCAGTGATCTACAGAAACTATTGAGGAAGATGAAGCTCTCACACGAGCTACTGCTGTAAGGTCTATGGCCAAGGCAGCAAACGATCACCAGAAATACGTAGGGCGTCTTTGAAATTGCTGCCTTGACGCGACTCTTAGTTGGCTAACATACTAACGCTATGTAGTGGGCGTGGAAGCCGCGAC
This sequence comes from Allygus modestus, assembly GCA_963675035.1. Taxonomy (NCBI): domain Eukaryota; kingdom Metazoa; phylum Arthropoda; class Insecta; order Hemiptera; family Cicadellidae; genus Allygus; species Allygus modestus. The sequence continues at coordinate 257,085,811 of OY776111.1, read as the reverse complement.
GGTTAACGCTAGTTATACTATAGTCGAATTAAAGTAGCTTTAGGATTGACTCTATTGACACCTGTTGGGGCTAGTGGAAACCCATAGAGCAGTAGCGCCTTGCCTGGCCAATGACGGGACAGCATTAACCAAACATAACCATAGCAACCAAACACGTGGCCTAAAGTGCCAGTTTGATTTTTGTTTACTGGTCACTATATATTTGAGGCGTCTGCTATAATTAAGAAAACAAAGGTTTGTTAGTGAATTTCCTTTGGAAAGTGAACTATTAGCATGACCTGCACGGTGAAACTTAAGCCCGGGACCACCATAGAAGTTCCTAACGTGACCCCCTGAACACGTTTTGGGGGGTCGTTCAAAACTTTATACATATATATATATATATATATATATGTATGCACTCTAGCGGTCGCATTTTATGTCCGATTTACTTCAAATATGGTAGGGACATTCCTTTCTATAAGCTGTTGGACATGGACAAGTTCGTTGGGCAAAAAAATCGGAAAACTCTAAACCCATTTTTTGGGGATTAATCTTTCAAATTTCGAGTTTTTGGGCCCAAAAAGGATTAGAAAAGCCCCAGATGTTAAATGAATGCATGTAAAAAGATGGGAATTAGAGAGGCGAAAGTCTTAAGCCCTCTCTCGTCATTCTAGCATAATTATTTACCGAGTTATTAAAGAAAATGTATATCGGTTAAACACAGTACGTTGTCTTATGGGGGTTTTACACTATAAAAGCCTGTTATTCCTTTGTTAGAGTACTTTTATTATCCCCAGCATCCTCACGCCTACTTTCAAGCCTGTCTGGACCTTCTGCATGTCCAATGACAGTTTAAAAATAGCTGTACCATTATTATACCCCTACGGTTGGCAACACTTTATGGTATGTTGTTGATTTATGAATCAGCTGGACGCCCTCGTAGTCGTAAGACATCTTTGCTGCGAACTTTGCTCTTATGTAATTGTAAATTAGCACACCTGGTAGAGATGTGCCAAGCAGTTACATGAGCGAAACAGCTGCAGCTAGTTCCATAGCGGCCGCGGAACTTGTTCCAAAAGTAGTTCCAGCTGCAGCTAGTTTGGCCCCCGTTACTTGAGTCTCAATGTCTCAAAACAGTCAGACGCTGCAGCTGTTTTCGGAACTAAACGCTGCAGCCTTAACTTACTTTCAATTGCTTTAATATATTGTTTGTAGAGAAAACTGATTCTTAAAATTAATAACTTTGGTAAAGAGTTGTTTTAATCTTTATAGATAACAATGATCACTTGTAATGCAAATTTATTTTTAGAGTTAAACACTAAAAAACACAAAACTTATATGAACAAGTTTGAATAGCTTAGTATTTAAATTAATTGAAAAAATAAAATAATTTAGTAAAATATTTAACACACGATTGTGGTTACTGTTTAAGAACACATTTTCAAATAATTGTAATGTACACTATAAATACACAATAACATTACAATACGGACGCATTAAAATATATACAAGAGGTGGAATGCAGCAGGGAAACAAAACCAATATTTCAAAACACATTAGCGCTGTCTTCGCGATCAGTATTGATATTGAGACTGGACAGTAGGGATGAGCAGAAAGAAATCAGATAAATTATATCCTGCCTCAACATGAAAGAGTAGGCCCAGGCCTGGGGTTCCGCTGCAGCTGTTTTGGTTATTCGGTAACTCCCAGTTTCACTTACAGAAAACGAACTGCAGCTAACATCCAGTTTCAGTTACAGAAAATGGGCTGCAGCTATGGCTGCAGCTGGTTTGAAAAGTAGTTCCGATCGGAACCGAATTGCTGGTCACGTTGGAACGGTTGGAACTCCTTTCATTCTCGGAACGTTGAAACAAAGCAGTTCCAGCTGCAGCGACACATCTCTAACACCTGGTCTGAAAGCCCTACGAACCTTGCTTCTGACGCACTTCTAACTCCTATCGCTGTATAGCTCTTCCGATCCAGTGCACCAATGTCGTTGCATTGTCCCTCCACCACACCTATATAAGATATACTGCTCCAGATCACGAAGGAGCAAGGAGCGATATCTGCCTGTGTGAGAGCAGGGTTTCTACAGAATTTCAATTTTAGCGAATTTCCCCTATAGGGAAGAAGCTATTACCGTAGGTCTCATGGTAAGACTTAAGCCCGAGACCATGATAACTTTTCATTTTGAGGTCCCCAGATGCCAAAAACACCATTCGTTCAAATTTTTATATATGTATATATATATATATATATATATATATATATATATTTATATATATATATATATGTGTCCGTAAGCACGATAACTCTCGTAAAAAAGGTCCGATCTTAATGAAATTTGGTACAAATGTGTAAAGTACCATTTATTTGAACGAGTTCGAAAACCAGATGAATCGCACCATCCGAAGGGGGGTTTTTGGGGGGTTTTGTACCCCAAAAATGTGTTTTTTGGGGTTTTCACATGTAATTTTAATTTAAATCAAATTTTAATTTATACCATTAAATTCAGCTTAAAAAAACAAACAATTTGGTATTTTGATCATTGCTCTACGTCAATTGGTTACCGAGATATTGAAAGTGCTAAACACAGTACGTTGTCTAATGTTATTCTTATGGAGAAAAAGAAAAATTGTATATCTCGCTTATTTATGAACGTAAACTGGCAAAATTTGGTGTATGGCTTTATTTGGTTGTGGTCTATTGATATTTGCACAAAAATCCATTTTTTGCCCGATAGTTCCCGTAGCAGCAAACCTGCATACTCAGCCCCATGTTATTCTTATGGAGAATAATTAACGTGTTATCTCCTTTAATTATGAACATAAATTAATAGAACTTGGTATGTGGCTTTACCTAGTTTAGTTATAATGATATTTGTATAAAAGCCCATTTTTAGTGTTCCTTATTTCAGCAAACCTGCATACTCAGCCGCCATGTTATTCTTATGGAGAATAATTAAAATGTCATAAATCGTTTATTTATGAATGTATATTGATGAAACTTGGTATGTGGCTTTATGTGGTATTAAGATAAATTAATATGCACTGGAAATTCGCTGAGTATGCAGGTTTGCTGCTATGGGGGTATTCTATTTCTCTGACTCCCTGACCCTTCTGTAAAACTCCACTGACCAACTTTTGTTATAGTCTTACCATTCTCACTTTAAAAACAAGCATGTGTTCACAGTTATTATGCATTTAATATGTAAAAAATTATTTTCTATATCATGGATATGTCATAAATGTTAATAGAACAAAATTAAATAATCTGATTTCAATAAAAACTCAATGATTGAGGATTACGAGATGTTAAGAATAAACTCCTTAGGAATCCTTACAGTTATACCATACCTTTAAGCCCCATGGCAGAACAATGGGCAACAGTGCATTGCCACAGAAAGAAAGCACGGGCAGAAAGATCAGTTACATTAAATTACGGCTGCAGAGAAATCAACAATGAGTCAATAAAGTTATTGCTGCAGAAAAATTCTCCATTCTGCAAAAACAAAACTATCGAGAATTATATAAATTCATGTAAATATAATATTGTCAAGTTGCGTAGAATAAATTTAGAGGCAGAAATATGATTTGCGAATGTAGACAATTACTCGTACAATGAATGACCTCGTGGTGGCTGGAAGTGAGCGAAGTCCGATACCTATCGTATCATTTTGCAATCTTGCGATAAGACAAAGTGTGATACAATATTTCTATGGTGTATTTGGGAAGTGATATATATCATCCATTTTGATATTTCAAATTGTATCGGCACATAAAAAAGATCTTACAAAAGATCTTAAAAAATCTTATTCATAATATTTTTGGAGTGCTGTTTTTGGAATTGAGACACATTATATTAGGGAATCCTGTAATATGTGAACGACACAATATGTCAAAAAGATGCAATGTTAGTGATACCGTACACTACACAATCCTCATACGATAAGATATTTAAAGAGAATCGGGATATTCATAGTTACACTACGCATCGCTTGGATAGGTCACGTGATCGTGTGGCTCCAATCAGTGATGCTAAAATACATTGTTTCTGATTCTACCAAACAACCAATGGCCGTTTTTTATCTAATTTGTTTAGAAAGATTACAGTATGGTATATTAACAAATTGAAAAAGCTATTATAGTCAATGCTATTACGCAAGGCATCATTAATTAATTATATTAGTTAATTCTCCATTAATTACAAGTCTGCTACGAGCAAAAATATCGGAAAATTATTTCCAATGCAGGGTCCTCAGCAAAAAGTCCTAAAATAGATGAATGTCAAAAAATTAATGAAATATCTAACGACATCACTGAGCAAACACTGGTCCTTCGTAAAAAATATGGCTCTTAGTACCACAACCATTTCAAGCCAGTTTCAAAAAGTAAAAAGTAAACTAACCAACGTATTAAATGGTAAAATCAAAAGTTGCAAGGAGAAAACAAGAAGACATAAATATTTGTTTGCCTTGTTTTAAGTGTTAGGGCATAATCAAGTAGGCTTGCATTTAATATTAGTGCTACTTAGGGATGTGACTGGGTCATTTCTATAGGCTATTTAAAAAAACCTACTTAAGTACTAAGTGAATATTGATTAGTTGGTTGTAAAGAGCCAACTGTGTTTCCAAATATGTTAGTAAAATAATAAGTTTGTTTTAATACAACGAATTGTTTTCAGACCTTGAATTTCAGTCTACCTATAAATTAATTTAAAAGTAAGTGCTTAGTTTAGACTTTGGTTAATTATACTGTACTAATAGCAGATTAATATTATTATTATTATTAACACTATACAGATATTAGTTTAATATGTTCGGGCTTTTATTGTAATTGTGTCAATTTTCTTTTTGATTACCAAAATTTAGAGAGTTTTCTAATAAGATTGGTTTATCTAAATAATTTTCTTATTAAAATTCATATCTTTAGACCTGAAACTGCAATTAGACATATTAGGATATATAAATACCTCCGTCAGCAGTTCCATAATTAATCCAAATGTGTGTTGCATATGTTTCGGCTTTACGCTATTTTCAAACACCAGGACAAGAAAAATCCGCTTGCATTGTTTTGTTAAAGTTAAAAATCCACACCAAACACATAGTTCACATAAAACACGGACGCACAGACAGTACAACATAAAACACTGGGAACAATAATTCTGAAAATTTAAAATTTTAAACTCATACAAATTAAATCAGCAATAAAATATCAAGTGCCATTTATGTATTAAAAAGACTCTCTAAAACTAATGTATTATTAACCACTTACTATGGATTGATATATCCAATCATGTCATACGCTGTACCTATTTGGGGAAATTTCCAAACAAACTTTATAATGGTATTACAAAAACGAGCAGTAAGAACCATATTCAAAATCCCTCAAGATCATTCATGTAAGAAAATATTCCATGACCACAACATATTCACTTTTCCTATCATTTATATTCTGGAAATATTAATATTTATAAATACCCCCGTCGCAGCAAACCTGCGTACTCAGCGAATTTCCAATGCATAATATATGTCTTAATGCCATATAAAGCCGCATACCAAGTTTCATAAAAATATATTCATTTATAAGCGATATATACAATTTTAATTATTCTCCATAAGAATAGCATTGGTGATGAGTACATAGGTTTGCTGAAACAAGGAACACAAACAATTGGTTTTTATGCAAATATAAATATAATTTAACTAGGTGAAGCCACGTACCAAGTTTAATCAATATTCAATCATAAGTAAGCACTATATAACATTTTAATTATTCTCTATAAGAATAACATGGGAGATGAGTAAGCAGGTTTGCTGCAACAAGGAACTAAAAAAATGGGTTTTTATGCAAATATCAATATAACAACAAGGTGAAGCCACATACCAAGTTGTATTAATTTATGTTCATAATTAAGGGAGTCATTACATTTTACTTATTCTCCATAAGAATAACATGGGGGCTGAGTACGCAGGTTCGCTGCTACGGGAATAATAAAAAAAAATCAATTTTTTGTGCAAATATCAATATACCAGTACTACGTGACCCCACGTGCCAAGTTTCATCAATATACATTCATTAATAATGGAGATATCAAATTTTATTTATTCTCCATAAGGATAACATTGGACAACGTACTGTGTTTAGTACTTTGAATATCTCTGCAACGGTTGGACGTAGAATCACAATTTAAACACCAAAATGATTGTTTTGTGGAGCTGAATTGATTGGTAAAAGCAAATGTGAAGTTTACATCAAAATTAACTTAGGAAAAGCCAAAAACCTTTTTCCCATAAGATTAACATAGGAGATTTTATGAGCAGGTTTTTTTGGATTTTCTCCGCAACCACTTAATCTAGCTTAATAATTCAAAATACCATATTATTTGTTTTTTTAAGCTCTATAACATGGTCTAAACCAAAATTAAGTGTTTTAAAAATTTTAGGGTAAAAAATGCAAAAAACTGATTTTTGGAAAATTTAAAACCCCCATAAACCCCCCTTCCCATGGCCCGATTTTTCTGGTTTTCGAACTTAAAGTCATGAATGTTTCTTTACACATTTGAGCCAAATTTCATCGAAATCGGACGTTTTTTACTCAAGTTATCGCATTCACGGACACACACACACACACACACACATATATATATATATACATATATATAAATTTGATCGAATATTGTTTTTGTCATCTGGGGACCTCAAAACAAAAAATTATTATGGTCTCGGGCTTAAGTCTTACCATGAGACCTACGGTAATAGCTTCTTCCCTACAGGGGAAATTCGCTAAAATTTGATATATCACAGCATAACTCAACTTTATACAAACAACAACTGCCTTGAACAAGTTTAATGTTATTTCATAAATTACCAAACTATTTAAAAGAAGAAGAAAATTATAAAAATTTAGAAAATCAATCAAATTAATATTACTCCAAGGAGTTTATTACAGTCTGAGAGACTTTCTGGATGCTGAGTTTTAAGAGTTTTATTACAAAGTGTTTTTTTAAGCAACCTAATATAGAAATTTTATATCTTTTAATTCTAGATTATCCAAAAATTAATGTCAATTGCCAATGCAATATTTATGGTTATAAAGCAAATAAAGATTATTATTATTATTATGAAGCCTATCACGGTTTAGCTACATAGCCACAATCACAAGCAGGAACAGACTGCCGGACGGTTCAAGTCGAGATTATCTTGTCCTATTGTCAGCGTTATCAGTGTTTCAACAATCAGCTGATGTTCCTCCGTTGGAGAAGGGCGTTAAAAATATAATTCAACTTGAACTGGAGTTTGACGTTCAAAATTAAATTGCTCAAATCCTGTGCTTCGTGGATTGCCAAAGGTCCACAAAGAAGGCAATCCGATACGGCCACTAGTTGATTATACCTCGGCACCCACGTATAGGCTGGGCAAAAAATTGGAGACAATTTTGGGTACTTTGGTATTATACGGATGCCACCCTTATGCAGCGCGCTGCGGCAGTTATGTTAAGATGGGTTATCATAAAAATAATTGTAGGACTTTCCTTGTTTTGTTACGAATCGAATGATACCTGATGAGTCATACTTCCGGCCGCCAAACCCCCTCCAAATAGGCCAAGGTCAGGTCGTTGACCGGAGCGCGCGCATCACCTGTCACTGCCTGTATCTGGGTCAGTGTCATGAGTGATTTATTGCCGTGCACTACGTTACATTTGTTTTCATAATGAGTGACGTTCTTTTGGTGTGGGATTTACCTCGAAATGAAGAGGAAACCGTACGTATTTTTATGATAACCCATCCTAACATAACTGCCGCAGCGCGTTGTATATTTGGCGGAGTACATGTGGCGATCGGGTCTGGCTGCTAGCGGCGGCGACGCATTCAACACGATCCTAGCGGACATCGCTGTCTTTTGGGAGGCACAACACAAAGACCGCTCATCAGAATGATGTAACATTTGTACAGTAAGTCAATAAAAGTACGTTTTTTCGAATTATGTAGTTATCCTTTGGATCCGGTAAAAATTTAACCTCCAAAAATAGTGGCATCCGTATAATACCAAAGTACCCAATTTTGAGGCTAAACATAAATCTTGAACACAATTTGAGTGTCAAAAATCCATACGAATTAATCGAAAAGACAAAAGACTTAACAACACGAATATATCACACCCTAGCGTCATTTGATGTTGTGAATCTTTATATGAACGTCCCTGTGTTAGACTTTGTGGAAAGTCAATTAGCGAAGAGTAACCTTTTACCCGAGGCTGTTGCTGAAATTATAAAACTACTAAAAGAAGTGTTGGACCAGAATTACTTTTGTTTTGAAGATACATTTTTTGTACCCAAACTGATGGGTTGGCGATGGGTTTGCCGTTGTCAGGTATACTTGCTGATCTACCTATATCTGAATTATATTGACCGAATATTTTTTTCCCTGAACGCAACAGACACAAAGAAAATATAGTTACTCAATTCAGATATGTGAACGACACACTGCTTTTATTTAATGGAAATGGACGTCAACTTGAAGTACTCTCTGTTTGTCTCTCTGTCTCTGTTTGTAGGGTGTACAGCACCTCATTGTAAGACTAAGAGCTTGGGAAACTATTTTAAATCTGCTTGGTAAGACTGACCAATTCAAGATTTTTTTACTCCATGTTCTGTATTTCTATACGTTTTAACAATAGTTTGAATATATAATAATAGCAAAGGGGGGGGGGGGTTGAGGGGCCCGGCTCCCCATTGATATAAAAGTGGAAATAATTGATGATGGAACGAAGTGAAGAAATCTATGTATTAGCAGAGACAATTATTCGTTGTCCGTCAGTGTGTGGGCATGTGGGTGTGTGTGTTCATAATACAATAACGTGATAACGGCTGCACGGATCGTTTTCCGATTTTACACAATTTTTTCAGTACACTTCACGCTTCCATTTACAAAATTGAATACATTCGTTAAACCATCTTCAATTAATTAACATTTAAAATTGTAAAATTTCCATAGCACTGGATAAGAATTACTGCTTGTAAAGTACGAGATCCTAATACAATATTGTTTTGTAATTATAGGAAACTACAAAAAAGGGTCTAAATATATATATTCCTTATGATTAAATCAATAAAGTACTGTCCGTTTAACATGAGATTATTAAATTTATTAAAGGTTTTTGAAATTTTTAGATTTAAAAATTAATACCAATTTAAAAAATTATAGATAACGTTCTCCTATAATGTGAGTAATGTGATTAAGTTAATAGTTTATCCGCTTGATTGCAGCAGCCATTTATTTCATATTTACTTCTGCCAGCTGTGTTCTTTTGTCAGTTTATGATATTTAAATACCCCGTCATAGCAAACCTGCGTACTCAGCAAAGTTCCAATGTACCTCACTACTTAGGCAGCTTACTATGTTATATTTTGTTGAAGAATTTGCACCTCTAGTATAATATAATTTAATATAATTAAGAGCGATTTATCCTATAACTTAAAATTAGCCAAAAGAAAAGTAGATATTTTCCTACAGAGTCCCCAGGACTATTATTTGATACTTTGTGATCAAATTTTGGTTAGAAATTACGTAACAGCAGTAACTTTTATCTACCATTTTTAGTTCAGTCATCCCATTACGAGAATATTTGAGCGTACTCCTAGTTAAGGGAGACATAGCATTTAGTTAATATCCATAAGAATAACATGGGGCTGAGTACGTAGGTTTGCTGCTGGGTTGGCAAAACAAATTGTTGAGCAAATGTCAATAGACCACAACCAGATGACGCCATGTATACCAAGTTTCGCCAGCATACGTTCATAAATAAGCGAGAAATAAAATTTGTCTTTTCCTCCATAAGAATAACATTAGACAACGTACTGTGTTTAGCACTCTCAATATCTTGGCAACCAACTGACGTAGGCTAGAGGAATGATCAAAATACCAACTTTTTTTAAGCTGAATCCGATGGTAAAAACTAATACCCCCGTCGCAGAAAACCTGCGTACTCAGCGAATTTCCAATGCATGCATATGTTTCTCACTACCACATAAAGCCACTTACCAAGTTTCATAAAAATACATAAATAAATAAGTGATCTATAGCATTTTATTTTTTAGGGCTGAGTACACAGGTTTACTGCAATGAGAATATAAGAAATGTGTTTTATTTTGTAATTATCAATATAACTCAACCAGGTGAAGCTACAAACTAAGTTTTATTAATTTATGTTTATAATTAAGGGAGATATAAAACTTTACTTTTTCTCAATAAGAATAACATTAGGGCTGAGTATGCAGGTTTGCTGCTTTGGGGATAATCAACAAAATATCAATTTTTTGTGCAAATTCCCAATACTAGATCCCAATACTAGATGAAGCCACATTCCAAGTTTCATCAATATACATTCATAAATAATGGAGATATCAAATTTTATTTATTCTCCATAAGGATAACATTGGACAACGTACTGTGTTTAACACTTTGAATATCTCTGCAACGGTTGGACGTAGAATCACAATTTAAACACCAAGATGATTTTTTTGTGGAGCTAAACTGATTGGTAAAAGCAAATGTGAAGTTTACATTAAAATGAACTGAGGAAAAGCAAAAAACCTTTTTCCTAATTACTCAACATGCTGCAAATCTTTTGAATATTCGTCGGTACAAATCCGATATTCAGCTTTCTGGAATTGATCATCATGTAACGTATAATAAAGGACAAATATTTGTAGATATCAAGACTTTGTCTGGACAAATGATCGCTACTAATCAACCTACATTGATTTTAGACAAATTAACTGTAGATTTACCACACATACCTTTGTCATCTGATTCGCTTAAACTAACACAATCATATACCCTCGCTGACTCAACGTTTCATATACCTAGCCGCATCTATGTTGTTCTTGGCGGGGCACTTTTCCCAATGATGTAATAAGAACAGTATTCTCTTGGCCACAACATGCCCTTTGCTATTGGTACACATTCCTTAAATGTAATTATGGGTAACGCACCTTGCTTGCAATTCGAAATATTAAACCTCACCCCAGCTACCACGCTTAACGTATGTTTACATTCCATTAGTGATATTGATTTGCATTCGTCACTCTTTTGGCTCCAAGAAGAACCCCCAACCTGTTCCATTAAATCTTATGAAACCCTAAGTCTATTTAATCTAAGAAACCCTATGTGATGACAATTTTGTGAAAACCCATACCCGTGATGCCAATGGACGTTATATAGTGCGTCTTCCATTTAAAGACTCATAGGCACTGTCCTAGGTGAATCCAAAACTGCAGCTGAATTGCGTCTCTATGCCATGGAACGCAAGTTCACTTCCAATCCCCATTTTTCAATGTACCATGTTTTAGAAATGTACAATGATTTTATGAACAACTATTCCTCATTAGGCCACATATCCGAATGTAATGACATTGACCTTAACCAACCACATTACTTTCTTCCACATCATGGAGTAATCAAAGAAAATAGCAGTACCACTAAACTCCGAACTGTTTTCGATGCGAGCTGTAAAACTAGCTCTGGACTTTCTCTTAACAAAATCCTATTAACAGGTCCCAAGCTGCAAAATAATATTCATGACTTACACAATTTCGCCGGCACCACATTGTGTTTTGCTGCGATATTCGTCAAATCTACTGACAACTTTCGGTTCATCTCGACGATCCAAACTTCCAATTGATATTGTGGCGGTCACACCCAAATCAATCTGCAACTGTTTATCAACTCAATACCGTAACATATGGAATGAACAGTTCACCATACCTGGCAATCAGGACATTGCATCAGATTGCTGATGACCGCGGAGACGAGTTCCCACAAGCTGCTCATGTATTGCGTAACCATACATATGTCGATGACATTATTATAGGAGCAGATACGGAAGTAGAAGCGATAACATTGCAAAATAAACTCATTTCACTATTAAATAATGGATGTTTTGAACTCCGTAAATGGGTGTCAAATTCGCCTAAACTACTTTGTACTCTACCTAATGATCATCTAGAATCACCCAAGTTTCTACAAGACGCCAACACCCCACATTTCAACGTTTTGGGCCTTAAGTGGTCTCCCTCTACGGATGCCTTCTCTTACAGCTTCCAACCTTCTATTATAAACATATGAATAACATGGGGCCGAGTATGCAGGTTTGCTGCTGCCAGGAAAAATCAACAAAAACCATTTTTTTGTACTAATATCAATATACTACAACTAGTTGAAGCCACCAAGTTTCATCAGTACATACATACATAAATAATCAAAATATAACATTTTATTCATTCTCCATAAGGATAACATTGGACAACGTACTGTGTTTAGCACTTTTAATATCACAGCAACGGTTGGATGTAAAACAACAATTAAAACGCCAAAATGATTGTTTTGTAGAGCTAAAGTGATTGGTAGAAAGAAATGTGGAGTTTTTAGTGAAATTATCTGAGGAAAATCTAAAAACCGTATTCCCATAAGATTAACATGGGAAATTTTATAGACACATTTTTTGACTTATCTCCATAACCACTAAACCTAGCTTAATGATTCAAAATACTAAATTGTTTGTTTTTTAAAGCTCTATAAAATGTCTATAACCAAAATCTAGTGTTTTTAAAATATTAGGGTAAAAAGTTCAAAAATCAGAAACCCCCATAAAACCCCTTCCCACAGACCGATTGATCTGGTTTTCGAACTTAAAGTCATAAATGTTACTCTCAATATTTGTGCCAAATTTAATCAAAATCGGGCGCTTCTTTCAAAAGTTATCACGGTAACGGACACATATCTATAAATTTCAACGAATAGTGTTTTTGGCATCTGGGGACCTCAAAACAAAAAGTTATCATGGTCTCGGGCTTAAGTCTTACCATGAGACCTACGGTAATAGCTTCTTCCCTATAGGGGAAATTCGCTAAAACAGAAGTGTATCTTAGATAGCATTAAATTGCTATGTTTCAGTGATTTATTGTTATGACATTGTTATTGTTTTCACCCTCGGATGAAGTAAACTGGATCAAGCCTTGCAACTGTGCCACCATGTTTGGATAGCAAAAGGGTCTATATCTGCGAGACCCCTATGTTTGAGGAAGAAACAGCACTTCACTCAAACGTCATTTAACTCACAAAAAACTGAGATTATTTTTCTAAATTTACTTGGAATTTTACAGCTTTAAGCACAGCGCGCATTGAGTCGGCTCCGGTCCACCCCGGCGTAGTGCGCGTCTCATTTGATGATTACGTGGATTTTTACATTTTAAAAAGGGCGGGCCAGACCGAAGCCGACTCAGTGCGCGCGGTGAGTAACATGGTGAATCAAACAGCTTGCATAAAATTTTAAAAAAGTAATAGAAATAATTTTAATTTGTTAGTGTTTAGTCCAGACCAAGAATGAGGTGAAAAAAGAAGTGAGCGAGGAATTATTTTATTTTTAGGTCAGGTAAAATCTCTCAGCAGAAAAGTTTTAGATAACATTCTAAAGATAATTTTTTGTTCAAACAATTTGTTTTATAAGACTAGATGTTATCGGTACAAATTACTTTGAAGAGCGGATTTCATGGAATCATGCATTTATCTGAATTCGAGGAGCAGAAATAATACTTGTAAAGACTGAATGATCTAGACTGTGGGATTTAATTAATGAAGTGTTATTTAATTCTAGTTTATATTATTTCCTTTCATCAATAAAAATATCTAATTTGTAATAAAAATACCCCCGTAGCAGCAAAGCTGCATACTCAGCGAATTTCCAATGCATATTAATTTATCTTAATACCACATAAAGCCACATACCAAGTTTCATCAATATAAATTCATAAATAAATGATTTATGACATTTTAATTATTCTCCATAAGAATAACATGGCGGCTGAGTATGCAGGTTTGCTGAAATAAGGAACACTAAAAATAGGTTTTTATACAAATATCAATATAACTCAACTAGGTAAAGCCACATACCAAGTTCTATTAATTTATGTTCATAATTAAAGGAGATAACACGTTAATTATTCTCCATAAGAATAACATGGGGCTGAGTATGCAGGTTTGCTGCTACAGGAACTATCAGGCAAAAAATGGGTTTTTGCGCAAATATTAATAGACCGAAATGAAATGAAGCAATATACCAAGTTTTGTTAGAATAAGTTGATAAATCAGCGAGATATACAGTTTTTCTTATCCTCCATAAGAATAACATTGGACAACGTACTGTGTTTAGCACTTTCAATATCTCTGTAACCAATTGACGTAGAGCATTGATAAAACATCAAATTGTGCGTCTTTTTAAGCTGATTTCAATGGGGAAAAATAAAATTTTACTTTTCCAAAAATTGTATGTAAAAAACTCAAAAACCCATTTTTGGGGTACAAAACCCCCCCCAAAATACCCTTTCGGATAGGTCGATCCGTCTGGTTTTCAAACTTCAAGTCATAAATGCTGCTTTACACGTTTGTCCCAAATTTCATCAAAATCGGACCTTTTTTATGAGAGTTATCGCACCCACGGACACACACATATATATATATATATATATACAGTTTCGAACGAATGGTGTTTTTGGGGTCTGGGGACCTCAAAACGAAAAGTTATCATGGTCCCGGGCCTAGGTCTTACCATGCCGACTACGGTAATAGCTTCTTCCCTATAGGGGAAATTCGCTAAAATGAGATAAACAATTACATAATCATCAAGTATTAAACCTGTAGAGACAAGGTTTATACTACTTATTTCGCCCATTCAATTTTTCCAGTTTGTTTCACCTGTTTTCTCAATTGGCAGGTGAGCAAGTGGTTAGACACTACACCATCCATTTTTTAAAGTTTTAATCAATTATAGTGTTGATAGCTGGTTGTAATAGAAGTAATGTTGATAACTTAGTTGCAGCACACAAACTCCTAGGTACTTTTTAAAGATAACACATGGAATAAACATCAAATGAATATGGTTTTGATTTTATTTCACTAAGAACATTTTACAATAACAGATTACATAGAACTTTTTCTTTACATTAGTTTAAGTTTCAACCAATTTAAATGTTTGCAGTCGCTCTTGCGAGTCATAATTAATGTCATGTCAAAACAAGTCTAATTTCATTCAAAGAAAAAACAATGTTTTAAATTAATTTCATGAATAATATTTATACCAATAGATTGTGTAAAATTCAATCTTTCCATTTATATAACTTATAATCTATTAGATTGTTAGTAGATGGTCACAACGAGTCATTATTAGTAATGTTAACTTGTGCATAGGCCGGCTTTGGCCTTTTAGCCACCCAACGGGCTTGGAGACCAGAACGGTTTTTGTCCACTTGGAGCGTAATTCTTTGTCCGAGTTTTGAGTTATCCATGCCCTTCCAAATCGTCATTAGCACAAATATTGAGGATTCTTACATGTTTTAAGTATATGATCTGTGTAGGTACGTAAAACAAACAATAATATGTTTTATGATATAATTCATTTATTCCCTTTCCCAAGAATAAAATAGTTATAAAATAAAAAATAAACAATATAAAATAATTCAAACATAATTTATTTATTTCCCATTTCCATGAATAAAATATTTCTAAAATATAACATTTTAGTCTAACAATTCAACAATATAAAATAATAATTTAAGTATGAGATTAAACAAATACACGCTCAACGTAGAACATCAGAGAAGACAAACTTTTCAGTCTTAAAAGTACATTGGTCGGAGGTATGTAACATTTTACTAAGAGAGTTACCTATTTTATAAGATACCTCAATTCTTTTAACAGGTTATTTAATGTAGTTTATAGTAAAAACAACCGTGAACAATAATAAGCGTTGAAATTATTAACTAATGAATGAGCCAACTAGAACCATTTTCCTGTTAATCTTGATTTTTTTATGAAACTGTTAATTTGAAGTTAATATTTAAACTTTATAAACCAACAGATAGCATTTATTTTACCCTTAATCTATAGGTGATAAAAAATGTATATATATATACACACTTTCAACAAATCAATCACCTTTTTTGATTCCTGATCTAAATCAAACATCTAAACAACTATTCAAATCTTTGTAAAATATTTGGGAAACTTTTTGTGTATTTTAAGTGGAAAAAATCATGTATTTTACAGGAATTTTAAAAACCCTAAATACTTCCCACACTTGGACAAATCTAGACAAGCGAAGACAAACACAAAAGAAGTACAGTTGGGTAGTTTGTTACCGCTTGTGTTATTTCATATTTTTGTTTAGTTATGTTGTAAAAAATGACTTGCCAAGTTGCTGGACAAAATAATTGGCCAGTGTGGAGGAGGCTTTGGAGTTAATGTAATATTTAGGTTACCAAAATATTTGAGTAATGATATACACACAGACCTGCTAATTTTGCAGTTTACAATATTGTTATTACTTTAATTTTCAACACACATCACATAATTATGTTAACCCATACATCCAAAATAAATAACATCCTGCATTTTGTGAATTCAAATTTCTATAACTTAGTGTTGGCACAAGTTTTGGAAACATCCAAAAAAATTCAAACTAAAAGTTATGATTCTCATATAAAAAAAGATGGAAGTGGTTGATATCAGAACAGGGAAAGAATAAGGATGTAAAAGCAAAATATTAACAGAAAATTACATTAACGTTGGGTTAGGAATAGGGTTTTAAAGAAAATTTGTTTCTTCAAGCACCCCCAAACATTACACAGAAATGAACCTAATTCTCCATCTTATTTAATTCTCCATGTTATTTGTGCACATACAGGCACAATTAGCTACGAGTATTTGTTGTCTAATAAAGCATTCGCTAACAGGTATGAAAAAATGAAAACTTATTTGGACTCATAACTGATGGGAAAGCTTACTTGATATGAAATATTCCAAAAATGTATAGCAAATAAACTAATCATATAATTTTTTAAAACACAAAGGTAATTACATTATATAATTTCACTAAAGTTCTTAATAGCTAACAGATTTTGTAATTATATTCCTAAAATTAAATATCCCTGTGTGTACAGACAGCATTTATTTTATAACTAAATATACATTTTTATTTCTGAATTGAATTACATAATTTTTTGGTGGGATATGATTTATTCTAAAGTTTATAAAGCTTCACCCACTTAAGTTATTTTATGTGCAATGATTTAGGCTCCAAAATAAACATTTAACACAGTCGAAACAGTTAACAATAAGTCGCAGTGTGTTGTTCGGAGCGGCGACGCAATCTAATATCCATGCCATAAAATTCTGAAGTAGCCTGCTCTTTATCATCCCGCGAAATGTTTTTCGTGTTTGTTTGTGACAGTGTCTCATTAGTGTTATCTGTTGACTTCGGAGCCTGAAATCATTGCACATAATCTACTAAGGTGGATGAAGCATAACAGATTTCAGAATACATAGAAAGTATTGGATACAAAGGATACCCTGGTGTATTGGGATGCGCCTGGTGGTTAACGGTACACCAAACTCTTTACGGTCTCTAGGGTTCTCACTGTTCAAACCTTACTGTAACTAATTATTACAACATTATATTAATGACCCGTAGCCACAATATTGAAAAACACACAATCTAATTTTCATAAGTAACAATTTTTAGGCTTTTTAAACTTTTATTTTGGAAGATAGGGTACTTGAATTTATTTTGTTATTTTGGACAGTCTATAAAGTAAATTCACTGGGTTTATTTTTGACATTTAATTTCTTAAATCATTCCAACCAATTATTCTTAACTGGTCGGACCAATTCAAATGAAAATATTAATCAGGGTGTCTACTTTATTCCAAACAGAAAATTCCAGCACAATTCCCGTACATTTAAGGACATTCCCTCCAAAATTAAGGACTAAAACTGTTAAGTTCTGTAAAAGTTTTATAATACTGTAATTAACAAATTTAGGCGATAAGTAAGAGGTAATGTATCACTAATTCGCTATTTTCATAGAATTATTTTTCTATTTAAGAACAAAATAACTAAATTGAAAGGTTAAAAAAGGGGGAAAAATTGGTCTACAGAATAAATAAATATACTGAAATATAATTCTAGAATAAATCGATACATAGACCTATTAGAAATCTTAAGGCTATAATAGGTAGTTAAGGCTACATTATACAGTAGTACTCAGAACAATACTAGCCTAGGCCTATTTCCAAATTTGGGCATGGGTTATCAAATTTAGTTAAAATATAATAAATTATGCCGATTTTACAGATTACATAACATTTAAAAGTTAAAATAATACAAATAAATACATAACATTCTATTAACAAAATTAAAATGATTGGGATTAAATATACCTATTTTGTAGGAGCAATTTGGCATTATTACTTTTGAAAAATATTTGACAATTTAAAACGACACAGCCTCCTACATACATCCTCAAATAAACGCACGCAACACAGCTGTTTATTTTGTTTACTTTCATTTTGGTATCGCACACACTTTAGCCAACCTAAAAACGAAACAGTAGTATACGAAATATAATGCAAATAAGAGAAACAAATTTTCCCACTAAGTCCTTCTATTCAAGCGTTGTCGTCAGTAACAAAAACTAACTAACAAACTCCTCACAACAAAAACAAACTAACCAAATAACCATCTTAGCGCATGCGGTGCAGACGATGCGACGTCAGCCCACGGCCGGGCCGGGCTAACAGAACGCTGGCTCTACAATGACACTCTCGCCGAGCGATGGCGAATGCGAGAATGTGGATGGCTGCAGTATGGATGGTGACACGAGCACGAGTCGCTCACCCGAACAAACAACTCGGGGGAGTGTGAGGTGCCTTTAGGCCTTGTTTCCACGGTGCGAAGTAACTTGCGCGACAGTTGTTAAGTAGCTAGTGCTTTTACTGTCAAACAAACTGACTCCTGACTTGTACTTGTCCAAGACCATTTCTACTGTACGTCAGTTGCCTGTAGTCTTGTATTGACCGGTGTAAAAAAGCGACAGTAGTAGCCAGCTACTTAGCACGGGTGGTCAGCTACTGTCACTGTACAACGGTCGCATCATTAACTCGCTTACACGGTGCATAGTTAAAACCGACAGCAGCTTCACTGGCTACTGACATCTCTACTTGGCACCGTAGAGACCAGGCCTTCTGGATATTAGCAGACGAAACTGAACCGTATTTGAATTAAATTGCAATGTAATACTTTTTAGGTTATAACACGTAAACTAATACGTGCATATAGCTCACGTAAAGCACTGCTGAGCAATATTTGAAACATTAATAGAATACAAAGGGAAATAATAATAAATCAAAGTCTAGTTATTTTAATACTATTTTTAAATTCACTAAAACATTCTAGCGATAATTTAAGGGCATTATCCAATATTTGCGGACATTTCATGGTCACCCCAAATTCCCGGACAAATCCCGGTTTTCACGGTTTTCTCAGTCAGAAGACACCCCAGTTAATTAATTATGTAGGGGGATTCTTTTAAAGTACAACAAACACTATTTAAACCTTAAAACATTTAAAACTTAAGATTTCCCTAATATGTCAGTCCTTATGCATTTGATCTTGGTTCCAGTCTAGCAATTAAACTATTGAAGCAAGAGGTGAGAGTTTTGGACACAAGAGACAATAATAAAATGTTCATCACCCATTTGATTTGTTGTGAGATAATTCTTTGGCCTTATCGTGCGCTTAACACCATGAACTCTTCATCAAATTTAACCTTAGTCGTCTCTAGTAATAGGGCTATGGCGTTCGAACTGGCAAGATTTCTTTTGTGAGCCAGTGCAAAAGCGGCACATCACTTGTTTCTTTAAGTAATTTCAATGTATTCTCTTCATAGGCAACAATTAAAATATTAAATTAGTTAGTATATTGGAAATGAATGATGCAATGTTCAGTTTTAATATCAACCTACATTGAAAAACATTAATTTTGTAATACATTTAATCAATTGAGAAATAAACAGTACAAAATTTGCACGAAACAAAAAAAAATACTAACATTCTTCTGATAAAACATTGTTATTAAACACTGTTATCAATATGTTAATTATTACTTACAAATTTAATAAAATACTGAAATTATTTGGAAATTCTATAAGGTTCTTCTCCATTGGCCTATTCAATTGAGACGTTTGCTTATTTGTATAACATATTTATCTCAGTTTTAGGTCAGCAATATAATGGCTGTGAATTTAAATTTATCTCTGTTTATGATTAGATGTAAATTAAATCATCTACAATTAAAAATGCTTATAGGAATGGTTTATTTTAAAATATAAAAATAACAATGAATAGATAATTTCTTCCTCATTAATATACCTTAGCCACTGAAAGTATAATCCTGCAACCCCTTGCAGTGCACGACGCCACACGCAGGCCCTCGCATTTGACGTCGCCATAATCCTGCAACCCCTTGCAGTGCACGACGCGACACGCAGGCCCTGGTATGTGACGTTGTCGTACACCTGCAACCCCTTGCAGTTCACGACGCCACACGCAAGCCCTTGCATGTGACGTTGCCGTAATCCTGCAACCCCTTGCAGTGCATGACACCACACGCAAGCCCTCGCATGTGACGTTGCCGTAATCCTACAACCCCTTGCAGTGCAAGACGCCACACGCAGGCCCTGGCATGTGACGTTGCCATTTTCACTTGCTGCGCCTTATAACAGAGACGACCATGGTTTAACACATTTGTTAATCAACCCCCTCGGAGTTAAAGTGGATTATTGATTAGACGAATTAGGCACTAATTACCTCAGCTCACATTAGGCCATACAAATTTAATCAATTTTAAATATTTATTACCAATAGGAGATGATTAAAGTTGCATGAATATATTACTGTGGTTGATAAATTTACCAACTTAACTTTTCCAGGAGCCACTTTAACTCCATTACATTTACAATTTAACTAGATAATGAAATAAATCAAAGAGAAAAACTAAATATAGTAGAAGTTGTCACATCTGACGTCTATGGCACTAAGCCATGCTTGAAACATAAAAAATCGGATAATCCGAGGAGTAAAAAAGTAATGGTGTTTTGATGGAAAAGTAATGTTAGAGACTACCGAATTCGGCTCGACCATGGCAGAAGTGTGGCGATCGGCTGGACACTTGGCTGGTTATGCCGAGGTCAGATTTAACGGTTCTACTGTAGAATTAAACACTGCTATCAAAGAACTGTGTGATGGCTTATTGCTTAGTACCGCAGGATCAGTTGAGCAGCTTGCGCACCATGTAGTTAAGTATGCCTCCGTGCCTGTAGTACAGAATATCTACCTCCGTGTCGAACCTCGAGACCACCTCGAAACTCTGGCCAGTCGAAACCTGTACGACAAATCATCAAATTACTTTAAACACAGAACAAGGCATATAGGTAAGAACATTGTTTTTGAGGTTCTAGTACACATTTCATTGTTGCTCTCAGTTTCACACGAAAATATTGGCAGAGGTAAACTATTAAATATGAAAAAATCATCATATTTTTATTATTTAAAAAAATTCTGTTCCTCACATCCTTGAAACTTAAATTTTGATCATACAAAAAATGTAAATTCTGAACAAACTGCAAGTTTGCATTTGGAATTGATTCCCACAAATCTGTATACAAATCAAGTCAAAGTCAAAACAGACGGTAGCAGCCATGTCATATAGCCTTACAGTATATAAATTCACATTTGTGATACACAAAGCTAACCCTAGCAGTGGCAAACAATTAAAACACATTCTAAAAAAAACGATCTCTGCTTTAGATAACTGAATAATTTCAAAGTGATGAAGTTGAGAAGCGTTACTACAGCCTATACCTGGACTGTGAGATGCTGTAGAGGTTTGATGTCGTGAGGAATGTCGATGGTGTACGTCTCCTTGCCCGTCAGCTTCAGAGTGTCGGCACTTTGCCCGGGCAGGAACTGAAGGGGGACAATGCCCATGCCCACCAGGTTGGAACGGTGGATCCTCTCAAAAGATTCTGCTATCACCGCTTTGATTCCCTTAAAATACAAATAAATTCATGATAACAACTGTTTAAAAATATTACATCACAATTTAACTTGGACCCCTTATACAAATTGTCTCGCGTAATATGTCTTAACATATAACACACAAACTATTTTATCTATAAAGATGAAACAAAATTATTTCCCACTGAACTGAACACCCAGAATACATACAAATATTTTTAACTTTTTGAAATACAGAACGATCTAAAAACTAAGGGGTACAAAGCGGGACCCAGAATTTTTAAAAGGTAAACATTTTGTTGTCATGTTGCACATCAATATGGTTATTTGAAGAGTTTTGAAATTGGTTGTTCGATGTCAAGTTCCTATCTATTTCTATTTTCTATACTTTGTTCACTAATTTTATTATGTAATGCGATCATTCATCTGAAGTTCAAGGTTTAGCTTTAAAAAAAATTGACTTCCTTGGATTTAAAAGCAAGTTATTAGAAGCAAAAATTTTCTTTAGTCTAACAAGTTCTGAATTTTCCATATTTTCAAATTCTTCAATTGTTGATGTAGTAATTTTCAAATTTGCATCTTCAGTGTACAACCACAACTTACTAGATCTACCAAGTTCGGGGAACAAACCTCAGGTAATAAATAAAATAAGCAATAGAGGACCTAGGATGGATTTCTGAGGTACTCCATTTTTTATTTTCTTTACTGAAGACTGATTTGGAGTGATAAATTTTTTGTTATAATGAAAAATTTCCACACTTTTTTCTATCACAAATATATGGTAACCATTTAAATTTACAATTCTGAATATCTATTTTAGCCAATTTTAATGGTAATAACAGTGCTATCATCATTCATGGCTGATGTTACACAGAGTGATTGTCATTCAGGGTGGTGTTAAGTGGTATGAACAACATTTACAGCTGATATTATGGCCAGTGCTGGGCATTATGGAACCGAAACCGAGAATTATTGATCGATTCTTGGTTTCAGTTTATCTCCCTAAAACTGAGAACTGAGAACTAGAACCGATACATCCCTAATAGTAATAAGTAATTTTGAACAGTATGAACTAAGGCTGGGCAAGTTTCATATGTCTTTTAGAGTTTTGTTCTTTCCAGTACCCTGCACTAAATTCTCTTTGCGGAAGACGTTTTGCCCGCTACACCGTGGTTTACCAAACTGTAAATCAAACAGTTAACATCAAGGGGTGGTTACATAATAGTTTTCTTTGAAAAGTGATCTTTGACTTAAGAGATAAGAATATTGGTATTAGAATATATTGGTAAAGAAGTGTTGACTGTAGTTTTTGGAATATATTGGTAAAGAAGTGTTGACTGTAGTTTCCTAACAGTTTGTGGCTGAATTTAAACTGACTACCTCTTATCACTGGCTTTTCTTTTGAGTACCTGATAAAAAATAAGTTACCAGCAAAAAAGGCCCCTTGGCAGCCCAGTCCCTGGAAGACCCACAGCCATACTCCTTCCCGGCTATGGCTATGACCGGGGTATTGGTTTGGGCATAGCGCTCGGCAGCGTCAAACACATCCAACTGTTACAACACAGGCACAAATATTGTTACTCCAGATCGCAGACTTTACAAAGAGACTACTTTTTAGATATATTATAAGCTTATATTTATTGGTTACAATGTGACAGTGGTTACATAGTCAATCAACCTTTAAAAGAGAACAGAGCTAACCTATAAACCAAGCAGTTTTTGAGAACTTTCACCTTCTTTGTCAACTTCAAAACATTTTTGTCAATACAAAAAACTTATAGTTTCTGCGATTTTTCCAAGTAATGGGACAAAGTACACCAGTCTTGGAAAAATCAGGCAGGTGAATGCACTAATGGTAGTCCCAACAGAACATCAGTGTGCTAATGAAAACTAAATACAATTTGTACAGGGTGTTACCAAACTCTCTACCAAAACTCAGGAACTTGTTCCTGGGGTCAAAAGAAACTAAAAAATCAAATGTAAACTTAGGGCCTACCTTGCTCCATTATCTGCCTGAATGTGTTTTATAATCAACACATCATATTTTAGAAACCACTTTAGCTACTGACTTGAAACCTGGCGTGTGTTTTATTCTTGTTTAGGGCTAATTTGGTATTTAATTTTACATTTTAAATTTTCATCACTTCAAAATGGCGGCTACTAAAATTTTCAAAGCTCAATGTCTTGAAAACAGCAACTTGTTGACATAACAAATAAGAAATTTGAAGCAAAAAAAAACAAAAAAACATTGTTGAAGATCACTTCAATCAATAGCAGTGTAAATGATTTTTTTTAAATAAAGACATTGTTATTTCTGACAATCTACACAATTTGGATTATTTTAATCATAAAAATTGTAATTGCTCGGATACGGGTTCGGAAACATTTAAAATGTGTAGGCCTATAACATCTTTTTGTGGATTAAAATTTCACATTTCTTTAATGTCTTGATGATTTGTTATTAATTTGCTTTTTTCAAGATATCAAGCTTTTAAAAATGAAATGGCTGCTATTTAGGAACAGTAAAAGCTCATACAAAATCAAAATCAAAACTAAAAAATCAATACTAAATTAATCTTAAAACAAGTATAAATGAGGTGCAAAGTTTCAAGCCAGTACATCAAGTGGTTCCTAAAATATCAATTATTGATTAAAAACACAAACAAACGGATGATGGAGCGAGGTAGGCCACATATTTGTAAGACACTTTTTGTTTGTTTTGACCTCAGGAGTAAGTTTCTGAAGTTTCAGTAGAGAGTTCAGAAACTCCATGTTTAATTAAATGCAAGACCAATTTTGACGGTCATAAACCCCCAGACCAGTGCAATCCAAGATTTTACAACATAGGATTTATTTATAAAATTTGTTCTTATTCTAACCTCAGATAAAATTGTTCATATGACTTCTTAACTATACAGACGTTTTAGATCAGCATTGGCTTCATTTATACTCAACATTATTAGTCGCAAGTAATTACTGCAACAATTATAAGACTACTGAGATGTACTTCATGTTAGGCACATTGCTTCTAGTTAAATTCCGAGCACCCATAACAAAAAAGGTACCATTTCAAGGTGTCTTGTTATGCTAGCACATCCAAGGTTTACTAAATTATTAACAGGGTAACCACCTTAAAATTAATGGATAACTCCAGGTTTTCCAGGTAAAAATCTCAAAATTTCAGGTATACATATTTTGACTATCGAAAATAGAATGTATCTAAATCCATTACGCTATTTAAAACTACCAACAACAATTCAATTCAAAATGCTTTATTTCCAAAATGACACAATTTAACATTTTATCAAGTGCAGTTATTTTTCCCCAAGTGCAGAACGCACATGTGGGGTTTATGAGACAGTTTTATAAATTCAGTACCTGGGGACCGAGCTTTGCTCGGGAGAAGGCCAGTCAGTTTGTTTAGATGACTTGGAGTAATATTTCACCACTTCCCCCTTCTGATAATCAGATTTGTATAACTCATTTGCCTCTTTTCTACATTTGTAAACTGGTCACTCCAGTTGTTATTTATAGCTCAATGTCCCTTTGATTTATTTTACTACTCTATTTATGTAATCTTCACTCAAATATTTTAATCTCTGCTCTCAGGAAACCACATGTTAATAGTCATATACAACATGAGTATTACTTTGACAGTTCCCTGGTTGATTATGAACAGCTGTTACAATTCTTTTGATTTGATTTTAAACTCCATAAGCCCAATGTTAATTTTTTTAACTTTTTATTTTAGTTTTTTTTACATTATTTGATTTTTCCTCGGGATGAGGCCTGTCTAGAACTTATTTTTATCCAAGAAATTAGTTATTTCGAACATCTGAAGGAAATCGTTAAGAGCCGTTTTTGAGATCCGTGTCGCAAGCAAGCAAGCAAGCAAGCACGCAAGCAAGCAAGCAAACCTTACTCATATTAGAGTATAGGATACATTTTTTATTAACAGTCCATTCACTTTTTTGTTCAACTGCATATCTTGAGGTCAGTCCCATATAACATTTTAGGTTTATTTAAATGTACAGTTCTAACAATCCATCATGAAATAGTGCCAACAAATTAACATATTCAATTCAACTAATGTCAACAAATAAAATAAATAACATTTAACAAATAATAATAAATATATATATTAAACTCAATAAACTGATATGAAAAGCAGTCTTTATCCCTAAATGTGTACAAAATAAGTAACATAATAAATATTCAAATTTAAAGCAATACATGTATACAAAATCTAATATATAAAATTCTTGTGTCACAGTGTTTGTAACAAAACTCATCCGAAACGGCTTGACCAATTCTTATGAAATTTTTTGTGTATATTTGGTAGGTCTGAGAATAGGACGTAAACTATTTTATTTTATTTTTTATTTAGGCGAGTGAGCGAAGTGAACAAGCTCATATTGAAAATGAACGAGTATTTGACATAAAACAAATTCAATGACATTAGGACAGGACAACGTCAGTCGGGCCAGCTAGTATATAATATATAATGATAAGCAAACATTTAACTTAACTGAGGAGAACAGGCTACAAACATTATTCACTGTGGCTTATCATATTTCTTCTATTTTTCTTGCAAGAGGAAAATGAGGCAGATTCTTTCATAATTTGTACTAAACTAGTTGAATATTCATTAAATAGTGTTGGTCCTGCAAAACAAAACTGGTTTCTACTCATTTGTTTGTAACAGTTTGGGACAACCAATTCAAAATTCCTAGACAGTCTGGTATTACGTGCAAACATTTTTATTTCAAATAGATTGATCTTAAGAAAACAGAACATAATAATGGTATACCTGTACAACTGACAAAAAATTTAAAATATTGAATTCTCTAAAACAATACTGGATCACATTTTTTTATCTTGGCTACATTCCTAAAAGCAAACCTTTGGGTATTCACAATATTGCTTAAAACTGTAGGATACGTTCCTCCCCAGTGAATAATTCCATACTTGAGCGTAGCCTCAAACCATGACACATATACTTTTTTTAAACAATCATTTTTTACATATCCTCTTAAATAATGAAGTAAATAATTTATTTTCCTTAGTTTTAAGATTAAGAAGTCAACATGAAAATTCCATTTCAGTTTACAATCTTATATATTAATACACTAAGTCGATTTTTGTTAAGAGAACTCCTCCGTTATTTCTGAACCCATTTTAACGATTGAGGTACCAAAATATTCGCTCTGATTTTTAGTTGTGCATAAAGGTTTTAATTTTTCAATATTTTAATTTTAAAAGGCACGGGCTGCCCTCAAAATTTGTTTTTGTCTATAAGATTAACATGGGGAATAATTTGATTTGAATTGCAGCTGTTAATACATTATGGACAGGTTATTAGCAATACCAGATGTAACAAGTAAGAAATGTATTTATCTATATCAATAAAATAAGTTTAGTTTCTGAATCGCTTTGAGCAGTGAAATGTTGTATGCAGGGGGGGATATTTAAATTTGTGTTAAACTTTGTTTATCTATCTGTTTGTTTATAAACCATATTTGTTCTGCATTTAAAAAAATACTGTAATGAATGAAATTCAAAATGTTGTCCTTTTTCGTTTGGAGCAGGAAACTTTTAGGCTGTTTCAAATCATTATGTACGTCTTTAGGCCTATGCCCATTGGCTCGTCACTGCTCCAAAGTAGATCTTTTGGGTACAGGTTACTCAACCTTTTACAGTAGAATGAACCATGGAATGGAGGAAACACGTCCTTTAACTACTCCACAACGGTATACTAAACAATATAAAATAACGGCATGGCATTGAAACACGGGACCAATATTGAGCATGTTAGGAAGATATTTAATACATCAGAATAAAACCTTTGCCTACTCCTATTCCAAAAATGCAAATGTTGGAGCTGTCAAATTTATGGGTAAAGAAAAGCATTCTAATCAGGCCTCATCCCCTGAAAAATATAGTTGTGGATTGTAGTTATTCAAAAAAAACAACATTGGGATTAAGGTTAAGGTTTGTAAATAAAAACAAAAGAATCATAACAGCTGTTCAAAAACAACCAGTCAGTTTGGAAAAATAACACTCACTTGGTAAAGTATAAGCATGTGATTTTTGAGAGAATAGTGATTAGAACCAATGTATACATCAATTTAATATATAGAAGATTAGGTTATATATATATATATATATATATATATATATACATTTCTATAACCATTAATGAATGAAGATTGAATATAAAGCAGACATATCTAAAATTAAAAAAAAGTCAAATACGCTAAGCAAATATACTCGCTTTGGAGAGGAATCGTAAAGATAAAAGATAAGTACTCTAGGTATTTTAAAAAAAACTGACTGGCTTTTCGAGCAAAGCTCGGTCCCCAGGTATTTTAACAAATGTAACTTTTCAAACATAACATTGTACTGTGATCGCGAGCAAAGCTGCAACGGGGTACTAGTCTATTATTAATCCTAGATATTTTACTTTGGCAACTAATTCTATATTTCTACATTCACATTTATACACACATGCATGCATATGGCACTTTAACTGTAAATTATTTCTATCTATTTCTTTTGGTGAAAAACTGCAGCTTTTGTCTTATTAATATTTATTAATAGCTTATTTTTAACTAACCAGTTTGATATAATATTTAAGTCACATTGTAGGTAATATTGAACATCTTGTAATGTTGCTACTGAGCAAACAATTGCTGTATCAACAGCAAATGCATAAGGGTGATTCTCTAATTGTGGGACAATGTGGGGGAAAATTTTAACAATTTTGTTGTAAATAGAAGTGAATGTATTTTTTTGTTAATAGTTACAAAATATCCTTACAAATGCAATATTAACTTCAGCATAGCTTAATTTCAATATTTACTACTTTTTTTGTTATTTATACTGACTGAACCTCAGAATTTTGTCAGATCGCTAACGTTTTAAAATTAACTATAAAAATAGTTTCCTTAATATCAGAGCACAAAAAATATAGTTTTAGAATAGAACATACCTACAACAATGTATTGTACATATTATTATTATATTTATTATGTATTATGTTTATGTAAACTGTGAAAAGAGATGAATATTAAACCAATTTTCATGGTGCATACATTAAAATCTCACTTTATGTGTCTTTTCTTAGTTTTTATTAATGAACTTTTATATACTTTTATGAACTTTTATATAAGAAGTAGAGATGTGCGAGTACTCGAAATTTCGAGTTCGAGCCGACTTCGGCTCTGAAACTCGAAGGTTTCGAGCGAGTTTACTCCCGCCGTTTACCCGCGCTACCACACGTCGTCCGCGGCCGCGCGTCGTCTGTAAATTCAAATTGAGTGTCAACGCATTTGAGGTGTTAAGCGTTAGTTGTGATGTGAATTTTAGTGTTTAATTAATAAATAAATAAGTTGTGGCTTATAAATTTTGTGTTAGCCTACTCTTTACACCAAAAAGGAAGATTTACCAGGACCTTCAGATTGAGTTGTATGAACACTGCCTGTATAGTCATAGTCCATTTTTAGGTTAACCTAACTTTGTAAAAAAAAGTAAAATATCAAAAACAAATCTGTAATGAAATCTAATATGTAAGCATGAGAAGTTTGTGCTTGTTTTTTGTTCCATAGTAATTGAAATTGTGTCAAAAGAGACTCGACAAAATTCCATCCATTAATTTTAGGCTCAACTATTGTCCTTAGGCATTGAGCTGATTTTAAAGACAAGTGATTTGTTTAGGCTTTGTTTAAGTTTTATTACTGATTTTTTAAATCATTCTTAATATTTTGAAACTCTGTTTAAGACATGGCTTCAATTTTATCAATTGATTTGCCGGGCACTTTCAAACATAGTATCTTCATGTTTTTATTAACTGATTGTTCTCATTAGGACTATTAGTGTTAAAATTAATGCTAAGATATGTTAGTAAATACATTTTGTGAACTAGGTTAATGCTTTACCATGTAATAGGCCTTTTAAATATTAACATAAAGTTTATTTTAACTTTTAGGCCTAAATGTAATTTTATTTTCTCCATTCGTAGAAAGATGTAGCTTGGGCCTAAACATAATATACAATAAAACGTAGGATAAATAAAAAATAGGAAATAAAATAAAAAACTTAAATTATTTTTTAATGAAACTGTTAATTAATACCATATAGGTTATAAAAACCTTAATACCAAAATATTAAAAGTATTTGACCTTCATGGCAAAATGTTAGGCAATAACTTTGGTATGATTTATTTTCAGATAAATGTACTTATCTTTTTCCAATGAAGCAGGAATCCATTTATTTGACTTACTATTGTTATTTTCAGGGCATAGTGACTAGAAAAGTATATTTTAATAACATTTATAAATAGAACCCTATACACTGTTTTGATCCAATTTAACTCGACCTATGTGTTTTTTTATTTGTATACTCGACTCGAACTCGAGATTCGAATCTTTTGCCATTTACTCGACTCGAACTCGACTCGACTTAAAAAACCTGTACTCGCACATCTCTAATAAGAACAGATTAAATTATTTCATATTATTAACCTTAAATATGAAAATAAGTTATTTTTACGGGATTTTAAGTTTTCATGAGCGTTAGCGATCTGTCGCGGCCGGGTTTGATCTCTCGTAATACAGTTGAAAATTTATCATAAATCAATACAATTTTGCTAAAATATAAACAACAATTTTACAAAAAAACGGCATAAACCACGACCGCGACACTATAATTGGTGCCAACAATGGAAAGACGCAAAATTTCATGATCGGTTAAAAATATCGCAACAAACACCGAAAGACTCCTTTCGATTTCAAATTCCATGTAGAATCATATGGCACTGAATCCAAAATTATTTGAGTATGGATGTATCTCACAAAAAATATGTATCACACCGTGAGGAAAAGGGTCGCGATCACGGCCTTATTGGTATGTATCATAATGCAATTACGAAGTTGAAGGGTTAAAAATAAACGTCACTAAAGTGTGTGGTTGTGAAGGATTGGTGTAACAAGTTTAACAAATTTTAAGAAGCAAATAGGACAAAAACTTTCTAAGATTTGAACCTAAGCATCCCAATTTAAAAATGACTCTGAGTTGAGAAAACTGATCGTCATACATAATTCCATCAGCGTGTGTATGTAAGTCACAAATATCTAATAACAAGGATATCCAGTAGAATCTCCGTTATCCGAAATAAAGGGGGCAGAGGGCATTTCATGTCCCACTAAAGTGTATGCCTATATACCATAAATTTTGGTGCCTTTTCGGTTAAACGCTATAGGAGCCTGTCTGTTAAACGCTATTTTGGTTAAATATATTTAGGCTAAGAGAGCAATTGCGTAATACCGTAAAAATTAAACTTACTGAAACTAAACCTCATAATTTTAACAATTAAACAGCTCGTTAATGATGGTAGTTAGCTCGCTAATGTCAGCAGACAGATCGCTATCGTAAGCGACACATTAAACAGATTGCAACGTTACCAAGCTGTTCGTTAGCGACCTGTGAAATTTAGTTCGAGCTGTTCCTCAATAAACATACTGTGAGGAATATACCTGTGATCCAAAAAAGAACTACTCGCACACCCCTAATAAATAGTATCTAATATATTACTATTATAATAAAATGAAACATGTTTTTTAAATATTATTATACTATTTTCAACTTAGGGTGACCAATTTGATTTAAAATTGTTTACTGTTTTTCATCAACAGATGATGCACCTTTTATGAAATAGGGGCTTGATGGAATTGAAAAGGGATTCCAATCACAGATACAACCTATTTTATAACTAGAGATGGGCCGATTCCGATTCTTGATTCCTAGATACCGGTGGTATTGAAGAATCGTCGATACTCGATCGTGTGTTTGGGTTCAATACCGATTCTCACATAAAACCGATACCGATTTTCTGTTTCAAATATCAAGTAAAACCATTTTATTTTGATTCAAAAGGTTACATATGATACGATAGTTTCCAGCAATGCGGCATAGGGAATATTTAATAACAGATATTCATCTACGATGAAACGAACCGAAGAGAATCAAATGGTCGATCTCGTTTCAGTTTAATATTTATCGGACATTCGAATTCGACAACTCGAGATTCGAATCTTTTGTCATTTACTCGACTCGACTTAAAAAACCTGTACTCGCACATCTCTAGTTTATTTTGATGACTTGTGCATTGTAAGCAGATCTAAAGAAGAAAATGATAAAATTCTTGAAAAGGTGTTTGAAAGGGCGCGAAAATACAATATCAAGTTTAATTTCAGTAAATTCCAGTACTGTAAGAACGAAGTAAAGTACTTGGGTGTCAAATTTTCAGAAGACGGAGTATCACCCGATCCTGACAAAATTGACTCCATTCAACAATTGGTTGAACCAGTCAACAAAACTGATCTACAGCGGATGCATGGTATGATAAATTATTTGAGAAGTTTCATTCCACAACTTTCTGAAATTACCGCTCCATTAAGAGAACTTTTGAAAAAGAACATTGTATGGAACTGGACTGAAAGTCATTCAAAAGTGTTTAAAGATTTAAAAAGAATAATTTGTAGCTCTCAGGTTCTTGCACCTTTTAACCCTCCTGATATGCCTGTGGACATTCAATGTGATGCATCAAAAAATGCTATTGGTATTTGTATGCTGCAGAACAACAAACCTGTACATTTTGGATCAAGATCTATGAACAGTACTGAGACTATGCACAGATTGAAAAAGAGCTCTTGGTCATTTGTTTCGCCGTCAATAAACTGCACACTTACATACATGGACATCAAGATGTTGTGGTTTTTACAGATCATTTACCACTTGTGTTTCTTGCTATGAAACCACTCAGCAAGAGTCTTAATAATAGGCTCAAAAGGTTAAAACTGAAATTAATCAATTACCAACTCAAAATTAAGTATCTGCCTGGGAAGTTAATGTTCATAGCTGAATTCATGTCAAGATATGGGATAAAAACTTCAGAAACTAAATATATCCTTATGGATTATTTGTTCACACTGTAAAAGCTCATAAAATCACTGAAGATGAGCCTAGATTGAAACTTTTTCAAACCAAAACCAAAACCAGTGAAAGTCTAATGTTGGAATGAGTATCTCCATAATGGCCGGATCCAAACATACTTGAGGGTGAATTAAAACGTTATTTTAATATTAGACATGAACTGCAAGTAAACTTTGACTCAATATACTACGGTGAAATGTTGATTGTCCCAAAATGTTTGCGGAAGTTTGTTTTGGATGCCTTACATGAAACTCATTTAGGAGCCTCTAAAATCATCAACAAATCTAAACAGATGTTTTACTCGCCAGGTGTAACTTCTGAAGTAACAAATATTGTGTCAATATGCAGTCTGTCAGAAATTTGGGAAGTCAAAAAAAAGCCCAATGATGATAAATCATGAGATTCCAAGTATTCCTTTTAATAAAATTGGAGTAGATATCGCTGAGTTTCAAAGAAGTTACTATTTAGTAATTGTGGACTACTATTCCCAATGGAATGAAGCATTGAAAATTAATGCTAAAAGTAGCACTATAATAATTTCCAAACTTAAAGAAGTTTTTTCTAGATTCGGGATTCCTAAAACAATGATTGCCGAAAACATACCTTTCAACAGTATAGAATGTAAACAGTTTTCACAGGAATGGGATATAAGCATTATCACCATGAGCCCATACTAAACCAAATCCGCAGAAAAATCCGTTGGAATAGTCAAGGAAATAGTTAAAAAAATTTCAAGAGACAAAACATGATCTGCAATTATATTTACTTAACTACAGAAACAGTCCCATATCAAAACTTGATGTATCACCAGCACAGCTTTTTAACCCATTGGCTTACCTGAAATTTGCCACCTGACAAACCGTTCAGTTTCCTACGAAAAATTACATAAATGTAGACTTTTACTAAAACTGACACTTTAGCAACTCAATTTACTTAATTTGTGCACTAATCTTTAGAGAAATAAATTATCCACAAGAATAAAATACTTTTGACAGCATTTATGTATGGTAAATATTATATATATATAGTTTATAAACAAAAATTAATTTGAAAAGGATCTTGCATGTAAAAAAAAAAATAATAATGTTTCAGCCCAACAACTATTATTTACTTGTAGGTTATTTATGTTTACATGAAAATAAAAAAATGTTAGTGATACATTTACATTTGACCTAGATATAACATATTTTCCAAAATCATATTTTTCTGAAATTTGACTAAGTTTCCCAAGTTTGGTCATATACATACTAAACACATACAAACAAAACATAAAAACAAATGAAAACAAACAAAATAAAAAATAAAAAATAAATCGTGCAATCCCGATTATACTCGGGGTTGTGAGCCAATGGGTTAACAGCAGCAACTTGAGGAGTAAAATTCCTGTAAGAGAAGAAACATTAAAACCAAAGCTTGTGGAAGAAACTGTTTTTGAACAAATGATGGAACAAAAGGAACAGAAGTATTACTTCGACAAAACAGCATTAAATCGTGAAGAAAGCTTTACTGCTGGAGAAAAAGTATGGGTACAAGATACGCTAAACAAAACATAGGAAGAAGGGATGATAGTTAAAAAACTATAACAGCCTAGATCGTATTTAGTGTCTATCAAAGACAAGAGTGTAAAGAAGAGGAATAAACATTTTAAAAAAAACAAGAGTAGTGCACCTATCAGAAAAGAAGGGCGGATACCAGAGGAAGGTGATGTGTAACATGTACTCTATTTCAAATTATTATCGTACGTTATATGTTTATTTTTAATATAATGTTTGTTAGTGAATTTTCTATGGAAAAGTGAACTATTAGCATGACCTGGTGAAACTTAAGCCCGGGACCACTATAGAAGTTCCTAACGTGACCCCCTGAACACGTTTTGGGGGTCGTTCAAAATGTTATATATATATATGTGTGTGTGTGTGTGTGTGTGTGTGTGTGTGTGTACTCTAGCTGTCACATTTTTTGTCCGATTTACTTCAAATTTGGTAGGGATGATCCTTTCTATAATCAGTTGGACAAGTTCGTTGGGCAAAACAATCAGAAAACTCTAACCTTTTTTTTTGGGGGATTATTCCTTAAAACTTCGGGTTTTTGGGCCCAAAAAGGGTCAGAAAAGCCCCGGACATAAAATTAATGCTTAAATTAAGATGGAAATTAGTAAAGCGAAAGTTTTAAGCCATCTCTCGTCATTCTAGCATAAATATTTATTGAGTTATTCAAGAAAATGTATATCGGCTAAACACAGTACTTTGTCTTATGGGGTTTTTACATTAGCAAAACCATGTTATTCATTTGTTGGTGTATTAGTATCATCCCCAGCAACCTCGCGCCTACTTTCAAGCCTGACTGGACCTTCTCTTAACCTTATAATGCGCAAAATTGTATTCCTAGCATTGCAGGTAAATGAAACCAGGAGCATCAGAACAGCCAAAAAATCTGTTTTTGCCGAAAAAAGTTTTCAGATTTCAATAAAATTGGAATAAATTAATGTTTTTACACTGGTTTTGAGTTTTAAAAGTGTTGTATGTGGAAATTCACTTCCCTCACGTCAGCTGCGTGCGAACTCGTTTACCAGTTAGTTGTACTTTTAATAGAATAAAAGATCATGCTTTTGTTAAACTGTTTTATTTAAATTAGAAAGTTTAAGTTTTTAAATAAAATACTTTTGGCCTTTGGCCTAGGCTATGTTGTCTGAAAGAAAAAGGGTTCAGATGCTAATTTTTCTGAACAGAAGTTTGATTTACAATCCTAACTTTTAGTTTTAGTTTGAAGACTTCTTGAATAGTATGTTTTCGTTATTTATTATTATAATTTTGTTTAACGGTAGGCCTTACATTAATTCTCTTGTAAGGCCTAGTGGAAATATAAACTTAATAATTGTTTCAAATTTTCCTATCAAATTTGTTTGTAGGCTATAAGTTTTGTTTGGTGGCCTATATATCTCTATTGCCAGGTAGGCTACACATTAAAAATTCATTGTTAATTTTATGTGCTATATTTTTTCTTCCTGTACTTAAATCTGCCTTGGAATCGGTATCGAACACAGAATCGAGAATCGAAGCCCATATTTTAGAATCGGCATCGGAATCGGAATCGAGGAATTCTGGAATAGGCCCATCCCTAATAATAACCCATTAAACTTTGGCAGTATACTATATTTTCTAAGATTAAGAGTTTTATTTTGCCCTGCTTAATGTCCCCGTGACACCCACCTCTTCCCCGGAGGGGATGTGGAGTGTGCGTGGACCAGTCTGGGTGATTAGTTTGTTGACTATTCTGATGTTGGCGAATGTTCCTCGAGCCATTACATCATCGTTCCCTCGCCGAGATCCGTATGAGTTGAACTCTCTTGGTGTCAGTCTAGAAACATAATTTTAAACACAATATAATCTCGATAGTCCAACATTTGCTAAACTGACATATTTGGTAATTCAACAAGGCCGCGTCACTGATATTTCCCATGAGTGCGAGAGAGAGCGCGCGCTACAGGCTTGGGAGATTAGGGGCAAGACGAATTTTCATCAATCAACAGATTTTATTCTCTAACGTACATTACAACATTTTTTTCATTACAATAACTTTATTTTATATTAATTTGTATTGTCTTTCTTGTGTTAAGCAGATTATTAAACGTGTGTGTTTAAATATATCAAAACTTGTTTTCTTAACCTATTAATAATACATTTTACCTGTATTTATATGATTTCAGCCTCACCAAGTAACCATTTAGCATTGTTTAATGGAATACTTGGTCATATATTTGGTAATCTAACAAAAGCAAGGAACCATTTTTGTTGAATTTTCAAGATAGTACTGTAGATTTCAAATAATTTTCAAAGCACACAAATCAAATCAAATATATATTTATTCAAAACATGCATGTAAAGTGTATATAAATGTGTCAACACCTACATCAAATAATATATATTTTTTTTTACCAAAATAAATTGTACAATTATTAGGATATATTACTTATCAAGTGTTATAGGTTGCTTTATTAGACTATAAATCATTCATGTAGTAAATCGGTAAATTTATAAAATAATCTTTTAATTTACTTTTTAATTTTTCTAACTTATTTTCACTTTTAATGCTATTTGGAAATTTAACACCGCCACCAAAGATGGACATTGCTTATATACTTTTCTTGTTATGGTTATTAGTGAATTTCCTAAGGAAAAGTGAACTATTAGCATGACCCGCACGGTGAAACATAAGCCCGGGACCACCATAGAAGTTCGTAACATGACCCCCTGAACTCGTTTTGGGGGGTTGTTCAAAATGATATATATATATATATATATTATATATACAGGGTCATCGAAAAAGAATGCCCCTTAGAAAAATTGACTACTTCAAGTAGGATGAACATATTGAGCCGAATATGGTCTTAAAATAAAGAGGAAAGTTTGGAGTTTTTTTTACGTCTCTCAATAACTTTCGATATGTGCCCCAATAGTAGCTTGGCAGACATCAAAACAGTATTCTATTTCTCGCCTTGTATGCAGTAGCGATGGCAGCCAATAAAATGGATTTATTGTCAGGTGAATCGCAACAACCATAAGTTTGTCTAAAATTACTTTGAACACGCACAATTAATCTTTCAGCTCTGTAAACCAAAGCACACACTGAACTTTCTACTGCGGATCCACATCGCACTGGCTAGACAGGGACAGCGACGCACAACGATATTTTTGGCACCAAGGCTGATGACCCATCAACACAACGCAACGACTACTATCAATCAATCAATCAAAATAACTTTATTCCAAAAATGCACATAATAGTACAGAATGGTGTCAACAGTATACAGTAATATACCCCCGTCGCAGCAAACCTGCGTACTCAGCGAATTTCCAATGCATAATATATGTCTTAATACCACATAAAGCCGCAAACCAAGTTTCATCAAAATATATTCTCATATAAGCGATTTTAACTATTCTCTATAAGAATAACATTGGTAATGAGTATGTAGATTTGCTGAAACAAGGAACAGAAACAATTGGTTTTTATGCAAATACAAATAAAATTTAACTAAGCGAAGCCACATACTAAGTTTCATCAATATTCAATCATAAATAAGTGCTATATAACATTCTAGTTATTCTCCATAAGAATAACATGGGGGCTGAGAAAGCAGGTTTGCTGCAACAAGGAACAGAAAAATGGGTTTTTATATAATTTTCAAATATAACTCAACCAAGTGAAGCTACATACTAAGTTTTATTAATTTATGTTCATAATTAAGGGAGTCATTACATTTTACTTATTCTCCATAAGAATAACATGGGGGCTGAGTACGCAGGTTTGCTGCTACGGGAGTAATCAACAAAAAATCAATTTCTTGTGCAAATATCAATATACCAGTACTACGTGAAGCCACATACCAAGTTTCATCAACATACATTCATAAATAATCGAGATATCAACTTTTATTTATTTTCCATAAAGATAACATTGGACAACGTACTGTGTTTAGCACTTTGAATATCTCTGCAACGGTTGGGCGTAGAATCACAATTTAAACACCAAAATGATTGTTTTGTGGAACTGAACAGATTGGTAAAAGCAAATGTGAAGTTTACATTAAAATAAACTGAGGAAAAGCCAAAAACCTTTTTCCCATAAGATTAACATGGGAGATTTTATGAGCAGGTTTTTTTGGATTTTCTCCACAACCACTTAACCCAGGTTAATAATTCAAGATACTAAATTATTTGTTTTTTTAAGCTCTATAACATGGTCAAAACCAAAATTAAGTTTTTTAAAAATTGTAGGGTGAAAAATGCAAAAAATTGATTTTTGGAAAATTTAAAACCCTCATAAACCCCCCTTCCCATGGTCCGATTTTTCTGGTTTTCGAACTTAAAGTCATGAATGTCATTTTAAACATTTGAGCCAAATTTCATCAAAATCGGACGTTTTTTACTCAAGTTATCGTGTTAGATATATATATATATATATATATATATATATATATACATATATATAAATTTGAACGAATAGTGTTTTTGGCATCTGGGGACCTCAAAACAAAAAGTTATCATGGTCTCGGGCTTAAGTCTTACCATGAGACCTACGGTAATAGCTTCTTCCCTATAGGGGAAATTCGCTAACTTCCCTATAGGGGAAATTCGCTAATACAGTATACACAACTACCCAACTAACTAAAACATAATTTTGACCTCAAAACTAACTTAAAAACTCATTCCATTTGATCAATGTTTTAAAGATAAGTAAAAAATGCTTCTGTCTTATACAATGGTCTATTGTCTATTTTTTCCATTTAGTTGTGTTGAAAATTTATATTATGGACACAAAAATAAAACGATAAAAATTTATCACCACAACTGTCAAAGCCTTCTCAATAAATTTAACATTTTGGATAACATTGCACAAGAAATGAATTTAGATTTTCTCTGTCTTACGGAACATTGGTTGAGGGGTAATGAAATCAGGACATGTTCCATTAACAACCTTTATCATGCGACTAGATATTGTAGAACTTATAGGATGCGTGGAGGTGCAGCAGTTTTTACTCGGTATGATCAATCATTTATAAAAGTAAGGGATGATATGAGTAAACTATCTGTAGATTTAGACTGAGAAATTGCTTGTGTTGAAATATTGAACGTAAATTTATGTATAGTGACCATATATCGTAGCCCGAATGGTAATGTTAACATTTTTGTGCCAGATGATACAACCATCATTACTAGACATGCAGATTGTGAACAACTTTTAGTAAACTCTAAACACAATATTAAGATAGTTGAAGACTGGTTAACTTCAAATAACCTGGTTCTAAATAATGATAAAACAAATACTGTTCTGTTTAACCTTCGTGAAGTTCATGGTAGCCAAAATAAAGATAAAAATCCAAAATTTTTGGGACTAACTTTCGATCTCACTTTGAACTGGCATCAACAAGTAATAGTACTTAAAAGTAAACTTAGTTTAAGTATATTTGCATTGAAGAGGTTGTGTGGTGAATTTGAACTAGCCTCTCTCATACAGGCATATTATGGTCTTTTTCATTGTACGAGGGTCATCCAGAAAGTAAAGAACGTTTGCTTGCTGCGTCTAGCACAGCTCCCCCATCACCGCCATTGCGTGTGCGGCAGTCCACTCACCTCTCCACCAAAGTCTGAGCCGAGTCTCGTTGCTGTGCGGTCACACGTCTTATTTCTACAGCGATTCAAAATGGAGGCGGCAATCGAAAATCCCGCCAAATTTGGGACAAGCAGTTTTATTCGGTTTCTGAGTTTAAAAATGTCTATCCAATCAAATTTTTTAGAAAAACACCAAATAGAATTGGTGGTGGAAGTGCAAACAAGTCTTCAAGTCGAGTTTTCAGGGGAAAAATGGTGCAACAGGTTTAATGAAATAAAATCCATTATGCACGACGAGGATCGGAGTGGCAGGTCATTGCTCGCAAAAGACGATTTGAAAGAAAGACTTGAGGGAAGATTGGAGGAAAACAGCTGCTAAAATCTTAGCACATTACATCAATTTTAAGATTTGTTTTTTTGCACTTTCATCATTAACTTTCTTTGGTGTTTTTCTAAAAAATTCTTCAGTAAGGACATTTTTTTACTCAGAGACCGATTGACACTGCTTCTTAGATTTGGCGAGATTTTCGATTGCCGCCGCCATTTTGAATCGCTGTAGAAATAAGACATGTGATCGCACAGCAACGAGACTCGGCTCAGACTTTGGTGGAGAGGTGAGTGGACTGCCGCACACGCAATGGCGGTGATGGGGGAGCTTTGCTATACGCAGCAAGCAAACGTTCTTTACCTTCTGGATGACCCTCGTAATTTAAGTTATGGACTTCTCGTTTGGGGGTCCTCTGCACATGCCAAAGACATATTAATTATGCAGAAAAAGGCTATTAGAGTCATGGCTGGAGTAGATAGATATCATAGTTGCAGGGACCTTTTTAAAGAATACAAAATATTGACCTTATTTATTAAGCAATGCCTGTTATATTTAAGAACTCAATTAGGTATTTTAGAATATAGGAGTGATATACACAGTCATGACACACCTAAATTTGCCTCAAGTTAGAATAGCTAAGACTGATAAAAGTCCGGTAATCTTAAGTAGTAAATTATTCAACAAGTTACCAGTAGCAATAAGATTACATAATGATAAGGATTTTAAGTTTAAAATACTTAATTTTCTTTGTATGCACCCATTTTATTCTATGGAAGAGTTTATGTCAAGTTCTTGGACTTCATTGGACTTTGATTAATATAACTTAGATTGTGTATTTGTATTTGACGTACCATTGTATTTGTTTGAAATATTGACTGGCTGAATAAATTCTTATTCTTATTGATAAGGAATATTTTCAGAATTTTTTTAAATAAATTAAAGCCAGCAATATTTTTAATATCCATAGGTAATTTGTTAAAA
This sequence comes from Allygus modestus, assembly GCA_963675035.1. Taxonomy (NCBI): domain Eukaryota; kingdom Metazoa; phylum Arthropoda; class Insecta; order Hemiptera; family Cicadellidae; genus Allygus; species Allygus modestus. Next base: position 257,044,508 of record OY776111.1, on the reverse strand, counting down.
AATTGAATTCCATTTTAAGAGGGTATTTTGTTGTACACTGACAAATTATGCCTATTGTAAGCCAGCTGATTACCTTTGCTGGTTGAATAGTTATGAGAAGAATTCAATGTTGGCATTGTTTCTAATTTTGATTTAACGTGAAGAATTAACTGAAAAATATATTAACTGTGCATAGTCATAATTCCTGTTTATTTAAAGTGTTCTTTTACAGATTCTTTTGGTTTTAATTATAACATGATACAAAGTGCTTTTTTCTGCAATATCAATATACTATTCAAATTATTAAATAATGTACTCCCATATAGGCATAACCCAAAAGAAATATGTGATTCAATCAGTGCATGGTAACCTATCATGCTATAACTTTAACAGTAAATTACTTTTAAAGTTTTGAAACTGCTAAATTTAGACATTTGCCTCAACGCATACAGGCCTGAAGATACCTTTTTACAAACAGAATTAACATACCAATCCCAATTAAATCTATCATCAATATTCAATCCAAGAAACTTTACTGTTTTAACTTCACTTAATAAAATTTAATTCATGAAAATATATTTGTGGTAGCAGAGCTTTGCCTTGAAAATGAGGAATTAATCATTTTTGTTTTTTCCGGATTTGGTAACAAATTAATATCATGTAAATGTTGAATGACACTAGAAAGATGAACAAAAGATGAAATTTCCATATCAGCATTTGATTTACCAGATATTTTTATGTTTATATCATCAGCAAAGAGACAAACACTGTTAGGCTGTTCTATTATTGATGGGAAACCATTCAAATATATTAAAACCAATAGAGGTCCCAATATAGATCCTTGAGGGACACCGTAATTTATAATATTCGTTGAAGAATTAAAGGTAATCACTTGGTTAAAACTATTTATGTGCTCAATTGCAACATACTGCTGTCTTCCAACAAGGTATATTCAAACCAGCGCCAAGCTCTCCCTCGGACACCAATACAATGTAGTTTTTAAGCATTAAATCATAAGAAACATTATCAAACGCTTTAGTTAAATCTAGGAAAATTCCAACTACTTTTTCTTTTGCATCGATTGATCTAATGATAGACTCACAGAAATCCAACCCTGCATCCGTTAGATTTTCCCGCTCTAAAACCAAATTGTTGTTTATCTAATAAATTATTTTTGTTTAATAAGTTACACAGTTGTATATGCATTGCTCTCACATAAATTTTGGAAAAAGAAGATAATAAAGATATTGGTCTATAATTACATTTTTCCCTTGGGTCACCTTTCTTGAAACAAGATTTAATTTTAGATATCTTCAGTTTTCCAGGAAATATACCAGATATGAAAGAGGAATTAATGACATGCAGTAATGGTAATAATAAATATATACGTGCCTGCTTAATTATTGGCATTGGTAGTTCATCCCAACCTGTTGAAAATGTATTGTCAAATTAAGTTAAAATTTGATCTAATTGTTCATAAGTAAGAGAAGAAAGATTAAATTTTGGAAAAACTTTTTGGGATGTTAATAAAACAGGTTTTGAATTAGGAGAAAATTTTAACCTTGGCACTATGTCATTATCAACCATAGTCGTGTAGTAATCATTAAAAAGTTGGCATACACTCCTTACATCTAAACAATCATTTGCATTAATATATGGTATACTATCAACTCTGCTAGCATTAATTTTATCATTATTTCCAACCTCTTTTTTTATGATGTTCCAAGCGGTTTTACTAACATTTTGTGATTTTTCCAATAATTTACCATAATAGTTACATTTGGTTTCTACAATTTCCCTTTTTAACTCTTTCTTTTTATAGTTCAAAATCCAATTGTTCGTATAGTTTTTACTACCAATTGTAAAAAAAAACTCCCAACCCTCCTCTTCAATTTGATCCATATTCGCCTCGATATGTTCATCCTGCTCGAAACACTCATATTTTCAAATATAGTCATTCTTTTACGATGACCCTATATATATTAGAGATGAGTCGATTCCAATTTTTTTAGATTTTCCGGTTCCGATTCTTACAAATCCATTCTCGATTCCGATTCCTATTAATACGTGAAATAGCAAAGTAATGTTTTAAAAATGATTAAAGATAATAAGTTAGTCAGTAATTGATTTGTGTTTAATAAATCGAGACAATCAGTTGGTTGGTGATTTTTTCATTAATAAAATTAACTTACAAAAATAAATAATGAAAAAAACAAAGTTGAATTGCATGTTTATTTTTCATATAATTGTTATGCTTTAAGTTGCATAAATCTCCCATGATATTTTTTGAAATTGGTTTTCTTTTGTGAAATTGGTTTTCTTGTGTTATAAAACAATCACTTTGGATGTTAACTATTTGAGTAAAATTTTCGATGGTTAGTGGTGTAAATCTGAGTAAACGGCGAGAGTAGCTATACAAATTTAACTACTCGACTTGCGTAATTGTGGGTAAACGGCGGGTATTCGGCAGTAGTATCTACAGCCTTGAATCGATAGAATCGGAATTGACACTGGGCCATCGATTCTCGATTCCGATTCTAAGCCTGAGAATTGGCAGAATCGAGAATCGACAATTAGAATCGACTCATCCCTAATATATATATATATATATATATGTTTGCACTCCAGCGGTGACATTTTTTGTCTGCTTTACTTCAAATTTGGTAGGTACATTCCTTTCTATAATCAGTTCGACAAGTTAGTTGGGCAAAACAATCGAATAACTCTAATCTCTTTTTTTGGGGATTAATATTTCAAATTTTTGGGCCCAAGAAGGGCCAGAAAAGCCCTGGATGTAAAATGAATGCATGTAAACAGATGGAGATTAATGAGGCGAAAGTTGTAAGCCCTCTGTTTTCATTCTAGCATAAATATTTACTGAGTTATTAAAGAAAATATATATCGACTAAACACATTACGTTGTCTTATGGCAGTTTTACTTAAGGAAAGCCTATTATTCATTTGTTGGTGTATTAGTGAATTTCCCGTATAGGGAAGAAGCTATTACCGTAGGTCTGATTGCTTACGCCCGAGACCATGATAACTTTTCATTTTGAGGTCCCCAGATGCCAAAAACACCATTCGTTCAAATTTTTATATATGTGTATATGTATATATATATATATATATATATATATATATATGTGTGTGTCCGTAAGCAAGATAACTCTCGTAAAAAAGGTCCGATCTTAATGAAATATGGTACAAATGTGTAAAGTACCATTTATTTGAACGAGTTCGAAAACCAGACGAATCGCCATCCGAAGGGGGGTTTTTTGGGGTTTCCATATGTAATTTTTATTTAAATCAAATTTTAATTTTTAACACTGAATTCAGCAAAAAAATTTGGTATTTTGATCATTGCTCTATGTCAATTGGTTACTGAGATATTGAAAGTGCTAAACACAGTACATTGTCTAATGTTATTCTTATGGAAGAAAATAAAAACTGTATATCTCACTTATTTATGAACATAAACTGACAAAATTTGGTATATGGCTTCATCTGGTTGTGGTTTATTGTTAGCACAAAAAAAATTGCCAATGGTTCCCATTGCAGCAAACCTAGGTACTTGGTCCTCATGTTATTCTTATGGAAAATAATTAAAATGTTATATATCACTTATTTATGAATATATAGGGATGAAACTTGGGATGTGACTTCACTAAGATGAGTTCTATTGATATTTCTATAAAAACCCATTATTTTGGTATTCCTTGTTGCAGCAAACCTGCATTCTCATCTGCAATATCATTCTTATAGAGAAAAATTAATATTTTAAATATTGATTTTTAAAAAAATATATTTCTTATGAATCCTGTTAAGTGTTTTAATGTGTTATGTTATATATTCATTAGAAATTCGCTGAGTATGCAGATTTGCTGCAACGGGGGTATTTTTATCATTCCCAGCAACGTCGCACCTACTTTCAATTCTGACTGGATCTTATCCTAACCTTATAATGCGCAATATTGTATTCCCAGCATTGCAAGTAAATAGAACCAGGTGCATCAAAACATCAAAAAAATTCTGATTTTGATAAGAATTGGAATAAATTAATGTTTTAATACTGATTTGGATTTTTAAAATTTTTTAAAGTGCAAATTCACTTTCCTCGCATCAGCGTGCTGCGTGTGAACTCGTTTACTGTGAAGAACTATTATTTATTTGTTGTATTATAGTTGTGTACACCACACTGTCACTTGAATTTGGTTTGACTGACTTTTATGAATAGTATTGTTCTATATATAGAATAAATACGCTATACCGTTCCGGGATATCCTTACTCACATTCTAAAATTGCCTTTACTCTCTAAAGGTCTAAGATCAATAGGAGTAGGTATTGTAGAAAATTTACCCTCTCTTGGCCAAGTATCTAGCAGCCGGACTGTTCCTCGCAATGCTGCCTGCTGGGCTGATGTGGTCTGTAGTTACTGAGTCTCCCAGCAGTAGCAGCACATGAGCATTGCAGATTCCACCTTGTTGCGGCAACTCCTGAAACCAAAGCATGATTTACTTGTTAAACACTGAAAACTGCCATCATAATTTGTAGAATGAGTCGCGGAATTCATAAAACCTGGAACTAGAGGTTTGGAACCTCTACCTGCCGCTACTTAACTTGATACTCAAGAGTTTCCAATATTGCAACAAAAAATTATTGAAAAGTATGACGAAAATAACATAGCAGGTGAATTAAATTTGTCTACCGCACTGTATATGTAATAGAGAATACAACCTACATTTAATTCTGAAATTTAAAAATAATGAGAATAGATCTGTTGAAGAAGTTCATAAAACTGACCGAGTTTTATAAATATTTTTGTAAATCTTAATTAGAAAGGATTGCTGGTTCAGAAGTAAATCAATCTAAGAAAAAGAAAAACTCCAGAAAACTCTTATTGTTATACGTTTCTTGTTCTGAGCATCAGTATTGAGATTAATCATGTAAAGTTCATACTTATATTCTTTACAATATGAGTCTAATGTATTTTTTGGAGGTATGTTACGTTCTTTGCTAAATTTTCACGTACTTTGGTCCCTAGTCCACACCAAGAATATTGTGGCAGGTGGAGGGAAAAGGGGAGATGGTTTATTAAGGTATTTACCGCCATCAACCTCTATTTGGCTTTACAAATAATCCTATACCTTGGTAAGATTAAAGATAAACACTTAAACCTTTGTCCGCCAACAAACACTTTTAAGATAGAGCATTTTAACAAAAGGTTAGTGAATTATGGTTAGCGAGTGAGGGAGACCCACAACAAATCTTAAATAAAATGCACAAGTAGTGATGTAAGCAGATACTTACTAAAATGATAGTCTACTTAATATTTAATGATAATCAGTTACCCTCTGCATGCCAGTGAAGAAAGGAGGGTTTTTAATGTATGTAGAGGAGGAGTCCCAGGGGTAGAGTTGGCCACTGGGTGCTGTGAGAGCCTGCCAGCTGTTGGAGCCGTTCTCTATGCGAGCGTACACCTCGCGGAACATCGCGGGTATCACATGCTTAGTTTCCACCACATGGATCTCCTCCCTGCTTGGCCAGATCTCCTTCAGGTACACCGGTTCACCATTGGCTCTTTTACCTGTAAGAAAATAAACATATTATTTGAATAAATAAAATTACTCTAAGACTACAATTTGTCCCAATGGTTGTAGTAGATTTTGTACTTCTCCACCATGCAAATAAGTAAGACAATATCAAATCAAATAATTATTGATTTAGTCAAAATAACACATTAGCCTAAAATTATTTGAATAAAGTCACATAAATACTAAGAAGGTTACAATTTGAAGGCACACAAAACGAATAATTTTACTCGGGTGCATTTCAGTAGAAACTTTTAACTATACAAGGGTCATCCAGATAGTAAAAGAACCTTTGCCCAAAGCACCGTGTACAGCTCCCCCACCACTGCGACTGCGGCAAACCACGCTCACCTCCCAACCAAAGTGCGAGTTGAGTCTCGTTGCTGAGCAGTCGCACGTCTTGTTTCAATTATCAATTGTCTTGTTGTTGTTGGTGAGATTCAAAAAGGTAGAGGAAATAAAAAATTAGTTATTTAATTTTTTTAATTTGCAAATTGTTTGGCCTATTGAACCATCATTGCACTCTCACCATACACTTTCTTTGATGTTTGTCTAAAAATTTGCAATACACCGAACATTATGCGCATTCTGTTGATCCATTTTTAACCGCTGAAGAAACAAGACACGTGACCGCTCAGCAACAAGAATTGGCTCACACTTTGGCAGTGAGGCGATTGGACTGCCGCACACGCAGTCCCAAGAGAAGAGTAGCGAAGCTGAGTTCGGCGCAGTGCATAAACTTTCTTTACTTCCTGGACAACCTTCGTTCACTGACTGATGAAAACGTTTAGACTTTATGATGACTGCAAAAATTAAATGTATACTTACCTAAAGGTTCTGCTTCAAAGTCAATGTCCACTCGGCCAGCAATAGCGTAAGCTATGACCAATAATGGGGAAGCCAGGTAATTAGCTCTGGTGTTGGGGTGGATGCGTCCCTCGAAATTCCTGTTACCCGATAGCACGCCACAGCAAACTAGATCATTCTAAAAAAGGTTGTACACATAAGAAGATAATATAAGTCTAAAATAATTTGTTAAAACCAGTATATCTCTCTTATAAAATTTTACCTTTAAGTCAACAATGTAGGATTAACACGAGAGCTACCAAGCCAGAGATCAACACCAAAAGGTCTTTACACTGAATAACAATCAACATCAACAACCCAGTCAAACCTTTTTGTCAGCCTACATACACTACTTACCTTCTCAATAGTGTCGGCAACAGTGTCGTCCAGGGGGCCGCTGTTTCCAATGCAAGTCATACAACCGAAACCTACGGTCTCGAAGCCCAGAGTATTGAGATACTCGACGACACCGCTTTCCCTCAGATAGTATGTTACCACACCTGAGCCAGGCGATAGACTCGTCTTGATGTAAGGGGCTACACTGAGACCCGCCTGCACTGCCTTGCGTGCCAACAGACCTGCCGACATATGACCGACATGGTATACTACTCGATTACGGTATAGGCCTACACCGGATTTGAAAAGATTTGGCCGGATTTGGTAAAAGATCTAGCTCTGAATTGGTGACCTACAATACAGTATTCAAATATTGTTTTGAAAGAAAAAAATTTGTGAAGTCTATTTCCCTTACTTGGAAATCAAAATATTAACGAGCATAACATATTTTACTTGACATTAAAGCAAAATGTTCCAAATTAAACTTCTTAGCCCTTTATCCAAGAGCAATTGCCGACATATAAATGAAAGCAGAAGGGATAAGGTGATTAACAATTCGTGAATAGTAGAGGCCTAATCCTAAAGCCATAAATGTTTCTGATTGTAGTTCTCATATTTGTTGTCAAAACGTATCCTATTTCCAATGTTACCTTAACATGCAAAACATCTTTAATGTTGCAAAACATCTTTAATGTTGCAAAGATGCAGTGCTTCCCTAACACAATGTTTTTCCAACAAAAAATTTCAAGTATTGTATTACATACAATATACTCTAAAATACTTGCATCTCTGCTGACAGTATTTTTATTGGGCAAAAATAGCATTTCAAACACTTTTGTGTAGGGATGTGCGATGCAGCGATTTTATTTTGATTCGATTCAACAATGCGATTGAAAGAATTTTGATTTGAATTGATGTAATTAGAATTGATGCATGATTAAAACTCAGCATATACACCAATTTTTATTACCAACATGGATGATTTACTATCTTGACCAAAGTCTAGTCATAATTTTCTGATTTGATCAATTAATTCTTCTACCATCCTATCTTGACACATCATTTCAAAAACTTTTGCAATAAAAACGCATAACCTAAACTTAATTGTATTTACTTAAGTTTCAAAGGACGGATGAATACAAACGAGCGCCAAAGTTAAATAACGAGTGTTGATGTAGACAGTTTTCCAGATTGTAAAATACCACTATCGTACCATGCCAGTAAAACTACAGTATTTTTGAAAAAATACTATTTTACCCACCCTAGGAATAGTTTTGTGAAGGTATAACGTTATTCAAATAACTCACTGTTTATTATAAATTCATAATCGGGGAAAACGTGGTTGTAAGATAATGACTCAAAGAAATAATGTTGGTCAGCCGACTAATTTAGGCCTATTGTTTTTAACCGGACCCCACCCCTTCCCTCCTTCTTCCTTCCTTATCTCCAAGGTAAGATTTTTTTGTCGCCGACTCAAACACTCCCCGTGCCCTTGGTTGCGCAGGTAATTGGTGGGAGTATAAGAAGGCATCAAACACTTTTCATGAATCGCTATTTCGATTACTACAGAATCGAATCGAATCAAAATTTTGATGCTTTTTGATGCATTGCACACCCCTACTTTTGTGTTATTTTCCTTCACCACAGTAACAATTTTTAAGTAGTTTTGACAGAAGTGAAAATACTTGCAGTATCTACTATTCTGCAGATTACTTATGATCAACAGTAACTCTGGATAAAGCTTTTTTGAATCAGATTTTTTTTTAAAATAATTTTTGTTGGTACTGAACATTGTTTTACCTACAAACTTAAGAATGTTTACAATGTTAAATGACCTTAGATATTTTAAACTTGAACAGGTTTGACAAGGGGTGGCAGCACATACCTGCCCCCAACATGACACTGGGATTGCTGGTGTTGGTGCAGGACGTGATGGCTGCAATGACAACAGAGCCATGTCTCAGCTGGTAGTTCTTGCTTTCGTAAACAAAATCTACTGTCTTCTTTACTGCATCTGGGTTTAGACCATAACCCTTGAATCCAACCTGGAAGCCGAAACATATTTACTATCCCGAGTTATTCAGAAAGCTATTGTAGGGTAACTTCCAAGAAACCTAATTGCAAAAAATAATAGTCAAGGTTAAATCCCAAGCTCATAGACTGTCAGACAAGGACTTAGAAAGGCCAACTTGATCCTTGCCTTGAGTTATGAATTGATATAGGCTATTAAAAAAGGAGTCCGTCAAAAGTATTATTTTTACCCCAAAATACATGTCCTAAAAAACTAAGGGAAAAAATTGCTTGGTGCTATTGTCATTTACATCCAATAATACATAGTTTGATAGTAATTTAAAGCGATATAACATGGTTCAGGCGTCTATTACAGTGGTGATGCATGGGTCCAGCCAACGTTTACGGATAGAGGCTCCATCGTCATAAACAGCCAGTTTAGTTCGGTGCGATCTTCATTTAGGGCCTACTGCCAATACTTTGACCAATGATACATGGTTCAATTGTCATTAAGGCATTTCATGATCTAGTAATTGGATCCCCAAAAACTGATAAAACTGAGAAGCAAACCCGACAGATCCCTAATTTAAAGAGCTCTCATTCGTCAAACTTGTTAAATATGCGCTTTCCACCAAAACATCTAAATGTAACTACTACTAATATGTCAAATCTAGTGAACATCTTTCTGTTAATTAAATAACTGTTTCATTATGAGTGTTATTGTACGCATTGATAGGGAACAGTCCTAACCTTTGTGTTATTGCTATCTAATCTTGACTTTTTCTTAAAATGCACCATTAGTTATTTAATAACCCAATGAAAAGGTGAGGTGCTCGCTCAATTTATAAGATTTTACAGTTCTTTGTGCAACAGAAATTAATGCAAATTGACCATTGTATAATCATAGATATAAATAACGCTCAAGATATTCCAGGGAATATCGAAACTCATTATATCGTTAGTAATAATGAAGAAGACAGTTTCTATTAACAGTTTTAAAAGGCACCTTGTTGGTGAGAGATTGTAGGAAGTCGTTCTTCATGTCACTGACGGAGACTCGGTCGTGCGGTCGCTTGGGCCCACTCACGCAGGACACCACTGTGGCCAGGTCAAGCGTCACAATCTGCGTGAACTCTGGATCCTGAGTGGAGTCTGCATAGTTGCGCAGCATCTGTGTCTCACGCAGGTATGCTTCAATAGCCTGCACCTTGGCCTCCTCACGGTCTGTAATATTAGACAGTTTGGTAATGGAGGAAAGCACAATTTATCCAATGTTGAATTACCCTAATCCCATGTGATCCAGATAAGTTGGCTGTGGAAAAAAAAACTCTTTAGATGCACTACAAATAAGCCAAAAACGTAGTTTTGTACTTTTATAGCGCCTGCAAAATTCTCAGCGATAACCTCAATACTGTCATGACCCTGTACGGAATCATAGAAATTGCAGCCGTGTTGTAAGTTATAGTTATTGGTTCTTACCTATTGGGCAATAAAAACCATTCAATAAGCTTTTTTAAATCCATTTTCATAAAAATACCAGCCGTATTCAATCATACAATAATCCTTTTCAATCGTACTAGGGGTGTGCGAGTAGTGATTTTTTTGAATCGGTATTGACAACTGTTCTCCAGTTTTGAGTACTTTCTAGCAAGTAATTGCCATCAGTATTAATTAATGTTCCATCCAATAGTGTGATTGAATTTTGATTCCACTCCTAATAGAATTTGATCCTCTAATCATGGTTTCTAACCAATATGACTAGCAATACACATTTTTGGCTAATACAATGAAACTGGTTATGTTTTCGACCAGTGCAACGTGGTTGGCCGTCATATTCAGCTGATAAAATATTGTCCAGTTACCCTTCGCCCAATATAGGTACTACTTGGTCCGGTCGTCAACTGGGTTATATTATGTGATTAAATTGTTATTTACAGTTGATATTATGTAGTCTAGTTGTAAATTTTGGCCGAAATAGTATTTTCTGTAATATTTCACAGCCGACATTAGGCGGTCCAGTTGCCATTTCTGATTATTTTCTGTAATATTTCACAGCAGACATTAGGCGGTCCAGTCGCCATTTCTGGCTGATATTATATGTCACGAAGTCAATTATAGCCGATATTACACGGTGCGGTCACGATTTTCAGTCAATATTATGTGGTCTAGTAATAATTTCTGGCTGATAGTATGTTTCGTGTCTTCAGTTACGGCCCAAATTACGCGGTCCAGTCGTCATTTACAGCTGATAATCCACATTCGGTTGTCTTTATGACCGATTTATGTTTCCCATCATCATTTTAGGTTGATTTTTTGCGGTACAGTCATCTTTTGCTGCTGTTACTACGTGATTCAGCAGTGTGAAATCGTTATACTCCACAGAACGGCAGAAAATATTCGCTCAAACTTGTACTCACATTTTATACTATCCTTATTTATATTTGAAGGTATTCATCACAAGTAAAACCTGTAAACTTTAATAGATAATCCAGTTGTAGACTCCTGATGAGATTATTGTGTATTGTCCATAGGTCGGTTGTTTCTAGTAAGGTACTGTTGTTTTAATTATGCCAGTTTATCTGGATTTGTAGTTATCCAGATCAGAGTTCCGGTCATGATTAACCAGACTTTACTGTATAAGCTTGATAACTACATACAATATTTGATTGGTAAGACCAGTTTTAATTATTAAATAATCTAATAATATACTTAACTAAAACAATCCCAGATAAATATGTTGAGATTATTAAATGTTTGAGGATCATCCACTAGGATAAACATAAAAGCAGTTACATATAAAATATTGCTTTAATATAATTAACAACAGCTCAATGTTAAAGAGTTTTTTTCAGAATTGCAACATACACGTCTGAGTGTCTGAATTAGGGGTGTGCGAGTAGTGATTTTTTTAATCGAGTCGAGTCGAATAGTGCCAATTATTTTCGAGATTCAAGTATTTTTGAGCGAGTATTTGCCATCAGTTGGTAGTTTAAAATAGTGTAATGGGATTTGGATACTACCCTAGATCTAAACATAGTTTCTAACTAATACATGAGTAGCAATACAAAGTTTTGGTCAGTGCAATCAAACTGGATTACGTATTGACAAACAAAACACGGTTTGACATTCGTTTCAGGCTAATAAAACAGGATCCGGTTGTCACTTGGCAAATTTCACCTGGTCCAGACATCGCTTATAATCAACATTCAATGACGAAATCGTTAGTTACGGTCAAAATTACGCGGTCCGATCGTCGTCATTTTCGGCCGATTTTACGAGATGCGATCGCCTTTTGCTGTCATTACTACGCGTTTTGGCCGGTCGCAATAGTTCGCGGTCGTCATTTTCGGCCGATTTTACGTGATGCAATTACCTTTTGCGGCCGTTACTACGCGTTTTGGCCGGTCACAATCATTAGCGATCGTCCGGAAATCGGCGGGAAATACTCGCTCGAACTTTTGAGTTGTTTTCAAAACTTTGAGTCGAGTTCGAGTATTAAAATACTCGGCCGAAAACTTTAAGTTTCGAGTACCTACTAGCACACCTCTAGTTTGAATATATAAATGACATAAAGTATAGATTAATACTTTAGGTAGTAAATAGAGCACTCATCATGTAATTAATTGGATAATTGAACGAAGTGAAAGTATACTTATACACAACTTTACTGCTTAGACTGGTAAGAGAATCAACTCAACTGGCGTGTCTGTGACCACAATAACTCGAGAATGCCTCCACAGTTAAACTTAAAATTTTCCAGAAAAACTTAACAGGTCAAAATCTCGGTCAAGTTCGTTATTCAAATAATTTTGTTCAGTATTAATCAAATTATCTTAAAACCAAATTTATTTTTTTCTCCATAAGAATAACATTGGAAGCCATTTTAGTGGTACTTGAATTGTTAAAATTTAGCCGAAGTCTATGTTTCAACAACAGAGTAACAATAGTTAGTTTACTAGAGTATACTTTGTTATACTGGATAACAACAGTTTTTTTACCAACAAAAAACACACAAGAGAGATAAATCGAAGTATATTTTTAAGTTGTGAGCATATTTATTATTTTATAAATTATTAAGTGTACGTTTAAAAAAAAATATTTATACAGTTAATATTTCCTTAGTACGCCTACTCTGTGTAAATATCGTCAGTCGTCGTCGTCGTCGAAGGCGACGATTTTATCAGTGGCAGACGACAGACGACGCGTGTGGCAGATCGAAAAACTCAAAATAACTTTTTTATTACTTTAGATACTAAGATATTAACTTAACTTATAAAATAGTTTGTTTTATTACATTTTCTTAGAAAATTGGTAATATTGTGATTGCCATGTGTAAAAAGTATACAAAGCCTCAATTTGTCTAGAAAGCGTTGATGAAGTTAGTCACAGTAAGCGAACTACCTTAAAATTTATTTTTGTGGCAGGGATTCCATTGTAACGGGTGTTACACTTTGGACACTTTAATTGTAAATTACATACAAAAAGAATGATTGAATCTGAATTATTAAACTGACTCTAATAAGAACCAATCAATAAACATTATATTTTATACTAAAGATTTTTTGTTCCTTGTTAGTTAGCCGAATATATAGAAAAAAGAAGCGTAACGGGTGTTACTGAAAATGGACAGTGAAGTTGAACCTCGTGTAAATGTTCTTAAAACTCTGTGAATTTTAAAACTATAAAATTATGACAAAAATAGAAGTTATTCCCCAGTAAATGTGTGCAATGGAACTGTAATTAAAATTGTCATTGGTATTACATTTTTTTTAACATAAAATAAAATCATGCGTAACGGGTGTTACATTGAAATGTAACGGGTGTTACGCAGTTGCTAAAATTAAGATTTTTAGCATATATTATACAGTAATAAGGTGTAAAATAATAATAAGAAGTATAATTGAGGTTTCTTTAATCATACTTACAAATAAAAACTTATATTTTATAAAAGCCACTTATATTTAACTAATATATACCTAATACATTACATGATTATAGTTCAATACTTTTTATACAATATCTTAGGGCCTATTGTGAATTAATTGGGCTTAGGCCCGTTAAAGATCATTCTTAGACCCATCCATATCAATAATTAAAAGAGAATGCCTACAACTTAAAATAATACACCCGTCGCAGCAAACCTGCATACTCAGCGAATTTCCAATGAATAACACTTAACAGGATTCATACGAAATTTATTCACAAACAAGCGATATTTAAAATATTAATTATTCTCCATAAGAATAACATTGGGGATGAGTACGCAGGTTTGCTGCAACAAGTTACACAAAATAATGGGTTTTTATGCAAATATCAATAGAACTCATCTTAGTGAAGTCACATACCAAGTTTCATCCATATACATTCATAAATAAGCGATATATAACATTTTAAGTATTTTCCATAAGAATAACATGGGGACCAAGTACCTAGGTTTGCTGCTACAGGAACCATAGGCGAAAAATTGTTTTTTTGTGCAAACAACAATAAACCATAACCAGATCAAGCCATATACCAAATTTTGCCAGTTTATGTTCATAAATAAGCGAGATATACAATTTTTCTTTTTCTCCATAAGAATAACATTAGACAACGTACTGTGTTTAGCACTTTCAATATCTCGGTAACCAATTGACGTAGAGCAATGATCAAAATACCAAATTGTTTGTTTTTTTAAGCTGAATTCAATGGTATAAATTAAAATTTGATTTAAATTAAAATTACATGTGAAAACCCCAAAAAAACACATTTTTGGGGTACAAAACCCCCCAAAAAACCCCCTTCGGATGGTGCGATTCATCTGGTTTTCAAACTTGTTCAAATAAATGGTACTTTACACATTTGTACCAAATTTCATTAAGATCGGACCTTTTTTACGAGAGTTATCGTGCTTACGGACATATATATATATATATATATATATATATATATAAATATATAAATATATATATATATATATATACATATATAAAAATTTGAACGAATGGTGTTTTTGGCATCTGGGGACCTCAAAATGAAAAGTTATCATGGTCTCGGGCTTAAGTCTTACTATGAGACCTACGGTAATAGCTTCTTCCCTATAGGGGAAATTCGCTAAAAAGTAGTAGCCAACTAACTTTTTCATGTCACCAATTAAAATTTAAATGGGATTGGAAAAGTAAATCTAGTAATTTAATATGATATTGTTAACTGTAAATTTTAAATATTGTCTCATCACCAGCTGTCGACATTCTTCTACAGTCTTACAAAATTTCTATTTTTTTTGGAAATGCCTAAGGGTTTTAAAACACAGTTTATTTAGTGCGCGTTCGGTCTACCTTTTTAGTCGCTCACCGGTGGTTTTACGTTTCTGGACCCAACTGTCATGGCGGCCAGCTGCTTCACAGCCCAATATGCAGCTCATATAGCAGTAGCCCCTATATTATTCTGTGCTCTCTGATAATACCTCATTAGTAGGTGATATTAGGGTAAAAATAACGAATCTTTCCTCCATAAGAATAACATGGTAACTTTGAAGTCAAGTGGGGAGAAGCCCTAAACTCTTAGAACTTTTATTAATGGCTAGAAACCTTCCCAGGGTTAATCTGAATGACCGTGCAAAGTTTAATCACAGTCGGATGAGTAATATATGAAGTGCATAAAGGATAAACAAACAAACATCGATTGTTAATCGACTTCAAAAAAGGTTGAGGTTATTATATAGAGAAGATACCTTATATTAAATATTTAAAAATCTACTACAATGAAACAATTGTCATGGTAACAATTTTGAAATGTTTTTTAAAATCCTAGGAAACGATTTTGATGAATTTGTTGATTACCTTCAGTAAAGACATATAATTCATCTCTCCTACTAGCCATGAGTGTTATCAGTGATAACAAGTTTCTGCTCGGAGCTGCTGTTCTGCTGGGAGGAGCTGCCATTGTGGGAGCATGGTAGTGGAGGAGGCGTCCATCAGGAGGAGAGGCAGTGGAGGAGGTGGGGTCTGCGGGGAGCAGTGAGTCGTGGGTGACTGCGTTGGACAGGTCGGACAACGCGTCAGTGGAGGAGGTGGAGGTGGATGCCTTTGATTATTAAGAGGAAAACATGTTGAAAACTAAACTGCTGGAAGAGGACGAAGTGAATGCGGCAACCCTCTGCTGAAATCCAGCAGCCTCTAAACAAAGAAGTGATAACAGCCCAGCAGAGAAGGGAGGTGGCTGTCACCCAATACTAAAAAATGGAAACAAATTGTATGGAGTGAAAACATAGAGGTGCTGGAAGAGGATGAAATGGATGCGGCAACCCTCTGCCGAAATCCAGCAGGCTCTAGCAGAAGAAATAATAACAAGCCAGCAGAAAAGGGAAGGTGGCTGTCACCCAATACTAAAAAATGGAAACAAATTGTATGGAGTGAAAACATAGAGGTGCTGGAAGAGGATGAAATGGATGCGGCAACCCTCTGCCGAAATCCAGCAGGCTCTAGCAGAAGAATAGTGAAATCGATTCTTGAAAACCAGTCATAGCCAAGGCGTCAGGAAGCGAAGAAGCCCCACGACCCCTCTGCATGGTGGAAATGTGACTCCCACGTGGACAATTCCTAGCGATGTGACATTTGAGTTTACCAATGGGATATAGTTTGTTTAATGAAATAAATCTTTTAAAATAACCTTTTTGTTCTTATTTACCGAGTGAAGGTTACTTTGATAGCCCAATAATAATGTTATCAGTTTTCAAATGAGTTTTCCAGTGAAAATTTGATTTTTTCTGGGGTTAAATATTTTATTGATTAACTGCTGGGGCCCAGAAACCCATTTTCAGAGTTTAACGTAAAATCTTTCTGTGGTATTCTGAGATCCTATTTACTTGCAGACATTGCTTGTATTAACCCTCTAAGTGTCAATCGACTGATTTCAGTCGACTTTTTTTGACGCTCGAGTGTTAATCGACTGATTTCAGTCGACTTTGCAGACATCCAGTTTAGCGCGTATATCTCGTTGACGATCGGTCGTTTCGAACCATCCATTATACCAAAGTGATCGGCAACGTCTGGGCTTCATGACAACTAATAATGTTCGCCCTTTTGCGAACTAATACTTTTGCAGCTGTTTTTAATCAGCTGTTTAGTTATGTTTTTAATAGGAATGCTGTAATGTGAGGTTACATTGTTGTGTAATATATATATATATGTATATATATATATAATATATACATATGTATATATGTATATTTTCTTTTTCCTTATTTAATTTTGAACAAAATGTATATCTTGGATTTTTGATTATGGCTGTCTAAATATATTCTACGGGTCTCGTAACATAAAAAATAAGTTTTGTTTTTTGGGTTGTCTAGATTTGAACCCAAGCCGGACTGTTGTACCATACATTTAGGCCAACAAATTTTATATTAAAAGATAGCCCATTTTCTGCTCTCCAAGAAAATGTATACTTATTTACCAATATATCAAAATTTTATTTTTTTATAGCATTTTATATAACATTCTGCAAAAGTTGAAAAAATGGCGTAACATTCCAGGTTTTTTGATGCGACACCTAGAGGGTTAATATATGGGATTGACATTGGTGATGTATGATTAGGTAAAAATACCCTCGTAGCAGCAAACCTGCATATTCAGTGAATTTCCAATGCATATTAATTTATATTAATACCACATAAAGCCACATACCAAGTTTCATCAATATACATTCATAAATAAACGATTTATGACATCTCAATTATTCTCCATAAGAATAACATGGCGGCTGAGTGTGCAGGTTTGCTGAAATAAGGAACACTAAAAATGGGCTTTTGTAAAATATCAATATAATTCAACTAGGTAAAGCCACATACTAAGTTCTATTAATTTATGTTCATAATTAAAGGAGATAACACGTTAATTATTCTCCATAAGAATAACATGGGGCTGAGTATGCAGGTTTGCTGCTACGGGAACTATCGGCAAAAAAATGGGTTTTTGTGCAAATATCAATAGACCACAATGAAATGAAGCAATATACCATGTTCCGTCAGGATAAGTTGATAAATAAGCGGGATATACAATTTTTCTTATCCTCCATAAGAATAACATTGGACAACGAACTGTGTTTAGCACTTTCAATATCTCAGTAACCAAGTGACGTAGAGCAATGATTAAAACATCAAATTGTACGTCTTTTTAAGCTGATTCCAATGAAAAAAAAAATAAAATTTTACTTTTTCAAAAATTGTATGTAAAAAACTCAAAAAAACCCATTTCTGGGGTACAAAACCCCCCTAAAATGCCCCTTCGGATAGCTCGATCCGTCTGGTTTTCGAACTTAAAGTCATAAATGCTGCTTTACACGTTTGTACCAAATTTCATCAAAATAGGAACTTTTTTACGAGAGTTATCGCACCCACGGACACACACACACATATATATATATATATATATATATATATATATATATATATATATATATATACAGTTTCGAACGAATGGTGTTTTTGGGGTCTGGGGACCTCAAAACGAAAAGTTACCATGGTCCCGGGCCTAGGTCTTACCATGCCGACTACGGTAATAACTTTTTCCCTATAGGGGAAATTCGCTAATAAGGTAAAGTTAAAATAATAATTAATTAGTAATTAAACCTTTAATGATAAAAAAATTTATAGACCTAACATTCAATCCCTAATAAATATGTTTAAAGTCTGATTCTGGAATACATGTTATCAAATAGAGTGTACAAAAATATTAAACAAAATAATGACAGACTGTAGTTATATATAATCCTTATAACAGCTGTTTATTTAAATTAATTGAATTAAGAAAAAACACATGTGACATAAACCAAATAAAACTCTCCTCCATATAAATAACATGGGGACTTGGAAGTCCCATGGAACAGAGCCCTGAGGACTTTTATACATGAATTTTCTTGGACATGAAAAGGATACTGTAAACTTTGTAAATCTTTTGAATATGTATGGATTAGAAATGACAGTTACTGTGCCTACTCGAGGGTTAAGATGCCTAGATAATGTATTTACTTCTTTAGATGGCAATTATACAATCAATGTGGTTAACAGACATGTTAGCGATCACCTAGCACAGGTTTTTCAGTGTGTTTTTGACAATAAACTAGATAACTGTTCTACGGAAAATTTTAAAACCATTACGAAGATAACTGATGCAGGTATTAGAGAATTTAAATTCTATTTAGAGAAAGAATGCTGGAAGGATGTATTTATGACAAATGATCTGCATGTTAGCTTTAGTACTTTTGTAAATATTTTAAAGTATTATTTTAGCATTTGTTTTGTAACTACTGTAAATAATTTTAAAACTAGACCTAAGAAAGCTCATGCAAAATGTATTTGGTACAATTTAGAGCTACAAAAGCTTAAAGATAGATTAGATATGCTGTATGATTTATCAAAATCTACAAATATTGCGTGGTATAAAAATGAGTATAGGCATGTCAAAATTGTGTATAGACGTAAAATTAAGGAAGCAAAAAAACAGGCGAATGTTAGCTTTATTGATAATGCAAAAAATAAAACAAAAGCTTTATGGAGTATTGTGAATAAAAGTAAAAAGGGTAATGTAAATAGTAGTGTAAATAATGTTTTTATGCCAGATGAATTTAATGACTTTTTTATAAATATTGCCAAGGATTCAATCATTCCGAATTCGTATGGAAGTAGTAACTGTGATTTTAACCTATATTTAAGTAACATGACTGTACCTGAACATATTGATGAATTTTGTTTTAAGTTTGTTACAGAAAGAGATATTTTAGATGTGGTTCAGCTACTAGCTCCTAAAAAAAGTAAGGATCATTTTGGTCTGACAAATGCTCTGATTAAGGAAACCATTACCAGTTTTGTATCTCCACTGACAGTTCTCGTTAATGGTTGTTTAGGGCTGGGGATATTTCCTGATGTTCTAAAAATTACTAAAGTGCATCCTATATATAAAAAAGGTAAAAAAGAGGAGATAGGAAACTACAGGCCTGTTGCGATTGTACCAGTCCTGTCTAAAATAATAGAAATAGTTATTGGTAACCAACTAATGCAATACTTAGAATCCAATGGTTTGGTTTGCAAAGAACAATTTGGATTTCGAAAAGGACTATCTACAACTCAAGCAATTATTTCTCTAGTTGATAAGGTTCTAGATTGTTATGAAAAAAAGGACTTTGCTGCAATAACTTTCTGTGATTTAAGCAAAGCTTTTGATCGAGTATCGCATAAAATACTATTAGAAAAACTGAAGCACTATAATATCAAAGGTGTCGCTCTAGATTTATTCAGGTCTTATCTGCAATGTAGGTCTCAGTATGTAGTTTTAGGAACAAGTGAATCTCAATGTAAACCTGTAACCTGTGGAGTCCCACAAGGTTCTGTACTTGGGCCATTATTGTTTTTGATAGTGGTAAATGACTTAAATGTAAATGTCCCATCAGACGTTGTTTTATATGCAGATGATACCACGGTAATCACTAGGAACTCAGATTATTGTAAACTTGTAGAAAACTGTAAGGTGAATCAAAATTGTATAGAAGACTGGCTTACAGCAAATAATTTAATTCTGAACAAAGATAAGACAGCAACTGTAGTATTTAGCCTTAGAGAAACTCCTGAATTGCCATATGAAAACCTGCATCAAAAATTTTTAGGCCTAATTTTTGATCCTACTCTAAACTGGCACCATCATGTTAATTTGGTAAAAAGCAAACTCAGCTCAAGTATATTTGCTATAAAACGGTTATGTGGTGAATTAGAACAGGCTGCTATTGTACAGGCATATTATGGACTTTTTCACTGCCATCTGAGTTATGGTTTAATTGCTTGGGGATCTTCTCCTCATGCAAAGGAAGTGTTTATTATGCAAAAAAAGGCTATTAGAGTAATTGCAGGTGTAAATAAGTATCATAGTTGTAGAGATCTTTTCAAAGAGTTTAAAATATTAACTTTGTTTTCTTTATACATGCAACAATGTCTGATTTATCTTAGGAAAAATATTGTTCAACTAAACTGTAGAAGAGATATGCATAGTTATAATACTCGTTTTTGTAATAATTTAAATACGCCAAAGGTGAGATTAGTTAAGACAGATAAAAGCCCTTTGCTGATGGCTATCAAGTTATACAACAAGTTACCATTGGATATAAGATTGCTTAGTGATAAGCATTTTAAAACTAAACTAAACTATTTCCTGTATAAAGAATCATTTTATTCTGTAGATGAATATACAACAAGAATGTGGACTGTGAATGACTTTTGTTAATACTGTTTACCAATGTGTGTGACGTGCCAATGTATTTGTATGAAATATTTTCTGGCTGAATAAATTTCTTATTCTTATTCTTATTCTTATTCTTATAAACGGCAATAGGCCTACCGGTATGACAATCCTGGGTACATATATATTATTAATGTATTACATACAAACATTATAAACAATAAGGTTTTTTGTTTTAAGATACCCCCACATATTATATACTAAAACATGCATATAAGTGTGCAGATGTGGAAATCTTGTCCCCTGCCATCTGCCAATCAAATGGATTCTTGTTAGGAGGGTAAAATCTAGCTTTAGATTTTTGATTTAGGCCTTAGGGCTCTGCCCCACGGGACTTCTAAGTCCCCATGTTATTCAAATCGAGGAGAGTTTTATTTGGTTTATGTCACATGCGTTTTTTCTAAATTAAATTAAATTCAATTAAATAA
Source organism: Allygus modestus (assembly GCA_963675035.1). NCBI lineage: Eukaryota > Metazoa > Arthropoda > Insecta > Hemiptera > Cicadellidae > Allygus > Allygus modestus. The sequence continues at coordinate 257,023,054 of OY776111.1, read as the reverse complement.
ACAGCTGTTATAAAGATTATGTCTAATTACAGACTGTCATTGTTTTGTTACTATTTATCTATTTACTACTCTTGCTTCTCAGAACGGTACTATAATAGCAGTGATAACATATCATTGTTAACTTTTTAGGTGTTATTAGCAAAATTTAAAAACTCTCAATTGGGCTATGTATTCAAATTCTAGTTAAAGGGAATATAAATATACTAAAAACTGAGTGTTTGTGGGTTGTGTTGGATTGTAACACCCGTTTCATTAAATTGTATGTAACACCCGTTACGCAAATTACTCCTTAAATTATAAAACTAAAATTAAAACAATAATACCAGTACATTAAGGAAACACATAATCTCACTTTTACAGTAACAATATTTTTAAAAAGTGTTTGTTCATTTTGTAATACTAACTTCTGTTAAAAAAGTGTAACGGGTGTTACATCCCGTATAGCTATGTTTAAAGTCAATTTACAAAAGAAAAAATAATACGTTACCTTAAATTATGACATTATTGGTTACAGTAGTCTTCCAGGCATCTTCTGTAGCAACTTCAATAACTACATCATCTGTTTGATATTTATTGCAGTGCTGCCAAGTTTACAGAAAAACCCATGCCTTGAGGATGGCTGTTGATACTCACAAATAAAGACCAAAAACTCCTTAAATATCAAAATTTTCTAAAAATTTAATATATATTATTAAACTACAACCTTTTACCTTAAATTTTAACCTCTTGAATTATACTTTATTTTATTTTTATTTTTTACACCCTAGGCTTACTTTAAGCTGGAATGCCTGTAGGACAATTATTTGCTAGGTTATATTTTCACTAAATTAATAATAAAAATTGTTTACATTACCTAAAATACATTACCAGTAATGTAGTAGGTAACCACAATAAAAGCTATAGATTATTCGAACCAAACAGCCTTTTTCGGAAGGTTATCTTGAATGATTTGACATAGCCTAGGGTTGGATTACAGTAAGAGTAAGCCGACATTAAACTGGTAATACAAAAACTTTTGTAAAATACTTTAAACACATTACCAGGAATATTGTAGTGAACTAAAATAAAAGCTTTAAACTATTCTAACCAAACTAAGCCTTTTATACAGGTTATCTGAAATGATTTGACAAATCCTAGGTTTGGATTTTACTGAGCTGTTTTCATCATAAACTTGGACCTATGGTACCGTATGTTACATCGATCTCTAAGAATTACTATATTTTCAAGTTGGAACTTTACATTTTTATTTCCCTTGCGTTTGCGTCATGTTATAGCATCAGGGGAGTGGGGGAAGCCCCTGATGTTGTTGAACCTGTGCCACTTGGGCTCTTCAGTTTTTTGAAAATTTTAATAGTTGATTTTACATCTTTTAATAATTTGTTATACCTAAATATTGAGTTAAATTTGGTTTACAAAAGTGTGAAATCAGTGTTTAGTTTTGAATTCTCAGTTATAACTTCTTTTAGCGAATTTTCCCTATAGGGAAGAAGCTATTACCGTAGTCGGCATGGTAAGACCTAGGCCTGGGACCATGATAACTTTTCGTTTTGAGGTCCCCAGACCCCAAAAACACCATTCGTTCGAAACTGTATATATATATATATATATATATGTATATGTATCCGTGGGTGCGATAACTCTCGTAAAAAATGTCCAAATTTGATGAAATTTGGTACAAACGTGTAAAGCAGCATTTATGACTTTAAGTTTGAAAACCAGACGGATCGACCTATCCGAAGGGGTATTTTGGGGGGGTTTTGTACCCCAAAAATAGGTTTTTTGAGTTTTTCACATACAATTTTTGAAGAAGTAAAATTTTATTTATTTTTCATTGGAATCAGCTTAAAAAGACGCACAATTTGATGTTTTAATCATTGTTCTACGTCAATTGGTTACTGAGATATTGAAAGTGCTAAACACAGTACATTGTCCAATGTTATTCTTATGGAGGATAAGAAAAATTGTAAATCTCGCTTATTTATCAACTTATCCTGACGAAACTTAGTATATTGCTTCATTTCATTGTGGTCTATTGATATTTGCACAAAAACCCATTTTTTTGCCGATAGTTCCCGTAGCAGCAAACCTGCATACTCAGCCCCCGTGTTATTCTTATAGAGAATGTGTTACCTCCTTTAATTATGCACATAAATTAATAGAACTTGGTATGTGGCTTTATCTAGTTGAGTTATATTGATATTTGTATAAAAGCCCATTTTTAGTGTTCCTTATTTCAGCAAACCTGCATACTCAGCCGCCATGTTATTCTTATGGACAATAATTATAATGTCATAAATTGTTTATTTATGAATGTATATTGATGAAACTTGGTATGTGGCTTTATGTGGTATTAAGATAAATTAATATGCATTGGAAATTCGCTGAGTATGCAGGTTTGCTGCAACGGGGTATTTAATTTGTCAATTGTATTTCAAGATTTTCCTGTGTTAAGTGGTTCGATGGGACTAGCGATAAGGCTCCAGTGGGTGAGCGAGTGAGTGAGTTGACCTTTAACCAGCAGCTTGGTTAAAGGTCAACTCACTCGCTCGCTCACTCACTGGAGCCTTATCGCTAATCCCATCGAACCACTTAACACAGGAAAATCTTGAAATACAATTGAAAAATTAAAAACAAGTTATAACTGAGAATTCAAAACTAAACACTGATTTCACACTTTTGTAAACCAAATTTAACTCAATATTTAGGTATAAAAAATTATTAAAAGATGTAAAATCAACTGTTGAAATTTACGAAAAACTTAAGAGCCCAAGTGGCACAGGTTCAACAACAGGTTCAGGGACTTCCCCCACCCTATCACACACACCTATCCGCATCTATCCGCTATCTATCTATCCGCACATCACTAACAGGAACTGAGAGACAGTTGATACCTCCATTTATATGAAAGTATTGTATATTGCCTAAAGACTTTGCAAGCCAGCTGGCAGGCAAATTCAGTACATTTTTGGGGCTGTCAGTAAATAAATTACTATAATTTGAAATAGAGGGAGGGGTCGAGATAAAAAAATTACAGAGGCATAATATTAAGAGGGGGTAGAGTTGGTTAACATAACCATGACACCATTTTTAAATATTTATTTCCACCCAACTTAAAATAATAATAAAATAAACAGTATCAGGAGACTGATATACACTTTCTCCCTTTTAGCCAAACTTTAATCAATAAATTACTTTATATTGACTAAACATAAAATATAAAAGACGCTATAATGTTTAGAACTTCTTCTAATGAACTTTTTTTTTAAATTCAGCCAAATCCCTTTGGCGAGGACTGAAATTGTCTCAAATTGATGAAGTGGTTTATGGACGATCCTTTTAGCGAATTTCCCCTATAGGGAAGAAGCTATTACCGTAGGTGGCATGGTAAGACTTAAGCCCGAGACCATGATAACTTTTCGTTTTGAGGTCCCCAGATGCCAAAAACCCTATTTGTTCAAATTTACATATATATATATCTATATATATCTATATATATATATATATATATATATATATATATATATATATATATATATATATATATATATGTCCGTTACCGCGATAACTTTTGAAAGAAACACCCAATTTTGATGAAATTTGGCACAAATGTGGAGAGTAGCATTTATGACTTTAAGTTCGAAAACCAGATCGATCGCACTATGGGAAGGGGGTTTTATGGGGGTTTACAGTTTTCCAAAAATTGGTTTTTTACAAATTTGACCACAAAATGTTAAAAACACTCAATACTGGTTATAGCCATTTTATAGAGCTTAAAAAAACAAATAATTTAGTATTTTGAATCATTAACCTAGGTTAAGTGGTTGCGGAGAAAATCCAAAAAAAACGTGTCCCATGTTAAACTTATGGGAAAAAGGTTTTTAGATTTTTCTCAGATAGTTTTACTAAAAACTTCACATTTCTGTTTATTAATGTGTTTAGCTCAACAAAACAAACATTTTGGTGTTTTAATCGTTGTTCTACGTCCAACCGTTGCAGAGATATTCAGAGTGCTAAACACAGTACGTTGTCTAATGTTATCCTTACGGAGAATAAATAAAATTCTTTATCTCGATTATTTTTGAATGTATATTGTTGAAACTTGGTATGTGGCTTCAACTAGTTGTGGTATATTGATATTCACAAAAAACAAGTTTTTTGTTGATAGTCCCCATAGCAGCAAACCTGCATACTTGGCCCCCATGTTATTCATATGGAGAATAAGTAAAGTTGTACATCTCCCTTAATTATGAACCTAAATTAATAAAACTTGGTTTTATTTGGCAGCTTCACCTGGTTCAGTTATATTGATAATTGAAAAAAAAAACATATTTTAGCGAATTTCCCCTATAGGGAAGAAGCTATTACCGTAGTCCGCATGGTAAGACCTAAGCCCGGGACCATGATAAATTTTCGTTTTGAGGTCCCCAGACCCCAAAAACACCATTCGTTCGAAACTGTATATATATATATATATATATATATATATATATATTTATATATATATGTGTCCGTGGGTGCGATAACTCTCGTAAAAAAGGTCCGATTTTGATGAAATTTGGTATAAACGTGTAAAGCAACATTTATGACTTTAAGTTCGAAAACCAGCCATATCGATCTACCTTAAGGGGTATTTTGGGGGGGTTTTGTACCCGAAAAATGGGTTTTTTGAATTTTTCACATATAATTTTTGAAATATTCAAATTTTAGTTTTCACCATTGGATTCAGCTTAAAAAACACACAATTTGGTATTTTGATAATTTCTCTACGTCAATTCGTTACCGAGATATTGAAAGTGCTAAACACAGTACGTTGTCTAATGTTATTCTTATGGAGGAAAAGAAAAAATTTATATCTCACTTATTTATGAACGTATAATGACGAAACTTGGTATATGGCTTCATATGGTTGTGGTCTATTGATATTTGCTCAAAAGAATAATTTTTTGCCAAAGGATCCCGTAGCAGCAAACCTGCGTACTCATCCCCATGTTATTCTTATGGATAATAATTAAATGCTATGTCTCCCTTAATTATGAACATAAATTAATAAAAATTGGTATATGACTTCACCTACTTCAGTTATATTGATATTAGCATAAAAACCCATTTTTTGTGTTCCTTGTTGCAGCAAACCTGCGTACTCAGTCCCAATGTTATTCTTATGGAGAATAATTAAAATTATATATATCGCATACTCGTGAATATATTTTTATGAAACTTGATAAGTGGCTTGATGTAGTGTTAAGACATTTATATCTCCATTGGAAATTCGCTGAGTATGCAGGTTTGCTGCGACGGGGGTATCTTATCTTTCTCGTTGCAGCAAACCTGTGTCCTTAACCCTAATGTTATTCTTATGGACAATAAATAAAATGCTATATATCACTTATTTATGGATGTATTTTTGTGAAAATTGGTAATTAGCTCTATGTAGTAGTGAGTCACATATATATGCACTGGAAATTCGCTGAGTACGCAGGTTTGCTGCGACGGGGGTATTTTTATATGGCCTTACTTGTCTGTCGAAGGTATGCCAAGCTGTTCTGGTCTACAGGGAAGAACCCGACCGTGGCTCCGTACTCAGGGCACATGTTGGCAATGGTGGCTCTGTCTGCGATGGACAACTCTGCCACTCCGGGACCAAAGAATTCCACAAACTTGCCCACTACGCCAATTTGCCTCAAGTGCTGTAAAAGTTATGTTAATATAGCAATATTTCCTACACTGAAATGGCAATCTGTTTGTTTTAAAAGTAATCACACAAATCTCTCAAAACTATTAATGTTTTGTCAATACTAGGGTAGGGTAAAAATAGGGAATATCCCTTATTTTTGCGGTGTGTCCCGTTGTCAATGTCTAGTTATTTGTAGCAGAATTTTCATTACAATGTTTCAATATCAATAATTCTCATATTTTAACTAGCAAACAGAATCAAATTATTTATAATCAATTAATGTTTAATTTGCATGAGGATAAACTTCAACATATGTATTTCAAATATTAGTTTATCTTACAATAAATTGAAGATTTACTGTGACTATTTGTGGACACACTGCTCGGATAGCAGTGGTTTTGAGATTTCCCCTTCCTCCTCCTTCTCTAGCATCCATATCTGACAAACAGGTAAGCGTGAAAATAGTCAGTATGGTTTTATTTACACTAAGTGAATATTGTGAATTTAAACTGTCTAGTTTTTAGGGGTCTGCGGTACCAGAAATTTAAGGTTGGTACGGTTCCGGACGGTAAGTATTTTTGTACCTAGGTTCTCGGTACAAAATCAGTACGGTACGCGGTAATAAAATAGCCGTAATTTATCATAGCCTAAGTGTACACAACAACCAAACACAACAAATACAGAAAAAATATTTTTAAAGAAAAACATACTAGCAGACATAAAAATGTATTTAGGTAAGCTTTTGATTATAAATTGTAATAGTTCACAAATATTTATATAGGCCAAATAACGATAATAATGTGTTAAATCTCGTCGTAAATAAAGAAAGAAAGCCCAATATATATATATAACCCCAACAGTAATAATTCTCTTTATGTTAAATAATTATGTTAATTTAGTTTTGTAGGCTTATTTCATCTATAAGATTTTGTTGTTTGTATTTGTAATAATTTCACATAGATACCATTTATTCAATTTCCCCCATATTCACGAGTTATGTTAGCTTCTCAAATACATTTCATAAATATAGATAATCAAAATTGATATCATACAAGATAATACAAATAAGTCACATAAAACAGAAATAAGGCAAATCTATTTCTTTATAAACTTTTATTCACAAGTAAGACGGTAAAATAATAATAAAAGAAAGGAAGGTATGTATGTGTATTTTCAAATTAAATACAGGTTGTATGAATTATAAATTATAGCCTCCAACAAATTTTAAATCCTATAACCAAGTAATGCAACAGAATAAGAATTTGTATTGCAATCAGGTGACACATACTCAACAGACGTCAAAGTTGTAGCCTACTCGTTGTAACAGAAGTCGACGGCGATGGCGGTTCATCAAGAATCCATCACAATCACTCATTGTTTGTTTAAAATAGTCTAATTATAAAGGCAATCACAAAACTTGTTATCAAGGCTTGTTCAAAACATTTTATAAACAAAGACGATGCGCGATCAGTGGAAGTGATGATTACGTCCAAACGTCATTGTCACACAAAGAGTATACCTAGAAAGTGAATATCAAAAGAAAGAAATACGCAGTTTCCAAAATTATTATATACGGCATAAAATTATGAACCAATGTAGGCTAACCTATTTTATTTGTTACAACAGTAGTGTGTGTAAAACTTTTTTTCATTAATCGGCGTTTTAGCAATGAAACTAATATTTAACCTAAACACTCTTCTAAACCATTCACAGCATATTTAATATTGAATTCAAACAGTTTCATTCAGTTGGTTTAATTTCTATCCATAAAACGTGTCATAATGCGTATTAGGAAAATGTTATGAAAAGCCCGATTTATTTTTTTTTAATTGATGTGCATGTTATTACGTTTGTATATCAAAATAAGTGTCAACCTTCTGCATGTTATTACTCTGTAACACACGATAGTAGATCAGAATGTGTTTGCCAATGTTTGGCGATTGTAAGTAGTATCAAGTACTCATTTGAGGTTAGGGGCCGTTATACAATCGGCAATGCACAACACAAAACGGTGTTATAATTTCGTTGATATAAAAAACAAACAGATATCCCTCAGTTTGATTTAAAAATTATTAAATGTCATACAAATTCGGTTGTAGGTTTTTGTTTACGTTTATACCGCCTCCATACACTGGCCAAGTCTATAGTTGAGCAAATACGAGCGTGACAGTGTAAATGCATAGTAGTAGTTTGTTAACAGAGGTTGATATTAACCTCTGTTACTCTCGATGTTTATGTACATTATTACATTACTCGCCGAGTCGTACGTAACTCGACGAAACATTCGGCCAGTCTGTGGAGCCGGCTTTATCAATGCTGTAAAGGCATCTCATCATCATTCGTGATCCGATCGTGAACCTATAAACTCGCGAATGCCGGTCAAAGTTGAAAGTTGCTATCGTGAGCAAAGGCGTGTCAATAGAATGTCAATGGACGAAAAATATGTAATGAATAAAACTGAAGGAAAAATGTGGTTGATAAACAGTGAATTCTGATTTTTATAGTTCTAGGGTGTACCGTACCGACTTAGTACTTGGGCCGTTAGTGGTACCGAACCGAATTCGGTAATTCGTTTTGTACCGAACCGGTACCGATTTTTCGGTGCACCGCAGACCCCTGCTAGTTTTACAGTTTCTTTTTTCTCTTGTTTAGAGTAAATACTATATAATCATTCCGAAACACAAGTCTAAGTTTAGGGATGATTTTGCTAAAGAGTTGAAATTTATATAAAGGGGACGATACGATAATAAAGAGTGTACAGTGTGCGATAGCTTTGGACATTGGACACGGTGTACAATTCTCATTCTTCAGCACCAAGTCTGCAAAACACAAAAATGGATCAAGTGCTCCTAGTTCAAGTAAGTCTCTGAATGATTATTGTATCAAAACAGAATCAGAGGAAGAAAGTAAAGTTAGAGCAGCAGAGCTTCTCCACAGAGACATATGAAAAATAAAGTAGATTTTATACATATGACAAACATTGTAAACATTCAAGCTGAGCATTTTCCAGATATTTGGATGATTAGGAGGCCTGGAAATACACCACTTTCATGAGAATTTTGTCGAAATTTCCAGCAGAGAACCCCCGGACTTCCCTTACACATGATGAGTATTCTATACCCTGCACCCCGTGTCCAGTTTTATTTGGCCTCAAATGTAATATTACGATGTAACACTAACCTTGGTGATAGTGAGGACCAGATCCGTTGATGTTGCATATTGATTCAACTTGCCAACCAGTTTGTAACCGATTACTTCAGGCAATAACATAGAGATGGCTTGTCCCAGCATAACAGCCTCTGCCTCTATACCTATACACAAACAAAAACCGTTACCACTGACAACTGATGCTGAGAAAAAGGCATGAAACAATGGATACCATCGTCAACGATTTAAAAAAAATTTGTATTAAAAAACAATATGCACAAACTAATTAATATACAAATACCAGCATTTTAACTTAAAAGAGAAAAGGTAGTTAGTGACTTCATTATGGACATAATCTTACCTATTCTTTTATATAACTTCTCTTCTTTTTAGATAGAAAGTATTAATATCACACTACTAAAGGGGTGGTTTCTTAAAATCCTATTTATCAGGTTAAGAAACATATATATATTCATAAAGTCCAAAACTTTAAGAAACTCTGTGCTCTTTAACTCTGCGTAAATTATTCCAAACATAGGATGTAAATATAAACTGTAATAAGAAAATTTATAAACATTTCAAGTAGCCTAATCAGATATTAGTTGCTGACAGACGTAAAATTTTGTTAGAGACTTTAGTTTTGCACTTTTATGCTGTAAAGCAGCGGTTCTCAAACTGGGGGGTACAAGATGTTAATAAATGGGGTGCGGGTTTTTCCAAAGAGTGACAAAATTAGATTTTCCTTCCTTAAAAATCATTTGAGCGAGTTATCTAGTAGTATCCTTATAAGGATATGACTAGGCTATCTCATATTACAGTATTTATTATATACCTATACAAAATAAAAATGCAAACCAACAAAACTAACTTATGTATAAAGTATAAACTATGTAACAAAAAAAAAATAAACCAAAACCCAAAATTATATTTTTAAAAAACACTGCAATTTTTCTATATTTCCACATTTGTAAACAAGGTCAGCTGTTGTTACAAACTGCAGTGTTAACCCAAAATATTTTTAAGCGTTTTTACATTTTTTCACATTTTAAAGATTACAAAATTGATAACATTTTTTGTTGCTGCCAAGTGCGCAAGTAATGTACAGAATTCAAAATATGAGAACAGAATACTTGGACTGGATTTAAAATCGTAGGGGAGGCATCATGAAAATTAAATTAATAATGAGCACGGTTTTATAAAGTTCCACCTGAAAATAATATAGAAATAAGGTTTTAACATTTATATAATTGCCGTCAATATATTTTAAGTTGAAGAAGTGTGACCCAAAGAGTCAAAATCTGCTTTGGTTGTAATTAATTAATACAAATGTATTGAATAGTTAGTTTTTTCAGATATCACGAGTTTTCAAAAACACAACTTGATTAGTAATTATTTTCACTGAGCGTGATAAATAATTTATTATAAAATAATCAGATTACGAAAGATTTTTTCAGCAAAGTAAACTTGACTGTGCTTTAGTGAATGCAAGTTATAAGTTTCACTGTGGTATTATCAGAATGTGTATCAAAACCGTTTGGTGAGGGGGCACAAAAACTATAACATTTCAACTGTGGAGCGTATCAAAAAAGTTGAGAACCGCTGGTCTAAAAATTACTTTTACTATATGTTAAATATAACAAACTTTGTAGGTACTAACACAACTTTTGAATATTTTAAAGCTAAGTAGGATAATTCTTATCGTAAAATAATGTCAACATTCTATTATTTAGTATCTAACCTCCAACTCCCCATCCGACAACCCCTAGTCCGTTGATCATGGTAGTGTGAGAGTCAGTGCCGACAACCGAGTCAGGGTAGAGAACGTCGGAGTCAGTGAACACGACACGGCCCAGGTACTCCAAGTTGACCTGGTGCACGATCCCAGAGCCTGGCGGGACTATCAGCATGTTGCGGAACGCTTTAGCCCCCCACTGCAGCAACACCCATATTTGTACATTCTCAAAGCCCTTAACTCTTTTACCATGTCTCTAAGGTAAGTACAAAATCAGAATAATCTCTCCATATTACCTATGCAAAAGCTTCTTTGTGCTTCTCAACAACACAGTAAAACACAGGGTGTCAATCAAATTTTTCATGCAGAATCCTTGACATTCCCCAACAATCTCTATATATAATTCTGTAAGCTAAATTTTTAAATAAAAATTGTGGGAGTTTAGCAAATTGCAGGATGATGGTAGATGGCTTAAATTAAAGATATTGATCCGAAGTACTCAGGAAAATAGCAGTATTTCTAAAAAAATACCATCAAACGAAAAACAACGTAAAACATCCCCTACAAGAAAAGCATGAGGATTTAAAACGTCTGCTTTGATTACATTTAAACAAATATGATAAGTGTCTACTTTGTTTACAAACTGACATGTGTTCCTACTTATATCATTTTATTTTCCTCGGCATGTAAAGAGTAAACAAATTAGATGAGGCAGAATATTCAAGCAAGGTTAGGGGTTATGGCCCCTTCAAGCCACTAGTATTTTCAAAAATGTCCTACATTAAGCCTATGAAAAGAGCAAGGTTTGTACAATAGTATTGGTAATTGGTAATAGCAGTGTATATATATATATGTTGAAAATAATGTTCACAGCTAAGGACATTTTTTAATATTATCGGCTTCGGTAAAAATGTAATAATTATTTGTGTATTTAAATCATGGATATACTTTCCGTTACGCTATATACACGGATGTACTTACGCTAATTACAAGCTGAGGCCAATAACCAGCTCATTGGTTTGTGAGCTGGTTAAGGTTACTTTTTTGGCTCATTATCCAGTATTAAACAAAAACTTAGGGTGTGTGTGTGTGTGTGTGTGTTAGCCATTGTTGATGTATATATTGATCATGAGATATGGGATATTTTGAGCATATATAAAACAATAATCCTTTTCCTTTCCTGTCACTCTATTTTGTGAACTTGTTATCAAATTGCACAGCACTCAGCTTGAAACTAAGTCCAAACTCTTGCCATAATGCAATGGAAATCCGCAATAGCAAAGAGTTTTGCTCATTTACAAGTTGAAATCCAGGAATCCCTTGAAAGTAAACAACTGGAAGTGTTCCACATATGCTATGGTTGAAATTAATGATTTTTCCAGGCTTTTTAGTTATCGAATTCTTTTGTATACATCCTTGTCACTTTTTAAATTCATATCTTTTATTTGGGAAATTCAAATTAAACAGAATACAATTTAAAATGTTATTTTTAACCTAGCCTATAGAAAAGTAGTTTGTTAACCATTACCTTCAGAAACATGAACCTCTCTTTATTCCGCTCAAATTCCAACTGCTCATTCTTTTGCAAAGCATCAGACCTAAAATTAAAACAGAAACACTAAACCATTGATTTCAAAGAGTAGGCCGACTGGTTCACTGTTAAACTTCAACATTTTTCAAATCCCATTATCGTGTAGCCCACCAGAACCCTCACTGCCGGGCTCTTAGTCAATAGGTTTGGTTATTCATTGTCTATTTATAACAATCCCTAATATTTTACACATCTGGTTTATCAGCATAATTTTTTGTGTCAGAGTAACACGAATCAGAAAAAGGCCTACAGATGGGATCAGCATCAAAGCGTCTTTGTCTTCTAAGTAATTGGTGCAGGAAAAGTGACTCAAAGTTCTGAACTATAAAGCTCTAAATAACTTATTATTATTTCCTCTTCATTATTGTTATTAGCATCTGTCACAAGCTATAAATGAATACAAACCCTGTATACCTATTGGTATAGAATATTCACTGTGAACTTTGAAAACACAAATTGAATTACAAAACTTGTTATGCAAATAATTTACACAAAATGCCACTAAACATTATCAAAGATCCTGGAAGAGAGCAGCATAAGATTGCACATTACTGTAAGGCCTCGGGTACAATACGAGCGGTGAGCAGTACCCTTGAGCGGCACCTGAGCAGCGCGGGTGGCTACGATAAAAATTTGCCACTGCATCTGTTACAGTCGCCTTCAATGCACACGAGAAGAAAAGGCTCAGTCTAAGCGACAAATTCAATCAGAAAAATGATTAGTTGCAACTTTTGCTCAAGAAACATATTTCATTAATAGTTAATAGCCCCGAATAATTTTAAAAGTATTGTAAAACGTTATAATTGTCTTATGTTATAGAGGGTTTTAATCGCTGATAAAACACTATAATTTATACTATAACACTATAATTTACTTTTGGGATGTACAAATAATTTCATAAAATTGAATTCAGAATTGTTGGTGCATATTGATTTTGCATGTAGAAGCAAAATTGATATTTTCATGTCCCAGGGGGTTCAGAATAGAACTGAAGACGATGGTGTCAATATTTTATTTTGGCTGAGAGTACAATGAGTTTGGTTATGTACCGGCCGAACTTTAATTTTTAGTTTATTTAGATTATATTTTCATAAAAGACAGCTTCATTAGGCCTAACCTCAAAAAAGTCTGTAGCCTGAAATTAACAATGCTATATATAACATTACAAGTTTTTATAAGGGCCCTTGTTGCCAAAACAGCGTCATTCATTTATTTATACACTTTTTACTGCAAGTTGTTGGGCGTTTTTAAGTAAAACAAATGGGTCAACACAGTATTGAAATGTGATCGGCGAGCGGCAGTGAACAAATGTCCTAACTTGACCAGGCAAAAGTGGTGGCAGTAAACGGCGCCGCTCTCTGACGCCCGCCGCTTAGAACTATCATAGTCACTGTCCACTGATTTGCACGCTAACTAATGCAACCAGAAAACAGAGCGGCGCCGAATCCGAGGTATCCGTATCCGTAGCTCATGCCGCTCGTATCGTACCCGAGGCCTAAGTGCATTAGTGTGTTTTGCAAAATAACTGTAATAGTGGATCACAGTATGATATTAAGTTGGCCACAACAAAAACTTGATAACACAGGCATGGCAGCAACACGAAAAAGCAGGTCAGCCCGTTATATCACATTCATGGCGGTTAAGGGGTTATATGTCTGTATAAACTTGGGAAACTAATAATTCAAGAAAACAACTTTAGTAATTAATAGGGGTGGGCGAGTAGTGTTTTTTAAAATCGAGTCGAGTCGAGTATTGAACCAAACTACTCGAGTATCGAGTCAAGTCAAGTAGTAAAAAACTCATTTTATTTTTTGATTGAAAACAATGTTTTTAGATATTAAACTTTAATTATAAACATAAAAGTTTATTGAATTATTAATGTTATTATTTATTTTATTTTATCCTTTATTTTACCATGAAAGAATAATTATTTAAATGAAAAACACATATATAAATATATATATTGTTTTCAACAACCCTAACAAACTAAAGTCAAGTATTACAAATATATATATCCATACAACGATTTTGGATTAGTTTATCAAAACCAGAACATTTTAACAAGAAAATGATTATAAATGTTTAACATCTACACAGATAAACACAAACAGTTAGTTGTGGGTCAACAAAGAAATAATGTTGGTCAGCTGTCTGATTTATTGCTTTCAACCAGACCCCACCCCTCCTCTCCCATCCAGTCTTCCTTCCTTATCTTCAAGGTCAGATTTTTTGTGCCGACCCAAAAACTCCCTGTGCCCCTCTCTTCCTTATCTTAAATCACAGGTATCCATAAATAACCTACCTGTCATTTTTTCCTTTCATAGGAGCTAAAAAAAGACTTTAGGCTTATTTTTCTTTATTTCAGTAACTTATTTTGTTAAACATTGGTTAGTGGCGTAAACTTTGGTAAACGGCGCACGGCGGGAGTAGCTCTGCCATTTTCAACTATTCAGGGTAAACAGCGGGCGTTTCCAACTACTTGACTCAAATTTTCGAGTAGTCTCTAATACTTGCTCGGCCTTCGAGTATTAGAAAATACTTGACAGGTACTCGAAAGCTCGATTACTCGCCCACTCCTAGTAATTAATTTGTATGAACAAGCCAGTAGCGATAATAAACTTTGATTTAAGGGTATTCCTAAGAGAAAAATACCCCCGTAGCAGCAAACCTGCATACTTAGCGAATTTACAATGCATATATATGTATCTTAATAACACATAAAACCACATACCAAGTTTCATCAATATACATTCATAAATAAACGACTTATGACATTTTAATTACTCTCCATTAGAATAAAATAGCGGCTGGGTATGCATGTTTGCTGAAACAAGTAACACAAAAAAAGGGTTTTTATACAAATATCAATATAACTCAACTAGGTAAAGCCAAATACCAAGTTTTATTAATTTATGTTCATAGTTAACGGAGATAACATTTTACTTATCCTCCATAAGAATGACACGGGGGCTGAGTACGCGGGTTTGCTGCTGCGGGAACTCCATTTTTGAAGGCTAAGTATTTAATCCAAATTTAATTACGGAATGTAATAAAAGACGTCTTACAACACTTAGGATATATTTACACTTATACTGATTCACATACAGACGGTAAACATATATAAAAGATGGTACTAGGCATCTTTTGCCTTGATGGTACTATATATATGGTACTATAAAAGATGGTACTATATCTTTTATATATGTTTACCGTCTGTACATGAATCAGTATAAGTGTAAATATATCTTAAGTGTTGTAAGACGTATTTTATTACATCCCGTAAGTAATAACAACACGTAATATGCTAATAAAAAAGTTGTCCAAATTTAAGCCAAAAATAATCAAAAATATGATCAAAAAGAAACAAAGAAAGAGGAATAAAAACAAAATGCAAACAGAAAAGATAAAAGAAGAATATATATGTTTACCATACAGCACTAAATTCAACAGAACAATAAGAAAACGTTTCAAAATTCAAAATAAGCTACAGAACCAAAATAAATGCTATGAAAATTATCAACAATAAAGTTATTAAAGAAAACAATAAAAGTAAAATACCCCCGTAGCAGCAAACCTGCGTACTCAGCGAATTTCCAATGCATATATATCTATCTTAATACCACTTAAAGCCACATACCAAGTTTCATCAATATACATTCATAAATAAATGATTTATGACATTTTATTTATTCTCCATAAGAATAACATGGCATCTGAGGATGCAGGTTTGCTGAGACAAGGTACACCAAAAATAGGTTTTTATGTACATTTGTTTATAACTCAACTAGGTAAAGCCACATGCCAAATTGTATTAATTTAAGTTCATAATAATTAAGGGAGATACCATTTTACTTATTCTCCATAAGAATAACCTGGAGGATGAGTACGCAGGTTTGCTGCTACGGGAACTGTCAGTAAAAAAATTGTTTTCTGTGCAAATATCAATAGACCACAACGGTATGAAACAATATACCAAGATTCATCAGGATAAGTTGATAAATAAGCAAGATATACAATTTGTCTTATTCTCCATAAGGATAACATTGGACAACGTACTGTGTTTATCACTTTCAATATCTCTGTAACCAATTGAAATAGAGCAATGATCAAAACACCAGATTGTTTTTTTTAACTGAATTTAATGGTGAAAACTAAAATTGGATTTAATAAAATATTATATGTAAAAAGCTTAAAAGACCCATTTTTTGGGGTACAAAACCTACCCAAAATACCTCTTTGGATCTAGCGATCTGGCTGGTTTTCGAACTTTAAGTCATAAATGTTGCTTTACATGTTTGTACCAAATTTCATCAAAATCGGACCATTTTTACGAGAGTTATCACACCCACGGGCACACACACACACACACACACATATATATATATATATATTAGGGATGAGTCGATTCTCGATACCACCGATTCTTGGGCATTGGTATCGGTATCAAGATTCATTTGTTCAATGTCGATACCGATACCATCGATACTCCCGGCGTTTACCCGCGCTACAAAAGGCCTGGGGAGTGTTTGGGTCGGCGGCAAAAAATCTTACCTTGGAGATAAGAAAGGAAGAGGGGTGGGAGGGGAGTGGTTGGGTGCGGTTGAAAGCAATAAATCAGTCGCCTGACCAACATTATTTCTTTGAGTCATTATCTTACAACCAAGTTTTTCCCATTATGAATTTATAATAAATAGTTTTTGTTTTCTATATTACTATAGCATATTAGTGAAATTACATTAAATTATATACTAAATTGCATTCAAAAATTAGTTTGATAATTAACTACAAAATACTACTAAATAATTGTAACTGTACCCAACATAAATTTGTACCGGTAACTGCTTTTAACAATAGTTTTAACAACTATAGGTACTGAAAAATCGTAGGTATCGATGGTATCGGTATCGAGAATCGAGAATAGATTTTTCTGGTATCGGTATCGAGAATCGATAAATTTTGGTATCGATTCATCCCTAATATATATATATATAGAAAGAGAGAGAGAGAGAGACCGTTTATATATGTATAGTACAGTTTTGAACAAATGGTGTTTTTGGCATCTGGGGATCTCTAAACGAAAAGTTATCATGGTCCCGGGCCTAGGTCTTACCATGCCGACTACGGTAATAGCTTCTTCCCTATAGGGGAAATTTGCTAAAAGGTGCTTTGAAATATCATTCCCAAAGGCTAATCAATTTTGAACACCATCATTTTAGTTTGATGCTTTACAAATTAATAAGTGCACTACACATTAAATGTTTCCCCTATCTGAAGATGATTTTAAGTTTCACAAGAGGACGTTGCGCATAGTCCTTTACATATTTAAAAAAATCTAATTTTAAAAATGTAAAGGAGACATCAACTTACGAACGTGCAAAGTCAACTTGGACTGAGTGGTCAATAACCAAATCTGAAGGGCAGATGGGGTTGATTTTATCAGGGTCTCCTCCAAGATCCTTGACTGCGTCTCTCATGGCTGCAAAGTCAACCACCGCCGGCACCCCGGTGAAATCCTATCACCAACCACACCAGCATCGTAATTGTCAACCATTTCCAAATGGGAACATTTAATACTGACAGGTTTCTGTAGCTTTTATACAAAAATTAATGTTATGTATTATTGAAGCCAGAAATGTGTCAGATTTTAATTAGAAATGCTAATCAAGTAAGCTATTGAGATAACTAAAAATGTTTTTTTTTCTACAATTTGTTATCTAAAAATAAATGTAATGTACCACATATGCCTACTCCTTATAAAAGAACCGTTCTTGTAAGCTACCGGTGGTGTCTTCGACTTTAATGTTAGAGATTGTGGGTTCAACTCCCTTTGACTGTTTTCCATTTATCTGCAGATAAAGCCACATAACAAGTACTGAGCGAACTTCAAATTGTGCCTCACTACCAACTTACCTTACCAAGTTCATCAAACCATATTCATAAATAAGCAAGATATGAGATTTTATCCTCTATAAGAAAAATATTAAAGCTGAGAACAATGGTTTGTGATCGCGGGGACCTCAAAAGTTGGTCTTTTTTGCAAATAAAAATAGACCCTAACCGTATAAAGCCACATACCAAGTGAAGCGAGATGTACCATTTAACTTATTTTCTAAAAGATCAACATTGGACAACGTACGGTGCTTACCGATTGGCATAGAGCAATAATTGAAAAGATGAAATTGTTTGTTTTCCAAGCACTGCAAACTAATATTTTATTAAAAAAAATATGAAAAAATTAAAACTCATATTTTGGGTAAAACCCCCATAAAAACAAAAAATAATCTTCCCTTTGGATGGGTCGGTTTGTCTGGTTTAAATTTAAGTCATAAATGTTACTTTACATGTTTATGCCTAGTTTAAAATCGGATCTTTTTCCCAAAAATTATCGCACCAATACACATATAGGCCTGTACAAATTTGAACGAGGGTGTTTTTGGCATCTAGGACCTCAAAACAAGAAGTTATCATGGTCCCAGGCCGAGTAGGCCGAGTAGTTATTACCATGCCGAGTAGGGGTTATAGCTTCTTCCCTATAGGATAAATTTGCTAAAGAAAATTTTTGGGTTACAAAATCCCCAAAAGCATCCTTTGGATATGTCTGGTTTTTCAAACTTTTGGAAATAGATAATACTTAGCACATAAGGGGAAATTCACTTACCCTACTCTATCCTACTATGGAATATACAAATGAAAAAGTTTTAGTTATTGTGTCAAATATAGTAGTTCAGAAATTGTAATGAAAAGAAGCAAATGGATGGAAGCAGTTCGAGATTGTAATAAAAAGCAAATGGATGGAAGTTGAAAAGGAATTTAGGAGGTTAAAAGCTGCAACCACAAAATTTTCTTGGGACGAAACCTGTTAGTAAACTCTCATAAATCTGGATCCAGGTAGTCTGGAACGATGATTAGTTTTTTTTTTAATTGCTCTTTTTGCAAATAAAACAAAAATTTTTTTTAATTGCTCTTTTTGCAAATAAAACGAAAAAACTAACTTCACGCTTTAGCGCTTTCAGTTGTCATGCGATTAGCCCGCACTACACTAATTTACAGTATAATACAGTATAAAAGCCTACGGTACTGAATTTATCACGGAATGTTTATAACTTTCTTTCAGAAGCACATTCTTGTACTAGCACAAAAAAGTATAGGCATGTTGTCATAATTGTTCGCCATAAAGGCAGAATTGATGACTCATGCCCATCTCCTGGAAATCTGGACCGACTGTCTGCCACATTAGTCCGGATTTCTGAGAGTCTACTGTATATATATATAAAAAAAACAACCTTTAACTTGATTGGGATGAAAAAAATATTTAAATTTGTAGTTTACAATATTTAATTTCTAAAAATAAAGCATGCTCATTTATAATCTGCTTTTTGTAGGCTTAGTTGACAGTCATACAATATAGCAGGTCTCCTTCACACAGATAACCCTGACATTTTATCATCAGTAATTACATTGAGCAGTTAGATAAATGGAACATATAACTTCACATAAGATTAGGTACTGTCTGTGGTAAGTCACAGTAGCTGAAAATACATCAAAGTTTATCTCTAATATTCTAGCAAGCATAATGTTAGAGGCAAACGTAAACAAGATAAAATGGAAAAACACATTCAGAAAAAATCCCTAAATGTTGATTATTAGTAGATCAGTTTGTTAATAATTGTGTAATCAGATTAGTATCATTGTTGGATAGATGGTATACCATTATTTGGATATATTGTAGCATACCTAATTTATTTATAGTTTTAATTTTTCAAAAGCAGCTTTGATTTTAAACCTAAAAATTTATTTTCAGTCATAGTCACAGCCCCCATGGCAGAACAACGGGCGACAGTGCGACACTGTCGCAGAAAGAAAGTGAAGACTGCAGAAAGACCAGCCATATAAAAGTACACAAAAAAGTATATACTTTTATAAAAGTATAAAAGACTGCAGACAAATAAGCAATTTGTCAATCAAGTTATTGCTGCAGACAAATTCTCCATTGCACAATCAACAACTTTAGAGAACCATATAAATTCAAGTAAACGTAATATTTTAACCTCAAAGTTGCACAGTCTATTTTTAGAGGCAGAAATACGATATACTCATATTAGACTGAATGAACTCAGAGCTTGTGCCGACTGCCGGTTGGTAGTGAGCGATATCCGATACCTATCGTATCGTTTCGAAGTGTTGCGATATGAAATGGTGTGATACAATATTTCAATGGTGTATATGGGAAGCGATATATATTGTCCATTTTGATATTGTATGTTATATCAGCACATAAAAAGATAAATATTACTTATAATGTTTTTGAAGTGCTCGTTTTGGAATTAAGACACGGTATTTAATGGAACCCTATAATATGTGAACGACACGATATGTCAAAGACGATGTAATGTTAGTAATACCGTTATACCATTCACTACACAACCCTGATACGATACGGCAGTACTATATTTAAAATGAATAGGGATGTTTATAGTGCCACTGTGCATCGCTCGGATAGGTCATATGATCGTGCGGCTCCAATCAGTGACATTAGCAATGTGTAGCGCTATTACCTGTAGTTTGGTTAATATTGTTGTGGAGCACCAATGAGATGATGACCTTATCTGGTGAGCGGGTTATTTGCTCAGTTTGATTAGAAAGTTTATTCCACAAAATTTAAATACACCCATTGCAGCAAACCTGCATACTCAGCGAATTTCCAATGCATGAGATATGTCTTATACCACATTGAGCCGCATACCAAGTTTCATAAAAATAAATTCACAAAAAAGCTAAATACACAATTTTAATTATTCTCTAAAAGAATAACATTGGGAATGAGTATGTAAGTTTGCTGAACAAGAAACACAACAAATTTTTTGTATACAAATATAAATAGAATTCAAATAGATGAAGTCACATACCAATATTAATTAATAAATAAGCAACATATAATATTTTATTATTCTCTATAAGAAGTACATGGGGGCTGAGTAAGCAGGTTTGCTGCAACAAGGAACACAAAATATGGATTTTCATGCAAATATCAATATAACTCATAGGTGAAGCCACATACCAAGTTTAATCAATATACATTCATAAATAAGCGATATATACCCTTTTGATTATTCTCTATAAGAATAACATGGGGGATGAGTATGCAGGTTTGCTGCAACAAGAAACATAAAAAATGAGTTTGTATGCAAATATCAAATACAACTCAACAACAAGGTGAAGCCACATACCAAGTTTTATTAATTTATGTTCATATTTAAGGGAGACATTACATTTTACTTATTCTCCATAAGAATAACATGGGGCTGAGTATGTAGGTTTGCTGCTACGGGTATTATCAGTAAAAATTGCTTTTTTGTGGAAATAACAATAGACCACAACCAGGTGAAGCCGTATACCAAGTTTCGTTAGTATATGTTCATAAATAAGGGAGATATAATTTTTTTCTTATTCTCCATAAGAATAGCATTGGACAACGTACTGTGTTCAGCACTTTCAATATCTCTGTAATCAATTGACGTAGAAAAATTATCAAAACACCAAATTGTGTGTGTTTTTAAAGCTGAATTCAATGGTGAGAACTAGAATTTGACATTTAAAAATATTACACGTAAAAACTTCAAAAAACCCATTTTTGGGGTACAAAATCCCCCAAAATACCACTTTGGATGGAGCGACCAAGCTGGTTTTTGAACTTAGTCATAAATGTTGCTTTACACGTTTGTACCAAATTTTATCAAAATCGGACCATTTTTACGAGAGTTATCGCACCCACGGACATATACACACAGTTTCGAACGAATGGTGTTTTTGGGGTCTAGGGACCTCAAAACAAAAAGTTATCATGGTCCTGGGCCTAGGTCTTACCATGCCGACTACGGTAATAGCTTCTTCCCTATAGGGTAAATTCACTAAAACCCACTACGCAAGGCATCCCCGGCATTGTCCGTGTTAGGTGTCCCGCACTTCTCGCTTACAGGCCTGAACCTGAACGTTCGGCCGAACATATTCTCCCAAAAGTTCACTGAATATGCCGTCCTATATTCAAAAGTTTGTGCAGCTCCCACAATGGCCACACTTCTCGCGAATACTTTGAACATTTGGGGATCGGCCGAATGTTCGGGAGTATTCGCAAGAAGTGTGGGGCAGCCTTTAAATATAAGTCTGCTACGGGCAAAAATAACGGGAAATTATTTCCAATGCAGGGCTCTTTGTCAAAAATATGGCTCTCAGTACCACAACCATTTCAAGCCAGTTTCAAAAAGTGAACTAAATTAATTTCTGAAATGGTAACATCGTAAGTTGTTAGAAGGAAACAAGAAGACCTAAATATTTGCTTGCCTTGTTTTAAGTGTTATGGAATAATAAAGTACATTTTGTATTATCAGTGCAACTTAGGGATGAGACTGGATCATTTCTATATTTACAAAGAAATCTACTCAAAAACAAAACATTATTGATTGGTTTGTTGTAAAGAGCCAACTGTGTTTCCAAATATGTTATTAAATAAAAAAAATTGTTCTAATACAGAAAATTATGCCTATAGTCCTTGAGTCTCAGTCTATAGATTAATTTAGAAGCAAGTGCTTATTTTAGACTTTGGTTATTTATACTGTATAGCTGATTAATATTGTTATTATTTACACTATGTAGATATTAGTTTAATGTGTTCAGGCTATACAGTTTATTGCTGTAATTGTAATTCAATTATTTTTCTTTTGGATTGTCAAGAAGATAATTATTTGGAGAGTTTTCCAAAAAGACTGGTTTATTTGAATAATTTTCTTAGTTTCTAGTTTTTTACAAGTGGCTTTATATGATTCCAATGGTTGCGGAAGGCGCATGTAAAATCGCGATAGGCTTGCAGAAAGTTTTGGGATTTTACATATCCCGATGCAGAAAGAATGAAAACATTCTGCCTTGGGGGTCACAGCTGTTCCGTTAGTTTGCATAATGTTCCTGAATGTGGGTCTTGATCTATCCTTACCTGGAGAATAACCCTGGCAGGTTTAAATGCCACTTCCACACCTCCTTCCACCTTCTGGTTCTCACACCAGTTGAGGATGTTGTTAACATCATGTTCTCGTACTTGAAAGTTGTCACAATTACGGACAGCTGACTCCAGTAAGACTCGGATTGAGAAGGGTAATTTATCTAAAAAAAAAAACATAAAAAAGGTATAATGTACTATATTTACAATGCTGAGTTAAAACAATTTATATAACTTTCAATAAATAATTGCAAAAAACTGTCACTTACTCGATCATATACCAAATATCTTATATACACAGCTACAACTTTGAGTATGGACATGGGGTGTCAAATTTATGAAAGGAGCTTAACTTCCAGAACTGCTCTTATGAAGAGCAACCCCATTAATCGGTCTGGTACAATCATCATGAGTGAGTGGTAGTACAGAGTGACCAGTCTACAGTCCAGCTCGAAGGAATCAACACAGAAAAGGTAATATATTTCCAACTCTTATTTATCGTTTATGTTGTTGTTTAATATTTTGTAGGGTTGGGGTGTTGATTTGATTCCAGAAGAAGATCATGTAAATAATAAGATTTAAAAATAATGTAGGCTAGTTAGTCATTAGTTTAAAATTTTAAATGTAATCAAACAGGTAGTGTTCATTTGGTAAAGAGAGGGATTTTGCTTATTTCCCGAAATGTAGTTTATTTTTAAACACTAGAAGCTATTGTTAAGTCTAAATAAATAACGGTTATATCCAAATACATTTTAAAAACGAACAACAAATCTTTCACTATACTGAATTTCAAAAAGCAGTCAGTGGTTGGTATGAATGAGTTTTTTTTTCTGGATTAAAGTTTAGGCACCTTTTTTAGTTGAAAGAGATTCAAATCAATTAGGCCTAACCTAATACTTTTTTATGTGTAAAAAGAATTACATTTCTTAATTTTTTCACAACTATTTATCAGTTAATCGTAATATATTATATCAAGGGTGTTTTCTTATATCTCCCTCAAGACTTAATCAAAACCAAAAATTGAACCATCATTTTGAAGATTATCTTCGCCGCTAAATGTAAAAAATGAACAAATAATACAAAATTATCAAAATTATAATTTAACAGGCGATTGACACTTATTTACCTATTTGTCAATGAACTGGTGGCAATGTTATAGTGACAAGTTCAACTAACCCAAAAAAACAGGTGCTTCAATGCGCAAAATGTTAATGGGCTACCCAGCACTTTTTTATTGATTGTACAAGTTTGATTCTTGAAATAATCTGCCTGATTTGCTGGGAAACATTTCTAATAACAAAATTACAACAAATTGGCAGTTTCAGCAACCGTAATCGACAGAATTGTGTAAAATCAGCTGCAAATTAAATCAAACTACACATAATATCAGCAGTAAACAATGACCAGATCGGTGAGCACATTAATGTCTACACGTGCGGTTCAATATCGCTAATATCGTTTGTTACAACAATTACGATATCGAAAAATTTTATCAAGCGATAGTTTATTTGTTATATCGAATGAATTTATAATCGTTGTTCACTGCATGATGAATTGTAACTTTCAGAATGACCGACATGCTAAGGTAGCCTAGTGGATACGTTGTCAGATTCACGATCGTGCAGTCCCGCGTTCAAATACTACTTTTGATATTTACTTTTTAAGGTCTGAAATTGTATTGTTAATTTTATTTTAATTTTTTCAGGGCCAATACTAGAGCATCTTTCTTTTGTTGGTTACTTTTTGAGGTCCAAAATTTCTGTTAAATTTGTCTTTATTTTGTTTATAAAAATTCATTTATTTGTAAATATATTGCACAATGAACAGCCACCATACAGCACTCTGGGGTTAAATTGTATCCACAACTTTTGATTGAACTTATATCTATACTTGACTTTAAATTGAATCACTATTTTTTATTTTCCACCACAACAAATCTATCATAGTCGAGAGTTCATTCTATAAAACGAACAAGCAACCGGTTGGTAAAATGTTTCAGTATCAAACCGATATTGGACCGCAAGAGTAGGCAAAAATGAGTTCACCAACCAGATCAATTATCAGCCTTAAATGACAATTTACCAAAATAATATTGGCTGACGACGACAACTGGATACATTATAACGGCCGTAATTTTTGACCAGACTACGTAATGAGGACTGAACTGTATTTTACAACCTACCAACAATAGTAAAACCATAATTATTTGGGCCAAAAATAAGGCCATTTTGATTGGTACTGACTAAAAATTTGTATCACTACTCATAATCAAGATGTAAACAACAATATATTTCTGTTTATTTTACACATGTAGAAATGATAATAAACATGCTGATATAATATGTCAGGGCTTTGTCATGATAACAGTTTCAAACTTGGTAAAGAAGTTTCTCATTTCTTTTTATTTGCGGTAATTAAAAATGTTCAGTTTTCGGGACAGTCTGCTCTAGCTGTTTATGGAATGAACTGCTGCAGCTAGAGCTGGTTTTGAAAAGTAGTTACAAGCGGAACTTAACTCTTGTTAACGTTGGAATTGTTGGAACTGTTTCCACTCCTAGAGCATTAAAACAAGTAGCTCCAACTGCTGCAACACACCCCTGACCGAAGTTAGTGTTTGGATATCGAAAAAAAATATTGACATTAATATCAGGCAGGGACTATCGATACCCCAATAATATCAAGCCAAATATACCGATATTGTGTAAAATATCAATATTAAATATAACCTGCTTTTTAGGCCAACAAAAAAGTGAAATTTGTTGAAGAACTATAATGTAAACTAATTTTGCATCCTTTCTATGAATCACAGACATAAAATGTCTGTTTTACACCATTATCATTGTCATTGTGGAAAATATTCTCTTTTTAACCAAACTATACTAATAAAGGACGCGGACTCACAATTATTACTGCTTTAACGCCATTTATTGAACATTATTTGTTAAAGTCAATTCAAACAGACAATTGTTGAAAATACAAATGGGATGGACATAAATTGTTAACTTACCTAGATGTCTTTTAAAAGGATATTTCACAATCTTAAATATACATGAAATTCATCACCTTAAAGGTATTTTGTGGCCTATAAAGAATATAGGCCCTACTACAAATGTATTAACTACAAATGATTCTTTAGGTGTTTAATAATAACATCAGTCTGTGGGATCATGCACTATATGCTTTTTACGATACCAGAATATGATTAGTGATAAGATCGTTACACCATGAAATACTACAGAATTAATAATTTATTTGAATTATTAGGACATTTTTGTTAAAAATGCATGGAATAAATATATCCTCCTCATTAAAAAAAATAGAAGCAGTGCCCACTGGGATACATTTTGTAATAAGTACCTATCAATTTTAAAGTTATACTTTGTAAAATCTATACAATTATATACAGGCTATCGTAGGAAAATATCGATAGTACCATAAATATATCGGATGCCAAATATCAATACAAAAAATATCGAATATCGGCCTTAAAATATCAATATTTCCGATATATTGAATATTGATACCAAACACTAAGTTACCTCCTGTCTGCACTCGTGAATTGTTCTACCATGGGGGAGTAAACAAAAATTAAAAACCACATTTGAGTCCTAACAGTCTAATATGTTTTTTTCTTTAATATCAACTCTGGTGATTTTTAAACACTGTGCTGTTTCCATTATGCCTCTCAAATACCGGTATATAATTAATTTGATTAGGCCCTAGCATATTTATAAAGATATATTAAGAAAACGTCCATTGGCGATAGTGTACAGTGTGTAGCAATATCGAGGAGTTATGATTAGGCCTATAAGCTATAATGTATTGAGTAAAACGCATATTGACCTCCCTACAGACCAAGTTTTTGAACTGATTCTAAAGGCTTAAGTTAAATGTTTTACATTCAAGTGATCTTTTAAGTTAATATTAACTTTACTATTTGCTAACATGTTTTACTTACTGTATACGGGTCCTAGGGACGGTAAATCATAACATTTATATTCCTTTTCTCCAACTTTGACATTTTTAAGCAGTCGGTCATACGGATTAGCTGCAACAGAACAAAAATAAGGAAGGTAAAATACAAAAATAAACAACCTTGATATAATTTAAGTGCATACAGTATATACCCAATTCACAACCAATTTGCATACAGCAGGGCTAGCATTAGGTGTTCAGAATTTTCTGAGTTCTTATTAAAAATAAAGAATTCATGAACGCAATGAATGCTGTCTTCAAACGAATACTATCTGAAAGTTACCCACCTGCTGAAAATTCAGCTTTATAGGAATTAAAATAAGGCAGCACAGTGAATGTAACCTCAAGACGTCACAGCGATGTGCCGAGCCAGAGTGCAAACAGCCTAGGGACGAGGCCAATCCGCGCGGTTCTTTGGAGACAGCCCTACTGTAGACCTAGAAAAGCATGATCTAAACTCCACAACTTCCGTCCTAATCCAGACATGTTGCATTCAAACTGCGTCCCGTCACTTCAAGCAACCAGCGCTCTACCCTCATATTACAGATCGTTTGCCGCTAGAGGTTAGGTTTTTTCCTAGATTGACCGATGAGTTAGCCTACAAAAAATAGTTAAGACCAATTACAAATCTCCAAATTTCTTTATATGTTACAACTTTGGGCATATTAAGGTCTGTTTATATTTGTAAAATTAGTTTTTTAATTATATTTTTCCAATTTTACAAGCCCCCCACTCGTAACTGCGCCCGGAGCTGTCATTGCCAAGGCACCAGGCGCCCCTCAGTCCCTGGCACCCTAGGCGGCCGCCTAGTTCGCATATATGGTGGCGTCAGCTCTGCCTGAACACAAAGATGAAGTTAAGCCTACTCTTCCAACTAACTGAATAATCTGATATTAATTTATTAACAGATTATTATCACGGTCAGTGCGGCGCACCGGATTTCGGCGGTAGGCCTAACAACGAAACAAATACAACTATCCTGAATATACACGATAAACGCAGTGAATGCGTTACGCGAGCTATTGTCTGAATAATACATATATAATCCAGTCAATCTAGAGGGGGCTAAATGGGATTGCTGGAGTAAATAGGTGGTGATTTTTACTTTCTCCCCTTATACATAGTATATGGAGAAAGTATTTTTTTCGTCAAAATTTTCGGATTTTTTGTTTTTAGTGGAAATATTAGTTTTGGTGCTCCCTGAATCCAAAAAAGTGATTTTTACGTGATGTCTGTGTGTCTATCTGTCTGTATAGATGTGTACAGAGCTAGAGCCCTAACCAATGGTCCGATTTTTATGAAATTTGGTATGTAGGTACTAATCCACGATATCTCAAGGCGTTTTTTTTCATTTTAGCGAATTTCCCCTATAGGGAAGAAGCTATTACCGTAGGTCTCATGGTAAGACTTAAGCCCGAGACCATGATAACTTTTTGTTTTGAAGTCCCCAGATGCCAAAAACACTATTCATTCAAATTTATATATATGTATATATTAGCGAATTTCCCCTATAGGGAATTAGCGAATTTCCCCTATAGGGAAGAAGCTATTACCGTAGTCGGCATGGTAAGACCTAGGCCCGGGACCATGATAACTTTTCGTTTTGAGGTCCCCAGACCCCAAAAACACCATTCGTTCGATACTGTATATATATCTATATATATATATGTGTCCGTGAGCACGATAACTCTCGTAAAAATGATCCGATTTTGATGAAATTTGGTATAAACGTGTAAAGCAACATTTATGACTTTAAGTTCGAAAACCAGCCAGATCGCTCTACCCAAAGGGGTATTTTGGGGGGGTTTTGTACCCCAAAAATGGGTTTTTCGAATTTTTCACATATAATTTTTGAAATATTCAAATTTTAGTTTTCACCATTGGATTCAGCTTAAAAAAACACACAATTTGGTATTTTGATCATTTCTCTACGTCAATTGGTTACCGAGATATTGAAAGTGCTAAACACAGTACGTTGTCTAATGTTATTCTTATGGAGGAAAAGAAAAATTTTATATCTCGCCTATTTATCAGCGTATACTGACGAAACTTGGTATACGGCTTCATCTGGTTGTGGACCATTGATATTTGCTCAAAAAGACAATTTTTTACCCAACGCTCCTGTAGCAGCAAACCTGCGTACTCAGCCCCATGTTATTCTTATGGAGAATAAGTAACGTGTTATCTGCCTTAATTATGAAAATAAATTAATGAAATTTGGTATGTGGCTTTACCTAGATGAGTTGTATTGATATTTGTATAAAACCCCATTTTTTGTGTTCCTTGCTTCAGCAAACCTGCTTACTCAGCTGCCATGTTATTCTTATGGAGAATAATTAAAATGTCATAAATTGTTTATTTATGAATGTATATTGATGAAACTTGGTATGTGGCTTTATGTGGTATTAATATACATATATATGCACTGGAAATTCGCTGAGTACGCAGGTTTGCTGCTACGGGGGTATATATATATATATATCTATATATATATATATATATATATATATATGTGTCCGTTAACACGATAACTTGAGTAAAAAACGTCCGATTTTGATGAAATTTGGCTCAAATGTGTAAAATGACATTCATGACTTTAAGTTCGAAAACCAGAAAAATCTGACCATGGGAAGGGGGGTTTATGGGGGTTTTAAATTTTCCAAAAATCAGTTTTTTGCATTTTTCACCCTAAAATTAAAAAAAAACGTAATTTTGGTTTTGACCATGTTATAGAGCTTAAAAAAACAAATAATTCAGTATTTTGAATTATTAACCTAGGTTAAGTGGTTGCGGAGAAAATCCAAAAGAACCTGCTCATAAAATCTCCCATGTTAATCTTATGGGAAAAAGGTTTTTGGCTTTTCCTCAGTTTATTTTAATGTAAACTTCACATTTGCTTTTACCAAACTGTTCAGTTCCACAAAACAAACATTTTGGTGTTTAAATTGTGATTCTACGCCCAACCGTTGCAGAGATATTCGAAGTGCTAAACACAGTACGTTGTCCAATGTTATCCTTATGGAGAATAAATAAAATTTGATATCTCGATTATTTATGAATGTATGTTGATGAAACTTGGTATGTGGCTTCAAGTAGTACTGGTATATTGATATTTGCACAAAAAATTGATTTTTTGTTGATTATTCCCGTAGCAGCAAACCTGCGTACTCAGCCCCCATGTTATTCTTATGGAGAATAAGTCAAATGTACTGACTCCCTTAATTATGAACATAAATTAATAAAACTTGGTATGTAGCTTCACTTGGTTGAGTTATATTGATAATTATAGAAAAACCCATTTTTCTGTTCCTTGTTGCAGCAAACCTGCTTTCTCAGCCCCCATGTTATTCTTATGGAGAATAACTAGAATGTCATATATCGCTTATTTATGATTGAATATCGATGAAACTTAGTATGTGGCTTCGCCTAGTTAAATTCTATTTATATTTGCATAAAAACCAATTGTTTCTGTTTCTTGTTTCAGCAAACCTACATACTCATTACCAATGTTATTCTTATGGAGAATAATTAAAATCGCTTATATGTGAATATATTTTTATGAAACATGGTTTGCGGCTTTATGTGGAATTCAGACAAATATTATGCATTGGAAATTCGCTGAGTCCGCAGGTTTGCTGCGACGGGGGTATATTTTTATTTTTAAGGGAAATTATCCCCCAAAAACCACCAAAAAACATGAAAAATCAGAATTTCTCAAAAACGGCTCTTACGATTTTAATTAAACTTTAGTCCTTTGTAGAGCTTCAGTTTTCCAACAAAATGACTTCACCTGCATTTCTGTAAAACTTCAGGTTCAGAAATTACAG
Source organism: Allygus modestus (assembly GCA_963675035.1). Classification (NCBI taxonomy): domain Eukaryota; kingdom Metazoa; phylum Arthropoda; class Insecta; order Hemiptera; family Cicadellidae; genus Allygus; species Allygus modestus. The sequence goes on along the minus strand of OY776111.1, from coordinate 256,992,121 downwards.
GACTTAAAACATCAAAAATTCAGTTTTTTGGATTTTTGATTATTTAAATAAATATAAAAATTATTAATATTTACCATTAAAAAGAGCTCAAAAAACAAAATAATTTAGTATTTTGAATTACTATTCTACGATTGCTGATTGCGGAGAAAATTTCAATTTTCATTTTCCGGTAAACGCAGTACGTTGTCCAATGTTATTCTTATGGGGAATACAAAAATTACTATTTCTCTCTTATTTACTGGTCAATTTAGTTCAAACTTTATATGCTTTTCAAGTTAGCATTGACCAACAGAGGAAATTCAAAATATGTTGCCCCTAAATAACCCTAGGGAGGATAGGGATCATTTACCCCCTTAAAACTACGTATGTAGCAATTAATTCTATAGTGCCACCAAAACAGGGATTTGGGTGGATGTTTTTGTAAACACCTTGTTTACAAGATTTTCTGTATATTCGACCGTGCTTTTTATTCTATATTTAATAAATGTAAAATTAATTTATTCATTAAAGTTGGGCTAAAAGGGAGAAAGTACATGTCAGCTTCCTGATACCGTTTATTATAATAGGCACCGGGTATGGACATTTATTTTACATTAACAAAATATTGTCAAAAGCTATAATACACAAACTTATCAGATTAAATTTTCCAAAAAATGAGACCGCAAACTTAAGGCTGGTAAAATAAGTTACATTTTCCAAAATATTGTATATTTTTTGTTCTGACTGAGTAGCCTATCTTATTAGGCCTAAGTTAATTCACTGAAATTCTTTTTGTGCCGGATGTGACATGTTTACACTTTGAAGCAAGAATTTATACCTATAACAAATTTATATTTTAGTATTTCAGTTGGAATATATAAGACTAAATCCACTCAGATTAATATCAAAATGTGATGAAAATGAGATGCAAGCATATTTTATAACAACTGTTAAAAGATGTATCGGATGTGACAAGACAGAATCAAATTCAAATTCAAATTTCTTTATTGTTCGAAACATGTAATTACATGCATAAACATTGTCAAAGGTTCTTAATCTATTTCACAGTGCATATTTATATACATTTTTCAGTCACAGTAAAAGTCAAATTAGGCCTAAATATCAACACAATATATTTACATGAAATATCTACAGAAAAAAATTTACAAAGTACACGCGATTTATATTTCTACAATTGTAAATCATAAGGACACTTCATGATTAAATATCTCTTGAGTTCTGTCCTAAACTTATTTCCATCTAAGATTTTTATGTGTTGAGGAAGTGAATTAAAAAATATTGCACCTTTAACATAAGGACTATTTTCTGTTGTTTTGAATTTTCTATTGGCTCTATAAAAATCAAATTTTCTCCTTGTATTATGAGCATGGACATCACTATTTTTACAAATATATTTATTATCCAGTTTCAATAGCATTATAACTTGAAAAATATACAAAGCATAAACTGTCAAAACATTAAATTCAATAAATATATTTTTACATGATGTTCTAGGATTCACCTTAATTCATATTAAATTATAAATAACAAATTCACTGATTGGGCCTGATGATGACTGGTGTGACTGGTTGAAATCGATCGCCTTGAACAATCTTTTTGTATATTCACCGTCTTGTATGTAACTACAGTAACTTATAAGTGTAAATATATTTTGTAGTGTTGTGAGACATAGTTTTATTTTATCCTGTTACAGCTCTTTTTAAAGTCATAAAATTAGATCGTGAAATTTTATATTCAGGATGTAATTTTTTGAACTCCTCATGGGTTTAATTTATTCCCATGACTAAATGCCTTATTTGTTTTAATGAACGTTTTCCAGTTATCTTGTCCTTTACAGATGGTACATCCCGTTTTCCAAGTGCTTGTCGGCTTATATGTAATCACAATTGTACAACATTTTATAACAACTTCTGTACAATCTTCTGAGAGCTTCTTTGATGCAGCTTTTTTAGATTTGAATAATAGATCCTTGGCTATTTTTTTACCAAATGTATTTTCTACTAAATGTCTTACTACAGCTTGCTTCTTTCTTGGGCTTTTAGGCAAGACATCTTTCACTTTCTTTGTCGCCTTACCAAGCGTACAAGGCTATTATATGTACCTAGTGTTTTGTCACTAAGTTTAGACTCTGGCATGGCAAACATTTTCTCTTTCTTTTTCCTTCTATATTGTGCTTGTCTTTCTATCTTTTCTTGTTTTAGCGAATTTCCCCTATAGGGAAGAAGCTATTACCGTAGTCTGCGTGGTAAGACCTTGGCCCGGGACCATGACATCTTTTTGTTTTGAGGTCCCCAGACCCCAAAAACACTATTCGTTCGAAACTGTATGTATATATATATATATATATATATATATATATATATATATATATATATAGAGAGAGAGAGAGAGAGAGAGAGAGAGGTGTCCGTGAGCACGATTACTCTCGTAAAAATGATCTGATTTTGATGAAATTTGGTATAAACGTGTAAAGCAACATTTATGACTTAAAGTTCAAAAACCAGCCATATCGCTCCGTCCGAAGGGGTATTTTGGGGGGGTTTTGTACCCAAAAAATGGGTTTTTTGAATTTTTTACCTGTAATTTTGGAAAAGTCAAATATTGGTTTTTACCATTTGATTCAGCTTAAAAAAACACACAATTTGGTATTTTGATCATTCCTCTACGTTAATTGGTTACCGAGATATTGAAAGTGCTAAATACAGTACGTTGTCTAATGCTATTCTTATGGAGGAAAGGGAAAATTTTATATCTTGCTTATTTATGAACGTATACTGACGAAACTTGGTATAAGGCTTCATCTGGTTGTGGTCCATTGATATTTGCTCAAAAAAGAATTTTTTGCAAAAGGTTCCCGTAGCAGCAAACCTGCGTACTCAGCCCCCATGTTATTCTTATGGAGAATAATTCAAATTGTATTTACATTGATTATACATCCTACGGAATAGATCAACCTAGCTTACGGGCCGGGCGTGCCTCGGCATTGCTGCGCTGGCCTCGAGCTTGGCTGAGATCCCGCCAGAGCGCTACCAGTCGGCTCTTCCCCTCTTTCACCCCTCACTCTCCCTGCTCACCGATCACCCCCTCCAGGCCAGTCACTGCAGTCAGTGTCTCAGCGATTGCCGAGCGGGATGGATGTTCGCGCTGTTTCTCGTGAAAACACGGCACCCCGCCGACTTGCCCCCACCCCTCCCCACAGCACTCAAGGCCGGCTCGAGTCGCCGCAGCTTTTTGTTTGAGACACACTAGCAGAAATGTCCGTTGACTTACTGTCTTTGTATCCGTTGGTTTCGCTCATCACTTGATGCGTTGTGTATGTCAAAAATACACATGACCAGCACTCTAATAGTCGAATGAAATTAATTATGTTTCTAAAATTATTGGTAAACTATGCCTTATAAATGTTGCGTTCATGTTGTAGAAGTAATTATGACTCAATGCAATCTGTCACCATATTGTGACTAGCTTAACACCGGTTGAAATATTAACAATTTTAATGATTATCTGCCATTATAAAATAAATCAACAACGATTAAATAATTGCGAGTGATGTCTATAAACAAATACTCCAATCATTATCTTTCATGTTATGTTTCGCTATTTAGGATGAAATTATGATTTATTATTAATTAATATCAAATACTGGAGTTCAGCCGAGATAGCCTATATGAGAACTTAAAACTATAACTGTATAAATATAATTAATATTTAACACGTAAAATACCCCCGTCGCAGCAAATTTGCATACTCAGAGAATTTCCAATGCATAATATATGTCTTAATACCACATAAAGCCGCATACCAAGTTTCATTAACATATATCACAAATAAGCGATATATACAATTTTAATTATTCTCCATAAGAATAACATGGGGGATGAGTACGCAGGTTTTCTGCAACAAGGAACTCAAAATAATGGGGTTTTATGTAAATATCAATAGAACTCATCAAAGTGAAGTCACAAACCAAGTTTCATCCATATACATTCATAAATAAGCGATATATAACATTTTAATTATCCTCCATAAGGAAAACATGGGGACTGAGTACCTAGGTTTGCTGCCACGGGAACCATATGCGAAAATTTTTTTATTTTTGCAAACAACAACAAACCACAACCAGATGAAGCCATATACCAAGTTTCGTCAGTGTATGTTAATAAATAAGCAAGATATAAAATTGTTTGTTATTTTAAGCTGAATTCAATGGTATGAATTAAAATTTGATTTAAATACAAATTACAAGTGAAACCCTCAAAAAACCCAATTTTGGGGTACAAAACACCCCCAAAACCCCCTTCGGATTGTGCGATTTGTCTGGTTTTCGAACTTGTTCAAATAAATGGTGCTATTCACATTTCGTCGTATAAAAGACATAACGACGTAACTGCAAAATTTGACATTTTGAGTTATCAGTGTTTTCGTATCATACTTGGTGAGCTCTATCTATAGGTCTAATCGGCGTATCTGTATCTCTATCCATTATGAAGTTATTGGAATGTAGGTGTGTGGCGTAACTGATATATTTTTCTTTCTTAAAAACTCATAACGACGTATCTTGACTTACGCCACTATGTCTCGTGATGACTAATTTTCTTAGTTGTCCAAAACATACTGACGTAAGTTAACATACGCCATTATGTCTTGACTAACCAAAGTGATATTATAAGATTTTTCATGTGTCGTATCTGATTAAGTTTAATATTACCTGATCAAAGTAACTCATATTAATAAGTATCAAAACGTAATTTTTCCCCAAACTAACCTTGGTCTCTAACGACCGTTTTAATGTGTGTTTAATAAGTTTTTTTCTACAAGAATGTTTTGTTTCACGTTTGATTTAACTCACTAAATCTAGTGAAACAATTGACTTTACGAGTGACGATGAACAACCTTTGGCTGCCTTAAAAGGAATTAAAAAGTCAGAAGATAAATCTATGGACTCTACAGAAATATTGACAGTGAATTTGATGATTCTTTTTGTGACCCCGATTATTTCCCCTCTTGTGAGGTTGTAACATGTAAAGGTGTTTTGTTCACCGTATGTGAAGAATGTAGTCTTCCTATTTGCGAAGAATACGCCCTATTTAGGTGCACAAACGGTCATGAAAAATACCTATTACTAATTTAAGAGACTATGTCAAAATTAAAAATGGATGGCAAAAACAATAATACTTATAATAAGAGGGAAAACCCGAGTACAGAGACTGTTAATGTCAGAAACCAAGAAACTAGTTAGTTGTGAAATTGGCGTTTGCAAAGGGGAGGTGTTTGCAGCATGCCCACTTTGCTTTCGATATCTTTGTTACGAGCACTTAATCAACAGTGTTTGTGTTAATGACCATGAACTAGATCAAGAAGTGATACCAGTTAAAGAGACAATAAAAATCAACAATAATAAAAAGAAAGATTTCCAGGCCACTACTGCTAATAACAAGACTTTAGTGCCAGAAGATTTTGACATAGAAGGAAACCGAAGAGAAGATGAAACTCTGAATCCTAACAGCATAAAAAAGCAAAACTAATAAAAAGAAGATTGCTAAAGAGCAAAGAAACAAAGGAGAAGAGTATGTCAGTTATGCGACAAAGATACTAGTGCCTGCAAGAAATACATTAAAGGAACGATGTAATGCCGAGATATGTAAAAAGTTTTCTCACGAGTGTTATGAGTTTACAGAAATTGAAAGACAAAAAATGTTTGAAGATTATCATTCCACACAACGTTTACAGATTAAAAGGGAATATATAGCAAGACATGTTAAACAAACAGAAACAAAAATAAAAACAAGCTCAAATGAATCACCAAGAAGAAAATACACACTTAACTATTATTTACCGAAAGGAAACGTTGAAAAATCGGTATGCAAAAAGATGTTTTTGAATACTAAGTTATCTATTAGGGGTCTACTGAGAGAAATGTCCGCACTGCAATTGAGAAAAAGAAAGTGACAGGTGTATTAGAAGAAGACAAAAGGGGTGGCCGTTCTGAGAAATTGAAAGTAAATGATTTAAAAGTTTGTGAAGCCATCACGGCTCAAATAAATAGGTTTCCACGTATGGAGTCCCACTATTGTAGAGCCTCGTCTACTAAAGAGTATTTGTACCCGGAATTGAGTGTCAAGAAGATGTATTTCATGTTCCTGGAACAGTATAAACCACTAGGGATATCTTGTAGCCTGTCTACCTATAGTGCTGTTTTCAACAACCTCAACCTTGGATTTTACCATCTGAAAAAAAATCAATGCAGTCTATGTGTATTACACTTCCAAGAACTGGAGATGACCCAAAGACAAAACCAAAACTACTAAACTCTCTGCCAAAGAAAAAAGTAATGTTGCCAAAGGAGAAGTTTGAAGATTTGATGTCGCTTTGTTCAGGACCAACTCCCATTGTGAGAAATGAGGGACATGTTTTATTCTATAAAAGTTTACCACATGCCTAAGACAAGTCCATATTGCAAGAGATACCAAAGACAGACTATACTACTGTGACTATGATCATGAACGATCTTTCAATATATTTTCAAGTTTATAGGCTATTTTAAGTATATTTAAAATAGACTTATAGTCTTATATTTATTATAGACTTATTTTAATATATTTAAGTTCAATATATTTTAAAATTAATATTTTACATTAATTTTCTTAATCATGCAGATTTATTATAGGTGTTTTGGAAAAGTAATGTATCTTTGTTCTGAACCTCCACGTTACAGATGTGAGGAACATGGATGTGTTATTTTTATGAAAGTGCAAAATACAAGTTCATACATTGACTATGATCATTAACAATCTCAAAGTATATTTTAAGTTAAAATTAATATTTTGCATTACTTACTACTTTATTGATGAAATTTTATTATGAGTTTAAATTTTACGAATTTTAAGATGTAGTTTAGACAAAATTCCTAAGACAGTTTTAGGTTTTATTAATTTTATAGAAATGTTATTCCCCATTAATAATTTTAACTCCGAAAGTGATATATTTTGTTGAGATAATTCTTAATGTTATATTTTTACGTACATCATACATTATACTCCAATAACTACTATTAAAGTTTATACAATTTACTAGTGCTTAATTATTATTATACCGACTTTTATCTTTATGTTAAAAAACTTTTAGTTTATTTCAGTTTTAGGTTTTTATTAAAGTGATTACACTTGAAAATGTGAGTAATTTTATTTTATACCTCTTTTAGATTATACATTGTAAAAAATATAACTTAAGATAAATAATTCATACCATTTTCCATTTAAATGCTAAATAAAGATTCAAAATAATGCGGCGTAAGTGCCAAATTCTACGATAGGTTAACAAGACATAATGGCGCATCTACTTTGAGAGGTGGTGGGGGTAAACCGGAAGTAGTTAAATTTAACTAAACCATACCATCCTTAAGGACAACTCTCTGACAACCTATAATCCAATTTTTATCCTCCTATGAGTCATATATTTCAGGTTATGATGATAAATATAAACACAATAACCTTTAAACTGCTGTACTGAAAAATAGCGAAAATGCAGTTACGTCGTTATGTCTTTTATACGACGATTTGTACCAAATTTAATTAAGATCGGACCTTTTTTACGAGATTACGAGATTACTTTTATTACGAGATTTGTGGTCTTTTTGTCGGAAAGGAAAAGAAGTGAAGTGATGGACACCGAGCTTTTGACCTCGCACATCCGGTAAAACAACACTTATGATAGTTAGTATTTTTAGTAGTTTCACTGTACTAGCCATTTCACGTTTTACTTATAAATGCAGACACACTATACATATACACACAAACGCACACGACCAATAGAAAAACAATAAAAAAAATAAACTAAGAATAAAATAATAGTTATCAGTCAATTAATATGCAATACAAAACAGTGCCCTTGCAAGGCCGCGCTGAACTGTAGGCCGGACCCAAGATGCCCCCTCCACTAGCTGGCGCCACGGCAATGTGTACAGGGGCGTCGCGTAGGCGGGCACAGCTTGTTGCATTGCCGCCGCGCCGTCAGGGAATATATTGTTTACTGGTTTAATTGTGTTTATTTGCATAAAGATCCGATTTCCATGAATATGGTTGTGTTTTTTGTTGTAATAATACATACGGTAACTGTTAATTAAGGTTTGACAAAGTCCTAAATGTTGTATAAATTATTTGAAAGAAGGTATTCTTTTAAAATTATCTTAAACTCGTTTGGATAGTTAATTTTTCTGGTAATTTCATATACGTTTTAGCGAATTTCCCCTAAATGGAAGAAGCTATTACCGTAGGTCTCATGGTAAGACTTAAGCCCGAGACCATGATGACTTTTTGTTTTGAGGTCCCCAGATGCCAAAAACACTATTCGTTCAAATTTGTGTGTGTGTGTGTGTGTGTGTGTGTGTGTGTGTGTGTGTGTGTGTGTGTGTGTGTGTGTGTGTGTGTGTGTGTGTGTGTGTGTGTGTGTGTGTGTGTGTGTGTGTGTGTCTCTGTTAACACGATAACTTGAGTAAAAAACATCCGATTTTGATGAAATTTGGCTCAAACGTGTAAAGCGACATTCATGACTTGTTCGGAAACCAGAAAAATCGGACCATGGGAAGGGGGGTTTATGGGGGTTTTAAATTTGTCAAAAATCAGTTTTTTACATTTTTCACCCTAAAATTTTTAAAAAACTTAATTTTGGTTTTGACCATGATATAGAGCTTAAAAAACAAACAATATGATATTTTGAATTATTAACCTAGGTTAAGTGGTTGCGGAGAAAATCCAAAAAACCTACTGATAAAAATCTCCCATGTTAATCTTATGGGAAAAATGTTTTTGGCTTTTCCTCTGTTTATTTTAATGTAAACTTCACATTTGCTTTTACCAATCTGTTAAGTTCCACAAAACAATCATTTTGGTGTTTAAATTGTGATTCTACGCCCAACCGTAGCAGAGATATTCAAAGTGCTAAACACAGTACGTTGTCCAATGTTATCCTTATGGAGAATAAATAAAATTTGATATCTCGATTATTTATGAATGTATGTTCATGAAATTTGGTATGTGGCTTCACGTAGTACTGGTATATTGATATTTGCACAATAAATTGATTTTTTGTTGATTATTCCCGTAGCAGCAAACCTGCATACTCAGCTCCCATGTTATTCTTATGGAGAATAAGTAAAATGTAATGACTCCCTTCATTATGAACATAAATTAATAAAATTTGGTATGTAGCTTCACTTGGTTGAGTTATATTGATAATTATATAGAAACCCATTTTTTTGTTCCTTGTTGCAGCAAACCTACTTTCTCAGCCCCCATGTTATTCTTATGGAGAATAACTAGAATGTTATAAAGCGCTTATTTATGAGTGAATATTGATGGAACTTGGTATGTGGTTTCGCCTAGTTAAATTCTATTTATATTTGCATAAAAACCAATTGTTTGTGTTCCTTGTTTCAGCAAACCTACGTACTCATTACCAATGTTATTCTTGTAGAGAATAATTAAAATTGCTTATATGTGAATATATTTTTATGAAACTAGGTATGCGGCTTTATGTGGTAGTAAGACATGTATTATGCACTGGAAATTCGCTGAGTATGCAGGTTTGCTGCGACGGGGGTATTTGTTATTGTTAATGACAAAATGTTGAATTTAAATTTAAAATGTAGGCTACCTTATACAGAGCCTATGATATTGATTTTTTAATATATTTCTGAACCTCTATGGCCTAAAAATGATTTATGTTTTAATGATTGTAAGCGGGGCATTTAGGTGTATGATATACTTACTGGTGATGATATACTAACATAAATAATCGGACAGCTTTGACATATTTACGTATTTTGTCATATAACTGGGGGACATTTTATTTTTTCCTCAGAAAGTAATATTTTATAACATTGGAAGAACCCAATCATTTTTTAATAACTCTTTTCTTACCCACACTGAGTTTATTTTGATAAAGTGTTTATTATTTAGGAATTTGAAAGGTTTCTTATTTTACGAAAGAGGGCTTTGCAGGTAATATTTCAGTTAAAAAGGACGCATTCTTGAAGAAAACCCTTCAAAAGGATTAATTTACTTGCTCTTCCTTCTGTTTAAATTTTTAAAACCACTATTTTTTGCGTTATTAATGTAACTTAAACAGAGATAGGATTTGAGCCCATTTTAGGATCGAAAAAAGTGTGGCCGTGGTTATCACCTGGGGCCATGTGTTATTATTCCTACCTGTGCAATGACAAGCACACTGGGATTTTTAACGACATTTTTGGGCTGTACACAGCGGTTTCAGCAACAAGTTTACAAAATTAACAACAACATTTAAAATATTAACAATGACATTACGAAAATTTAATATACAAATATTTGTATTTACATTAAACCAGATATTACTCCACAAAACTTTGAGAACAATTGCTACAGCAGTTATTTTACAATAAATGTTTAAACTTCACTTACAATGCGGACCTTCGGAAAACCCGGTACATTTCATGGTTTTTACTAGATAACAATTTCTCGGCTTGACCCAAATATTTTTTACTCTCACCAAATTAAATATATTTAAATAGGCTTCAGTTTAACATTTATTTCATTCAAATCGGTTGATCCGTTCCAGATATAGGCCTAATATATGGGTTCAAACTAGAGGGCACATATTTTTCCTTCAGTCAGCTAATTCCTCGGCTCAGCTGTCAAGGTAGCACTCGCCGCGCCAGTCGCCACGGAGCACAATCGTCTCTAAAAGGAGGGGTAGAAGAGGGGACGGTAGTTGATGGATTCACCGCTTGGAGCGCTACGGTACGGTAGCAGACGACGCTCCAACTCGGCGCGTTTCAAACGTCAGCCAATAGAATGCGCCAAAGGAGGTCGCCAAGGTCGGCTTCATAAAACAGCATTACTAAGTTAATCTATTCCGTAGGATGTATAATCAATGATACCGCTTATCTGTGAATATATTTTTATGAAACTTAAGTCAGTGGCTTTATGTAGTATTAAGACATTTATATCTCCATTAGAAATTCGCTGAGTATGCAGGTTTGCTGCGACGGGGGTATTTTCTAATAAGAGAGCAAGTTTATCATTCTGCTTGGCTCTGTTTATCCTGTTTCTATTTTTATCATTTTTCAAATATTCCTGCCATCTTTCTTCATTGTTCTGCTTTGTCTTCTTCCTCCAACCCTTCATTATTCCCTTCATTTTAGGTTTTGCAACATCCATTTTAACTTAAAAATAAACACATGTTACTAGAAAATAACTAAAACTTTTGTCTAGTGCTATTACAAGATCCATGTGCAAGCTGTACCGGATGTGACACATTCCTTAATACAAATTATTAAACAAAAAGTAATACAATTTGCATTTTTTATCAAAGGGTTATGTAGGCTATAGTAAACCATTCTGCTTACTTTAGTAGAAAATTCAAAATTAATAAGTAACTTAAATACTGTAAATATAATAATAAAAATTCAATGATTTTTGTATCGTATGTGACATTTAACAAAGAGTACTAATGTTATTAAATAAAACAATACCTACATTGATAAACTTGAAGTTCACCAGTTGAAAAAAAAGTTGAGAACATAACCTAACCTCACAAACTCCGAACAATGAAACAAACAAAATATACTGGTAGTTTTAAATATTTTATTTTAATGCTAACAATCAGCTGCTTTCAACTTATCAGCTTGTTTTTATCCATCAGCTGTACAACAATGCGTGTAAAACTAAAAAAAATAGTTAAAATTGTTTAAGTTAATTGTCTTAGGGCTCGATTATTTAGATCTTTTAACAGATTTAACAGATGTTTGTAACAACAAGTTTAAATGTATTTTAATTTGTTTCTCATTTGGTACCAGTTGCTATGAAATGACTGTTCAGATTTTGTAATACGATTATTTAAACTTAGGCCTAAGTTAGTTTGTTCAAAACTTTTGGGTGGTTACAATATCAATTCACAGAAATATTCCTCAAAAATTCCTAAAATCCCATGCGGCAATTCCATTCTTACAACACCTGTCACCAAAAGGTTTTGGTATGTTACACCCGAGGTACGACTCAGTAAATGGCTTATAGTGCATTGGGAAATTACTTATGAAATACAGTAGTTATTACTGAAGGCGGGGATTCTAATGCCCTTTAAGGTTCTTTAAGGTGTTAATTGCTCTAATCCCTAATTCTTATAATTCTCTGACATATGTACTTCAGGATAGTAATAAATTACAAACATGAAGTAGTGCTGTAAACACCACCTTCGGTAGGTAATAATATCTTCGTAAGTCAAGAATCAAGAATTGTTTAAGTTATTCGCCATTGACATTATAAGCATTAGCAAAAGTCTTAAAAGTCTAGCTTATTTGGCTAAGGTCGTAATATACAATAGAAGAAACCTGGAGCAAATTTTATTAGTATTTAGTATGTAATAAGTCGTGCTGTGGTTACAAATTGGAAAAATTCTCGTGACTTAGATTTTTGTTAGTCCAAACAAAAATATGAAATAAAAACAAAATAGGTAATGTAAATAAACCAATAAACCTATAGGCCTTGGCTACTGTACAATGCAGGCAAACTTAAATAAGTTGACTTAGATGGATTGTGACATGATGATTAGGGCCTAATAATTATTTTCAATTTTGTGTAGGCCTAACTTGAGCTTATTTCTAATTCGTTTCGGCAAATTTATAAAAAAGTTGTCAGTATCGGTGAATGATTTTTTGAATAGTTTAATTAAGTAAGAAAGGGGAGGGGGGAATTCGGACATTGTCGGAAGTGTTACTCTCACGTACACCACGAAAGTTATGATTACAGATTACAAGACGACACAACTACAAATTAACGCCAGGTCTAGAATTTTTTACGGAAAATACTGTGGGATTTGTTAGTTTGGCTGAATATACAACATAAATTTAAATTAAGATAAGGTTAGTTTACTTACAGCTCATATTTGACTACTTTCTTTCTACCTAACCAACAAAACAGATCCAAACAACTTCGATGAACTCGAACCCGAACTGCCCCAAATCGGCCGACTCCCGACCAGACCCGAACAGACACAACAGGAACAGACAATAACAGTTTAAGCAGTGTTACCACCAAGAAGATGGAATTGTACCCTAAACGAGTGCTGAAATGTATTTTTAGCGAATTTCCCCTATAGGGAAGAAGCTATTACCGTAGTCGGCATGGTAAGACCTAGGCCCGGGACCATGATAACTTTTCGTTTTGAGGTCCCCAGACCCCAAAAACACCATTCGTTCGATACTGTATATATGTATATATATATATATATATATATATATATATATATATATATATATGTATATATGTGTCCGTGAGCACAATAACTCTCGTAAAAATGATCCGATTTTGATTAAATTTGGTATAAACGTGTAAAGCAACATTTATGACTTTAAGTTCGAAAACCAGCCAGATCGCTCTATCCGAAAGGGTATTTTGGGGGGTTTTGTACCCCAAAAATGGGTTTTTTGAATTGTTTACATATAATTTTTGAAATTGTAAAATTTTAGTTTTTACCGTTGTATTCAGCTTAAAAAAACACACAGTTTGGTATTTTGATCATTCCTCTACGTCAATTGGTTCCCGAGATATTGAAAGTGCTAAACACAGTACGTTGTCTAATGTTATTCTAATGGGGGAAAAGAAAAATTTTATATCTTGCCTATTTATGAACGTATACTGACAAAACTTGGTATACAGCTTTATCTGGTTGTGTTCTATTGATATTTGTTCAAAATAATAATTTTTTGCCAAAAGTTCCCGTAGCAGCAAACCTGCATACTCAGCCCCATGTTACTCTTATGGATAGTAACTAAATGCTATGTCACCCTTAATTATAAACATAAATGAATAACAACTGGTATATGACTTCACCTAGTTGAGTTATATTGATATCAGCATAAAAACCCATTTTTTGTGTTCCTTGATGTAGCAAACCTGCATACTCAACCCCAATGATATTCTTATGGAGAATAATTAAAATTGTATATATCGCTTATTTTTGAATATATTTTTATGAAACTTGGGAGGTGGCTTTATGAAGTATTAAGACATTTAAATCTCCATTGGAAATTCGCTGAGTATGCAGCTACGGGGGTATTTTATTTCCACGGTCGAAACCAATATACAAAAATTGATATTTAGATAAGTTATATATGGCATTCAACAAACAATTTAGAATTATAACAAGAAGCTGTATTCAAACCATAGATATTAAAAACTGAGTTAAGCTCAACCGATACTGACCCATTATAATCCAACTAAAACAAAACCATAGCCTAACAGCTGTAGTTAGTCTATATGTTACAGCTGCACTTATAACTTAGAGATATTATACTAAAAGTACCTGGGGTACCAAGCTTTGCTCGGGGGAAGGCCAGTCAGTTTGTTTATATGACTTGGAGTATATTTCACCTCTTCCCCCTTCTAATAATCAGATTTTTATAGCGCATTTGCCTCTTTCCTGAATTTTTAAGGTCACTCCAGTTATTATTTATAAGTCAATGTCCCTTTGATTTATTTTACTACCCGTATATATGTAACCTTCACTAAAATCTTTTAACCTCTGCTCTCAGGAATCCACATGTTAATAATCATATACAACATGAGTCCCTTTGACAGTTCCCTGGTTGATTATGAACAGCTGTTACAATTCTTTTGTTTTGATTTGAAACTCCATAAGCCCAATGTTAATTTTTTTAACTTTTCATTTTAGTTTAAATCAGACAAAGAAAAAGCAGATCTCTTTGCTGAACACCTTTCTGGTGTTTTTAGTCCCCCCGAAGAACACAATCGAAGATTTTCCACCGAAGTAGAAACATCAATTGAAATTCCCTTGCCCATGTCCTTCTCGAATTACAGCAAATGATGTCAAAAGGGCCATTTTTAAACTACCCCCAAGAAAATCACCTGGATATGATCTAATCACAAGTGAAATTTTACGTGAAATACCCGGTCCCTGTATCACCTTACTGACACAAATATTTAATGCAATATTACGGACAACTCATTACCCCATTCAATGGAAACTATCCCAAATAATTCTAATCCAAAAACCGGAGAAACCAGCAGACCAAGTCTCATCATACAGACCTATTAGCTTACTCCCTGTTGTTTCAAAATTGTTCGAAAGAATCCTCTTAACACGTTTACAATCTGCAATTGAGGATTGTAATGGATAGCCAAATCACCAATTCGGGTTTAGATCTCTGCATTCTACAGTGCAGCAACTTCATAGAGTGGTCGATACAATTGCGTCTGGACTTGAAAGCAAAAAATATACGAGTGCTGTTTTTCTAGACATAAGTGCCGCCTTCGATAAGGTGTGGTATCCTGGTCTACTATCAAAATTAAGAATTCTTCCACCCACTTACTATTTGATTCTCCGTTCTTATTTAGAAGATAGATTTTTTATGGTGAAACAAGGGTCAGATTTCTCAGATTACAAGCCAATATTAGCCGGTGTTTCTCAGGGCTCCTTATTATCTCCTCTTCTTTACAGTATCTACACAGCTGATATCCCTGAAACTGGAAATACAAAGATCGCCACATTTGCTGATGACACTGCCATTCTAAGTTCATCAGAAGACCCCATTGAAGCTAGTAACAATCTCCAAAATCACATTAACGTCCTAAGTAATTGGTTAAAAAATTGGAGAATAAAAGTTAATGCAACAAAGTCGTCACATGTCACATTCACACTAAGGAAAGGTGTATGCCCTCCTGTACACATTGACAACAACAGAATCCCTCAAAGTAACGAAACACGTTATCTTGGTCTCCATCTAGACAAGCGATTAACATGTAAGACACACTAACAAAAAAGATAACTGCTCTCAAATCAAGAGCTAAGCAACTTTATCGACTACTCAATTTCAATTCAAAATTACCTACTAAATCAAAATTACTATTGTACAAAACTCTTCTAAAACCAATATGGGCTTATGGTATTCAAATTTTTGGTTCAGCAAAATTTTGTCACTTAAAGAAAATTCAAACCTTTCAATCTAAAATGCTTCGCTTAATTTCTGGCGTTCCCTACTATGTAAGTAACAAGACACTTCATACAGACTTTAAATTGAAATTTGTTCACGAAACAGCAAAAGAATGCTATCAACTATTCTTCAACAAACTTGATGGTCACTCAAATCCTTTGATTCAAGAACTCCACACACCGACACTTCCTGGCATCCTTCAGAGAAGATTAAAAAGAAACTGGAGCCGAGATCTTCTAAGATGACTGTAGGCATAGAAGAGCAAAACAATACGTGTCAGAAGAAACCTTTGAAAATCAGTTCAAAAAAGGAAGACTACTGAGCCTACTTTTTAATATTATTTCTTCATGTTTTTGTTAGAATAATTATTAGCACATTTGCTCGTTGTATGTAATTTTACAGTTGCAAATAAAGTATGAAAGACAAAAAAAAAAGTTTTTTAAAATTATTTGATTTTTCCTGGGGATGAGGCCTGTCTAGAACTTATTTTTATCCCAGAAATTAGTTATTTCGAACATTTGAAGGAAATCATTGGAGCTGTTTTTGAGATCCGTGTCGCAAGCAAGCAAGCACGCAAGCAAGCAAGCAAAACCTTACTCATATTAGAGTATAGGATTCATTACTAAAAGTAATCTTGAATTCATGATAAAAATAATCTATATCTATAAAAGACAAAGCCCTGACTGACTGACTGATTCACGCATTACTAATTATTCTCCACCTTCCTATAGGTAGGTAGAAAACTGAAATTTTGTACACTGATTCTTTAGGCATAAAATAGGAAAACTAAATGGTTTTCATCCTGATCTGACCTTAGCGCCCCGCCAGAGACCCCTACTAAGTTCCCATGTATTTCTTATGGACATTCATTTTTGTTTGAGCAAATGAAAATACAAACAGCTGATCTCCATTCGTAATAGTTCCACGGGCTAACCACAGAATGCAGCACACACAACTGTCATAGTTTTACCGAATTTCCCCTATAGGGAAGAAGCTATTACAGTAGTCGGCATGGTAAGACCTAGGCCCCGGGACCATGATAACTTTTCGTTTTGAGGTCCCCAGACCCCAAAAACACCATTCGTTCGAAACTGTATATATATATATATATATATATATATATATATATATATATATATATATATATGTGTGTGTGTGTGTGTGTGTGTGTGTCCGTGGGTGCAATAACTCTCGTAAAAAAGGTCCGATTTTGACGAAATTTGGTATAAACCTGTAAAGCAACATTTATGACTTTAAGTTTGAAAATCAGCCAAATCGCTCTACCAAAAGGGGTATTTTGAGGGGGTTTTGTACCCCAAAATGGCTTTTTGAGCTTTTTACATATAATTTTTGAAATAGCCAAATTTTCGTTTTTACCATTGGATTCAGCTTTAAAAAACACACAATTTGGTATTTTGATCATTCCTCTACGTCAATCGGTTACCGAGATATTGAAAGTGTTAAACACAGTACGTTGTCTAATGTTATTCTTATGGAGAATAAGAACAAAATTATATCTCGCTTCTTTATGAACGTATACTGACGAAACTTGGTATACGGCTTTATCTGGTTGTGGTCTATTGATATTTGCTCAAAAAAACTGTTTTTTGCTAAAGGTTCCCCTAGCAGCAAACCTGCGTACTCAGCTCCCATGTTATTCTTATGGAGAAAAATTAAAATGCTATGTCTCACTTAATTATGAACATAAATTAATAAAACCTCTTATATGACACTTCACCTAGTTGAGTTATATTGATATTTGCCTAAATACCCATTTTTTCGTTCGTTCCTTGTTGTAGCAAACCTGCGTACTCATCCCTCATGTTATTACAGTATTTTCTAGTGATAACAATAATCAGCTTAATACAAAGACTTTTTCCCATAAATAAATCCCATAGACAATGCCTAAGTTCACAGAATACCTAGACAAGTATGACCATAGCCTACAAGTCAATTTTGTAAATCCTGTTTTAGTATTAAGTAATCAATTTTTTAGATATTAAGGATAATTCCCAACAAGTATATTTTACAAAGAAGTAATAACCTTTAGATAATAAGCATTATATTAATCGATGTACTCACAGAATAATGTTAATCCAAATCATCCACTGGCCTATCCCAGGATACCAAATTTAATAACCATGACAAGGTTAAATGTGACAAATTGGTTCCGGTACGTTTATTTATTTTTATACCAGAACAAAAGAATTTTGTAATAGGATTTAAGTAACCCATGTCATTTGTAAATAGTATCGTAGAAAGATTTAAATTCCTTATGTACGACTATTTTTCACAACGGAAATAACCTTTCTAACACTGCACCTTTCTGAGAAGATTAGCACTATTTCGAACTATATAACCATAATGATTGGAATTTAAGAGTAAGTAGGACACTTCTCCTATCCATTTTAACTATAAGATTTACACACAAATGTAATTGAAAACGAAATAAATGTAAATAGGTAAACATACAACACCATTCTTTTGATCCACGGAAGCCATCTTGTTGAACGAGGTCGTCTGTCACTTACCACCCAGCCGGTCCATTCAGTGCCGACACCTAGTGGATAAACTCTGAACTACTACCGTATAATTGTCCACACAGCACATTGTATCCTACCGCTATTTTTAAGACATTATTTTACATTTTTTAAATTCAAGTGTACATTATAATGAAAAGTAAATATTTTAACAATTGAACTAAAATTAATTGTAAACTTAGGGTATAGGAGAAATAACCTAAATATGTGAAGAAATTAAGTGTTTAACCAAATATTGTAAATATTGTGAAACTTGTGTGATTTCCCTAAACAGCTGTTTTTTGACATGGTCATTGTAGAAATGCAATTATGAGTATTTTAAGTTGAATTTAATATATTTTAGTAACTATTTCGATTCTTAATCATATTTTCTAGTTTTGAAGACCTAAATTCATGTTTTTCCAAATTCAATTATGTAGAGAATGATTTTATAAATTCAGTGAAGTGTACAACCAATTAAAAGTGTAATTTTCAGCTGTTAGCCAATAGAAAAATTAGACAGATCCTGGATTATTGGCAAGCGACGCTATTGGATAATAGACCTTCTTCTACAATTTGAACAAGAAGTGAGAGGAGTTGCCTTTGGGAAGTCTTAGGGCAAGGAGCATGTTGCTCTAATCCAGAAATTTAGAAGAAGAGAATTTGTCCAGTTTTTATTATTTAGTGCAGTTTAACAAATTTAATAAAGTTTCCCCCAGCTGTATTAGCCCACCTGAATCCTTTTTTATCTTTTATCGTTTATCATAGGCCATTAACAGGACTTTGGTGAGATCACTCCATTTTTCAGAACTAACCTTTTTCAGCTCCATTTGGAAGAACTTTATTGATTTTAATAGGAACTTTTGGACTCATCTAAACTACTAATTAATTATTTTGTCAACTATTTTAACTTCAAGAAAGGAAAAGTGTAATACAATCTCAGCAAGTTTTTCGAAAAGCCTTTGAACATTATTCTTTTCAAAATTTAATATCTCTACATAATATTTTGCATTGAATATTCTAATTTGATCTTTATGATAACTTTTGTTAACAAGCCAGAAGCATTTGAACCCATGAATATATAATACCCTGAGTTATAGAGACATTTTGAACATTTTCTGTGAATACTATTGATATGTTTTTTTTTGTAACTGATGTATAGTTTTTCATAAGTGAGTAAATTGATTTTTCTTTGTTCATTGTAACTAACAGCTGTGTCTTATTTCTCTCATAGAACTATTTATTTATTTTGAATAAAAGATATAATAATTTTATATGAATTTATAATAAAATGGCGCAACAACGTGGTGGCTTTATGAAACAAAAGTTATCATACAAAAAACAAACTCAAAACTCATAATTGCATCTTAGTTAAGATATTTAATTAGAATAAGAATATTAGATTACTTGTACCTAAGATAAGAATATCCCCAGTAGGAAACCCCAGTAGGAAACCCCAGTAGGAAAACCCATTAGGAATTCCCCCCCATTTTTTTGTATCCCCATTATTTATCTAGGACCTATCCCTATTTTTTGTGTGTTCCCTAAGAAAATGACATCTCCTTATAACCTTAGAAAAAATCCCCGTAAAAGTGCCAAGTTAGCGGAAGGCGGCGAAGACGAAGACCTTACATATCCTATAGAAGAACTGCAACACTTACAGTTATTAGAAGACTACACAACTCCCAACATGAACACAAACACTATAGACACCACAAACACTCAAACAGAAGAGAATAGACACGACATAGCTGTAGGAGGAGAACCATTAATACCTAGCCTAGACAAATACAAAACTACAGAAAATCTAGACCCTTCCAACATAAACCCTATAGAAACCGAACAAACAGAGCTCAAGCACTTAATCTTACAAATGACTACCCAACTGACAAACCTAAACACTCAAATTGGTACAATCAATTCTAAAATCGAAAATTCCAATACCGAGTTGAAATCCCAAATCAACTCCGTCCAAACTGACCTAACTCAACAAAATATAAACCTAGAAAGTAGCCTAACTCAAAAAATGACTGAAAGTCTAAACATGTTTGAAGATAGGATAAATGAAAAAATCTCTAAATTGGAACTTAAAACTCACACCCAACTGCTACGCAAATATAATGACCCTGTAAATATTAGATAAGCGACCTGATCTTTTATTAATTTCATGTCATATTTAGTTAAACAATTTAGTTAGGTTACGTTTTAAATGTTCATCCCTTATTCCCATATATTCCACTTTAATGTTTTGTTACCATTGTATTTAATGTTAAGGTAAGTCATATACAGTATATGTATTGAAATGTTAACTGTAATTTTTGTTTGGACTCATTTTGAACTGAACCATTCGCCAAACAAAAAGGGGCTTTATTACAGTATTTTCTAGTGATAACAATAATCAGCTTAATACAAAGACTTTTTCCCATAAATAAATCCCATAGACAATGCCTAAGTTCACAGAATACCTAGACAAGTATGACCATAGCCTACAAGTCAATTTTGTAAATCCTGTTTTAGTATTAAGTAATCAATTTTTTAGATATTAAGGATAATTCCCAACAAGTATATTTTACAAAGAAGTAATAACCTTTAGATAATAAGCATTATATTAATCGATGTACTCACAGAATAATGTTAATCCAAATCATCCACTGGCCTATCCCAGGATACCAAATTTAATAACCATGACAAGGTTAAATGTGACAAATTGGTTCCGGTACGTTTATTTATTTTTATACCAGAACAAAAGAATTTTGTAATAGGATTTAAGTAACCCATGTCATTTGTAAATAGTATCGTAGAAAGATTTAAATTCCTTATGTACGACTATTTTTCACAACGGAAATAACCTTTCTAACACTGCACCTTTCTGAGAAGATTAGCACTATTTCGAACTATATAACCATAATGATTGGAATTTAAGAGTAAGTAGGACACTTCTCCTATCCATTTTAACTATAAGATTTACACACAAATGTAATTGAAAACGAAATAAATGTAAATAGGTAAACATACAACACCATTCTTTTGATCCACGGAAGCCATCTTGTTGAACGAGGTCGTCTGTCACTTACCACCCAGCCGGTCCATTCAGTGCCGACACCTAGTGGATAAACTCTGAACTACTACCGTATAATTGTCCACACAGCACATTGTATCCTACCGCTATTTTTAAGACATTATTTTACATTTTTTAAATTCAAGTGTACATTATAATGAAAAGTAAATATTTTAACAATTGAACTAAAATTAATTGTAAACTTAGGGTATAGGAGAAATAACCTAAATATGTGAAGAAATTAAGTGTTTAACCAAATATTGTAAATATTGTGAAACTTGTGTGATTTCCCTAAACAGCTGTTTTTTGACATGGTCATTGTAGAAATGCAATTATGAGTATTTTAAGTTGAATTTAATATATTTTAGTAACTATTTCGATTCTTAATCATATTTTCTAGTTTTGAAGACCTAAATTCATGTTTTTCCAAATTCAATTATGTAGAGAATGATTTTATAAATTCAGTGAAGTGTACAACCAATTAAAAGTGTAATTTTCAGCTGTTAGCCAATAGAAAAATTAGACAGATCCTGGATTATTGGCAAGCGACGCTATTGGATAATAGACCTTCTTCTACAATTTGAACAAGAAGTGAGAGGAGTTGCCTTTGGGAAGTCTTAGGGCAAGGAGCATGTTGCTCTAATCCAGAAATTTAGAAGAAGAGAATTTGTCCAGTTTTTATTATTTAGTGCAGTTTAACAAATTTAATAAAGTTTCCCCCAGCTGTATTAGCCCACCTGAATCCTTTTTTATCTTTTATCGTTTATCATAGGCCATTAACAGGACTTTGGTGAGATCACTCCATTTTTCAGAACTAACCTTTTTCAGCTCCATTTGGAAGAACTTTATTGATTTTAATAGGAACTTTTGGACTCATCTAAACTACTAATTAATTATTTTGTCAACTATTTTAACTTCAAGAAAGGAAAAGTGTAATACAATCTCAGCAAGTTTTTCGAAAAGCCTTTGAACATTATTCTTTTCAAAATTTAATATCTCTACATAATATTTTGCATTGAATATTCTAATTTGATCTTTATGATAACTTTTGTTAACAAGCCAGAAGCATTTGAACCCATGAATATATAATACCCTGAGTTATAGAGACATTTTGAACATTTTCTGTGAATACTATTGATATGTTTTTTTTTGTAACTGATGTATAGTTTTTCATAAGTGAGTAAATTGATTTTTCTTTGTTCATTGTAACTAACAGCTGTTCTTTATTTCTCTCATAGAACTATTTATTTTATTTTGAATAAAAGAGATAATAATTTTATAAAAATTTATAATAATGTCATTCTTAAGGAGATTAATCAAAATGGAATATATCGCTTATTTATGAATGAATATTGATGAAACTAGGGATGTAGCTTCACATAGTTGAGTTATATTGATATTTGCATATAAACCAATTGTTTATGTTCCTTGTTTCAGCAAACCTATGTACTCATCCCCAATGTTATTCTTATGGAGAATAATTAAAATGGTATACATCGCTTATTTTTGAATATATTTTTATGAAACTTGGTACGCGGCTTTATGTGGTATTAAGTCATATATTATGCATTTGAAATTCGCTGAGTACGCAGGCTTGCTGCGACGGGGTATTTATAAATTTTTGCGGGGCAAAGCCTGCGGGAACAGCTAGTTTGAATATAAAAGAACAACGAAAACATCAAGATAAATAACAGTGAGTATTACCATTTGTTACTAATAATGAAATAATGTAGATAAATAAGTGAAAAAAAATAGTTGAATAAATTAACGATTTCGCACGCAGCACGCTGACGTGATAAAAGTGAATTTCCACTAAAAAAAACTTTATAAATAAAGAAAATGTGATAAAACAGATTTTTCCAATTTATATGGATATTTGAAAACATTAAATTGTACGGCTGTTCTGATGCTCCTGGTTTTATTTACCTGCAATCCTGGGAAAGCGATGTTGTGCATGATAAGGTTAGGTGAAGGTCCAGTCCGGATTGAAAGTATACCTGGGGATATTGGAGATTATAAAGTACACCAACATATGAATAACAGCCTTTTCAAAATTTAAAATCCCCGCATTAAATAACGTGCCGTATTCAGTAATATTGTGTAATTACTCGGTTACTAATTGTGCTGTAATGATGATGAAGTTCTTAATTTACATTTGTTTTACATTTGGGGCTACTAAATATGAGTACAATTAACTACGAAGTAAAGCTGAGGTCAAAGACTTGGAATTGGGAACAACAGGAAATAACAGAGTAACAAAACAGGAAATAAACGGTCAAATTACACAGGTAAATGACCTAGGGTTCAAGCGACAAAATCAAAGTAACTCACCAAAAATTCCAATGATGGCGGCGGAATGCTGACCAGCTACGGACACGAATCACGGCGGGTGTAGGAGTCCAGAATCGACGTGATTGGTTGACGTGGGCGTGGTCGACCGAATTTGGGGGAAACACGAAATCGGGGGAAAGATATCGAGGAGAGATGATGGACAGTCAGAAAAGGAGAGGCAAGAAGTGAAGAGTTGGGAAGTAAGGGGGGCTGGATCGAGTAAGTCCCGCAACACTTAGGTTATAGTAAAATACCGGGTGTTGTCGACCTTCCAACCAAGTCCACCAACGCAGGGCCAACAGAAGCACTACAGCGACCACAACCCAGAGGGAGAAGAGGACGGACCGTGTCTGCGACCGGAGGAGCCTTGGGAGAATTCTTCAAGACAACCACCGACAAGGGACCACTTCTGGACGCTGGACCACTCCTGGACACCTTGACCACTGGACGGGACCACGGAGAGGCGAGGATCGACCGACAACGCAGGGAGACCGCCTGACAGCCAAAATTTCGGACTGCGTGGTATGTGATCTTCACTAAATTGCACTTCTAGTTAAAAGGGAAAATTTTGAGAGAACAGTTGAAGGTTAAGGGAAATGATTTGATAATAATAATGATTAAGCAATGATGAAGATAATTAAAAGTTAAAGCTTACTAAGACAAGCAATAAATAATCTAAACAGAAAGGGGAAATATATATTTATATAAATTTAAGAAGCCTCAGAGTAAATGACAGGGTTAATTGTTAAAATAAATTAAAGATGGTATGCATAACCAGAATGGCCTATAGGCCAAGTTGAAGTGTAAAATAGTTGTACATAAAGATAGCAGTAGCTCGATGTCATTAACCATCGTTCAATTAATTTAGTAAGTGCTAATGAATAACTGTTACATGAATGAATTGATTATTGAAGTATAAAGGCCCACATGGCTTAACATTTTAATGTAATATAATGTGACAATGTTTAATTTGGAAAGGTTTAAGGGTAATTATTTTGATGCGTAATTGATGGATGAAATATAAAGGACTAAACTATTAATAAAGTGAATTGAGTAAACCTTTAATGGTAGATTAACGGCTACATGCCCAACAATGTAAATTAAATGTTAAATATCGAGTTAAGGGTGTGTATTCATATGGAAGGTGTGGACTGTGACGTATAAGTTGCCTTAAAGAACTTTGGCCATGCCAGAACAGAGTGATCTTTATTAATGATTTGTTAGCTTAAGAGAGTATTGATTTATATTGTGTTTGTCATTTCAGTTGTATTTTATAAATAGGAGTTAGGGCACAGAGGCCTCTATTTAAAGGGTTTTCACGAATATTTATCATTATATAATAAGGAAGAAATAGTCATCTGATTTATGAATATTAAAAGGTATATGTTATTACAGACGCTGGTGTCATTTCAATCAATTTCCTGGTTTCCATCTCACTATGCTAAGCGAGTTATGATTCAAACTTAAGAGAGAAAGAAAATAATCTTACATGGTGGAGATCGCTGAATTGGTTTAATTACCATAAAATTGATTGAATTGACACAGAGTGAGTGATGTTTTATTAGCATAAGATGGTTATAGAGATAAGAAGGTATTTCTGAGATAGGATAAAACTGCATAGGGACAGAAATAATGAATTGAAGGGAAGTAATCGACTAAACGGTTAATACTGTAGGGCACTTACAAATAAAAAAATAGCATACAATATATTTAATCATCAGATATATCGCATAAAATAATAAAAGTCGTCAGGGTTTAATAAAACATAAAAGACAGGTTGACGCAAGAGAGGTTACTGTATATTTTTTATAACAATTTACAGTAATAAATAAATACAAATAAAACTGTCTAGGGTTTTGTTAATTTAAAATAAAATGAAATGCCAATAAACCGAGTTTCCTTGCCTTCGGATATTTATAGGGTAAAGAAAGAACAGCTACAAGCAATATTAGTGAAGTTTAACATTAAATACAAAGACGAGGACACGGTTGCCGAATTAAGACCCATTGTAGCCGATCTTAAAGCTTATTTAAAAAATAATTGGTCTGAAGAAAAAAAATTCATTTTAAGAAAGTTATTAGGGAAAAGATTCTTAACCGATGTTGAGTTAGAAAAACGCCCATTGCTTAGGAGAATTGAACAATTCATTAGGGATAGGGAAAAACTTTACGACACGCCAGCCAGCGAGGACAGTGACGGTGACGACTACGAGGACATTGACTTAGCTTCAGTGGACACAGACGACCCTCCAGGTCAAATTACACCCCAAGGGACGAATAGGGCAAATCATAGAGCACTCACGGTTAACTACAAAATAGGAGACCGCGAGGATAACATGACGACACCAAAAGAAAATTTACCGTTAATATCTGCTGGTACGTACTACGGTCTACCAACTGAAAACCCCAACGATTTTATAGACAAGTATCAAATCGCGGCACAGTCAAATAATTGGCAGGATGCTTCAAAAATAAAATTATTTCCGGCACACCTAGCAGGGACGGCACTTACATGGCATCAACATTTCACAAAAGGGAAGGTGATACACGATTGGGATGAGTTAAAGGAAACCTTTATTAACACTTTCACCCCGGTTGCACAGGCACAAACTTTGCAGAACATCTTAGATAAGAAAGTGCAAGGTAGGGACCAACCTGTGCTAACATATTACTTGGAGGTACTAACCTTGTGTAGGCGCCATGACCCCAATATGTCAGAAAAACGAATAGGGCAGTACATTATACAAGGCCTAAGACCTGAATTTTGTGATAGGGTGTTATCAGAAACTTGTGACACTTTAGAACAGCTAGAAAAGAGTTTAAAGAAAATAGAGTTACAGCTACAAATTAAATCGGTAAATCAAGAAAAATACAGCAGAGCAGAAAAAGAGGGATACGCTAGGGAAACCACCACCAATAGACAAGAAATAAACAATTTACATGCAGAAATAAGGACCCTAACTCAGGTCATTTCAAACATGACTATGCAACAAACGCCACAGCGACAAATACATCAACAACACGACAAGCCAATCCAACACAGGGAATACTACAACAATTACAGGGGAAGAGGAACCAACTACAGGGGACCAACTGGATATAGGACGACACAACGACACCCAGTGCAATGGACACCGCGGAACACCATGAGCAGAGGAGGCTACCAGACCAACTACCATGCAGCATCATGGGGCCCACGACATGCAACCCCAAGAGCAGAAGTTCCATATAATGGAAGCAGGAATTTCACTACATATTGTAGTTACTGCAGAAGAAACAACCATAATACGCAGGATTGCAGGTTTAAGAGGCAGCAAACAGGGGAAATGATGAAGACAAGGTCCAAGTATTGTGATTATTGTAGGATGAGCAACCACAACAAAGAAGAATGCTACAAACTACAAAGGAGAAAACCGGATACAAAAAACTCATAGGAAGGGGCCCTCTCTATACTAACAACAAAGAGAAGGTTCCCTGCTTAAAACAGAGTATAAATTCGCCCTACAAACAGATACAACCCCAGTTCAGAATATATAACTACGAGAAGGAATTTCCTAAGCTAGATGAAGCTAAGAACATAAAGAAGAAGAGGGAATACATACACAGAAGAGAAGAAAGAAGACATGAAGAGAACATAATTAACCCTCGGAGAAAAGACCACAATATATACCACACTTGCAAGTCTAAGGAGCGCAGAGTGCAATGGAGAAAACAGCTACAGCCATTATCAGGTGGAATGGGACTAATGGAAGGAGCCAGAGAAGAGCAACGAGCTATAAAGAAGGAAAAGGAGACAGTAAGGATGGAACCAAGGGAAGGAACAAAGGAAGTCAAAGGAACAACAGAAGTACAAAAGAACAGGGAAGAAGGAGACACATTGATGGAACAGGAGAAGGAAGAAATATGCAGGCAGCTGGAAGAGCAAGGAACGCAACACATGATCCACAGCTGTGACATTACACTAGTATCAGAAGGAAGGATACATAAGCCAAGGAGAAAGGAACAGTTAAGAAACCAGGAGTTACATGATACTCTATTTAAAATAAACCAAACGGAAGACAAGAGAGTACCAGTGTTAACACTTAAAGCAAAGTTAACTCAAAATCCAAACAAAATAATTCAGTGTACAGTTGACACCGGATCAAATATAAATCTAATAAATTCAAAGTTCGTATATGGGACAAATATTGAGTCAGGAAAATTGCCGAGAGTGGTATCGGCAAATAATACTCCCATAAACATTTTAGGGATTGCAGAAATTGCATTAGAAATAGATAATATAATTATCAGGGATACATTTTTTGTCACTCCGAATATCACGAGCGAAATAATCTTAGGGAATAGATTCCTAAATAAGAACAGGGTTGAATTAAATTTTGAAACAAAAGAAATTGTGATAAACTTAGGCCAATTTAAACATAAAATAATAAACGGTATCAGGAAACTGACACATACTTTCTCCCTTTTAGCTAAACTTTAATGACAAAAATATTTGTTATTTACTAAATATAGAATATGAAGTATAGATAAATGTACAGAAAATTGTCTAAAATAGTTGTTTTCAGAAATATCCACCCAAATTGCTTTTTTGGAGGCACTATAGAGTCCGTTGCTACATACAGTAGTTTTGAGAGGGGAAATGCCCCCTTGCCCCCCCCAGGGTTAAATAGCAACACATTTCGAACATCATCTGTTGGTCAATGCTAACTTGACCTGCATATCAAATGAAATTGATCAGTAAATAAGAGAGAAATAGTTATTTTTGTATTCCCCATAAGAATAACATTGGACAACGTACTGTGTTTACCGCTAAATGAAAATTTCAATTTTCTCCGCAACTAGCAATCGTAGAATAGTAATTTAAAATACTAATTTATTTAGTTTTTGAGCTCTTTTTAATGGTGAATAGTAATCTTTTTAACATTTATGATTTTTTATGAAAAATCCAAAAAACTGAATTTTTGATGTTTTAAGTCCTGTAATTTCTGAACCCGCATTTTTCCAGAAATGCGGGTGGTGTCATTTTGTTGGAAACCTAAAGTTCTACAAACCACAAAAGTTTAATCAAAATCGTTAGAGCCGTTTTTGAGAAATTTGGATTTTTCATGTTTTTTGGCGGTTTTTGGGGGATAATTACCCTTAAAAATCAAAAATTCAAAAAAATGAAAAAAACGCCTGGAGATATCGTGAATTAGTACCTACACGCCAAATTTCATAAAAATCGGCCCATAGGTTAGGGCTCTAGCTCTGTACACATCCACACAGACACACACACACACACACACACACACACACACACACACACACACACACACACACACACACACACACACACACACGGACACACACACACACACACAGACAGACATCACGTAAAAACCACTTTTTTGGGTTCAGGGAGCACCAAAACGAATATTTCCACTGACAACTCAAATTCGAAAATTTTTACGAAAACAATACTTTCTCCATATACTATGTATAGGGGGAGAAAGTAAAAATGGGGAAAAAATGGTTGATACAAATCGAAAGCATTAACAGTACTGAGATGGTTTCCAGAGATAAGATCATTGACATAAGAACCGAAGAGGATATGGTAATAGCACCTCATCAGCATAGGAGAATAAAGCTTAAACATCAAATAAGTCATAAAACATATTTTGAGTCGGAAAAGTCCTTAAAAGACAAAAAAAATGCCATGCATATTTAATAGATGCAGAAGCAGATGAGGGCAGCTATATAACTATTTATAATGCATCTAGCTTCCCAAAACACATAAATGCCAACACTGTATTAGGCTACCTCACTGAGGAAGTAAACAAAGACGACACTTGTGCTGACACAACAAGGCCGCGACAACAGCCTACAAACAACAGAGTACAAACAACTGATTATAAGCACGCGGGACCTACGTAAACAAACAGTCACAGATAAGGATGGCATAGAACTTAACATATCACCACACCTAACGGTACAGCAGCATAACATGGTCAGTAAACTGCTACATAAATACAAATCTATGTTCACCACGAAGGTAGAGGACCTTGAACCAGCTAATTTGCCACCAATAAAATTAGAATTAGTTCCAAATGCTAAACCCGTAAACAGCCCACCTTATAGACAGAGTATGCAGGAGAGACAGGAACTAGATAAACTTTTAAACCAATTACTAGAAGCAGACATTTTAGAGGAATGCCCAGAATTTTGCGAATATGCTTCACCAGTTTTCGTAACAAAAAATCGCGACAATTCGGCTCGCGTTGTTGCGGACATGCGTCGTATTAACAACATTTTAAAGAACTGTGTACATCCTACCCCATCAGTTAACTTAGTTTTAAATTGCTTAAATAAAGCAAACACGTTCACAAAATTAGACCTCAAGGGAGCGTTTCACCAATTACTTGTAAGAGAAGAGGACAGAAACATACTTGCGATTAAGACACAAGATCGTCTGTTAAGATACAAAAGGTTAACCATGGGATTAAAAATTTCAACCGCTGTATTCAGCAAAGCGATATTAGCTTTATTAAATAAGCACCTGTACAATAAAGTTATATCGTATATTGATGACGTTATAGTTTACGGATCATCCTTTCAACAGGATTTAGAAAATTTGGAAATAATTTTAGAAATATTACACAAAGCTAATTTAAAGCTAAACACAAAAAAATGCAAGTTTTTATATGAAACAGTTGATATACTTGGATACACAGTCTCAAAGCAAGGAATTTTACCTCAAAAATCTACAGTTAATGCTATACAAGAATTTAAAAGGCCAGACTGTATAAGACGTGTGCGTCAGTTCCTAGGCGCGTCATCATTTTTCAGGAAGCATATTAAAAATTATGCCCAAATTACATTACCCCTAACAGAGTTAATTAAACAAGCAAACAAAAATTTACCTTTTAAATGGAATGAAGATTGTGAACAAGCCTTTAATAAAATAAAGCAAATTTTAACTAATCCACCATTACTTGCTCATTGGAAAGACGATTGGGAATCAGTTATTTATGTTGACAGTTCATTAGCGCTTGGGGCCTGTTACTTGCAAATCAATCCTGAAAATAATACTATGCATCCCATAGCATATTTATCAAGAAAATACACAGAAACGGAAAGGCGATATTCTAATGCAGAAAGGGAAATGCTAGCCTTAGTATATGCAGTTAATTACTGGAGGGAATTTACGCTGGGCAGGAAAACAATAGTTTATACCGATTGTCAGTCACTCATACATTATAAGAATTTTAAAAACACTTCATCACGCCTAAATCGCCTTGCTCTCGCACTAGTTGACTACGATATAATCGTAAAATATAAGAAGGGAACTAACAATCTACTAGCGGACAGCCTTTCTAGGAATCCACCAGAAGAGGAGTTAGACCAGGACCTAATTCAAGCTACATTAAACATTCAGGAGATAAAAACAGAAAATTTTGAAGAGTTACAAGCAAAAGACCCTTATTTAAAGCAAATAAAATTAGCTAAGATATCACCAGATTCCGTTCCGAAGAAAATCAGACATGAATCCAGGAAATATGTAGAGAGGGATAACATATTATATTAAAAACATTTCAATGGTAGGGACACGGAATATTTATTAGCAATACCCCAGGAAAAGGTTAACGAAATATTAAAAACCTTCCATGATAATATATTTTCAGGAGGGCATTTCTCAAGCTTTAAAACTGGAAAGAAAATAAAATCACGATACTATTGGCCCAGTATAAATCAGGACATTGTAAACTATACTAAAACATGTGAAGACTGTCAACTTAGGAGATCTGCTACTTATAAACAATACGGAAAGTTACAACCGCAAATCCCCTCAACAAAACCGTTTGAAAGATTAATTATAGATTTCTTAGGCCCTATAACACAAAGCCATGGATTTAAATACATTTTAGTAATGACAGACCCCACAACGAGGATGGCATATACACGTGCAACTCGTTCTGCAGACACAAAAACCGTAGCTAAGGTATTATTGGAGATATTCTGTTTATACGGTTGTCCAAAAATTATTACTCACGACCAGGGTACACATTTCATGGGGCAAGTACTAAAACAATTATTACAAAGCTTAGGCATAGAACAGCGGCCAAGTCCTCCATACATGCAACGTATTCAAGGTTTAACGGAGAGATGCAACTTGGTAATAAAGAAAGCAATTTCACACTACATACAGGAAGACCCACACAATTGATCTGACGTGTTAAAATTTATAACATTTGCTTATAACACTACGATAAATAAAAGCACGGGTTACACTCCATTTTATTTAAATTTTGCAAGAGAAGCAAACCACCCGTCTGATTACATTTATGTTCACGAAAATCAGGACAAGGACGTACTAAAAGAGATTAAATTAATACATAAAATTAGAACGGAAATTCCGAAAATCTTAGAAAAGGCCCAAAATAGTCAAAAACAATATTTTGACAGGACACGAAGGGATTTAGAACTACAACCAGGGGATGAAATATTAATTAAATATCCAACGGATCACACAAAAAAATATAGCAAGTTTCAAAATTGCTATAAAGGACCTTACCATGTCACCGATAAATTAAATGATTTGACCTACGTAGTGGCTTTAGAAAAACGAGGAAAACTAGTGGAGGAACCAGTTCATGTCGAGAATATTAAACCGTTTCACAGAAGAAATTAAATAAAAACAAATAAAATTATTTGTCACAAACAGAACCTCTATTGACGACAACGTAATGAACGTATTAGAAATACGTACGTGTCAAGGAGCTTTCCTACTGTTAGAATCTTCCCCTATTAGGAAATTTCTCTACAAAGCACCCTATTTACCCCTGCATCACCTACGACCAGAGTGCGCAACTGAGATTCAATTTGTGACTTAATACACAACATGCTGCTTGGGAAACAGTCAAAATTGCGTCAATGTTACACTGTTGCCAATTAATTTAAAGTACTAAGAGGTCAACTACTGTGAAACATCTACAAAACAATTACCAATAAAATCCCATCAAATAAATTAATTAATTAACTTGGGCCTACATACGTATTAGGAATACGTTATTTCCTTAAAAATAAAGACTAACTTCTAATCTACAGAGGAACCCAAGAAGGCTCGACTCTTTAAGCCTAATAACTACTACTACTAGTATCATCTAATGGCCCATATATTACTAGATAGTTGAGATTCCATTGGTAACTCAATAAATTGCAATTTACAAATGAATTTACAAAATTTAGGTTCATGCGATACAAATTATGAACCTAAGCATTTGACAGACTTCAAATAATTAACAAATATTACAAAAAAAATTATAAAGGGTTTCCCACACATGAACTGAGCTCTAAACAATATAACGAGTCCTGACATTTATATTGCGGAAATTGAAATACGAAGTTAAATAACAAAATTGGGATCACCTTGATAAAATTAAATAAGGAAAATATTTATAAAAATTATGAATGTACTACGCTTGTAAAAGGAAATTAAAGTTGACCGACCAAGAAATATGTCTTAATGACTTAAATAAGCTGCGATACCTTAAAGTTTGGAGGGTATCCGATAAATAATCCACACTCACTCAAACACAGAAGATTAAAGCATCTAAAAGAGGAAGGAAGACCACTTATCACTCAAAAAAAACCTTAACACGTTTTCGACACATATCCGACGCGGATCGACACTGGACCAAAGCCATACTCACTCTAGACTGAGGACATACTATGAACACACAGACACAACAACACGAAGCGACAGACAGGATGTTGCGGATAAGATTACACGCGTGAGAAACAAGCCACGTTGCACTTACAGACAGGCTACAGATTATTCAGCTGAATAGAGCTGCTACTAGCTGAGGAAATTACATTACTGCGTTACAACAACGTAATTTGTATTCTCTAAGGAGATGGAAATAAGACAATTAAAATAATATCATAGCTATTAAATCTTGCGGAGAGTTAGTGAAAAGCGCTAAAGCTAAGGCTTCATGACATTTAATAGCAAATTACTGAACCAAAATTATTGATCGATAAACAAAACTTATGATAACTTCAAAATTTGTACACCTATTAATTCTCGTGGAGACAGGCTAGTTAATTTGCCGGCAGACTAGATACTTCATGACATTTAATGGTGAACTCAAACTTCCAAATTACATTTAACTCCAGTGAAACATACATGTTTACAAATTTCACATCAAGATAATATGTTACATTAGTGATGGTTAAATCCATAGAACATTATACTAACAAATAACATACTTCACTGATGTCACCTTCATTTCACTGCTTAAGTAATTTTTCGGGGACGAAAAATTTTCCCGAGCAGGGGAGTGTAAACATTATGAACATTATTGGTTAATAAAATCCCTAAAATAAAATCATAAAAATATGAGTACAATTAACTACGAAGTAAAGCTGAGGTCAAAGACTTGGAATTGGGAACAACAGGAAATAACAGAGTAACAAAACAGGAAATAAACGGTCAAATTACACAGGTAAATGACCTAGGGTTCAAGCGACAAAATCAAAGTAACTCACCAAAAATTCCAATGATGGCGGCGGAATGCTGACCAGCTACGGACACGAATCACGGCGGGTGTAGGAGTCCAGAATCGACGTGATTGGTTGACGTGGGCGTGGTCGACCGAATTTGGGGGAAACACGAAATTGGGGGAAAGATATCGAGGAGAGATGATGGACAGTCAGAAAAGGAGAGGCAAGAAGTGAAGAGTTGGGAAGTAAGGGGGGCTGGATCGAGTAAGTCCCGCAACACTTAGGTTATAGTAAAATACCGGGTGTTGTCGACCTTCCAACCAAGTCCACCAACGCAGGGCCAACAGAAGCACTACAGCGACCACAACCCAGAGGGAGAAGAGGACGGACCGTGTCTGCGACCGGAGGAGCCTTGGGAGAATTCTTCAAGACAACCACCGACAAGGGACCACTTCTGGACGCTGGACCACTCCTGGACACCTTGACCACTGGACGGGACCACGGAGAGGCGAGGATCGACCGACAACGCAGGGAGACCGCCTGACAGCCAAAATTTCGGACTGCGTGGTATGTGATCTTCACTAAATTGCACTTCTAGTTAAAAGGGAAAATTTTGAGAGAACAGTTGAAGGTTAAGGGAAATGATTTGATAATAATAATGATTAAGCAATGATGAAGATAATTAAAAGTTAAAGCTTACTAAGACAAGCAATAAATAATCTAAACAGAAAGGGGAAATATATATTTATATAAATTTAAGAAGCCTCAGAGTAAATGACAGGGTTAATTGTTAAAATAAATTAAAGATGGTATGCATAACCAGAATGGCCTATAGGCCAAGTTGAAGTGTAAAATAGTTGTACATAAAGATAGCAGTAGCTCGATGTCATTAACCATCGTTCAATTAATTTAGTAAGTGCTAATGAATAACTGTTACATGAATGAATTGATTATTGAAGTATAAAGGCCCACATGGCTTAACATTTTAATGTAATATAATGTGACAATGTTTAATTTGGAAAGGTTTAAGGGTAATTATTTTGATGCGTAATTGATGGATGAAATATAAAGGACTAAACTATTAATAAAGTGAATTGAGTAAACCTTTAATGGTAGATTAACGGCTACATGCCCAACAATGTAAATTAAATGTTAAATATCGAGTTAAGGGTGTGTATTCATATGGAAGGTGTGGACTGTGACGTATAAGTTGCCTTAAAGAACTTTGGCCATGCCAGAACAGAGTGATCTTTATTAATGATTTGTTAGCTTAAGAGAGTATTGATTTATATTGTGTTTGTCATTTCAGTTGTATTTTATAAATAGGAGTTAGGGCACAGAGGCCTCTATTTAAAGGGTTTTCACGAATATTTATCATTATATAATAAGGAAGAAATAGTCATCTGATTTATGAATATTAAAAGGTATATGTTATTACAGACGCTGGTGTCATTTCAATCAATTTCCTGGTTTCCATCTCACTATGCTAAGCGAGTTATGATCCAAACTTAAGAGAGAAAGAAATAATCTTACAATAACCATTTTTAGGCCAGGAACTCAAAACTATAAAAAAGTATCAAATGCACAAAAAAGGAGTTTGAGTTTTCCAATTGTTTTGCCCAACGAACTTGTCAAACTGATTATAGAAATAAGGAAGGCAGTGGCTACGTACACGTCCGACGTGAGCCGCTACTGTTCACGTCCGTTCCAAATTATGCACCGTACGTTACTTTTCCTGTGATTTTTAAAACAAATTGAGAGCCAGAAAACCTCCTAACCTAACCTAACGTAATCTAACCTATCCTAACCTAACGAAACATAACGTAACGTAACCTAACCCAACATAACCTAAGCGGTAGCGAAGTGAATTTGTCCTTATATTGGACGTGTACGCAGTCACTTCGAATAAGGAATGTCCCTGCCAAATTTGAGTAAAATCGGACAAAACATGCGACCGCTAGAGTACAAACACATATATATGTAATTTGTAACGACACCTCAATACCCAAAAACGTGCGTTCAGGGGGTCACGTTAGGAACTTCTAAGGAGGTCCAAACTTAAGTCTTACGCTGCCGTACGTGTGGGTCATGCTAATAGTTCAATTTTCCATAGGAAATTCACTAATAACGAATAATGAATTATGCACGGGGAAGGTCACCTCCGGAGCGAACCCTTAAGTTTTTGTAAATTACCCTTAAAGTTAATTTTATTCCATAAACCTCCCCCCCACCAAAAAACTTGCAATATACTATTAATATATAACTCATAAAATAGGGCAAGCAGGGCATAATAAGAAAAAATAATTCCGTATCTGACATTGTCCATAAATATAATACATAAAAAGTGATATTACAAGTTAAAAACTACAAACAATATATCAGGCCAGTTTCCATAATTTGATTTAACCCTGTTCTGTTATTATAATGTGCTGGTACATATGATCGAACAAAACTTCATTTTAGCGAATTTCCCCTATAGGGAAGAAGCTATTACCTTCGGTATTTATAGTCAATATGCTATTACCGTAGTCGGCATGGTAAGACCTAGGCCCGGGACCATTATAACTTTTCGTTTTGTGGTCCCCAGTTGCCAAAAACACCATTCGTTCGAAACTGTGTTTGTGTGTGTGTGTGTGTGTGTGTGTGTGTGTGTGTGTGTGTGTGTGTGTGTGTGTGTGTGTGTGTGTGTGTGTGCATGTGTGTGTGTGTGTGTGTGTGTGTGTGTGTGCGTGCGCGCGCGTGTGCGTGTGCGTGTGCGTGTGCGTGTGCGCGTGTGTGTGTGTGTGTGTGTGTGTGTGTGTGTGTGTGTGTGTGTGTGTGTGTGTGTGCGAGCACGATAACTCTCGTAAAATTCATCCGATTTTGACGAAATTTGGTATATAAACGTGTAAAGCAGCATTTATGACTTAAAGTTCGAAAACCAGACAGATCAACCTATCCGAAGGGGTATTTTGGGGGGGTGGGTTTGTACCCCAAAAATGGGTTTTTTGAGCTTTTTACATAGAATTTTTGAAAAAGTCAAATTTTAGTTTTTTTCCATTGGAATCAGCTTAGAAAGACGTACAATTTGGTGTTTTGATCATTTCTCTACGTCAAATGGTTACAGAGATGATAAATATCTCGCTCATTAGTGAATTTCCTTTGAAAAGTGAACTATTAGCATGACCCGCAAGGTGAAACTTAAGCCCGGGACCACCATAGAAGTTCCTAACGTGACCCCCTGAACACGATTGGGGGGGGATCGTTGAAAATTATATATATATATATATATATATATATATATATATGTGTGTGTGTGTGTGTGTAAGTGTTTGCACTCTAGCGGTCGCAGTTTTTGTCCAATTTTCTTCAAATTTGGTAGGGGTATTTCTTCCTATAATCAGTTGGACAAGTTCGTTGGGCAAAACATTCGGAACACTCTAAATCAGTTTGTTGGGGATTAATCTTTCAAATTTCGAGTTTTTGGGCCCAAAAAGGGCCAGAAAAGCCCCGTATGCAAAATGAATGCATGTAAAAAGATGGGGATTAGTGAGGCAAATGTTTTAAGCCCTCTCGTCATTCTAGCATAAATATTTACCGAGTTATTAAAGAAAATGTGTTTTGACTAAACACAGTACGTTAATTGTCTTACGGGGGTTTTACCATAGACTAATACTGTAGTAACTACAGTATTACAGTACAGTAAACCCATAGACTAACTGTTTAGTCTATGGGTTTACACTAGAAAAGCCTGTTATTCCATTGTTAGAGTACTTTAATCATTCCCAGCAAACTCACGCCTACTTTCAAGCCTGTCTGGACCTTCTCCTAACATTATAATGCGCAAAATTGTACTCCCAGCTACGCAGGTAAATGAAACCAGGAGCAATAGAACAGCCAAAAAATCTCTGTTTTCAGATTTCAATAAATATTGGAATAAATGTATGTTTTCCACTGATTTTGAGTTTTAACAAGTTTTTATGTGGAAATTCACATCCCTCACGTCAGCGCGCTGCGTGCGAACTCTTTCATGAACTTTTCCTGATGAAACTCGGTATATTGCTTCATATCGTTGTGGTCTATTGATATTTACACTAAAAAACATTTTTCGGCCGATAGTTCCCGTAGCAGCAAACCTGCGTACTCAGCCCCATGTTATTATTATGGGGAATATGTAACGAGTTATCTCCCTTAATTATGAACATAAATTAATAAAATTGGGTATGTGGTTTTACCTACTTGAGTTATATTGATATTTGTATAAAATCCCATTTTTTGTGTTCTTTGCTTCTGCAAACCTGTATACTCAGCTGCCATGTTATTCTTATGGAGAATAATTAAAATGTCATAAATCGTTTATTTATGAATGTATACTGATGAAACTTTGTATGTGGCTTTATGTGGTATTAAGATACATATATATATTGGAATTTCACTGAGTACGCAGATTTGCTGCTACGGGGGTATTAAAGGTATATATTATTTTTGAACGGGCAGCGGCCGTAGCTCAGTGCATGGTACAGTTAGATGGTCTATGCAAACATAGACTAACTGAAGCAAATAGCCTTTACATCATGAAACAAATGTGGCTAGTCTTGGTTGGATACCCTGGCGACCTGTAACCTTGGACTGTCGGGAGTTGGCGGCACTGTGGTTGGCAGTGTCAGATTAGACATGTCAGCTGATTGCTAATTTTTGTGTCTTGTTTCTGAAACTTTGAAACAAATGGCAGACGCTACGTACCCGTCCGACGTGAGCCGTTACTGTTCACGTCCGTTCCAAATTATGCACCGTCCTACCGCACGTTACTTTTCCTGTGATTTTTAAAACAGATTGAGAGCCAGAAAACCCCCTAACCTAACATAAACTAACGTAACGTAACCTAACCAAAGCGGTAGCGATGTGAATTTGCCTTTACATTGGACGTTTACGTAGTCACTTCGTAAACAAATAACCAAACAAGAACAAGACTAACAAGACAAGCAAGAACTTTAGAGCCTCGTCCTCGTCCCACTGGACTAGCCTAATTAATTGGGGATGTAGTTTAAAATTGTCCTAAAACATTGATTGTGTTAATAAAACATTAATTTGTCCCAGTTACAGCATGAACAGTTTGCAAAAGTAAGAAAGTACTGATGAAGAGTCTGAAGGTGAGTCACAAAGATTGTATTTTGCTAAATTAAAACTATTTTGAGTCTGGAACATATAATGCCATACAGTAGTAGGCTTAGGACCATAGTCTACTTAGTTTTGAAAAAGTCATAAAATGGGCTGGTCAGGGGCCTGATCCTGTTATATTTGTATGGGCGATGCCTTGCTGTAAAAATCTCCCACATAATTTACTACATGCTGTTATTTTACTTCATTATTGTTTTTCTGATCAGGAGATAACACTGACAGGTGCAGGCCTATTACTGGCTCGGTTCTCAAACTGTTGCGCTTTTTCCTATTCATAAACGACATTGGAAAGGGCCTAAACGTTGCAGATTTTTTCTATTTGCGGAAGACACCACCCTAACAGTTACAAGACCTCGTAGAGAGTAGTCAATCAAAATATTTTTAAAGAAGTTAATAACATAATTTAATGCTGTGATAGTAGGCCTAACTAGGCTATCTTTGATTAGTACTTTAAAAACAACCCTGCTAGATGTTCCAAATCGTAACAGATATGATGAAGGTCTGTTGTATATTTTTGGTGAGACCGTGGTTCACTCGTTTGACAATGTTTGATTTCGTGGTGATGAAATTGATGAATATCTTGTGATCCATATTGATTAGGTTGCAAAGTCTTCAAGTTGTATCTTATGTGTTGTCTTCTTAGTTGTTAACTTATGTGTCCGTGAGCATGAAAGTTAACTGTAGAAAAAATGGTCCGATTTTGATTAAATTTGGTACAAACGTGTAAAGCAACATTCATGACTTCAAGTTCGAAAACCAGACAGATCGACTTATCCAAAGAGGTTTTTTTTTTGGGGGGGGTTAGTTTACCCCAAAAATGGGTTTTA
Organism: Allygus modestus; assembly: GCA_963675035.1. Lineage (NCBI taxonomy): Eukaryota > Metazoa > Arthropoda > Insecta > Hemiptera > Cicadellidae > Allygus > Allygus modestus. The sequence goes on along the minus strand of OY776111.1, from coordinate 256,951,763 downwards.
GCGAATTTACTCTATAGGGTCAATCCATTTTAGATCATCCAAGGGTAGTTGTTGATGGATTCAAATTTGTTTGCAATATTTTGAGAATAAGTCTTACGACACCTGTAGAGTTACTATTGGGGGTTATTTAATTTTGTTCATGTCCTGTATATTTTTGGGCGGCCATTTTGTTTTGGAAAAACAGCCAATTTTGTATTTTGAAAAGGTTTACGGAATTTTGAATATTTTTCATAGTTACAGAGATATGAAAATAAAATAAAATACCCTCGTCGCAGCAAACGTGTATACTCAGCGAATTTCCAATGCTTAATATAACTTATGTCTTAATAACAAATAAAGCCACATACCAAGTTTCATAAAAATATATTCACATATAAGCGATTTCAATTATTCTCCATAAGAATAACATTGGTAATGAGTATGTAGGTTTGTTAAAACAAGGAACACGAACAATTGATTTTTATGCAAATATAAATCAAATTTAACTAGGCGAAGCCACATACCAAGTTTCATCAATATCCAATCATAAATAAGCGCCTCACTATTTTAAATCTTGCTTATCTAAATCTTAATACTTACTTATACTATATTATACGCCATATTTTAGGTGTTATTTTTGAAAAATACTACATTTTAATTATAAGATCATACGGCTAACAACTATAAGATTGTTTGGCCTGTGATAATTTTTGCATTTAAAGGCTGGCAGACAGTAAAATAAAACATTTATAGTAGCGCCCCATGTTAAAAGACGACCGGAGCCGGCGGCTGGTGGAGCTAGGTCTGGCCCCCTCTTAACGAATCTTGGGAAAGATTTTAGGGAAACCCCCTATAGTATTCGATATTAGAATTATTATCAATCCTGATATTTCCCCTTAGTACTTTTACACCCAACCGAATGGCCATCTGATTAGCATTGACGCCCCATCATTTCAAAACAACCTTAAATACATTATTAAAATATTATTTTATTTGGGATGAATTTTATTACATTAAAAAATATCCACTTTTGTTAGCATCGTATTTAATTATTTACACTTTTAGAACCTCACAAACCAAGCTGCGTGGCGAACTCTCTGAATGTTAATAGTGGTTTAAATACCTGCTTATTGGTAATCCAATTTGTTGCAATTGCAACTAGTTTCGACTTCGTACGAATTCATCATCAGGCCGTCCAAAGATGTGTCACACACCTCTACCCAGGGCACCTAGAGACCCTACTCCTATCCCCTCACCTCTCCTCCGTGACTCTTGAGTCGGAGCTAGATGCCCTCCTGGCCGTTGCCATACGATGAAGAACGTCAAATTAATAACAAACGGGAACAATAAAGTACATAACACAGACATGACAGACACGAACATTACACTAACACGAAACATATGCGGCTGATTTTTGAACAACGGCGACGCAATCCCGGCGGAGGTAGAGTCCAGACTCTCTGGATATGTTAAATGTTCAATAGTGTTATTGCTCTTTGGGACAGAGTAAAACACTGTAACTTATGGGTAGTGTTTTCGTATTATCCTTGGTTAAATATTATTTAACAATTGTAGCAAAGCCCGTTGTAAGAAAAAATACAACGGTCTCTGTCGTTTGATCTCTATATTTCTATGTAAATAAACAAGTATTTGTGTTTTAATTCATCACTATCACAGAGTTTTAGAGTTTCTTAAAAGAGAATATTTTAATTATGTTTTAGTCTGAAATGTTGTATTGGGGAATTATATACCATTTCCTAATTATTAAAATATCAACTGTTACACTCTTTTATTTCTTAACACCCCTTATCACTTGATATACTATTTACCTCTTGCTACCTTGTTAAAATTTATTCTACTCAAAACTCTAATTTAAAAGGCAGACCACTAGTCATAATTTGTCAGAGACCCATGGAAGTGCGCTGGGCCCAAAAACACTCAGTGGATCTCTGATTATGGAGTGGGTTGCTATAAATTAAACAAAACGTGGGTAATACTAATTTATTTATCTGCGCTTTTATTACAAAACATTTAAAGCACTAGAGCTTTCAATAAGATACTTTAATTGTTATAATGTTGTTTCCCAGAGTGAAGTTCCTTTGGTTTATTTCTAGGGCTTTATATATTTTATGTTTTGAAATTATTATTTACAGATGCACAGCAGGTTAATTAAGGTTTTGTAGCAGCTTAAAATCGCTAAGTACAAGTCGTTGTCCAGCAATTCAAATTTGTTGGCTAATGCAAGATATAGTGTAGAAATGGTTGGGAATTGATTAATATAAAGTATAACCTCCTAAACACCTCCTAGCCTCCAACCATTTGTTTCCTCCTAATTTAAGCCACAAGGTAAATTAATTATCTACGTTGGACTTGGATTGCTGCTACCAACTGTGCTTTAATTTATTTTTTTGTCGAAACAAACCAAAATAGTAATCACTCTCTACCTCAGTATAATAATACCTAGAATTTAGAAACTTTACCAAATTGTAAGCTCTCACAAAAGTTATTCAATACAAATCAGTTACTCAAAAATGCAGCTCAGTAATATAATAGCAGACAAGGATTTGTGTTGATACTTTAACTTGGATTAACGTTAATAAAATCATATAAAACAATTATAAAATATTTAACAGTGATAAATTCTCTTTCTTAAAATTTAATAAGGACAATTATAATAACGATTGCAGTACACTCTTAAAATAAGAAATACGAAATGTGACCAATCTTAAAGATACAAATATAATTAACTACTTACATGAACATTGGTTACCTCGATATAAATCAATACTTGATTAACACACTATCACATACACTAAATTATTTACTTAAATAGCGCTTTCCCTTTTAATAGTTAATTTTAATTTAATGTCCCCAAAACTATATAGGTACTCAAATTTGTTTAAACTTGCTCGTTTTACTTCAATTGAATTTAAACGTGATTTGGAAATTTAATTTAATCGAATTTGTTTTCTCGCGGTTTTTTGGCTACTTCCGGATATAATTCGCGAAATAGAGTATGTTAAGGTGCACCCCGTAAACAATTCGACGAATTTAGGAAAAGCTTGAAACACACGGTAAAAGGTAATTTAGAAAGGATTGCCGAATAGCTCTGTAGAAAATGCGAATGAGAATGAGAGCGATTGGCGTCTCACGCGCAGTTTTGTTGCCGACATCTGTCACGTGATTCCGTTTCTCGTTCCTTGGTTCTAATCTACAAATGTCGAGTGAAAACTGCTTTTAACTGGTTTTAAATCTTGACTCTACTTGTTGGTTTGAAAGATCGAGCATGTCTCGATTTGACTATAACAATTTTCCCCCCCTCCAAAAAAATTTTTAATTTTTGACCAAAATTCCTCAAGAAAAAAATTACTATCCCAAAAATTCAAAAATTTATGATTCCAGAAATAGGACAAGGTTGTAATAAATATCTTAAATTAAACAGTCAATACTCCTTCGTGAGAGATATGGTGGACACTTACGGTTACATTCCCTGTAAGGTCCACTTCAGTGCGAGCACTCACCCCTAACACGTATGAAATCAACTGCTTGGGTCCGAGTCATGGTCATGTCCGATGCACTTCACTACACTATTTATTTTATCTTGAATGCTGTCTCTAAGTAAGGCAAAAGCTATGTTGTTCAGGTGGATGCCATCCCTCCTACCATTATGATAAAAATGTTCAATTAAAAGTTCTATGTTGTGATTTGAAACAATTCTGTCTAAGTCCAGAATAAAAATATTGTACTTTGAATTTAAGCTCTTGATGTAGTGATTTAGTTGTTTAATCCTTCTATTGTATTCACTATTAAAAAGAGTCTCCGGCACAGTAATAAGCAAAACAGTTTTCCTGGCGTGGATTAAAATATTGCAAATTGTCTTTATGTTGTGCGTGGAGACTGTGTGGGGAGTATTGTTCCTGATGTCATTTGTTCAAATGAGAAGTGCACAGATTGAGTGCAGGAACAACACCTGCTTCCGCACCTCGGGTATGAGATGGCGCGTTGTTGCCCCTGGGATGGTGATGTGCTCGGCGGAGGTCAGTTTCCATCTCCTCACGGCTCTGTGTAGGTGAGAGTCTCCCACGCAAGAGAATCTATTGTATGGGGTTACAAAAAAAAATGGGGAGCTTAAAATTAACAAGTCACAACCCATTTATAAGATGTTTACTAATGAAAATCAATTTATTAAACAATGAACACATTATTACTGACACATGTCACAGTATGAGCACTTTATTATAGTGCATTAAGTGAACAATATATATACCTACTGGTAGAGAGCTGAAATATGTTTTTATTTAAGGTAAATTGTGTGAAAGTATTATGGCAATTATGATGCCAGTTAGTCAAACAAAGAGGTTGTATAAATAGTAAAGATTTGAAATTATGTAAACCTACACCAGTACTTATATTTTCGTATTTTTCTAATTAAAAATAAAAAAATATTAATTTTTAAACTCATGAATAATTTTTGAGATTTAAACTTAATCTTAATATTATTTATAGTTTGAACTATCGTAAAAAAATTTCATCCTTAAAATTTATTGTTTAAACTTATGTGTTTTCGTCTATTTACTTCTAAAGGGAGAATATTTCAGCGGCGGCTCGGCCTCGGTAACATTGGTTAGTATTGGTTAGTTTGGGCAGGGGCGAGACGGGAATTTCTCCCTCACATTCCCTTGCTTAGCGCAATGGCTCATGCTGATGTGCATCGTCCAGTTTTGTGTTTTTGAAATCCTAGTAACTTTATAATTCACACCAACCTTTTATCTCTTTTAGTTTTTTAGCAATCAACACTAATTATTAATTCCTCATATAAAATGCAAGTTATTTGTCAGTCACATTTACAAGTACTCTGTGGCCTCTTTTATAAATGGGTTATTTATAACTTACAGACATTTTATTTGTAGAAATTATGATTTTTGTTGATTGATAAAAACAAAACAAAAATACGAGGTAGGTGTAAATAATTAGGAAGTTAATAGGATATCTAAGACCCTTTCAAATTACATACTTTTTGACGTTACTATTTGACTTTTGGGAGTTTTGGGCTTATAAACATTTTCAAAAATATTGTGTTTTGTATTTTGCTTTTTGTTTTAAATAGTGTCATGTAGCATATCAGGTTAACACTGAGCTTAATACGAGTACAAATTTTAAATCTGAACAAAATTATGAATTGTGGTTTAGCAGTTACAGAGTGTTGAGTAAATGTCAGTATTAAAAAATGGCCGCCATTTTGAAACGGATAAAAATAAGTGAGTTCTGATTTCGCCAAAATTTTTGTCTGTTGTAGAGCTTTAAGTGGTATATAACTTGACATATGTTTATAATTGAAAATTTTGAGATTCGAACTAGTGACCTTCGGTTTTTGAAACACCCTGTATTTGTAACTACTGAAATACTGTTATGTTATTCCTTGGGGTCGATTTAGTGGGAAATAATTTTATTTCACCCTTCTAAGTCAATCGGTTCGTCTGAAATTGGTTTGAGGCACCTTTGGTGAGACACCCTGTATATATATATATATATATATAGGCCTAAAAATACGTTATTTACACAAACTTTTGTAACTATTTAAGTATTAAACGTGCTATAGTCTTGTACTGTCTGAAGAATTAGCTCATTATGAGTACATGAGACGAATATAAAACTTGTCAACAATAAATTATAAATTATTTATATACATTACAGCTAAGGACGGTTAAAACTTTAAATATAGCTGGGGAGAGTGTTTAGCGATTGTATTGGAAAGATGGAAAAAATATACATTTCCTTTTGTACACTGACCTATTTATAACGCACTTATATGAAATCTATTGATTTTTATACATTGCATCATTGTAACAACTTATTGTTGGAAAATACATAGTATTAAAAGGACTATATGAAAATTTAAAAAAACTGCTTTAACTGTCACTTTTCAAACAGCAAAGACAATTTTTTTACTGTAGATATTTAATTATAAGATAACATTTATAGTATAATTTAATATATCTATAATACGTTAAGGCGATTTTTGTTAAGAGACCTGCTTCGTTATTTCTAAACCGATTAATCTATTGAGGTATTAAAAAATGGCCCTGATTCGTAGTGGTTTAAATTTGCCATTATATTTTTAAAATGGCACAGGCTACCCTGAAAGTTTGTTTTATTGCCAGAAGGATAACATAGAGATAAAGAGCTAAGTTAAATTGCTAAACAGCCATCATTGATACAATGAACCCGGATTTACAGTATTTTAATATGTCATAAGCTGAGTACAAATAAACAAATAATTGAAATGGCAACGTTATCGGTAATCTGCTTATTAAATAATTTGTTCACTTCCAAGCAACAGATCCACTCGTCTTATATCTTATGGCATTGGGAGGACCAAGCCTTGCTCAGCAAGTAATCATCAGCTAAGTTTGCAATGGGAAGTTTGTTTGGGATGTAATTTAAATAAGGTTGTAAACTATAGCATTATTAACTCTCCCTGGCATTTTGAGTTGCGTTTTTCAAGAAAATACCGTAGGTGAGTCCTATTATCGTACTACCGTGACTGAAAAGGGTTTAATCTCTATCAACAATTTGTTTTTTATGTTACGGAATCAAATATCATAAATGAAGTTGGAATTCAAAATTTTTACGTATTAATTATAACTAGTTACGAGGGGTATGAGACAAAACCATAACATTTAATGTGTGAACATATTATGCCACTACATTTGTATTAGCCTTACTGCATGGCAAGATCATTTTAATTTGGGATGGTTAAACAAAATTCCGTCTGTCAATTAGTTAACTAAGTTCGGCTTCATAACCGATTTTGACACTTGAAGTATCAAATTAATGGGATTTTTCTCTAAATGGTTAAAAATGAATTGAATATTTCCTCGGACCTTAGGGATCATTGGTTCTCAAATTTCACATGTTATTACTGCGGATTAAATCTTGTTTTGGGCTTATGGCACACGTATTTAAATTCATTGCATTTAAACAAAGAGTTGTGTTAAAGCAGAGTCGTAAAGTAAGTATCCTACTTATTTTAAATTTTACCCAAAATTTATAATATACTCAACATAATCCATTACAATACTTTATGCTCTATATAAAAACAAATAAAAGCAAGTATTTCCTCATTATTTCATATTCAAAAAGTGTTATATTCAAATTTATAATACGAAAGTAAATTGTTATTTTTCACCAGTAGTATAACAAATTAAACAAATAATTGAGCTCCAGTCACAAGGGTACTTATAGTTTTGTGTTTAGATGACATCTCAAATTAGAACAGAGAGGAATGAAAGTAAGATATGGCAGCCAAAAATTTGAGTATTTTCCAAATTATCTATATACCTAAATTTATTTATTATAACAGACTTTTTTCAACTAAATAAAATAAAGAACAGGGGATCTTCACCTAAAAAAATAAGGGGACCCGTTTTTTAAACTTAAAATTGCTGCATATAAAACTTTTAGGTTTTTATCAATTACAAGACACTGAAAATGCTTGGTTTTGTTCTGACGTGAAATAAGTGGCCACACTTTTACACCGGCTTACCTTAATCAAATTACCATCACATTAAAGTTATACGGTAGAAAGTTTGTGGGTTTGTTTGTGGCTCGATCACGCTCAAGATACTTCACCGATTGAGCTGATATTTATTAGGAAGATAGCTAATATCCTAAAGAAACACATAACTTAGACGTATTTCCGTTTTTAAAATCCTTTAGGCTCCACTCCAACGGCATTTAAGAACATGTATGAGCATTACTATTTATTGAACCGTTTGAGCTAAAATTTGGTAGAACGATAGCTGTTACACTAAAAGCATTTAAAGAATGCTTATGTTTTAAAAATCCTTTGGGGCTCTGTCCCAATGTGGTTTGAGTTTCTATGTTAATCTTATGGACGACGCTATTTTCTTTAGCGTTTTAGTTTAAATTTGGTATAAAGATAGCTTCTACATTAAATAAAGAATTAGCTTTCCCCTCGATCTTAAAATCCTTTGGCCTCCGCACCACTATGACATTCAAAGTTTCCTTGTTAATCTTATGAACATAAGTACTTGCTGACCAATTTAGTTGACATTTTTTAGGAAGGTAGGTAATAAACTAGGTCAACAAATCAGCCAATAAAACATTTAGGGTTCCGCCCCCGACATTTAAAAATCTTATGTTAACTATTTTGTATCTGCTAGCTCCAGGACCGATGATTATAGTACTTAGTAGGAGGGTAACAAATACACTCAAGACACACTATGCTTAAGTCACGATCCAAAAGTATTTTTGGCTTTCACCCTTCCTGGCCTTTAAATACCAAATCTATCTAAGTTTATGAACAGGTTTCTTCGTGTGGTGGGAATGAGATGTGGCTTAGACTACTGTTATGTGCCGCTGATCGACGTTGCCTATTTTCTAGGGATCCTTCCGTTGGAATTTTGGCGAGAGGTACATGATAGGAATATTTAAGCAATTTTTGCGGACATTTACCATCACTTATTAGTAAAAACAAAGTTTCACCTAATAAAAAAATATTAAAAAGTTTCACTCATAGTGAAACTTTGTTTTACTAATAAGTGATGAAAAAGTCTGGAAAAATTCCTTAAATAACATTAACTCGCCATCACCAACAATGAATTTTAAACAAAGAACATCACGTTTTAAATTGTACATATTTCTGTTTATCTATACTTTTGTTTATTTTCATAAATATTGCTCATGAATTTTGCATAAAATAATAGTTTCAACCTGTATTTATGCATTTAATATGTTTGTATTGCTATCTAGTATCCAGTATTTTACTTGTTCAACATATAAGCTATATTCTTTGTAATTATTATTAATGTGTTGGTTTTGGCCGTTGATAAATAAATAAATTGTATGAACATTAGTCTGTATTGGATGAATTACGCTGGAATGTAGGTAATATACTAGAATCAAACATAAGAATACAAGCCGTTTTAAAAATCCTGAAATTTCATACCATGAGAAGTCTTACTCCTTGATCAATATTATTAATAAATTACGATACCTCATAACAATTTTTAAAACTATATTCTAATAATGTGTATTAACTTTTAACTCATGAACGTAATACATTTTACTTTAAATGTATAACGTTTAGTGATCGTGGGCAAAGCCGCGACAGGTAACAGCTAGTTACCGCAATGTCAGTGTAGAAAAGCTATAAGGAATATTTTCATTTTTGGATGTAAAATAAAAGTACTATGATGGTTTATCATGTTAATTTGCTCATCGTGGTAAAGAAAGCACTATACTCCTGAAATATCTGAATGAAAATGGGTGGAATCCCCAAACAATATAATAAACTTAATCTTTATATATAATTCTATAAGTAAAATTTTAGAGTAAAAATATGTGATATTTCTACAAAGTTACCAGCAAATGAGAAATAACGTAAAAAATTCCCCATAAGAAAAGCATGGAGTTTGAAAAACATCTGCTTTGTTTACATTAAAACATTTGAACAAGTGTCTACTTTGTTTACGAACTGACTTGTGTTCCTACTTGGAGAAGGTTAGGGGCTCTCGTCCCTTCAAGCTACTAGTCAGATACTAAAACGTTAAATTTTCAATCTTTTATTTTTTAATTCTTACTTAAGCAAAATATTAAAATGTGGATACATTTAGTAGTTAGATTTATATGAGATACGTTTAACCATTGTATTAAAATTTGAGTATTTTTAATTTGATTGAAATGGTGTATACTTATAGCCAAAACAAATAATTGCACAAGAAAACAACAAACAGTTGTTATAAGAAATATTTTTAACAACCGACTTTGACTGTATTGTTTACACATTAAATTAGTACACAATTTTATATTTTATATTCACGAAGACTCCGTTTGGAAACCATAATTCTAGTATAACTGAATTATTTTAACAGTGTCTCTTTTTAAGATTTTGTAGGCATAAGATGGAGATATTTGCATCTTTAAAAGGGGTGGCTTTCTCCACTCTGTTTATCAAAGGGTAAGTCAACCAATCACGTTCATTGCTTACTTGCCAACAAATACCTTACCAGTGCTTAAATGAAGAGGAAATTCCAGATTCTCGAAATCACCAGACATATCCCCAGCACCCACGTCCTCAAATATTATCCAAAACGTCCCATTGTGTGTCTTTTGTCTGGTCAAAGAAGATGCAGATTTACAAATTGAAGCTTCAGATCTGGGTTGAGTGACTTTGATCATAATAAATATGTCTAACAAAGCACAGATTATGTTTGACTTAATTCGTTTCAGAGCTAATTTTAAAAGTGTATTTCACATTTATTTTATTCGAGTCACTATCAAATTAATATTACTTATATGTTACCAGTGTTATTTACCTAAGCTAATCTATTATCTCTCTGTTTTGAGTTTTCGATTATATCTATATTTTTCACGAATATTTTTTTCTCTAAGGATTTAAAAAGGTTTTTACTTCTTTATGTTACAGTTCCGAGTAAGGTTTCATATACTTAAAGTGTTATGTAGTATATTTTTGCTCGGTTCAGCCCAGTTATATTAGTTTGTTAAGTAGGCCTGGAGTAATTATTAAGTACGGCCCCCTACATGGCGAGCAGATGTTCTTCGCTTTTCTGTATGTTTAAGGTTACTCCATTTGTCATTATAACTCACAATCGCCCCTTTTTTTGTAGATACGTATTTTATTTATTGTTTACTAGCTAATACCCGTCGCGGCTTCGCCCGCATCACTACATAGCATTAATAAGATATATGTTACTGATGTCGCATCGTATTCTAAAGCAGTATATTCAGTGACGCACCACGTATTTCTGGTAAACGTTTGCCACTGTTGGGCAGCCCTTACAGCAATAGCGGTTGGAAGAGCTCGTGGCTTCAGTTTCTAAGTATCCAGCCCGCGCTAAATTTTTTGTCTGGTCTACCGACCTTTGTTTGCCCAGAAGGCGAGGACCAACACTTGACTCTGAATGACACTTTAGCCGTGGAGCGGCAAGTAATAAAAGCCTTTGAAGGGCGTGATAATTTGCAACCCACTTGTCAACTTGGACATACCAAGTTACTGAGACAACACCGCCCTCAGGATACATGGTGCTACATTTAACACACGTGGGAGATAATACCTTAATAACATTGTTTACGAATATTAATCTCAAGGCTCGTTGTATCAAAAAATACAACAATAAATACAACAAATATTATAATTCCACACTATTTTGATACAAAGTACTGAATGGTGAACTGAATAGAGGTCGTGCGGATCTTCGTGAAGCCTGGGTGTTGATAGTGAAACTGGTTAAAACCGGTTTTTTAGGGTGGGGGGTGAGCGATTGACTGCTGCTCTACGTTTGTTGACAATAAATCGCTTGTGAGAATCATCTGTTACGTGCCAAACAAAAAACATTGCAACCGCATAGTGATTGTTATGCAAAAAACGTAGGTTATTGATTAACACAATATATTTTTATTTGTATGTGCTGGTGAATTAATATTTATCGAATTGTTTGGTTTAAATAAGACTAGTTTCCATTTAATTTTGCTGTGTATTCTGAAACTGTCTGCGTGTGAACAAAACCATAAGAGTGAACATGATTTTGTACCGTATCGGAATTGTTTAGTTTGTCTAGCCTAAATTATTGGTATTTATGTCAAATGTTTATATTGTTTATATTTTTTATATTTTAAATTTGTATTGGGTTATCATCCACGAAATAATGAACAGCAATGCAGGTGTAAGGGAAGTCGGGGGAAAGATTTTAAAAAGCCGAAGTAGAGAAATTATTTTTAATTTGTACAATTTCATGAAAAGAGAGTCGGATGAAGGGCCGATTTTGTTAAAACAGGTACAAAAACGAGTTTCGGAAGCAACGGGTGTCTCAAGAAGTACCATTCAGAGAATTTTAAAAGAAGGTAAAACTCCTAAACCGCCCGGACAGCCTACTTTCTCATCACCAAAAAGGAAAGGGGCCAAAACCAAAAAGAAAACTTCCATAGATGACTTTGACAAAGCTATTATAAGAAGAACAATCTACGAATTTCATAATAACGAAGGACAGCGACCCACTCTGAGAACATTACTTCCCGTACTAAGAGAAAAGATAGGCTTCACAGGAAATATTTGGTGCCTCCGACAAGTTTTAAAAGACTTAAAATTTAGATGGCGAAAAACCCAAGACAACAGGAAAGTCCTTGTTGAAAAACATGAAATTCGTGATCAGAGGTTTCGTTTCATAAGAAACATACGTCATTACAGAAGAGAAGGACGCCCTATCATATATACGGACGAAACCTACGTACATGCATCACACTCCAAGCCATATTCATGGTCAGACGACAGCAACCGTGGTTTATTAACACCAATTTCAAAGGGACAATATGCTATAATAGTGCATGGGGGCAGTGAGAATGGTTTCATGGACGGTGCTTTATTAATATATAAGTCCGGCCAAAAATCTGGTGACTACCATGAAGCAATGAACTTCGACAACTACAAAAAGTGGCTCGAGGAAAAACTGATCCCAAACCTACCCCCTAGAAGTGTAGTGGTAGTAGATAATGCGTCGTACCACAATAAACAAGTAAACCCAGCACCAAACAGTAATTCAAGAAAAGGAGATATGACCAACTGGCTCATTGAACACAACATTCCCTTTAATGATAACATGTTAAAACCAGAACTCTACCAAATTATAAAATTACATAAGAGCACCCAAAAAATGTACTCCATAGATGCCATTTTAGCAAAACACAATCACTCTGTTCTCCGTCTCCCACCGTACCATCCAGATCTGAACCACATAGAAATGATTTGGTCAGTTGTAAAAAACTACGTTGCCTCCAAAAACGCAACTTTTAAATTGAATGACTGCATTCAACTTGTGAATGACAAAATGTCCCAGATAACACCGGAAGTCCGGAAGAATGGAAGAAGATATGCGAACACGCCCGCAACGTCGAGGACAAATACATGACAAACGAGGCAGCAATTGATCAACTAACGGAATCATTTGTGATCAAAGTAGAAGATAGTGACAGTGATCTCAGTGACGATGTCGATGATCCAGACCTTAGTAATAACGAAAGTGATGACACAATCAGTGATGTCGAATTTTCATAGCGTCTTTATATTAAGTTAGTTATACTAATTAGTAGTTTGTGATTTTTAATTATGATAAATTATTTACTTTTAACTTTTTCATGAGCTATCTTTTTAATAGTTTTTATTACATTTAAATAACGTTAAATAGGAGTACACTCCATAAGGGTCTCCAAAACTGAATTTGTTGCTTCAAATCCCACCAATTCTATTTCAATATTAAATCAAATTTCTGAACATGAAGGTAGAATCCGCTGCGCCCATTTGTTTAAACACTAGTTTTATTGGAAATAATACAGTATTGAAATTACAAATACACAATCAGCAATATCAAATAAAATATTTTAAGTGTTAAGCTCTAGACATGTGTTATTCGCCGAGCACCGATTATTTGCCGAGTGGCAAGGTACTTATGTTGGTATTCGCCAATTATCGAGCAGACATCTACAACAGACAAGCGTGTTTTTCCAAGCATCCCGTTCATTGCAGGAATAGCGAATAATCAGAAACATGGATGACGAAGACAATGCTGTTTCCTTTTGCCGCTTTTATCATTTTAGGTGGTGGATTTTTACTGTAGCGTATTTAATCCGGCGTTCATACATTCATTAAACAATAGTAATTACGTAATTACGTGTGCTTCGATGTGTGCAAAAGGCCGACGCCGTACGGGAAAAGACAAGCAATAATGCTAGCTGCTTGCCAAATAGGCGAATACCCATCCACACTACTCGTGATTCGGCGAGTCACTGCTCGGTGCTCGGCGAATGACGCATCTCTGGAGCCGGCTTGGAAAACAGCTGATCGTACAAGAACAAATATTCCAACTTGTGCTGCCAGCTGCCATCACTGAAACAGTTCAACAGCTTGTGTTGACGACTCCATTTGATTCTTATATTTTGAAAAGAAACTCAAGAAGCTAAACGTAAACATTTTTAGTATTTATTAAGACATAATTTAAAATAAAATATTCACACTCATAAATAGTATATTGTTGATTACAGTTTTAATATCATCCTCATGTTAATAAATAATTTCATAAAAACGTAATTACAATACGTTCACACGTTAAAATATATTTAATAAACAGGGTAGCCAAATGTTTTTTGCTGGACTAGTATTATGACATATGGTAGCGTGAACTTCCCCTCCTTCGCTTATACCCCCCACTATTCTGCTGGCATCCCCTACTCAGGCATCACGAAGATCCGCACGAGGTCTATCTCGATTGTTCAAGCAAAAATGATTGTAAAATATGTTTAAATGTTGAGTTTTCCCATATAATATAGTCTTACTTTGATAATTATTTGACAAGCTACACTGTTAACCCATTGAGGTAGTAATTTTATTCTATTTGCAGTAGCCTATAACGGGAATTGATTGGTGCTGCGCTCTAGTAGCAAAATATGTAACTAATGACCGCGGGCGTCTACGGTTCTATCCGCTAGGGGCGCGGACTGAGTGAAAAACCTTAATATCGCCGCCAGGCCTTTGGTCGTGTTAGCTGAGTTGGCTACGTCGTGGAAACACCTTGGCCAGGTGGTGATACGATGTTCGTGGGTTCGATTCCCGCACACGACCAAAACTGACCAGTTGTGCAACTCTCAATGAGTTAACCGGTCTGTGGCAACGTTGGTGGGAGGGTCCAAGTAAAATAAACGGTGGCAGGCTTGCTTGGAAGTTGACGGGATCGGTTAATTCTTTGAGAATTGCACATGGTCAACACTGATTTTGCTAATTTTTACTTATGTCTACTGTGTGTGTGCCAATGCGACTTTCTAAACTGAAAAAAAACAATATTTTAATTAAAATACACCATTAATCCATTTAAAAACACCAATTTTACTCTCCAATTCACAGGTTAATAAAATTACAAGTAAGGAACCCAGCTCGTATGAGTAGTGGGCATTTGGGGCTTCTGGGCCAAGTGATTGACAGCTTCCGGTCACGTGACCGGAAGTGCTGAGTCATGAAAGACGTCATCTGAGGCTGAGCCAGTGACGTAGGCGGTTTTGTGACGTAATGAGGGAAAGTTTAAAGTTCAAGGTCACTGGGAGGTAATTTTAAAAAAGTACTACCTCGCACTCGTAAAATCCGATTGTGATTCGATAGTTTTCATTCGATAAAAATATCGAATGAAAACAATCGAATGAAGCAATCGAATGATACGAGTGTGAGGTAGTACTATTTTATTTAACTTTATTTTTTACTTTTCTTTTTATTTACAATAAGTTATGTTTATAATAATTTATGTTTACAATAGTTCCCCGTTGTTCGTTGTCATCGATGTTGTTGATCCGGACGAGTTGCGGCCATCACTTCGCTTTCTGATGAAAGACGGTAGATACTTCGATTCCTGCGCAGAGTCCATGTTGTTTTTTGATGCGTAAAGTTCCAAAGATAAATCGTAGCCGGACGCAATGAGAAGTCTTAACTCTTCATTAAAAACCTCGAGGTCTTGGAAAGTCGCCAGATGAATAGAGTCATAATGAATACACCTAATTTTGATGGACATTTCAACAGAGAGCTCGATGTTCACCGGTCGAGAGCCGGAGGTGTACTGACTACTCGCTAGCTAGCGTTTTGGTATCAAACAAAATGGTGGGGGTAAAAGTGTGGTGGGGCGGAGCAGATGGCGGACGGCAGATGGCAGGCGGCAGGTGGCAGCTGGTGCGAGGCAGATGGTTGCTACTACATTCGCCGCCACAGTAATGCAATCCTTCGGCGTAATTCTTGTATTTTATCTTGTCGGTTCATTTGATACGTTTTACATCTACATATGCAATAGCTGAAACACTTGCACTTACGACAAGCTTTCCCGTCAACTTGATCGCCTGGTATTTTAAAACATTGTAACTCGCAACAATATGTCTTCAAATTGTTATCGAAAAATAAATTGTTCATAGGTGGCACCGACATGTTAGCTGCAGCGTGTGTTAGACAAGACTGAGACTAACTTCACTGCTCCCTCTCTTTTATACCTCTTCATAAGTTAACCCTGAATGAAAGTTCAAGGTCATCCATTTGAATTTAAAAAAAAGCAACACAGCAGTATATAAAATAATATACTGCTGTGTTGCTGTTTTTATTTTTTTTTTATTTTTTTTTTTATTTTATTTTTTTTTATTTTCTTTATTAAACAAACATCTTACAATACAATAAGCTTAAGTCTAACATTGATGACTAGAAATACAAACAGAAAAATACAAACAAAGACATTATGTACAAGGATGCGTGATGTGCAGAGTGAGTTCCGTCGAGTTGTTGCCGCTTACACCGTGTGATACCAAATACAACGTCCCCGGTTGAATATCTCGCAAATCTTCATTTTGTAGCAGTTGAACAAATCGTTTTGGAAGAAATACTTGAAACTTCGGCTCATCTCCTGGAGAGAAAGGTCCTTCGCTCAATGAAACTAGAATTGCTTCTCCATGTGTGGTTTCCACTTTCTTGATGTTATGAATAATGTAGTGTTTTTGTTCTTTTAGTTCTGAACACTTTTTAGTTAGCAGAAGGTCGGATTTTGAATGAGTGTTGAATTGATCAACCAGTGTTTGTAGAAACTGTTGTGATGCCATCTTCGTCAGTGGTGGTTGTGGTGTCTTCTGTGATGTTGCCTCTTCGGAGTCTCGAATAATACTCGTGCTGGAGCGGTGCTGTCTCCTCGTATTTATAGGCCCCGCTACCCCCACCACATTTCTGTTCTCCGCTACCCCCACCACATTCCTGCGTTTGTTTCAAGTAAGCAGCCAAACGATACGCGTTGTATAATGCACAGTTTGTTTGGCCGTGTTTAAGATCTTTTGCAGCGACACAAATATTACCGAGATTAATGTTAAAGTCCTTACTAATAGTTATATCGAAAACATCACCGTGCGTGTACTTTTGTATCCAGTTCTTTTTTTCTAATCCTCTTGTGTATATATGTGAATATTGTTTGCAAAAGTTAAACATAATACTGTGCAGATTACTGTAGCTTATAAATCCTTCATACCAATGTATGTGATGAAAGTAGTTTGTTATCCATTTGTTTGTACTTTTTGCTTTGGTGTTAAGTTTGTTAAAAGAAAAAGGAGCATCAAACATGAATGGGTAGGCTACAAATGTAAGCAAGTCTAAAATTACTAATTCCTTGATAATAAACCTATCATCATTATTTCGAAATGCTTGAAATTCTATTACACAAGGCTTTACACTCACTTCTTCATCCCCTCCCCTCATCATGGCACCTAGCGATCAACTAAACTGTTTTCCACACCACGGTAGGTTAAATACCAGGCCGTACAGTTGCAGGCGCGTTGGTGTATATTTAACGTGGGCACCGTCCCCAATAGGCCTACCCCACGTGTGTTCTTCTTTACTAAGTCAAACTTTAGTCTTTTTTAACTTCTTCTTCTTCTTGTGTTTCGTTTCCTTCTTCTTGTTTCTCCGTTTCTTCTTCCTGTGTTGTTTCTTCTGTAGCTTCTGTAGCGATTTCTACAAGTGGTTCAAAATCCTTTAACTTTCTCCACATGCAAACTTCATGAGGTATTCTATTAAAAATAGATGTATCCACAGGTCCGTACACGATGGTGCTATCAGGTTGTTTTTCCAAAGTATCGACCAAATATTCTTTAATAATAGCGCTTGCAAATACCAACTGTCTCATGTACCTTGTAATAGGTTCTGTTGCGTAGTTTAAAACGTAGAATTCTTCACGTGACAGTAGAATCTTATTTTCATGTTGAGTCAAGTCTCTAATTCGCACTTGTAGTTGTCCACGATGTTTAACAATATCGATTTCATTGTCACAATCCAAAAGTCGAATATGTGTTTTCCTTCCACACAAACTGTTAGTTAAATAACATTCTATTAAATGTACATGTTTCAAAAATGACTCCCAAGCATTTTGCGAAAATAAAACCTTTTTTGTTCCATGGTGTAGTATTACTGTAGGGGAATAATCCAATGACTTCATCAATCCAACTGATACACTTTTACTGATGCATGCTGAGATGGGGTAAAAGATTCGCAAAAAAACTTCAGTTAAAATGTGAGGAGGAATATTTTCTTCAACTTTCTTCTTCCTCTTTGGTACTACCTTTGATGGTTCTGCATTACTTTCCTCCTCTCTATCTCTTTTACCAAACTTTAAAAATGCAGTTATTTCCTTGATGATTTCTTC
Source organism: Allygus modestus (assembly GCA_963675035.1). Taxonomy (NCBI): domain Eukaryota; kingdom Metazoa; phylum Arthropoda; class Insecta; order Hemiptera; family Cicadellidae; genus Allygus; species Allygus modestus. The sequence continues at coordinate 256,933,548 of OY776111.1, read as the reverse complement.
TTCACTAGTATTATCACGTTCCAATAACGGTGCTACCTCTGCATCACCTTGTACAACAGATGGAGAACTCATTTTGTAGAAGATGTTACCCATGCGACGATAGACGATCAACTGAAGACCTGCATTGTTGCTCCGCTATTTATAGGCTAGCGACAGTGGCGGTGCCGGTGGTGGTACAACGTTTTACAATACTGTCTTTACAATACCGGTCAACGGTGTGTATGTAACAATTTTATCGTGCAAAATTAAACAATACGCAGATGTATTTGCAGGTACGTTTTCTTGAAATTCCATTTCTATTTTTATATCAACACTAGACGATTTTACAGATTCATTTTGTTTGGAACAATCAATTACAACAATCGGAGCTTTCGATTCAAATTGTACGGGAGATAGTAGAGGTGTATTTGTTTTGCCGTAATATGAATTTTGGAACCTAGCGTACATATCGTATAAAACACTGTACCTTTTTTTATCAAAAGAAATATTAAAGTTGTCGTAGGGAAAGAATTGTGAATTCAGGAACACTTTACAGTTTGTTAATTTACAATGGTCAAATTCACCAGCATTTTCAGTTATTATACTTTTCTTCTTTGTTTGTAATCCAAATATTACATATCTCGCTTTTTCCAAATGAGTAGAAGTTTTTACAGTCCATGTATGCCGTTGTGTTGTAGGTAAAACGGGGTATTCATGAAACTCCCAGCTTCTGAATGGCATTACAATGTCTCGATCGGATTTTAACTTTCTTAATAATGTAATCCTGTGTTCATCATTTAGTCGCACATGTGGTACTCTCCAAACAATCTTGTCTAATGTTAGTTTCCAGTCTAAATTGGCTTCAGTTGTTCCAGCAGATGCTTTAATAATATCATTATCGTTTGATGACCTTAATAAAACTAGTTCTTGTTTTACATTTATTATTATTCTTCTGTAATCTTCAGCAAATCCTAAAAGTAATCTTAAAGGTACGTAATAATCAAAGTTTCCCGAAGCGTCAGGAGTAATTATACTTTTGTCTGGTGCAACCCATCCTGCAACAGCTAACAGATTCTTCTCATTTGGTGTTAAAGACGCTAATCCTTTTAATGTACTGGAAATTCCAACCTTTTTTGTTGAATCGACTGTAACTCCTGAAATTTCATATCTAATCTCGTCAAACAAAAATGCCATAGGATTATTTATGAACGGAACAGTGGTTCCAACAGTACCGTCAGCTTTTGTTACTTTTCCTTCAATATATAAATAACTTTCGCATGGAAGAGTATAAATGTCTTGTTGTTGTATCGGAATCCTAATTTCATCGTTATTGTTTAATTTGGACGAAGCGTAAGGGTTGTGCGTGTGATATTCCTTTTCCCATAAGGTCTCGTCGAATGTTGGACCCTGCGCTATATCCAGTATATCCATTGTTAATGACTTTTAATCCAATTTCTTCTAGAAAACGAATGTTGTCACTTGTTAATCCTTCTACAGCTGATGAGCTACTGACCTCTTTGCTGGTTGGCTCTCTCTTTTTAAATGATAACCCCATTATCTAAGCGGATGATTTTATATGTATTCTTACAGTAATAGCTTCTCCTCGAAAGTCAATAAGGTTTCCGTCTTGATCCACTATGTTCAGCACGATGTCTGAAATGAAACTGGTGTTTAACGGTAGGTACACAAGGTTTTGAGGCTTTTCTACTATCTTGAAACCCGGTGCGACTGATGGGTAGAATGTGTGTAATATATGCCGATTTTCTCCATCTCTGTAGGATCCTTGTATAATGTTACATGTAATGTCTATGCTGTTTACTTTGATGATCGTCACAGTTCTATTCCCAGAATGAGTTGTATTAGGTTCTAATACCTTTGTTTCCTTAGAAAACCCCAATAAACTACCAATTGAACGTTCTTGGCCAAAATCAATATAATACTTAGAAGTAATTTCGGCTTTCATTGTATTGTTATTGCCTTTTATCGTTATATTTTCTTTTCCCATATGTTTTTGTATAACTTCATTTATATTATCAATTTCATAAGCTCCTGTTGGTAAACTGAATTCTTCCAAAGCTGAATATTTTCCTTTATTATCTTTTGTCTTGTAATAATGTATTTTGTTATTAATTCCTTCACTAACGTTTGGAATAGAGTTATATGTTGTTAAATCCAATAATGCGGCTTCCCATAGTCTTCCTTTTTGCAAACGTAGCGCTGGAAACAGAATACTGCGCAAAGTACATGAGTTACCGGTTAATGACACTGTATACGAAGACATCTTAAAGTTGACTAACACTTTTAGCTAAAAAGTCTAAACATAAATGACCGCAAATGGATGTATCATCAGGTTGTTTTCTTGTATAATTGTAAAAAACATTTTCTGCCGCACGAAAGTATTGTTGAAGTTCTTTCGGTGGTGGAAGGTTTCCAAAACTGTCGAAATAATAAATCGTTTCACCAAGTTTCTTGTAACACACCCAATGAGTGCCTAATCCTTCACTATTATCCAAATTTACTATACCAGTCTCATTTTTCCACATTTTAACCGGTAATTCATCTTTCATAAATACTCCTCTAAAAAATGGGATTTTCAAACAAGAAGCATATGTAATCAGTTCTTCATTGGTTAATTCTTTGTTTTTAATTATTAATTGCTCTTTCTTATTTAATACACACGATACGGTCTTAGGTATAGTCCTCCTCCCTTTTTTATCATTGACCATATTGTTGGTTTCTTTTTACCTTTACCACTAGTAGATCGACGTTTTCTTCTGATATTACCTCCTTGTTTCTTAGCGGGTCTTTTCCCACGCCTTCTTCTCTTTCCTCCTCCAAACGTAGTTTTTGCTTTCATTGCTGCTGTTACTGCTAAAGACGCTGCTTTTTCACCAATACTCGCGTCACTAGATTTTACTCTTTGCCAAGCTTTCTCAGAAAGTGCTCTATCTGCTATTGATCTATTTTTTGTATCACCAAATTTGGAATACGCTATATCGTGCTGTTTACAAGCCTGATCAAGCTTATTTATTCCAGGATCTCCTCTAGCAAGCCGTTTCTCTAATTTGGTTCCAGGACCACAATATTGATATCCTCCAGGTAAATGTAATTCCACAGGTAATAAATCAATCGCCTTGTTAACTATAGCTCCAACCGGTTTACTTAATAGAGAAAATGCTGTTGATGCTATTCCCCTTCCTCTCTGTAATCTCTCTCGATTATGACTGATGCGTTTAGCCCTCGGCATGACTATTTATAGCCAAACTTACAATCAGTAGGTGCACTCTATAAATGTTTTACAATGAATGTAATATTAGTCTTGGCTTCTTGTATTATATATACTGTTTAAAATCCATTTATTATATAGAAATGGATTAATTAATTAAATGTAGACATAATAAATAAAAGTAGTAAAAATAGAAATAAGGTGTAATTGAAGATGTTTCAAATGTTTCTCCGCTGGTGATGGTATCGTTGTTTTCGGTAAAATGAATAAAATCTAAATAGTTGTCATGTTCCCTTAGAAACTTGCCACTTAATCGTTGATAATTAAATAACACATTCCAGTCTAGTTTATCTTTAAAATTGTCAATGTAATTTTCAGAGAGATTTTGATATTTACTTATTACTTCCCAACAGTTATTAAAATTTGATGTCATCTCTACAAGGAAGTCTTCTGAAAACTGTTGTCTTTGTAAAATATGAATCCAGTTAACTCTGTGAAAATAAATTCTTAACATAGTCATTGTGAAGAGGTAGTGTATGGAAAGTTGTTCCCAATCCATATATCTATCAAACCGTTGAACAAAACCATCTGTCAGCACTCCTTGCGGAAATCTCGGCTCTTGAGATATTAAACTCCACGCAGTAATATTGGATTCCATCATCCTCTCTGTATCATCTCTCGAATATGACTGATGCTTTATCCCTTATCATGGGTATTTAAATTCTTTTTTCTCTTATGTAATCTTCATCGTTTTCTGTTGGTTCATTAATCACATTCACTTGATCCCCCTTTCCTAATGTCTTGGCTTTAGAAGGCTCAGACGGTTTATCTAATTGATTAGGTTTTTCTGGATTGTGTATCTTTTTCCAGTCTAAATAGTTGTGGCTGTCAACATCTGAAGCTACAGCTCTTCCTGAAGCCCGATGGATATAATTAAATAAAGCTGCACCAAACCTTTCCATATGTTTTTCATATTCTGTAGTCCATTTCTTGTGTACTATATCAAATATTTTCTTATTTACAGCGTCTCCATCCTGCTCACAATCACCTACATTTGACAATTTTAATTTTTTTACATCATAGCTTGTATCAGTTTCATTCTTTTTGTAAATCGTTAACAATTTTAAAGTCGCTAAATTTACTGCTTCACCATCATAAATGGGATGTTTTATATTGCTTAACCTTTTACCGGAAAACCCCCAATGGTCTTCGTGTACAATTGGGGTTCTTTTATCCATGTATTGTACCGTAACCGCATCAGAAGACAAAAGCGGATCACCAACATTTTGAATTACTTTTCCTTCAAAATTATAATTACCATCAGGTGTTAACGGAAACCCAGCTCTTTTTTCACTATATCCAGATTTTACTCCAAACTCGGAATACCGTCCAAACTTGTCCACACTCATGATGTAACTGAATCGCTATCGTTTAGGTTCTTACTATATATATATATATATATATATATATATATATATATATATATATATATATATATATATATATATATATATACGTCTACTGAACAATTATTTCTCGTTTTCGCAGTTCATCAACCAAAGCTACCCATTCGTTTTCTAAACCAGTGTGCCCGGCTTCCATAGCTTCATGTAATAACCTCATTCGATCAACTAACTTATTTATATCGTTGTAATATATTATATTGGTTTTATACAAATTTTTTAATAATCCCCTTCCAGATGTAGTAGGATCAGTTGTTTTTCTTTTTTTATGCAAAACATTTAATTCAGCAGAAGATAAAGCTCTTCTTTTAATTGGAGCTTTATTTGATTTCGAGGGGAAAAGACTAGATATAATGTTTGTGTATTTTATTGACCTGTTTCTATGAATAGGTAGGTCTTTGGAATATTTTTTTCTATGTGCATTTGTATACTCTAGTATATTTTTAAACAATTGTAAATCCTTTTTAGTATATTTACCAGGATTATTTTTAAAGATGAGTTCAAACAAACCTGTTGTACCTTTATATTTCTTATCACCAATAACTATATCATCATTTTCGTTTATATCTAACTTTCGATCTCCAATCATTAATCCTTTATCCTCTATTCTAGCTCCATATGTATGATAATTTCGATTAGCATGTGTGCCATGTAACATTTTTAATGTATATTTTCTTCCAAGTGTTCCTTTAAACATAATATCTGTGCCTAATTTGCTTAAGTTGGATGGGTTGATATCCTCTTCTTCTGCTCTTGTATCTTCCGCACTTGTATCTTCTGTACTTGTATCTCCTGCAATGTTCTTTTTCCTTAAATCTCCTATATCTCCGCTTTCTTCATACTCGTCGCTTTCTTCAGATGTTTGTAACTGGTCAAAACTTTCATCATTCTGAAATTCTTCTTCATATTTGGAAATTGGTAGCATTTTGTCTCCTTCGAAGCGAATTGAAGGTTTTTCCATATTTTGTGCTAATCGCTTTAAAGGTTCAGTAACAGGTTTAAATGTTGTTTCTAAAAATTGCTCTCTTTCATTTATACCTGATTTTAAAGCTCGGTTTTTTTGTCTAATAGAATCACTAAGTGATTTTATTTCTTTTAGTAGCTTTTCCTGGTTAACCATCTTCACACCTTGACGACTTGTACAGTAATACCGCTAATCAGTGTAGTAAAACAAATTTATCAAAACCTATTCTATAACGGCCGTCTTTTATAGCTTGATCTTTCATAATAACCAGAAATCCATACTTTTCCGCCCATGCTTTTCCGCAAAGCTCTTTAAACTTTTCAAATGCCATATCAGCATTTACATGATCGTTATATATATATGTTTTAGGTTAGTATCATCTTGTTTAAATACAATTAAAACATTTGCATTATCTCTGATAAGTTGTTTTGGGATTTTGCTATAAGTTTGTCCTATATATATGCTATCGATGTTATTATGTCTTCCCATGGCAAAGTAGTTTCTAATAGTATCCTGATTTTCACAAGATACATCGTCAAATATAAATACAGAATACGGTTTCGCTTCGTTTGGTTGCATAATGCTATCACTAGCGTTAAATTTGTAAAAATTAACATCGGACACATCAGATAGGATTTTATCCAGCAATTGATACTTTGGTTGTTGTAGGGACTTTGAAAAAATATATAGGTTATTAAACCTTAATCCCTGCGGATTAGTGATCAAATTAAAGACAACATTGGTCTTTCCACAGTTTGAGGGGCCACTTACTATACATCGAACAGTGTTTGGAAATAAACTACCGTGTTTACCATTGTTGATATTAACGTTATCCACAGTTAAATCATCTATGTTATTAATATTGAATCGATCTTTATGGTGAATAATCTCCATCCTGCTCAAAGGTTAACGATAAAATGAGTTGCTTGCATTACACCAAGTCCTTTATAGGTATCCACGAATCCTCAGTTTTGTTAAACCCTAACCACCGCACTTTAACTGCGTCCTTTTTTCTTTGTAACACTTTTTCAACAAGATATACATCACCTACTGTTGACTTTAACATTTCATGTCCATAAAATGCACCTTGCAACAAATCTCCTTTGTTATCTTTTAAGATATACGTTTCAGGTACAGTCGGTTGCACTTTATACACTGTAAAAACTTCATTCGTCCAATTGGGAAGGTATTTCTTGGTAAACACTCCCTTATATTTACTAATCCGTACTTTATCACTTACATTAAATTTTCTTGGCTGCATTTTTTCTACTTTAGGCTTTGTATTTTTCTTTATGCGTTTTAATACATCTTTTGCATTTCTTCTATTTACTTTGTTAGGTTTCATACCAATAGTTCTATGAAACCTGTTGTTATAATCATTTATTAATTGTGGTAAAACATCATACCATACGTAAGAACCTCTTTTTGAAAATTGTTTATAGAGTGCTCCTTTTAAGGTTCTATTGAATCTTTCTACAATAGCTGCTTTTTTCTCTGAATTTGTAGAATAATGATTTATTTTATATTTATTCATTAACTGTGCAAAGTTTGTATTAAAGTATTCTGTTCCATCATCAGTTTGTAAATGTTTAATTTTGTTTTTATCTCTTTTTATAGCTATTTCCATGGCTTCTGTTACGCTTTTACCAGTCTTGTCCTTTAGAGGCAAAGCGTCTGCAACTTTTGTAAAACAATTAATAATTGTGAGTATATATTTAAATCCTTTGTTTATTCTGCTATGCGGTCGCATTTCAATTAAATCCGCTTGATATAGATCATTTATCCCTTTTATAACAGTATTTCTTCTTGGAAACTTTATTCTTGCAGGTTTGTGTAGTTCATTAATAATCTTCTCCTTCAGGTCTGACATGATGGTTTCACGAAGACAGCTGATATGGTATTAAATATTCTTTTGTATAAATCTGCTTATATAGGTCAAGGTCATTCTAAACTAATGTATAAAAGGGGGAACACAGCAAAATACTGCTGTGTTCCCCCTTTTATACGGAAAGGAAAAGGAAAAGGGATGTAGGACGATGAAAGGGTTACTCGTCAATAGGGTTGAGGGAGTAGTGGCCGAATGGTAGAGTGTGGATGTTGTCTGCAAGGATGTGGCGTTTGTCATCATTTGAAGAGAGAGCTTTTTTTACTTCCGTCACGCTGTACAGCTGATGGTTGAAACTTCTGATTGTGTTGAATTTTGCTGTTATATCTTGATCTTCAAATAAACATTTCTTATAGTGATTAAAATGCACATTCTTCTTTAAATACAAACTTTTTACTCCTTTAGCTTTCTTAATAACTTGGTTTTCATTTAATTGTAAAGAATATAATTTTGACATTAGTGCAACAATTTCTTGAAGTATAACACCATTGGCTTCATCTTTAAATTTGCCAAGCACTTTTTTGTTTCTGTCATTGTCGTAGTTTGGATGATCTTTTGGATAGTCGGAAAAGTCAAAGTCGTTTTTGTAATCAAATGTCCGAAGGTCTTCATACATATCGTTAGTAATTATCCAATATATAAAAGCGTCTGTATCCATGTAGGAGATGCCGATGTTTTCTCGTCCATAAAAGGTGACCATCTTTTTGTAATGAAAATCGTACATATGAGTCTTGGAGATATCCAGGATTGACATTCCTATATACAAAGGACGATCCATCTTCACACTTGTTTTCTTCATAGATACAGCTACAAGATTTTCATTAATAATTATAGATGTATTAAAGTTCGGCTGTTACGAGTTTCTGTAGTTTGTTCGGATCTGTAACAAGTTTAACGTTTTTATGTCTTCTTTTGTTTTCTAATGTTTTACCGAATATCGCATTGTTCATTAATTTAAAAAAGTCTTTTTGAAAGGCTGATGTAGCAGCTGCTCTTCTGGTAGTATTCGAGTCTATGTACGGTTTCAACCAGCACGATTGGGAAAATTCCACAGCTCTATTAATTTTAGTAAGACGTAAACCTAATTCGATAGCTTGTTGAACAACCCAATAATGAGCTACGTATCGTTGTTTATTGTTAAGGGTCATCATTAATTTGGGGTGTTTTCCAGTTGGTGAAATTTCTGTTCTTGCAAGGAGTGGAAGGTCATAATGAAGATCGTGTAAATGTTCTGGATATTCAAAGTCGCAATCCAAAATATATCCGGTATCTCCATGTTTTGGAATTTGTGAAATATCGCCAATACAGTCGGGATCAACCCATTTAAAGTTGTCAAATGGAAGTGGGTTCGACATGACCCATCCATACAGATTATTCGCGTCGAAATATCCCAAGTACGTTGAAGGTTTCTCTTGATCATGGTCAGGTAGATATTTGTTGTTGGCTTTAACATGTCTAGTCACGCTTTGAGTTAATCCACCTCTAACACCCGACTCAACCATTAAAACCATATCTATATCTGTTAACAGCTGGAGTTTACATTTTGTTTCTTTTAGCATTGCTTGCCAAGCTAGTCCTGGAGATGTATACGAATGTAGAGGGTCCAAACCGTATGCTGCAAAACAGGTTCTTCGGAATTCTTCCATAACATCTCAGAGAAGAGTCACGTCAAGTTTTACATAAAAGTCTGAGTATTCTCCCAAAGTCTTCATATCCAACTCGTTCCATACTCGACATGCATGTTGATAGTCTTCAAGTGAAATTTCCGATTCATTGAGTTTGTTGTTAAATTGTTCTGGTGGAGGAAGTGATGTTTCATTAAATCTATGCAGTCCATCGATGTAATCGTAGGGGAAGACTCCTTTTCTAAGAACCAGATCCATTTTACTACTGGCTACAATTTTGCTTGTTTCTATCAGATCTTCTCTTTTTAAATTCTCAGTTAATTTCATTAGGATAGAAGGCATAAATCTAAACGAATCAATAAACCTAAGTTTTATTTTGCCAACCTTTTTAGAGAAGCTTATAAATTTTTCCATTGTTGTTGCCAAAACATCTATTGCTCCATTATCTCTTCCTAACTCCGGGATTATGAAATGAGAGTCATATCCACTAAGGTTATGTAGAACAACAGGTATAAAAGATGGAACTTTGTAATTTAAGTTGCAAGCATTACAGGCTGCACCTCTGTAGGCTCCGGTAAGATGGTCGTGGTCACGCACTTTAACGTTTTCTGGTGTAAATAGGTTATTACACAGATAACATGTTGTTGCCAAATTGTGATGTTGAAGTTGGTGTTCATCCATAGGCTGCATCGGTATTTTAATTTTGTAGATTTCTTCCACCTTGGAGGCAATGTAATACAACTCATCTACAAAGTGTTTCGCTGCTTGTTCACCACGATAAATCTTCGGAGCAGATGATAGTCCAAATTCTTGAAGATGTTCTTCAGACAACGTGGATTTTGTTAGTATACAATAACTGTTTGGTGCATGTTTTTGATATTTGCTTCTTTTTGTGATATCCTCTTCTTGTTGTTCAATTGGAAGTAAGGATGCTTCGAAATCCGCGTACACAACAAATGGAACAGGGTATTGGTGATTTACTTTATCAAATTTTATCTGCGCTCTGCTGGGATGTGGCAATTTAATTCTTACCTCATAGTTTCCACTACATAACCTTTGATGTTCTACTAACCATTCTCTACCTCCTCTTCTTAATGGTTTGCTCACGTGGCAAAAGCATCTCTTACATGTTGTGATTTTACTTTTATGTTTTGTTAACTGTTTACATACGAGCCCTTCAAAATCTTTTATATACACGTAATGTGATATCTCTCCTTTATTGATTAATAACAGGTCAGTATGATTGTTGCGCTCATTCGATGTTATGCGCAAGGGATACACATTATTTGACGAATCCAAACCAAATTTGTTGACTGAAGCCGACGGATTTTGCTTTTCAAATTTTGATATATCAGTAATTGCAACAGGGTAAGTCATTCCCTGGAAATTATACTTGTGTTGAACTTCTTCATATGCTTGACTTGGTCTTTCCGGATGGTTTTTTACATATTTGGCCAACATAACATATTTAAAACATTCATTATTTTCATTTTGCACGTTAATACAGGATTTGGTATTCATAATTTTTTGAGGTAGAGGGATATAGCTACTTCCTCTCATTCCATAACCGTGTTTATGAACTCTAACATCCAGACTTGTTATACTTAATAAAGTCCATCCAGATCCTCTTCCTTCATGCTCTTGTAGTTTCGTCAAAAGTTCTTCAAGACATTCTGTTACGATCTTTTCAATATCTGACGCAGCCATGATGGTTCGGTTTTTTGTCATGAAACCTCTTGGTGATGTTTCGTTTTGAATGTTAGTGAATATGGCATCTAGCAACAGTCCAAATTTGATAAAATTTAATCTTTTTTGTTCATTCTTTAGTGTTTTGGTTACTAATTCTTTGGCGTTATGTAAAAAGTTTTCAAGTTGTAATTTTACGTTGTCAATTTTAAAATGTGTTACTACCTTACCAGGTAGTGCTTGAGCGTGTAGTTCCACATCTACTGCTGTTGATGTTGAGGGTCGGTGAAGAGTAGACATAGCAGCTGTTGATGTTGAAGGACGGTGAAGTGTAGACATAGCAGGCGTTGAAGTCGATGTTGATGGTGTTGATGTTGAAGGATGGTGAAGTGTAGACATAGCAAGAGTAGAAGTCGATGGTGTTGATGTTGAAGGATGATGAAGTGTAGACATAGCAGGCGTAGAAGACGATGCAGCTATTGATGTTGAAGGACGGTGAAGTGTAGACAGAGCAAACGTAGAATTCGATGCAGCTGTTGTTGATGGTGTTGATTGTGCATATTGAATAACACTTGGTCTGGAATGTTGGTGTTGGGCTAACATTTGATCTATTTCCTTCAATTCTTCTTCTTCATATTCTTCATCATGGTTGTTGTTATGTTTTAGTTCCTTATGAATTATTAAAAGAAATTCATCCTTAAATGAAGTCTTACAAATATTGCAGCGATGCATAATGTAGGTGTGATCTCTACACAAGGGTCAACGCAATAATGAAAAACACTGCAAATGCCCCTCTATTTATACCCTAGCAAAAGTGGTGGGGGTACGTATTACGTTAAGTTTACTATTTTTTACATTTTATATTTACTATTGTAGCTGGAGGCTACAAAGTTCTGTATTTAGGTCAAGGTCATTGAACATATTTGCCAAAACGGGGAATAGAGCAGTAAATGATTTCATTTTAAACCATAAACTGATCTATTCCCCGCTTTGTATTTAACAAGGACAATTTTCTCCAACAGGAAAATTTAATATATTTTACTACTGGCTACAATTTTGCTTGTTTCTATCAGATCTTCTCTTTTTAAATTCTCAGTTAATTTCATTAGGCTAGAAGCCATAAATCTAAACGAATCAATAAACCTAAGTTTTATTTTGTCAACCTTTTTAGAGAAGCTTATAAATTTTTCCATTGTTGTTGCCAAAACATCTATCGCCCCATCATCTCTTCCTAACTCCGGGATTATGAAATGAGAGTCATATCCGCTAAGGTTATGTAGAACAACGGGTATAAAAGATGGTACTTTGTAATTTAAGTTGCAAGCGTTACAGGCTGCACCTCTGTAGGCTCCTGTAAGATGGTCGTGATCGCGCACTTTAACGTTATCTGGTGTAAATAGGTTATTACACAGATAACATGTTGTTGCCAAATTGTGATGTTGAAGTTGGTGTTCTTCCATAGGTTGCATCGGTATTTTAATTTTGTAGAGTTCTTCCACCTTAGAGGCAATGTAATACAAATCATCTACAAAGTGTTTCACTGCTTGTTCACCGCGATAAATCTTCGGAGCAGATGTTAGTCCAAATTCTTGAAGATGTTCTTCAGACATCTTCCAATATCTTACCAAACAAAGATTTTTTCTAAGTCCCGAAGTGGGTCAAGGTCATCTGAACATGTTGCCAAAACGGGGAATAGAGCAGTAAGTGATTCCCACTTGGACCACAAACTGCTCTATTCCCCGCTCTGTATTAGGGAAGTGAATTTTGAAGAAAGGTCACAGTTATAGGCAATAAACCTGATAACAGAACCTTTTGTTAATTTATCCAAACAAAAGGAAGTTACAAATGGTTTGCAGGGAGTATTTGCAAAAGTTTCTCGAGGGTAAGATGGGTAATGTCAACCGGTTTGCGCGCCGTATTGACATAAGGTCGGTTTGCGCGCCATACCTTTTTGTAAGGGGTTAGGAAAAGGATGAGAAACATACTGATCAGTTAAAATTAATTTTACAAAGACCAACCAAGGTCGGTTTTACAAAGGTCAACAGCATCCTGAAACCCAGTCGGACGTTGGTCAGTAACGGGTGCCAGGCAACTGTGAACCAAAGTTTTGACCAAGGTTAGTTATAGCGTGTAAGAAAAGGACATACCAACCAAGGTCGGTTTTACAAAGGTCAACAACATCCTGAAACCCAGTCGGACGTTGGTCAGTAACGGGCGCCAGGCAACTGCGAACCAAAGTTTTGACCAAGATCAGTTTTAAAGCGTGAAAGAAAAGTACATATTTCATTAGTAAATAAAACACTTCAAAGACCAACACCACAAATAATTACAAACACCAACACTAACTACATTTTCTAGCAGCAAACTACAAGCTATAATCTAAAAAACAAACTAACATGCATAACATACAAACATGCTAAGGTAGAATCTTTAGTATACAGGGGTACCACCTATATACTAAAGATGCTATTACAGACAGCTAAGGCGAACAGCTAGCTAGGCTGTCAGCCTGAGACTGTGAGACCTCTGCGGTCAGCCCCCCGCTTTTATAGCCGACGATCCGTGGTGGGAAGTAAATTGAAGAAAGGAAGGGGGGGGTTAGTGATAGGGAAGGGGTATTATTGTAAGAGTAAATGTTTTTACCAAACAATAATTTTCTCTAAGTCCCGAAGTGGGTCAAGGTCATCTGAACATGTTGCCAAAACGGGGAATAGAGCAGTAAGTGATTCCCACTTGGACCACAAACTGCTCTATTCCCCGCTCTGTATTAGGGAAGTGAATTTTGAAGAAAGGTCACAGTTATAGGCAATAAACCTGATAACAGAACCTTTTGTTAATTTATCCAAACAAAAGGAAGTTACAAATGGTTTGCAGGGAGTATTTGCAAAAGTTTCTCGAGGGTAAGATGGGTAATGTCAACCGGTTTGCGCGCCGTATTGACATAAGGTCGGTTTGCGCGCCATACCTTTTTGTAAGGGGTTAGGAAAAGGATGAGAAACATACTGATCAGTTAAAATTAATTTTACAAAGACCAACCAAGGTCGGTTTTACAAAGGTCAACAGCATCCTGAAACCCAGTCGGACGTTGGTCAGTAACGGGTGCCAGGCAACTGTGAACCAAAGTTTTGACCAAGGTTAGTTATAGCGTGTAAGAAAAGGACATACCAACCAAGGTCGGTTTTACAAAGGTCAACAACATCCTGAAACCCAGTCGGACGTTGGTCAGTAACGGGCGCCAGGCAACTGCGAACCAAAGTTTTGACCAAGATCAGTTTTAAAGCGTGAAAGAAAAGTACATATTTCATTAGTAAATAAAACACTTCAAAGACCAACACCACAAATAATTACAAACACCAACACTAACTACATTTTCTAGCAGCAAACTACAAGCTATAATCTAAAAAACAAACTAACATGCATAACATACAAACATGCTAAGGTAGAATCTTTAGTATACAGGGGTACCACCTATATACTAAAGATGCTATTACAGACAGCTAAGGCGAACAGCTAGCTAGGCTGTCAGCCTGAGACTGTGAGACCTCTGCGGTCAGCCCCCCGCTTTTATAGCCGACGATCCGTGGTGGGAAGTAAATTGAAGAAAGGAAGGGGGGGGAGTTAGTGATAGGGAAGGGGTATTATTGTAAGAGTAAATGTTTTTACCAAACAATAATTTTCTCTAAGTCCCGAAGTGGGTCAAGGTCATCTGAACATGTTGCCAAAACGGGGAATAGAGCAGTAAGTGATTCTCACTTGGACCACAAACTGCTCTATTCCCCGCTCTGTATTAGGAGAAGAGGACTAGTTTAAAGCTCGCAATTATAGGCAATAAACCTGATAACGGAACACTAACCTCTCCCCCGAAAAATTATTCACCCAACAAACAAACGATATGGTCAGTTTACAACAGTCGCGCACTCTGAAACCGCAAGGACGTTCATCACTGTGTAGGCGTCAGAGTACTACGAACCGAAGTACAATAATACCTGACCAAGGTCCCCTTAAGTTTATTTCCCCGAAGATGTATCCCCCCAAGATAAGCAAAATGGTCAGTTAACAACAGTCGTGCACTCTGAAACCGCAAGGACGTTCATCACTGTGTAGGCGCCAGAGTACTACGAACCGAAGTACAATAATCACCTGACCAAGATCCCCTTAGATTTAACCAAGATAAGCAAACTAACTGAATCTGTTTCTCGTAAGTGAGGGCTAAGATAGGTAAAAAAGTCATCCGGTTTTCATGCCGTAATGACTCAAGGTCGGTTTTCGTGCCGTACCTTTTTGTAAGGGGTTAGGAAAGGTGTTTATTTGAGATTAATCCCCCCTGAGATATTTAAAGACATAAGGTCGGTTTTCGTGCCATACCTTTTTGAATGGGAGCGTGAAGCGTGAAAGAAAAGTACATATTTCATTAGTAAATAAAACACTTCAAAGACCAACACCACAAATAATTACAAACACCAACACTAACTACATTTTCTAGCAGCAAACTACAAGCTATAATCTAAAAAACAAACTAACATGCATAACATACAAACATGCTAAGGTAGAATCTTTAGTATACAGGGGTACCACCTATATACTAAAGATGCTATTACAGACAGCTAAGGCGAACAGCTAGCTAGGCTGTCAGCCTGAGACTGTGAGACCTCTGCGGTCAGCCCCCCGCTTTTATAGCCGACGATCCGTGGTGGGAAGTAAATTGAAGAAAGGAAGGGGGGGGTTAGTGATAGGGAAGGGGTATTATTGTAAGAGTAAATGTTTTTACCAAACAATAATTTTCTCTAAGTCCCGAAGTGGGTCAAGGTCATCTGAACATGTTGCCAAAACGGGGAATAGAGCAGTAAGTGATTCCCACTTGGACCACAAACTGCTCTATTCCCCGCTCTGTATTAGGGAAGTGAATTTTGAAGAAAGGTCACAGTTATAGGCAATAAACCTGATAACAGAACCTTTTGTTAATTTATCCAAACAAAAGGAAGTTACAAATGGTTTGCAGGGAGTATTTGCAAAAGTTTCTCGAGGGTAAGATGGGTAATGTCAACCGGTTTGCGCGCCGTATTGACATAAGGTCGGTTTGCGCGCCATACCTTTTTGTAAGGGGTTAGGAAAAGGATGAGAAACATACTGATCAGTTAAAATTAATTTTACAAAGACCAACCAAGGTCGGTTTTACAAAGGTCAACAGCATCCTGAAACCCAGTCGGACGTTGGTCAGTAACGGGTGCCAGGCAACTGTGAACCAAAGTTTTGACCAAGGTTAGTTATAGCGTGTAAGAAAAGGACATACCAACCAAGGTCGGTTTTACAAAGGTCAACAACATCCTGAAACCCAGTCGGACGTTGGTCAGTAACGGGCGCCAGGCAACTGCGAACCAAAGTTTTGACCAAGATCAGTTTTAAAGCGTGAAAGAAAAGTACATATTTCATTAGTAAATAAAACACTTCAAAGACCAACACCACAAATAATTACAAACACCAACACTAACTACATTTTCTAGCAGCAAACTACAAGCTATAATCTAAAAAACAAACTAACATGCATAACATACAAACATGCTAAGGTAGAATCTTTAGTATACAGGGGTACCACCTATATACTAAAGATGCTATTACAGACAGCTAAGGCGAACAGCTAGCTAGGCTGTCAGCCTGAGACTGTGAGACCTCTGCGGTCAGCCCCCCGCTTTTATAGCCGACGATCCGTGGTGGGAAGTAAATTGAAGAAAGGAAGGGGGGGGTTAGTGATAGGGAAGGGGTATTATTGTAAGAGTAAATGTTTTTACCAAACAATAATTTTCTCTAAGTCCCGAAGTGGGTCAAGGTCATCTGAACATGTTGCCAAAACGGGGAATAGAGCAGTAAGTGATTCTCACTTGGACCACAAACTGCTCTATTCCCCGCTCTGTATTAGGAGAAGAGGACTAGTTTAAAGCTCGCAATTATAGGCAATAAACCTGATAACGGAACACTAACCTCTCCCCCGAAAAATTATTCACCCAACAAACAAACGATATGGTCAGTTTACAACAGTCGCGCACTCTGAAACCGCAAGGACGTTCATCACTGTGTAGGCGTCAGAGTACTACGAACCGAAGTACAATAATACCTGACCAAGGTCCCCTTAAGTTTATTTCCCCGAAGATGTATCCCCCCAAGATAAGCAAAATGGTCAGTTAACAACAGTCGTGCACTCTGAAACCGCAAGGACGTTCATCACTGTGTAGGCGCCAGAGTACTACGAACCGAAGTACAATAATCACCTGACCAAGATCCCCTTAGATTTAACCAAGATAAGCAAACTAACTGAATCTGTTTCTCGTAAGTGAGGGCTAAGATAGGTAAAAAAGTCATCCGGTTTTCATGCCGTAATGACTCAAGGTCGGTTTTCGTGCCGTACCTTTTTGTAAGGGGTTAGGAAAGGTGTTTATTTGAGATTAATCCCCCCTGAGATATTTAAAGACATAAGGTCGGTTTTCGTGCCATACCTTTTTGAATGGGAGCGTGAAGCGTGAAAGAAAAGTACATATTTCATTAGTAAATAAAACACTTCAAAGACCAACACCACAAATAATTACAAACACCAACACTAACTACATTTTCTAGCAGCAAACTACAAGCTATAATCTAAAAAACAAACTAACATGCATAACATACAAACATGCTAAGGTAGAATCTTTAGTATACAGGGGTACCACCTATATACTAAAGATGCTATTACAGACAGCTAAGGCGAACAGCTAGCTAGGCTGTCAGCCTGAGACTGTGAGACCTCTGCGGTCAGCCCCCCGCTTTTATAGCCGACGATCCGTGGTGGGAAGTAAATTGAAGAAAGGAAGGGGGGGGGTTAGTGATAGGGAAGGGGTATTATTGTAAGAGTAAATGTTTTTACCAAACAATAATTTTCTCTAAGTCCCGAAGTGGGTCAAGGTCATCTGAACATGTTGCCAAAACGGGGAATAGAGCAGTAAGTGATTCTCACTTGGACCACAAACTGCTCTATTCCCCGCTCTGTATTAGGAGAAGAGGTCTAGTTTAAAGCTCGCAATTATAGGCAATAAACCTGATAACGGAACACTAACCTCTCCCCCGAAAAATTATTCACCCAACAAACAAACGATATGGTCAGTTTACAACAGTCGCGCACTCTGAAACCGCAAGGACGTTCATCACTGTGTAGGCGTCAGAGTACTACGAACCGAAGTACAATAATACCTGACCAAGGTCCCCTTAAGTTTATTTCCCCGAAGATGTATCCCCCCAAGATAAGCAAAATGGTCAGTTAACAACAGTCGTGCACTCTGAAACCGCAAGGACGTTCATCACTGTGTAGGCGCCAGAGTACTACGAACCGAAGTACAATAATCACCTGACCAAGATCCCCTTAGATTTAACCAAGATAAGCAAACTAACTGAATCTGTTTCTCGTAAGTGAGGGCTAAGATAGGTAAAAAAGTCATCCGGTTTTCATGCCGTAATGACTCAAGGTCGGTTTTCGTGCCGTACCTTTTTGTAAGGGGTTAGGAAAGGTGTTTATTTGAGATTAATCCCCCCTGAGATATTTAAAGACATAAGGTCGGTTTTCGTGCCATACCTTTTTGAATGGGAGCGTGAAGCGTGAAAGAAAAGTACATATTTCATTAGTAAATAAAACACTTCAAAGACCAACACCACAAATAATTACAAACACCAACACTAACTACATTTTCTAGCAGCAAACTACAAGCTATAATCTAAAAAACAAACTAACATGCATAACATACAAACATGCTAAGGTAGAATCTTTAGTATACAGGGGTACCACCTATATACTAAAGATGCTATTACAGACAGCTAAGGCGAACAGCTAGCTAGGCTGTCAGCCTGAGACTGTGAGACCTCTGCGGTCAGCCCCCCGCTTTTATAGCCGACGATCCGTGGTGGGAAGTAAATTGAAGAAAGGAAGGGGGGGGTTAGTGATAGGGAAGGGGTATTATTGTAAGAGTAAATGTTTTTACCAAACAATAATTTTCTCTAAGTCCCGAAGTGGGTCAAGGTCATCTGAACATGTTGCCAAAACGGGGAATAGAGCAGTAAGTGATTCTCACTTGGACCACAAACTGCTCTATTCCCCGCTCTGTATTAGGAGAAGAGGACTAGTTTAAAGCTCGCAATTATAGGCAATAAACCTGATAACGGAACACTAACCTCTCCCCCGAAAAATTATTCACCCAACAAACAAACGATATGGTCAGTTTACAACAGTCGCGCATTCTGAAACCGCAAGGACGTTCATCACTGTGTAGGCGTCAGAGTACTACGAACCGAAGTACAATAATACCTGACCAAGGTCCCCTTAAGTTTATTTCCCCGATGATGTATCCTCCAAGATAAGCAAAATGGTCAGTTAACAACAGTCGCGCACTCTGAAACCGCAAGGACGTTCATCACTGTGTAGGCGTCAGAGTTTTACGAACCGAAGTACAATAATTACCTGACCAAGGTCCCCTTAAATTTAACCAAAAATAAGCAAACTGACTGAATCTGTTTCTCGTGAGTAAGGGTTAAGATAGGTAAAGTCATCCGGTTTGCGCGCCGTAATGACTTAAGGTCGGTTTTCGTGCCGTACCTTTTTGTAAGGGGTTAGGAAAGGTGTTTATTTGAGAAACATAATCCCCCTGAGATATTTAAAGACATAAGGTCGGTTTTCGTGCCATACCTTTTTGAATGGGAGCGTGAAAGAAAAGTACATATTTCATTAGTAAATAAAAACACTTCAAAGACACTTTAAAACCAACACCAAACTAACTACAGTTAAACTAACTACATTACCTAGCAGCAAACTACAAGCGTTATCTAACATGCTTAAACAAACTAACTAAACATGCAAGGGCGCGGATCTCTTAATTGCGCGTCGGGCCCAACGCACACTTAACAGACCTACGCTGCAGCAGGCACTGCAACCCAGTGGGACGTTCATCGCAACGGGCGGCAGGCTACTGCGAAGAGACGCTCGAAATCTCGGGTTATATAGACGGAGAATGGGAAATCGGGATATTAAGGGGAAACCGGGATAAGGGATAATCCTGCTTCGTTGCGGGATTTTATCCCGCACTTCCAAGAACATTTTTCCCTCGACCTTGACCTTGACCTTGAACATGACCCAAAAGGGGGGGGGTGTTCCGTCGGGGGGGGGGGTTCCGTCAGGGGGGGGGCCGGTTCTAAACCAGTCCTCAGCTTTCTACCCATATATGGATAGGGCAAGGTTTCACTTTACGACCTGCTTCACTCTGCCAGCCGCCTCATTCCGGCTTTGGATTGCAACCAGTACACACGTGCTCTATCCAACTCTATCTTATCCATTTTCTCTTCCATCCTATTTACACCATGTCTTCTCCTCTGACTCCTGAAAAACTCCAGCGCTTAAAGGAATCTTTGAAGAGGTCGATGGAAAGAAGGAGCGGGTTTAAGAGACCTTCAACTTTGAAGTCTCTCAAACGGAATCTCCATGGTCATCCGCTGTATTTTGAACAACGACCCTCGACTCAGCCTCGACCTTCTACATCGGCTCAGCCTCGGCCTTCTACATCGGCGGCTCAACCTTCGTCTCCAACACCGACTGTCGATGAGGTGATGCAACGGACAAGGGTGATGGGGCTGAACGACTTGGTGACGCCGTTTGAAGTCTCCAAGGTCGAGTTTCGAAATCTGAAGCGGATGACGGAGTATAAATATGTGGCAACCAACGGGGACCACGTGTTCCTGTTTCAACACACCATCCACTACATCGAGGTGCGTCTGCCGCAGTCTCTCCCACCGCCACCTCCTCTGATACCTGATACACAGGAGTTATTCTTAACCAGAAAAGATGGGAGGGTAAAGTGGGTTTTGAAGAATAAAGTTTGAACTGATCCTTATCCCGACCAACCTTCAGCACGCAAACGGTCCTTTTCAGGACCACCCTAAGCATTTCAAGTTAGGGACTTGGCCTGTACATAGGCAGGAGAGTTTGTTTGTGCAGCCCACTTTGTGAAATTTTCTAAGTCCCAAAGTCCTTGAACTTGACCTTGACCTTGAACATGACCCATGTTGGGGGGGGGTACAAAGCTTTTCCAAAGTATGTCATGTGGGTACTCAAATTACGCGAATTGATCAGACGAACAAGGAGGTGCAAACAGAATTTTGATCCGGCCAAGGGTATAGTAGCAGAAGCGAAAAAACTACAAAGTTTGTCCAAAGTATGTCATGTGGGTACTCAAATTACGCGAATTGATCAGACGAACAAGATGGTGCAAACAGAATTCAGATCCGACCAACGTATAGCAGAAATAGCGAAAAAAACAATGTTTTCAAGGTTACATACTAATAGCTTCTTTATTATTGGGTTAAAGTATAGCGAGTGGGTACTCAAATTACGCGGGTTAATCAGACGAACAAGATGGTGCAAACAGAATTCAGATCCGACCAACGGTATAGCAGAAATAGCGAAAAAACCAATGTTTTCAAGGTTACATACTAATAACTTCTTTATTATTGGGTTAAAGTATAGCGAGTGGGTACTCAAATTACGCGGGTTAATCAGACGAACAAGATGGTGCGAATATAATTCAGATCCGACTGAGATTAGGGAAGAAACAGCGCGAAAACAACACTTTCAAGGCCTGACATTAATAAATACTTTGTTTATGGATTAAACTACGACAAGTTATTTATAGTTTAAAGTATACCGAGGTAACGTTGTTGTGCGGGTAGGTCGGGTGGGTATCATACACGCTAGCGCTATATCATTATACTTTTAGCTCTTGCAGGATTAACCGAAGAGTGACCTATAGAGTTTGTGTTATTCTAAAGATGTCACAGTTTTACAGAAATATGACGAAGGTGTCCTTCAACAGTCCGCCTGCCACCACCTTCTACTTCTCCGACTGTGAAGATAGAAGGTCTACGCTGTTAGTGGATTGTGAGCGATTTCGCCGTAGAATACTCCAGGCTGAAACATTCTTAGCAAGTTGTCTGCTACGCAAGATGCATCATATGAGTACATGCAATAAATTAGATCACAGTGACTGTTATGATTGCGTAAAAACAGTGTCGAGCAAGAATTGTTAATGTTTTCAGTTACGGAGCTCTGATCCTCACAGAGTCAGAGCTAGACCCTAACTAATGCATGTCCCGTAGTTATTGTGCGATGTGAAAACTTGGTGGGGGAAACTGGTGTGGTGGGGGGTAAAGGCGAGTGTCTATCCTACATGCTTGTATCACTTCAGTATACCTGCGGCTCTTGCATAGTTCACATGGATTCGCAAATACAAGGCACTACTGTTTCTTCCACATGTTCTTCTTTTAATATTGAGCAAGCTGACAATACAAATGATGAAATACAAGTACATGAAGTTTCTAGCACAATATCTACTGATGCAGAAGCAATAATGGCATCCCTAATAGGGTTTGACTAATGATGGTGGATGTAGTAGCAACCATCTGCCGCGCACTTGCCACCTGCCGCCTACCATCTGTCGCCTGCCATCTGCCGTCCGCCATCTGCTCCGCCCCACCACACTTTTACCCCCACCATTTTGTTTGATACCAAAACGCTAGCTAGCGAGTAGTCAGTACACCTCCGGCTCTCGACCGGTGAACATCGAGCTCTCTGTTGAAATGTCCATCAAAATTAGGTGTATTCATTATGACTCTATTCATCTGGCGACTTTCCAAGACCTCGAGGTTTTTAATGAAGAGTTAAGACTTCTCATTGCGTCCGGCTACGATTTATCTTTGGAACTTTACGCATCAAAAAACAACATGGACTCTGCGCAGGAATCGAAGTATCTACCGTCTTTCATCAGAAAGCGAAGTGATGGCCGCAACTCGTCCGGATCAACAACATCGATGACAACGAACAACGGGGAACTATTGTAAACATAAATTATTATAAACATAACTTATTGTAAATAAAAAGAAAAGTAAAAAATAAAGTTAAATAAAATAGTACTACCTCACACTCGTATCATTCGATTGCTTCATTCGATTGTTTTCATTCGATATTTTTATCGAATGAAAACTATCGAATCACAATCGGATTTTACGAGTGCGAGGTAGTACTTTTTTAAAATTACCTCCCAGTGACCTTGAACTTTAAACTTTCCCTCATTACGTCACAAAACCGCCTACGTCACTGGCTCAGCCTCAGATGACGTCTTTCATGACTCAGCACTTCCGGTCACGTGACCGGAAGCTGTCAATCACTTGGCCCAGAAGCCCCAAATGCCCACTACTCGTATGTCTACTCCAATGGGTTAAGGGTTTCCATTAAAGTATATTTAATTATAAAAAGCGTTGGTGGAACTCCAGATTTTGGTGTAAAAAGATACCCCTTACTCTCAGTATACAGAGTGTCCTGTAACTCTCTGGAAAAAGAATTATTAAGTCATTTCTGGTATATAGCATTATTCCTTGGGTCAATATAAACACGTGTTATCATATGAACATGGGTCTCCCTTGCCTAGTTTTCCATTTTTCTATCTGTATGTGTGTTTCACTTTAAAGTTTTTTGTTATATTTTTTATTGCGAAACCGAAAACAACGTAAGTCAACTATTTATAGTGATAGGGTCTATCAACGCAAAATCTGTAGAGTAATTATCTCTGACAATTTCAAAATGGCGGCCATTTAAAGTTTGTTACCCTAATAAATGGCACAAAAACAAGCAATTTTACAAAAAATTTACATCAATGACTTCTTATTGGGAATTTAATAATAAATCTAATGTTGCATACAGATAAAGGGAAAACTAGACATATGAGACCCATGTCCATACAATAAAATGTGTTTGCCTTGACCGAAGGAATGATGCTATATAGCTTTGTCGATAGTGTTACCGGACACCCGTATATTGGTAAATACCCCCGTCGCAGCAAACCTGCGTACTCAGCGAATTTCCAATGCAAAATATAAGTCTTAATACCACATAAAGCCGCATACCAAGTTTCATAAAAATATATTAAAAAATAAGCAATATATCAAATTTGAATTATTCTCTATAACAATAACATTGGGGATGAGTACGCAGGTTTGCTGCTACAAAAAACAACAAATATAGGGTTTCTTGTAAATATCAATATTACTCAACTAGGTGAAGCCACATACCAAGTTTCATCAATATAAGTTCATAAATAAGCGATATATGCCATTTTGATTATTCTCCATAAGAATAACATGGGATTTGAGTACGCAGGTTTGCTGCAATAAGGAACTTAAAAAATGTGGTTTTATGCAAATATCAATAGAACTCAACTAGGTGAACCAACATTCCAAGTTTTATTAATGTTATGTTCATAATTTAGGGATACATTACATTTTAATTATTTTCCATTAGAATAACATGGGGGCTGAGGACGCAGGTTTGCTGCTACGGGAATTATTGGTAAAAATTGGGTTTTTTGTGAAAATAACAATAGACCACAACCAGATGAAACCATATACCAAGTTTTGTTAGAATACGTTCATAAGTAAGCGAGCTATAATTTTTTCTTATTCTCCATAAGAATAGCATTGGACAACGTACTGTGTTTAGCACTTTCAATATCTCTGTAACCATTTGACGCAGAGCAATGGTCAAAACACCAAATTGTGCGTTTTTTTAAGCTGATTCCAATAGAGGAAACTAAAATTTGACTTTTTCAAAAATTATATGTAGAAAACTCAAAAAACCCATTTTTGGGGTACAAAACCCTCCCAAAATACCCCTTCGGATAGTCCTATCTGTCTGGTTTTCGAACTTAAAGTCATAAATGCTGCTTTACACGCTTATACCAAATTTCGTCAAACTCGGATTATTTTTACGAGAGTTATCGCACCCACGGACACATATATATATATATATATAGATATATAGATATATATATATATATATATATATATATATATATATACAGTTTCGAACGAATGGTGTTTTTGGGGTCTGGGGACCTCAAAACGAAAAGTTATCATGGTCCCGGGCCTAGGTCTTACCATGCCGACTACGGTAATAGCTTCTTCCCTATAGAGGAAATTCGCTAACAGAGTTTTAAATGTGGAGGATATTCAGATTTTTATCTGTAATACAAAAAAAGGCGGAAGAATATACCACAAAAGATGGAAAATGCTTGAAGATTTTGAAATTTGCTACAGTTTGATATAAAACATAAGCATGCCAAAGGAAACAGATGAAACGAAGGCAAAGGTTGAGTGGAAAAAACAGTTTAATGTAATATTTCGTATTTTATCGCATCCTATATTTTTATAAAACAAAGGGGGTGTCTGCCTGTTGACCAATATGTTCCATTTTAACGTAAAAACTACTTAACCAATCGAGCTGAAAATTTGCATGCAGGTAGGTAATTGATCTGTGCTACATATAGGCATATTCCCATCTTGGTAATGCCTTATGTCTCCAACCCAGTCACCCTTAAAGCTACACTGTTATTCTTAATACTAAATTTAATACAAAGTATTTCCGTTGGAACTAATATTTTAGCTGTACAAATGAAAACAGTACAGTCATTACAATATATTGCCAAAAATATTGTGAAACTTTGGATTTTTAGATTATTATTTCAAATGTGTTATTGATACTTCAATTGGAAAAAAGCTATAAAAAAGTTACAATTTTTATTTTATATTTCTTTATTTCCAAGGCATATCAACCCAACACTATATGTTTCCCTTTATGTTTGCTTAACTTTTACACACGTCTAAACATCCGCTCACAATCGAGGTTCGCGTAATTATGAACAGTGGTACATTATAATACACACGTACTTTCCTCTTCTGTTATTACAGATATTTTCTGATTGGAACACAGTAATAAACAAACATATTTAAACGTATCACAATTTGGATATGTGAAGCCTCTTTTGTAAACTCAGTGTGCACATAATAGTTTTATACATTATTTCCTTAGGTAAATAAATACCTGTAGGAATCAGAACAGTTTTAGCTGTATTACTCAAATTATTTGTTCATCTTAGATGACTAACGTGTTGCCAGATTAAAGGTATTTTTGGTTATTTTTATTTCAACACCAGTAACATTAGGTTCAAATCCTTACTATCTACGGTCAACCTGTTCTTAAAAAGCACCGAAAGTAAAATTACAATATCAAATGAAAGCTGGGTCCGATCTGCAACCCTCAAAAGAACTTCCAGGTGTTTTACTGCAATAATGATTTGAAAGACTTGTAACGATTTATAACCTAGAAATTCATAAAATCAGAAGAAAATAAATATTTACAATACTTAGGAAAAATTTAAACGTTAGATAAGTTTCCGCTTAATTCCTAATTATGTTTGCATGCAATTTGAGATATAAAAGCATATAAATCTGACTGACCCATCCCGATCGTTTGAATACCTACGCGGTCACTTATTGCATAAAGCTGAAAAAAAAACGCGCAGGAATTCCCTAAGGACTAAATTTATTACTTATCATATGCCTAAGTGTCAGTTAATGTTATTCGGTTTAAAGACATATTTTAGGTTTAAATTAATACAATCCTGTTACTTTTATTTCAATACAATATTTCAACCCTAAACCAATCTACAAAACTATTAAATTATTCAGCTACATATTAAACTTCAAAATCACAGTACCATCAAATACATTTAATTTTACAATATTGCAAATTAAGTACAAAACTGTTTTAATTAAATGGAAAAAAGTCAGACGGATACTAATTATAACAGACTATCTGCTATGCCCGTGCTTTGCAACAGGGCACAGAGAAGTAATATATTACTTCTTTGTGAACAGGGTGAAAATTCAGGGTAGAAAAATTGTTAACAAAATAATGACGGACTGTAGTTAGATATACTCCTTATAACAGTGGTTTATTTAAATGAATTGAATTAGTAAAACACACATGTGACATAAACCAAATAAAACTCTCCTCTATATGAATAACATGGGAACTTGGAAGTCCCGTTGGGCAGAGCCCTGAGGACATTTCCAAACGGCAATATGCCTATGACACTCCTCGGTACATAGACTACATTTGTGCAAAATTTCAGCAGAATTGGTCCAGCGTTTTTGACGTGATGGAACAATAGACAGACAGACACCACCTCATTTTTATAATAGTAGTGATGACCAAAAGGACTGACTGAAAAGGTCTAACACGGCCGCTACATGTGGCCCGTTTCGTAGTAGTTCTCGTAGAAGCGATACACGGGAAACATTCGTCAACTCCTTAGCGAAAGGAGTGTTGGCATATTGTGGACGTGAGTAAAGCGACGGTTTAAACTTGAAGTATACGCGGTGAGTATACGGTGGTTAGATTGTAGCGAAACTAGCGGCAGACGTCCGAACTAAAAATGAATATTGCTGTTTAGGTTACACTCACTATGACGTCCATTTCAGACATGTATTTAATTTTTAACTTTGTCAAGGAATACAAAAATTGTAAACTGATGAATTTGTGTTTATCAACTTAATATTGGAAATAAGCTTAATTAATTAGCAAACCACCAGACAGATATTTAGAGAGTTAACATGAGGTTGCATTATCACTTCCGTATACGGACGTGATAAAGCGGCGGACGTCGTAGTACATGAAGGGAAGCTAATGCATGGACGTGACAGGGCTATCCCTGTCAACAACAACCAAAAAATATATATTTATATGTGTGTCCGTGGGTGCGATAACTCTCGTAAAAATGATCAGATTTTGATGAAATTTGGTACAAACATGTAAAGCATCATTTATGACTAAGTTCTAAAACCAGCTAGATCGCTCTATCCAAAGGGGTATTTTTTTGGGGGGGGGGGTTTGTACCTCAAAAATGGGTTTTTTGAGTTTTTTATTTATAATATTTTAGTAAATCCAATTTTAGTTTTCACCATTAAATTCAGCTTAAAAAACAAACAATTTGGTGTTTTGATCATTGCTCTACATCAATTGGTGACCGAGATATTGAAAGTACTAAACACAGTAAGTTGTCCAATGTTATTCTTATGAATAATAAGAAAAATTGTATATCTCGCTTATTTATCAACATATCTTGATGAAACTTGGAATATTGCTTCATTTCGTTGTGGTCTATTGATATTCGCACTAAAAAACATTTTTTACCTATATTTCCCGTAGCAGCAAACCTGCGTACTCAGCCTCCATGTTATTCTTATAGAGAATAAGTAACGTGTTATCTCCCTTAATTATGAACATAAATTAATAACATTTGGTATGTGGCTTTACCTACTTCAGTTATATTGATATTTGTATAAAACCCCATTTTTTGTGTTCCTTCCTTCAGCAAACCTGCATACTCAGCCGCCATGTTATTCTTATGGAGAATAATTAAAACGTCATAAATAATTTTTTTGTAAAAGTATATTGATGAAACTTAGTATTTGGTTTTATGTGGTATTAAGATACATATATATGCATTGGAAATTCGCTGAGTACGCAGGTTTGCTGCTACGGAGGTATTTATTTCATTTTGATATCTCTGTAATTAAGGAAAATAAGTTCCGTAAACCTCTTCGAAATGCAAAAATGGCTGTTTTGCCTAAGCGAAATGGCCGTCTGAAAAAATATAGGACATGAAAAAAATAACCCCCAATTGTGATTCTACAGGTGTCATAAGACTTATTCTAAAAATATTACAAAAAAAATCTATTAGCAACATTTTAATTTGAAATTGGGTGATTTCATTTGGGATGACCTTATAGGGAAGAAGCTATTATCGTAGTCAGCATTGTAAGACCTAGGCCCGGGACCATGATAACTTTTCGTTTTGAGGCCCCTAGATGCCAAAAACACCATTTGTTCAAATTCACATATAAAATAACCGTTAACCGTTAAACCGTTGCTAAGAAATACACGTTTGAATAACAATGGAACACTGACGCAAATTCGCGTTGTCAGTCTCTTTTAATGTGACCAGCCAACGCAAATATGCGTCGGTGGCCTATCGGGAGAAAATACTCGACACACAGCTGCGTCGCTGGTCTATGTGAATGACAAATTCCATATAGGTAATTGCAGTAGCGACGTGTTAAGTTCATAACTAAGGGAGATATAAAACTTTACTTATTCTCTAAAAAAATAACATGGCTGAGTATGCAGGTTTGCTGCTACGGGGACAATAAACAAAAAGCAAATTTGCTGTGCAAATATCAATATACCAGTACAGTAGGTGAAGCCACATTACCAAGTTTCATCAAAATACATTCATAAATAATCGAGATATTAAATTTTATTTACTCTCCATAAGTAAAACATTTGGGCTGAGTAACTTACACTGGTTTGCTGCGTCAAGGAGAATAAGACGTGTTGTTGTGCAATTATCAGTAAAACTCAACCATATGAAGCTAGATACCAATTTTTATTAATTTAAGTTTATAATTAAGGGAGATACCTATCAAACTTTACTTATTCTTTATTAGAATAACATTAGGGCTAAGTAAGCTAGTTTGCGGCTACGCGGACAATAAAAAATCTTTTTGTGTAAATATCAATAGACCACAACTAAGCAACATACAAAGTTTCATCAGTATACAAACATATATAAAAGAGATATAAAGACTTAACTCTTAACCCATTGGCTTAGAATTACGTAGGTACTGGTGCCGTTCCTGGCCTTTAATTTTTAAAACCTTTGAATTGGAACAGAAAAATCATGTTTTTAAATGGATTAATGGTGTATTTTAGTTCAAATATTGTTTTCTGTCAGTTTTAAGATTCATATTTGCACACTGACAGAATAGACATAAGTAAAAAGTAGCAAAATCACTGTTCACCATGAAACTCACAAAAAATTAACCGATCCTATCAACTTCGAATGTATATTGGTTATTATATATAGGCCCCTATTAGTGATTTTAACTTATGACACCTTCAGGAAATTGTGTAAGTAACTAAATTGTAATAATTTTGATAGGTGTCAAGGCTATCTTAGGGTAAAAACACAGTGGAGCAGGGCAGGTAGCTGGTAACCTAGCCTGTCGCTTACTGCGATGTACAATTGAAGCGTGAGTCGTTATGGGCATGTGCAGAGTCGCGCCTAGCAGGTAGCCGGGATGGTAGCAGTGAGCTAAGCTGCAAGCGGCAAGAATTGCCAAGTCGATTGTTTACAGCGCTGTAAGCGGGGATGGCCCGACTCGCGCATGCGCAATGGCACTTTATATCGTTGTGGTCTATTTATTTGATTTATTAAATACCCAGGTTTGCTGCTATAGGAACCATCGGCAAATAAATTGTTTTTACTGCAAATAAATAGACCACTACGATATGAAGCAATATACCAAGTTTCATCTGGATAAGTTCATAAATAACCGAAATGTAAATTTGTTCTTATTCTCCATAAGAATAACATTGGACAACGTACTGTGTTTAGCATTTTCAACATCTCTGTAACCAATTGACGTAGAGCAATCATCAAAACGACAAATTGTTTTATTATTTAAGATGAAAATCAAAATTCTGTTTTTTTTTAGTTTATATGTGAACAACACTAAAAAAAATTTTGCGGTACAAACCCCCCCCAAACAAAAATAAAAAATACCCCTTTGGATGGAGCGATCTGGCTGGTTTTCGAACTATAAATATGGCTTTACTCAATTGTACCAAATTTCATCCAAATCGGACCATTTTTACGAAAGTTATTGCACCCACGGAGGCTCACACACATATAATATATAGTATATATAGTTTTGAATAAATGGTGATTTTGACATATGGTAACCTGAAAACAAAATGTTACCATGGTCCCAGGCTTAGGTCTTACCATTTTGACTTCGGTAATAGCTTCTTCCCTATTCGGGAAATTCGCTAAAAAACTGAATGAAGACTTCTCTGCTATTACTTTTTCCACATCCATTTTTTTACTTTCTCCCCCTTATACGTAGTATATGGAGAAAGTATTGTTTTCGTCAGAATTTTCGAATTTGAGTTGCTAGTGGAAATATTCGTTTTGGTGCTCCCTGAACCCAAAAAAGTGGTTTTTACATGATGTCTGTCTGTGTGTGTGTGTGTCCGTGTGTGTGTGTGTCCGTGTGTGTGTGTGTGTGTGTGTGTGTGTCCGTGTGTGTGTGTGTGTGTGTGTGTGTGTGTGTGTGTGTGTGTGTGTGTGTGTGTGTGTGTGTGTGTGTGTGTGTGTGTGTGTGTGTGTGTGTGTGTGTGTGTGTGTGTGCGTGTGTGCGTGTGTGCGTGTGTGCGCGTGTGCGCGTGTGTGCGTGTGTGCGTGTGTGCGTGTGTGCGTGTGTGCGTGTGTGCGTGTGTGCGTGTGTGCGTGTGTGCGTGTGTGCGTGTGCGCGTGTGGGCGTGTGCGCGTGTGCGCGTGTGCGCGTGTGCGCGTGTGCGTCCGTGTGGATGTGTATAGAGCTAGAGCCCTAACCTATGGACCGATTTTGATGAAATTTGGTATGTAGGTACTAATCCACGATATCTCCAGGCGTTTTTTTCATTTTTTTGAATTTTTGATTTTTAAGCGTAATTATCCCACAAAAACCACCAAAAAACATGAAAAATCCAAATTTCTCAAAAACGGCTCTAACGATTTTGATTAAACTTTAGTCGTTTGTAGAACTTTAGTTCTCCAACAAAATGACACCACCCGCATTCCTGTAAAAATTCGAGTTCAGAAATTACAGGACTTAACACATCCAAAATTCAGTTTTTTGGATTTTTCATAAAAAAACATAAATATTAAAAAATATTACTATTCACCATTAAAAAGAGGTCTAAAAACTAAATAATTTAGTATCTTGAATTACTATTCTACGATTGCTGGTTTCGGAGAAAATTGAAATTTTCATTTAGCGGTAAACGCAGTACGTTGTCCAATGTTATTCTTATGGGGAATACAAAAATTACTATTTCTCTCTTATTTACTGATCAATTTCATTCAAACTTGATATGCTTGTCAATTTAGCATTGACCAACAGAGTTAATTCGAAATATGTTGCCCCTTAATAACCCTGGGGGGGAATAGGGGGCATTTCCCCTCTTAAAACCACGAGTGTAGCAATGGATTCTGTAGTGCCTCCAAAGCAGGGATTTGGATGGATGTTTTTTAAAACAACTTGTTTACAAGATTTTATGTACATTCGACCATTTTTGTATTCTATGTTTAGTAAATAAAAAGTAAATTATTCATTAAAGTTGGGCTGAAAGGGAGAAAGTATGTGTCAGTTTCCTGATACCGTTTATTATTTAAGTACACAAAACAAAAACTAAACAAGTCAACCAACACAAACAACACCACGTACACAGAGAATACGTCGTGAAAGGCCCCGTGTGCAACATGAGAACCCGAGAACACGTGGTTGTAAAGTGCCATTACGCATGCGCGAGTCGGGCATCCCCGCTTACAGCGATGTAAACAATCAACTTGGCAATTCTTGCCGCTTGCAGCTTAGCTCACTGTTACCATCCCAACTACCTGCTAGGCGCGACTCTGCACGTGCCCGTAAAAACGTGCGCTTCAATTCTACAATGCAGTAAGCGAGTAAGCGACCGGCTAGGGTACCAGCTACCTGCCCTGCTCCACTGTGTTTTTACCCTTTGTTGATTGTTTACATCGCTGTAAGCGGGGATGGCCCGACTCGCGCATGCGCAATGTCACTTTACAACCACGTGCGCTTGGGTTCACATGTTCCACACCCCCGTTCCTTCACTACGTATTCTCTGTGTATGTGGCATTGTTTGTGTTGGTTGATTTTTTGGGGGATTTTTTTTTTTTTCGGGGGGTCGGTTTGTACCCCACATATGTTTTTTATTTTATTTTACATATAAACGTTTAAGAAATAGAATTTTGATTTTCAGCTTGAATAAAATACAATTTGGTGTTTTCATCATTGTTCTACTAGTCCAGTCAAAATAAGTATGTTGTTAGGACCTATACCACAAGTAAGAAATCAAGTTTGCAGCTTCGAAAGACCTGCGCTACTGGCGTATTAGTCAAAAACAGTCAAATTATTGCACTTTTTTCGGTTTTTGCTAAATATCTCTGAAAGTATGCCTCTGACAGAATATGTTGTCCAGTCCTTTCTTAAACTGGACAAAATTCGCTAACTTTTGAGATGATAACTACTTCAGTACGTCCATGATTTCCATACAAGCTCATATAAGCTGAGAAATTTTAGATTTAGCTCTGCAACGGTACCAAATTTCTAAAACAAAGAAAACATGCTTTTATTATAGGCTATACTTATAGTTTTTTAATAGGATTTTTTAAAGTAGGCTACATATATTTATTACATTTAGAGTCTACTTTATCCACACACATTTTAAACACTAACTTCATTCCATCCTGTATACTATTTCTAAAAAAAGGAAACATAAATTAAAAATATATAGGCCTGCTGTATGAACAGTAAATAAAATAAACATAGTTAATTATAATGGCAACTAAAGGTTCCTATTTAATTTTAAAATATTAAATAAACATCGTTTCAATTAATGTTCAAGAATTGCTTGAAAATATGACTGCTTTATCTTTATATCTAATCAACTAATAACTATAATTTTAAGAGGGATCAAAGACTATACATATATTAATAATTTTGTAATAAATAAGAGTAATGATTGTTTGATATTAAAATATGACTTGTTGCACGCTCAGCCGGGAGAGGTGCAGTAGGCCGTGGGGTCCCACAGTGCCAAATCTCTTAGCCCTGATTAGTGTTTTAGTCCAGAAGGGCAAAATCTTGTTCTTCCCACAGACCCGAAACCTTTCTGGGTTGTGACACAATACACACATTCTTCGAGGTTATGGGAATATTGTTGTAAATTATCGAGCCTGTGGATTTTTAAACTGTAACCATCGCACAGCCACGAAATTATCGAGATTTGTCTTAGCCCCGAAAGAATGAGCGCCGTGTTACTACGCCGCTACACGCTGCCGCGTACTTGGCTGTTCCCGTGTTCCTGGCAGCCGCGAATGAATAGAAACGTTCCGATACTTCCGATACGAGCAGGTATCGCCATACTTCCGATACGAGCAGGTATCGATACTTTCTTTTCGATACTCAGGGTATCGATATTGGTTAACCCTTATTATCGTGGTATCGAAAGAAAAGTTGGTGTATCAAAATCGGAAAAATAGTTCATTTTTAGCGAATTTCCGCTATAGGGAAGAAGCTATTACTGTAGGTGGCATGGTAAGACTTAAGCCCGAGACCATGATAACTTTTTGTTTTGTGGTCCCCAGATGCCAAAAACACTATTCGTTCAAATTTATATATATACGAATATATACATATGTTTGATTCACAAATTAGGGCTACTTATATAATATTGATAAGAAATAAAGGAATAAACCTTGAGTACCCTTTTCTCATTTTTATTTTACACGACACGTATTTCGACTTTCAAGTCATCTTGACTGTGAAGATGACTTGAAAGTCGAAACACGTGTCGTGTAAAATAAAAATGAGAAAAGGGAACTCAAGGTTTATTCCTTTATTTCTTATCAATATATATATATATATATATATATATATATATATATATATATATATATATATATATCTGTCCGTTACCACGATAACTTTTGAAAGAAACGCCCGATTTTGATGAAATTTGGCACAAATGTGTAGAGTAATTTATGACTTTAAGTTTGAAAACCAGATCGATCAGACTATGGGAAGGGGGTTTTATGGGGGTTTTAAATTTTCCAAAAATTGGTTTTTTGAATTTTTCCGCCTATCATTTTTAAAGCAGTTAATTTTGGTTACAGCCATTTTATAGAGCTTAAAAAACAAATAATTTGGTATTTTGAATCATTAACCTAGGTTAAGTGGTTGTAGAGAAAAGTCAAAAAACGTGTCCATAAAATTTCCCATGTTAATCTTATGGGAAAAAGGTATTTGGATTTTCCTCAGATAATTTTACTAAAAACTTCACATTTATTTTTACCAATCAGTTAAGCTCTACAAAACAATCATTTTGGTGTTTTAATTGTTGTTCTACGTTCAACCGTTGCAGAGATATTCAAAGTGCTAAACACAGTACGTTGTCCAATGTTATCCTTATGGAGGATAAATACAATTTTATATCTCGATTATTTATTAATGTATATTGATGAAACTTGGTATGTGGCTTCAACTAGTTGTGGTATATTGATATTAGCACAAAAAACTAGTTTTTTGTTGATAGTCCCCGTAGCAGCAAACCTGCATACTCGGCCCCCATGTTATCCATATGGAGAATAAGTAAAGTTGTATATCTCCCTTAATTATGAACCTAAATTAACAGAACTTGGTATGTAGCTTCACCTGGTTCATACCAGGTAATTGCAAAAAAACACATTACTTATCTTCCTCGTTGCAGCAAACCTGCATCCTCAACCATAATGTTATTCTTATGGAGAATAGATCAAATGTTATATATCACTTGTTTATTTTTGTGAAACTTGGTAATTGGCTTTATGTATTAGCGAGACACATATATATATATATATATGCATTGGAAATTCGCTAAGTACGCAGTTTGCTGCGACGAGGGTATTACGTTGTTATAACAGATACTTTTTGATTCAATATACATTTTAGCAATATAAACACAAATAATAAATTAACAAATAGTTCTTGTAACTTGTGATAGAGAGAACCAACTCCAAGCTAAATATTCTTTTAAAATTATTGATATGTTTTACGATAGTTTGACTATCGGACTAATATCGGTAGCAGAAAACGATCGATACTATCGATAGTTTATAATCACAGCCCATTCATTCTGATCTGTGGGTCTGTGGCAATATACATCGACACTACGCCAAGCTCCTCATTCATTCGCACTTGTGGGACGATGTGCCAGATCTTTTGAAAGTGTAGGACACTTCAATAAATCTTCGGGGCTATAAATCAAGGACAATTTCAAAGTTGTGACACGATTTAAAATTAATTTTTAGCCGTTTTCAGAGATTACGGGAAGACGCAATATTCGGGGATGTGGGACTAAAACACTAATCGGGCTGTGGGATTCGGGGCTATGGGACCTCCTCGCAGTAGGGTGCCACTATCATGGGACAGTGTAGTGTTCACAAGGCCGCTAACGGAGGCAAGGTGGAGGTTTGTTGAGTATCCACTCCCTGTCATATTGACGCTGGTGCCAAAAGGTTAAAGGATCTAGCTATTGTTCTGATGCAGGACCATAGGCGTACGCAGGGTGGGTGCAGCAGAGTAGCTCCACAGAGGGCTTGGGGGGGGCGCCAAAAGAGAGGATTAAAACAAATGTTTAGATGTTATTATATTAAAATAATTCAGTGTAATATAGAATCAGTAAGTACAAAACAATATGTAAGTTTTCGCTTTAATAATAAGTATTACTGGCAGTAATATTGTTACTTAGTTAAGTAGTATTTATAAAAGCAAATTCAATTAAAATCGACATCCAAAACATGAACTGTCATGTGATGATCGGCAGTTTTCTTGGAAACTGTGTCCGGATGTTAGTACAATACCCCTTTGCCCTCCTTTTATTCATTGTTAGGCAGAGATTTAGAGGAAAATAAAATGTAATAATGGTTTAAATTTGGAGTAGAAATATAAATAGTACTTTTATATCGATGTTTATTAACTTTTCACTTTGAATGCACCATAAGTAAAGGGAAAATTAAAACAACATAAAAATGTTGAGATAAATAATAATTCAATTGCTGTCATTATTTAGGTATAGTACATCCAAGTATATTTTTCTAAGAAAAGATAAATTCTGAGATGATATCTTCTGGTATTTTAGCTTTTTATAAAGTGCTTGGTACCCTATTTCAGTTGTTGCTAATTGGTTCATTGTTTTAGAATTTAGAATTATAGTTTGGAAAATAAACTATATGGATAAGCTTTAAACGAAACTGGGGTAAATTATTTACGCTTCAACACTTTGACTCATAAAACTCTTTTATTTATTACTAACCTGTAACATATATATGTAAATAAAATCAAATAAAACATTAAGTAAAAGAAAGTCATTCTAAACTCACTAAATTCAAAATCAAAAACTGACTTGTTTCTTTTTTTAAACAGCTGGCAATAAGTAATTAAATAATTAAATAAAATTATCTAAAACATATGAAAATATCTTTCAGTATCCATATTTCCTCAATAGATTTAAAAACTTTAAGATACACTCTTTTACCGAGAAATCGGAGTGATGTCCAGCTGCCCAGCTTGCACGTAATCTAGATTTTTAGAAGATTACCAAACAAGTACCATTATGATATTTTGTAAACTAAATATACCTATGCAGACACAATATTTATTGCTTTGAATAAGATTAGGCCTAACACATATTTGTGTCAAGGAGGAGTAAACTATTGGATTAGATACGATAATTGACTTATTTAATTATTTGGCAGATAATAAGAGTTCTTAGAGCAGCGAGATTTCAGGGGAGGGGTGGGGCATTTTTCGGTTCTAGCACCCTCACTGAACGGACTCTGTGCATGCCTATGTGCAGGACCAAAGTAAGTCCACAGAGTAAGTCCACAGAAAACAGCAGCCAGACCAGCCAGCTTGAAACGCTTAGACTTTTTTGAGAGTTAAAACCGTAACCTCTGAAAGAGTTCTTTGTTTAAAATTCATTCTGAAAGAGAGTATGATTGTAGAACATTCTTTAAAATATCTTGCCTGGAGCATTTATTTTGAGAATCTACAATAAATTATAATATTTTATTGATTCACATCAACTCAAGGTCTTAGGTAAGGTATACTGGCATACCTAAACTCCACATTTGATCTTGAACCAAAATTAGTTAAACTATTTTCCTGTTGTTAGCTTTTCATCAACAAGTTTTTTATTTGTTATTTTAGATCAGTTACCAGTCACATCATTGGCTTCTGACCCTGTTGAAACTTTAACCCATGGATGAACATGGAGATAAATCAGGAAAAAAACAAAGGGAATGCAAAGGTAAATATGTCATGACATAAATTAATCTAAAATAACTTATCAGAACATGTTTTATGGCTTAGAGTTTTGAATTTGAAAATAATTGATGATAGAACGAAGTGAAGGAATCTATGTATTAGCAGAGACAATGATTCGTTGTCCGTCAGTGTGTGGGTATGTGTTTGAAATGCAATAACGTGAAACCGGCTGCACTGATCGTTTTCAAATTTTACACAAATGTTTTCCAGTACACTTCACGCTTCCAGTTTAAAAATGGAACACATTCGTTTAACAGTTTTTATTAATTAACATTTAAAAGTTGTAAAATTTCTATAAGGTAAAGCATTAGAAAAAAAAAAATGGTTTTAAAGTACGAGATACTAATACAATATTGTTTCGTAATTACAAGAAACTACTAAAAAAGGTTTTATTCATGTGTTTTATTATTAAATAAATAAATTACTCTCCGTTTAGCATGTTTTAACTCAATTTATCAAAGGTTTTTATAATCGTTTTATTAAACAACTAATACAAGTTTTTACAAATAAAGGTAACATTTCCTATAATGTGAGTGAGTTAATAGTTTGTCCTCTAGATTGCAGCAGCCATTTATTTCGTATTTACTTCTGCCAGCTGTGTTCTTTTGTCAGTTTATCCCCCGTCACAGCAAACCTGCGTACTCAGCTAATTTCCAATGTACCTCACTGCATATGTAACTTACCGTGTTATTTTTGTTGAAGAATTTGCACCTCTAATATAATATAAATATATTATTTCTCTTGCCTGTTTTTCTATCAGTCCGCGAGAACTTCCTTATTCCTTTATCAAATTCCATGATTAACCCCTCATTTTAAAGCTTATCATGCCGGCTATTGACGAAAAATAGACCCACAGTCTAAAATTGTACCGCTTCTTGGAAATTTGAATAATAAGAAAGATAAATAAAGGGAATAGTTTGTTTTGACAGGAGCGAAAATTTAAACAAAAGAACATCTGGTCAGCTGACAAGATTTGGTTCGCAGTGCAGAATTCCGCACGGGCCGACTAGTATAATTTAATATAGTTAAGAACAATTTACCGGGTGCCTACCTGTTGATCGACAAGTTAATTTGTCGCATGAACAGTTGGTAGGGTTTTAAAAAATAAAAATATTAATAATTAAATTAAGTACTGAAACACACTGATCGACATGTTAGTTGCTCGCAGGGACAGTTGGTTTTATACAATAAGTATCTATATTATTAAAAGAATTTCTCGATTTTTCTTCGCAGCATTCATTTTGCAATACCCCTAGAAATTCATTTTGCAATACATATTTGGTATCAAATTAAAGCTACTTCTCTCTAGATGTACCTTTTTCGGGTTTCGAAATATCCCATGAAAAGCCTTCGTCCAGGAGGCTTTTGAAATTCCAGCGAATGTGCTACTATCTGTTGTTAAACCTGTGAACTTTTTCCAATTCGCATTTGTTTATAGCAAAACATATGGTGATGATTTGATCGAGTTCTTAAGTTTGACCACAGAATACAGCACTTGCAATTATTTATTTGATGAAATGGAGTTTTCTTTAAAGTTAGAAGTAATTTGATTTTCAAATAGGCTAATTCATTTAATTTCTTGAAATATAGATTTTTGAAAAAAATAATAATTCAATTTTGACCACGAAGAAAAGTACCTCTCATGTAAATCTAGGACATAGCCAGTTTGATTTCAACTAATTTACTATCTCTTATATCGTAGATGTTGGAAGCTGTTATTTTATAATCAGATGGAAGAGTTTTCCCCCGAATACATAGGTTACAGAATTTACAATAAAATGTAAAGTAGAAAGTTTTAATTTTATATGTTCATAGTTTATCTAGAAAATTTTAATATGTTTTTAAACTTGAAACTAAAATAGAATGTGTTTAAGTTTTATTTCATAATCTATGAAATGACAGACATTTTTGTAATAATTTTTATACGTTTTACCATGTATTAAATACCTTAACATCAGTGATTTTCCGTCATTATCAGTTTATTATGCAAATTTTAGACATTTTGTATAGACAATGAAGTGAAGAGAATGAGTGAAGTGTTCAACAATTTGTGTGTTCTAACTTTTCAAATATTTTATCATGAATTATATACTTCGACATCAGTGTTTTTTCTGGTTTCACATCAATATATAAT
Source organism: Allygus modestus (assembly GCA_963675035.1). Lineage (NCBI taxonomy): Eukaryota > Metazoa > Arthropoda > Insecta > Hemiptera > Cicadellidae > Allygus > Allygus modestus. The sequence continues at coordinate 256,893,700 of OY776111.1, read as the reverse complement.
AATCATTTTGTATCTAATATGTCTTGAACTATATTCAAAGCGTTTCGTGCTATTTTTGGGACACATGATTGATTTACTACTTTTAGGTTCAACCAAGTATGGTTCCTCAAAAGTTCAAAAGATAAGTCACGAAGTGACGCTGGCTGCTAGTAAATAATTAAATAAAGTCCTGAAACCCACTGATCGACATCTTAGTTGCTCGCATGGACAGTTGGTAGGGTTTCAAATAAATAAATGTAATAACAGATTGGCTACTTGCTAGATGTTCCTGTTGCTCGCAACCCCTTCTCTGCTAGTACATGGCTACAGCTATGAACGGAAGTGGACTGTTCCGCGCGTATATCTGCCTCTCCTCTCTCTTCGAGACAAGGAGCCGCGAGCAATAGGTACATCGAGCAAGTAGCCCATCTGTTATTACATTTATTTATTTAAAACCCTTCCAACTGTCCATGCGAGCAACTAAGATGTCGATCAGTAAGTTTCAGAACTTTATTGAATTATTTATACTTATTTTCTAAAACCCTACCAACTGTCCCTGCGAGCAACTAACATGTCGTTCAGTGTGTTTCAGTGCTTTATTTAATTATTAATATTTATTTTTTAAAACCGTACCAACTGTCCCTGTGACCAACTAACATGTCGATCAACCGGTGGCCCCCCAAATTTACCTTATGACCTAAAATTAACCAAAAGAAAAGTAGATATATTCCTACAAAGTCCTCAGGGCTATTTATTTAATATTTTGTGGTGAAATTTCGGTTAGAACTTGCGTTCACAGCAGAAAATTTCATCTACCATTTCTGAGTTCAGTCATCCCATTACATGAATATTTTCAGCGTACTTCTAGTGTAAAAGAGGTATATTTTATGGTAAACATTGTATGGTGTTTTGTTAGTCATTAATTTGTAAGTAATTAATAACAAACTGGACGAAGCAGATGTTATTTTGCTAGGGTCATAAGTTCAAATACCCCCGTAGCAGCAAACCTGTGTACTCAGCGAATTTCCAATGCATATATATGTATCTTAACACCACATAAACCAAATACCAAGTTTCATCAATATACATTCATAAATAAACGATTTATGACATTTTAATTATTCTCCATAAGAATAAAATGGCAGCTGAGTATGCAGGTTTGCTGAAGCAAGGATCACGAAAAATGGGGTTTTATACAAATATCAATATATCTCAAGTAGGTAAACCAACATGCCAAATTTTATTACTTTATGTTCATAATTAAGGGAGATAACACGTTACTTATTCCCCATAAGAATAACATGGGGGCTGAGTACGCAGGTTTGCTGCTACGGGAACTATTAGCAAAAAAAGTATTTTAGTGCAAATATCAATAGACCACAACGATATGAAGCAATATACCAAGTTTCATCAGGATAAGTTGATAAATAAGCTAGATATACAATTTTTCTTATTCTCCATAAGAATAACATTGGACAACGTACTGTGTTTAGCACTCTCAATATCTCTGTAACATTTTGACATAGAACAATGATCAAAAAACCAAATTGTGCGTCTTTTTAACCCTCCAGCGGTCGCACCTGTTCTATTAGATACCGTAAGACGAAATTTTGCCACCATTTTCGTTTCCCCCCACCAGAACCGGTCTCTCCCAGTGTGCCGCTTCTCCCCCTACACCCACACCCCTCAGTAATGCTAGTGGCCGTGTCACGTGCACATCTATCTTTCTGTGCGTTGTTGTATCTGATAGATACAGTGCGACCGGTCCCGTTGTTATAGTGTGGTGTATCTCACAGTTACAGTGCGACTATTGGTGTGACTCTTTTAGTTAAGTTTTCGTATATTTTTTTTGAAAAAATGTCAAGAAATCGGGATGATTTGGACTTGGAGCGAGAACAAGATATTCAGCGTTTAAATATACTGCTGTTTCAAGATATCAGTGAAAACGACGATGGCGTTCAAAATGAATTTGGAGATGATTCAGACACCGAAGGTGAGGACCACCTTGAACAACGTGACGAGGACTCGGAATCTGAGCAGAGTGCTGATGAAGAAGCTCCTTTGAATCCAAATGTCCTTTCTCAAGCTGCAGCTAGGCCTAATAACGAAGATCCTTTGACTCCGGATGTCCCTTCTGAAGCAGCAGATAGGCCTAATGACGAAGCTCCTTTGACTCTTGATGTCCGTTCTGAAGCAGCAGATAGGCCTAATGACGAAGCTCCTTTGACTCCGGATGTCCGTTCTGAAGCAGCAGATAGGCCTAATGACGAAGCTCATTTGACTCCGGATGTCCGTTCTGAAGCAGCAGATAGGCCTAATGACGAAGCTCATTTGACTCCTAATGTTCCTTCTCAAGCCGCAGCAAGGCCTAACGACAATCAGCAGGTACATGCTAGCGATAATTTATTTGTTCAAGCCAGTTTTGGCAAAGATAAAAAGATTAAGTGGTATTTGCTGCCCCGACCACAAAACCAGCGGACTCAACCTCAAAACATTGTAAGGCGCCTCCCAGGCGTAATAGGCCCTGCAAGGCAAAGTAAAACCCCTCAAGAATGTTGGGCAAACTTTTTTACAGAGGAAATGCTGCAAAAAATTGTTGGTTACACCAATTTGTACATTGAAAGTGTCCAGAGTAATTTTGGTCGGGTTAGAGATGCTAAAACCACTGACCAAATTGAATTAAAAGCACTAATTGGTCTCTTGTACCTACTTGGGGTAAATCATTCGAACAGGCAGAGCTTAGAAGAAATTTGGGCAACAGATGGCTCAGGCATAGAAAAGTTTCGATTAACAATGAACCTCAGACGCTTTAAGTTCTTGATTCGTTGTCTTAGGTTTGATAATTTAACAACAAGAGCAGTTCGACGTAATATTGACGGAATTGCAGCTATAAGGGAACTGTTTACCAATTTCGTGGAGAACTGCAAAAGATCGTACTCCCTAGGGGAAAATGTTACAGTTGATGAAAAGCTTGAAGCTTTCCGGGGTCGGTGTAGATTTCGGCAGTATATACCATCTAAACCGGCTAAGTATGGAGTAAAGATATTTGCCCTATGTGATGCAAGGACCTACTACACTAGCAACCTTGAGATTTATTGCGGAAAGCAACCCGAGGGGCCTTACAAAGTCAGTAATAAATCTGAAGACGTCAAAAGGATCACAGAACCAATTTACGGAAGTGGCCGAAATGTAACAGGTGACAATTGGTTTACCTCAGTTGCTCTAGTTGACTTTCTTAAGTCCAAACGTTTGTCCTACGTTGGAACTTTGAAAAAAAACCGGATAGGAATTCCTTCAGAAATAAAAGACAGCAAAGAACGTCCCTTATTAATTCTTCTTTTTTTGTTTTTGGAGACAACAGCACAATGGTTTCATTTGTTCCAAAAAAAAACAAAAATGTCATACTGTTGTCCTCGCTTCATTTTGAAGCAGAAGTGAATGAAGCAAATAGTAAACCAGAAATCATCCTTCACTACAACAGAACTAAATCTGGAGTAGATTGTGTAGACAAGCTGTGCGCATCATACAATGTGGCGAGAAATACGCGTCGCTGGACAATGGTGGTTTTTTTCTCCATGCTAAACATTGCAGGGATAAACGCCCTAGTTGTATCTTTCGGGAACTGCCAGGAAACATGTGCACGGAGAAAGTTCCTACGAACGCTTAGTTCTGAATTGATAGCTGAGCACATTCAAAGAAGAGCTGAGATGACGGTGACGGGTGGACTTTCACTGGATCTTCAACAGTCATTGAAAAAATTTAAGCCTAATCCTGCTGAAGCCGCTCCAGCAGAAACCACACCCAACCGCCTGGAAAAACGCAAAAGATGCCAACTGTGCAAAAGTGGAGCAAAATCCCGTCTCACACAATACGTTTGCTACAGCTGTAAACATCCAGTTTGCCTCGAGCACACAGAAACATTTTGCAAAGACTGTGCCCCTCAAATGACCAGTCGTGCTCAAGAAGATTCGTCAGATGAATAGGACTGGACTTCTCAAATGACTGACCGTGCTCAAGAATATTGTATATAAACAACACATTTTGTTTTCCATAATTTTTCTACAAAGAATGTAAGTTGATTTGTACTGTTTCTAGTGTGCTTTGTAATAAAACTTACTTTACTGATAAAAATTGTTTTTGTTCTAAATCATATTTCCTTTTTCATGATAAGAGATTTTTCAGCCGTAATTACTAAGCCAAGAAACATTGGTCTCAATTTTTCATAATATTTTTATTATTTATACACTAGATAATGATTAAATTACTTATTCTAACAGCAAAAGCAAAGTAGTATCTATTAGATACGGTGCGACCGGCCGCGTCATACAATTTTGACACTTACCAAACAGGAGTGTGTTGGAAGTGAAATCTTTTTTTTTTATACCCAAGAAGTTTATGGGTAAAACTAAATATATATGTAATGCATAGTTTAGGAGTTGCTTGGTAAAGTATGATCAAGATTAGGGTAAATATTCATGTAAAAAGTACTTAAAACCATGTTTGATACAAATTGTATCTCGGAGATACAGTGCGACTCCTCTTGTAAAGAAATACGTGCGACCGCTGGAGGGTTAAGCTGATTCCAATGAAAGAAACTAAAATTTGACTTTTTCCAAAATTATATGTATAAAACTCAAAAAACCAATTTTTGGGGTACAAAACCCCCCAAAATACCCCTTCGGATAGGTCGATCTGTCTGGTTTTCGAACTTAAAGTCATAAATGCTGCTTTACACGCTTATACCAAATTTCGTCAAAATCGGATTATTTTTACGAGAGTTATCGGGCTCACGGACATATATATATATATACAGTTTCAAACGAATGGTGTTTTTGGGGTCTGGGGACCTCAAAACGAAAAGTTATCATGGTCCCGGGCATAGGTCTTACCATGCCGACTACGGTAATAGCTTCTTCCCTATAGGGGAAATTCGCTAAAACAGGTCCATACCAAGCCATAGAGATTTACACTTCACACGGCAACTTATATCTTGGCATGTGGCTGCCGAAGTGACTGAGATAACTGAGCTTGGCTATCTCAAGCTTCAGTTGTGCCATTGCCATTGATTATATTAATTACCACTTGTAATCCTCATCAATAAATCCTATTTCAAATTCATGAAGTTATAATTGTTTCAGCACTAAGAAGCCATCTTGAAACTTATAACAACAATTTTGTCTATTTTTCAAATTTGACAGCACAGAGGGCATTTTGAAAGTTATAAGGTATTTCACAACATGGAATACTGACAAACAGTTATTTTGTTTACATAATAACAATATTTCGATTAATTGACTCAACAGATGAAAGATTTACAAATCACACTCTACTCCAACTGTTTGAACTGAAAACAGTTCCCACAAGTCAAGATATTTTGCGTCAAGTGTACTATTGTAGTAGTTTTGCAGAAACAGAAGTCTTGCGTGCTAGCTAAAGAGCCAAATGTGGTTCAGATCAGATGCTGTACATATTATTATAGATTTAATTTTTTTAAATATCGTGAAAGTAAATTTTTCAACATACAAAGTTTGTATCCACTAATCTGATGTTTGGCCACTATCAGCTGCATATTCTAAAAATTTGATATATTCTTAGTTCTAAAATTATTTAAATTTCAAGGCACATGCACATTTTGGCTGAATCTAGGCGACTGGGCAAACATGAGATTGTAGATGTATACTTTGCTTGTGTTGTTTCAGTTGATTAATGACATTGTATACATTATTTCCCGGGTTGCATAAGTCAGTTGCTCGCCTGAATTTTGCCATTCAAAATTCAAATGAATGAATCAAGTATGGATGCAGCCTTATGATTTAGGGAATTAATGATACTAAATCAAGTTAGACCTAAATGTAAGCAGACTTGCCAACTTAATCACATAACTATTTACACTATTTCACTATATACACTATTACTATATACAGTTCAAGTTCTTAAATGTTCTCTGGCTATGGCAAAAGGATGGGATGGTAGCTAATAGATATGTGGATGACGTTTATCTAATGTTTAAGTTAGGGGGATCTCTGGATTTTGTTTTATTTAAGTATAATATTGTGTATAGTATGGCATTGTACATAGAAATGTATACAGTAAAATGTATGACTCTATTCATTGTATATTTGTACTAATACTGAATAAAGATTGACATTGGATGATTTTTTAAACATTGTGATAGAGAACGATTAAAATCCGGATCTTTATACCATCTAACGTCAGTATTTTCTTAGAAATCATCATTAATTAATAGCCCAGTGATAAATGGTAGAATGGTTTGTAGGTAAAATCTGTTTGGGTGTCTCTTGTTGCTGGAGCTACAGCTGGAGCAGTAGCCAAAACAACCATTGCACCTCTTGATAGAACAAAGATCAACTTTCAAGTAAGTAAAATAATATGAACATATATATAGTTATACGTCCAGTTTCCTCCATTAGGGGGCATGGAGCGGCCACAGTGTATGGATAGTGAAGTGCCAGGCTGCACTGTTTGGGGAGGGGGTGGCAGACCTCTTCGCGGCCGCTTCTTGTCGCTGCACCGATATTTCTTATGAAAGTTTTCATTCGACATAATATAATTCTTTTAACGTGTAATAGTGGAATCTGATTGGTAGATCCATGATATGGTAATTAAATGTTATTATTACAAAAAAAATAAATAAAAACTGTAGAATAGTATGAATATAGTATAAAAACCTAGATTAGAACCAAAGATCTAAGTACTGTACATTGGGCTAGTTCCAATGTAGAAATTAGTTTTATTTGCCTATGAATTAATTAAAGGGAGCCTGTGTCAAGAATTTTATAATACTCTTCTAAATTACTTGTATTTTTACTTAAAAATAAACAGTCAAAAGTGGTAGGGTTTCCAAATTCGAGCATTTGGCCAAAACACCATTACAAAGTTGATTGGATAAAAACAGTTGTTATTTCTCTCTTGCTCTTATCTCTTTCTCTGTCATTCTTCCTCCTTTTGCTTGTTCAATGCAGGTTTTATTATCAGCCACTAGGAGAAACCATTATCGCCATGGTTATTCTCACAGCACTGGTACTCCTATACCTGCTAGGCACATATTCATTTAAATATTACCCAGTTTTTATACGGATAAACAAATTTAACTACCTTGAATTCCCCATATATGAATACATTTGGAATCAATAAATTCAAAAGAATAACCAAGTGAAATATAATTGCTGCTAAAACATCTAGTTTTAGCGAATTTCCCCTATATGGAAGAAGCTATTACCGTGGGTTTCATGGTAAGACTTAAGCCCGAGACTATGATAACTTTTTGTTTTGAGGTCCCCAGATGCCAAAAACACTATTCGTTCAAATTTATATATATGTATATATATATATATATATATATATATATATATATATATATATATATATATATATATATCAAATGTTGGTTCAAATGTGTAAAGTGACATTCATGACTTTTAAGTTCGAAAACAGAAAAATCGGACCTAGGGAAGGGGGGTTTATGGGGGTTTCAAATTTTCCAAAAATCATTTTTTTTTACATTTTTCACAGTGAAATTTATAAAACACATAATTTTGGGTTTGATCATGTTATAGAGCTTAAAAAACAAATAATATAGTATTTTGAATTATTAACGTAGGTTAAGTGGTTGTGGAGAAAATCCAAAAAGCCTATTCATAAAATCTCCCATGTTAATCTTATGGGATAAAGGTTTTTGGCTTTTCCTCAGTTCATTTTAAGACAAACTTCACCTTTGATTTTACCAATTAGATCAGCTCCACAAAACAATCATTTTGGTGTTCAAATTGTGAATTTACGTCCAACGGTTGCAGAGATATTCAAAGTGCTAAACACAGTACGTTGTCCAATGTTATCCTTATGGAGAATAAATAAAATTTGATATCTCAATTATTTATAAACAATAAACTTATTTAACTTATTTAAACTTATTTAATTGATGAAACTTGGTATGTGGCTTCACATAGTAAATTAATTTTTTGTTGATTATCCCCATAGCAGCAAACCTGCATACTCAGCCCTAATGTTATTCTTATGGAGAATAAGTAAAGTTTTATATCTCCCTTAATTATGACCATAAATTAATAAAACTTAGCTTCACCTGGTAGAGTTATATTGATAATTGCACAAAAAAAGTCTTCTATTTTTTTGCAGCAAACCTGCATACTCAGCCCTAATGTTATTCTTGTGGAGAATAAATAAAATGCTATAATTTACTTATTTATTTATGTATTTTTATGAAACTTGGTAAGTGGCTTTATGTAGTAGTGAGAAACATATGCATGCATTGGAAATTCGCTGAGTACGCAGGTTTGCTGCGACGGGGGTAATTTGATTTATAGGAGTTTGTTTATGTATTGTTTGGATCTCAATAATCTGAAAAAATACTTACATTTTACTAAATTCAAATTAGGCTATATATTCCATTTCAATTTAGAGGCCAAAAGTCAAAGTAAAGGAAAACGTTTAATGTTAGCAGCTTTGAAGCTAAAATTAATTACATGTTTAAAACTATTACAATTCTTGGCTTTAACATTTCATTTTGAATATTTTTGCTTGTGTATAACTCAATAATACTTGCTATGTTTGTAATAAAATTGTTGTTTCCCCAGATTTCAAATACTCCCTATACAATGAAGGGAGCTGTACAGTTTCTGATTAATTCATACAAGACCGAAGGAATCCTGAGCTTGTGGAGGGGGAACAGTGCAACGTTGGCCAGAATTGTTCCATATGCAGCGATCCAGTTTACTGCTCATGAGCAGTGGAAACGATTTCTTGGAGTTGATCATCATCAACGGTATGTTTTGGTTTTAACACTAGGTTACTTTGATTTTAGTGAATTTCCCCTATAGGGAAGTAGCTATTACCATAGTTGTCATTGTAAGATCTTGGCCCGGGATCATGATAACTTTTCATCTCGAGGTCCCCAGATGCCAAAAACATCATTCGTTCCAAACTGTATATATGTGTCCGTGGGTGCGATAAATTAAAAAAATGGTCTGATTTTGATTAAATTTGGAACAAATGTGGAAAGCTATATTTATGACTTCAAGTTCGAAAACCAGACAGATCGCTCCATCCAAAGGGATATTTTAGGGGGTTTTGTCTCCCTAAAATTGTTTTTTGTATATTTCATATATAATCTTTTTAAAAACCAAATTTTGGTTTGCTCCATTGGCTTAAGCTTAAAAAAACAAAAAACAATTTTGTTTCTTGAATTATTGCTCTACGTCAATTGGTTACTTAGATATTAAAAGTGCTAAACACAGTACGTTGTCCAATCTTATACTCATGGAGATAAGTATAATAATTGCAAAATACATAATAATAGCAAACAATTGCTCAAACAACCAATTTTATCCGATAGTTGCTGTAGCAGCAAACTTGCATGCTCAGCCCTAATGTCATTCTTATGGAGAATAGGTAAAATGTTATATCTCCCTTAATTATAAACGTAAATTAATACAACTTGGTATGTGGCTTTACCTAATTGAGTTTTATTGATATCTCCATGACATCCCATTTGTGTGTGTTCCTTGTTACAGCAAACCTGCTTACTCAGCGTCAAATGTTATGGAGGATAGTTAAAATGTTCATATAGCTTATTTTTGTGAATGTATTTTTTAGAACTTATAAAACTTACTAGCTGGCCCGACAGACGTTGTCTAGATGGTTTTCTAATGTCATTGAATTTGTTTTATGTCAAATACTTGTTCATTTTCAATATGAGCTCGTTCGCTTCCCTCACTCGCCTATTGAAAAAAAAAAAAAAAATAGTTTACGTCCTATTTTCAGACCTGCCGAATAAACACACAAAATTTCATAAGAATCGGTCAAGCCGTTTCGGAGGATTTTTATTACAAACACTGTGACACGAGAATTATATGTATTAGATAATATATATATATATATATATATATATATGCATTGGAAATTTGCTGAGTACGTAGGTTTGCTGCGACAAGAGTATTATGGTTTTATATATGGAGTGAGGAACCTATTGTCACTGGAATTATTAATCCTTTGCCAATATTGATTCCTTCTTTACTGGAAATTATCATCTCAAAGGTGGTTATGATAGCCTACTTTCTTGTCGATAGCAGCTCAAAATTTGTTTTAATAATTTATTTTGTTGTGAAAAAAAGTAGACACAGGGAATGATAAAATACAATTTACATTGTTACCGGTATTAGTGTATTATGTGGTAGAGAACATTTGGGGAACTAGTCAATCATTGTGGAATAATACACCAGTTAAAAAAAGGAACTGGAGAAAAAATATTTATCGAATTTCGCACTCCCTAAACGAGCCTCTTGGATGATTCTTTAAGACCTAGTGAATCTTGACAAGGGTCAATATCAGAATTAGCTTACTAATAGAAAAATGTATATTAACAAAAGCTAGAAATCAAATATTTTTGCAAATGATAAAAATTAAGAAAGCTGAGACGGAATAGAAAGGAAGATCACATCAAAGCTTATTAAACTTATTTGTCAAGAAGATTTAGAAAATTTCCCCTATAGGGAAGAAGCTGATACTGCAGGTGGCTTGTTAAGACCCATGCCCAGGACCATGAGAACTTTTAGTTTTATTTGAGGAACCTAGATGTAAAAATCACCATTCTTTTAAATTTTGATTTATTATTTATATTGTGATCACTTCATAGTGAGTCAGAATTTTACAAGTTAAATTACGAATTATGACCCATAAAAAGATAATCTGTATTAGATAGGAAGCTTAAATTTGGTTTGCATCTTAAATAACCTCACAACATGGTGTAGATTGTATATACTACAGTAGACTCTCAGAAATCCGGACGTGGTGGGCAGCCGGTCCGGAATTAAAAAAAATCCGGATTTCCCAGAGGTAGGCATGAATCATTAATACCGCTTTTATAGTGAACCATTATGACAACAAAATCATATAAAATATGTAGTTTAAATATTATATTTATGTAGTTTAAACAGAAAATATTGAAATGCATGTACATTTGTAAAGATTACAAAAAAAACACTGTAAATCATCAATAAAGTATAGTATACTGTAATAAAAACTGGCACCGGTCTACTGATTTACATCGTCATTGGTGAGTCATTGACAGAAGACCTGAACGAACGGAGCAGTGCACCTGATACAAAAACAAACACTGATAACAGCAGGGTTGGGCTAAACGAGGACTCGCCTAGGACGATGCAAACTATATGACATTTGTGTAATGTGGGATAGTCACTTGAAAATTGAAGGCGCTAAACCGTGAAGTTCCGTTTTTTGTTTTCATGTACAATTTAAAAACAAATCAAGATCATCAGTCCAGATAACTGGGAGTCGAGATAAGTGCGATCCGGATATCTGAGAGTCTACTGTATTATTGAATTTTTCACAGGTCACGTTCACGATTTGATTTTTTTAGGGAAAATCTTAACCAATTTGCTGAAGAAAATCTATCCTGTTTTGATAAAATTTAAAATGAAGGAAGATGTTACCATCAATAATGCGTTTTATAACCCAAACTATGCCATGCCAAAAAAACTTAAAAATCTATTGTTTGTACAAAAAACAACAAGAAACACTGCAGCGCCATCAATGTTATAGCTTGTGGTTTGTTAGTTCTTATGGAGAATAAATAAAATGTTGTATCTTGCTTGTAAATATATTTAATTATAATTTTATTTTGATGAAACTTGGTGAGTAGTTTCATGTGGTAGTGAGGTACATGTACATGTTTGAGGTGACATGGTATTCAAATTTTATTTAATATTCCTTTCCATCAGCAATGTTATGCTGATGCTGCATTTACTTGCAGGGATGACCCCAAGAAGAGGTATTTAGCAGGCTCCCTGGCGGGTGTGACATCGCAGTCCCTCACCTACCCTCTCGATCTGGCTCGCGCTCGGATGGCCATTACCCAGAAACATCAGTATTCAACGCTTAGTCAGGTTAATTATACTTCTTCTGTCTTCATGTTATTAATTTATGTATTTTTGATACCTAAACTAAACTTACCACTATACTGTTAAATTAAATTGCTATGACCTGGCCTATATAATTAGTTTAAGTTTGAATACTGGAGCTTTCCCAGAGTTATTAAAACTAAGTCAAGTTACACCTTTGTTTAAAAAAATTCCTTGACATAGATAACCTTAGATTAATTAGCTTTTTGTCTGTGTTTTCTAAATACTATAACAAATAATGAAAGCTAGATTAGGACAATTTTAATATATAAAACGAAGTGGTGGTACGGCTGAACGGATTTTAATGAAATTTTGCACAGGGATAGTTTATTACCTGGATTAACATATAGGATACTTTTTACCCCGGAAAATGTGAAGGGCTCTGCCCCTTTGGCTTTTAAGTTCACATGTTATTCCTTATGGGAACATATGTTTATCATGTTCTGCTTTTAATTAATAAACAGATAATGTTTCCATAAACCAGCTGTTTTTGTAAAAAAACTTTTAAAGTTTACATGTTATTCCTTATGGGAACGTGTGTTTATTAGGAGTATATCTAAACATACTTGAAAGGCATAAATATATGTTCGTTATGGAAATAAAAACCTACTTGAATGGCAACTCTCGTAATGGAATTTAAAAAAAACGACTTAGATGGTAACTCAAATGCTTTTTTCGATAGGCGAGTGAGCGAAGCGAAACAGCTCGTATTGAAAATGAACGAGTATTTGACATAAAACAAATTCAACGACATTAGGACAGGACAACGTCTGTCAGGCCAGCTAGTATTTTAATAAACATGCATTTTTAAATATAAATTTGTATAGATTTAAAATAGGGGTGTGCGAGTAGTGATTTTTTTTAATCGAGTCGAGTCGTGCCAATTATTTTCAAGTTTCGAGTATTTTCGAGCGAGTTTTTGCCATCAGTGGAAGTTTAAAATAGAGTAATGAGATTTGAATACCACCCTAGGTTTGATAATCTAAACATGGTTTCTAACTAATATATGAGAAGCAATACAAAGTTATAGTCTGTACAATCAAACTGGATTTCGTATTGATAAACAAAATGCCGTTTGACATTCGTTTCCGGCCGATAAAACACGGTCCGGTTGTCATTTGGCCAATATAAACTGGTCCATACATCTCCTATATCAATATTAGATGATGAAATCGTTAGTTACGGCCGATATTAAGTGGTCCGGTCGCCACTTTTGCCGATATTACGTTTTCCATCGTCATTTTCGACCGATTTTATGTGATGCGATCGCCTTCTGCGGCCGTTACTACGTGTTTTGGCCAGTCGCAATCGTGAGCGATCGTCATTTTCGGCCAATTTCACGTGATGCGATCGCTTTTTGCGGCCGTTACAATGCGTTTTGGCTGGTCTCAATCGTTAGCGATCGTCTTTTTTGGCCGATTTACGTGATGCGATCGCCTTTTGTGGCCGTTACTACGCGTTTTAGCCGGTTGCAATCGTAAGCGATCGTCATTTTCGCTCGATTTCACGTGATGCGATCGCTTTTTGCGGCCGTTACAACGCGTTTTGGCCGGTCGCAATCGTTAGTGATCGTCTGGAAATCGGCGAGAATTACTCGCTCGAAGTTTCGAGTACTCGCACACCCCTGATTTATAAAAGGAAAATCTACTGAGGATGCCTTGGTGAGAGTAATAAAAAAGATTTAGAGTAGCTTGTAAAATTACACCTAATTCTATTAAAGATTATTTATCCATCTATATCTATAATCTCGCTTTATTATCACTTTATTTATATTTCTTTCTTATCTGGCCACGGTTGGGATGGCTTTAAGTTGGGTGATAAAATTTTGTTTTGGTAAAATTAGGTTATATTTGTTCAGAGAAATTACTTATTTATGTGATCATTATGAGATGTTCTGAGGGGTGATAACAAATGAAAATAGATGAAATAATATATTAAATTAACTAACACAAATTCTTTTAACACACATTGTAATGATTAATAAACATTATTTAAATTACATTATTAACACAAACATTATTTAAACATTATTTAACAAACATTATTTAAAGGGTATCAAAATTAACACTGGATATACAATTATTATTATTACTAAATTATTTACAAAACTAGCAGCAAAGCCCATTCTAAAAAAATACAACGGTCTCTAGAACAATGTATTTTGAACTTTCATATTGTTTTAACGAACGTTTACTCCAGATTTGGTTGTACAAAGACCCCCCTTACATTTATGTTTATTGCTGAACATAAATTTTTAATTTGGACATTTGTTTGAATTGTTATCTATAATTTAAAAACGGCAGACTTTCATAATTATTTGGCAATCTACTCAATTAAGGGTTTACAATGAGGATTGAATATTTAAATACGTCCGTTGGAACTCCAGACTTAGTTGTACAAAGATTCCCCTTACATTCATGTGCTTTGCTAAAGATAGATTGCAAATTTGGAAGTTGCGTTTAATTTGTATCTACACAAAAAACGATAGACAAATTGACCATACAACAGATGTTATATTCATGAAGCTTATGAAATTTCCTTTTAAACGATATAAGGCGTTAGCTACATAACTAATACAACAAAAACAAACATTGTCTGGAAAAAATAAATTTATTTACAAATTTCTACTGAACTTCTTAAAAATTAATACTTTATGATTTTTCCACCATAAATTACTAAATATGTCAGACTTTCATAATTATTTGATAATCTACACAATTAAAGGGTTTACAATGAGGGGTTGAATATTTAAATCCGTCCTTTGCAACTCAAGATGTAGTTATACAAAGATACCCCTTACATTCATGTGTATTGCTATAGATAGATTACGAATTTGAAAGTTGGGTTGAATTTTTATCTATTATTCAAATACAGTGGACTACTCGACCATAACAGATGTTAAATTATTGAAGCTTATAAAATTTTATTTACATCGATATAAGGCGTTAGCTACAAAACCGATAGTGCAAAGATAAATGTTGACTAGAGACAACAATTCATTATTTTAACAATTTTGAATGTCTTTCTTATAGTTTAATACTTTACGCTTTTTCCGCAATAAATTATGAAATATGTCAGTCTTTCGTAACTAGTCGACAATATACACAATTAAAGGTTTAAAATGATGGGTTGATGGGTTTAACATTAAAATCCGTCCAGTAGAACTCCAGGTTTAGTTATACCACTGACTACACACCTATAGTAGACTCAAAAGCTTATTGATGGTTCTGATAACAACAGAGGCGAGATTCTCCACGTAGTTTTGACAGCACTGGATAGATATTGCCACCATCACACACAATGGCGGACGTAACTCTGGCATGCCGCTTGGCGCGCTCAGCTCGGCCGTGGCGGGTTTCTAAAATCTCATTTTGCTAAGGGTACAAACACACAGGATGCGGCGCTCACGGCACGCCATGCGAGCGTCAACCTCGCACACAAGAGAGCGGCTCGTCTTGCGTGTTTTTCTTCCTCAGTGGCAAAGATAACATTGAGCAAGGTGGATCTTATTACAAAAGGGTGTGTTAGGGGTTTAGTGTAAAGAATAAATCTAGGAAAGAGTAAACAACAAATCCAACCCTCTGTCCTACTGATACAAAAAGGAAGAAATCACTAGAATTTATTCAAAACCTGAGGGATTCTCAAATTATTCAAGTCACTTCAGTACCTACAATTTTACTACGAAGCCTGATCTGGTCTGCCCTAAACTACAAAACAGTTTTGGCAAAACAATTTCTATTAAATTTATATTCCAATCTCACTTTTATATTTCTAGTATTTAACCTTTAAATGTAAAAGTTAACATCAATAACATAATTTGGACCCATCGCCTTCCAAATACCTGCTCAATAACCCTTGTATTTTATTGTACTTATTGATGGTGGACTTAAAAACTCATAAAATATGTAATTTTATAATCAAAATTACAACCTAGATAAACTGAGCGTACCATATGTTGCAAGGGATCCAATGTTTCATTGCCATGTCGTTTTTTTATACGGTTTAGTATACCTTTGTATAGTAGTAAAGCAGACGTGTTTCCTCTGTTCTGTGATAAAAGATAATTAGCTGGCTAAATTTTCTTTAAATCAAATATGGTGCATTCAGTAGTGAATGGTTGAGTAGCCTAACCTGTACCCATAAGATCTACTTTGTAGCAGTGCCGGATAAAGGGGCAAAACCGGGGCCTACGATAACATAACCCTAATGACGTCCTATGATTTAAAACAGCCAATGTTTCCCTCTCCACATGAAAATAGATAAATTTTAGTTTTTTGTTTTGTTTTTTGAAACGCGTGGTTCATAAACAGACAAATTTTAACACAAATTTAAATATCTCCGCTGCACACAACATTTCACTGCTCAAAGCGTTGTAGAAAATAAAAATATTTTATCTATATAGATAAATAAATTCCCTATCTGTTGGGGTGTGCGAGTAGTGATTTTTTTAATTGAGTCGAGTCGAGTCGAGTAGTGCCAATTATTTTCGAGTTTCGAGTATTTTCGAGCGAGTATTTGCCTTCAGTTGGTAGTTTAAAATAGTGTAATGGGATTTGGATACCACCCTAGATTTGATAACGTAAACATGGTTTCTAACTAATACATGAGTAGCAATACAAAGTTTTCGCCAGTACAATCAAACTGGATTACGTATTGACAACCAAAACACGGTTTGACATACATTTTCGGCCAATGAAAAAGGGCCCGGTTGTCATTTGGCCAATTTTACCTGGTCCAGACATCACTTTAATCAATATTAAATGACGAAATCGTTAGTTACGGCCAAAATTATGCGGTCCGATCGTCATTTTCGGCCGATTTTACGTGATGCGTTCGCCTTTTGCGGCCGTTACTACGCTTTTTTGGCCAGTCGTAATCATTCGCGGTCGTCATTTTCGGCCGATTTTACGTGATATGATTGCCTTTTGTGGCCGTTACTACGCGTTTTGGCCGGCCGTAATCGTTCGCGGTCGTCATTTTCGGGCGTCATTGCTGAACCCAATGTCAGCCTCAAAACTGTCATCCCGGTTGTTTAGGACGGCAAACTTAGCTTACCTTTGTTGGTTACGGTCAAGGTGGCCCAGGGAGCAGTGCTCCCTGCAACCCTTTTTTAGTTTTTATTAATGACAATCTATTCAAGATTCAAGACTTTATTGGTCATTAGACATACATTGATGCAATATATTTCGTCCACTTATCACAAACTAAAACACTTACTACATTATCTGATTACAGTTTTATCATTCTTAAAATTTACCATACCTATGAAATAACAATATACCGCACGATAAAGACAGACAAAATAATCATGCACAGTAAGAGAGAAATAATAAATAATAATTAATAAATAGGAATAAAATGTATGAATTTATTAATAAATAGGTTGATTATAGACATATACTGACCACATAAATAAATAAATAAATAAAGCTATTACATTTACATTTCCTTTAATCTGCTTTCAGCCGTCAAAAATTCTGTTGAAATTACAATTTTTAGATAATCATCAATCTTATAGAATATTTGTTCTTTCAACCATTTATTCAGGCATATTTTAAATCTATTAATACTAACAGTGTATGCTGATTGCGGTAATTTATTAAATAGTCTTATTTTCATGCAAATCAAGACTATTACTATTGTTTGATTTTGAAAGACGAACTGTGTTTATATCTAAGGTATGTTTTTTCTTGGTGTTATAGTTATGAATATCAGTTCTAATTCTATAGTCTTGCAGATTCTCCTTGACATTTACCAAACAAAAATAAATATACAGGCAAGGAAATGTCAATATATTCAATTCTTTAAAAACGGAAACAAGATTCACGGTTATTTAAACCTTTTATTATTCTTAAAACATACTTTTGCCACTTAAAGATTTGGTCAGCATTCATACTGTTTCCCCATAACGTTACCCCATATACCATCTGGGAATGAAACAATGCATAATATGCATTAATTAACATATCACTAAGTTTAAGTTTTCTCAACAAGTAAGTAATTCTAGATAAATTTGTACACAGATTCTCTAATGCACATCCCATTTTGTGTAGGCCAAGAAGTTTAATAGATTCTATTTCAAATGGTTCAGTTAAGGAGAAAAAAATAGATTGTCTTTTTTTATTTATACTTAACTGGTTAGTTTTAAACTAACTCTCCGAACTATTCAATGCTACACTTTGATCTATTCGTAATTCAACAGTTTCTTTACCAGACTGGACCAAGGTTGTATCATCCGCATACAATACTGTTCTGCATGGTATATTACTCGGAATATCATTAATGGCAATTAAAAACAAAAAAGGGCCGAAAACTGATCCTTGAGGAACACCAGATTTGATAAACTGAAAAATAGAACTGTCATTATTTTGGACTACCTTCTGTTTCCTGTTATACACATAGGATGTCAGTAAACTAATTTCCTTGCCCTCCAAGCCATAACATTGAAGTTTGTTTAGCAAAATTGTATGTGAAGCACAATCAAACGCCTTTGTCAGATCAATTAGTGTAGCACATGTTACCCCTTTGCCTTCAAAACCTTTTAAAATGTAGCTAACAATATTTTTCACAGCCTTAATTGTATTTAGTCCAGGAATAAAGCCATATTGTTCAGTACATAGTAACCTATTATCCACAAAGAAATTATATAATTGAGTTTTTATACATGCTTCAAAAATCTATATATAGTCAATATAGTCAATACTTTAGTTAAAAAACACAAAATGGCAGATAAAATGTGGCCCGATGAAATGACACACGAAGCGGGTGAGCTTGTTAAAAAAACCCAGTTTTATTACCGCTACCGGAAAGAAGTAAAAATAAAATTATACTTTTACCAAAACGCGATAACACGCCTATATCAGTTGAGGAGGCGAAGAGAGTGGAAAAATTGTATGAGAAATGGTATGAGGATAGTAAGAGAATTCAAAGGGAGCAAGCCGAGGAGCAAGCAGAATTTCGCAGAAAACACCCAGTTGAATTACCGGTAAAATTTAAAAATGAAATGATACTTTTGCCAAAACGCGTTAACACACCTATATCAGTTGAAGAAGCAAACCGAATTGATAAATTACAAGACAAGCTAATAGCTGAAGCGAAAGAATATCGCACTCGAGAATTCAATGAGAAACGAGAGATCGAAAGGCAACACGATCCAGTTGTCAGTGAATGAATTGAAAAAAAAGACGAGGAGATAAAAGAACTGCGAAGTAAACAAAACAGACCCATTTTATTTAGACCGCGTGCAATGAGTACACCCAGCCGTAAAGTCTTTGAAAAAGGTACAATGATACCGGGAAATGATGAAAATTTGCCAGAACAAGATGTTTTCGAAAAAGAAACAATGATTCCGGAACAGAATTTACCACAACAAAAGGGCATTTTTGAAGAGGAAACGATAGTAGAGGCCGCTAGCACACCGTTGCCCGACAAGGATGACGATATGCGTTTTGATAAATTGATTCAAGCTATTGTTGAAAGAAGCGGTACCGAGGTGGGCTCCTTGGCGAGACAATATTTATCCAGAGCTAACGATAGAACATTTGGTCTTGCCTATGATATTGGAGAGTGAAAATTCTCGAAAGTAGGAAATTCCAATGTCACTATTTCAAATGATGATATAATTATCGACAAGACGAACCAAAGATATACCGGTACTCCAGGCCTATGGAGACTTTTAACACAGTCTGGAGATGTCTGGAGTGAACAATATACGAAAAGTGATAGAGATGCTTATAAAACGATTTTAATCGACTCCGGTGCGATATTTCAAAGCAACGATCCATCATCCGGACGTCCCAAGTCCAGTCAAGGGTACAAGTGGAAAAAAGTGATTAAACCTATGTGGGAGGAGCTTCGATTGGAGAATTTACGCGGAAAACCAATGGGAAGCGGCTTAAAAAATAGCAGAACACTTGAATTAGTGAGAGCTATGGGATCCGGTTTGCTGGAAGAAACGAACAATCCAGTTGAATATAAATATATAAAACAATATGCGGACCTTATCAAAAGGCTCTATTTCCTACAAGCAGAAGAGAGAGCTGACAATAACAACTTCCACAGTGAAAAGTTGGGTATTGCTCAATTTATTTACGATAGACTAATAGAATTAACAAAATCGTCAAACGGACACAAGTACATTATACGTTGTATGCTTGCTCTACCGAAACCTTCTGTGAAATACATGATTGATATGATAAAAAATACAGATCATAACACAACTGAATACGTAAATTGGTGTTATTAATTTTATCTGGGACATTCTCAATCAACAGATCGACCTTCCAGATGGACCGATGTATTTGGCGCGATGTTTGGCTGCTTTACCCGAGAAAATAATAGAAGGATCTGGAATTTTAAACGATATTATCAACAAATTGCCCTTTGAACTTCACGCGCCGGGTATGAATTTTCTAGGACCTGGGACGAAACTCCAAGAACGCTTAGCTAGAGGTGATAAAGGTGTAAATCCTCTTGATGAAGCAGCAAAAGAACACGATATATGGTATAGTAAACACAAGAGAGCGGAGGATAGATGGAAAGCAGACAAAATACTAGAGGATAAAGCATTTGAACGAGTTATTGCACCTGATGCCAGTCTTTACGAGAGACCTTTAGCTTTGGCTACAGGGACAGCGATGTGGGCAAAACAGAAATTAGGCATGGGGTTGCCTGTAAAATCGTCAGACATAGATGTTGAGAGAGTAATGAGGTCACGACAGAAAAGGCGCCTGAGGTCAAACCTTGGTTGGATAGAACTAATTTGGGACTGTCATCAGATGGAAGAAATATATAGGTGAACATCTCTTATTAGGTTGAAAATAGTGCGTACAAGACTGATTTTTTAAAGGTACAATGTGAATTTATTTTTGTATTCCTATAAACAGCAACAATGGATTACGTAACGCTGGCAACAATGAAACTTTGATATCACCGCGACATTGACCTGTCGCAAGCAGATGATAACGGCGCGTGCCAAATGATAACAGACTCCTAGGTCGATTTGAGAGGTCAAAGGCCAATTTCGAGCGAAAAATAAGAGTTTTAGACAAATCGAGACAAAAAATCAAAGTCGCAAATACATTTTATTTCAAAAATCCCTACACGTGGGTCGATAGCGTTTAGTTCCCTTAACATACATACCAAATTTCATACAAATCCGCCGATAAATAACCAAATGCGAGGTCACTTTGTAAAGTCTGGTTTAATGCATGTAGCGTGCAGGTTTATCCACTAATCCGGGATTTTCTAATATTAACGTGTACTAGAAGTCACTGTGTTCCCGCATACCAAATCTCAAATAGATAGCTCCAATAATAACGGAGATATTAAGCATCGGGCAAAGGTCAATAGTTAAGTCCGGCTGAAAATGCGTCCCATAGGAATGAAAGTTACGTCATCTTATAGACCATATAGGTCCATATAGTTCTATATAGGACCATATAGTTATCTTCCATTTTCTCTTAAAAATTTCGTTATTTTCGCGATATCTCTTACCGTTTTTGAGATATAAGCGATTAAAGTTGTAAAATTCAGTTTTAAGTTATAAAAATAGAATTATTCAAGTCGAAAGTGGCGTTTAACTTGTAAGTCGGTTAATATTTCATCGTGACTATAACATTTAATTTTTACAAAACTTTGTTATTTTTACATGAAAATGCGTTTTTTTAAGGCTTTGGTGAAAATAAATAACTAAATGAGGAATTGTATTTTTTTTTAAAGGATATTCAGTAATAGTGAATAAATAAAGTCGAACGTAGACATTTATAAGGTACAGAACAATAAATGATGGAAATTTGGAAATAAAAATGTGAACGTCGGAACCGGGGCTCGAACCCGGGCCGCTGAGGTGGATAGCTGAGACGCTGACCGCTGAACCACCGCGGCTGATGGGCAGTTGGCGCGTTTGGCTCATTGTTTATTGATTCATGACACAACAAATTGTATTTGAAACAAAATTTTTACTTAAATATCGCTTTTGCATTTAATTTTTTTGAATTTAAAGCTTTTATTGTTAATGAAGAGGTGAAAACGCTCGTGTAGAAAATAAAACATAGCTTAAGTTAGGTTTGGAGTCGTTTTTAGTGATAAAACTTCGCTTTACTGAGGTTTGCGAATTTAATCCAGGTCACGTGATCACAGCCTTCGACCTCGTCCTTCGACTTACATCTACATCTACAGTCGTAGCCCCTCTCTACATTTACTGTGGCATTTTTTTGCAACGGCACATGGAAAAATTGCCTGCAATGGTGTAGGAGGGACTACAAAAAGAGAAGTTAGTAAAAAGAGTCTACAATCTACAACTAACAACCAAATTTTGAATGCTACAGATATTTTTCACTTTTGTTCTGAAAATATAAAAGGTCTTCAATACTTTTATGTTGACAGAGAGGAAATAAAAAAAAAACAGAACTGCAAGTTCGATTCAGAGAATGTCTAAAAATTTGTGGGACCCGATCCTTTCATCGATTCGTGCCCGTGGCAGACAACAACTTCAGTGTTATAAAACTTCAAAATGCTTGAAATTTGCAGAGATGATAACATTAAAGAAAATCTTATTCACTTTGGAGGAAGATGATCTCATTGCCTATACTTACGTCATACAGTGGTGGATAGGAAAAATAAAATCGGTAAACCTTGAGCACAATGACTGATTTGTTAATTTTTTGAGCCATCTAGACCAAGAACTTCATTTAAATTGAACAAGAGGGATGGACCATGGCTCCCGTTAAGTAATGTATTGAGGGAGCTCACACCACTAGAAATAACCACAGCAACCATTGCAACATTGTGGGATGAGATTTCACAGCTTCTGAATGCCTGACCATGTCTTTTGCATGATTGTAGTGCTGTCTGACAATAAACGTTGATTATTGATTGATTATTGAATGCTAACCAGTTATAACAATAAAGGCAAGTATATGTGTAGGGCTGTAGTAACCTGTACTACATTAATTGCAATATTATAGGGCAAAACAAACTGAAAATAAAATAACATACGCTGCTATAGCGGTGAGGATTTAATACTTATTTTGGTACTTTTCAATGGGTTATATCTTTGTAATTAGTAGAGTCCACAAAATCAAATTTTTACAGGTCAATCCTCTTACTAAGTACTAAATCTGAGCCAAATTTCAAATTTTGATTTTCATGCCCAACAAAGATATTGAGCTTTAAACTTTAAACATTTTGAACATTTAAGGTTTTTAAACATCCCATTAAGTTCAGATCTTTCTGAAGAGATTGGTTTTTATTTGAATGTTCTAGGAAGAATACAAGAGAAGATATTTGATTTGGTGCAGAGCTCTAAAATAGCTGAAAATAGGCGATCGGTCGACATAAAAATAGCCACCATTAGCAAAATAAAAATTTAAAAAATAAACTAATTGAATTTTTTTACTGCTAATATATTGTACTTTTTGAGGTAAAATTATAAAAAATAATCAAAATGGTGAAGCAACCAATTAAATTATTTCTGGACCACTTAAATATGGATTGAGCCCCTGTAGTTTTTTTTATAACCACAATTTTTTGGGGCATGGATTGACCCGCTGTAGTTTTTTTTATAACCACAATTTTTTGGGGCATGGATTGACCCGCTGTAGTTTTTTTATAACCACAATTTTTTGGGGCATGGATTGACCCGCTGTAGTTTTTTTTATAACCACAATTTTTTGGGGCATGGATTGACCCGCTGTAGTTTTTTTATAACCACAATTTTTTGGGGCATGGATTGACCCACTGTAGTTTTTTTTATAACCACAATTTTTTGGGGCATGGATTGACCCGCTGTAGTTTTTTTTATAACCACAATTTTTTGGGGCATGGATTGACCCGCTGTAGTTTTTTTTATAACCACAATTTTTTGGGGCAGAGAGCAAAGGGTTAAAAACATTTTTCTCATTGATAAAATTACGGATTCCCTCTAGGAGATAGATTTATTTCTTAAATAAGGTATTAAGTTGAACGAAGTAAACTCTGTTTAACA
Organism: Allygus modestus; assembly: GCA_963675035.1. Lineage (NCBI taxonomy): Eukaryota > Metazoa > Arthropoda > Insecta > Hemiptera > Cicadellidae > Allygus > Allygus modestus. The sequence goes on along the minus strand of OY776111.1, from coordinate 256,869,781 downwards.
TTGTATATAATTTTCAGAAATATTAAATTGCAGTAAACCAATTGCAATGCTTAGTATTTGCAGAAAGATAACGGTTGAGTAAACATTCCCATAAACACAGTGTTGACATAATCAGCAAATATTGATAAATTGCTACAAAGTGCTGTGTCATTATTATGTAAACTGAATTAATGTTTTTCCTACTTATTTTTAATTAAGACTACCTACTGGAAACCATACTACTGGAAACAGTGACTAGTACGTTATTCCAGCGAATCCAGCTGTACCTTAATTTTTGAATAAATATTATTATTTAATTTCATGTTTAAACAGAATGAAGATATGAATATATATATATATATATATATATATATATATATATATATATATATATATATATATAAAGAACTTAAGAAATTTCAACAACAATAGTAATTGTGAATCTACAGGTCATTTACTTGCAAGTTTGAAAAAAGTATAAAACATAAGCTACTGTTAGAAAAAAAGGGATTGTCTTTTCTGGATATTTTTGGAATTTTCATCATCTTAGCCTTTCATCTTGAAATTGTTTGCCAAAGCAAAGCATGATTGGAATGTGCATATGGATTGACCAAAGGGAAATTGACAGTCTCCTATTTTAGTAATTCTTTATATTAATAGCATTGTAATATATTAGTTTAACTGGCCAAATTGTTATCCAACCAGGATTCTGGTTCTGAGGAGGTCAGTTAAGAGCAAAACTACTGTTATGCACTTAAAACACTTTCTCCACACTTGAACAGTGTTGTAGTTTGCTTTACAGTTCCAGGGTCATGTGAAAAAGACAGAGACCATCAGCAGCTTGACTTAACTACAGTTTAACTACTACATTTATGTTTTAACTTGACAAGTATTGATTTTTAATCATGCATTCATTTTCTTTTTTTGCAATTACAGGTTTTCACAACGATGTTGCGAGACGAAGGGCCTAAAGCGCTTTACAGAGGTTTCGTCCCCACAATCCTGGGCGTCATACCTTATGCAGGAACAAGCTTTTTTACCTATGGAACTTTAAAAAGATGGTACAGAGGTTTGTTTTAACTTATATTATTTAGTTTACTTCCATTTTATTGAATATACTCAGTTTTGTTGTTAAGAGTTCTCCCAACTTGATGGAATGAGTGTCACTGGAATGGGCTGTGAATGATGAGTTTAAAGCAAACTGTAGTAAAATATTTGTGGAATAAGTTTAAAAAATGTTAAATGATATTTAACATTACTAAAACAGTTGATTTTAAAACCTAATTCCTCAGAAAAAATTGAGTTTGCATTCAGCATGCTGAGAAGCAAATTTTCTATATTTAAGACCTAAAAAATTAAATATTGTATTGAAAGAAACACTTGGACCAGTTTTAGCGAATTTACCCTATAGGTAAGACGCTATTACCGTAGTCGGCATGTTAAGACCTGGGCCCGGGACCATGATAACTTTATGGATTTGTATAAGTTTAAGGGGCCATTTTTAGAAAGTCATGCTTGAACACAGAGTCCTTGCTACTGACATTCACCCATATTTAAAAGCAGTTTAAAGATCAGACTGAATGTGCAAGAAAAACACACTCGGCGAGAGTATGTACCAGAAACTAGAAATAGGGAAGAGAGGATTTATATACCTAAAGAATTATTTAACACTCCTCCAAAACCAATTAAATTATTTACTCTTTGTTTTAAGTTAATTGATGATGATGGTGTGTTTATGTTATTTAAGGAATAATTGCAGACATTTTCCGTCACTGATTAGTAAAAACAAGTTTCATGACGTTTCGGGATCTGGAATCTGATCCCGTCTTCAGGTGAGAGAAAAAAACCTATAACATAACAAAATACACTAAATATTAAAGGCACAATCCAGGCAAGGCTGTAAAATCACAAAAAAGCCAAAACAGCGAACTGCAAAAGCAGTCAAAAAGAAAAATCAAACCAAACACAAAATCCAGGCTCAGAACATAACACACGGTGTAGTATGGGATTGCACGGCGCCACTACTGGAGTGAGACTGGTAGCGCAGTGGGGGGTCCGGGCCACGTGAATAAGCGCCTCACTAGCGCTCAAGGCATGCGGTGGACGTTCCCGGCTGGAATACTTAAAATTCACACAGTATGTTAACCCATAGTAAGGCCCGAGAGAGTCATCAGGTAAACAAATAAGTCACACAGCTGGGAACTTTCCATTGCTTTTGTTCTCTGTTATTTCTGCCACCGCCCACGTGAAAGAAAAGCTTGCAGCATATGTATGTTTATTTATAGCCGGACTTGGTGTGCCAGTAACATAAAACCTGACTTGACAGGATCACTACATGACGGATTTTTCATCATCCTGGTACTCACGGTGTGATCAAATTGTTAACATCCATTCCTCAATAATTATTTTTTATTTTATTTTTTGTGTAGTTGTGTGATCCCCTCTGATTGATTTTGTTCATTTAATGTCAAGAATCAACAAAAACTACTTTAAATAGCCCACAATTATTATTCCAACCGTGGTGATTTGTTGGGATACTTCAGATCACAACTATCCAGAGAGCGCACTGTTTAATCTGGTGGCTGGAGCGGTATCCGGGATGGTGGCACAGACAGCGTCGTACCCGCTAGACATTATACGGAGGAGGATGCAGACTGCGGCTGTCACAGGGACTGAACACAAGTACAAGACTGTTGGACATACTTTCATCCTTATACTCAGGTACTTTTTTTGCTTGATTTTTTTCAAGAACTTTTTGAGTTTTTGTAGAATCATTGGTATTCAGCTAACAACAAGTTAATCCAACATAAAAAATGTGATGTGTGTCCAAAGTAAATTCAGTGAAGGTGTTGCCAATGACCAGTCAGTTTTTTGAATTGTAGTTTCTTCTTATTTGATCCTTAAAATGTAGGCTATTAATGAAGTCTTAGTCTGAGTTTGATAAATTGTATTTCACATTTACAAATTATTTGCCAAACCCATTTCTTCTAAAATATTTCAAGCCAAGTGCTAATTATACAAATATTTCCATCACAGCAAACCTGCGTACTCAGCGAATTCTCAATGCAAATACTAACCTTACCAACACATAAACCAGCTTACTAAGTTTCATCATAATGATACTGATAAACTAGTGAGATATAACATTTGATTTATCCTCCATAAGAATAACATTGAACAGATTTCGCAGGTTTGCTGTAATGAAGACTACCAAAAATGGGGATTATATTAAAAGTATAAGTAAACCACAACCACATGAAGACGCACACCAATTTTCATTAAATTCATTATTAATAGGCAAGCAAAAAAGTTGTAGTACACTATTCTGATTGTGTGTTCATTATAGGGAAATAATCACATAGACTGTTAGAAAGGTATTGTCATGAAAATTTTCAGATAACCCCAATAATTTACATCGGTCCTCAGGGCTAAACCCCACAGACTTTCAATGTTAATCTTAAGGAAGAACAGTATTCAGCCAAATTGTATTTTTGATAGCTATTGATATAATAACAAATGATAGGACAACACCAAAAACATATGTTTCAGGCATTATATAACAAAACTACTAGAATGCCAACGCAATATGTACAAGACATCTTAAGCTGAGTTTATGTTTATGATCATCAACACAGAATAGGGAATGTATAGCTATTTTTTTTGTCTATGATCGTCCATTATTATTCTGTGTAATCAAGTAAGATGAATATTGAAGGGGAAAATAAGTAATAGTATGGAAAGAACATTCTTGGGGTACCCAACCCCTTTCAACCCCCTTCAGATAGTTTGATCTTAGTCTGCATTTCAAACTCATCTTAGTCTCTATAAATAATTTCATTATTTGAACTAGTTTGAAAGTTAAGTACAAGTTTTTTACGAGATTGATTTTTGTTGTACTACCTTCAGAATTTAAGATGAGACCTTTTTTACGAGAGTCATCGTGATTACAGATATATGGATATATTTAATATTTACATTAATACAAATTTGAATGAATGGTAAGGAAAACTTACCATTCATTCAAATTTGGAAATTCATTCAAATGATGGAAATCTGGGGACTCCAAAACAAAAAGTTATTATGGCTTTGGGCTTAAGTCTTACCATGCCATTTATGGTTTAGCTTCTTCCCTATAGGAGATATTCCCTAAAATTGGTTTTAAGCTTCCTGCAGGCTTAGTGACACAGTATCCAGTCCATTTATGCTGTAATATTATAACTTGTTGCATTTACAAATTAATTTTTAATTCTTTATTTTTAGGGAAGAAGGTATCAAAGGAGGCTTCTTCAAAGGATTGAGCATGAACTGGATCAAGGGTCCTATTGCTGTGGGAATCAGCTTTGCGACTTATGACTTTGTCATGGAAGCACTTGGTAAACTTTTGTGACAAATGGTTGGTCAACAAGGAGTTGGTTTTAGCTAATGTTTCTCTTTATAATGTCTAATATTTAAAACTTACCAGAAAAAAAGGAAGTTTTGTAGATAATTGCTATTTTTGTAATTTAGTATACACTTGTACAAAATGGCTAACTTCCTCACATCGAACCACAGCATGGCATCTAACAGACTAGAAAAGCCAGAAAATAAAAACAAAAAATGAGGGAGGGACAGAGATGTGTTGCAGACCTCTCACATCTCCCACTATTTTGCTGTAGACTCGAAGTTTTGAAAAATACTCAAAAGTTCGAGCGAGTAATTCCCACCGATTTCTGGACGACCGCTAATGAGATTTGCGGACTGGTCGAATCATGTAGTAACAGCCGCAAAATACGATTGCATCATGTAAAATCAGCCGGAAACGTCGACTAGAAACATCAGAAATAAACGGTATCAGGAAACTGACACATACTTTCTCCCTTTTAGCCAAACTTTAATGACAAAAATATTTGTTATTTACTAAATATAGAATATGAAGTATAGATAAATGTACAGAAAATTGTCTAAAATAGTTGTTTTCATTAATATCCACCCAAATCCCTTCTTGGGAGGCACTATAGAGTCCGTTGCTACAAACAGTGGTTTTGAGAGGGGAAATGCCCCCTTGCCCCCCCAGGGTTAAATAGCAACACATTTCGGACATCCTCTGTTGGTCAATGCTAACTTGACCTGCATATCAAATTGTAATGAAATTGATCAGTAAATAAGAGAGAAATAGTTATTTTTGTATTCCCCATAAGAATAACATTGGACAACGAACTGCGTTTACCGCTAAATGAAAATTTCAATTTTCTCCGCAACTAGCAATCGTAGAATAGTAATTCAAAATACTAATTTATTTAGTTTTTTGAGCTCTTTTTAATGGTGAATAGTAATATTTTTTAACATTTATTATTTTTTATGAAAAATCCAAAAAACTGAATTTTGGATGTTTTAAGTCCTGTAATTTCTGAACCCGAATTTTCCCAGAAATGAGGGTGGTGTCATTTTGTTGGAAACCTAAAGTTCTACAAACCACTAAAGTTGAATCAAAATCGTTAGAGCCGTTTTTGAGAAATTTGGATTTTTCCTGTTTTTTGGCGGTTTTTGGGGGATAATTACCCTTAAAAATCAAAAATTCAAAAAAATGAAAAAAACGCCTGGAGATATCGTGGATTAGTACTTATATACCAAATTTCATAAAAATCGGCCCATAGGTTAGGGCTCTAGCTCTGTACACATCCACACAGACACACACACACACACGGACACACACACACACACACACACACACAGACAGACATCACGTAAAAACCACTTTTTTGGGTTCAGGGAGCACCAAAACGAATATTTCCACTAACAACTCAAATTCGAAAATTTTTACGAAAACAATACTTTCTCCATATACTATGTATAGGGGGAGAAAGTAAAAATCAACCGGACTTGTAAATGATGGCCGGACTGCGTAATTTCGACAGTATAAATAATATCGGCAAAAGAGGCTACCGAACCACTGAATATCTGCCGTCAATAACGATTTCATCATCTAATATTGATTAAGCAATATCCAGACCAAGTGATAATGGCCAAATGACAACCGGACTGTGTTTATCGAACGTCAATACATAATCTAGTTTGATTGTACTGGCCAAATGTATTGCTAATCATGTGTTAGTTAGTGGATAGTTAGTTACATGTTTCGATTATCAAATCTGGAGTGGTACGGTATCCAAATCCTATCACACTATTTGAAACTACCAACTGATGGGAAATACTCGCTCGAAAATAATACTCAAAAATAATTGGCACTACTCAACTCGACTCGATTTAAAAAAATCACTACTCGCACACCCCTAATTTAAAGTTGACTGAAATTCTCACCAAATGATTGTGAAATATCTGGTTATCCAACTAACACCCAAATGTTAAAATAACAACAAAAGATGGTAAACAAATACAAGACGAGCAATTTATTATGGTTTTTATCTGTTGAAGAGTGAATTTCTTGCTTTTGTTGTAAACAAATCAAAACACATTTAATTTTTAAACCTCAGCCTGAATAGTGTGAGATTCAAGCTTGGGTTATATTATCAACTTGTTTCCATGAATCATGATTTAATTAATTATAATCAACAGATGTTATTCATAACAACATTTAGGCCAATTATTTAAACATGAGACACATGTAGATCTTTTTATTAAAAGAACCAGCTTACCCTTTCAATGATAAACATTTAAAATATTCGTTTCCTGAAAATTCCTTGTTTTTAACAATTTTCATCTCAAAATAGCTAGGACTGCCAGGAGTGTACTATGCCAGGATAGCAATTAAAAAAAACATTAATTTTCAACCCAAAAGAGCTGTGAAACGATATATCGTATACTCTTTAAAATCCTCAATATTCAAAGTTGAACGTTATATCGTTCCTTAGCACTTTTTAGATGAAATATGAGCAACAAACTATCTTTTTACAGCATAATTTAAATTTTAAAGAAAAAAGATAGTATGATTCATTGTTACATAGTGCTGAAAGGATAAACTAATTGATATCATGTAATATACGTTGATTGATGTGAGGATTGTGATTTAACAGTCTTTTTAAGTTTAAATTATCAGGTATCATTGATTTTAAAATTTTGTATTTTATAACTTTGGTCTACTTGATTGTTAACAAAAAGAGTATGTAAATAACAAGTTGTATTATTATTCAAGGAAGGAAATTTATAACCCTTTTACTGCCGACCATTTTTTTTATGACGTCGCCAAAAATGCCAGACCACTATTAAGATTTACTTGCCAAGACTGCCAGGTTCAATTAGACCAAATTTCACGTTCACATTAAAAAATTTGTAACTTTTTTATTTTTCATCAGAAATTTATAAGTTAGGTCTTGTTTTATTTGTATTGAGTTGTTTGTTTCAAATAAAATATATATTTTGGTGTATGTAATAGTTTTTTAGTTAAAATATATATATACATATATACAAATAAAAAAAATATATATTTTTTTTAGTTTGGACTATAAAAATTACCTCTAAAACTTATACCTCAACCAATTTTATTTATACATGTTGTAAAACAGGCATTAGTAAACACATACCCAAATTTTCATGCCATTACCTTGATAAATGCAGGAATTCTGATGTTTTTTTCAAAATTTATTCATATTTTCAAAATTGAACATAGTTGCATATACAATTGACAATTTTTTTTTACAAAAACATGTACATTTGGCTTCTAAATTGAAAAATGTTGTAAGGAACATAAAATAACACTAAAAACATACTAAAATAATTAAACTAACAACGACAAAAATATTTAGAATATTTGAGAAAATTTCACAAAAAACCCTTTCAACACCTGTGCTCACCAAAACAGGTAGGGCGAACACCTATTTACGATGGTATTTTCACTTACTGGCGATCTACTCCGCTTGTCCATTTTCGTAATGACATCAAAACTTTACTCACTAAACCACGGATAAATTCACAAACATAACCAACAAACCAACACCAGTAAACATAAACAACAATTATTGAAAGACGGACGGCAGACAACACTCACTACACAGAGCAACTGTCGACTATGCACAGACGGTAGGGGGAATCAATGAGTATAACTTTATAGGTTATACAAGTCATAGAGTATAAATTGTACTTTTCTATGTTCCTCATAGTCTTGACAACGAGTATCTCAAGTTTCGTGGCATTTGGTAAACATTTAAGGCCAATAAGTTAAAAATATTAGACGTGCTTTATTGCGCACGTCGGCGATTCTCGCACAATTAGTGACGTGCGCATATGCGCACGTCGGCGTTTTTCGCACCATTCTCGACGTGCGCATTTGCGCACGTCGGCAGTAAAAGGGTTAAACTTAATTTTTTATAGTAGAATATATCTTGAGTTTTTTTCTTAATGGTAATGGAAACCGGACGGTTGTGGAACATGCAAGAATTGCCGGTGACCTGTTAACTGCATTGTGGTAAAAATTAAATTGTCCTCATTACAACTGAATAATCCGTTCCAATCCATTAAACCAATATCAAAACTTTAAGTTGATAAGTCAGGGTATTAAATATATCATAAATCATTGACATATTGACATTTAATTTTGTACTGTATATTTAACTGCAAAATGACCAGAAACAGTCTGATAATTTTCAGTCATACCTCAGTTAAAATACCCAGTCCTTTTGGAGGAGATCTTCAAGGGTATCCAAAGGGTTTGGAAAGGGTATTTGGATTGCCCGGCATCCAAAGAGTTAAGTAACAGATAAATGAACAAACAATACACAAATGTACAGTCCACAAAAACAAATAATGGCTTGACATCGGTTTAAGTATGGTAACCTGTAAATTTAACAAAACATATAAGCACTAAGTAGGATTAAAAAAAATTTGTATTCTGTGACAGTTATCTTGTAAAGGCTCACACTTAAAAATTAAATCATACATATATTTTGTGTAAGGTGGCTGTAATTTTAATGAAACTTAAATAAATTGCATAAGATGTTTTTAAATAATTATTTACAGGATAGGTAGGAGAACACTGTATTGTATATAAAATAATTACTGAAGAAAAACAAGTAAATTAATTTAATGTGTTTGTAGACAGGTAGGTTTTGTTGAGTTTTTAAAGTATGAAATCTTTAGTTAGAAATTGGAACCAGGCCTCTTAATTACTACTGTAGATCCATTTCTCATAAAAAACAAGTTTTTGTAATTAAATGGTGTGTTAGAAAAAAATTCAAATGATTTCATTACTGGTCATATCTCTTTTGTTATTTGACAGCCTAATTGAGTATTGAGTAAAAACAACATCTGTAACAAAAGTGTAGTTCAAATTTAAATAAAATTAACGGTCTTAAATAGTAGACGGCAGTGCCACAAACCCGACCTCAAAAGGGCCTCTATGTGCTGCTTGCAAACTTTAAATGTGATTGTATCTGTATCAATGGACCTTTTAAGGTCTGGTTTATAGTAATGTGTAATGCTATATAAGAACTTTAAAATGTTCTGTGATAAAAATACCTATGTCTGCCTTAAAACATTCAAGATTTCCTCTAATAGACAACCCTTAACACGTTCGCTGCGGCTGCCCCGAAGTGGGTCATTTGCAAAATGCGGCCCGCCAATCGCTGGTCGGGGTCACATTTCTAAATCTTGGCTAAACAATGGCTGTAGCGCTCGAAGGCGGTGTACTACATTACAATATAGCTGAACGTAGTTCTAAGAAGCGCCAACAGATAGCAGCACATGATAGGTTGATGTAGAGAGTCAGTACTGCCATTTCGAGGGATTTTATTAGGAAAACAAGCAGTTTTCCCAGTCCTGTAGTTGCGGGAAATGAGGGAAATTTTAGTGCCAACCTACACCACAAATGTCACATGGTTATATCTAAACTGCGAACAGCGTATAGTCCGTTCTCGTCAAGTGCTGAGCTCACACTGAAGCAATGTGTGGCAGGGGAGCGCACTACTATGACTATAGTAGGCTGCTTGGCGGGCTAGTAGCGACCGCAGCCAACGTGTTAATGGAGGTATTGCATGGATCTTATCATGTATCACTTTGTATTATCGTCAAAGCTAGTATTATCATTTTTATATCCTGCTAGTGTATGTTATTTAACGGATTATTGCGGACATTTTCCATCACTTATTAGTAAAAACAAAGTGTCATGACGTTGGCGATGCTAGTGTGATAGTGGGACATACTCTACATTGTTAAAGAAGTCCTGAGCAAAGATGAAAAATGTTATCTAATAACTAGTAACCAATAGTTTTAGTGTATGGGTAAATTTGTATTGATAATTTTTGAATCCACTCTAAAATAAGAAAGATTTAACAAATCAGGATTTTGTTCTTGACTTGGCAAAGAATATCATTTACCAGAGCCGCAATTTCAGTTTGACTGGCGAGTTACCAGAACTGTGCTAAGGATATCAGGAATATTTAGTCACGTTTTATTTTGTTGATTAATACAGTAAAAGTGGATAAAATAAACAAATAAAACAAACAAAGTAAACTAGGCATGTTGAATGTGATCATAGCTGTATTTAAAGGCTTCAGTTATGGGTTAGGTAGAAATGTTAGGATATAGAATGTTTGGGGTGTAGTTGTACTACAGTGTTAACATTTTGGGAGTTGTAGGTGCTTAACAAGTGCAAAGTTTCTAGTCAGATTTAAGTATATTATAATTTCATGTATATTACCTTTAACACTAGTTTTAATTCTTTGTAACTAACTGATTGTTACTAAAAATTGTAATAACTGTCATGTACTTGACTCTTGACTATTGCTTAAGTGAGTTCATTTACAATACAAATCTGGTAATTGTCATTTCATTATTTAAAGAAGGAAAAAATCCATGAAGTATAAAATAAATTTGAAACCTAGCTATTTTTTAAAGGGTTGTATTAAAACTAATTCTAGAAGTTGATATCTAAGAAAGTTAAGACTCATTATTATTATTACAGCAGATTGGCCTTGAAAAGAAGGAAAAAGGTGAATCAGCTCAGTATACTCATGGTTGCTCAGTAAGTTACAGTTTACTACTCCTCTTCATCCTAGTAATTTATTACCAACTATGTCCTGTTGTATTGTTTGCATTGTATAGTGGGAAGTAGCATTGTATTACAAGTATTGGAATTGCAGTATCTATATAGCTTAACTAAGCCCCATTTTGAAGTGACAATAAGCAGTTTTCAGCCTTACCATGATCTAGTGCCTCTCGCCTACAAATGGTGCCGAACTTAATTCTTGAGCATAATATAATTACAGTATTGTGAACACATGCAGGTATTGTGTACACTTAAGTATTGTTGATACTTTTTAGAATGAAGCACGATTTTGTTTTTAAATTTACAATTTATGCGATGCAATTTTTTTATTTTTGAGATAAGCACAATCATGGATATATTTTTATAATGTCAAAAAATGTTATGTATACATTTTCTTTTTGAATATTTTATTATTGTTATTAAATAATGTGTTATCAAAAAGATGTTTATTTTGTTTGCTACTACCTTTAACCCTTGGAATGCTTTAATTTGATGTAATCCTTGTAAACTAGGGGTCTGTAGTGCACCGAAAAATCGGTACCAGTTCAGTACAAAACAAATTATCGTAATCGGTTCGGTACCACTAACGGTGCCGGTACTAAGTCGGTACAGTACAGCCTACAACTACAAAAAATCAGTATTCACTGTTTATCAACCACATTTTTCCTTCAGTTTTACTCATAACATCTTTTTCGTCGGTTGACATTCCATTTACACGACGTGACGTTCCTTTACTCACGACAGCAACTTTCAACTTCGACCGGCATTAGCGAGTTTATAGGTTCTCTAACACGAATAATGATGCCTTTACAACATTGATAAAGTCCCAGACACTACGCATTTACACTGTTCAAAGTCTTTGCTCGCCTAGACTTGGCTAGTGTATGGAGGCAGTATAAACGTAAACAAAAACCTAAAACCAAATTTGTATGACATTTAATAATTTTTAAATCAAACTGAGTGATAAACACATAAATCTCTGTTTTTTTATATCAACAAAATTATAACACCGTGTTGTGTTGAACATTGCCTGTATAACAGCCCCCTAACCTCAAGTGAGTACTTGATACAACTTACTTAAAATCGCCAAACATTTGGCAAATACATTCTGATCTACGATCGTGTGTTACAGAGAGTAATAACATGCAAAAGGTCTAGGTTGATATTTATTTTGATATGCAAACATAATAACATGTACATCAATTGAAAAACACAAATCAGGCTATCATAACATTTTCCTAATAGGCATTATGACACTTCCTAACATTTTATGGATGTAAATTAAACCAACCGAAAGGACATATTTGAATTAAATATTAAATACGCCATGAACGGTTCAGAAGAGTGTTTAGGTTAAATATTAGCTATAAAGATTATTTATTGCTAAAACGTAGATTAACCCTAGGAGTGGCCCAATGCTAAAGTGTGGAATGGCAGGCTAAATTTGTCGATTTTGCAGACATTTTTTTGAAAATTCGTATAAATTCAACCGTAGAAGTAAACCTAGCCAACCTTGTATTCATTTTGATCAGGAAGAACAGGGCAATTTAGAAATACTAAAATGATAAAGATCTAGAAGGGTAATTTTTTCGTTAAAGTGAAAAGAAGAAAAACAATTCGAATTTTATTTTTGAAATTTCAAAAGTAGCCTCGGTGAAATTTTTTCTACTGATTTTTTATGGAAAATTCATTATATACATTTTGTAAACAATCTAATTCCCTACTTAAATATATAACATGGTATGGAAATAATTTGTTTTGTAAGTTTTAGGGGTGTAATATAATAATAAACGGAAACCCGAAATATATGTAAACTGTACGGTATTAAGTTGTATTGTAAATAAGTCATGTAATATATGTATATACTAATAATGATATATACATATTTGTAAAGCTAATGAAGTAAGGAATCCAAAAAAGTCATAAAGTTGATGGTAAAAAATTGTTATCACTTATAAATAAATGTAAATAAAAGAATGTTTTGCTATTTTTGTGTATTTGGAAAAAAATATTTCACAGTATTTAGTATATAACTTTTTTGTCTAATATTTTGCCCCAAAGCAATATAATCATGTTGTAGTACATTCAATTCCCTACATAGAAATATATAACATGTTATACATAGAATAAATAGGAGTATACATATAAATATATAACTCACCACTACCAGCTAAATAATCCAATTAGCCTAGGCCTACGACGCAACATCAGAAAAGTCCATCATCTCAATATCACTGCCTATATTACCCTCTAAATCGTCATCAACGTCACTAATACTTTATTCAAGAACACCCCGAATGTCACTACAATCCATTTTTGCGTAAATTCGGCTAAATAAATAACTAAAACAATCTTACACAACTGACAGCGGTCAAACATAGCGCGCCATTTCGGACTGGGACTTCGACATTGCATATTTCAAATGTCATGTCATATTGTCAACAAAAACACAACACATCGAGACAGATATAAGAAGAAAGCCTGAAATCTGCTGTTTACAGTGATACCAAATACAATACAGTTTGGAGCGAGCCAAACAAACTGACTGAGACTAGGTAAACAGCAAACAGCTGCGCAGTTGCCGATTAGGCAAAAATGTGACGTAATGAAACTATTCCTTGGTGATGATTTTCAGAATAAAACAGTGCTGCCAACGGCAACACTAAATTACTCTACATTTCTTCCTCGTCAAAATAACATATTATTTGACTAGTAACTATAACTTACACTAGATATAAATCTGATTTTCCTGATGGCCCTTTTTCGGCCATCTGCCATTGTACAACAAAACAGAAAACACCTGTTTTCAAAAAATCATATGATCTGTCTAATCAATATTTCGTTCAAAACATCAATACCAAAATAAAGCGCATCTCTTTAGCTGTGCATTGGTACCAACCGCAACTTCCCACGACAAAAATTACCCGAGCTGGGTAATTTCAAAAAAGTAGTGTTTTGACATTTTCTTAGCATCGGCTGCTAGAATCGCATCGCGCCAAAAATTCATTTGATTTCTAATTGTCGTGACATTGTTGTATAGCTGCTACCGGGTTTGTTTATGTAATAAAATGAAAGTTCAGAATATTATCTTTCGAATGATATATATATTGTTCACTTTTGAGTTGATTATTAGTGGTTTTTTTACGTTACAAAATTTTCGGTCCCGAATGGCCGATTCTCGGCCTCTGCCACAGTAGGCTGCACAAAATAAGGCCGAATCTCGGCCATTGGCCACTCCTAGGGTTAATAAAAAAAAATGTTTTACACAAACTACTGTTGTAACAAATAAAAAAGGTTAGCCTATATTGGTTCTTAATTTGATGTTTTCATAATTTTGGAAACTGCGTATTTCTTTCTCTCTGGTATTCACTTTCTAGGTAGGCTTTGTGTGACGATGGCGTTTGGACGTAATCACCACTTCCACTTACTTAAAGTGATAGCGCATCGTCTTTGTTAATAAAATGTTTTGAACAAGTTTTTTGTTAGCTTTTACAGTTTAACTATTTAAAACAAACAATGAGTGACTGATAGATTCTTGATTCTTGATGAACCGCCATCGCCGTCGACTTCTGTTACGACGAGTAGGCTACAACTTCGACGTCTGCTGAGCAAGTGTCATCTGATTGCGATAAAGATTCTCATTCTGTTGTGTTATTTGGTTACAAGATTTAAAATTTGTTGGAGGCTATAATTTACAATTCATGCAACCTGTATTTAATTATTATCATAAGCTTACCTAAATACATTTTGTTTGTCTGCCAGTATGTTTTTCTTTTAACATTTGTTTTCTGTATTTGTTCTGTTTGGTTTTCTGAATACAATTAGGCTATGATAAATTGCAGCTATTTTATTACCGCATACTATACCGATTTTGTATCGAGAACCGCGGTACAAAAATATTTACTATACCGAACCGTATACGTATACACATTTAAGGTATACCGACCTTAAATTTCTCGTACCGCAGACCCCTAATTGTAAATACAGTTCAGAAAAATATGATTAACCAATAAATATTATTACAAATCTAACTGATGCTTCAACTGCTTGTTAAAAGTAAATGAGCAAAGCAAATTTGCTCACCATGCCTAGAAAAGTGTATGCGCAAATTCGCTCTTGATAGCTATCAATTCAGAATTAATAATTGAAGCAAGTTCACCCTTTATAGCAATCGAGTCGTGCATAAGGGTATGATGGTACTTTATGGAGTGTACTAGTAGGTGCCTGTCGAAATTTGATGGATAAAATACCAAGTTTGGCCGACGGTACCCTGTAGGAACAACCACCAACAATGAAATACTTGACTTAAAATATCACAAATTATGAAAATGCACTTATATATATATATATAAGTTAGCGGCCCCTCAAAACGTTAGGAACTTCTATGGTGGACCCGGGCTTATGTTTCTCCATGCGGGTCATGCTAATAGTTCAGTTTTCCATAGGAAATTCACTAATAAAAGCTTGATGAGCTGATCAGCTGTTTAGTGAAAATCACAGAGTTGGGATTATAATCAGCTGTTTGCTGTAAACAAAACATACTATAAATCCCATCAAAATGGTTTTTAGACACTTACATTTTGTATCATTTAACAAAATTAAAAGGAGAAAATTATAAATCTGACGATTTAGGGGTGTATAGGAATGATTAAGCTTCAAATTGGTATCAATTCCATGACCACATGTTACCCGATTTTCTCAAACAAAGGCAGAGTTCCTGGTCAAAAATTCTCCTATATGAATAACATGGGGAAATTTGAGGACTTTATGCAGTGGAACCTCGATAATTCAAACCTCAATAAGTTGAATTCCTCGATAACTCGAATTTTGTCATTCCCCTTGAACTTGCCTACCTAATGCTATGTTATTTTACCTCTATAAGTCGAAGGGTTAACAGGAAACACCTCGATAACTCAAATTTTTGCAGTATTCTTAGCCTGTTGCCGCACCTCTATAAGTCGAAGTTTTAGCTGTAGAACCTCTATAACTCGAATATGTACAATTGCCGTACCTCTATAAGTCGAAGTATTAACTAGAGAACCTCTATACGTCGAAGTTGTTCATTCACCAAACCTCCAGTGACTTTGCAGCCAGAAATGTCAACCCTCCCTCCCCACTAAATCTCTTTCCCAGGTGCTCCTGCTGCCTGTAAAACAACCGACAAATTTATGTTGATGAGCAATACGCTTATCAAACACACTCATCCTCACGCACGGGTTTCACCTATGTGAGGATTTTATAAATAAGGAACAGTCTCAAATTGTTGTAAATGTAAATTATATATATTTTTTAAATAAAATGGTTTTGATTTGATTAGATTTGTGTTCCGAGTCCTTAGTTAGTGTAAGTTCAGAGGTTCTGGATATAGTATGTGAAACATAGTTTTTAGGTTGTTTTTACGAAGTGTTTGCAGTTTGGTAAAACGTGTTGGCAAAACTCTATCCCATGAGGAGAAGTTCAAGACTATTTGAGTCTATTGACACAGGAAATAAAAACAGTGTCATCGGGAAGCAGTTTGGAACACCAGTGAACACTGTCGACAATTTAAAAACAAAAAAAGTGTTGTACTGCTTCGCCCTGATTCCAAAAATGCTCTGCAATTTTATTTGTTATCATGTTTTGTTCCCTTTTAGTTTTGCAAATTATTTTAATAACCTACAGTACATTAATGTTCAGCTAAATGAAATTTATGCGTAGTTGGTCAGAACTGACTTCCGTAAGGGGAAGGGATTTGTTTGGGGCAGGTAATAAGAAGTGAGCGAAATCTAGAAAATAGACAGGAAGTGGTCGAACGGGCAAAACATCACCGTTATTACTTTACTAAACATTATGTGTTTACTTTCCTCCTCTACAATATTTTCACTGAAGGAAGTATTTTGTCGTCTACTACGTTAACCAAAGAAGCTTTATAATATATTTCCGGGCTTATTTTAGACATTTAAAATTGTTCAAATCTATTTTAATTTTAATAATTATTATACGGTATGATTATTTGTGATCCATAGCTCAAACTTATGTAAGGATTATACCCTTCCATTATCCATCTGTTGTATTACCATGGCCCTCAATAAGTCGATGTCTCTGGAAAATCACCTTGATAAGTCGAACCTCAATACTTCAAAATATTCGATAACTAAAATTTTTGCCGTTCCCCCTGAGGTTTGAATTATTGAGGTTCCACTGTACTTTATATCATTAAACAAACTTAAAAGGAGAAAATTATAAATCTGACAATTTTGGGGAGTATCCGAATGTTTAAGATACAAATTGGTACAAATTCCATGACTACACGTTGCCTAAGTTCAGTTACACTAAGGCCGAGTTCCTGGACAAAATTTCTCCCATATGAATAACATGGGGAAATTTGTGGACTTTATACTTTATATCATTAAACAAACTTAAAAGGAGAAAATTATAAATCTGACAATTTTGGGGAGTATCGGAATGCTTAAGCTAAAAACTGGTACAAATTCCATAACTATACGTTGCCTAATTTTCTCAAACTAAGGCCGAGTTCCCGGTCAAAATTTCTCCCATATGAATAACATGGGGAGATCTGAGGACTTTATACTTTATATCATTAAACAAACTTAAAGGGAGGAAATGATAAATCTGACAATTTTGGGGAGTATCAGAATATTTAAGCTTCAAATTGGTACAAATTCCTTGACCACTTCTTGCTTGGTTTCCTCAAACTAAAGCCCAGTTCCTCAAAATCTTTGATAAAAATCCTCCCATATGAATAACTTGGAGAAATTTTTGGACTTTATACTTGATATCATTTAACAACCTTAAATGGGGAAAATGATAAATCTGGCAATTTTGGCGAATATCGGAATGTTTAAGCTTCAAATTAGTACAAATTCCATGACCACAAGTCGCCTGGTATTCTCAAACTAAGGCCAAGTTCCTTCAAAAATATTCTCCCATTTAAATAACAAGGAGCAATTTTTCAAACATTATTTTAAAAACTAAAGTGGTATTTTTGAGTTTTACCTTTTTAGCGAATTTCCCCTATAGGGAAGAAGCTATTACCGTAGTCAGCATGGTAAGACCTAGGCCCGAGACCATGATAACTTTTCGTTTTGAGGTCCCCAGACCCCAAAAACACCATTCGTTCGATACTGTATATATATATATATATATATATATATATATGTCCGTGAGCACGATAACTCTCGTAAAAATGATCCGATTTTGACGAAATTTGGTATAAACATGTAAAGCAGCATTTATGACTTAAAGTTCGAAAACCAGACAGATCGACCTATCCAAAGGGGTGTTTTGGGGGGTTTTGTACCCCAAAAATGGGTTTTTTGAATTTTTTACATACAGTTTTTGAAAAAGTCAAATTTTAGTTTTGACCATTTGATTCAGCTTAAAAAAACACACAATTTGGTATTTCGATCATTCCTCTACGTCAATTGGTTACCGAGATATTGAAAGTGCTAAACACAGTACGTTGTCTAATGTTATTCTTATGGAGGAAAAGAAAATTTTTTGATCTCGCTTATTTATGAACGTATACTGACGAAACTTGGTATACAGCTTCATCTCATTGAGGTCTATTGATATTTGCTCCAAAAAATTGTTTTTGCATAATTCTCCCGTAGCAGCAAACCTGCGTACTCAGCCCCCATGTTATTCTTATGGATAATAATTAAATGCTCTGTCTCCCTTAATTATGAACATAAATGAATAAAAACTGGTATACGACTTCACCTAGTTGAGTTATATTGATAATAGCATAAAAACCCATTTTTTGTGTTCCTTCTTGCAGCAAACCTGCGTACTCAGCCCCAATGTTATTCTTATGGAGAATAATTAAAATTGTATATATCGCTTATTTGTGAATATATTTTTATGAAACTTGATAAGTGGCTTCATGTAGTATTAAGACATTTATATCTCCATTGGAAATTCGCTGAGTACGCAGGTTTGCTGCGACGGGGGTATTCTGTTAATCTGCAGTGTAAAAGCTTTAAAATGACACATCGATTGTCCAAATCGGTTAAAAATAACGACGTGGTAGGCCGAAAACGAAATTCCTTAGCTAATTAATATATAAGAATGTAAATAAACACAAATGTATAAACAAATTTAATTCACTTTTATAGGGATTAGGATAGTAAATATACAAAATACAATATATAAACAAAGTAAATAAATGGATACCGGTACTTTCTTATCTTCCTTCTTGATGGTCAACTTTTTCAAAGATTTAATCACAGTTCATTTTCTAAACTTTGAAGTTTTTCACTGCATAACTTGAGGTCTGGAAAAAAACACAAACTAATGTGTATACATTTCAATACACCTATATGTTCAATACACTTATGTGTTTTACATTTCAATACACAAATTATTGAACATGGCTCACACATTTATTTGGTAAACAATTTCCCTAACCAAAAAAAGTTAATTTTGCCTGACTTGCGACTCGGAATTCACACTTTTTCTAATAAGTTTTGATTTTCGCACAGTAGTGCTTTGCGTTTACGATTAAAATCAACAATAAATAGATTAAAATAGTAAGAATATTCCTTGACTTTTGGTGTTTTTCCCTGAGCTTTTTCAAATTCCCTGACTTTCCAGAAAGTGTGAACTATCCTGAACATAAGCATTCCTGTGCAACTGTAGATGATTTAATGACACTTTGTACAGGAAATAGCCTCTGAAACCTAAATATCTTATTCTGAAATAGAATGCAATCTGGTATTTTGCCAGTGTTGGTTATAAAACAAACAAGCCTAATTTAGGCAAACTTCGATCTTGGCCGATATCGATAACTTCTGGAGAATCACACAATGGTAGGCGTTTGCAAATACTGCTAAGTACTGCAAGTCTTGTAAAAGTCCTTATTTTAAACAGGAACAGCAAATTCTGATTTGTTTACTCCTTGATCCTTATTTTTTTATATTTTATTTATGTTTTTTCCAAACATAGCTTACTTGTGTCGTAAAACTTGGTTTTTAATGATTTTCCCTAGCACCTTTTTCTATTATCATAATATAGTGGCCTTAATTTATTCATTATAATGCACTCTTAACCGACCCTCACGGGACCGGGCCTAGGTCAGATAACCTAAAAAGTCGGTTAAAACGGGCAACTACGTAAACATATAAAATACTGTAGAAATAAATGTATTATTGATATTATATGAATAAAAAACTCCAGCTGTATATTAAAGCTTATTATTGCATTTTTTAATTTTAAACATACTCAAGTAACAATGAATGCTTGCAAAGTGATCGTGTACATACACACCTGTACCAATTGCAGTGGACCTTTGGCAGTGCCGGATTACCGAAAATGCCGGATTACTGAGCGGTCTAAAAATAGCTGTTATTGCGAGGATAACGGAAATACCGCTAAAAACAGAGAGAGAAAAGGAAATCATTAATTACCGGGCCATTATTCCGTGTTTTATTGAGCTTTCTCTGATTTTGATAGTGTTGGAAAATGTTAAAAACAAAACAGTATTTCAACCAGAAAATATATTTACAGGATTATATGTATACAGCACAGCTACTTCTGCCGATTGCCCATGAACTCTACCGATCGCGCCCAAACTTTAACGAACGTGCCCGAAAGGCTTATGCAGTGTACAAACAAATTTGTAGAACCCTTAAACTGATGCCAGATTATTGAAAGTGCCGGACCATCGGTTGCCGGATTAGTGGGCGTTTACTGTACTGTACTGTAGAAAAACGATCTCTCTTCTATACTACACTACTGCACATTTTACCCTTGAAATAGAAATACTTCATTAAAAAAAAAAAACATACATAAAGTTGAATTTTAACCATGCTGATTAATATATTTTTTAAATGCACAAACATATCTTTGATGTATCGTCAGAAATAATTAGCGATAAACTGACGTTGAGTGAGGTTCCACAATATTGTGAGTTTCCCATGTGATTCATAACAAAACTTGACCTGAACGGATGCGTTTATATTTTAGTAAAGTGATAAGGATGGGAACGTAAGTCTCTCGATTCCTAGAAAAGGTCGGTTAAGCCGTCTAGTTTTAAAATTAAGGGCGGATAAACCGACCTCTATTTTGTACCAGGGCAGAGACGGTTAATCCGAGCGGCGATTGATCTGGGGTCGGTTAAGAGAGGGTCTACTGTAATAATAAACTTTTTTAATTCATGGTTGGTTCAATTAAGCATTTAACTCTACATTGGATCTGCAAATATTTTAGAGAGTATTGCAAACAACCTGCTTTTTTATACTAATATACATTTTAATAAATTAAATTTTTTTGTTTCAAGCCAATCTTTAAAATGAAATAAAACTAAATATGACCATATCATTTTTATTTGTTTGACAGTAGAATATGGGAGCAATTCCCCGAGGGTATGGTTTTTTCATATGTTATAAATTTACTTATGTTACTGATAGATGATTTAAGTAATTTGAACTTGTCCTTTACTGCTACAATTACATAGATTACATCCACCAAATGCTTCTTTACAAGTCTAGATGTTGAATTCATATCCTGAAGGTTTGTTTAAAAAGTATGCGCCAAAATAAAGAGTACTGAAAATTTAAAATTTTATTTGACATAGCTTTACCAACATTTTTGCATAGCTTTACCAGCATATACAAGTAAAAGAAGGCAAAATTGGTTAAACTTGGTAAATAATATGTTCAATATGACCTCCGTTCAGTTCGAGGCAACACTCTTACTGTTGTTGAAGGTTTTGCATCATTTTGGTGAAGAGGGGTTGTTGCATGCTCCTTATACCGTGTGTCCCAAAAATAATGTCACACTTTTAATTGCTCAGTGCTACTCTAGTGATGATCGCAGACCACTGAATCGCAAACCAGCTGAAACTGCTGATTACAAAGTTTTGTTTACAGTCACTGAGTACCCATTGATGTCATTACTTAGTGTGCCAGGAACGTTTTTTCATAAAAACAGTAACTATGGCGACTTTGCAAAGAAAGATTCAGTGTGCGCTGTGGTTTTCGAAGTGAGTCTGTAATTGCCGTGCAACGTGAGTATCGGCGAGTTTATGATGAAAATACTCCTCGTAGAGAACACATTTATCGATGGTGTAAGAAGTTTAGGGAAAAAGGTAGCTTGTTAAACAAAAAGCAAACAGGGAGGCCAAAAACAAGAGATGACACTGTCGAAAACATTCGCAACAGTTTTACAAGAAGTCCAATAAAGTCCGTCCATCAATGTGGCCGTGAATTAAATGTACCTAAGTCCACAGTGCACCGTGTTTTGAAGAAAAGACTTAAGTTCACTGGTTATAAATTCCAATTACTGCACGCTTTGAAACCTGGTGACAAATCAAAAAGGTATGATTTTGCTGTTGATATTCTAAATGAAAACGAAATGGATCAAAGTTTCAATGATCGAATCCTTTTTAGTGATGAGGCTACCTTCCACACATCGGGACTTATACATCGCCATAACGTTCATAACTGGGGAAGAGAAAATCCTCATGCTTTTGTAGAACATGAACGCGATTCTCCCAAGGTTAACATTTGGTGTGCTCTGACACGAGACCGTGTTATTGGACCATTTTTCTTTGCAAAAAACACTATTAACAGGTTTATCTACCTTGACATGCTGGAGCTCTATGTTCTTCTGCAAATTGAGAATGAAAATTTTATCTTCCAACAAGACCGCACAACGCAGAGATCGTTCGGGATTTTCTGGATGAAAATCTTCCTCAAAGTTGGATAGGTCGTGAAGGGTGGAAGGCTTGGCCTCCATGCTCGCCGGACCTTACCCCTTTAGATTTTTATTTGTGGGGCTATGTTAAAACAAGGGTTTACAGTGAAAAAATTTGAGATATCAATCACTTGAAGCAAAGGATCAGAGCTGCGATCGATACGGTTACACCAGATGTTTTGCACAAAGTTTGGGAGGAAGTGAAATATCGTTTGTACCTCTGCAGGGCGACTCGTGGTGCTCATATTGAACTGCGATAAACCTAAACAAAACTGTTTTTTTGTGCTCTTTAAGCATATGTAGCCCTCGTTTATGTAATGTATATAGTTTTGTAAATACAGCTGTTTTAAAGTGTGACATTATTTTTGGGACACACGGTACACATGTTTATTTTTTCCTTGAGTTGTACGATTGTGGCTGGAGGGTCCTCACGGAAAATCTTTTCCTTCAACATTCCCCAGACGTAGGCAGGACTTTGTGAAAATGTTCCTGGAAACGTAATGCAGTGTGTGACAAACTTGGCCCACCAGCACGCCCGATTCCGTTTGAGCGAAAGTAATGCTCTACGATAACAGATTTCTCTGCAGTAGTTTGCACCATTTCAGAAAAAACTAACCTCAAATAATAAAGAAATAAAAACACAAAGACGTGGCAACAATGAAAAGTTGACACAGCTAATTGAGAATGCAACTACAGCTGATTCAGTTTCAGTACTGTTTATTTTGGTGAATTCTGTACTTGAAATAAAATGAATAAACTATATAGTTTTGAGATATAATTTTTAGAAGTAGATTGCCATATTGAACTGTACCGCACCATGCAACAGGGTAGCCAGTTGGGTGTCCGACACAGCGAAGGTCCGCTTGTGCTCCCGGATGGTCTCTGCACTCCAGAGTGTGAGGGTGAGGATGGTGAGGGAGCCGCGACGCTGGGTCGCCACGTCCACCAGTCGCGAGGTGCGCAGACTGCGCCGGACCAGCTGCGATGTCACCGCAGCCGCACGCTCACTGTACACACGACACAACGCCTGCCCATGCTCCCGTGGGAAACCGATCTGCACCAGACACAAGGCATTGACTTGTTAAACCGGACTGAGAATAATTACAAAACAAAAATATATGTATGGTCACTACCTGCACTATTTTTTTAGGATAAGCCAGGTTTTGGTTTGTAAAAATATATATTTTCAATGATCTGAATATAGATTTTGCAGTTATCCTACTAATGGTATAAATGTGAAAGTTTGGATGCATGTATGGCTGCTTAAACTTCCATCACGCTAAAACTATTTGACTGATTAAGCTAAAATTGTGCATGAACATAGCGTATATATCACATTAACATGTGATAATGTTTATACCCCACAGGCCCTGTAAGTTCCAATACAAATTTTATGGGAGAATATTGTTTATAAAATTACTAGCTGTAGTAAATATTAGTTACTGCGAAGGAAGTTATATGGTAAAATGTACACAAAGATTTTATAGTGCTGGTCAGGTTAATATTGAAGTTTCACAAGCAAAGCTGCGGGAAACAGCTAGTTTCATATTTTCAGAATGTAATCTGTCTTTAATAAAAACTTAAAAAAAATTATTGAGGGATATGCTGAAACACAATAGGGACAGCAGGTAAGTTCTGCAGAGTGCAGCATAATCTAAAACCAAGAGAAAGCTGAATTTGATTGGTACACAAAGAATGCCCTACTTTCACTGACCATAGAGAGAAAGTAAAATAATAGGATTCAGTTTTTGTTTGTTTTTTTATATGGTGAGTTCACCACTAACTAAACAGGATATGACAAACAAATTTATATAGACTATGTTTACCGTCTTACAGGAATAATAGGCATAAACCTTGTATTTAAACACACACAAAAATATTTACCACAAGCAATCCTCTTTTGCTCTGTTTGAGCAAGCAGGTTGCATTAGGTATTTGACTTTGTGAGGTTAATTTTAATATTTGCTGACCAATCAAACCAAGAGGAATACCTACAAATACCTACAGCTTTTTTAAAAGAAATACTAAATTAATTAAGGATATTGTAAACTATCTTAAACTATGTTTATGAAGGGTGATGATGATTTTACAATACGTTCATATCAGGATCAGGAAATATGACAGTTGGGCTCCAGCCAATAATAAGGCTCAGTAATTTTTCTATAGAAAAATGTCATTTGAGTATTATTGCATCCCCCTGGTGTGCGGTTTGCCAATGCAACATGTCTAGGATTGGCTGGGTCTTGGTTGATAGCCCTGTAAACCCCACCCTCAACTATCTTCTCTCCTGTTAATGATGATACAGTAGACTCTCAGGAATCTGGACTATTGTGGCGGAAGGCCGGTCCTGATTTAGAAAAATTCCGGATTTCGCGGAGGTGGCATTAATCATCAATTCCAATTTTATAGTGAACATTTAACACAATATGCGTTTATGCTTATGTGGTAATACAAGAGTGAGCGAGCTTCCAGAAAAAAGTTATAAACACTCTGTAATACAGTAGAACCTCGATAATCCGTCACCAACGGGACCGAGAACATGGTCGGAAAACAAAAAGGTCGGATTATCAGAGGAGCATTTTTATTACTTGAAAACGTGATGTAACAACAGATTCATACAGATTCATTCAAGAAAATATTGAAATGTATGTACAGTTGTTAAGATTTAATATAACATAGCAAATCATAAATAAAGTGTACTGTAATAAAAACTGTCACCGGTCTACTGATTTACATCGTCAGTGATAGACAAGAGAATACTTGAACAATACGTAAACAATAACTAACACCAATAACAGCTTGGAACACAGAGCACCTGACAATGACAACTACATGACATTTGTGTAATGCGGGATACACGCGTGAAAACTGAAGGTGCAAATACGTTAAGTTTTTGTTTTTATTTGATCAAATAAATCAAGATAATCGGTCGGGATAAGTGCAATCTGGATTTCTAAAAGTCTACTAGAGTGCCTACAAATAGTTCATACAATATGTGCCTATAAAATTAATAACTAATTGATACATCAAAGTTTTCCTGATTGGGAAAGAATAATTCTAATAGTGATTTATTTGTAATGTGTAATTGTTATTTTTATTCACTGTGTTAAACTTTCATAGTACAACACCCTAAGTGGCACTATCAAATACCAATACCTGCCTAGAGTTAAGCCAAATTTGGGCTCAGTACTACCTGAAAACAGTCTAATATCCATTTTAAAATAATTTTTAAACAATGAATTGTAAAAGAGGAAATGAATTTTATGAAGGTAACCTGTTGCAGTTCATTGGCCAAGGTAGTCTCAGGTACCCCATACTTGGCGGCACTGGTCACGATGTACGTCAGCGCTGACACCGTAGCCTTCACCTCTCCCTCATCTGCACCCACCACAATATAAATGTGATAATGTAACAAGAAATGGCTATGGAAGTAGTAGGGTTCCCGGTGATTCAGAACCGGAAGTGGCATAGTGGTTAGAGCGCGTTATTCCGGAAAGAGTAAGAAGAAAATTATCCCGCCAAATTTGCGCGCCAAAAAAAAAATTGGCGCCAAACCTAACCTCACTTTTCATCCCTCCAAAGTGTTACCAACTTAGCAGAGCTAATGTACCATACATAATTATGTGTATCATATATAATTATATGTACCATATATAATACTACAGTGTATAATCATATATATATATATATATATATATGTACCATAATAGTGTATAATATACCATCACCAGAAAGGTAAGTGGCTATCTAACCTCACTTAGCCAGTGTTGCCACTCTAAACGCTACCTACAAAACCTAAATCAGTTACGAAAAATTATTATATGTATATATATATATATATATATTATGTCAAACTATCTAAAATTATTATATGTATATATTACGTCACGCTACGATGTGTTACCAACCTATGGCAATGTATATTTCGCAAGAAAGTGCCGCTAACCCAATATATAAAACTATTACATGTATATATCACAAGAAAGTGTTGCCAAAAAACTCAAAAATCGCTAATATCTCGAAAACGGTAAGTCCTAGGGTCATTCTGACCCCAGAAAACTGCCTACTACGTAGTGTAGGCACTCCAGGGGGGTATCTACCCATATGAAAAGTCATAACCAAATTTTGCGGGTTGCATCTCAAAAAATGAAGGGGCAAATTTTCAAAATTAAATATCTCAAGAACGGCTTGGCCGATTTTCACGAAACTTGGCATGTATGTACCTGTTAACCTCCGCTACATATTACAAAAACCTAAACTCTGTACTGCAGACAGTATCAAAATAATTGAAGGAGTCATTCTTTAAAAATCAATATCTTAAGAACGGGTGGGACGATATAATTGAAACTTGACATGTGGATACTTGTTAACATCCTCTAACCTTCAATTTTGTTGGAGGGTAGAAGAGGGTTGTTTAGGGGATGATGGAGGGTGTAAAACTTTAAAATTTAATATATTGAGAACGGCTTGGCCGATTCTAATGAAACTTGGTATATAGGTACCTGTTAACCTCCGCTACTATTTAAAAAAAACTTAAACCCTGTACTGCGGGAAGTATCAAAACAATTGAAGGAGCTATATTTTAAAAATCAATATCCCAAGAACGGCTTGGCCGATTTTAATGAAATTTGGTATGTATGTACCTGTTAACATCCTTTACATCTTACAAAAAACTTAACCTCTGTACTGCGGACAAGTATCAAAATAATTGAAGGGGTACTAATAAATACCTTAAATCTCGCAGCATAATCGGGGGGAACGCGGTGGTCTAGTGGTTAGCGCCTTGGACTACGGTTCAGGAGGTCCCGGGTTCGATTCCCTCTTTAGGTTCTTCATCAAAGGTATTGTAAAAGTCGGGTCTTGCCCTTCCTTTACCTACTGGAATGTTTATCCGTGCTACATCTACTCTAAACGTGTCACTGATGGTAATTGATTCAGCATTGCTTTGAATTATGCCCCCAAAAATCTCCCAAAGGACATTGCAGGGAACATAGCATGATCTAGGCTAAGTAGGGTATACTCCCACAGGGGTAATTTTTTAAAACTACAAACTAAGCTGTAATAGAACAAAGAAAAATACAACCCAGAATAAATCCGAGAGGAGTGGTGGCGATTATATAGCCAGGCAGTGTCTATGGTACCATCACTCTGTGTCTTGAACATATATGTAGTGCATTTCTAAACAAACATCAGCTTTTAAGTATTGAGCCCAAACCTACAGTGAAAGACAGTGGTGACCTACAGTGGACCACAGCGCCTATATTACTTCACTTTAGAGGTGTTTACTGTTTCATTGTATAAAATATACCATGCCAGATACTCTCCCAGATCCTAAAGCGTTTAACCTGGTTTTACACTGCGATGCTTGCGGGGTCATCACAACACCATCTTGGAGAGATTGTTGCTGTTAAGGTAAGATATTTATCTATATTATTAGTTAGAGGTTTCTACCTCCCCTGGGGAATCATTTACCTTTGTCGGAGACTTCTAAAAGTGTTAAGCTTCCGCTGGACAGTATCGCTTGGGAGGTAAGACAACATACCTCACCAAATAAACTGAAAGTAAACATAATAAGGAAAGTCTTATAATGCCAAAAACCTGAAGACGGTGGATTTTTAGAGTTAGAATTACTGTGGAGTGATGATTGGTCAATCACCAACTCCCTTCAACACACAAACTCTGCTCATCCTGAACCATTCAAGCTCACTTCATGATGAACACTGTGCCTAGCCTCACAGAACCTTGCCTTAAGCATTATTGTTTGAAATTTAAACTCCTACACGAAATTAAAAACTTAAACGTACCATTTTGAACACAGAACCAACTGTTACTCAATACATCACAGTGGGTATAAACTTGGGCTCAGAAAACGATATTGTTTTGATTGGTTTTTGGTAAGTACGGTAAGGTAGTAAATGATATTTGTTTTATTTAATAATTACTATTTCTCTTAATACTGTTCCTTTGTTGTGCAGATATACATGCCCCAAGGTGAATGTTACGACATCGAAGCCCATGAAGTCAGCTTCTGGGAGCCACTCGGGTATTCCACCAGCCCGCCAGACCATCCACGGACCCTGTACTGTAGGTGTGGAAGACTAACAACTGCTGGACCGTTGACCACCTGCTCTTGTGTGTGAGTACAACTATTTACTTATTTATATGCCTATAATATTTTAAATGTCCCGGTCAAGTCCCCTCCCTAGTTATCACGCGGAAGCGGTTACAATTATAACGCGCTGCTCGCCTCTCGCGTCAGTTAAAGTCATGCAGCCTGTGTATGAGTGGTGTGATTCCTGCAGCAAGCAAACCTACTGCGTGATGGTGAGGAGGAGCTGGAATGGATTCCTGTATGCGTTATGCTGTGTATGTGCAACGTTACCATCCGAGCAGTGGGATTATCGTAACCCACCGAGGTTTTGTGGTCATTACTACCCGTAAGTAATATTCATTTTAACTAATCTAGACTTGTAAAGTTTAAAGTTTCAAAACATATCAAATAATCCTTATTCATAAATGCACATGGTGTACAATCAAATAGTGCACTATAACCTATTAGCTTAAAGTATTAATGGCGTTCAAGGTTAGGTCTAAAACTCATCAACTGAGTAAATCACTTTTCCAGTACAATTTTAAATGCGTCATCGATTTTCCCATAATTTAAAATATTTAGTATCATTTTAAAGAATTTTCGGCTGTCGGTCTTTTGTGAAGTTTCAGAATTTGACCAAGATTTTTTTTCGATTCCATAAACCATACTGTATGTAAGAATAAATGTAAGCAAAATAAATTGTTCTTAAAGTTGATGTTTCACACTGTAAATATATATTCCAACATGCTCATCCCATTGCAATATTCAATTAATAACCCTTCCTAAATCTTTGCTTCAAAACACGGGTGTTTGGTGTTAATGTGGATACTTGTTTTAAATAAAATAAAATAAATCCATTTTGTACACTTTGGTATATATATATATATATATATTATATATATATATATATTATATATATATATATATATATATATATATATATATTCTTGAAAAATAAAAAGTGAACTGAACTCTAAATATTTATAAAATAAAACACATAATTAGTTGGGACCCAAGGTGGGTCCCAACTCAATTACCATGATTCTAAGTGTTGGACTCTCAGGGCCCACTGAATATGAATGTAAACTGATGCAAAAGAGACAGGTCTTCAGCTGCATGAATGTACAACACTTGTTTTCTTCTTTAGCTGTTTAGTATGGTTAGGGTCTGTAAATAAGATGTTGAGGAATATTTGAACTTTATATCTGTGTTAGCAGGACCAATTTGTAGTATACATTGAACTGTTTAGAAACCTCTGTTACAGTAACTAGAAAAGACTTGTACACACTAGCAGACAAGAAAGGCTATACCCCAACTCCAAGGGTGAACGAACCGTTCACCCCTTTGATAACATTATAGTTGAATTAGTTAGTAGTTGGGACATGTTTTGTAAACATGATTCTAAGTGTTAGATTCAGCTACATGCCAAGCCCTCTGTTTTTTAATTTAAATTAATGCAGAAAGGAAAGGTGACAGTAGGGTACTTCGTAAAGTTAAACAAATATAGAGTTGTATTTTTGTTGTAGTTAGTTGTTTGACAAACTCTGTTTTGATATAGGAACAAATAGAATCAATGAATAATTTTACTGCATTCACTAGTCAAATATTGTTACCAACACCAACATTGGGGAGTTGACCACAAATGATACACCATGGGTACACATTAAAAGACAACAAACATAAAATGTATTCTTTAGAAGGACAGAAATTATACAATATTTCGCTCTGAGTCTTTAATCTTGGTTGGTTATTTGTGTTTAAGTTCGGTAAAACGGCGGGTCTGTTGTATTTTTACGCTGTAACTTCTCCGTCAAATACTTCAAATTCCGCTTGAAGGTGTTTTTAAGGGGCAGTGCCATAAAATGACCGAAACTCTTAAATCCCTCGGCCAAAGGTTTCCAGGCCCGTTAAACTGTTTGCCGGGGACCGTGTGGTACTTTGACCATGTAATTTCTCAGTCAGTTATGTCCAAGTCTGCTGAAGTTACTTTACCGGGGGTTACATTTAATTTGACCGAAACCTCTTAAATTTCTCGGCCAATAACTCCGGTAAAGCTATTCCCAACGCAGCAGCCAGTGCGTTTTAAAATTCCCTTGTCAAGTCCCCCTCCCTAGTTATCTCGCGCTGTTGGTGCTGCTCGTGCCAGTCAGTCGTCATGCCACTTAACAAGTGCGAAGACTGTGATAAGGTAGCGCATTGCGTTATCATGGTGTTTTTTGAGGCAAGGGGCTTTGCCCTTTGCTGTTCCTGCCAGCATCTCTCACTGCAGGAGCTGCATGAGAGGCCTCCACGCCTCCTCTTCTGTGATCATGTCGAGCTGTAAGTACGCAGAGTAACATCTTAACTTTATCGGCCTAGTATTTCCAAGTCCCTCTAGTAAGTTTTCGTAAAAGTATAATTAGTCAGGGGGCTAGGCGGAAACCTGTCAAAGTTTTAAGCCATTTATGCC
This sequence comes from Allygus modestus, assembly GCA_963675035.1. Lineage (NCBI taxonomy): Eukaryota > Metazoa > Arthropoda > Insecta > Hemiptera > Cicadellidae > Allygus > Allygus modestus. The sequence continues at coordinate 256,838,590 of OY776111.1, read as the reverse complement.
TGATTCCCCCCGGTATTACAATTTCTCGGTCAGTATTTTATCATGCGGAAGTGGTTGCGATTAGCTCGCGCTGCTGGCACTGCTCGGCGTCAGTCGTAGCTATGGAGCCCTGGTGTATCGAGTTACCGGTGCTTTCGTCTCGTCTCATGCCTTTGTGGGTGCATGGTATTTGTGATCGGGGGCACTTGGTACAAGCGACCCCGATTATAGATATCATGTACCACTACTGCATATACCCGAGGCTTCACGCGTGTCTGAAACATGAGTGGCATATCTTGTATACATGTCACTCATGTACGTCTAGTCAAATCACAAATTCAAGTAAGTACACTTTTACGTTACTTAACCGCAACATCCGCAACAAGTCTTTGTCAGCAAACTTGCCGTTACCTGTTAAAATACTGTTCTGTGATTGGCCGGAATAAGCTCGCACTCCATTGGCTGTAATTAGGCGTACTGCGCTCTGATTGGTCCAGACGTTTCCCCACCACAATACCTGCTCTCCTGTTGCGCCTTTCCTCTCTCTTTGCTCTCAGTTTTCGTTGCGAACTGACGACTCCCTGCTTTGCTCTTTGCGTAACTATGAATCAACCGAAATCACTTTTTGAACTTTGCGAAAAACAAATCTGGGATCGCACCCAGTGTATCAATGAACTAATTTGCCTAAACATGCCCCCAGTAATTTTGGAAAAGTTTGTAGAAACCCATTGGCGTAACCACTATGCCATAAGTCAAGAGTATAGTAAAAGATTCTATGTAGGTCGCTCGGCATACTGTAATTGTCTATATTGGGGTACATTCTTACGTAGATCACTTAATTACTTTATAGAGATGATTTATAGTCAATGTCCTTATGTTACTTTATGCTCTAGAATCAACATTGGCTTTGAAGAGCTGGTACCTCTTAAAGTACCAGACTATGTAAATACACCCTTGTATATAAAATATAAATGTAAATGTAATAATCCCCACTGTATGAATGAGCACGAACGAATGATGGTCACTGGCGCGGGTAACGAAAAGCCCCGTAAACCTGAAAGAGGGCCAAGTAGATTGAGACGCTGGGCTAACACCCCGGCTACTCCTTCGAACGGTCCATGTGTGAATGAGGGGTCCAGTAGATTGAGGCGCCGGGATAACACCACGGCTACTCCTTCGAACCGACCTCGGGTGAAAGAAGGACCTTATACATTGAGGAGCCTGGCTAACACCTAGGCTCCTTGGAACGGTCCGGTGGGTGAAACAAAAAAATATATAAAAGTAAAATACAAAAAAAAAGTATAAAAGTAAAAATATAAAAAAATAAACGGGGGAGGCAGCTAGTTTGTTTTTGGAAGGCCTCCACGGGCCATGGCGGTGGAGGAGCCATGGTTTATCTTTAAAAACTACTCTATCCTTTGTTTGCTCAAAAGGAGAGGACATTAGTCGGTACTGGGCATCAACCAGGTAATCTGGATTGGCTCACGCACGGAATAATGTTTAACCTGGGTGCATATGCACGGGTGGACTCAAACCCCACTCAAGCAAACAGACACTTACAGGGGGTTTATCACGGTGTGCCAGGGTTCCTAGACTTCTGAATCAAATAGTAATAAAAAGTGACAGTTATTTTAGGCCATATAAACATTTAATAAGTTACTATAATTCATTGGTAATAAGCGGTAAAGATTTATCTACTTTAATTAAGAACAATATAGAATAGTTTACACGGGGTTTGGGAAACGGTTTGGTGAATACTTATGTTGGTTCTCATTTTCTTTTTCTACACCATTCGTAACGCTAATTATTTTGTATCTTGATGGTACTATTGCAGGGTATACAGTCAAACTAAAGCAAACATCAACGTCCCAAAATAAAATTACGCTCTTCTGTGTAAAATGAGTAAACGTAACTCCTCTTTGACAAAACAGATCAATAAATCAGAAACATCTCTGCCAAGTATAAAAACTAGTCGAAGCCTTCAAGGGAACTCATGACACAACTGATGTAAATTATTATAATAATCCTACCAAAGCAAGACAATACGCATAGCAGGAGTAGTAGTAGTAACATATTGTTTCTCCCGGACCTGGAAAATGTTTGAAAAATAATTTTAAAAGGTTTGGGTAAAAGTAATTTTAACCTGGACTACTGGCAAATACATGTGATTTAAACATATTAAGCAACTCACATACAAGTAAACTTGTGATAAATCAACACAAAATAATTATACTTTGACTGGATTTCATGTTCAACATGAACACTATAGTTTATGATTGTACTGAAGATAAATGGGCCAACGCACCCCCTTCGTTAAAATGGCTCTCTGGCTATTTTTAGCTGTTACGATGTATAATTAAAGTAATTCTTGTTAAATTATGTTGACTTTTACCTGTTATTTAGGAGCAGTCGGGTTCATCAAGCTTTAAATAATTTTTAGCTTTTATTTAGGGACATGTCTCTGCCTTTTTATTATATAATTAGTGCATTAACTGGGTATAAGTCCTGAGCTTGTAGAGGCTAGTATGTGGGAGTTGGAAAGCCTAAGTTGTAACTTCTATTTTGTATGTTAAATTAAGTGAATAAATTCCTGGCTCTTTGATTTAAACTGTTTAGAATTGGCAATACAAAGGGTGCGGGATTCGCTCACCCCTTAGGGCGGGGTGGAGAAGGGGGTCAGTCGCCTGACCCCTCTTTGCTAAAATGGCTCTCAGGCTAATTTTACAGAGCCTTAGCCGTTACGATGTATAATTGAAATCAGTTATTGTTCAGATATGTTTTACATTTTTACCTGTTATCTATGAGTATTTTACCAGTTGGGTTCATATCTACAACCACGTCTACAAGTCGTAGTATATTATTTAACTGGGTTTCGGCTTCATGTGTGGAGATTCTTTTTGCTTTTTGGTATGGTTAGTGTATGTAATTTAAGACGTTGAAGAATACTTGTAATACCATGCTTATAAAAGCAGGATTCTTTCAATTTCGGTTACTTTGGGAAACTTTCTATGCATTTAATTGTTTACAAACCTCTATTAACTTAAGGGAGAGAAGAGGCTTATAAACGCAGACAAAAAAGCGATATCCTATCCCAAGGGAAGCGAAACGCTCCCCTTTGATAACATTACACCGGAAGTTGTAGGTCCAATCTGGACCCACTTTGAACTGATTCTAAGTGTTAGACACAGCTAAATTCCGGGTCAAACGTGTTTGAATTAAATTAACGTTCTGAGAAAGAGACAGGTGACAGTAGGGTATTTTTGTAAAGTTAAAAAGGTACAGAGATTACACACTTTAGAGGTCAGATTGACTTTTTGTTGTAGTTAGTTGCTTGTTAAACTCTGTTACGATATACTAACAACCAGAATATATACTCTGTCTTAAATACCTGCAGTCTGCATTCACAAGTAAAAAGATTTTTATCAACACCAAAACTAAATTTAACGAGGAGTTGACCACATCAAAAAACCATGAACAAGAGTAAATCTAAGAAGGCAACAAGTGGTGAAATTCGTTCTTTATAAGGACATCAATTATGGAGTGTTTTCTCCTCGGTAGTTTTATTTTTGTTTCCTCTGAAACCAGAGCAGCATTTCCCATTGATGGTGGTATTCCTTGGTCATTTGTATCCAAGTCCGGTGAAACGACGGGGTCGTCCTGCGGTTTTACGGTGTAATCTCTCGGTCGATTGTGCCCAAGTCCAATGAAAAGTGTCTACCAGGGTTACATTTAACATGACCTAACTTCTTAAATTTCCTTGCCAAACGTTTGTCGCCGAATCTGCTAAAACTGTCCACCAGGGAAACATTTAACTGTGCCTAAATATTTTAAATTTCCCGGTCAAACATTCCCGAGTCCGCTAAAATCTGTTTACTGGGGACCGTGATGTATTTTGACGGTGTAATTTCTTGGTCGAACGTTTCCGAGTTCGCTGAAGTTACTTTATCGGGGGGTTACATTTAAATTGACCGTAACTTCTTAAATTTCCTTGCCAAACGTCTGTCACCGAGTCCGCTAAAACTGTCCACCGGGGAAACATTTAACTTTACCTAAATATTTTAAATTCCCCGGTCAAACGTTTCCAAGTCCCTCCCCTTGATTTTATCATGAGGATGGGTCACACGCTCTGTACTTCTCACATCAATATCAGTTATGGAGCCGGCTTGCACAGATTTTGTGGTATTCTCAAATTTTCATGCACCCTTACGGATGCTTAATGTTTGTCATCCGATACATGGTGTGCAGGTGACGCATCACATGCACATCGTGTATCATTATTGTCTCCTCCATTGCCTCTAGGTCGAGTACCGTGCAGATAGTATGTGTGTGTGGTTTGATTGCCACGTTTGCCATTTGAACTTCTGCACTGGTTGGCTGGACAACTTTTTTTTAAAAGGTATGTGTCAAATATCTTTAACTCCGGTGAAACAAGGGAGAATACAACTTGGAAGTTTCACACTCATCCCCATTAATACATTTAAAGCAGTACTGTTGAGAAACGTACAAGTTACCTTTATGAACTTTTTATCAGGGTCTGAGGGAAGTGACTCATCCTGGCGAGTCTCCAAGGAAAAAAATATGAAAAGAAAGTATCGGTATTTTGGTGTTCTCCTATCTACCCTTATGAAACACTGGTGCGCGGGGTCTTTGAACGCTTCGCAGGGTTTACAGTAAACTTCTCCGCATACATGAGCTGTCTTACGTTTTGTTGGAAAAATCATTTTCTTACTGTGAGTTTATAACAAAGAGAGATATACAACTTTAATTATCCTCCACAAGAATTATAGCATGTACTTCTTCGGTTGTGATGACTAGCTGGTCTTGAAGTTGTTTACCGTGTTGACTACGTTCAGGTTGCAGTTTCGTAACACATTCGTTCATTATCGGAACGGTTGGTGTAAAAGGGTTATATTGCTGGTAATATGACCCGAGGCAGGCTGGCTATACATTTCCTACATAGCGGACATATCAGAGGTAATCTGATCGGTGTTTCCATTTCATGCCGTCAGGTAGAAGTACCCTATGTAACAGATCGGCGTCTACAAAGTTTTCGGCACAATCTCGACACATAGTTATGTGACCGCAAGGAACACACACAGTCGGGACGGGCGATTGGTCAGACAAGCGCAGCACTTGAAGATTTGTTGCTTTTTAGTATGCAAATTAAGACGTAGTGATTAAAGGAATACTTGCAATTTATGCTTATGATAGCAGGATTACTTTGGGAGCTTTATATGCATTTAATTGTTTACAAACCTCTATTAACTTAAGGGAGAGAAAAGGCTTGTAAACCCAGCAGAAATATATAGTCAAGAAAGCTATACTCTTACCCCTTTGATAACATACACTTGAAGATGGTCTACATGGTGGGTCATGTGGTCGGAGGTATGGGGAGCGAAACGTTCCCCTTCATAAGGATTCTAAGTTTTAGACTCTGCTACACGCTGGGTCACTGGTTTTGAATTAAAACTAATATGTAATACAGAGACAGGTGACAGTAGGATATTTTGCAAAAGTTAAAGCTGTAGAAATTAAACACTTCAGTTAGTTGCTTGAAAAATTCCGTTACGATATACCAGCTATCCACCACGATACATACTTTGCCTTAAATACCTGCAGTTTACATTTACAAGTCAAAATATTGTAACCAATACCAGAATAACTAAAATTATCGAGAAGACACAACATGGACAAGAGTACATATCAACAGACAATTAAAGCATAAAATGCATTATTTATAAAGGCAATAATTATGCAGATAATCTAAGAAACTTGATCAGACGTGTCTAATTGTTTGGTTATGTTATGCTCTGTTAAGTTAGGTTTGTGCATGGAAATATGAAACATCGTCAGTCGTAGTTAGGTTTATTGATGCAGGTTTAAGTTAGGTTTGTCGATGCCAATTTTTGGACATCAACAACGCGCGCGATAAAAAGATAAAAGATTAAAGATAAACCATGGCTCCTCCACCGCCATGGCCCGTGGAGGCCTTCCAAAAACAAACTAGCTGCCTCCCCCGTTTATTTTTTTATATTTTTACTTTTATACTTTTTTTTTGTATTTTACTTTTATATATTTTTTTGTTTCACCCACCGGACCATTCCAAGGAGCCTAGGTGTTAGCCAGGCTCCTCAATGTATAAGGTCCTTCTTTCACCCGAGGTCGGTTCGAAGGAGTAGCCGTGGTGTTATCCCGGCGCCTCAATCTACTGGACCCCTCATTCACACATGGACCGTTCGAAGGAGTAGCCGGGGGTTAGCCCAGCGTCTCAATCTACTTGGCCCTCTTTCAGGTTTACGGGGCTTTTCGTTACCCGCGCCAGTGACCATCATTCGTTCGTGCTCATTCATACAGTGGGGATTATTACATTTACATTTATATTTTATATACAAGGGTGTATTTACATAGTCTGGTACTTTAAGAGGTACCAGCTCTTCAAAGCCAATGTTGATTCTAGAGCATAAAGTAACATAAGGACATTGACTATAAATCATCTCTATAAAGTAATTAAGTGATCTACGTAAGAATGTACCCCAATATAGACAATTACAGTATGCCGAGCGACCTACATAGAATCTTTTACTATACTCTTGACTTATGGCATAGTGGTTACGCCAATGGGTTTCTACAAACTTTTCCAAAATTACTGGGGGCATGTTTAGGCAAATTAGTTCATTGATACACTGGGTGCGATCCCAGATTTGTTTTTCGCAAAGTTCAAAAAGTGATTTCGGTTGATTCATAGTTACGCAAAGAGCAAAGCAGGGAGTCGTCAGTTCGCAACGAAAACTGAGAGCAAAGAGAGAGGAAAGGCGCAACAGGAGAGCAGGTATTGTGGTGGGGAAACGTCTGGACCAATCAGAGCGCAGTACGCCTAATTACAGCCAATGGAGTGCGAGCTTATTCCGGCCAATCACAGAACAGTATTTTAACAGGTAACGGCAAGTTTGCTGACAAAGACTTGTTGCGGATGTTGCGGTTAAGTAACGTAAAAGTGTACTTACTTGAATTTGTGATTTGACTAGACGTACATGAGTGACATGTATACAAGATATGCCACTCATGTTTCAGACACGCGTGAAGCCTCGGGTATATGCAGTAGTGGTACATGATATCTATAATCGGGGTCGCTTGTACCAAGTGCCCCCGATCACAAATACCATGCACCCACAAAGGCATGAGACGAGACGAAAGCACTGGTAACTCGATACACCAGGGCTCCATAGCTACGACTGACGCCGAGCAGTGCCAGCAGCGCGAGCTAATCGCAACCACTTCCGCATGATAAAATACTGACCGAGAAATTGTAATACCGGGGGGAATCAGGCATAAATGGCTTAAAACTTTGACAGGTTTCCGCCTAGCCCCCTGACTAATTATACTTTTACGAAAACTTACTAGAGGGACTTGGAAATACTAGGCCGATAAAGTTAAGATGTTACTCTGCGTACTTACAGCTCGACATGATCACAGAAGAGGAGGCGTGGAGGCCTCTCATGCAGCTCCTGCAGTGAGAGATGCTGGCAGGAACAGCAAAGGGCAAAGCCCCTTGCCTCAAAAAACACCATGATAACGCAATGCGCTACCTTATCACAGTCTTCGCACTTGTTAAGTGGCATGACGACTGACTGGCACGAGCAGCACCAACAGCGCGAGATAACTAGGGAGGGGGACTTGACAAGGGAATTTTAAAACGCACTGGCTGCTGCGTTGGGAATAGCTTTACCGGAGTTATTGGCCGAGAAATTTAAGAGGTTTCGGTCAAATTAAATGTAACCCCCGGTAAAGTAACTTCAGCAGACTTGGACATAACTGACCGAGAAATTACATGGTCAAAGTACCACACGGTCCCGGCAAACAGTTTAACGGGCCTGGAAACCTTTGGCCGAGGGATTTAAGAGTTTCGGTCATTTTATGGCACTGCCCCTTAAAAACACCTTCAAGCGGAATTTGAAGTATTTGACGGAGAAGTTACAGCGTAAAAATACAACAGACCCGCCGTTTTACCGAACTTAAACACAAATAACCAACCAAGATTAAAGACTCAGAGCGAAATATTGTATAATTTCTGTCCTTCTAAAGAATACATTTTATGTTTGTTGTCTTTTAATGTGTACCCATGGTGTATCATTTGTGGTCAACTCCCCAATGTTGGTGTTGGTAACAATATTTGACTAGTGAATGCAGTAAAATTATTCATTGATTCTATTTGTTCCTATATCGTAACAGAGTTTGTCAAACAACTAACTACAACAAAAATACAACTCTATATTTGTTTAACTTTACGAAGTACCCTACTGTCACCTTTCCTTTCTGCATTAATTTAAATTAAAAAAACAGAGGGCTTGGCATGTAGCTGAATCTAACACTTAGAATCATGTTTACAAAACATGTCCCAACTACTAACTAATTCAACTATAATGTTATCAAAGGGGTGAACGGTTCGTTCACCCTTGGAGTTGGGGTATAGCCTTTCTTGTCTGCTAGTGTGTACAAGTCTTTTCTAGTTACTGTAACAGAGGTTTCTAAACAGTTCAATGTATACTACAAATTGGTCCTGCTAACACAGATATAAAGTTCAAATATTCCTCAACATCTTATTTACAGACCCTAACCATACTAAACAGCTAAAGAAGAAAACAAGTGTTGTTCATTCATGCAGCTGAAGACCTGTCTCTTTTGCATCAGTTTACATTCATATTCAGTGGGCCCTGAGAGTCCAACACTTAGAATCATGGTAATTGAGTTGGGACCCACCTTGGGTCCCAACTAATTATGTGTTTTATTTTATAAATATTTAGAGTTCAGTTTACTTTTTATTTTTCAACAATATATATATATATATATATATATATATATATATATATATATATATATATATACCAAAGTGTACAAAATGGATTTATTTTATTTTATTTAAAACAAGTATCCACATTAACACCAAACACCCGTGTTTTGAAGCAAAGATTTAGGAAGGGTTATTAATTGAATATTGCAATGGGATGAGCATATTGGAATATATATTTACAGTGTGAAACATCAACTTTAAGAACAATTTATTTTGCTTACATTTATTCTTACATACAGTATGGTTTATGGATCGAAAAAAAATCTTGGTCAAATTCTGAAACTTCACAAAAGACCGACAGCCGAAAATTCTTTAAAATGATACTAAATATTTTAAATTATGGGAAAATCGATGACGCATTTAAAATTGTACTGGAAAAGTGATTTACTCAGTTGATGAGTTTTAGACCTAACCTTGAACGCCATTAATACTTTAAGCTAATAGGTTATAGTGCACTATTTGATTGTACACCATGTGCATTTATGAATAAGGATTATTTGATATGTTTTGAAACTTTAAACTTTACAAGTCTAGATTAGTTAAAATGAATATTACTTACGGGTAGTAATGACCACAAAACCTCGGTGGGTTACGATAATCCCACTGCTCGGATGGTAACGTTGCACATACACAGCATAACGCATACAGGAATCCATTCCAGCTCCTCCTCACCATCACGCAGTAGGTTTGCTTGCTGCAGGAATCACACCACTCATACACAGGCTGCATGACTTTAACTGACGCGAGAGGCGAGCAGCGCGTTATAATTGTAACCGCTTCCGCGTGATAACTAGGGAGGGGACTTGACCGGGACATTTAAAATATTATAGGCATATAAATAAGTAAATAGTTGTACTCACACACAAGAGCAGGTGGTCAACGGTCCAGCAGTTGTTGGTCTTCCACACCTACAGTACAGGGTCCGTGGATGGTCTGGCGGGCTGGTGGAATACCCGAGTGGCTCCCAGAAGCTGACTTCATGGGCTTCGATGTCGTAACATTCACCTTGGGGCATGTATATCTGCACAACAAAGGAACAGTATTAAGAGAAATAGTAATTATTAAATAAAACAAATATCATTTACTACCTTACCGTACTTACCAAAAACCAATCAAAACAATATCGTTTTCTGAGCCCAAGTTTATACCCACTGTGATGTATTGAGTAACAGTTGGTTCTGTGTTCAAAATGGTACGTTTAAGTTTTTAATTTCGTGTAGGAGTTTAAATTTCAAACAATAATGCTTAAGGCAAGGTTCTGTGAGGCTAGGCACAGTGTTCATCATGAAGTGAGCTTGAATGGTTCAGGATGAGCAGAGTTTGTGTGTTGAAGGGAGTTGGTGATTGACCAATCGTCACTCCACAGTAATTCTAACTCTAAAAATCCACCGTCTTCAGGTTTTTGGCATTATAAGACTTTCCTTATTATGTTTACTTTCAGTTTATTTGGTGAGGTATGTTGTCTTACCTCCCAAGCGATACTGTCCAGCGGAAGCTTAACACTTTTAGAAGTCTCCGACAAAGGTAAATGATTCCCCAGGGGAGGTAGAAACCTCTAACTAATAATATAGATAAATATCTTACCTTAACAGCGACAATCTCTCCAAGATGGTGTTGTGATGACCCCGCAAGCATCGCAGTGTAAAACCAGGTTAAACGCTTTAGGATCTGGGAGAGTATCTGGCATGGTATATTTTATACAATGAAACAGTAAACACCTCTAAAGTGAAGTAATATAGGCGCTGTGGTCCACTGTAGGTCACCACTGTCTTTCACTGTAGGTTTGGGCTCAATACTTAAAAGCTGATGTTTGTTTAGAAATGCACTACATATATGTTCAAGACACAGAGTGATGGTACCATAGACACTGCCTGGCTATATAATCGCCACCACTCCTCTCGGATTTATTCTGGGTTGTATTTTTCTTTGTTCTATTACAGCTTAGTTTGTAGTTTTAAAAAATTACCCCTGTGGGAGTATACCCTACTTAGCCTAGATCATGCTATGTTCCCTGCAATGTCCTTTGGGAGATTTTTGGGGGCATAATTCAAAGCAACGCTGAATCAATTACCAGCAGTGACACGTTTAGAGTAGATGTAGCACGGATAAACATTCCAGTAGGTAAAGGAAGGGCAAGACCCGACTTTTACAATACCTTTGATGAAGAACCTAAAGAGGGAATCGAACCCGGGACCTCCTGAACCGTAGTCCAAGGCGCTAACCACTAGACCACCGCGTTCCCCCCGATTATGCTGCGAGATTTAAGGTATTTATTAGTACCCCTTCAATTATTTTGATACTTGCCCGCAGTACAGAGGTTAAGTTTTTTGTAAGATGTAAAGGATGTTAACAGGTACATACATACCAAATTTCATTAAAATCGGCCAAGCCGTTCTTGGGATATTGATTTTTAAAATATAGCTCCTTCAATTGTTTTGATACTTCCCGCAGTACAGGGTTTAAGTTTTTTTTAAATAGTAGCGGAGGTTAACAGGTACCTATATACCAAGTTTCATTAGAATCGGCCAAGCCGTTCTCAATATATTAAATTTTAAAGTTTTACACCCTCCATCATCCCCTAAACAACCCTCTTCTACCCTCCAACAAAATTGAAGGTTAGAGGATGTTAACAAGTATCCACATGTCAAGTTTCAATTATATCGTCCCACCCGTTCTTAAGATATTGATTTTTAAAGAATGACTCCTTCAATTATTTTGATACTGTCTGCAGTACAGAGTTTAGGTTTTTGTAATATGTAGCGGAGGTTAACAGGTACATACATGCCAAGTTTCGTGAAAATCGGCCAAGCCGTTCTTGAGATATTTAATTTTGAAAATTTGCCCCTTCATTTTTTGAGATGCAACCCGCAAAATTTTGGTTATGACTTTTCATATGGGTAGATACCCCCCTGGAGTGCCTACACTACGTAGTAGGCAGTTTTCTGGGGTCAGAATGACCCTAGGACTTACCGTTTTCGAGATATTAGCGATTTTTGAGTTTTTTGGCAACACTTTCTTGTGATATATACATGTAATAGTTTTATATATTGGGTTAGCGGCACTTTCTTGCGAAATATACATTGCCATAGGTTGGTAACACATCGTAGCGTGACGTAATATATACATATAATAATTTTAGATAGTTTGACATAATATATATATATATATATATATACATATAATAATTTTTCGTAACTGATTTAGGTTTTGTAGGTAGCGTTTAGAGTGGCAACACTGGCTAAGTGAGGTTAGATAGCCACTTACCTTTCTGGTGATGGTATATTATACACTATTATGGTACACATATATATATATATATATGATTATACACTGTAGTATTATATATGGTACATATAATTATATATGATACATATAATTATGTATGGTACATTAGCTCTGCTAAGTTGGTAACACTTTTGAGGGATGAAAAGTGAGGTTAGGTTTGGCGCCAATTTTTTTTTGGCGCGCAAATTTGGCGGGATAATTTTCTTCTTACTCTTTCCGGAATAACACGCTCTAACCACTATGCCACTTCCGGTTCTAAATCACCGGGAACCCTACTGGAAGTTTCAATAAATGCCTAGATAACAAAACATTTATATGCAAGTTATGAAATATGCTAGATGTTTTTAAAACATTTTCAATCTACAAGAAAAATACTTCATCCTATAAGAGCTGGATTGTTAAATACAAACAGGATTACACAAAACCCATTGAAAATCACAGAGTTTAAAAATCAAAGTATAATATATATTACATTAAAGCTTTGATGGCCTGTGGAGTAGAGCCCTAAATACAAATGCAAATTATAAACAAAATTCAAATCACCTTCTCTTTTAGCGAATTTCCCCTATAGGGAAGAAGCTATTTAAGGTGGCATGGTAATACTTAAGTCCAAGACCATGCTAACTTTTTGTTTTGAGTTCCCCAAATGCCAAAAACATTACTCGTTCAGGTTTATATACCGGGTGTCCAAAAAGTCCCGGGCCGGTTAAATATTTGTCGAAATATTTAAAATAGAGCTACAAAACTTTGCACAAAGTTACTGGACATAAAAATCTATTTTAAGACATATTCAGTGATCCGCTACTTCCTCAGGGGGACGGCCCGCTAGGAGTCAGAAGAAAATCTTAAATGTAAGCATAGGTTGATATGCATATCAAATAAAAGGTCTTTATTAGTAGAGTACAGAGCCGCAAACCCGACCTCAAACGGAGAAACGAGTCAAAAATGACAGCCGTTCAAAGATGGCTTGAGTTTGCAACGTAGGTTAATGTAGAAAATAAACTGACGAGCTTTTTGATTTTAACATTACTAACCCAAAACTGTTTAAATTAATACTGTTGTAGAGTAATAAGTTTCATTATATCTGAGAGGGATCGAAAATAAAACAAACAAGGAAAATGAATGAGCCATGATAAACCTAAAAGAGAAAGTTATTTGTGACTGATACTGTGTTCCATGAACTTGATTACATTTACCTAAGTTGCAAACTCAAGCCATCTTTGAAGGGCTGTCATTTTTTACTCGGTTATCCGTTTGAGGTCGGGTTTGCGGCTCTGTACTCTACTAATAAAGACCTTTTATTTGATATGCATATCAACCTATGCTTACATTTAAGATTTTCTTCTGACTCCTAGCGGGCCGTCCCCCTGAGGAAGTAGCGGATCACTGAATATGTCTTAAAATAGATTTTTATGTCCAGTAACTTTGTGCAAAGTTTTGTAGCTCTATTTTAAATATTTCGACAAATATTTAACCGACCCGGGACTTTTTGGACACCCGGTATATATATGTATATTCAAATTTTCAGTTCATTTAATAGGGCTACTATAATTATACTTCTAAATAGATTTAAAATACCTGAGTAACCTTTTAAATTCATTTTATTTTGCTGACATGCGTTTCGGCTATAATGCCATGTTCACAGCGTCTTATCTCTTTTATACTTAACCTCAAGGTTATAAATTCTTATACTTTCAAGACCGACATGTTTCATCAACAACCTTTTTACTGAAAACTATATATATACATATATATATATATATATATATATATATGTATATATATATATATAAATATAGGTATATATATATATGTGTCCGTGAATGCAATAACGAGTAAAAAACGTCTGATTTCGATGAAATTTGACTCAAATGTGTAAAGTGACATTTATGACTTTAAGTTCGAAAACCTAGAAAATCGGACTATGGGAAGGGGGGGTTTATGGGGGTTTTAAATTTTCCAAAAATCAGTTTTTTGCATTTTTTACCCTAAAATTTTGAAAACACTTAATTTTGGTTTTGACCATGTTATAGAGCTTAAAAAAACAAATAATTTAGTATTTTGAATTATTAACCTAGGTTAAGTGGTTGCGGAGAAAATCCAAAAAACCTGCTCATAAAATCTCCCATGTTAATCTTATGGGAAAAAGGTTTTTGGCTTTTCCTCAGTTTATTTTAATGTAAACTTCATATTTGCTTATACCAATCTGTTCAGTTCCACAAAACAATCATTTTGGTGTTTAAATTGTGATTCTACGCCCAACCGTTGCAGAGATATTCGAAGTGCTAAACACAGTACGTTGTCCAATGTTATCCTTATGGAGAATAAATAAAATTTGATATCTCGATTATTTATAAATGTATGTTGATGAAACTTGGTATGTGGCTTCAAGTAGTACTGGTATATTGATATTTGCACAAAAAATTGATTTTTTGTTGATTATTCCCGTAGCAGCAAACCTCCGTACTCAGCCCCCATGTTATTCATATGGAGAATAAGTAAAACGTACTGACTCCCTTAAGTATGAACATAAATTAATAAAACTTGGTATGTAGCTTCACTTGGTTGAGTTATATTGATAATTATATAAAAACCCATTTTTCTGTTCCTCGTTGCAGCAAACCTGCTTTCTCAGCCCCCATGTTATTCTTATGGAGAATAACTAGAATGCCATATATCGCTTATTTATGATTGAATATTAAAATCGCTTATATGTGAATATATTTTTATGAAACTTGGTTTGCGGCTTTATGTGGAATTCAGACAAATATTATGCATTGGAAATTCGCTGAGTCCGCAGGTTTGCTGCGACGGGGTATTTGTTGATTATCCCCGTAGCAGCCAATCTGCATACTCAGCCCCCATGTTATTTTTATGGAGAATAAGTAAAATGTAATGACTCCCTTAATTATGAACATAAATTAATAAAACTTGGTATGTGGCTTCACCTTGATGAGTTATATTGATATTTGCATAAAAACCTATTTTTTTGTTCCTTGTTGCAGCAAACCTGCTTACTCAGCTCCCATGTTATTCTTATAGTGAATAATTAAAATGTTATATAGTGCTTATTTATGATTGAATATTGATTAAACTTGGTATGTGGCTTCACCTAGTTAAATTATATTTATACTTGCATAAAAACCAATTGTTTGTGATCCTTGTTTCAGCAAACCTATGTACTCATCACCAATGCTATTCTTATAGAGAATAATTAAAATTGTATGTATCGCTTATATATGAATATATATATTTATGAAACTTGGTAAGCGGCTTTAAATGGTATTAAGACATATATTATGCATTGGAAATTCGCTGAGTACGCAGGTTTGCTGCGACGGGGGTATTTAGGTTAGTGGCTGCGGAAAATTACAACTGGTTTCATGGGAATATCTATTTTATGCTTTTGCGGCTTACCTCTAAATTTCAGAGCAGAGGGATTGATCATCTTCAATTGATTTCATTAATTAATGGATTATAAAGCACAAAATGAATCAGCACTGATTAATTTGTTTACAAAAATCCAGGGTTGAGTCTTTCTTTAATTTTTTAAATGAGTTATTTCCTATAAATTTTGCCATTTTCTAGTTATATTATCTCTTTTCATACAACTTTTGAGTTACTTTTATCTATTTTTGATACATAGTAACAAACATTCTTATAACAACTTGAATATAATAATTTTTAATTTATTTAATCGGTCTTAGACAGTTTTAATTTAGTTAAAATACCCCCATCGCAGCAAACCTCCGTACTCAGTGAATTTCCAATGCATATATATGGGTATCACTACTACCTAGAGCCACTTACCAATTTTCACAAAAATACATTTATTAATAAGTGATATATAGCATTTTAGCGAATTTACCCTATAGGGAAGAAGCTATTACCGTAGTCGGCATGGTAAGACCTAGGCCCGGGACCATGATAACTTTTCGTTTTGAGGTCCCTAGACCCCAAAATCACCATTCGTTCAAAACTGTATATATATATATATATATATATATATATATATATATATATATATATATAATATTATTTAGTTCACTGCATAGGGCTACTATTATAATTATTATTTTTGAATGCCTTATAGTTCTGTGTTGAACAAAGCTATGAGAAAAACCTTCGTAAATACCAACTTAAAAGTCAGCTATAATACCAGGAATAATACATTTCATTTGATAACAAAATTTTCAAACGGCTCACATAATCAAAACGCCGACATTTTTGACCGAATAAATAATTTTGACCGAATAATTTCAGGAATATATAAATTGACATGCAAGGAATGCCCAAAATATTACGTTGGGCAAACTGGACGTAATTTTAAATGTAGATATAAAGAGCATATTCAAGCTATAAAATCAAATAACCAAACCACACAAAAATCAAAATTTGCCGAACATATTTTAACTACAGATCACAATTTTGGTAGACTGCAAGAAAGTTTAGAAGTTTTGTCTATTGAAAAGAAAGGTGACAAAATGAATGCAAAAGAAGAGCTTCACATTTACATGAATTATTCAGAAGACAAAACTAATATACTAAATATAATGCAGGCGCAACAAAAAAATCCAATCTTTGAAACAATCAAAAAAATCAAAAGTAATTAATCATATATAGATAGATAATTTAGCATATGTTAACAAAATTATCATACTGTTTTGTTTATTTACAGGTTATTTAATTTTAAGTTTAAGGTTATTAGCTGCACTGTGATTATGAGGTAAACCTCGAAACACGTGTCAGTGAATTAAAAATGAATTTTGAAGGGTACTCTGGTAATTTTCTTTTAAAAATAATAAATAAATAAATATATATATATATATATATATGTGTCCGTGAGCACGATAACTCTCGTAAAAATTATCCGATTTTTATGAGATTTGGTATAAACGTGTAAAGCAACATTTATGACTAAGTTCGAAAACCAGCCAGATCGCTTTATCCGAAGGGGTATTTTGGGGGGGTTTTGTACCCCAAAAATGGGTTTTTTGAATTCTTTACATATAATTTTGGAAATAGTCAAATTTTAGTTTTTACCATTGGATTCAGCTTAAAAAAACACACAATTTGGTATTTTGATCATTTCTCTACGTCAATTGGTTACCGAGATATTGAAAGTGCTAAACACAGTACGTTGTCCAATGTTATTCTTTTGGAGGAAAAGAAAAATTTTATATCTCACTTATTTATGAACGTATACTAACGAAACTTGGTATACGGCTTCATCTGGTTGTGGACCATTGATATTTGCTCAAAAAAACAATTTTTTGCCAAAGGCTCCCGTAGCAGCAAACCTGCATACTCAGCCCCATGTTATTCTTATAGAGAATAAATAACGTGCTATCTCGCTTAATTATGAAAATAAATTAATGAAATTTGGTATGTGGCTTTACCTAAATGAGTTATATTGATATTTGTATAAAACCCCATTTTAGCGAATTTCCCCTATAGGGAAGAAGCTATTACCGTAGTCGGCATGGTAAGACCTAGGCCCGGGACCATGATAACTTTTCGTTTTGAGGTCCCCAGATCCCAAAAACACCATTCGTTTGAAACTGTATATATATATCCATATATATATATATATATATATCTATATATATATGTGTCCGTGGGTGCGATTACTGTCGAAAAAAAGGTCCGATTTTGATGGAATTTGGTACAAACGTGTAAAGCAGCATTTATGACTTTAAGTTCGAAAACCAGAGGGATCGACCTATCTGAAGGGGTATTTTGGGGGGGTTTTGTACCCCAAAAATGGGTTTTTTGAGTTTTTACATACAATTTTTGAAAAAGTAAAATTTTATTTTTTCACATTGGAATCACCTTAAAAAGACGCACAATTTGATGTTTTAATCATTGCTCCACGTCAGTTGGTTACTGAGATATTGAAAGTGCTAAACACAGTACGTTGTCCAATGTTATTCTTATGGAGGATAAGAAAAATTGTATATCTTGCTTATTTATCAACTTATCCTGACGAAACTTGGTATATTGCTTCATTTCATTGTGGTCTATTGATATTTGCACAAAAATCCATTTTTTGCCCGATAGTTCCCGTAGCAGCAAACCTGCATACTCAGCCCATGTTATTCTTATGGAGAATAATTAACGTGTTATCTCCTTTAATTATGAACATAAATTAATAAAACTTGGTATGTGGCTTTACCTAGTTGAGTTATAATGATATTTGTATAAAAGCCCATTTTTAGTGTTCCTTATTTCAGCAAACCTGCATACTCAGCCGGCATGTTATTCTTATGGAGAATAATTAAAATGTCATAAATCGTTTATTTATGAATGTATATTGATGAAACTTGGTATGTGGCTTTATGTGGTATTAAGATAAATTAATATGCATTGGAAATTCGCTGAGTTTGCAGGTTTGCTGCTACGGGGGTATTTTGTTTTCCTTCCATCAGCAAACCTGCATACACAGCCGCCATGTTATTCTTATAGAGAATAATTAAAATGTCGTAAATCGTTTATTTATGAATGTATATTGATGAAACTTGGTATGTGGCTTTATGTGGTATTAAGATACATATAAATGCATTGGAAATTCCCTGAGTACGCAGGTTTGCTGCTACGGGGGTATTTGTTATTTATTTTCCATAAGAATAACATTATAATTGAGTACGCAGGTTTGCTGCAACAAGGAAGATAAGAAATGTGTTTTTCGAGCAATTATCAATATAACTCAACCAGGTGAAGCTACATACCAAGTTGTATTATTTAGGTTCATAACTAAGGGATATATAAAACTTTACTTATCCTCCATATGAATAACATGGGGCCGAGTATGCAGGTTTGCTGCAACCGGGAAAATCAACAAAAACAATTTTTTTGTGCTAATATCAATATACCATAACTAGTTGAAGCCACATACCAAGTTTCATCAATATACATACATAAATAATCAAAATATAACATTTTATTTATTCTCCATAAGGATAACATTGGACAACGTACTGTGTTTAGCACTTTGAATATCACTGCAACGGTTGGACGTAAAACAACAATTAAAACGCCAAAATGATTGTTTTGTAGAGCTAAACTGATTGGTAGAAAGAAATGTGGAGTTTTTACTAAAATTATCTGAGGAAAATCCAAAAACCGCAATCCCATAAGATTAACATGCAAAATCTTTGGACCCATTTTTGACGTTTCTCCACAACCACTAAACTTAGCTTAATGATTCAAGATACTAATTTGTTTGTTTTTTAAAGTTCTATAAAATGGATATAACCAAAATCTAGTGTTTTTAAAATTTTAGGGTAAAAAGTTCAAAAAACTGATTTTTGGAAAATTTTAAACCCCCATTAAACCTCCTTCCCATAGAACGATCGATCTGGTTTTTTAACTTAAAGTCATAAAAATTACTCTCCACATTTGTGCCAAATTTCATCAAAACCTGGCGCTTGTTTCTAAAGTTATCGCGGTAACGGACACACACACACCCACACCCACACCCACACCCACACCCACACCCACCCACACCCACACCCACACCCACACACCCCCACACCCCCACACCCCCACACCCCCACACACCCCCCACACCCCCCCACACCCCCCCACACCCCCCCACACGCCCCCACACGCCCCCACACGCCCCCACACGCCCCCACACGCCCCCACACGCCCCCACACGCCCCCACACACCCGCACGCACGCACGCACGCACGCACGCCCGCCCGCCCGCCCGCCCGCCCGCCCGCCCGCCCGCCCACCCCCCCACCCACCCACCCACCCACCCACCCACCCACCCACCCATGTATTCGCTCAATTGTGGAAAACACCCAATTGTAGCATCTTTAAGACGAAAGATACTGCGTTATCGACAATAGTGTGGACTGTATGTTCCACAACTCACTTTCCCGATACACACCGATTTTAGCCCTTACACACTAGAAAACAATTGTAGCAACGTGCCACAATCGTGCAAACTCCAACTTAAGTGTGTACTCCCCACCATGTCACGCCAGCGCTGTTGCCAGATCGTGCCGGTGCGGCGGTGCGCGGCGCGGCGGCCAGCTTGGTGACTGGGTAACTTGCCTCCACTCCGTGATTTTTGTTGGCTCAGATGTTCGTTTTTAATGCTCTATTGATGCTTTTTGATAATTGGGCTACATGTTGTATATCATAATATATTGTTGAAATCACTGTATGTTAAATTATCTCTGATTTAAAATAGAAACCCATTTTTACGTAAATTGAACAGTAGGCCCTAAAACTAGTTAATATAGTATGGTATATATTATATTATTTAATAATTAAAATCATTATAGAACTTTTATATTGTTATTAGTATTCGGTACTTATTTTAGCGAATTTCCCCTATAGGAAAGAAGTTACTACCGAAGTCGGCATGGTAAGATCAGGGCCCGGGACCATGATATTTCGTTTTGAGGTTCCCAGATACCAAAAAAATCGTTTGTTCAAAAATATATTTATGTGTGTACGTGGGTACGATAATTCTAAAAAATTGTCCGATTTTTACGAAATTTGATACGAACATTTAAAGCAACATTTATGACTTTAAGTTTGAAAACCAGAAAGATCGCTCCATCCAAAGTGGTATTTGGGGAGGGAGGGGATTTGTACCCCATAAATGTTTTTTTTAGTTTTTTATACATAACATTTTAGTTTTGACTATTTAACTCAGCTTAAAAAAAAAAACAAATTGCTATTTTGATAATTTTTCACAAAAGCAGTTTTGTTGCCGATAGTTCTCGTAGCAGCAAACCTGCGTACTCAGCCCCCATGTTATTGTTATGGAGAATAAGTCAAATTTTCTCTCCCTTAATTATTAACATAAATTAATAAAACTTGCTGTGTGACTTTACTTAGTTGAGCTATATTAATATTTGTATAAAAACCCCTTGTTTGTGTTCCTTGTTTCAGCAAACTTGCGTATAAATGTTATAAATCGCTTATTTATGAAGGCATATTTATGAAACTTTTTATGTGACTTTATGTAGTATTAATGCACATATATATATATATATATATATATATATATATATATATATATATGCATTTGTAATTCGCTGAGTTTCCAGGTTTGGTACGACGGGGATTTGCTACGACATCCATTTATATGATATGGATGTCTTGATATGCATAAGGTGAATTTAAATGCTAAAATATTTTCAATGAGTATTTTCATGAGTAATGAGCGTAAAATTTGAATATAACTCAATAATTGTAAGTAAATAGTAAAACTAGTTTGTTGATTGGTTATCTGATCGCTTTGAGATACCAAAACAAGTTTATAATTCTCATGCCAATAAACAAAGGTGCAACATGTGTTAACACCGAATGGTACGGATTTGGAAAACAAATTTCCTCATACTTGATCAAACATTATTAAAAAATATCAAATTAAAACATATTTGATTAACTTTGGAAACTCTGACCAAGCAAGCTAAACAAGTCAGTTTAATCAAACTTGATCGACTGTTTTGATCAGGCCTGATAAAATGTGTCCCGATCTAACCTTAGGGGATCTAACCCCAGGCATTGTTAAACTCCCCATGTTATTCTAACTGTATAATATAAATCAATTAAATTGGATATGTAAACGGATGTCAATAAAAAAAACAGTACAAAACAGGATAACAACGGGATTTTGATTTTGTTTTCGCCTTTAGGGCGCTCTGCCTCACGGGTGATCATGGGATGAGCATGTTCCCCAAGCTAAACTTATGGATTAATGTTTACTCAACTATTTAAGCTAAAATTTGTTAGTTGATTAGTAGTTGCTATTATTACTGACATAAACCTTCAAAATATCTAAAAAAAATTTAGCCTCTTAGGACTTCTCCCATTGCCTTTGAAGATTAGTTATTACTGAGGCCATTGAGATGACATATTGGGAGGGAGGTAAGTAGTACAGTTATGAATGACATATAATTACTCACAATTTAAGTACTCTTTAGGGCTCCGTCCCACTGGTTTAAAAGTTCTCAAATTAGGAACTACTGAACCAATTGGGTTGCAATTCTGGAGCGAGATTGGTGTTAGAATAATCATACTCACACAAATCCGCTCATGACCTAAGTGCCCTTTTGGGCTCCGCCACACTAGCTTTGGAAATTATCAAATTAAGGATTACTGAACCAATTGAGCTGAAACTTGGGACGGAGATAGAACTGATACATACACACTGACTCATTCTAAAACTAATTCATTGTAATTAATTCATTGTTGGTGATGGCGAGGTCATGTTATTTCAGGAGTTATTGCAGACATTTTCAATCACTTACTAGTAAATGAAAATTAGGAACTGTAAAAACGAGTTAGAAATTAAGTATGTGTTAGTTTCCTGATTCAATTTATTTAGTTTAGACGCGACTATGTTCGTGTCCTTGAATTGTCCCCCAATCCACATACTGTTATGTCCATGCTATCTTAATATATAAAATTGAATCTATGTTCCCTATGGACTATTAAGCCACTCAACTGAATTTAATGACATTTTCATTATTAATGTAGCATTGGGTCGGGATGGTTCCTGGAAAGTTTATTAAAAATGTAATAAAAAATATAATACAACAAGCATTTTTTGTAAATCTCATAAGAAATACAGCAGCGTACGCCAGTTACCAATAGTCAATAATAAAATAGCTAACATGAAATGAAAGCCAAATAAAACTCGAAAGTGAAATAAAAATAACATTAACTAAACTAAAGAGAACGTGAGAATCTAATCAATAATTATCTCCTACCAGTGGCTGTCAGTCAAAGCAGAGCCTAAAACGGTGGGTCTTGATGACTGAACTGTAGCACACATGTACTGTACTCAATATACATGAGCACTAATGATTTCAAGAAATTTCCATAGTGCTTCACCCTATCGATTGTCAAATTTTAAAAGTTATTCTTACGGACATTCATGTTAATTGACTACTTAATAGCGTAAGAAATATTACATCTTTGGAGTTGTTCATTATGTTAACGATAGAATACAGCACAGCATACACCTGTTCATGTGCCTAGTTCTTTGATAATCTTAATTTTAAATGAAAATAACTGATGGATAGAGAAGTTCACATCTTGTAGCCTTGAAAACTATTGTTTAATAAACTAGTAGCCCGTCGCGGCTTCGCTCGCGATCACAGTACAGTGTTATTTTTCAGATGTCAGTTCCATTTGTTAAAGCACCTGGAGGACCCAGGTTTGTTCGAAAAGCCAGTCAGTTTGTTAAAAATGCCTAGAGTACTTATATTCACGATTCCTCTCCAAGGCGTGCGTATTTGCTTTGCTTATTGCGTATTGCTCGTTTCTTTTCATTTTGGGCATGTCCGTTTTATATTAAATCTTCAGTTTGAATAGTGCTCACAATTTATAAATAACCTAATCATGTATATTTAAAGTTATGTACTCATTGGTTCTGATCTCTATTCCCACAAAAACCACATGATACTTTATTTACCAAGTGATTGTTATTTTTACAATTGAATGGTTGATTTTGAACAGCTGGTATGATTCTTTTATTTTTATTTACAAATCTTAACCATAACTCCAATGTTAGTTTTTTAATATATTTCTATACAATACTATATTTTTCTATGGATGAGATCTAATTAGAACACATTTATTAACCCATAAATTTGATAGTTTTAACATTTGGTAAAGATATTTTGGAGCAGGAGTAGGCAAAGGTTTTATTCTGATATATTAACTATTCTCCTAACAAATATATGTTCAATCGGTTTAGTTAACTACTTACATTAGTGATGAATAAATTACAATTTTAAAAGCCGACAGAGCAGATAAGTCCCAAAGGGCATACTGGATGAAATTATACTCCTGTTTCTGACTAAAGTGCATTGCCTGCTGTCTTTCTACAAAATATACGCTCAATCTGTCTAGTAAGTACATAATTAAAATGGAAATGTTGAAGTGTGTTAGGGCCTAGCCTCATTGGAACGGGAATTAGCCCAATCTTTTTTGGGATGAACCCGTCTTCTTCCAAATATCTGCTCAATAACTCCTGTAGTTTGTTAAACTTATTGAAAGTGGGCTTAAAAACATAAAATATTCGGTATTATAATCACAATGGCTACTTAGACAAACTGAGCTTTAATAAATACCATGTAAAGCTTACGTGTTCTGTATAGCCAATGATTTATTACCATGCCGTTATTTTAAATGATTTAGTATACCAATGTAGAGTAGTAAAATATCCATTCTTTTTTTCTTCATTCCGTGATAAAATATAATTAGCTGACTAAATGCTGATTATAACAAATACGGTGCAAGCTGTAGTGAAATATTAAGTAACCTGTACCCCTAGGATCGACTTTGTAGCAGTGCCGGTCAAAGGGGCGTAACCCTAATTACTTACCATGATTTAAAACAGCCAAAAGAGATTCCTCCTCTACACGAAAGCAGGCAAGTTATTTAATTTCATTGAGTAAATTTTTTTGTGAAGCGCAGACAAAATCTGGCTTATAAACTGACAGACGGATAAACAAATGATTAAAACAAATTAAATATCTCCGTAGCATACAACATTTCACAAAAAAAAAAACGATGTAGAAAAATAACTTATTTAATTTATATAGATAAATTAATTCCTTACTTGTATAATTGGGTTTTCTAATAACCTGTCCATAATGTACTAACAGCTGCAATTCAAATCAAAATATTCCTCATGTTAATCTTATGGAATAAAAACGAACTATGAAAGCTCGTGGGGCGAAGCCCCGTGGTTGAGAGTGTATGGAAACCCTACAAGACACATCTAGAGAGTAAGAGCTTTCTATTAATACGAAATATGTATATGAAATAATATTTTTAAGGGTTGAAAATCGCCTAAAAAAAGTCAAGATATTCTTTTAATAATATAGATTATTGAATGTAGAAATTATATATCTTTAGCGGAACACATGTCTGATGAAATATTTGCTTTATATAGGTTAAAACTAGTGGCTTGAAGGGGCGATAGCCCCTAACCTTGCTCCAAGTAGGAACACATGTCAGATTGTAAACAAATTAGACACTCAATCACATGTGTTATTGTAAACAAAGCAGACGATTTAAATTCCCATAATTTTCTTATGGAGGGTGTTTTACGTTATTTATCGTTTGCTCCTAAATGTTTGGAAATACAGCTGTTTTTCCCGAGTCCCTGGGATCAAGACCTTTAATTTGAACCGTCTCCCATCATCCTTCGATTTTCCAAATTCCAACAATTTTGACGTAAAATATCTCGCATACAGAATTATATATAACTAGGCTTATCGCCGTTGGAGGCTTCGCCCCCAAACCCCCTTTCGGTGTTCGCTTCGCTCACTTGCATTCCTCAGTCAACTCAAGTTTAAATCAAACTCGTAGTTCATTAACCAAAGAAAAACTACAAAACAATGACCTTTGGTGAGCACCTATACCGGCGCTCCCGTATCGTTTTGGTATCGAAACATTTTATCAACCGGCTGCTTGTTCGTTTTATCGAATGAACTCCCGATTACGATGGTTGTTTCGAGGTGTATAAAAGCAAAAAAAAGTACTCACTCAATCATAGTCAATCGGATATAAATAAAAAGTTGTGGTTACAATGTTAAATTGGAGTTCTACAAATGGATTTACGTGTAAAAGATAACAACAAATTAGACTTCAGTTCACGACAAAATGATAGTAACCTAACCTAACCTAACTCCACAGAGCGCTGTACGGTAGCTGATCGTTGAGCAACATAATTACAAATAAATGAATTTGTAAAAACAAAATAAAGTCAAATAAACATAAATTGCAGACCTCAAAAAGTAAGCATCAAAAGTAGGATTCAAACCCGTGACCACTGATCTTGAATCATCTGACAACATATCCACTGGGCTATTGGGCTAAATTCATTCCATAGAACCGGTAGAATCGGTTTGATTACATTTTCCATTCTCGCAACAAACGATATTCGCGATACTGAACCTCCTGTGTAATGTGCTTACCATATTTTGTAACAGCTGATTTATATACACCTCATGTGAGCAAATTAGTATCGCATACACTACTAAATAAATCAGCTATTGTTTATTTAAATCAGCTGATACAAACATCTGGTATTAGCCAAAGGTAGTGTTCTTTCATTTAAACAGCTTTCCAAAACTGTACACATTTAAATGGGCCAAAATACTCAAAATTCCTCCTTCTACGATAAATTGCGGCTAAACAGATGATCAGATCTTAAATCAGACGGAATATTGTTTGTTCGAAATTAAATTGTATACAACTTTTGTATTTAACATTTTTTGCCATCTCTTACCGTTTCCGTACAAAACGCGCTCAAAGTGGAAAAATTGAAAAAGTGGAATTTTCCCCGCCCCATAAATGCCTTAAAAACTCAAAAACGTTAACCTTTAGCAAAATTTCTGTCAGTTTCTCGTCAAGAGCTTTAACTCAAGTATGATGTTGAGGGAGGTTAGATTACGGGAAGTGCCTCATAGTTTATGTCAGTGAATGAGTGAACCCGTATAGTTTTATATATTATAATATTTATATATAAAGACTAGTTTATTTTAATGACGAGGATGATATGTACTCTATGTGCAGAGTGATTCAGTGGCGTAACTTATTAATTTCAACCAGGGAGGTTTATTGTATAACTGGAGGTAACACTGCTTAACGATTTTGGTCAAAAACGCGAGCCGGTGATTTTGTCAGGTTGGTAAACTTGGTGAGGTAAATGTACTAACCAAGACCAAGACCTTGGTGAGGTCTTTGAACTATCCTGATTGGTTGTTTTATTCCAATAAGTGAATCTACTCATGAAAATCATTGGAATAAAAGTAATAAGAGTTGAAGTAAATTCATATTTTCGTTTGATTTATGTATTTAATCTTTCCGTGAAACATAATGTATTATGAGGAAATAAACAAATACAAGTATATTGTGTTTAAAATCATGGATAGGTACTTGTTTGATTCACTTTGTCGACTCGTCCGATTTCAGCGAGTATAGTTCTTTGCTTCACCAAAATTTGGAAAGAACGGCTCGCAGGTTTGTTCATCAGTGTTACCTCCAGTTATACAATAAACCACCCTTATTTCAACCTTAGGTGCGCTGAAGCGAATTAAAGGTTTCAGTCAGAGCGCTCCGAGTAATAATTTATTTATTTGTTAGGACTTTATTCTTCGGATGGCAGTTTGTGTCATAAATAACTCATGCTCCACTGAAAAAATCAAGATTTTGATCAACAGCGTACTTAGATAAATAACTTCTAATAATTCATGCCTCAACTATAACTTGGCTTTTAATGCTTAGGGAGTAGAGAACAAAATTGATTAAAAAATGAATTTTAAGTAGACAAGTTTGAGTTAGCCAATTCCCTTTTGTATATATATATATATATATATATATATATATATATATATATATATATATATATATATATATATATATATATGAAATAGTATATACCTATATGTAAAATAAAAACAAATAAAGTATAATAATTGTATTTGTAAAACACAGGTGATGTTTGCAAAATCCTGCAAACAAAGATAGTAAATAATTATGCCCCAATTAATTGCAATAATATCGTTCTATTAAAACAAATCTTTCAGTTTTGCTGTTGTGTAGCCTGACATACATAATTAGTGTGATACAACAGTAAAGTAATATGACAAAAAAAAACAATATAAGCAGAGTCTTCTAACAGTAAAAACCAACCAGCAACGGACGCCGCGAACATGAAATAACGTAGCGGCAACACCGCACGACCTTGCCACTAGTTATACGCTGCTCCGCTAGGATCGCTAGTGAACGGTAAGCCGGCGAAATGCCACAATCCAGCGAATTTCGGTGTTTCTTACACACATGATGGAAACTCAAAAGTGGCAACTTGAGTTAGTTTGACTTATTTTGACATTTTAACCTCAAAATTATCGATAAAAATTGTAGCATCGTGTGTAAGATGCCACAATTGGATCACGATGCCACAGTGTGGTTGTGTGCATGTCCATGATGCTACAATTGAGTAAATACAAACACACACACACACACACACACGCACGCACGCACGCACGCACGCACGCACGCACGCACGCACACACACACATATATATATATACTAGGGATGAGTCGATACTAAAATTTATCGATTCTCGGTACCGATACCAGAAAAATATATTATCGATTCTTGATACCGATACCATCGATACCTACGATTTTTCAGTACCTATAGTTGAAAAAACTATTGTTAAATACAGTTACCGGTACAAATTTATGTTAGGTACAGTTACAATTATTTAGTAATATTTTGTAGTTAATTATCAAACAAATTTTTGAATGCAATTTTGTATATAATTTAATGTTAATTTCACTAATATGCTATAGTAATATATAAAACAAAAACTATTTATTACAAATTCATAATGGGAAAAACTTGGTTGTAAGATAATGACTCAAAGAAATAATGTTGGTCAGCCGACTGATTTATTGCTTTCAACCGCACCCAACCCCTCCCCTCCCTCTTCCTTTCATATCTCCAAGGTAAGATTTTTTGCCGCCGACCCAAACACTCCCCGGGCCTTTTGTAGCGTGGGTAAACGCCGGGAGTATATCTTCCCGTGCACTTCGTAGCGCGGGTAAACGGCAGGGGTATCAATGGTATCGGTATCGACATTGAACGAGTGAATCTCAATACCGATACCAATGTCCAAGAATCGGTGGTATCGAGAATCGGTATCAAGAATCAACTCATCCCTAATATATACACATATATATATAAATTTGAACAAATAGTGTTTTTGGCATCTGGGGACCTCAAATCAAAAAGTTATCATGGTCTCGGTCTTAAGTCTTACCATGCCACCTACGGTAATAGCTTCTTCCCTATAGGGGAAATTCGCTAAAAAAATAATCCTTTAAAAAATAAACTTACCAAATTTAGCATCTGACGTAAGCTTCCTGGCTTTTTCATACTGAAAAATATGTAAAAACTTTAATAAATTGTCACAAAGGATATAACAGCATACAACATCGCTAGATCGTTGATATAAAGTTATGCTCAGTATTCATTATTCACAGTGGATAGTTGTCAGTCCCTCGCTTGTGTTGTAACTAAAGCAGCTTTTATAAGCCCTGGGGAATGTGTGTGTTTCACAAATGCCCGATATTGTGTGCAAGTAAACAGAGTTCATATGGAATTTTGGCCTGTACGTTAAATTATAATACATATTTGGTTCATATATGGGAAATTTTGTGCAAAACTATATTAAACTATAAAATAAAATATCCCTAAGTTTTATTTTTACTGATTTTAATCTTTTGAAATCCTTATGTGTGCACTATTTCTTATAACCTTAAATGAAGATGGAACCTATTGTTAAAAATCGAGAAAGGTTACACCTTAAAAGGTCATATTCCTTTAAAACATTTCACAATAAGCATTATTTATTCATATCTTAAACCTCTTTGCCATTGAAATTTCTAATCTTAGGTTCAATCTTCCGGATCTGATTTTTGGCCAATGGCCTCAAAGTAAACCACTGGTTTTTCTGTGGTAATAGTTTTTAAATTTATATCCTGTGATTTATTTTACAGTATTGTATTATTAGCAAATTTTCTATAGAAGAGTGAGCTATTAGCATGACCCGCATGGTGAAACTTGAGCCTGGGACCACCATAGAATCCTAATGTGACCCCCTGAATACGCTTTGGGGTTGTTCAAATTATGTATGTGTTTGCACTCTATAAGACACATTTTTTGTCCAATTTACTTCTCATTTGGTTGGGAGGTTTTCTTTCTATAACCAGTTGGACAAGTTTGTCAGACAAAGCAATAGAAAAACTCTTACCTCCTTTTTTGGGATATTTTGTTTTCACATTTTGAGGTTTTGGGCCAAAAAGTGTCAGAAAAGCCCCAAATGTACAGTTAATACATCTTATGGGGATTTTATATTGGAAAAGGCTTGTTTTACATATCTTGATGTAGTGTTATCACCCCTAATTCCCCCATACCAACTTTTTCAGGATCCTGATCCTGATTATAAAAAGATCCTTTCTTTAACAAAATTGCATAAGATTATTAAATCTGTAATTTATCTTCCTAATCAGTATTAATGACTTGTCATCTTCAGTTCCATCCACAACAATTCTGTATGCAGATGACTCAACTTTTTTAAATACGAGTAAAAATCTAGAAGAATTGAACACTGTTACACAAAATACTTTGGTGGAAGCGTCTAATTGGTTTAAAAGCAATGGCTTCCTCTTAAATGAGTCTAAAACTCAAAATATTCTTTTCACCTTAAGATCATTTGAAAATCATGAGGCTCAGTGCAACTGCAGTGGTTTAGGAGTGTTCATCGACAAACATTTAAATTGGGATGACCATATAAATTATGTTTCCACTAAATTATCAAGAGTGATATATCTTCGCAGACGTCTCATTTCCTGTGTCAATCAAAGTTATGTAAAATCTGCTTATTTTGCCTTTTTTCAATCCGTAATGAGATATGGGCTTGTTATATGGGGCAATGCCAGTAAAATAAACAATATTCTAACCCTCCAAAAAAAGCCATAAGAGTAATTACTAATTCACAACCACTAGAACACTGCAAACCTCTTGTTATTAGTTAAAAAAATCCAAACAATAATAAATCTGTATCTGTTTGATCTTATAAAGTATATTTTTCAAAATCCACACTTAATAATGCCTAGCAGTAAAAATCACTCCCACAATACCAGAAATAAGAACTCCGCATGTATAAATTTTAATAGACTAAGACTCTTAATAGTCACTGTGATTGCACTGAGGGTTTACAATCACTTGGTACATCTGGTGCAAAAGTATAACAATAGAATGTTTCTTAATAAGTATTATCAATGGCTATTGGAGAACCCCTTTTATTCACTGGATGAATTTTTCCGTATGAGGTCTGTAGTGTTTTGATTTTCCTATTACTGTACAATACTCATTCAAACCAATATACTGTACAATTTTTGTATTACCAATTCATCTTACCACTTGGAAGTGTTATTATTATAGTAGTTTTAGTGTAATGACCAAAAACTGTACCATTTCACCGGAATTTAGTTGATAATTAAACTTGTACATCGCATCAACATACAATACTTTAAAATGTACTGGATTAAAGTACTGGATTTTCCATGATTTAACTCCTTACAGTGGTTCTATCACAAAAATTTATTTCCATAGATTTTATCACCAAGACTATCACTCAAATGCGTAGTTAATAGGTATTAGGCTTATGGTACTTTGAAAATACCCTGGTACAGATTAACGTGATGTATAGTTCTCATTAAATACTAGGAATTACTAATCAGTCATAGATAACTCAAGGTTGTTAATGTCGTGTGAGGTAAAGTAAACTTAATATTATAAACAATTTTGTAAAGATTAAATTAACTACTCACAAAACTGCTATTGAAAAAGTGTCCCGTTAATGCTACATTAAAGTAATCTGTTCTTATATCAATATAATCTTATATATATCTGATTTAAATTGTTTTTGTAAATTTGCAAAAAGGAATTTAAAGTAAGGTATTTCCGTGGTTTCAGTGGCAAAGGTAACTGTGTTACAGTAATTCCATCTCTTGGCCAGTACAAAGGCGTTGGTCGGGATTGGATTACCTAGCAGACGCTACTTGTCACTCCCAGTCCGTAATCTGCCCTGAGTTCGGGCCCGGCCTCTCACGGAGGAACTGTGTCTTTGTGTAAAACTATGACACAACAACAGCTCTGAGATCTTGAACCACAGAGTCAGCTTCCGCGTATGACTATAAGTTAACAACTCAATTTCGTGTTTTAATCTTATTTTGGCAATTTCTTAAACTTGTGAATGACTTTAAGGGGAACATGAGCAAGCCTTGACATGAATACTACTGTACTGGATAAGAATGGTTCAGCGCTTACTGGCTCATGCAGTTATATATCTCGGACTGCATCCACAGCTGTGAAGGCAGCCATTATAATGATGAGACCAACAACTGGCATCGTCTCACGGTAGGGCAATGAATGTGGAAAAGCCATATTTAACGATGATTTTTCACATGAGAGGTTTTAATGATCTGAGGTTGTGGTAATATTTGTGCTAAAAGTCTACAAAAACATATTTTAAAGTACCCTTGTTTTGTACGTTTAACGAATAATGTAAATTGTTATATGAGTGTATGTATGTGTCCTTTTATAAAATAAACGGTATCAGGAAACTGACAATTACTTTCTCCCTTTTAGCCCAACTTTAATGAATAAATTAATTTAATTTACTACTAAAGATAGAATATAAAGTACGGTCGAATGTACAGAAATCATCTAAAAAAGTTGTTTTCAGAAATACAGTATTTACACAAATCTATAATATTATAAAGAAGAGGTGGTTTCTGTATGTCTGCCTGTCTGTCTGTCTGGTGTTCCGGGTAAACGCAAAAACTACTGAACCGACTGGGCTGAAACTTTACACAAAGGTAGATCTTGAACCCATGCAACACATAGGCCTATTTACTTCCTTAAAATCCCCTTGGGCTACGTCCTGTGAACGTCCTAAGTTTCAATGTTTACATTTCAGAAAAAAATAAACATTCAGAGACTGTAATGCGAACAGCTAAGGACGCTTCCATTTGACAGCTTAAAGAGGTGAAGCAAGAACAGCTGTTTCAAGCTAACTAAAATTCAAATTGCATTGACTGAAGAACGGGTAAAGAAAACCCCAGTGCGAAGAACGGGTACGTCAGCTAGTCCTTCATCAAAATAACATGGCATAAGCCTCAAAGCAGTTTTTGTTTTGCTAAAAATATTATCAAGTAACATTTATTCCTTTTCAAATAATAAACAAACTTTATTATAACAATAAATATATTTAAAATACAGATAATGACAAATAGAAAAATCCTAAAAGAGAGCTCAATTTAATTTAATAAGCTTAATTTTGTTGATGCAGTATGCAAATATATTTTTAAACGCAGGTTGTTTCACTATTTTCAGAATCTCTTACAACAGTTGTTATTCAAAACTTGCAATAAATGTAAAACAGCTTTACTTTTTTTAAACCGAGCAAGAGTTAAAAATAATGCCTAATCTCTTTAGTCTGAATAAACCGAACTGCTATTAATCATGATGTGGCTTCGGTGGTCAATTAATTTGGTGTAAACTTGTAACGTTATTGTTTCCACAGAGTTGACAGTATTAGTTGAACAAACAATATTTTATTGTCTCTACTGACAGAATGCGATAGTAATTTTTGCATGCATTAACAAATAAAACAGACTTTCAACATTGTATTCCTTCCACCGGCTTAACTTGGATCGGCTGATAAATTATTTTCGCATGTACAGAGTAACACCCTCACAACAGTGATATATCAGCTGCAGGGGAGTTTTGATTGTTGAGAGAGTAACTCTTATAGACAGTTTATATGGGCAGGTTCGAGCTGAGGTTTTTTAATAAAATCGCTCACATAAATGCCTCATAATGTATTCAAAATATTAATCTTCTAAAACCAAAAGCTGTAAGCATGAATGAGTTAAAACATTAGATGTTAATACACCACTCGTATACGTACACTTTCAATCATTTAATTTATCAAAATTTGTTCTTTTAATTTTGCCCGTTTGTAACCATAGAGTTCAACCAAATATAACTCAAAATAAGTAATAAAATATTTTTTCTATAAGAACCTACAATTCAATCTGATCTATGAAATACTACAGTAAAGTTTTAAGGGGGTCTATAAAGAAACTCTATACCATAAAGTGACAAACATGGAAACAAAACACAATAAACAAGAACATAACCATTGATGAATGTTCTAATAACTTCATTCAAGATTGTTTTAACACATTCAGTCAGGGTCACTTACATTTATCGGTGTCTCTACTACCAGTGAGTCTGCCACTACTTGGCAAAACAGCTTCAAGAGTGACAAACATGGAAACGAAACACAATGAACAAGAACATAACTGTTGATGAATGTTCTAATAACTTCATTCAAGATTGTTTTAACACATTCAGTCAGGGTCACTTACATTTATCGGTGTCTCTTCTACCAGTGAGTCTGCCACTACTTGGCACAACAGCTTCAAGAGTGACAAACATGGAAACGAAACACAATGAACAAGAACATAACCGTTGATGAATGTTCTAATAACTTCATTCAAGATTGTTTTAACACATTCAGTCAGGGTCACTTACATTTATCGGTGTCTCTTCTACCAGTGAGTCTGCCACTACTTGGCAAAACAGCTTCAAGAGTGACAAACATGGAAACGAAACACAATGAACAAGAACATAACTGTTGATGAATGTTCTAATAACTTCATTCAAGATTGTTTTAACACATTCAGTCAGGGTCACTTACATTTATCGGTGTCTCTTCTACCAGTGAGTCTGCCACTACTTGGCACAACAGCTTCAAGAGTGACAAACATGGAAACGAAACACAATGAACAAGAACATAACCGTTGATGAATGTTCTAATAACTTCATTCAAGATTGTTTTAACACATTCAGTCAGGGTCACTTACATTTATCGGTGTCTCTTCTACCAGTGAGTCTGCCACTACTTGGCACAACAGCTTCAAGAGTGACAAACATGGAAACGAAACACAATGAACACTAACATAACTGTTGATGAATGTTCTAATAACTTCATTCAAGATTGTTTTAACACATTCAGTCAGGGTCACTTACATTTATCGGTGTCTCTTCTACCAGTGAGTCTGCCACTACTTGGCACAACAGCTTCAAGAGTGACAAACATGGAAACGAAACACAATGAACAAGAACATAACTGTTGATGAATGTTCTAATAAGTTCATTCAAGATTGTTTTAACACATTCAGTCAGGGTCACTTACATTTATCGGTGTCTCTTCTACCAGTGAGTCTGCCACTACTTGGCACAACAGCTTCATTTTAATTGAGCTCTAAAACAGAACAAAGTTTATTTTTAAATCTCCAATAATAAGTGAAGCCATTTGGTGGTAATATTGTCATCACCCCCAGTTTATATTCATAAGCAGTAACGAGCATGAAATAAGTCTACAGAAAATAAAGCCTGCTGTTGATATGTAGCTGTTAATTATTATTGTTATTGCACTTTTTAGTTAGCATTTTGAATAAACTCAACTCAACTAGTCATATACGTAATTATCTGTTACAAAATACACAGATTCACGGGTAGAAAAGTCTGCTCTTGATATGTGGTTGTTAATACATCAGGTTTAAAGCAGGTTTTTAATAAGCACCTTGTGAGCTAAAATCAATCATTCATAAACAAAACCATCTGCTGAAAATAGCTTGCCACAGATTAATGGGTTGACAAATCTTCTATTGATATGCAACTGTTTATGTGGTTATTGTGATTTGTAGTGTTTTGAGTAAACTAGACTCAACTAATACATAACCACCCAGCTTGTCACACTGAAGGGAGAACAAATCTGCTGGTGATAAGCAGCTGTTATACCGTAACAGGCTTAAAGTTGGGTTTTAACAAGAACTTTAAATCAACTAAAATGTAATTTTAAAATTATTGTTATATTTAAACCATGTAGAGTATTCTTACGATTTTGCAGCTCCACTTAGCAACTTAAATTTAAGTCACAGTTAGGGAATCCAATCCCGGGATCCCACCCAATTTTTACAGTTTCTTCCATCCCGGGATTCAAACGCAGAATCCCGGGATATTCGGGATTGCTAAATTGCCTCAAGTTAGGAATACAGGTCATGTTTATAACTGATGTAACCACAATAAATCACTATAAAACCACTTTAATAAAGTTATATATCAAAAATTCTTGATTTGATAATTTTTTCTTTCTTATATATTAACTATAGATTTATATTTTCACCCAATTTCTTACTGTCACTTGAAGCAATCAGATTTTACCTGAATAGGGTAAGTGATGTTTGTCACATAATTATGCCTTTTTTATGATAACTGATATATTTTTGTACTAAGAAAAAATTTAGTTTGCTTTTATCCCAATATTGTAATAAGTAAATTCATTAAAATAACAACATTGGAATTTTTTAAAATTAATATTTACTCGATTAATTTTAGATTGTTTACTAATTAATTGTTACATGATTTTATTATGAAAGTAATGTGTTTATTGAAAGGATAGTTTTTTTCCAGTTTTGTTTTATCAAGTAGGATTTATTCATAACTTGTCTTAGTAATAAGTTAATAATTTCATTCATCTGCAGCTACATAAAAAAAATGTACTTCTACTTCTACTTTTTATGTACAAATATTTTTTCATGGATACTTTTTGAAAGAGTTTTTCTGTAAATTTAAATACATATTTGTTAAATATATTTGTTATATGTGTTAAAAACCCAATCTTGAGTTGCTTTATTAGTTTATTGCATACCCGAAGCCCTACCAAATGTGAGACGAAACGTAATAATACTAATAGTGTAATACAGATTTGTATGTTTCACCGTTGATCATTTGTGATATTTAAATCATTGTTTTGTATTTTTAATAAACAAAATAGTATTCATTTACTATAATTATCGTCAACATATACAAAAGTACACTTAATCGCATATTTTTCCAGGCTTTTTGTAAATCATGGTCAATCCCGGGATTGTTTTCTCCAATCCCGTAATCCCGGGATTGAAAATATCGTCCGGGATTGGATTCCCTAGTCACACTCAAACTCAAATCTAAGACTCTACTAGGACTAAAGAGGTATGGACAAATTAGAATTTTCCTCAATAAATTAACTTGCCTGAAGAATTCACTTTTGAATACCTTCAGCCTAAACAATCTGACGAGTGTCGATGGTGTTATATTGGATCAGTCTGGATATGGTGATGTGCAATTTGAACAATTTGCTGAACAACCTGACACGGCAGGGTACAATATCATATTTTAATAAGATACTTAGGGCGGGTTTCGGAGATCGGGTTTAACACTAGTCTCGGTCTAAAAACCGATTTTTAGGCTAGGACTAAGAAAATGGATTTCGGAGATCGAGTTTAGCGCAAGTCCAGGACTAATGTTAGACCGAGTCTAAATCGGGGAGGGATAAACCCGGACTTGGACCCTTGGGTTTCGGAGTCGAGGATTACATAACCCTCGTCTAAAATTTTAAAATCTCCGTAGACCTCAGCTGAGTGAAAATGACATAGTCCAGGTCTAAATTTGTGCTGTTTTTAGGGCAGGTTTTGGAGTTCAGGTCTACGTAGACCTGGTCTAATGTTAAACCCGCACTAAATTAAACCTGGCCTAAAAACCGAGTTTCAGAGTTTGTGTCTAATTTTCTAAAACCGGGGTTTATCTTACTCCTAGTCTAACTTTGGACCTCAACTAAGACCAGGACTAAGGCGGGAATTACGGGTAAATTTTAGTTTTTGAATAGTGGCACCACGTCCGAGCAGCCCACAGCTGTCAAAGTTGTTTTACTACCTGTGCCAATGAGGTATATATCTATAGAGGTCTTCTCTGGGGTAAAAACTGTGCCAATATGCTCTCCACCATTTTGACCCTCTGTACCCTCCGGTCTCCATGGCAACAATATGTTAACCAAACAAATGCTCCCTTCACAAGTTATGATAGTCTTTCTTTCGCTTTGACCAGATGTTTTGTTTGCAAAAATATCCTCCAACAATATGTTAAACCAATCAAATGCTCCCTTCACAAGTTATGTTAGTCTTTCTTTCTATTTGACGTGATGTTTTGTTTACAAAAATATCCTCCAGTGAGGCTTAATTTGATTAGCTTATAAAACCAATCCATACATTGGCTGGAAGTAAACATTTTTAACACGAGACGAGAGTTCTATATTTCTACCTCGTTGATCTGCGCGCCTCCCCTATTGTTTGTTTATCAGCTGTCATTTGAAATCATTCTGCCTTGGGGTTCAGTTGTACTAATTGCTATTAATAGCCCCGTGGTATTATTGAGTGCGTTTTTCTGTATTAAGTTTGCGCTTAATACGTTTGCACGGTGTACGCTTGTGTGTTCAACTAAAGCGATAAAATTTCTGTTTTTTATACAATTCTGTACATGTAGGCCTTACATGTAACATTTTTATAATATTTCAATTTTATTACTTTAATAGTTCTTTATCTGAATGAGTAATGATCGTTTACTTTTGTTAAGGTTTTTCATAATATGGAATCTATAAACTGCTTACACTACACACGTAATTCTTTGTCTTTTATGGTTGTAAATATTCCAACTAAACTCTCATATTTAAAATTGTATTTAATTCTATTAACTCAATTAAAGCACATTTTTTTCAGATAGATTGATTGATTTTAGAATGTACTAGTGTAGTACTAATGTATTTAAATAACAAGACCTTTATTTTAATTGAGATAAGTGTAGTCATTTTTCATACGGGTGGTTGTTATTACGATTTACTTTTTTATTGCCCATATTAGGCATTTTTTACAGTATTTAAATCAACTTAATAAAACATTACATACTGTAAACATTTGTATATCTTTATACACTGTTATATTCACCATTTTAATATTATAGTTAAAATAAATATAGCACATAGTTAGCTCGTGAAGTAAAAATAACAAAACTTTAAATCCACTATCTTTTTATTACTAATATTTGTGTGACAACTAGTATTATGATAAGTTTTCTTCAAACAAATTACGTAAAGTGACGTCAAATGACAGTCGGATAAGTCCTCAAAACTATTATCTCTTTTTTCCAAAGTTATGGAGTATAGCGCATACTACAATTACAATGCAATAACGTCTTGGGCTGAATCTTAAAGTGTTCTATCCCAGTCACTGTAATCAGTAAATTAAAATCTTTGATTAGTGCCCTTCAATCGCGGGATTTATAGGATTTTATAGGATAAAAAATAATGGTATCGTAGTTTTGAATTAATTTATCAAGAACTTGCAAGTAGTAACAACAAATAAAAATGTGGGACCTCTATTCAACACCTCTATTACTAGAGCAATTTTGGCAACTATGATAGGTCCGAGATTGGGAGCCCCAATAGGAGGAACCACAGAAGACCATAAAATTAATAACTTACTTTGCTGCTCTTGGTTTCTCTTAAACCATTTGCTCTTCTTGCTATAACATAATAAGACTAAAATATTCATAAAAAATAAAAATAGATATGAAATCGGAAGTAAATTTTCCGCTGAGAACGAATTGAATAACCACAAGTAATTTTCACTAATTAATTATTTATAAGGAAAATAAAGATAAACCGTAACTTGGACCTGCCCCTCTCCAGGTCTAAAAACAGCACAAATTTAGACCTGGACTATGTCTTTTTCACTCAGCCGAGGTCTACATTTTGGCTTCGGAACCGGAGAGTTTAAAATTTTAGACAAGGCTTATGCAATCCTCGACTCAGAAACCCAAGAGTCCAAGTCCGGGTTTATCCCTCCCCAATTTAGACTTGGTCTAACGTTAGTCCTGGACTAGCGCTAAACTCGAACTCCAAAATCCATTTTCAAAGTCCTAGTCTAAAACCTGTGTTTTAGACCGAGACTAGTGTTAAACCTGATCTCCGAAACCCGCCCTTAGACCTGGTGAGAGGCAGGTCCAAGTTGCGGTTTATCTTTATTTTACTTATAAATAATTAATTAGTGAAATTACAAGTTTGTGATTATTCAATTCGTTCTTAGTGGTAAATTTACTTCCGATTTCATACCTATTTTTATTTTATTTTACCATGTTAGAGCAAGAAGAGCAAATGGTTTAAGAGAAACCAAGCGCAGCAAAGAAAATTATTAATTTTGTGGTCTTCTGTGGTTCTTATTGGCAGGGCCGCATTTAGCCAAACAGTGCCCCTAGGCACACAAAACAGTTGCTCCCTCCCTGCCGCAATACCGGGCGCAAAACATAAATAATGTCACGATTATTGTCATTGAGTTGAATATATAAGAATATATCGTTGATATTTGGCCGCAGCCGCAACGCAACGGAGAAAGGTCTTCACGAGGCTTGTGTTGCATCTCCCTATTTCGCAGGCGTTCACAATTCAAACTGCAATAATTACGCGTATGAATAAGTGCATATTTATTTTTTTGAACCCTCTAAAATTTGGCGCCCCCTAAAATTTGGCGCCCTAGGCCTAGGCCTAGTGGGAAATGCGGTACTGCTTATTGGGAGTCCCAATCCCGGACCTATTTTAGTTACCAGAATTGTACGAGTAATAGAGGTGTTGAATAGAGGTCCCACGTTTTTTGTTGTTGTTACTACAGCAAGTTCTTGATAAATTATTTCAACATAACGATACAAATCCATTATTTTTATCCTATAAATCCCGCGATTGAAGGGATTTCAATCAACAATTTTAATGTACTGATTATAATGACTGGGATAGAACACTTTCAGATTTAGCACAAGACGTTGTTGCATTGCAATTGTAGTATGCGCTATTCTCCATAACTTTGGAAAACAAAGAGATAACAGTTTTGAGGACTTATCCGACTGTCGTTTGACGCGATACCCTAAGTAATTTGTTTGAAGAAAACTAGTTATAATACTCGTTGTCACACAAATATTAGTAATAAAAAGAGAGTGGATTTAAAGTTTTATTGTTTTTACTTCACGACCTCTATCTGTGCTATATTTATTTTAATTATAATATTAAAATGACAAATATAACAGTGTATAAAGATATACAAATATTTACAGTATGTAATGTTTTATTAAATACTGTAAAAATGCCTAATGCAGGCAATAAACAAATTAAATCGTAATAATAAAAACCCATATGAAAAATGAGTACACTATCTCAATTACAATAAAGGTCTTGTTATTTAAACACATTAGTACTATACTAGTACATTATAAAATCAATCAAGTTATATGAAAAATGTACTTTAATTGAGTTAATAGAATTAAATACAATTACAAATATGAGAGTCAAGATGGAATATAGTTGACAACCATAAAATACAAATAATTATGTGTGAAGTGCAAGAAGTTTAAAGATTCCAAATTATGAAAAACCTTAACAAAAGTAAAAGATCATTACTTATTCAGATTAACAACTATTAAAGTAATAAATTTGAAAAATTATAAAAATGTTACATGTAAGGCCTACATGTTCAGAATTATATGATAAACGGTATCAGGAAACTGACACATACTTTCTCCCTTTTAGCCAAACTTTAATGACAAAAATATATGTTATTTACTAAATATAGAATAAATGTACAGAAAATTGTCTAAAATAGTTGTTTCCAGAAATATCCACCCAAATCCCTTTTTGGGAGGCACTATAGAGTCCGTTACTACATACAGTGGTTTTGAGAGGGGAAATGCCCCCTTGCCCCCCCAGGGTTAAATAGCAACATATATCGAACATCCTCTGTTGGTCAATGCTAACTTGACCTGCATATCAAATTTTAATAAAATTGATGACTAAATAACAGAGAAATATTTATTTTTGTATTCCCCATAAGAATAACATTGGACAACGTACTGCATTTACTGCTAAATTAAAATTTCAATTTTCTCCGCAACTAGCAATCGTAGAATAGTAATTTAAAATACTAATTTATTTAGTTTTTTGAGCTCTTTTTAATGGTGAATAGTAATATTTTTTAACATTTATGATTTTTTATGAAAAATCCAAAAAACTAAATTTTGGATGTTTTAAGTCCTGTAATTTCTGAACCCGAATTTTTTCAGGAATGCGGGTGGTGTCATTTTGTTGGAAACATAAAGTTCTACAAACCACTAAATTGTAATCAAAATCGTTAGAGCCATTTTTGGGAAATTTGGATTTTACATGTTTTTTGGCGATTTTTGGGGGATAATTACTCTTAAAAATCAAAAATTCAAAAAAATGGAAAAACACCTGGAGATATTGAGGATTAGTACCTACATACCAAATTTCATAAAAATCGGTCCATAGGTTAGGGCTCTAGCTCTGTACACAGACACACACACACGCACATACACACGCACGCACGCACGCACGCACGCACGCACGCACGCACACACACACACACACACACACACACACACACACACACACACACACACACACACACACACAGACAGACATCACGTAAAAACCACTTTTTTGGGTTCAGGGAGCACCAAAACGAATATTTCCACTAACAACTCAAATTCGAAAATTTTTATGAAAACAATACTTTCTCCATATACTATGTATAGGGGGAGAAAGTAAAAAGCAGAAAATTAATCGTAATTGACTTCAGTTGAATACACAAGCGTACACCGTGCAAACATATTAAGCGCAAACTTAATACAGAAAAACGCACACAATCACAATAACACCCCATAGCTATTGATAGCAATTAGTGCAACCGAACCCCAAGGCAGAACGATCTCAAATGTCAGCTGATAAACAAACAATAGAGAAGGCACGCAAGTAGTAAAACAGCTTTGACAGTTGTTGGCGGCTCGGACATGGTGCCACTACTCAAAAACTAAAATTTACCCGTGATTCCCGCCTCCTGGTCTTAGTTGAGGTCCAAAGTTAGACTAGGAGTAAGATAAACCCCGGTTTTAGAAAATTAGACGCGAACCCCAAAACTCAATTTTTAGACCAGGTTTAATTTAGTCCGAGTTTAATGTTAGACCACGTCTACGTAGACCCGAACTCCGAAACCTGCCCCTGGAAAAAAATAAATTTCAGATAATTTCAATACTTAGTAGTTTAGCATATACAAACAATATTTTTGGAGGGCAATCAATCATTTTGTTTGTTGTTTTTTTGGAGGAAATTGTCTATCAAATAACTTGTGAGTGCTGATTTTAGAAGCACAATTTATTCGGTCGGTTCTTCTCCTTAGCCCTTTAAATTACGAGCAACAGTTAAATTCAAATTATACGGTATATCAAAAACAGTATGATAAGTGAATGTCAAGGACAATCTAAAGCACCCAATTCCATCCAGAGAACAGAGTGTTATGAAACAAAACTTAGATCGAAACAGAACCTCAACATCCCTCAATGTAGGCTTAACAAGACAAAGGTTATCTATAGGCCTACATCTAATTCCATAAGCCTAAATTTGACAATGGAATTGTGAACAAACGGGAAGTCATAGAAAGCTAGGAGAGGTATAATTTTAAAGGTCTGGGCATGAAATTTTTTTGGAAAAGATATCCATTTTTCTTTATTACTAGTGGCTAGAAGAGGCCATTGCCCCTAACATTGCTCAAATACTCTGCCTATCTAATTTTTAGTGAATTTCCTATGGAAAGTGAACTATTAGCATGACCCGCACGGTGAAACTTAAGCCCGGGACCACCATAGAAGTTCATAACGTGACCCGCCCCTGAACACATTTTGGGGGTTGTTCAAAATGTTATATATATATATATATATATAGAAATGGACATATATATGTGTGTGTGTGTGTGTGTGTGTGTGTGTGTGTGTGTGTGTGTGTGTGTGTGTGTGTGTGTGTGTGTGTGTGTGTGTTGCACGCTAGCGGTCACATTTTTTGTCCGATTTACTTCAAATTTGGTAGGGACGTACGGTACGTTTCTATAATCAGTTGGACAAGTTCGTTGGGCAAAACAATCGGAAGACTCTAAACCCCTTTTTGGAAATCAATCTTTCAAATTTCGAGTTTTTGGGCTCAAAAAGGGTCAGAAAAGCCCCGGATGTAAAATTAATGCATGTAAAACGATAGGTAATAGTGAGGCAAAAGTTGTAAGCCCTCTCTCGTCATTCTAGCATAAATATTTACCGAGTTATTAAAGGAAATGTGTATCGACTAAACAAAGTACATTGTCTTAGGGGGTTTTACATTAGACAAGCCTGTTATTCATTTGTTGGTATACTTTTATCATCATTGGTTGACAATTTCCGGGGAATTTAAGTAGTGTCCGGGTAAAATTAAGGGGATTTTTTGGGGTTTTACTTTCTAGTTGGCCTTTTTCACCACCCTCTACTCAGCAGGAGCAGTACGACTGCGGCACACAACGTCGTGTCACAGAGACTGGGTTGTACATTGTACAATCAGAAACCAAAGCAAAGAGCACGGAACGTCAAA
Source organism: Allygus modestus (assembly GCA_963675035.1). NCBI lineage: Eukaryota > Metazoa > Arthropoda > Insecta > Hemiptera > Cicadellidae > Allygus > Allygus modestus. The sequence continues at coordinate 256,794,523 of OY776111.1, read as the reverse complement.
AAAAATCATCGAATGTGTGTACATTGCATTACAAAATTAGGCAAATTAAGTATCCGTATATTAATTTGTGTATTTATATTTTTAAATAATTTGTGTTCAGGCATATTTGAGTGTGACCTAGTCCAGGGCCCAGCGCCGGCGCCGGCGCAGGCCCCCGGGCCCCGGGCAAATTGTCCGAGAAAACCGACCTATCTACGGCCCTGGTCAAAGCCCTGAAGGTGGATGTCTTTTAAACCCCCAAAAGGCACATCTAGACGCTAAGGGCTTTCAGATAACACATCAACCATAATTTTAAACATGATAGTTTCGCCTTAAGCCCGTTCACAAAAATCGCCTTATTTTTAATTACATTTTTTAAACAGATTTTTTACAAAGGATGGAGAATTCCATATGCTGGAATAATGCAATCTATGAGGGAAATCATGAACTACCCTAGGAACTTATTTGCAACGTATACATAACCGAATAAGTAGGCACACGCTTATAGAAAAACTATTTATAGTGATAACTCCGCCCCCCCAAACACAGATAAGAGTCCAGGGGCGGATCTAGGAATTTGTTGAGGGGGGCACACTTGATATTTTTGTTTTTCTCACAAAATGATAACGTCCCGCAGCAACGGGAGGCAGTTGTTAGTACTCACTAATTTCAATTCACTCATGTTGCTAGCAAATAAAACATCACATTGTAACATTTATTTCACAATGAAATGTGTAATATTTATTTATTCCACTGATACAATAAACAGTAGGTACATAAATATACACATTTTATACAACTACTACCTCGAAAAACAAACATTTTATACAGAATTATTTACTTACACACACTTCTCAAGGCTAAACCGACGCGCACAAAATGGCTAAGGTTTCAGAAAAGAAGAAGACTGAGGAAAACTGCAGGGCCGGTGCTGCGGTGTCTGCCACTAGGGTAGCCTAAGGCAAAAGGCCGGTGCTGTGGTGCGTTACCTAAGGGATGCTCGGCACTTGCCCCTAGGCCGGTGCTGCGGTGTGTGCTCCTAGGGCAGCCAAGGGCAAGAGGCCGGTGCTGTGGTGCGTTACCCTTTGAATGCTCGGCCCAAGTCCCTAGACTGGTGCTGCGGTATGTGCCCCTAGGCCGGTGCCAAAGGCAATAGGCCGGTGCTGCGCTCTATTCCCTAGGGCAATAGGCTGGTCCTGTAGTGCTTTACCCTAGGGGATGCTCAGCCCTGGCCAGTGCCTTTACCTTACAGATAGTAAGTTGTGTTTGTCGGATTTTAGGAGTTCAGTGACTCCGTAATTTTATGTATCAATCGCCAACTGTTTATCTTACAACATTTTGGATGCAGTAAGTTACTTAACACACATACAGGATGTATCGTTCTATAGCGACTTGCTTCCTTACCGTCCTACCACCGGGGCTCACTATCTTCGCCTACATATTCCATGATAATTCTACTGTTAAAACTATTCTTAGCGACCCGTTATAGGGGAGGCTCCATTTTGTAGAGCATCGACCACTAGGTAAGACGTGTTGGTGCAAATAATGTATTTGCAAATATTGAAAACAAAAATGAGTACCGCGACAGACAGCGTCACACTATAACCCATTAATTAAACATTGTCTGAGTCCAAGGGGGGGCGCGCGCCCCCCACGCCCCCTGGCTGGATCCACCACTGATAGAGTCACAAATCACATATTTGACTCTATTCAGACCGGATTTAAGTGTTTGCGGATAATGTTAATTGATAAAATTCTAACAGCTGGCTGAAATATATTGGCATGAGGAATCGGTTATTCATTAGTTTGTTTACAAACAAACATACTCATTTTGACGTTTTAAAGGTAAACAGTAGCGCGCGCGACGGGGTCAAGGCGAATTAGTATCGAATACAAGGGTACCATCGAATACTCACCCTTAATACAAACCGAATTTCGATGGGTTACCAACTAGTATTGTTTTAATTTCCTCAGCATGTAAAGAGTAAAACAATCAGATGCGGTAGAGTATTGGAGGAAGGTTAGGGGCTATGACCCCTTCAAGCCACTAGTTTATCCTGTATTAGCATACAGGATATTTGATAAACTTCCACTTTGTATCAAGAAGCTAGGGACAGAACTTTTAAGAAGAAGATCAAGAGTGGCTGATATGAAGATGCTTCTACTCAATCGAGGAGTATCTTGATGAGATATATTGTACCTTGTATCCTGAACCCAGCCACCCCAAATTCAAAATGTAAATAGCATAAATATTTTTTTCTCTAACCTTTTAGTGATAGTTTTATTTTAAATTTTACAATACCTATCCAGAGAACTGGTCAAAGGTTGCAGTTTGAAAAAAATAAAAAAGGGGCAACAGTTTTATTCAAACTATACAATATGGTAAAAACAAAACAATAAGTGATACACAAGCCCCATAAGAAATGGGGATATGATATTTGTTGCCGATAGACATTTTATCTCCAACTGGGACGGTATCCTACACCATTAGATAAAAGACGTTGTACTATTCTTGTTTCCTGTCAACATATCAATATAACTTACCATCCTGGCGAGTGTGTTGATCTGGACGAGGATCCAATCAGGACAGTCTCCATCCCCGCAGAACCGGAACCTCTGCAAACATGGGACGCTCAATGGAGTTAAAACTGTTTGGACATGTAGAGGAGGAAAAGGTAGACCCCCACCAAGTCTTCTAACCACACAAAGTGAAGGGAGAGGTGAGGGTTCATAGTAATGAATTCTTAGTGATCAGCTAGTATGTTATTTTATGGCAACAGCAATAACTGTTACTGCAAAAATTATTCCATCTCCCTTGCATCAGTTCTCATTTAAATGGTTGAGATTTGATAAATTACTTTAAAATATCAGTTATTAAGTAACAGATTCTGAAAAAAGCAATCCTATGGAACTAATGAAACTAAACATAGTGATGTAATAAAAATAAAGATTGATTTTAAAAAAGTGTCTAGAATTACATAACCTTTTAAAACAAAAATTCCATGGATCACATTTTTAAAACTTTTTAGTGCTCTACCATGCCTACAATAAATTTGATAATGAAGTTTCATAAAGTCTAAATATATGTGATCATCACCATCTAAATTTGAGGAATAAGCTAAAGAATAATTCATCAAAAATAAAATTACCATATAAACAAGTTAAAAACTGTTTAAAATTGTATTAAAATTAATCTTAAATAATATTTTTCTAGCCTGTTTTCTGTCGGTCCGCGAGATCTTCCTTATTCCTTTATCAAATTCTATTATTTACTCCTCATTTTAAAGCTTATCGTGCCGGCTATTGACGAAAAATAGACCCAGGGTCTAAAAATGTACCGCTTCTCGGAAATTTGAATAATATGAAAGACAAACAAAAGGGAATAGTTTGTTTTGACAAGAGCGTAAAAATCTGATCAGCTGACAAGATTTGGTTCGCAGTGCGGCTAGTTTCAACCATAATTTGATTTGATACTACTGTATTTATAAATGGCTAGTTATTGTTGAGCAAAATTATTATTACTAGTGATGAACTGAAGAGAATTAAATAAATATCATTAAAGAAACCTACCATTTTATTGGCTTCTGCTACTGGATGTTAATCCTATAAACAAATAAATACAATTACACTATATAATTAATGAAAGTATATAAATGTTAATCAGTAATATAGTATCTTAAAAAATTATTAATATTTCCCGAATTTTAACAAATTTCCTCTATGGAAAACAAGTTATTACCACAGATAAAGGAATCCATATATATTGTTTATATTCCTTTATACATTATTTGTATTCCTTTGTCTGTGCTATTACAGTGGGTTGAGTCGTGGGGGGGCAAAAATGCATTATAGGGTACCGTTAGCTAACTTATAATTTGTTGATTGTAACTAATATATTTTTATCTGTGGATTCCAAATTTCAAACATTTGTTTGTCGGAAACTCAAATGCACCTGAACAAAACACTATTTGTTGAAATTTTGTATGGGAAACAGAAATTTAATTTTTTGTGTGTTTGTGGTTGCGATAACTTTTGTAAAAATGGTCCAATTTTAATGAAATTTGGCACATATATCAATGTTATATTTGGCATATATAGTAGCATTTATTTGAAGGAGTTTGAAAACCAGACGGATCAAATCATCTGAAGGGGGGTTTTATGGGGGTATTGTACCCCATATATATATATATATATATGTGTGTGTGTGTGTGTGTGTGTGTGTGTGTGTGTGTGTGTGTGTGTGTGTGTGTGTGCGTGTGTGTGTGTGTGTGTGTGTGTGTGTGTGTGTGTGTGTCCATAAACGCAATCACTTTTGAAAAAAACTTCTGATTTTGATGAAATTTGGCACAAATGTGTTTAAAATTGTCCAAAAAATAGTGATTTTTTCCTTTTTTCACTCTAAAATAAAAAAAAACACAATTTTGGTTTTGCCCATTTTATAGAGCTTAAAAAACAAATAATTTAGTATTTTTAACCACTAACCTCCTCCTAGGTTAAGTGGTTGCGGAGGAAATCCAAAAAAATTTGTTCAAATGTCCCATGTTAATCTTATGGGAACAATGTTTTTAACTTTTCCTCAGTTCATTTTTATGAAAACTTCACATTAGTTCTAACCAATAAGGTTATATCTAAAAAAAATTTTGGTGTATGAATTGTTGTTATACGTCCAATTGTAGAGACACAGTATGTTGTCCAATGTTATTCTTATGGAGAATGAATACAAATTTATACCTCAATTATTTATATATATTGATTAAACTTGGTTTGTGGCTTCATCTAGTTGTGTATTATTGATATTTGCACAGACAATTTTTTTTCATTGTCCCCATAAAAAACCCTGCATACTCAGTCCTAATGTTATTCTTATAGAGAAAAAGTAAAGTTTGATATCTCCCTTATTTATGATCCTAAGTTAATAAAACTTGGTATGTGGATTGATAACTAGATTAAAAACATATTTCTTAGCTTCCTTGTTAACAGCAAACTTGCGTACTCAGCCCTAATGTTATTCTTATGGGTATTAAATAATACATTATATATCGCTTATTTATGAATGTATTTTTATGAAACTTGGTAAGTGGCTTTATGTAGTAGTGAGACACATATATATGCATTAGAAATTTGCTGAGTACGCAGGTTTTGCAACGGGGGTATTATTAACATATGAAATATAGATTATATCTAATAACTCATCACATTACGAAGGAGCAATTTCTGTTTAATTACTAAAGTTCATGACAATCAGCCATGTAATTAAAAGGCTCAAGTTATTGTCTCTTATGAAACTTTGTAAACTTCATCTGCAGGAATAATGCACCTAATTTTTCATTACTTAGTTCTTTGAAAAAAAATAATTAAATTACTGGACGATGGATAGTCTTCTGAGACACAAAGACACTTTTAATATCCTGTTATGACTTAGTAGAAATTTATTTTTTGAATAAGGCTACTTTTTCATTGAACTTAAATCTAAAAAACTCAATATCTCAAGGCTTACTTGTGCACAGGTGTGGACACTTGTAAACTAACTGTCAGTTTCATCGACTGAAAGCAATAGAATAAATCTATACTTATTTAATAGGCGAGCAGGTTTTTTGTGACAATCACTCCTCCTAAACTACTGAACAGATTTCCATGTTTTTGGTGTCATTGGAAAAAGCCTAACGTGAAGTTGTGCAGGAAACTTTTTTTATAGAGAAATAATTTGTGAGTGAGGCCCTGGGGCCCCTTAAAGTTGAGTTTTTTCCCCATAAGCTTAAAATTGGGAAATAACTATAAGTTTTAAGCAATCAGCTGGATAAAGTAAACACAGTTAATCAGCAGGCCATGTTGGCTTTGGAACGGTAACAGAATATTTATAAATGATGATCGCGAGCGAAGCTGCGACAAGTTTACTAGTTTAGAATAATGTCTTGAGCATAATACGTGTTGTTACAATTAAACAGGATAAAAAAATACATCTATCAACACTACAAAATATATTCACACTTATATACTGTACTTAGATACAATATTTACCATCTTGTAAGTAAGTACAGTAAAAGTGTAAATATATTTTGTAATGTTGTGACATGTACGAGGTTTATTTATCACGTTTAATCAATTTAGCCTATGTACTTAAGGTTTATAGTTACAATAATATTTTTAGACTTTGTTGTGAAAAATTATCTTTTCTAAGTCATACACTTGAAGTATATCACAACAAATTAATTGGGTAAAAAATCTGATTAATATTTTATGCTATAAGAAAATAACTCAGATAACTTAATGCGACACAGCTGGTTCCTACTCTATATTACTAAAGAGGGGACTGCCTACGATGAAAGTTAGACCTACACATTTTTATTGATGACATAGGCAAAGTATACATAAGTAACCTAATAAGTAGGGAAACACTTATGGACAAATTATTACTACTGAGAATGCCACCCAAAACGCAGATGGAGCCACAATAATGTTTAGAACTGTATTGGTTCATTTTAAAGTCTATTTTACATTGAAATCTAATGATAGAATGATAAAAGCGAACTGCAATAAACTGAAAGGCGTCTGTCAATGTGTTGTTGGCCCACACGCAAATTTTGACATTTTCAAGATGAACAGTAGCGTGTTCAGCAGCGTCTTGGATAAACAGTAGAGGATGCTCTGAACCTGGAGGCAAAAGTAGATTGAAATAACATGAGTATTCTCATTTATTAGGTTATGTATACAATGACGTAAATGTTAACACGATGACCCCAACCCCCATTCACAGTTATATCTACAATTCAGAAATCACCAATTTTAATAATATTCTGAAAAGGAAAATGTGACGAATAAGAAAATCCAATTCAACGGTTTGTGGCCAGGTGAGGGGACGAGTCAACAATCAGGGAAGTGTAACGAGATTTAATTTGACCAGGGACATTCCCCCGGCTACTGTCGGGGGTGATTTCCCCGAGTGCAGGCAGGGCAGGTAGGGGCAGGTATATAGGGGCTGCGGGTCGCCCCGTGGTCACTTCCCCACCACCACGCCATCCGCTGACATGTTGGCACTACTGGTATTGGACCTGGCTCTCGTGCTCGCCGTCTCATCCTTACAGGTACCATATCTCAGGAAAACATTTGCAAACGGTTTTATATCGAATTTAAAAAAGGCTATGCATCTTATAAGTGATTTCAGTTTAAAGAACAAATGATAGATAACGGAGGAATATAAAATTTAGTAGTCAAATGTTTTAGTTGCTGAATACTGTCCCTCCTTTTGAACACTAAATTTGAGTTTTCTGTTTTATCCATCATCCAATTGTTTAATATGAAACACCATTCAATTCGGGTTAAAATTGTCTAACAATTTGGTTTCTCCTGTTTGTATTTCTTTCAGTTCAAAAAATTAGAATCACTAATATGTTTAAACTGCTGCCATTTTGAAAGAGAATTTGGCATAAAGATGAAATTTTAAAGGAATTAGTAATCTTTTGACAAGTATTAATGGTACTGAGAATTTGGCATAAAAATGAAATTTTAAAGGAATTAGTAATCTTTTGACAAGTATTAATGGTACTAAGTTTCATTATTGTATCTTTAACCGTTTCTGAGATATTAAGGTTTGTGTAAAAAAAAATACTTACAAACTCACATCATTTTCTCTTTTGATTAATTCTGCTTTATCATGCTCTAAGCCATAGCTTATTGTCTGGTATGTTTGGATCAAGTTATCGTTTCATATTTCTCTGTCGAGAAAAATAACATAATAATAAGCCAAAATAAAACCCCAACCATATTTTTATTTGAATAAACACATAATAGTTTTGATTAACGTAAATTCACTAAACAAAACCCACAGCAGTCAGGGTCGTAGGTCTTGGGAATGCTGATTTTTATACATTTTTTTGGTCTCTGTAAGATATAATATGGAAAACTGTTAAATATGACTGATAAGGTAAAATATACCGTATCAGTAATTAAAATACCAAAGATATGTGAGATGTTAATTTTTTTAAGAACATTGAATGTAAACGTTATTTAAAACCTACTTTTATATATTACTAGCTGTTATTAGTCCGTCAAAAATGATGGGCTTAAACAAAATAAAGAAGTATTGTTCACTAGTTTTAAAATAAATTTAATGGCTTAACAATTTATATTTAAAAATCTAATTTTTAAATGCATGTAACAAAATAGGAATCCGCCATGCAAAATTTAAAGGTATTATTGTAATAAAGCCCCAACATGATGCTTATTAAAATATTCATTAGAAATTGTATAAATTCCAAAAGTGTCTTTTTACAAAATATATTTTACGCCTGCGTGCAATAGCCCAAAAGTGTTTAGTTTTAGCTTGGTTATTAAATTTAGTTTAGTTATTTTGGATGTTAAAGCAAACCCATTTTGGTGTCACTTCAAGCCAACTTTTGCTTCTTAAAAACTTCAGTTAAATGTTATTCTGTATTCACCGGGTACTAAGGTTTGTTCATCGGGTTCAAATTTGTAATACAAATTAACCTAATAAAATAATAATAAAAATTACAGTCTACATATTTACCAACATTTAATTGTATTTCATCTGCTAACATTCAAACTATCTAAAGACAGACCAACAAGAATACATAATTTATCTAGCTATCTATCTTTCTATATCAATAATACGCTACATGAAAACTATGCAAACAATAAGGCATTTTTGTTTAATGATTTACCCCCACATGTTATCCACTAAAACGTGCGTCTAGGTTTGCAGATTTGCTAACTGGCTTTAGATTTTCGATTTAGGCCTCAGGACTCTGCCCCATGGGACTTCCAAGTTCCCATGTTATTCATATAGATGAGAGTTTTATTTGGTTTACGTCACATGCGTTTGTCCTTAATTCAATTCATATCAATTAAGTAAACAGCTGTTATAAGGATTACATTTAATGACAGACTGTCATTGTTTTGTTTACTATTTAACTATTTTCGCTTCTCAAAACGGGATGCGCAAGCTGCGCACAGGAAATTCTAGTTAGCTATAAACTGTATGGAAAAATATTTCACATTGTATTCAATGCTAATTAATAGAATAGGTAAATAGTCCTTAGATAGTCTTATCCATTGCATTAAATTTCTTACCAGAGTTTCAACTCCAGTAGTGAACTGCTAGAATGCCACCCTGATGTCATATTTTCTGGGTGGATTTATCAAAGGAAAATAAAATACTTCTGGTTCCATTAACAGTGATAAAACCCAATTTCGCCGCAAGAGTAAAAGTAAACAAAAACTGATATATAAATAGTAAATATAGAATACATAAATCTGAATTGAACTTTGCTGACACTTTTATACAGTACTATAAAGTCTATTCCCATTTAGCATAGAATTTTTGTTCCTTACTGCTTGTAAGTTTCAAACCAAAAACTTAAATTTAGTTAAGAATATTTGTCTGCTTTGCTTACAAAAACACAACATTAACTTTACTCTCCTGCTGTATTGAATTTGGATACAATGAAGGGAACACATGGCTTGGTAAACAAGGTGATTGCAAATACAATTTTGCAAAACAAAATAGTGCTTTTTGCCAATTACAAAATTATAACTAAATAAATGAAGGATATCATATTTTTTTCATCATCCTTTTGAGAGAAATCTTTTGACACCAACCTGGCCTCTCTACGTACAGTAGTTTACTTGGAATAGGTGGTTACACGTTGCCTTGTGCACACTATTATTATATAGGACTAGTTTCATTTTTGGATCAAAAATGTTAATATATAATTCTTGATTTGGTTAAACATTTTTGTAACTATCACATTACCCAGTTTATCCTAAAGTACCCTTCACTCACAACCAGATAAAATTACCCTTTTTTAAGATGTGAATAAATATTATAACTTTAATTTGCATTAAGGCAATACACTATTTTGTAATATTTTATAAATTTGTTTAAGTATAACATGAATATATAACATGGCAGGGTTTTGTCAAAACAACATTTTCAGAATTAGTTCTGCAGATATCTAATTTGTTTCCATGTACTTCAAAATTAGCATTTCAAAATTAATTTAGCGATGGCTCCGAACAACACTAAAATGTGTTTATTAGAGTAGTGTTTTGTTCCGCTGTGTTCTGACATTTCAAACGTAAACCTAGCATATTATGTCAGATGTCGGTTAGAGGTTACATTTTTGAACGAAATTGATCAATACAATAAGAGAGAAATAGTAATTTTTGTATTCCCCATAAGAATAACATTGGACAACGTACTGCATTTACCGCAAAATGAAAATTTAAATTTTCTCCGCAACCAGTAATCTTAGAATAGTAATTCAAGATACTAAATTATTACGATTTTTGAGTTCTTTTTAATGGTGAATAGCAATATTTTTTATATTTATGTTATTTTTATGAAAAATAAGAAATCTGAATTTTTGATATTTTAAGTCTTGTAATTTCTGTATCCGAATTATTCCAGAAATGCGGGTGGTGTGATTTTGTTGGAAAACTAAAGTTCTACAAACGACTAAAGTTTAATCAAAATCGTTAGAGCCGTTTTTGAGAAATCTTGATTTTTCATGTTTTTTAGCGGATAATTACCCTTAAAAATCAAAAGTTAAAAAAATGAAAAAAACGCCTGGAGATATCGTGAATTAGTACCTACATACCAAATTTAATAAAAATCGGGCCATTGGTTAGGGCACTAGCTCTGTACACATCCATACAGACAGACACACAGACAGACAGACAGACGACAGACAGTCAGACACACAGACATCACGTAAAAATCACTTTTTTGGGTTCAGGGAGCAGCAAAACGAATATTTCCACTAACAAATCAAATTCGGAAATTTTGACGAAAACAATTCTTTCTCCAAATACTATGTATAAGGGCAGAAAGTAAAAAGCAAGGTAACACTTTTTTGAATTTAAAACCCAAAACCTTTACAAGATATAAAACTACTTACTGTCGGATTCAATATTATGGATACTCGAGTTTGACTTGCCACCAAATATTAACCAATTGAGCTACAACAACGGCGGTTACATCAAAATTGTCCTTGTCTTATTCTTCGTGTTTCGGTGTAAACAACAATTTTAAATTTTGATTTAACTAATTTTTATTGCGGGTAGAATCTAAAAAGTACACGATTTTTGCCGTTTTTCTAGCAACTACGGACTTAAAAAATTCATATTTCCGAAACGGATCAACTTATCGATTTTAAATTTTGATACCTCATAGATAGACATATTTTTAGTTTATTTGTATAATTTTAGATTTGTAAACTTAATTGTATAAAAGCTGTTATCCATTTCGTAAAGTGATGTTTTCTCAGCACTCAAAAGAGCTAAAAAATTGTTTAATGGCTTGTTATGAAGCTCGTGATTTTTATAGTCTAATTTTGAAAGTACTTAACCCAAATCTACTTTGAAACGGTTTATTCAGAGTGTTTATTAAGTAATAAATCAGTACGCACACGAGGCTGGCTGCCACTGCGGCGTGTTGAAAAGAACGGAGTGCGACGTTGCCACGATAAGCGAGTTGGCGGGCGCTCCGCACTCTGTGGCTTTTGACCTCGGGTTGGACGGGAAGGATTATAAAATTAAAAATTGTTTATGAATTTATAATGAAATGTGTCGGAAGATAAATGTTCGCTTTCTCCTGAGTCATTTGGTGAGCGTTTTAGCTTGTGTTCACATCGAGCCACGAGATGCCTCCCAGAGAACATTTTAGTGAGCAGGAAGTGCGAATGATTTTAAGTGCTATTTGTTTTTTCAAGAGTGAAGGGGAGAAGCTGGGTGACAAGAGCTGATAACGGAGATACGAAATGGTGAAATGTAAATAAAAAAAGATAACACTTTTTTGACAAACACTTCACAAACTGGTTGCAGATTGCGGAGCGCTCGCCAACTCGCTTATCGCGGCAACGTCGCACTCCGTTCTATTCAACACGCCGAAGCGGTAGCCAGCCTCGTGCGCGCACAGATTTATTACTTAATAATCACTCTATAAACCGTTTAGAAGTAGATTTGGTTTAAGTACTTTCAAAATTAGGCTATAAAAATCACGAGCTTCATGACAAGCCATTAAACAAGTTTTTAGCTCTTTTGAGTGCTGAGAAAACTTCACTTTACGAAATGGATAACAGCTTTTATAAAATTAAGTTTACAAATCTAAAATTATACAAATAAACTAAAAATATGTCTATCTATGAGGTATCAAAATTTAAAATCGATAAGTTGATCCGTTTCGGAAATATGAATTTTTTAAGTCCGTAGTTGCTAGAAAAACGGCAAAAATCGTGTACTTTTTAGATTCTACCCGCAAAAAAATTAGTTACAATCAAAATTTAAAATTGTTGTTTACACCGAAACACGAAGAATAAGACAAGGACAATTTTTATGTAACCGCCGCTGTTGTAGCTCAATCGGTTAATATTTGGTGGCAAGTCAAACTCGAGTATCCATAATTTTGAATCCGACAGTAGGAACGTTTTTATTTGACCATAGCCATTAAATTTAAGAAAATATATTAATTTAACGCTTTAAATTTTGAGTAATAGTTTAAGAAAATAAACAACTGATGATTTAAAATAAGGAATTAAACAATACTTACAATAAATATATTATTTAAAAATATTAAAAAAAACACTAACTCACTTTAACTTTTATTTACTTATACAGGTTTTTAATATGCAGCATATGCATACGATACCGATGCAGCATAACAGTACTCAAAATTACAAAAGATATGACGAATAATCAGCTGGAATGATTCCAACTGTATTCAAATCACACCGTAGGCGGAGGAATAGATACGCCCACGTATAACACCATCGCATAGCTTCTTTAATGGGTTAATTCTGCGATAAATCTAAAGCAGACAATCGGGAGAAGCAGGAAACAGAAGAACAATGCAACCTGTTGATCGCTTGCCACTTTGACCTTACCATGGATTTTGTCAATAAAAACCTAAAAACTATATATTCCTGAATGTTACAAAAATTATTTAAAATTTATACTTATTAGTTACTGTCAATTTGAAAAATATCATCAAACAAACAAATATACGTCTATGGATTTAGCAAAACCGCTTTGGATTCTGTTTTAATTTGAATAAGAATGATAAAATTATATATGTTTATTATTTTAAGTAACTAAATATTGGTTATCTACAATACAAATACCATAACATATAAATATTTTGTATATATATATATATATATATATATATATATTATACAAATCAGGTAAAAATAAAGTAACAGAATAACTTTTAGAGAGTAAGTAAGTTATATTAATTGCTAAAGAACTAAAAAATCACATATATTTTGTAGCTATTAATAAACAGTTAACTTCGTTTTGCATTTGGTTCATCCATCAATACCATTATAAAGTCTAACAAAGCTATTTATGAGTTGGCAATGAATGGTGCAGATTTAATATCCCCGTCGCAGCAAACCTGCGTACTCAGCGAATTTCCAATGCATAAGATATGTCTTAAATCACATAAAGCCCATACCAAGATTCATAAAAATATATTCACAAGTAAGCGATATATATACAATTGTAATTATTCCCTATAAGAATAACATTGGGGATGAGTACGTAGGTTTGCTGCAACAAGGAACACAAAATATGGGTTTAATGAAAATATCAATATAACTCAACTAGGTGAAGTCACATACCAAGATTTATTAATTTATGTGCATAATTAAGGGAGACATTACATTTTACTTTTTCTCCATGGGGGCTGAGTACGCAGGTTTGCTGCTACGGGAATAATCGGTAAAAATAATAGACCACAACCAGAAAAGCCGTACACCAAGTTTCGTTAGTATACGTCCATAAATAAGCGCGGTATAAAAAAATGTCTCATTCTTCATAAGAATAACCTGGGGGCTGAGTAAGCAGGTTTGCTGCAACAAGGAACACAAAATATGGGTTTTCATGCAAATATCAATATAACTTAACTAGGTGAGGTCACATACCAAATTTTATTAATTTATGTGCATAATTAAGGGAGATATTACATTTTACTTTCTCTCCATAAGAATAACATAGGGGCTGAGTACGCAGGTTTGCTGCTACGGAAATAATCGGTAAATTTTTTTTGTGGAAATAACAATAGACTACAACCAGATGAAGCTGTATACCAAGTTTTGTTAGTATACGTCTATAAATAAGCGAGATATAAGAATTGTCTTATTCTCCATAAGAATAACATAGCACAACATACTGTGTTTAGCACTTTTAATATCTCTGTAACCAACTGACGTAGAGAAATGATCAAAACACCAAATTGTGTGTTTTTTAAAGCTGAATCCAATGGTGAAAACTAAAATTTGACTTTTTAATATATTACATGGAAAACTAAAAAAAAACCACTTTTGGGGTACAAACTCCCCCCCCCCAAAATACCACTTCGGACGGGTCGATCTGACTGGTTTTCGAACTTTGTAAGTCAAAAATGCTGCTTTACACGTTTGTAGCAAATTTAATCAAAATCGGACCTTGTTTACAAGAGTTATCACACCCACGGTCATATGTATATATGTATATATATATATACATATATATGTATATATATATATATACATATATATATATATATATATATATATATATATATATATATATAAATATAGTTTCAAACGAATGGTGTTTTAGGGGTCTGGGGACCTCAAAACGAAAAGTTATCATGGTCTCGGGCCTAGGTCTTACCATGCTGACTACGGTAATAGCTTCTTCCCTATAGGGGAAATTCGCTAAAACTTAACCAAAACGTTTTAACTTGGGCATTTTTTCTTAGCAATGTATGTTAGTAAAAATTAACAAAATTACTTCAAGATAAATAAAACTGTATTTCAGAAATAAACTTAACACATGCACTATAAGAATGAATAGTGAATACTAGCGATAAAGAATTTCTTAAAAAGTCACATGTTTTATCGGTTATGGTTTTTATTATTCAATTTGTACTTCTGAACTGCTTTATAATTCCCACTTAAACTTCAATTGAATGCATTCAAGTAACAGCTCGAGTACTGTGGACCCCATAGAGTGGGTCATTTGCCGGGTTATCAACACAATACATCACTGGTGTTAGGGGCTGAAGGTAAGCCTAAAGTAAGAGCAGGATTAAGACACTGCCTTCAAACAATAGCCACACGGAGTTTGAATAGCAGCATCTCTTGGCGGCACAAGGGTGCAGAGAATAGTGATTAAATGCAGATAGTTTAAATAACATTTTATTGAATACAGTATGATGTAATGACATTTTATTTTTGTTAGGTTAGATAAACTAACATAATTTAAAGCCTTCATAAACAAAACCATTGAAATCAGTCATAAAATAGACATAAATATAAACTGGAATGGGCCGTTTTTTGTATATAAGTACAGTACACTAAAATCGTCTTGATCTATGAATTCCAAATTAGTTTTAAAGTGTGTATAAATAAACGGTATCAGGAAACTGACACATACTTTCTCCCTTTTAGCCCAACTTTAATGAATAAATTACTTTTTATTTACTAAATATAGAATACAAAGCACAATCGAATGTACAAAAAATCTTGTAAACAAGTTGTTTTCAAAACATCCACCCAAATCCCTGTTTTGGACGCACTACAGAATCATTTGCGACACACGTGGTTTTAAGAGGGGAAATGCCCCCTATTCCCCCCAGGGTTATTAAGGGGCAACATATTTTGAATTTCCTCTGTTGGTCAATGCTAACTTGACAAGCATATCAAGTTTGAACGAAATTGATCAGTAAATAAGAGAGAAATAGTAATTTTTGTATTCCCCATAAGAATAACATTGGACAATGTACATTTTACGCAAAATTTAAATTTAAATTTTCTCCGCAACAAGCAACTGTAGAATAGTAATTCAAAATACTAAATTATTTAGTTTTTGAACTCTTTATAATGGTGAATAGTATTTTTTTAATTTATGTTTTTTATGAAAAATTTAAAAAAAACTGAATTTATGATGTTTTAAGTCCTGTAATTTGTAACCCAAATTTTTACAGGAATGCGGGTGATGTCATTTTGTTGGAAAACTAAATCTCTACAAACGAATAAAGTTTAATCAAAATCGTTAGGGCCGTTTTTGAGAAATATTGATTTTTCATGTTTTTTGGTGGTTTTTGGGGGATAATTACCCTTAAAAACAAAAATTCCAAAAAATTAGAAAAAAATGCCTGGAGATATCGTGGTGTAGTAACTACATACCAAATTTTATCATAATCGGCCAATTGGTGTGGGCTCTAGCTCTGTACACATCCAGACAGACAGACAGATATCACGTAAAAATCACTTTTTTGAGTTCAGGGAGCACCAAAACGAATATTTCCACTTACAACTCAAATTCGAAAATTTTGATGAAAACAATACTTAATCCATATAATATGTATAAGGGGGAGAAAGTAAAAAGTGATTGATCTCAAACTAAACAAAATACGGTAATCACACTTCCAATATCTCAGCAATAAATTGATGAATCGAAACTCTTTGAAGTTGATTGACATTTTACCATTCAAAATAATAAGTTGCTTTTTCTCAAGCTGAACCAAATAGTACAAACACAAAATTTGATCAAAATCTTATATGTAAAATTATTTAAAAATACCCCCGTCGCAGCGAGTCTGCTTACACGTCAAATTTCCAATGCATATATATCTGTCGCACTACTACATAAAGCCACTTACCAAGTTTCATAAAAATACATTCATAAATAAGTGACAAATAACGATTTATTTATTCTACATACGAAATTATTAGGGCTGAGTTTGCAGGTTTGCTGCTTCGGGGACAGTAAAAAAATGTATTTTTGTGCAAATATCAGTAGACTACAACTAGATGGAACCACATACCAAGTTTCATCAATATACATTGATATACAATCGAGATACAAATTTGTACTTATTCTCTGTAGATAACCTGTCTAAAAATGAAAAATCTTCCTTAAATATGATTGTCAACCTTGTTCATTAATTGTTTATTAATGGTCAAGGAATAAGTCAATGACATAGCTTGAAGTGCATGTGAGATAAGATATGTCTAATGTCAACGGCTAGTGGGAAATACCATCTTTGATTTAACGTTATTTAGAATTTTCACGTTTTCACACAACGAAAGAGATAAAATAAACAAATATTTCTTAGTATTATGATACAAGAAAGTCCAAACAAATAGTCAATTTTCATTCGGGTTTGCGGCAATGTGTTTCTCTAGAAAACCTCTTTAAAATGAGGTATAATTCATCCTTAAGATTTTTGAGACCTCCTCCACAGGACGTCCCCCCATAACAAAATATAGCTGATAAATTTATCAGACAATTAATTATTGACAGCAGTGAAGAAGTAATTCTAGAATTTTGTTGTCATAAGTTTATCTACAAAAAAAATATTCAGGGGTATCCAGACTTTTTGGACACCTGGTATACAGGGAGCCTCACGTAAGGTGTCTCAAACAGATTGCAGACTAACCAATTGACCTAGAAGGATGATATAATGTAACTATCCACTAAATCAACCCCAAGGAATTACGTAAAAATAGTTTTAATTTGTTAAAAATACAGTGTTCCAAAAACGTTGTATCTCACTAGCCGAGGGTCACTAGTTCGAATCTCGGAATTTTCAAATATAAATATATGTCATGTTATACACCATTTTAAAGCTGTACAACAGACGAACATTTTGGCAAAAACAGAACACACTTATATGTATCCGTTTCAAAATGGCGGCAATTTTTTTGAAATATAATGGCATTTACGGAATACTCTGTACTCCGCTAAAACACAAGACATATTTTTGGTCTAATTCAAAATTCTTACTTGTATTAAACTCAGCGTTACCCTGATAAGGTACATGATAGTACTTAAATACTCCCGTAGCAGCAAACCTGCGTACTCAGCGAATTTACATTGCATATATATATATATATATATATATATATATATATATATATATATATATGTCTTAATACCACCTAAAGCCACATACCAAGTTTCATCAATATAAATTCATAAATAAACGATTTATGAAATTTTAATAATTCTCCATAAGAATAACATTGCGGCTGAGTATGCAGGTTTGCTGAAGCAAGGAACACAAAAAATGGTGTTTTAAAGAAATATTAATATAACTCAAGTAGGTAAAGCCACATACCAAATTTTATTAATTTGTGTTCATAATTAAGGGAGATAACACGTTACTTATTCTCTATAAGAATAAGATGAGGGCTGAGTACGCAGGTTTGCTGCTACGGGAACTATAGGCAAAAAAAGTTTTTTAGTGCAAATATCAATAGACCATAACGATATGAAGCAATATACCAAGTTTCATAAAGTTGATAAATAAGCGAGATATACAATTTTTCTTATTCTCCATAAGAATAACATTGGACAACCTACTGTGTTTAGCACTTTCAATATCTCTGTAACCATTGGACGCAGAATAATGATGAAAACACCAAATTGTGCGGATTTTTAACCTGATTCCAATGGAAAAAACTAAAATATGACTTTTCAAAAATTATATGCAAAAAACTCAAAAAAATATTTTTGGTACAAAACCCCCCAAAAATACTCCTTATGATAAATCGATCTGTCTGGTTTTCGAACTCAAAATCATAAATGTTGCTTTACACGTTTATACCAAATTTCAACAAAATCGGATCATTTTTACGAGAGTTATCGTGTTAACGGACACACACACACCCACACACACACACACATATATATATATATATATATATACAGTTTTGAACGAATGGTGTGTTTGGCATCTGGCGACCTGAAAAAAAAAGTTATCATGGTCCCGGGCCTAGGTCTTACCATGCCGACTACGGTAATAGCTTCTTATCTATAGGGGAAATTCGCAAAAACAAAATAAAAAATCTAAAAAATATGTTTATTGAAAATGTTTATTTGCCTAAAATTCCAAAAAGTCAAATAATAACGTATGACAAAAGTATATCATTTTAAAGGTCTTGAAAATCCTAACAACTTTCTAATTTAAATCAACCTCGTATCTCTTTTTGTTTTTTAGCAATCAACAAAAATCATCATTTCCCCTTATACAATGCATGTTATTTGTGCGGAACACTTGCAAGTGCTCTGTGGCCTCTTTTATAAATGAGTTATGTATAATTTACAAGCATTTTAAATGGGAAAAGTATGTTTTTTGTCGATTCCTAAAAACAAAAAGACATACGAGGTGGATATAAATTCGAAAGTTGTTAGGATTTCCAAGACCTTTTGAAATTACATACTTTTTGGCATACGTTACTATTTGACTTTTTAAAATTTTAGACATGTAAACATTTTCAAAAATAGTATTTTTTTGATTTTTTATTTTGTTTTTAAATACTGGCATGTGCCTTATTAGGGTAACGCTGAGTTTAATACGAGTAAGAATTTTGAATCAGAACAAAATTATGTCTTGTGGTTTAGCAAAATACAGGGTATTCCGTAAATTATATTATTTTTCGAAAAAATTACCGCAATTTTGAAACGGAAATAGATAAGTAAATTCTTAGTTCTTGCGGTACAGTTCGGTTCACGGTGCTTGGCCCCTAGAAAAGGCGAGAAACTACTGAAATTTATCGCAAATAAAAGTACCGTAGTCATTAACAAAAACAACCAAAACAAATGTTTTAAAATTAAATAAGTGGTTTTTGCTTTCTGTTGGCAAAAGTAAACTGTAAAACTAACGGTACTAAGCCAAATAGAGGCGAAAAGTCATTCCATAGCATACGCTAACCAGATGCCAAGCACTGTGACCCGAACTGTAATAGCTTTTTCCCTTTGGGATAAATCCGCTAAAATGCAGCGAACTTGTTTCAGACGGAGCGGCAGACGCGAAGCGACGTGCGGACCATGATGGACAAGCTGGACCCCAACTTCTGGCCGACCAGAGGACGCCGCAGCTCGACGTCCTCCGAGGAGACGCCACCGCCCTTCTGGGCCAATCGGGGGCGCGCCATCGAGGAGCTGGAGACGATGCTGAGCGAGCGGGGCGTGGGGGGCTCCGAGGAGCCGGCGCCACCGTTCTGGGCCAACCGGGGGCGCGAGCTGCTGTGCCCCGACAGCGGGACTCTGAGGGCGCCGCTCACCGTCGAGGAGCCGCGCTGGGTCATGTTCAACCGTCGCGACGCCGACGACGGCGGTAACGAGGACGCGCTGTGGATCTCCCAAGGTCCCCGCGGCTTCGACGGGCTCACGTCGCGGGAGCAAGAGTTCTGGGTGTCTAGGGGCAAGAAGCTCAAGAGTGTGAAGAAAGATTCCCTCCGCGCGCTGTCCATGCCGCAGGAGGACTTCTACCCGGCCCGCGGCAAGCGCAGCAACGGCCCCGCGCCGCCCAACACTAAATTCTCCTCGTAAAACTTTATAGCAAATGTGTACAAAATGCTGATTTCGTGTTAAAATAAAGATATATTTATAATTCTTTAATTTTGATTATTATTTCACAAATGGTTGATTTTTTAATTAAATAAATTTTCGTTTGTTGCGCTATTTTAAAATAATCATAGAACATTGATTTACATAAAAGTTGAAAGAAACATTCAATGAACTGTTTATGAGTGGTTAACGAGGAAGGGTATTTTTAAACACTAGCGCATTTCAGTTGAGATCCCTGAAAATTAGTTAATTAATAGTAAAGTTAATTACGACAAATTATAACAAAATATCACTTTCATCTGGGAACAACCACCCATTTAATGAACTACCGCAAAAATAATAAGACGAAAGACATGAAATCTGTTGTATAACTTTTCAAACCCGACGCTACGTCGGATATATTTTATTTTTCATTAATCTTCGTCTTTCCAAAAATGTAGCGTCTCCGTAAAATAATATGAACCGCCCATAAAATGTCCAATTAACTGAGATTACTTTTATGTGACGGAGAAAGTGTTTCTTAAATTGTGATATTATTTTAAACCTTGAGGATGTTTAGAGAGATGTTATTACTACACTTTCTCTAATACTTGATTATAACAGAAGTTATTCTCATTCCTGTATTATTAACTATATTTTAGTCCAAATTACCGACTGAACAATACAAATAAAAAAATATATTTTGATAACTAGATTAGACTTGATTAAAACAAGTTTGTACAATCGCTATTGGACACATTATTTTATGTATAATGAATTTGTCCATGGATATTGCATGCACGGATGTACTTTCATAAATTATCTGAAACAAATAATAATAGGATTGCAAACTTTTAAAATATCGCGGGTGTGCTTATTTATAAACAGAAACGTCCACTAAACGTCCATGGGTTGGGACATTTTTCGGCCGTCGCGAATTGTACGGAAACACCCATAATAGTATATTTTACACAACTTATTGCATGATACACTATCTATTGTCAATGATGATACATAATGAGATACAGAGACCGACAAAGCGTATAATTTATTAAAGTGTAATAATTTATTAAAACTACTGAGTTTCAAAATGTTTCACTAAAAGAAATTTGTTCTTTTTAATAGATTTTGTTTTTAGGGTGCTTTTGTACTCAGGGTGAGGGTTCTTTGCCAAAGGTAGATCCAAATGTAATGTGTTATGTCACTAATTGTAAGTGTTCGGCCGCAGCAGTACCCACCCATGCAAGACAAATGCCGTGTGAGTGAGTGTTAGGCCGCAGCGCCGACGGACAGTCGGGGCAGGACAAATGCTTTGTGTGCAAGTGTATTTGGGAAAATAATACTTTTCATAACTTGCCATGAAATGAAAAACTTGTATTTATGCAATTTACTGCTATTTTATTTGGTTGGACAGTGGGCAAAACAAATAGACAAACTGGATTATTCACAATACAATATTTATACAAATTCTCCCTATTTCGTAATTTTTAAGTCGCATGGCAAATGGTCAGAGACCCGCAGCGATTGGAGACAGAACTCTCATGGCCCTGCTTAGTCGCAGGACAAAAATGGTCTGATCAACCCGCAGTGAATAGAAGTGTGTCCTCTTGCTGGCAGCAGGGCTTCTTTTATAGGAGGCTGGGACAGTGCCGTGTGCAAAAGCAGATGATCGGCTTGTGGTCGACTGCAACTTCGTCAGCCGCCGCCGCCATGACTCAACTGGTTGGCAAACATTAACTTAAGTGCTAAACTGTATTACATTTCAAGAAATCATTGCAAAATGTGTTCTAATTATTCTAAACCTTTCTTAAATCATCTATTTACGTTTTATAAAATAAATTTACATAAAATAAAGTTTTGGAAAGTGTCAACACTACTTATTACATCGTCATTCCGGATAGCCTAACCTCTACGGTAAGTCGGTCTATGTTTGAATACACAGTTAACAAATGATACAAAATCTATAAATATATAAATACAACTTTTTAAATAAGGGTTTTTATAAGTAAGCCGCGGTTTTCCGGCAATACTTACAAACAGAAACTGGGTTCTGCAAAACAATAAAACCTTGCACGCACAACTATCCGATATATGTATATTTCCAGTCATGAATATGTTGAGCGGACTTGTGTATTATGTTTATAACTACAACAATTACGACTTTATTTATTTATTTACTGGTTGGAGCCATTTTTAAAATTGGGTAGAACAGTAATTCTTAAAATAAACAAATTCTAAAAAAGAGAATACATCAATATTTTTTCTAGTTAACATAACCAACTTTGTTTCATTTATGTGACAGAAAAGTAAAATACGCACAAAAAACTGTTGCGGAATATTACCCGAATTTCCAAATAGAATTTTCAACGAAGTGGAACATCTCTGTCATGATTAGTGAATTTCCTATGGAAAAGTGAACTATTAGCATGACCCGCACGGTGAAACTTAAGCCCGGGACCACCATAGAAGTTCCTAACGTGACCCCTTGAACACGTTTTAGGAGGTCGCTAACAACTATATATATATATACGTATATATATATATATACGTATATATATATATATATATATATATATATATATATATATATATATATATATATATATACGTGTGTTCGCACTCTAGCGGTCGCATTTTTTGTCCGATTTACTTGAAATTTGGGAACCTTCCCTTCTGTAAACAGCTGGACAAGTTCGTTGGGCAAAACAATCGGACAACTCTAACACCCTGTTTTGGGGATTTTAATTTTTCAAATGTTGAGTTTTTGGGCCCAAAAAGGGTCAGAAAAGCCCCGAATGTAAAATTAATGCAAACAAGAAGATGGAGATTATTAAGGCGAAAGTTTTAAGCCCTCTCTCATCATTCTAGCACAAATATTTACCGAGTTATTAAAGAAAATGTTAATTGGCTTTACACAGTACGTTGTCTATTTTCCTATCGAAAAGGCTGTTTTTCATATCTTGATGTAGTTTATCACCCCAAATATCACTATACTAACGTGTTATTCTGACTATACCTCCTCCTTACCTTATAATGTACAACATTACCATCCTAATAGTGAATTTAAGTATAACCAGGAGCATAAGAACAGCCACATTTTTTCAATTTTTCGAAAGAATTTTACCAATGTTGTTTTAAACCCTTTATAAGATGTTGTAATTATGATAATGCGGAAATTCACTTCGCTCACGTCAGCGTGCTGCGTGCGAACTCGTTTTAACATTCTTTTATGTTAGACTCAATAATCAATCAACGCAATAACGTATACGCTATAATACTAAGCAGTAATTCACCTAGCATATAATTAACTGTCAGGCCGTGAAACTTCAAAGACTCTATTCGATCAGAATTCGACACAAAAGGCTTTCCGAAGCAAAGTTTGGATTGTTGCAAAAGGAGGTTTGGAAAATGCAACAGATAATTGTTTCGAAGTTGCTCACCACGACCCACCCTCCTGTGCTATAAGGGCTAATGGAACACTTGTATTACTCCTCAAAACGCGAATACGTCAATCAGTTCCTGAGTAAAAATAAGAAAATAATTTGGATAATGTAATTTCCCTTTAAAAATTTTGATAACTAAGCCGTCACAGTATGTTTTATGATAATAATTTTTCGCGTAAAATAAGATGACAACTCCAGACCTGGCGACTTTGGCGTTACCTTTTGCCTGCACATCTTTGCTAGAAATTGGCTCTTTGCCTTCTGCTTCCCTGTTCTTTTTCTTGCGAATTTCCTATGGAATACTACCATAATGGCCCACATCGTAAACCTTAAGCCCGGGACCACCATAGAGATTCTTAACTTAATCCCCTGAACACGTTTTGGAGGGTTCGCTAAAATGCTACATATGAATATCATTTCTTGCAAAGATGTGCATGTGCAGGAAGAAAGTTTATTAACTTTCTAAAAATTTCCAGCACAAATGTTTACCGAGTAATTAAAAGTGTAAATTGAGTACGTTACCATTACCAGTTACGTTTATCACAATACGTTACTTTATGGTAATTTTACATGATAAAAAAGCTATATTTTATATCTTCACGTAGATTTATCATCCCTAGAATCCCGATACCTGCTTTAAACCCTGACTGTACATCCTCCTAAACTTGTAATGTATCCCATTGCATTGAATATAAGTAGAACCAAGAGCATCAGAACAAGAAAAAATTAAATAGTTTTAATTTCCATAACAATTGGGACAAGTGTATGTTTCAATAACTTTTTTTAAGTTTTATGTGAAAATTCGCTTTCCTCACGTCAGCGTGAACTCGTTTATATATACCTTATTTATACGTTACGATACAATAGTGGTGCTTACAATAACCACTAACTTCTTAAACTTACACATAAAAAACTTACACATACCATAATAACTCATAATAACTCACACATAATAACTCATAATAACTTTACACATAAAAAAGTTGTCTTACAACAGGTTCAGAAAAGCCACACGCGCATTGTTACAATATATCAAATAAACTAGAGTGATGTCAATTTGCAAGGGGCTTACAAGCAACTGATGCGCCGTAACAAACCCCTCTCATGCGCTCTCTGGGTATTGAAGCATATTTTGATTTCAGATGGTAGATCCTTGGATAATAGCGTAAAATAATTCAATGGCGCCAACTGTTCAACACGGGTATTACAAAGGCACATTTTACTCTTACGAATATAACTCTAACTCGAATTGGAGCGGTAGTTTAAATCTATACGTCAATGATAAACATTTGAGAAGACTTGAGCTTACGAGTCTTAAATTATAACCGTGTTCCAAAAATACGGTCGGTTACCTAAAAAACGTCTTATCTGTGGATAATTCAGAAAGAACTTTCACCATCAAATGCATTAAACAGCTAAATAAACTCGAGAACAAGAAAATCCTCTTTGTTTTTAAATTTAAGATGAAAACTCAAAACACCTTTCATATATTACATGAGAGTGTGACATAAAAACGAGGGTCAAAATAAAGATAAAACCACAAGAGGCTATCGGCCCAAGGCGCGGCAGATGCGCCCTCTAATGGCTTATTACAGAGCGGGACTTGACACACTCAACATGTCTGTCGGTTAAACAGCTGAGTTGCTGAACTAGGTGAATTACTGTGAGAGGATATTGACAAAACTCTCCAAATACAAAGGAATGGTGGGCAATGTGAGGTGATTAATCAATATGAGAAC
Source organism: Allygus modestus (assembly GCA_963675035.1). Taxonomy (NCBI): domain Eukaryota; kingdom Metazoa; phylum Arthropoda; class Insecta; order Hemiptera; family Cicadellidae; genus Allygus; species Allygus modestus. The sequence continues at coordinate 256,769,022 of OY776111.1, read as the reverse complement.
AAGTATTCGTGAGATTGAATTGAATTGATGTGAATTCTATTTATCTATACTTAGGTTTAGGTTACTAAGGTGAATGCGGCAAAAAAGGACTCTAAGTGTAAACATTAATATAGATAACAGTATGGGATTTTTATCTATACAATATTGCATTTCAACTTGATTTTATGTTCCAACGAAATTACGACCGAACAATTGTATAATAGCTAAATATTTCTTATGTTATATCTAATTAAAAAAGGCATTTTATGTGGTGTGTTTGGTTGTGTGTCCCTCCTATAAGTTAGAGATTGGACATAACAGATCGTAGCCATTAGCGTGACATAAATATGATATACATATAAAATGTACCAAATGGGTAAAAATGAACCAAATGAGCCACAATAGTCAAAACATCTACAGACAGCGTGGGCGACATTTCTAGGGTGTTTTATCTGTGTTATTCCAAAGAGGCTATAAATAAGCGCAAGATGTGATATATTGTAGCAGTGAGGCCGCGGTGCGGGCTACTTTACTGTACTATGACTGCGGAACCTGACCTCCGCCACCGAAGAGCTAAGGCCGGAAACTGTCTAAGTGCTTGCTCGTACTTTATAATTAGCGTTCTTTATACCAGAAATCATCTTGCAAATATTGTTTTACATTATTGAATGAATTTTTTGACACTGCGTTGACTTCTTTTGTTTATTTGTCATCGCGTTAGTGTGTTTATTAGTAAGTTATAAAACGCTTATTTCGGGATTAATATATTGAAATGTTGACGAGGTTCGCTCAAACAAAATAATTGTCTTCGTTTAGTACTTCTAATATCTTTTACCAAGACAGTTTGGCACAGTTATTTTCTTATGATGGTCAGCCCGGTTATTCGCTTCGTTCGCCTCGTATACACATCGTATCGGGCGTGATTGTCCCACTGTTTCCTATGTGGTAGGGAAATTAGCATAATTAACCCATCCGTTAGTGACGAGCGACACTGGGTACCCATTCTGCCCACCTGCATTTCTGTTATATGTTGGGCTAACACATTTATTTTGCTGGCAGCTTTACTCTGCTTACTCGCCTTTGAACCTCTTCTGAGCATTGGAGATAAAATGGCTCCGTTCATTGTCTTCCCTCTTCATGTTAGGCGAATTCGATGTGGTTATTTATCCTTCTTAGTATCACGGCTGAATTCAAAATGATCTATCACATTTTGTTTGTTTTAAATGATGCTCCACTCTGAAAGGAACCTTTTCCACTTTTTTGTAGGAGATACAGTAAACCTTATCCATAGCCTATATTGCATAGCTCTGTAAATTTGTATCCACGAAAAATCGAACATACGATATAACTATTTCCAAACCAAATAAATTTTTATTCGTACAATATTACGATATATGCAATGAGGTTTGTCAAACACGTCTCCAATGTTTTACCGAAAAACTATTAACATATGACAACATGTATTAATGACGCACATCCACTAGTAAAAACTCAGTAAGCCAACCCGTTAGTATACACATTCGTTGATAGATCGACGAGAGAGACTACTTACTATACTACTTACTATAACTTGTAAAAATCTAAAATAATGGTCTCAAAACAGCAAGAAATATCAGGTCATATCATCAATTTACACTGAGCAGTACTCCCACAACAAATAACGATGTTACTCTAAAGAATAAACTATTTGATTTTAAACCGTTAATTATTGCGCAGTGAGGGAACATACATTCAAGGAAGTGGGTTTGAATGACTGAATAACCTTAGAAAATATTCTCTTTTTATAACCCATAATTTGTTTTGAACTAAACAAACGGATACTAAATACACAACTTGCAAAATTAAAAGAAACTTAAGCTCCCGTATTTACATTCACGGTTTGAGGAACTGATAAAACAACAGATATTAAATAAGCAACAAATGTAAATTGTAATTTGTTTAAATACTTAGTTTAAAAATGCAATAGAATTGTGTTCAAACCATGACTTATTGCACTTGTGTCGTGCTGATTCAAGTTTGACCATCTAAATTTGATTTTGCGTTATCAAATATTTAGTTAAACTAATTTTTATTATTACTAAACTATTAGTTATTTATTATTACGATCGGAAAAAAATCTTTTTTGAACACTTTGTGATTAAAGCTCGAATTACAAAACATGATAGAGTAGCTTAATCATCACACAATTTTAACACTATGTAGCCCATAACCCATACATAGTGTTAAAACATACATAGTGTGGGCTTATTGGCTATGTAGTTATCAGAGTCGGAGTTTTAAATTATTCAAACCGTATTTATCGTAAATCTGTTCAATACCTTGCCTCTTAACACTTGCCTTAAAACTACTGGCATTAAAAGTATGATACGAAATGATTACTTAGTTCTCCGTAAGATTATATTGTGATACTATATAACTCGATCATAAACAACATAGGTTAATGCACGTTAGAGTGGAAGTAGTAGAGGCCAATCTGACAACTAATAACCTATGACATGAGTGGCAAAGATAAAGAGCGTTTGATATTTGCTTTGAGACGAACCAAACGTCAATAACAAATGAAGATTTTTCGAACTTACCAACACGAGATTCGTCAAATCTAATTATGCCTTTTGAATATCTGAAACAAAAACCATAATTTAAAACAATTACACAAATAAAATTACACTAAAACAGGAAAGTTGACACGCGTTAAATGATGATGTGCTGTTTCCACCCATCTAAGAGGCATTTTAATAAACGAACAAGTTGTAAACGAGTTATCATTTTTGGTTACAGTTAAGATAGTGTTATACCGTGTGTCCCAAAAGTCCCCCCCCAGCAATTTTTTAAAGGGCTCCAGATAATGAGATTATTTTTTCAGGAAGTCTTAAGTACCAAAAAAGGAAAGTTTTGATGTGTGTAAAATTTTAACCCCCTCCCCCAAAATTGGGTTTTTTGCAAACCCCCTTCGAGTGACACCTCATTTTAAAGGTATCCGTAAAAGAAGAAGAATGGTGAAAGTTAGAGGTCTGTATCTTAAACCCTGTCCGAAATGATAGGCAATCCAAATTTTCAAAAATTAGCTGGAGACCCCAAAATGGGGTATTTTAGGGGCAGCTCACAAGTTTTAAAAGTAAAGCACGTTCGAGTGACCCCTTATATGAAAGGCTTTTGCAAAAGAAAATGAATTGTGAAAATTAGAGATCTCTATCTTTATCCAGTTTAAAACGACAGACGATTAAAACAAATAAATTATATTAATGCATTTTGATAATGCTGCCATTTTAGACGTTGTCTAATGCTATTCTTATGGAGAAAAAGGAAAACATTATATCTTGCTTATTTATGAACATAAACTGACGAAACTTGGTATATGGCTTCATCTGGTTGTGATTTATTGGTGTTTGCACACAAAAAAACTGTAGCAGCAAACCTAGGTACTCGGTCCCCATATTATTCTTAAGGATGGTAATTAAAATATTATATATCCCTTATTTATAATGTATATGAATGAAACTTGGTATATGACTTCATTCAGATGAGTTCTATTGATATTTTCATAAAAACCCATCATTTTTTGTTTCTTGTGGCAGCAAACCTGCGTACTCATCCTCAATGTTATTCTTATGGAGAATAATTCATATTTTAATATCGCTTATTTGTGAACATATTTCTTTTGAATACTGGCAAGTGGTTTAATGTGTTACTAAGACACAATGTAAAAACCGTTTGTAATGTAAAAAAATCGCTGAGTACGCAGGTTTGCTGTGACGGGGGTATTTTACTTTTATGAAGGTATGCTGAGTCTAAAATTCCTATTATAACCTGTTCAAATGTTTCAAGGGTGTAACTTTACGTGTCCAGCTAATTTTTGAAATTTTTTAATTGGCTGTCATTTTGGATAAGGCTAAGATACAGACCTCTTAGGTTCCCCATTATTCTTTTTTTACGGAGACCTTTAAAATGAGGTGTCACTCGAAGGGGGTTTACATTTAACAATTTTGAGTTGGCCCCCAAAAACCCAATTTTGGGGGAGGGGGTTAAAATTTTACAGACATCAAAACTTTCCTTTTTTGGTACCTTAGACTTCCTGAAAAAATAATCTTATTATCTGGAGCCGTTTAAAAAATAGATAGGGGGTGGGACTTTTGGGACACACGGTATATTGTTTAACCATTTTATCGCAAATTGGTAACTAGAAGTCATTATAGTGTGTGGACATTCTGTTTTTTTTTCTGAAGTAAAAAGCATTTGACAATCTGCGATGTCAGACTAGTGCAATATTAGCTAAATTCAATTAGGTAATGCATCTATAGATCTTATTTAAGAATTTCTTGATTTTTCGGTGATTTCTATTCTATTCTATTTCTATTCCTATAAGTCTAATCTTTTGTAACATGCTTATTATCCATCAAAATGTCTTAACCTCTAGATAAAATAATGACTAGTAATAAAATAACTAACGTATTGATATCCTTACGTTCTGGGGTTTTGACACGAAAATACAGCGGCTTTTCCATTTGATTATTTTCACTTCAAAATAAGCGTTTATAATGTAGATACATATTTTACCATGGACAAGGGGATAGCTATTCTTACAAAGGTAAAGTGTAGGACAGGAATAGTTGGGCTAAAATAGTAGGATTCTATCACACAACCATCACGGAGGCCACTTTGTGGCAAAAGCTTAAATTAGAAAAATTTAAAACGTCACTCTACTCCCCAGTTATGCATGCAGAGTCGCTCATACATTATTCCTTCGCATTGCTTGGGGGTCACAAGCTATAAATCACTTGACTTCACTGAAACTTATTTAGTGGTTCATTTAAAATGTACGGCTCGATTGAGTTTCAAATTTTTTAAGAGCTCAAACTTACTTTGAATATAAATCTTTACTGCTGGTAATGAAAAATTTGGAATACTTTCTATACCTTACTAAGCATATTTTAAATGAGAAAATGTCAATAAAATATAATTTACATCAATTTATTAATACTTAGGCCTACCGGTAATAACCTGAACGATTTATTAAACCGTCATTAGTTATTAGTCTACTTTAGAGCTGGCTAATGTTTTCGATTACCCTTGTTAATAAATGCAAATTTAACTACTATTTTACTAATTTTGTCCCAAAGTACTAACTAATAATGATAAAAATAAAAACACATACTTTATGATCTAAGAATATTTATACATTTAAATCATTTTAATTGAATTAAAAAAATATAAACCCTTTAATATTAGCAGTTTTGCCATAACCACAATTAGTCGCCCCACCACCAACGATGCTACAACCAGATTTGCCCGCGGCGGCGGCCTGACCGAGACGGTGTGGCAGTGTACTGCAGGCTGCAGGCTGTTACTGACGAGCCCTCAATGCTGTCCCGATCATTGCTCTAATATATCAAGAATATTTGAAAATTACAAATGAATTGAGAGGTATTTTTTTAATAAATAACCTTTCATAGGCGTTCGGTAATGTCTTCACGAAAACAGATTATGATAATACTGTTGCTATTATTTCTGAAAGATATCATTTACATGTGAGGGATATCGTTGTATTAGAAAAAAATTATTATATTTTGGTTCTTCTTTCAACTCTTTTTAATCCGGTCAAAATTCACGAGTCCGTATGCCAAGAAATATAAATACCCCCGTAGCAGCAAACCTGCGTACTCAGCGAATTTCTAATGCATACATATGTATCTTAATACTACATAAAGCCATATACCAAGTTTCATAAATATACATTCATAAATAAACGATTTATGACATTTTATATTTCTCCATAAGAATAACATAGCGGCTGAGTATGCAAGGTTGCTGAAGCAAGGAACACAAAAAATGGGGTTTTATACAAATATCAAAATAACTCAAGAAGGTAAAGCCACATACTAAATTTTATTAATTTATGTTCATAATTAAGGGAGATTACACGTTACTTTTTCTCCATAAGAATAACATGGGAGCTGATTATGCAGGTTTGCTGCTACGGGAACTATCGGCCAAAAAATGTTTTTTAGTGCAAATATCAATAGACCATAACGATATGAAGCAATATACCAAGTTTTATCAGGATAAGTTGATAAATAAGCAAGATATACAATTTGTCTTATTCTCCATAAGAATAACATTGGACAACGTACTGTGTTTAGCACTTTCAATATCTCTGTAACCATTTGACGTAGAGCAATGATCAAAACACCAAATTGTGCGTCTTTTTAAGCTTATTCCAATGGAAAAAACTAAACTTTGACTTTTTTACAAATTATATGTAATATAATATAATATAATATATATTATATATATATAATATATATGTAATATAATATAATTATATGTAAATATGAATATTTATTGTATGTAAAAAATTCAAAAAACCCATTTTTGGGGTGCAAAACCCCCCCAAAATACCCTTTCGGATGGAGCGATCTGGCTGGTTTTCGAACTTAGTCATAAATGTAGCTTTGCACGTTTATACCAAATTTCATCAAAATCGGATCATTTTTACGAGAGTTATCGTGCTCACGGACATTGATATATATATATATATATATGTATATATACACACACACACACACAGTTTCGAACGAATGGTGTTTTTGGGCTCTGGGGTCCTCAAAACGAAAAGTTATCATGGTCCCGGGCCTAGGTCTTACCATGCCGACTACGGTAATAACTTCTTCCCTATAGGGGAAATTCGCTAATAAATACCAACGTTTTTTTAAATCCGCGATATTTTAATTAATTTTGCGTCGTATGTGAATGTGTTTGTTTCTTCACCACTGCATTCGTCTCCGTGCACTGGAACAACAGAGATGAGTAAAGCCTAAAAAGTTAAGCAACGTAAACACGACGATTACGAATATTAATAAATTATAGATTATTTGCTTAGGGGGGTTGTTGAAAGGAGGGAAATAAGTTTCGTGAGTTACGTCCATGGTTATGTCTGAAATGATAAACAGGAGTTTATTTAATTTCAGTAAGATTACCCGGTGCCAGTTTTTCTTAATTGTGAGATTAAAGTCGAATTAATGACAGCAATATCAGCTCCGTGATCCGGTTACAAACTCATCCGTTGAGTCAAACCAGACCAGTAGGATAAGAACACATCACAATACGGCGTGTACATTTAAAATAAGATATTGTATTGTATTTGTTATCAGTGTGATTACAAATATTCGTTTGACAATCAGCAGACGGACTAATTACAGCGGCGGAGGGCCGCAAATCAGACACGTTCGGCGCAGAGATGAGGCGCTTACTGGGCGAGGTAAGCTGGCGGTGTCGTCGACGACAAATTGCACGGCGGCTTGGCCACGAGCCGGTGTCATATTGCGAGTCGCTTAAACTATTTGGCACAACAACATATCGCAAGTCTTTACACATAATAAAGTTTTACATTTACCAACAATACTATAAAACAAATGTCCACAGTATATAAAAGATAAATTGCCTACAAGAATATATAAAAGTTAATCCAACATTTGACTATCGTTTAAGGGAATTTTGAAAAAAACATGTTGCTATCACTAATCGTAAAATATTGAATTTATTTGTGCATATGAATTTGTGAAATCGATAATAGTTGAACAATTTTTGTATGTAGAAATATGGATTATCGATAGTTTAAAAACATAGGAAAACACTAATCTTAGAGAGAACGTTCGGCTGTATTGTTGAGATGGCACTTTTTCAGTTGTCATATCGACATATTTTTTATTGTCGTTTTAAGTAAATTTTTATTCGGTGTTCAAAATTTGATTTTGTATTAATTATACAAATACTAGCGTATATAACATCTCTTTTAACCCTTAAAAAACAACTTTATATTTGATATAGATTATAAAATGTGGTAACCTATATAAACAATATAATACACTATTTTTAGAAATGATCGGCCTTCCTTTATTGGAGGCATTACAGAGTAATTGAACGCAGCGGTTGTAAGGAGAAATCCCCCTATTCCCCTACCCTATGTTTAGAGGGAAACATAATCCAATTATCCTCTTTTGGGCAATCGTAGCTTAACCATACCAAATTTGAATGAAGTTGGCCAGTAAACAAGAGAAAAATTATAACTGAATGATTGACTATCTTACAAGAATGCCATATATTGCGGCATTTACCGCTACCATTAGTTGGATAATAATAATTCAATATAATAACTGATCTGGTTGTTTAGGTATGTTAATGGCGATAAGTACATGTCATGAACGATTAATGCAGCAGTTCTCAAACTGGGGGGGGGGGGGGGGCGGAGACTCGGGCTAGAACAATCTGTTGTGTAAGATGATTTATTTAAATTAGTCTTTAAGAGGATGTCAATATTTCATCTTATGTCTTATTTATTATTAGGCTGACCAAAAGTTTAAGATAACTTAATTATAAACTATTTAATAAAACAAAACTTAATAAACGTCAAAACCCGAGATAATATAATATCCACCGATAACTCAAATTAGAACATTGAGACGGACACAATACTATTTCCATATTCTGTATGGGGATAAAGTAATAAGAACTCTGTAATGCATATGTATAAAACACGTTCGACCTATATTAAACATGTTTTGCAGGAGATTGAATAGTTTTGAAATATTGTTTAAAGGAATCGTTACGATTTTAAAATAATATTGAATTTATTAACATAGTAAGTTTAATACGAGGAAATTAAACTAAACAAATTCTTCCTAAAACAATTCCTAATACACAAAATGAATCTTTACAAGGTTAATTAACAATTAAGAAGTTAAAAATGAAGATTTATTCAACAGATTCTTCATCAAGACTTGAAGAAGTAACAAGTCTTGGGAATAGTACTCAATTATTGGAGATGCAAATGATTTTAAATAGCCTCTTTTTAAATTAAGGACTGGATTGGCTTTTCTTATCCAACACCGAATCTTAAACTTACCTAAACCAAATTTTCCAAATTTTTGTGTAGTAACTTCCTACAACACCGTAAAATCAAAACAAGCACGTTACACGTTATTTTCTGTTGTGCGTTTGTTTTGTTTAGCACTGTGTTAAGTGAATAAAACCAGTACCGGTATATGACCAAAACGCAAAATGAAGAAATCTCTATGTCTACGAACCAAGCAAATTCAAACAAAATAGTTATGAAATTCTCAATTAAGATGCATGATACTTGTTTTAGCCACAGATTAAATCATTTCAGAATTCTCCTGAAGAACATTCAACAAAGAGCTTTCCCATGATAACATTGAACTATACTGTATTATGGATACAATTGTTAAATAAACATTTGAATATTATCCAATCAGATGAAACAATTTACTAACTAAATATATACCAACAAGAAAGATATAAACTTTATTACTTTGAATTTAAAAAACTCTCTTTGTTGATTAATATTTCAATTTATTTTTACTTCATTTATCAATTTCTTTGAAATTACGCTTACGGGAAACTCTTCCCGCTATCAAGTGATCCTCATATGCTATGTTAACGTGATAAATAGTCGTACAAAATGTATTTGAATATAAAATTGGGTGCTGGAAAATGTTTACAACATATTTGTATTCAGTATCTTAGTCAACAGTGTGAAATGCTCGCCTGTGGCGGTTACCACTGACTCCATCCGCACCACTGTATACTGCCGCATACTGGTCCAAATGTTAAATGACTGTGACAACACCAACAAACACATTGGCAGGGAACTCATAATTAAATCAGTTTACAGTTGCGTTTGGTTGTCTGTACACATTTATATACAAGAACATTTAAATTTGTTTCAAGGAGTGTCTATAACTAACCAAATATTATATAATTTACAAACAAAAAATACAAAACATAAATTTTGTAAGAATTAATAAACGATACAATTTTGTATTCGAAAATGAAACAGATAAATACTTTGAAACGTGGTTAAACGGTTTTCTCCTATGGATTTCATGCATAAATATCAACTGACGTATCCCTTAAAACATCACGTTCCACCATTATATCCCCGTGCCTTCCTGTGTGACACGCGGGTTAAACCTTCTCTGCATGCCGGACCACCGAAGTTATGCCAGTCACGCCGAAACGATTTAAAGATATTCCAACTTCATTGAGTATTCAAAGTAAGAAAAGTTTGCATAAACATAATTTGGATACATCATTGTTTAATTCGGATAGTACAAACGTCATAACATTTGCATGCTAATGTCTGACCATTCTTTCTTTAGCAATACAAAAATGTTAAAAGCAAAAACATAACATTGTACTGTGATCGCGAGCGATGCCGCGACGGGCTACTAGTAATTAGTAATTACTGGAATGACACCGCAGTATGCATAACAAGTTAAGAGGGGTCAGTTCAGAAGCACGAGAAGAATATGTCCTCGAATTTGACCAGCAGGATTACTAATTTACTAATAACGCAGATAAATTCGTCTACATTTATCATTGCTTAAATTAGAATGAAACATAGTGCGATTATCGACAAAAAGTGATTGGCGGAGCAATTTGCAATTCGCATTTTTTATCTTAATATATAAAATCCAAATACCACTGACTATCACGAAATCTCCCCTATAACTATAAGGCCTACAGAGTTGAAATTTGACATGTAGGTTCCTCTTTGGTCCGAGGACTTAGGGTGACCAAACGTCCCGTAAAAACGGGACTGTCCCGTTTTTTCACGATCGTACCCGGAGTCCCGAAAATGTCTCCCGGGACGCCTAAATGTCCTGTATTTACGTTGGGTACTATTAACCACATTTTAAAATCACTAAAACTTCCTTTTTTTATAAAATGGCTTCAAATAATATATTTCATTTTTAGCGAATTTCCCCTATAGGGATTACCGTAGTCGGCATGGTAAGACCTAGGCCCGGGACCATGATAACTTTTCGTTTTGAGGTCCCCAGATGCTAAAAACACTATTCGTTCAAAACTGTATATATATATATGTATATATATATATATATATATATTTATGTGTGTGTGTGTGTGTGTGTGTGTGTGTGTGTGTGTGTGGTGTGTGTGTGTGTGTGTGTGTGTGTGTGTGTGTGTGTGTGTGTGTTGTGTGTGTGTTGTGTGTGTCCGTGGGTGCGATAACTCTCGTAAAAATGATCCGATTTTGATGAAATTCGGTACAAACATGTAAAGCATAATTTATGACTAAGTTCGAAAACCAGCCAGGTCGCTCTATCCAAAGGGGTATTTTGAGGGGGTTTTGTACCCCAAAAATGGGTTTTTAGTGAATTTCCCCTTTAGGGAAGAAGCTATTACCGTAGACCGAGACCATGATAACTTTTCGTTTTGAGGTCCCCAGATGCCAAAAAGACTATTCGTTCAAATTTATATGTGTATATATATATATATATATATATATATATATATATATATTCAGTCCATTTAATAGGGCTACTATATGTATTTTAAATCTATTTAGAATTTTATATATATATATGTGTGTGTGTGTGTGTGTGTGAGTCCGTTACCGCGATAACTTTCGAAAGAAACACCCGATTTTGATGAAATTTGGCACAAATGTGGAGAGTAGCATTTATGACTAAGTTCGAAAACAAGATCGATCGCACTATGGGAAGGGGATTTTATGGGGGTTTACAGTTTTCCAAAAATTAGTTTTTAACATATTTTACCACAAAATGTTAAAAACACTCAATTTTGGTTATAGCCATTTTATAGAGCTTAAAAATATTTAGTATTTTGAATCATTAACCTAGGTTAAGTGGTTGCGGAGAAAATCCAAAAAAACGTGTCCCATGTTAAACTTATGGGAAAAAGGTTTTTAGATTTTTCTCAGATAGTTTTACTAAAATCTTCACATTTCTGTTTAATAATGTGTTTAGCTCAACAAAACAATCATTTTGGTGTTTTAATCGTTGTTCTACGTCCAACCGTTGCAGAGATATTCAAAGTGCTAAACACAGTACGTTGTCTAATGTTATCCTTATGGAGAATAAATAAAATTCTTTATCTCGATTATTTTTGAATGTATATTGTTGAAACTTGGTATGTGGCTTCATTAAGAGAACTTGGTATGTAGCTTCACCTGGTTCCGTTGTATTGATAATTGCAAAAAATCACATTACTTATCTTCCTCGTTGCAGCAAACCTGCGTCCTCAACCCTAATGTTATTCTTATGGAGAATAAATAAAATGCTATATATCACTTATTTATGGATGTATTTTTGTGAAACTTGGTAAATAGCTCTATGTAGTAGTGAGTCACATATATATGCATTGGAAAATATATGGAATTGGACGCAATTCTAATTTCCACAACTTCCATCCTAATCCAGACATCTTGCATTCAAACTGCGTCCCGTCACTTCAAGCAACCAGCGCTCTACCCTCATATTACAGATCGTTTGCCGCTAGAGGGTAGGTTTTTTCCTAGATTGACTGATGAGTTAGCCTACAAAAAATAGTTACGACCAATTACAAATCTCCAACTTACTTTATATGTTACAACTTTGGGCCTATAAAGTCTGTTTATGTTTGTAAAATAGTTTTTTAATTATATTTTTCCAATTTTACACGCCCCCCACTCTTAACTGCGCCCGGAGCCGTCATTGCCAAGGCATCAGGCGCCCTTCAGTCCCTGGCACCCTAGGCGGCCGCCTAGTTCGCATATATGGTGGCGTCAGCTCTGCCTGAACACAAAGATGAAGATAGCCTACTCTTCCTACTAACTGAATAATCTGATATTAATTTATTAACAGATTATTATCACGGTCAGTGCGGCGCACCGGATTTCGGCGGTTGGCCTAACAACGAAACAAATACAACTATCCTAAATATACACGATTAACGCTGTGAATGCGTTACGGGAGCTATTGTCTGAATAAAATATATATATAATCCAGTCAATCTAGAGGGGGCTAAGTGGGATTCCCGGAGTAAATAGGTGGTGATTTTTACTTTCTCCCCTTATACATAGTATATGGAGAAAGTATGGTTTTCGGCAAAATTTTCGAATTTGGTTATTGGTGGAAATATTCAGTATGATGGTCCCTGATTCTAAACAAATGTTTTTCGGAGTGATGTCTGCGTGTCTGTCTGTCTGTGTGTGTGTTTGTCTGGAGGTGTACAGAGCTGGAGACCGCACCCGTGGTCCGATTTTGATGAAATTTGGTATGTAGGTCACTAATCCACAATATCTCCAAGCATTTTTATTTTTTATGAATTTTTTATTTTTAGGGGTAATTATCCCCCAAAACCGCTTAAAACTGCTCAAACGATTTTGATTAAAATTTAATGGTTTGTAGAGCTTTAGTTTCCTACAAAATAACACCACCCGCATTTTTGTAAAAAGTCCGGTTTTTGATTTTTCATAAAGATATTAAGCGCTTAATAAAATTTACTTATCACCATTAAGGAAAGCTAAATAACAAATTTAGTATTTAGAATTTTTATCCTACGATTACTGATTGTGGGGAAAACGGTAAACACAGTACGTTGTCCAATGTTATTCTTTTGGGGAATACAAAAATTACAATTTCTCTCTTACTTAATGATCAATTTACTTGAAATTTTATTTAGAGGTCATGTAAGCATTAACCAACAGAGGATATTCAAAATATGAATCCCCCTAACCCTGGGGGGATAACGGGGCGATTACCCTCTTAAAACCACTGTGTGTAGCAGAGGATTTTGGGTGAACATTTCTGAAAAAAGGTTTTTTAGAAACTTTTACTTACTTATTTATGACTTTATATTCTATAATCAGTAAATAGAAAATGATGTAGTCATTAAAGTTGGGCTAAAAAGGAGAAAGTATGTCAGTTTCCTGATACCATTTATTTATTTTTGTGATTGTGTGACTATTAGCGAATTTCCCCTATAGGGAAGAAGCTATTACCGTAGGTCTCGTGGAAAGACTTAAGCTCGAGACCATGATAGCTTTTCATTTTGAGGTCCCCAGATGCCAAAAACACCATTCGTTCAAATTTGTATACATAAGAGATATATATATATATCACTGAACCGTTCAACATTAACGACCGGTTCAACATTATTATTCACTGAGCCGGAAGTTATATATATATATATATATATATATATATATATATATATATGTGTGTGTGTGTGTGTGTGTGTGTGTGTCCGTAAGCACGATAACTCTCGTAAAAAAAGGTCCGATCTTAATGAAATTTGGTACAAATGTGTAAAGTACCATTTATTTGAACGAGTTCGAAAACCAGACGAATCGCATTATCCAAAGGGGGGTTTTGGGGGTGTTTTGTACCAAAAAAATGGGTTTTTGGGGGGTTCCATATGTAATTTTTATATGAATCAAATTTTAATTTTTACCATTGAATTCAGCATAAAAAATTTGGTATTTTTATCATTGCTCTACGTCAATTGGTTATTGAGATATTGAAAGTGCTAAACCACAGCACGTTGTCTAATGTTATTGTTATGGAGAAAAAGACAAATTGAATATCTCACTTATTTATGGACATAAACGAAATTTGGTACAAGGCTTCATCTGGTTGTGGTTTATTGTTGTTTGTACAAAAACAATTTCTCGCCTATGGTTCCCGTAGCAGCAAACCTAGGTACTAGGTCCCCATGTTATTCTTACGTAAATAATTAAAATGTTATATATCGCTTATTTATGAATGTATATGGATGAAACTTGGTATGTGACTTCACTAAGATGAGTTCTATTGATATTTGCATAAAACCCCATTATTTTGTGTTCCTTCTAGCAGCAAACCTGCGTACTCATCCCCAATTTTACTATTATGGAGATTAATTAATATATTAGATATCGCTTGTTTGTGAATATATTTCTTATGAATCCTGTTAAGTGTTTTAATGTGTTATGTTATATTCATTGGAAATTCGCTGAGAATGCAGGTTTGCTGCGACGGGGGTGTTTTCAAGTTTATGATTATGTTCCACGTGCTAACCACAGACTGAAGCACACACAACTATCATAGTTTTCGCGGGCGAAGCTGCAACGGGTCGGCTAGTTTGATATCAACATTTTTGTATTAACATAAACTTTTCGGAGTAAGAAAAATAATTTCTTGAGTAGCATAATACGTGTTATTACAATTAAAAAGTATCAAATCAAATACGTTCCTGATCAGGTCTGAACCAAACTGATTCAGACTGAATCAAATCTGATTGCCTTGTTCATGTGGGTAGGCCTACATAAAAAACGAATAAATGTTGAACTTTGTAAATTTTACTACAGCGTAAATGAACTATTTCTCAATCGCGTCTTTCTAATAACCGTAAAAAGTAATTTTGAGAAATTCTTATCTATGTCTTATAAAGCGATATTCCACTGTCTTTTGTAACTCTGGAAACGCAGTTGCATTCAGCACAAGACATCACCATGATTATAAAATTAAGTTGAAACAACAACAGTACAACAAAACGTAAAAATCAACCTAATAAAATAGTCCAGCAAGCAACCTTTCCGCACGTCCGCGTCCCCTTGGACGTACTGGCCATGTCCAAGATGGCGGACGCCTGGCGAGCCGGACTGTTTTCCAGTTTTGATATAGTTCGTTGGTCGTGGCTCGTGCCGCGCTACGGTGGTCATCTTTGCCAGAACTGTTGCTTACGCCAATTCGCCTTTGAACGAGTCCCACAATAATTCGTCTGTATGATGATATATACCTTCTCTCTGTGTAATGATATTCGTCTCTCTGTCAAATGATATCAATTTTTGTTATGCGTCGCACTCAGTTTAAAAGATTATGCAATTGGCTTTTAAGTTCTAGATAATATTTTGTTAATTTGTTTAGAACACTCTTTTTACTTATTGGCATGTAAAATTCGTAGTAATGTTATTATTTTGGTTTTTGCCCTTAATTCTTCTTTTTGTTTGCATACGAGGTAGACAATTTGTTTAGAGTGTTATCGTTCAGTTTAGAGTCAAAGTATTGCTATTTTTATTTGTTTCAATTGGCCATGATAATTTATTTTATTTACAAGCTTCGCCTATAACTAGGCAATGGTACCTGTTGAGGTAGGTTTTGCAGACATACAACTTTTTATTATTTTTACGAGCAATTTAATGCTTGTAATATTTTTTGTAATTGTTTATAATTGTTATAAGGTTTATGGAAGCTTGAATTTTTGTTTAGTTGATTAATTATATTTTGTATGGAAAGATGAATGAATTCTAATTTGTACTGTGCATGTCTGCAACCAAATAATTTATTTAACAAATTTAAATAACATTTATTTAAATCCAACCATATGTTTTAGGTTTCCACGAGGTTATCAGAATGTATGTTCATAAAGTCGGTCCCCAGGCGACCGCTCCGCCAGTCACTTTTTTAGACAATCGCACTCAAGTCTAACTGTAGAGGTCGGTCTTAGAACTTGCAATTACAGTTGATAGTGACAGATAAACAATAACATATCGTGTTTACAATTGCCTGTGCTGCAGCTATAAACCTGTGAAGACAGATATTTAAGTGAGATTGAGCAGATCAGACCCGCTGAGACAATGAGTAGTGAATTGTCTATATAAATTACTGGAACCTGAAATGTGAAAATTATGAATCTTTGCTATAAAACGTAGTAAATAAAATACTGTATATCCGAAAGCCTTATTTAGTGATACTTCATTTGTAATCAAGATAACATTTGGTAATTTAGTGTTTTATTTGGGTTATTGTATAGTAAAACCGTATATTATATATGTTATGATATAATGAAGGTATATATAATAGTGTATATTATAGTATACAACAGTGTATAGTATATTGTATAGTATCTGATTCCTTTGCGTTACTAATTGGCAAATAATTTGTCGATAATTGTTTTCAAGACAGGCCAGGGTAACTTAAAATGTTTTTTCATAGTGAACGTTAGTATAAAAACTATAATATAAATGATAAAGGTATTGATATAAATTGTTTTGCGTCTAAATTTCGTTATACTGGATAAACTGGTAAACAGTTGTATACACCACATCCCATGGGTGTTGCTCGGGTGACATTTTTAAAATAAAATAATATTTCAGGTAATAAAACAGCGAAACAGTAAAACACATGGACTCACCGGTAAAACAGTGCCAATGACGACCACAACGATAAACAGTCCAACGGTGGTTGTATGATAGCTGGCGGGAGGGGGTGGACGGGGGCGGAGCAACAATGGGGGTGCGCAACTGATATAACCACCCCGCGGACCCGAGCCGAGCATTGTTGACCGGGACCCCGCACCGCCACCGCTCCAGGTACGGTACCAAGGCACACTATGTTATGTAGGATAAATTACTGGATAGATTAAGAAACGTCTCACTATATGTAAAAACGTCGACTATATGCAATAAATAAAATTACGGAACAATTTCGTTATAACAACTCGGACAGATTTCATACTTAAACCAGTAAACGAGGGATGTTAAGTTAAATTTTAATAATTGCAGAGTTTATCACACAATAATTATTGGGAAAATCACTTTATTTAACAAGTATAGACAGTTATATTGAAAAAAATAGCTGAGACAAGACCAGGTTATGTTTTAAGAAAGTTTGATGGTATAGGACGCGCCCCGGGTAGATGCAGTTTGATGGTATAGGGCGCGCCCCGGGTAAATGCATGTTTATTAATGATCTATGTGTGTATATTATTAAATAATACAGATCATTTGTCAACGATGTTTGGAACTAGCTTATACAACACAAATTAACTATTTAATTTTTCAGGTAAAGAAATTTGTGTTGCAAAGGAATTTGCTAAAAAGCGCAATTTTGATGTAAATAATACACCAAGAGAAACCCATTTTGAAATAATCTGATTTACACTCCCACAATCTCAACGATTGTATACATTTTTATAATTTATATGACAGATAATGTACACAATTAAACGTTATAAGGCAATACTACATGTGCGCTCCCAATCACTAGAAAGGAATCCGCGCTAAAGAAACGATGCACTCCGAAATTCTTCAAAATATAACTCACTAACTCACCTAACACAATTTAAAATATAGTAGTATCCCGTCGTGGTTTTGCTCGCGACCATAGTTATTTGCTCGCAATATTATATTTGAAAAGTTAGATACAATTTTTAAAGTACTTCATCACCTGGGGGACCGAGCTTTGCTTGAAAAGCCAGTCAGTTTGTTCAAAATGCCCATCTCCACGGTTCCTCTTTAAGGCGAGCATGTTTACTTTGTTTATTTGCTCGTATCGTTTTATTTTGGACGTGTCCACTTTATATTAAATTATTCTATCTTAATTTATAATGGTTATAGAAATGTATAAATAACCAAATATTCTATACATTGAATTTATGTATACATTGGTTCTAATCACTATTCTCACAAAAATCACATACTGATATTTTACCAAGTGAGTATTATTTTTAAAATTGACCGGTTGTTTTTGAATAGCTGTTAAGATTCTTTTTTTATTTACAAATATTAACCCTTAACCCAATGATATTTTTTTCGAACAACTTTTTATACACAACTTTTTTCCGGGGATGAGGGCTAATTAGAACTTATTTCATTATCCACAAATTTGATAGCTCCAATATTTGGAGGGCATAAATCAGTTTTGGAACAGGGGTAGACAAGGGTCGTGGTTTTATCGTGATGGAATACCTACCTTTCTAACAAATACATGTTCGTTCAGTCCAGTGGACTAATAACGATCAGTGTTGTTTGAATGTAAATGTTAAAGGCCAACGGAGCAAAGGACGTAAGGGTCAGAAAGTATAGACCTATTTCTGCTTATGGCACATTCCCATTGTCTGCTGTTTTTCTACCAATTACTTGTTCAATCGGTCTAGTAAGTATACGATTAACGTGGAAGTTTTGAAGGTCATTTAATAGGACCAGCCTCATTGGAATGGGAAAAAGCTCATAACTGATTTTTGGGATGAACCCATCTTCTTAGAAATATCTGCTCAATAACTCATGTAGTTTGTGCACGATGGGCTTAAAATCACATAACAAATTCAGCATTAAAATAACAATGACTACCTAGACAAACTGAGCTTTAAAAACCATGTTGCAAGGGCTTATGTGTTCCCTACCCAATGTTTCGTTGCCGTGCCCCGTTATTTTATATTGTTTATTGAATTGAATTGAAAATATCTTTATTCATAAAGTATACCTTTAGTATACCTTTGTAGAGTAGTTAGTGAAGCACGTGTTTCCTCCATTCTGTAGTTAAAGATAAATTAACTGACTAAATGCTCAATAGAACAATATGATGCCTTCTACAGTGAAAGGTTGAGTAACCTGTACCAATAAGATTTCTTTTGAGCAGTGACGGACCAGTGGGCATAACCCTAATGACGTACGTAATGATTTGCAGAAGCCTAAATTTGTCTTGCCCCACACGAAAATGAGCAAAATGTTTTATTTCATTTGGTTCAGTCTGTTTTTTGAAACGCGGATCAAACCTGGTTCATAAACAAACATACACATAAACAAAATTTAAATATCTCCTCTGTATACAACATTTCACTGCTCAGAGCTATGCAGAAACAATACATAATTTATTTATATAGATAAATACTATCCTTACTTGTAACTTCTGGTATTGCTAATAACCTATCCATAGTGTTAATAGCTGCAATTCAAATAAAATAATTCCCCATGTTAATCTTATGGGCAAAAACTAACTTTGAGGGCATTCCGTGCCCTTCAGAATAAAAATAGCAAATATTTAAAACCTTATTGCAAAACTACGAACTAAGACGAATTTTTTGATACTTCAAACATAAAAATTGGTTAAGAAATAAGGGCGGAGTTGCGTTTACAAAAAATTGTTTCAAGTATTGTATATAAGAATATCCTAAACACTAACATATGTGCTGAAATATAACTCTAGTGCTCATTTTTTTATACAGCCAACTTTAAAATCTATTATATTCAATTTAACGTACCATGAAGATTGTATTTTTCAGTAAATATGTCCAACTAATTATTTAACGGTCTCCTGTACAAGAATTCTTTAAGACCATTAATAATTATTAAATAAATTACATTTTTTCAGGTTATCTTTCTTAACTTATCTTTAAGATTATACAAAAGAATATTTTATCGAAACAAAAAAATAATTACATGTTTTAATGAATTCAACAGTTTTTTGTTGTACTTTTGCAAACAGAAAGTGGTTAAGTATACGCCAAGCGTCCAGGTGAATTGGACGTTAAACCGAATATGTAATGGCATGATATATACATCAAGGTATATAACAAGATAATTATTAGGAAATTTACAGCAGCTTTCCTTTAACCAAAGTAACATCATGTTGAATGCAATAGCGAAAACAATAAACACAAACCGTAACAACATTTTAGCGAATTTCCCCTATATGGAAGAAGCTATTACCGTAGGTGGTATGGTAAGACTTAAGCCCGAGACCATGATAACTTTTCGTTTTGAGGTCTCCAGGTGCCAAAAACACTATTTGTTCAAATTTGTGTGTGTGTGTGTGTGTGTGTGTGTGTGTGTGTGTGACTTTAAGTTCGAAAACCAGATTGATCGGACTATGAGAAGGGGGTTTTATAAGGGTTTAAATTTTCCAAAAATCGGTTTTTTTACATTTTTACCCCAAATTGTTAACACTCACTTTTGGTTATAACCATTTTATAGAGCTTAAACAAATGTAGTATTTTGAATCACTAACCTAGGTTAAGTGGTTGCGGAGAAAAAACAAAAAAAACGTGTCCATGTTAATCTTATGGGAAAAAGGTTTGTACATTTTTCTCAGATAATTTTACTAAAAACTTCACATTTATTTTCATCAATAAATTCAGCTCAATAAAACATACCTTTTGGTGTTTTAATTGTTGTTGTACGTCCAACCGTTTCAGAGATATTCAAAGTGCTAAACCCAGTACGTTGTCCAATGTTATCCTTATGGAGGATAAATTAAATGGTATATATCACTTGTTTATGAATGTATTTTTGTGAAACTTGGTAATTTGCTTTATGTAGTAGTGAGACATATATATATATATATATATATATATATATATATATATATATATATATATGCATTGAAAATTCGCTGAGTACGCAGGTTTGCTGCGACGGAGGTATTTTATAATACTTTGGCGTCAACAGATTCAATGTATGTTTTTCATTACTACATTATGCTACACACCTATCAAAATTAAAATGTGCGTTCATGGCTGCACATTTTATGCTGTATTGGTTCCATACATACTTGAAACAAAAAATAACGTCGCTTTCATTCAACTAAAACTAAGAAATCCAAATATTTAGAGAATATAAAATTCTAGCAAAACAAAACGTATTTACAGGTTTAATCAAATTTGTTTCGACGAACTCATAACTTATGAAACCATAAATTTACATAAATATTGGTTAAACTATTGACATTTTAAATTTAAGAAAAGTCTAAAATAATTTAAATATAGTATGGTGCACGAAGTGGACTTACAGTAAAGTAACATGTATTACATGTTTCTTAGATAACTGCGTTTATTATTTCTAAATACAAATGTAAAATGAGTTGAAAAAGTGACCTCTCCCTGCGCCCGGCCGCGCGAACGTACGGCCCTGATCTTGTTATGTTTTACAGCCAGAACGGACGGCGCGGCGTGAGCTTCAGAAACACAGTTCTTATTTCATGGTTCCTTTCTTTGTTTTATTCGTTTACTTCCTTTCCATGGACTAACCCTACGCGATTAACTAATGTAAAACAAGACTGCAACCCACCGCTTAAAAAATATGTATAATTATTGAATCTTAATTGATGTCGGAACGAAGTGAAGGAATCAAAATATTAGCAGAGACAATGATTCGTTGTCCGTCAGTATGTGGGTGTATGTGTGGGTGTGTTTATGTGTGTGTGTGTGTGTGTGTGTGTGTGTGTGTGTGTGTGTGTGTGTGTGTGTGTGTGTGTGTGTGTGTGTGTGTGTGTGTGTGTGTTTGTGTGTGCGCGCGTGTGTGTGTTCGTAATGCAATAACGTGAAAACGGCTGCACGGATCGTTTTCAGATTTTACACGAATGTTTTCCAGTACACTTCACGCTTCCAGTTAAAAATGGAACACATTCGTTCAACTGTTTTTAATTAATTAACATTTAAAAGTTGTAAAATTTCCATAAGATAAAGCATTGGATAAAAATTACTGCTTGTAATGTACGAGATACTAATGCAATATTGTTTCGTAATTACAAGAAACTACTAAAAAATGGTCCTATATATACATGTTTTATGATTAAATAAATAAAGTACTGTCCGTTTAACATAAGTTTATTAAATTTGTAAAATGTTTTTGAAATTTTTGGATTAAACAACTAATACCAGTTTTTACAAATAAAGATAACGTTCTCCTATAGATAACGTTTATCCACTAGATTGCAGCAGCCATTTATTTCACATTTACTTCTGCGAGCTGTGTTCTTTTGTCGGTTTATGATATTTAAACTGCCCCGTCATAGCAAACCTGCGTAATCAGGTAATTTACAATTTGATAAACGGAATCAGGAAACTGACACACACTTTCTCCCTTTTAGCCCAACAGCCCAACATTAATGAATAAATTACTTTTTATTTACTAAATACAGAATACAAAGCACGGTCGAATGTACAGAAAATCTTGTAAACAAGTTGTTTCCAACAACATCCACCAAATCCTTGTTTTGGAGGCACTACAAAATCCATTCCTACACACGTGGTTTTAAGAGGGGAAATGCCCCCTATTCCCCCCAGGGTTATTAAGGGGCAACGTATTTCGAATTTACTGTGTTATTCAATGCTAACTTGACAAGAAAATCAAGTTTGAATGAAATTGATCAGTAAATAAGAGAGAAATAGTAATTTTTGTATTCCCCTTAAGAATAACATTGGACAACGTACTGAGTTTACCGCAAAATAGAAATTTAAATTTTCCCCGTAATCAGCAATCGTAGAATAGTAATTCAAAATACTAAATTATTCAGTTTTCTTGAGCTCTTTTTCATGGTGAATAGTATTTTTTTTATATTTATGGTTAGAAAACAAAAAAAATATATAAAAATAAAAAATGAATTTTTGATGTTTTAAGTCCTGTAATTTCTGAACCCGACTTTTTACAGAAATGCGGGTGGTGTCATTTTGTTGAAAAACTAAAGTTTTACAAACGAGTAAAGTTTAATCAGAAACGTAAGAGCTGTTTTTGAGAAATCTTGATTTTTTCATGTTTTTTTGGCGGTTTTTGGGCGATTATTACCCTTAAAAATCAAAAAATAAAAAAAAATAAAAATCACTGGAGATATCGTGGATTAGTACCTACATACCAAATGTCCTACAAATCGGCCCATTGGTTAGGGCTCTAGCTATGTACACATCCACACAGACACGCGCGCACACATACACACACACACACACACACACACACACACACACACACACACACACCCTGACAGACATCACGTAAAAAACACTTTTTTGGGTTTAGGGAGCACCAAAACGAATATTTCCACTAACAACTTAAATTCGAAAATTTTGACGAAAACAATACTTTCTCCATATACTATGTATAGGAGGAGAAAGTAATAAACGGTATCAGGAAACTGACACATACTTTCTCCCTTTTAGCCTAACTTTAATGAAAAAGATTACTTTTTATTTACTAAATATAGAATATAAAGTATGGAGGCACTACAGTATCCTTTGCTACACACAGTGGTTAAAAGAGGAGAAATGCCCACTCTCCCCCCTCCACCCGAGGGATAAGTGGCAACATATTTCGAACATACTCTGTTTTTCAATGCTAACTTGACCTGCATATCAAGTTTTAATTATATTGATCTGTAGATAAGAGAGAAATAGTAATGTTTGTATCCCCCATAAGAATAACATTGAACAACGTACTGCGTTGACCAACAAATTAATGTTTAGTTTTCTCCGCAACCAGAAATCGTAGAATAGTAATTCAAAATACTAATTTATTTAGTTTTTTAGCTCTTTTTAATGGGGAATAGTAATATTGTTTAACATTTTGTTTTATGAAAGAAAAACTGAATTTTTGATGTTTTAAGTCCTGTAATTTCTGAACCCAAAATTTTCCAGAAATGCGGTTCGTGTCATTTTATCGGAAGCCGTCAGTTCTACAAACCACTAAAGTTTAATCAAAATCTTTAGAGCCGTTTTTGAGAAATTTGGATTTTTCATGATTTTTGGCGATTAGTTACCCTTAAAAAACAAAAATTTAAAAAAATTCAAATCTCCTGGAGATATCGTAGATTAGTACCTACATACTAAATTTCATAAAAATCGGCCCATTGGTTAGGGCTCTAGCTGTGTACACATCCATACAGAATGACAGACAGACAGACACACAGATATCACGTAAAACTCACATTTTTGGATTTAGGGAGCACCAAAACGAATATTTCCACTATCAACTCAAATTCGAAAATGTTTGACGAAAACAATACTTTCTACATATACTATGTATAATGGGGAGAAAGTAAAAATAGAGGCACACCTCACTGCATAAGCAACTTACTGTGTTATTTTTTTGAAGAATTTGCACCTCTAATTTAATATAATTAAGAACGATTTATCCTATGACCTAAATTAACCAAATGAAAAGTAGATATTTTCCTACAGAGTCCCCAAAACTATTCATTTAATATTTTGTGATCAAATTTCCGTTAGCATTTACGTAAAAGCAGTAACTTGTATCTACCACTTCTGAGTTCGGTCATCCCATTACGCAAATATTTGAGCGTACTCCTAGTTACGAATAAGTAGAAGAAAGAGATAAAAAATTAAAGTACTATTATAATGAACGTAATAAAAATATAAATGGTTGGTTACTTTACTTATATATGAATAATCCCCTTATCTTATTACAGATTCGTATTAAATAACAATGTTACATTTGAATCAAATATGATATTACAGCATGAGTTAGTATTACTATATTATTTATTCTATGGTATTACCAAGTAACTAATGAGGAATTATTAATTATTAATTACCAATTAAACTAAACCAAATACAAATATTCGGAAAGTTTAAAAAAAATATTTAGCTTGCTAAAATTGTCAGAATAAAACTTGCAGGAGTAACATTGACTATATATAGCTTAAATATAAATACACCCGTCGCAGCAAACCTGCATACTCAGCGAATTTCCAATGAATATATAACATAACACTTAACAGGATTCATAAGAAATGTATTCACAAACAAGCGATATTTAAAATATTAATTATTCTCCATAAGAATAACATTGGGGATGAGTACGCAGGTTTGCTGCAACAAGGCACGCAAAATAATGGGTTTTTATGCAAATATCAATAGAACTCATCTTATTGAAGTCACATACCAAGTTTCATCCATATACATTCATAAATAAGCGATATATAACATTTTAAGTATTTTCCATAAGAATAACATGGGGATCAAGTACCTAGGTTTGCTGCTACAGGAACCATAGGCGAAAAATTGTTTTTTTGTGCAAACAACAATAAACCATAACCAGATCAAGCCATATACCAAATTTTGCCAGTTTATGTTCATAAATAAGCGAGATATAAAATTTTTCTTTTTCTCCATAAGAATAACATTAGACAACGTACTGTGTTTAGCACTTTCAATATCTCGGTAACAAATTGACGTAGAGCAATGATCAAAATACCAAATTGTTTGTTTTTTAAGCTAAATTCAATGGTGTAAATTAAAATTTGATTTAAATTAAAATTACATGTGAAAACCCCAAAAAACACATTTTTGGGGTACAAAACCCCCCAAAAACCCCCCTTCGGATGGTGCGATTCATCTGGTTTTCGAACTTGTTCAAATAAATGGTACTTTACACATTTGTACCAAATTTCATTAAGATCGGACCTTTTTTACGAGAGTTATCGTGCTTACGGACACATATATATATATATATAAATATATATAAATATATATATAATATATATATATATATATATATACATATATAAAAATTTGAACGAATGGTGTTTTTGGCATCTGGGGACCTCAAAATGAAAAGTTATTATGGTCTCGGGCTTAAGTCTTACCATGAGACCTACGGTAATAGCTTCTTCCCTATAGGGGAAATTCGCTAAAACTATAAAGTGAAACTAATTCAAACTTGAAGATAAAGTTGACGAAAATGTCAGAAACCAAACTAAATTGAATGCTTTGCTAATACCTTTTTTCTATTTTTTTATGGTAAAAACAAACTTGTAATTACTATTATAAATATGGACTTTAAAATGTTGTTTAATTAAAATTAATTCATTAATATCCATTCATACATTGAATTTTTGTAACAATTGTCGTGATATTCCATACTATATGTGTAGTGGATTTTAAAAAGAAAAACCTTATATAATAATCGGTATCAGGAAACTGACACATACTTTCTCCCTTTTAGCCCAATTTTATTTAAATTAAATTAATTTTTATTTACTAAATATATAGAATACAAAGCATGTTCGAATTTCAGAAAATCTTGTAAACAAGTTGTTTACAAAAACATCCACCCAAATCCCTGTTTTGGGGGCACTACAATCCATTGCTACAAACGTGGTTTTAAGAGGGGAAATGCCCCCTATTCCCCCCAAGGGTTATTAAGGGGCAACATATTTCGAATTTCCTCTGTTGGTCAATGCTAACTTGACAAGCATATCAAGTTTGAATGAAATTGATCAGTAAATAAGAGAGAAATAGTAATTTTTGTATTTCCCATAAGAATAACATTGGGCAACGTATTGCGTTTACCGCAAAATGAAAATTTAAATTTTCTCCGCAACCAGCAATCGTAGAATAGCAATTCAAAATACCAAATTATTATTTTTTTTAGTTATTTTTAATGGTGAATAGTAATTTTTTTATATTTATGGTTTTTATGAAAAATAAAAAAAACTGAATTTGTTATGTTTTAGTCCTGTAATTTCTGAACCCGTATTTTTACAGAAATGCGGGTGGTGTCATTTTGTTGGAAAACAAAAGCTCTACAAACGAATAAAGTTTAATTAAAATCGTTAGAGCCGTTTTTGAGAAATTTTGACTTTTACTTTATTTTACTTTTTATTTTTACTTTTACTTTTTATACTTTTTTACTTTTCCTTTTTTTCCTTTTTTTATTTTATGTTTTTTTGGTGTTTTTTGGGGGATAATTACCCTTAAAAATCAAAAATTCAAAAAATGAAAAACTCCTGGAGATATCGTGGATTAGTACATACATACCAAATTTAATCAATATCAATCAATATCGGTCCACTGGTATCGTCTCTAGCTCTGTACACATCCATACAGAATGACAAGACAGACAGACAGACACACTGACATCACGTAAAAATCACTTTTTTGGATTCAGGGAGCACCAAAACGAATATTTCCACTAACAACTCAAATTCGAAAATTTTGACGAAAACAATACTTTCTTCATATACTATGTATAAGTAAAAATTAAGTGTCGAACAGTAAAAAGAAAACTACTGAAACTGGAGAAGACCGCACTGTAAACAAATATAAGAATGCTTTATCAAACCGAATAAACAACTTTTTAGCTGATAAAGTTTGTAGATACTGATGTAAAAAGCGCTCCCAATCACCCGGAAGTGACGTAGTCGAGGGTGATTGCTCTTATCTTGTCATGGAATCTATGTTATCCAAACTCACATTGATTAACCTACGCGAGGATAGTGAGACATCAACAAAGGTCATCACGAACAGCCTATTTTCAACATATCGAACATTAAATTGTTGTATTGCCGATTCGTATAAACGCTGTCTCACAAAAAAGCCAATTGGAGGAATAATAACAAAAGTTCTGTTCTGTTCTGACAGTAACAAACACATACATTATTGACACAATAAAAATAAAACACGACAGAATACGTTTTGTTGTTGTGACTTATGAACAATAAAACAATTATTTAGAATGTATTTTAAATGTCGTGGATAGGCATAATATATTAAAGCAATATAGTGGATAGAAATTCAAAAGTTTTAAATCTAACAAAAACGTTATTAATTGCACTTAAGCAAAATGTTAGCAATTGTTTATCTTTATAACGGACTTCTTACAGAGAAAGTATTGACTATTTTATATGTAAGCACAGGTCTTCAACAATCAATCCAAATTGTCTCAAACGGACGACCGAGTCAAATACGGAAGTTGGTATAAAAGCCTGTATTAAAATTATATTAGATCAACTTTAAAATATAAGGCTGCACGTTTAGTAGGCTACAAAAACGTCCTTCGAGGTCGGGTTTACAGCATTCAATTTTAAAACAACCCGTTTCAATTATGTATTATATGACTCTGCGCTTATATTACATAATTGAAATAATTGAATAATTGAATTAAGGATTTAAGATAATCCTTAAGGTTTTTGAAAATATTCAGTTACGGCGTGATTTAAAGGCAAATTAAAAACATTATGAAACCACATTTCCCCAATCCCAACCTTTAAAAAAAACGTTACACAATTTGAACACTGCTTACATTTTAAATTGTTAAGTCACCCTCGGTAATTCGTCTGCCAACGACGCGACGGCGAACGGCTTCAACAAATATTTTAAATGGTATTGAATACATTTTGTTTAAGGTTCACAAAGTGTTAAGTTTGTGTCTCTAATATTTAAAAAAAAAGTATTAAAGACACCGCTCCAGGGCTTCCCTAACATACCCTTTGTGTGATTTGTTAAAATAAGATGTTTGAATAAGAAAAATATTTGAACATATGTTTGAATGTATTGCATTAAATACATTTCCTAAAACATTTCACTAAAAATACATACATTTTCCTAAAAATATCACTGATTTAAAGAACAATTAAATAGGCAACGTTTGAAAAATTATTGAAATGTAACAAGTCGTTTTTGTGACGGGATTAAAGAAGGCTTGATTTCGTCTTCGCGGTGCCGCGCCGGCGCGCGGCGGCGGTACAGCAAGCGGAGGGCACTGGCAGGTGACGCCAACCGACCTCTGACCCGGCCGGCCTTATCAGCCGATGTACGCCTTTATCGCTTAGGGGAGTAGGGGCGGGTTTTCCACCAGGACAGTATATATATATATACGTCTTCAGCTCCGACAGCGATTGAGTCTTCGTGCGTGCGAGTGACTACGGTGCTGCTTGTTGGTGGCGAGTGTTGCGGAATTGTCAGTGTTGCGTTAGAGTTGGGTTTTGACCCGCCATTTGGTGAGTCTCAACTATATTATTCTCATTTCATTATTAACTAAACATTATTTGACTTTATAATTTGTAACGAGGATTTCTGCCACGTGCTCTGTTAAGACACGCTTTGGTCAGAGTGGTGCTTACTATCTAGGCTGGGCTGAGATTAATATAGGCATATTTAATTAAACCTCAAAGGTATGTTTATTATATTTCTGAGGCGGGAAATAAATAAATCGAAGCGAGGCAGTTTCAGAACCCTGTTTCAGAAGCCTGACAATACGGAGCAAGTGCCGACAGGCTTTGCCACCACGAGCAGTATTACTGGAAATAGGCCCGACCAAAGTAGTTAGTTTTGGACTGTTCTACAGTTGCCATTGCATTAAGAACTATTTTTAATTAAAACTGTGATAAGTTTCATAAATTGACGTGTTTTATTTTCGTGTGCATGAGCTTGGTAGTTTGAGACCAGCTGCTTGAGGTTTTAGTTTGAGCACGTCATTTTCTTATTTAGTATTAACATTAACGTACTGGTTGGCCTGGGCACTGCCTGAGAAATTGAATTTCAGACAACTGAGTGGGTCGCCCGCAGTGTACAGGTTAAAGCGTGTTGGTATCAACCGAGTCGGCCTGGATTGCTTGATTACAGGCCGTGGGCGATCTTACAGGTAGGGTAGGGTTTAGTGACACACGGTGTTGCAGGCAATCTGGCCAGATTATTTTCGTTGGTGCGAGTGGTCGCCGTAGTATGTAATATATATTCTTATATGTGTAATATAAGATGGCGTGGCCCGAGCTGCATAGCCCCGGCGTCAACCCCGCGACGTCAAGTCCTTCCTCACCCCTGGGTCTGGCTGTGATTAGAGACTACATTTGTGGCGAACTTGTTTCACGTTCGATTGAGCCAGGCCCGCACCATCGGTCCGACTAATCCCTGTTGCCAGTGTAGGAGCCCTGGAGAAACCCAGCCATCTTAAGCTGAGCCGTCTGCGGCGAATTTAAATAACTTTCTTGCGAATATTTTCTTACAAGGGAAAGATACGTCGCAAAACTGAAAAAAATGTATCCATAATGTTTCTCTTTAGATGCGGAAGCTATATTTTTTACAAAGATATGCGTTGTACTTTTAAATTTACAAAATTGTTTAGTATTATTCTTTTAAGGCAGGATATCGGTGGCCAGGACCAAGTTATAGATCGTATCATACTATAAGCATGATATGCTTAATACGGTATATGAATGATGCGTCAATATGATGATGCAACAAGGGCAAACGTAATGGAGTATTAGGGTACGTTTGATAAAATTTGAATTATTAATGTTAAATTTGGTATATACTGCATTCAACAAAAACTTTAATAGAGATTTTTAAATCGTTCCCTCGGAAAAATTGCAAGATATAAAATCATGGATAAAACAATAACTCTCTCGGTAAACTGTTGGTTAAATTTATAATCAAAAGCCTGATGAGATATCTGGACATAAATGCCTATAACTCAATAAACATATTCAAGAAAATCGGCCGGTAGGAACGGTCAGACCGCCAACAAACAGAACAGTGTAAACTCTTCTTAATTCAGTACCGTGAGTAGAACCAACCGTCGCATGTCGTTTTTCCTCCTGTCTTTTACGAGGCGGCCATAATTTTCTTCCCCCTTAATCTTATTTCAATTTTTAAGAAGAATTAAAAAATAAAGCGGATCTAAACAAAATACTTTTAATGAGTTTAAATTTTATTTATCATATTTAATCTTAGGATTGATTTAATAAAATACTTACATTTTTCTTACAGTTTCTCACCAATATATTTCATTCAAATGTGGTTGACTGTGACAGAATTACGGTTTTTTTTAATATTTCTTGTACTTATCTACAATAAATTTGATTTAAATAGATGAGATACATTCCAATTTAAAATCAATTTAAAACAGTTACCGCCATGCACGTTCCTGATTACGTTACAGATAAAAAAAAATTGGAAAGAGATTTCTCATTTCCGTGCGGTTTCTTGGACGTGGAAGCGATCTGAACGCTCGTGTCCGACAGCCTACACAGACCGCGTGACGCAATATGCCTGCAGCCATCTTATTGCGTTTCTCCGTTTGAAGGCTGCCTACGGCGCCGCCAGGGAAAGTATTCGTTTTTAGGGAAAGATTTGGAGACTTAAATTAATAAAAAGCTGACAGCTTACCAATAACAAAAGAATGCCGTTGCAGGATCTCTTGCGAACCTTTCGGTTAAATGGTTATAAGGCGGTAATGTCGGGTGACACATGCTACTCTATTTCCTGGGCGAAAGCCTGCTATTAGAGTTAGTGTTTTCATGTTAGCGGCATTGTAGCGTTTTTACTAACTTAAACATGCCTTATCGATTTTGGGCGTGTTATAACTCTTCTGCAACGGTGGGTGGAAATGTGAGAAGAAAATAAGATAAATATACATATTACCAAAACAGTAAAAGTACTAAAAGGCGAACCGTGTTTCTCCAAAGGCAGACTTTTCGTAATATCTATAATTATTTGTTTACACAACTTCTTTATGGATGAGCTCGCTCACTGTTTTTTTATAAACTTACTTTCAGGTATGACAAAAATCTTTCAAACAAAGTTTCATAACTGACAACGCGACTACCTTTCTCCCCTTTAAACTTGTAATGTTATGATATAAAGAGGCTCAGAGGGAGCTTGGGCAGCAGCGGTAGGCTGTATAATTGTGTCGTTGGAAGAATGGACACTGCGTCTCCACAATGAGCCTCATATCTCGCCCACTCCGGCGGAGACTTGACAAGACCATCAGCCGCGGAACACGTGGAAGAGCGAGTTTGACACCGTGCCGCTGTGGATCATGAACAGCAACGGTTCGCGTTAGTCAACGCACCAAACAAAAAATATAATTCAGGCAACCGTTTATTTTATTTGTATACCTTTCTAATCAAAACCAATTGTAACATGTAATCCCAAAACTGAAATATAAGACAAAACCGGTCAACATGAAACTTACTTTAAACTACTATGACAAACATTAACAGAAACAGGTTTCGAAAACAATTCTGTACCACAAAATTATTGCATATATACTAGCAGGCCCATTGCGGCTTCGCCCGCGTAAACTATAATTTAAAGAGAATCTTAATCATCAAATTCAAATACCACTGGCTGACCTATTACAATATCTCCATAAGGCCTACAGAGTTGAAATTTGATATATAGGTTCCTCATTGGCCCTAGGAGCTTGCTAAGAAACGGTATTACGAAATTCCGCCTGTGTTCTGCCCCGCTGGGTCCCAAAGTTACCATGTATTCCTTATGGACATTCACTTTGGTTTGAGGTCATGAAAGTCAAACAGCTGATCTTGATTCGTATTAGTTCCACGGGCTGATGACCACAGATTGACGCACACACAACTATCACAGTTTACGCGGGCGAAGCCGCAACGGGTCGGCTAGTTAATTTTAATTGTCTGTGCTGCTAGTGTCCTGTTCTTCCCACGGGGATCTTAAAATCGTAGATGCTTTAAAATGTTTTGATGGTCTCAGTAAACAAATCAATATCCGTAAGAATAACATTTGAACTTTAGACCCCCGTGGGGCGTAGCCCTAAGGGATTTCTGAAATGCAAATAAGCCTACCCAAACCCTTATACATCAACCACCTTCATTTGAAATTTCATTTCAACCGGTTAAGCAATTTGGAAGTTAGACCGGAATATGCATGACAACGGACACCTCCTTCAGCATTCCGTAAAGGTCAGGAGGCGGAGTCGTAAAACATTTCAGGGATTGGAATAGGCTTATGTTTTTCTCTGGTATATTATATTTTTGAATAAGAAACATCTTTTTATGCTACCATTTCAATGACTGAGAGAATAACATGATTAATTGAAAACCCATGGGGTAGAACCCGTTGGCAAAATTGGTATCAAAACCCTTTGTATTTCTTATTTTAGATCTAAAGAATTAGTGTACCAAATTTCAGCTTGATCGGAAGATTGGGAATTAGTCTTGAGTAAGTAACTCAGTTGTAAGAGAGGCAGAGCTGTGATTTGCTAAACATTTTTTACGATCGGGCATAACTGCGCGAATTGACCTTAGTGAGGTAGCTGGGGTATCCTGGACTGCGCGAATCACTCCAGGGATGTTCATTAACTGCGCAAAGTGGCGGGTCTTTGGCTGTAGAATTCTTAGAAGTAAGCATTTAAGAATTTTTCAAAGCCCGAGCCATCTATGGAGTGTGCACTCATTGCCGACAAGGTGATTCAGCTTACGTCTATAACCCAAATATCTGATTGAATGAAACACGAACTGTCAGGAGGCATATGTGAACAATGCAAAAGGGGGATACTGATAGACCATGAACTGTAAAGGCGAGATCAATATTGAATTTTTCCATCTGTAAAAGAAAAACGCCCTAACAAAATAAAATCTACACTTTAACTATATTGACCCAAACTGTAAAAATAAACATAAAACATAAAGTAAACTATGCCAGTTACGCGTGCTGCATTCTGTGGTTGGCCCATGGAACTACTACGAATCATGATCAGCTGTTTGAATTTCAATACCCATAAGGAATACACGGTAAAGGTAACGGCAACTATATAATAACATTTATTCCGTGACAATGTTTTACAAAGTATTGGAATATACAATGAAATAGATAATTTATGAGGAAATCTTTTAACCAGGTAAGGTAGGCCAGAGTCCTATCTTTCCCTGCCTTAACTGCCTATGTAGAACTTTAATTAATCAAAATGGGTCCCGTCAATTTTAGCGAATTTCCTCTATAGGGAAGAAGCTATTACCGTAGTCGGCATGGTAAGACCTTGGCCCGGGACCATGATAACTTTTCGTTTTGAGGTCCCCAGACCCCAAAAACACCATTCGCTCGAAACTCTATGTATATATTTATATGTATATATATTAATTATATATATGTATATATGTATTATATATAGGTATATATATATGTACTTATATTTATATATTTATATGTGTCCTTGGGTGCGATAACTCTCGTAAAAAAGTCCGATTTTGATTAAATTTGGTACAAAAGTGTAAAGCAGCATTTATGACTTTAAGTTTGAACACCAGACAAATCGACCAATCCGAAGGGGTATTTTGGGGGGGTTTTGTACCCCAAAAATGGGTTTTTTGAGTTTTTTACATATCACTTTTGAAAAAGTTAAATTTTATTATTTTTCATTGGAATCAGCTTAAAAAGACGCACAATTTGGTGTTTTAATCATTGCTCTACGTCAATTGGTTACTAAGGTATTGAAAATGCTAAACACAGTACGTTGTCCAATGTTATTCTTATGGAGGATAAGAAAAATTGTATATCTCGCTTATTTATCAACTTATCAAGACGAAATTTGGTATATTGCTTCATTTCATTGTGGTCTATCGATATTGGCACAAAAACCCATTTTTTGGCCGATAGTTCCCGTAGCAGCAAACCTGCATACTCAGCCCCATGTTATTCTTATGTAGAATAAGTAAAGTGTTATCTCCCTTAATTATGAACAAAATTAATAGAACTTGGTATGTGGCTTTACCTAGTTGAGTTATATTGATATTTGTATTAAAAACCCATTTTTAGTGTTCCTTATTTCAGCAAACCTGCATTCACAGCCGCCATGTTATTCTTAACATTTTAGAATAATTAAAATTTCACAAATCGTTTATTTATGATTGTATATTGATGAAACTTGGTGTGTGGCTTATGTGGTATTGAGACAAATTTATATGCATTGGAAATTCGCTGAGTACGCAGGTTTGCTGCTACGGGGGTATTATTTATTACAGTTATAACAGCTGCCATACAATTTAAGATAGATGTAGTATTTTCACGCCTATCTAATTACAGAGGCTTGGAGTGAAACAGTGACTCCCACGCACGGATCTTTATCGTTAGCTTTTTTTTGTAACTTTGAAGCCTCGTGAGGCAAAGCTCTAAAGTTGAATTGATAGGAAAACACTTTAACTTTACTATTTTAGACCTAAATAATCAATGTACCAAATTTCACCACTCTAGCTTGCCGATAATTAATGATTCCGAGTGATTGAAGGCTTTGGATTTTATATATTAAAATTACATTGAAGATATTGCGTGAGCCAACACCTTGATTATGCATAAATGATATACTATATTCAAATTATTAAATGTAGATGCTTGTTCTTGGCCAAAGTTACAAACAAGTAAAGATAAAAGATAAGTAAAGATAAAGACAAACTAAACGGCTGAAATTATATTTAATAAAATTTAATAAAAAGGGCACATTGGCCATAAATCAATGACATAGTTAAATGTAAAAAAGTTTTGGATACAAATACAAAAATAAATAAATGGATATGATTGTCATATAAACTGTCCACCCTACTATTTCTTTTTTTAGCACATTAACGGTACAAACCATTTTACATAGGTGAAAATAAATAAATTTTCTTTCTGTTGTAGTTCCTGATGGTCGCCTTCTTAAATATAATTTGTATGGCATGGAATCGTTGATTTATCAAAGTGTAACAAAGGATGCTTAAAAGACAATACCAAACAGTATTAAACTGTGTATGCCAAGTAATGTAGTAGAGTATTGGCACTTTAGTTGAGTATGAATTATTTGCAGTCTCAATAACTCAGTGAATTTATATTATGAACAATAAATAGTCAGCCCACATATCTTGAAATGCGTAACAACATAAATAATTGCTAACAGTGACCTTAAGAACTAATGATTGAAACATCAATTGTACATGCAAAAAAGACTACCAATTGTTAAGATTACAGACCATAACTAAAAAGCTTTAATTGAATTCAAATTCATAAAATATAGTTAGATAACAAAATGACTGTACCGGTTACCAGTCAATAAAAAAACGGGGAATTTATTATACAAATATTAATTTGTAAAATGATTCACCATATCACTTCAACGAATAACTAAGAAAGACAAATAATCGCAGTTTTAAACGTTGTCAGTTGATTTAATTATCGTTAGCCTCCCCAACTTAAGACAATTTTCCGCTTAGATTATTCATGATTCCCCAGAAGGATTTAATTTAGCAAAGGAAGAGAAGATAATTAAAATTTTACAAGCATTTATTAACTTATTGGTAATTTACTCTTTTACCACCAGTAAGAAACGTATTCCTAATTCGGATAGAAGAAAACATCAAACAGCAGCTAAAGAAAATTATTAATTAAAGAATGTCTTTACAAATAAAGTTATTTACAGAATTACAACAAATTCATGAACACACTAATTATAGTACTTCATAAAACTCTCGTACTTAAAGAGTTCTCTCGATAGTGATGTGGCTCCTACTACAACTCCGATTTCATGTAACTGTTATTGCAGCTCAAAACAATACAGTTATTAGTAAATACAAATGAATAATGAATATAAATTTGTATCCTAAAGGATTTTAAATTGGATTAACGGAACATGAGTAATATTACATGCAAGTGGATTGTAAACTAATTGATTCTAAAAAATAAAGGCTAGCCTAAATTGAACTTTATATTAAGAAATGAAGGAAAGTTAGTTGGATAAATACATCGCAGTGTTAAATAACCCAGATCTTGTCTATGGAACAATAACTATATGTACAGCCTAAAGAAGCCCCTTGGTATGTTATTTTGATTGTATTTTTAAAAAAGCTAAACTAATGACAAAATCCTGAATTATTATCCAAAAGATCAAAACTGATATCCAATTTCAATTTATCTGCAACCACTTGAACAACAACTCAATACACAAAACAAATTGCCCTTTGTGTATTACATTGATAATATCAAATAGAAGGATAAAATATAACTGTACTGAACAAACAAATATCCATTAGAAATTTACTGAGGATACAGGTTCGTTGCAAAAAGTGATATTTTGTTTTTTATATTTGAAAAAAGTTCAGTGGACTTAAAAACGCGTTATTAACGCGCTTGATCAAAGAAACAGGCCCTTAAAATAGGTATAAATAACCGAACAAAATCCTCTTGGAATATATGTTGGTAATATTGACCATGCAAACGGTACTGATGCTGATTCCCGTCGTCTGTTTATAATATACAATTTAAGAACAATTTAGATCACGACAGTTTTATTTTATACACATTTTGTGTGCACTGCAGAGTAGGATGGATCAAAAGAAGTGCTCGGCGAATGCAAGCAACAAACTCACACGGGTGATATACGGCCGCAGATGATGAACGGAAGGGTGGACGGAGGTGGTGGTGGTGAGGGGGGGGGGTGATCTCAGGGGGCTCGGGCGATCCAGTCAAAGGTTGCTAAATTAACCCCACTAGTTGTTACATGTAAATTTAAACTGACAAGCTTTGACTAAATCACTGACCGTGGCGGCGACAACAGCTAATAAACCGACACCATACCCCGCGTTCATACCTTGCCCCACCTTCACGTCTGAACCTTCATACTCTAAATTTACCTTCCCGTACAGCTATGTACGGCTATGTTACATCAATATGAAGACATTTCATCAATATCACCACATATATTACTGGGAATATCACCATATCCAATGCCCGCCTTCATACCTTGTCCTACCTTCACACTTGTACCTTCATCCTCTGATTTATCTTCCCGTGCGCTACCTTCTCATATAATATGTCATCAAACATAACATAACATTATACCCATTAATTTAATTTATTTACATTGCTATTTATTTATTAGGCACTTTTACATTTAAGGTTAGACAAACCATCAAATTTACTAGGTACACCTACGCTCGCTCCCAACATTCAATTTTTAAATAAAATGAAATAACACGCCAGGCAACCAAAATTAAAACCACCTTTATTACAAATTATAGTCTTAAATAGGGGTTCACAGACAAATAATGTCTTATTAGGTTCTTTCGGTTAGTTGTTGATGAATGCCAACCTAATGGGTTTCTTCCGAGTTCGAGTTGGTTCTTCGGACCCTGACAAACTTGTAAAGAACGTCAAATAAGTCCCGCTAAGCGCGGGTTTATATTTCCTTTGACGTTAGAGATGAAGAAAAAATACCAATACCATCCCACAAAATTTACTTGACAAATTTATTGCTTTATCTTTAAATACCCTCGTCACAGCAACCTGCGTACTCAGCGAATTTCCAATGCATAATATATGTCTTAAGAGCATATATAAAGCCGCATACCAAGTTTCATAAAAATATATTTACATATAAGCGATTTCAATTATTTTTCATAAGAATAACATGATTAATGAGTACGTAGGTTTGCTGAAACAAGGAACACAAACAATTGTTTTTTATACAAATATAAATAGAATTTAACTAGGCGAAGTTACAGTACCACATACAGTACCAAGTTCCATCAATATTCAATCATAAGTAAGTGCTTTATAACATTCTAGTTATTCTCTAAAAGAATAACATGGGGGCTGAGAAAGCAGGTTTGCTGCAACAAGGAACAAAAAAATGTATTTTTATATAATTATCAGTATAACTCAACCAAGTAAAGCTACATACCAAGTTTTATTAATTTATGTTCATAATTAAGAGTCATTACATTTTACTTATTCTCCATCAGAATAACATGGGGGCTGAGTACGCAGGTTTGCTGCTACAGGAATAATCAACAAAAATCAATTTTTTGTGCAAATATCAATATACCAGTATTACGTGAAGCCATATACCAAATTTCATCAACATACATTCATAAATAATCGAGATATCAAATTTTATTTATTCTCTATAAGGATAACATTGGACAACGTACTGTGTTTAGCACTTTGAATATCTCTGCAACGGTTGGGCGTAGAATCACAATTTAAACACCAAAATGATTTTTTTGTGTAACTGAACAGATTGGTAAAAGCAAATGTGAAGTTTACATTAAAATAAACTGAGGAAAAGCCAAAAACATTTTTCCCATAAGATTAACATGGGAGATTTTAGGAGTAGGTTTTTTGGATTTTCTCCGCAACCACTTAACCTAGGTGGTAAATTCAAAATACTATATTATTTGTTTTTTAAGCTCTATAACATGGTTAAAACCAAAATTAAGTTTTTTTTAATTTTAGGGTGAAAATCCAAAAACTGATTTTTGGAAAATTTAAAACCCCCATTCCCATGGTCCGATTTTTCTGGTTTTCGAACTTAAAGCCATGAATGTCATTTTACTTGTTTGAGCCAAATTTCATCAAAATCGGATTTTTTACTCAAGTTATCGTGTTAACGGACACACACATATACATATATATAAATTTGAAAGAATAGTGTTTTTGGCATCTGGGGACCTCAAAACAAAAAGTTATCATGGTCTCGGGCTTAACTCTTACCATGAGACCTCCGGTAATAGCTTCTTCTCTATAGGGAAAATTCGCTAAAAAGGGAAAATGATTTAGCAAGACGTGCCGGGAGTTAATTGACATACTGTAATACTGTAATTTCCTATTTCGTACAATATAAATAATGAAGAAATACTTTATTGTTATAAATCGTTTAACAAGAAAAACTGATTAAATAAAAGTATTACTACACGTCTGGATAAATAAACTGGTACCAACACATTTAAATCTATGAAGACAAAGTTAATCCACGGGGTTCTCCATTTCATAGAAATCGTGTTAAACGTAGGTTCGCGCACACGTAGTTTACTTAGTGCTAAAATAAAGCAAGACGTCCCACGCCAATACCTTTCTAACGATAAGCCTGAATTTCTCCTGCGAATCACACACGCTGAGAAAAAGGAGGGACAGTTTTGTGCTTGTCTATTAATATAATGATTTATTGTTTTTCTTTAATAAATTAACATTGGCACTTTGAAAGCTCAATGGGCGAATCCCTTAAGGTGGATGGTTTTTAAAATCCCAAAAGGCATATCTAGAAAGTAAGAGTTTTTTATTTATACCAAACACACCAACAAAATAATAGTTTTAGAGACTAAAAATCTCCGAAAAAATTAAGTAAATAATTTAATAAAAATTATAAATAACTCCATAACTGAAAGATTGGAACCTGCACCTCTAAAGGGTAAGAGCTTTTGATTGACACCAAACATGTACACAATATAGTATTTTAGAGGTCAAAAATTGTCGTATAAAAATCAAGAAATTTATTTAATAATACAGTATAGAAAATAATAATAATTATAGCTAAAATAGCAATAATAAGAGTAATCATGAGTAATTAAAGCAATCAGCTGATCATCTTAATAATAAACTCAATAATATTAAGGCTCCTAAAACCCATAGGGAGGAGTCATAAATGAAAAAAACGGCCAAAAAACCTTTGAAAAAAAACAGGGTTGCCGTCAAGTTGTCACCTCGGCATTTTGGTTACAGGCGTCAAGTTGTCACCTTCCTAGCTCTGAGGTGACGATCTAACGTGTTCACTACCGAAAGATCGTCAACTTTCACAACCGCGTCAAGTTGTCACCACGACAGGTTGCCAACCTCAAAAGGGGCCAACTAGACGCGGTCCCTTTTCAAACCCATAAAAGGCTCGTATAGAACGTTAGAGTTTGTGTTTTACGCCTGTAAAAACATGTATGTAAAATAGTAGGTTTAGAGGTCTAAAAACGCCGAGCAAAAGAAAATTTTCAAATAATGTACATAGATGTACAGAAGTCCTGATCATAATATGAGAAGTGTTTAAGCTACGTTCGCGTAAAGTATGCATCCGCTCGCCCGAGTGCCCGAAAATTCAAAACACGGCAAGACACTCGGAAAAATGCCTAAAACTAAAGTCCTCCTAAAAAGGTGATTTGGGAAAAGACAAAAAAAAAGGAAATAATTATTGAGTCAAATTTGTTTAAACTTAATTATATACTGTTAATCGTTTTAAAACTTAGAGAAAAAAGCCATACTGTACAATTATATCGATTTTCAACGAAATGCTTTGTCGAGTCAAAAAGTAGGGCTATAAAAATAACGTAAAGATAAATAGGTCCGCTAAACTTAAATGCCAAAAATAAACGGTCTTGTACGACTTAGCGTATGTCGTAGAACAAGAAAAAACGCGAGATAAGAAAGAAGCTGGGCTTGGATAATGCAACACCATTTACTCAGATTTTAGGACTAAGGGCAGGAGTTGCTAGGGCGATATTATTAAATTATAACGGGCATTCCATTATTGACCCTTCCCTCTAACCCTCTGGTTTCATGATACATTTTATTTTTTGCAGAGTATCTCTAGACAAAAACCTAAGTCCTTTGTGAAGTGCTAAAGCATTAACGTTACTTTACATATTGTAAGATAAAATGTGGTATAAAGTTTTACCTCGTGTAATAATGGCGAATAACGACATTTTGCCACTTACGGAGTAATCATGCATTTATATCGTCGTAATATCATTATTGGTAATATAGCATTATTGATAAACTAGTATGGCTATACCCCTAAACTTGTTCCTATACTCTGCCTCATCTGATTATTTTTCTTTTTTACGTACTGAGAAAACTATAACAATATAAGTAGGAACACA
Organism: Allygus modestus; assembly: GCA_963675035.1. Taxonomy (NCBI): domain Eukaryota; kingdom Metazoa; phylum Arthropoda; class Insecta; order Hemiptera; family Cicadellidae; genus Allygus; species Allygus modestus. The sequence goes on along the minus strand of OY776111.1, from coordinate 256,727,530 downwards.
GGCCAGTTCGTAAACAAAGTAGAAAAGTAAGCGTTTTTAAATCCCCATGCTTTTCTTATGTGGGATGTTTTACCTTATTTCTCGTTTGCTGGTAATTTTTAGGTAATACTACTATTTTTCTCGAGTCCCTGGGATCAAGACCTTTAATTTGAGCCGCCCCCATCATTCTGTGGTTTACCAAACTCCCTCAAATTTGACTTAAAAATTTTGCTTACAGAATTATACATAAAGATATTATCTATATTTATGAAAAAGGATGTTCGTTGGTTTGTTTATTTGTATACATATTTGAAGTTTATGGATTCGGACACCGTTGGACCGTTTGCCATGAAACTTGGTGTATATATATATATATATATATATATATATGTATATATATATATATATATATATACCAAGTTTCATATATATAGTTCACATATATATCTATAGTTTTACATATATGTAAAATTTCATGGAGAAGGTTTTTAAGCCATCCACTTCGTCCTAACTCAATTGGGTTCCTCCCAAGAGGCCCAAAAGGGTTCCCATATAAACCTTATGGAAAGATATTGTTGTTTGCATAAAAGCTAGTGACATGTTTACTTGAACAGGCGATCTTGGTGATATTGGTTTTAGTTGGTAATAGTCAAAGGCATGACAAAGTCTGCCGGGTAACAGCTAGTAATAGTATAAAATACTAATGGAATATCAATATATTCGTGCAAACACAAAGTTGAAACAATCTAAGCTATTACAAACACTTAACAAATGTAAATCAAAAATAAGTTACAAATTTTATCGATTTAGCTTACTATTTTTCCTTTAACAAAGTTCAATTAGTTGTTATTAATTATATAAGCGGATGACTTGAGATATTTATGAAATTTATACACTAAAAAAATAAAACAGCAAACGTGTGATTTCTGACACGGTGCGAGTAGATATCGGAAACGATCCTTTAATCTTCTCAACTTGAACCTCCCTTTAACCTTTCGAAACCGTCCCAAGTGAAAATACGGAATTCTTAAACGTTCCTCGACCCTTACTCAAGTACAATGGTGGCATCCGAACAGCAGAAGGAATGCAACCTCATGTTTGTAGTCAGTACAATCACAATATCAAACGCAATAACAATGCAAGTCTTAGAGGTTGTGGGCTGAAAATTACTATTATTTTTAGATGCCGTGAAAATATATGAAGATTTAATACAAATTAAAGTTACCTTATGGACAGTTATAAAACTGTAGGACATTATGACCTCTACAAGACGTGTCAACGTTCCCACGTTTATGCTAACTTGACGCTGTATCTCACTCAACGCTGCTGTAATTGCAGTATTTAAAAACAAATTTGAGTGGCTGGTAAACTCATTTGAAATCATATAATTGTGATACAAATTTGTTTTTACCGTAGATAATTAAATATTTATTTACCGGTAGGTGAACTATTTACTTTTGCTTTATCGTCTGTAAAATAGTGTGACCTTGCTCAAACCTTCCTTGTATCCCTTTTAAGCGCTTTATACAAAACTGCTTGAGGGAAGTTTGGAACCGGTTTATCTAACGAGGGTTTAAGGACCGTTTGAATATGTTTACCTCGCGTGGGATATAGCAGAGACACCTAGCGTTGAAGGGAATAACGTCATGGTTGTGACGGGTGAGTCGGATTCGCTCCTTTACTCGTCGTTACGGACAAATATAATTTTTAAATCATCGTAAGTGCTGAACTAATGCTACTCTAGCGACTCAATGTGGATAGCTCTGATATGGCCTTTGTCAGCCTCTACTAAACAATTCTCTGTATTAGTAAATAGTCAATAATCACTTCTCATGGAGCATTTTCCTATTCTTGACAAACTATTTAGCTAATAAAACATTCAGCTATATCAACAAAACTATTACACCAATTTTGCCCTTACTTTTAAATAGCTTTTTCAAAGTTTAATTAGTTTTATCTAGGTTATTATTTAGTTTTGCTTTAAAAATTTGCTAAATCTCTAATGTTGTATTATGTGTTTTATCTAGTCTCTGTTTAAATTTAATTCAATATGTTTACATTGTCTAAAACATTCATAAATAATACATTCAGATAAACATTTAAATAAAAATATAAATCCAGCATTTTAACAAGCCGGTATGATTAAACTTCTTTTTCTATTATTTATTTATTTTTTAAATTTGATTGCCTTTGTTAATAATGCAGAATTTATAGTTACATATACATGTTTATCTGCCTAGTAAAAGTTAATTATTTTATGAATGTTCAAAGATAATGAGTAAAATATTTATTTAAATTTAAATGGACTAGATAAATAAAATACTTAGGCCCTAACACAGAACATTAATGATTTATAACATTTTTAAAGCCAAATCAATTGATAATCTAGATAAAAATAGTTAAACTTTGTGTAAGCTATTTAAAGATAAAAGCAAAATTGCTTTAATAGTTATGCTAATATGCCTGTGTTTGGGAGGGCCTACTTTACCTGCAAGTTTTTTTTTTATCACTATGGTTGCTCTTGTAAAAAATACCATTTAAGGTATGTATGTTGTTGTATATAACAAATATTTAACCATAAAGTCTAGGTTGATGACTTATAAATGTTTAAGATAGCCTATAAAATATTTATTTAAGTTCAAGGGATAAGATTGTACGTACAACACAAACAACATTAATTTGTGAACTGTAAAAGCAGGATTAAATTATAGTATGTGGACAGTAGCTAAACATTTGAAAACTATTCAAATGAAAGGAATATTGTCCCTTTCCTTTGATCAAAACTAACGATTCACACTGATTAGCCTAAAAATGTAACAATACAAATAAATATGAAAATTCAATTTTAAGAAGATGGCAGGAGAATTCTGAAATAATACCTGCCATTTAATTACCACACCCAGAAATTTGTAGCTGCCACTACAATAATACCTTAAAATAAATAAATGTATAATCACCCTTGCGTTTAAATAGCAAGATTGGTGCTTTATGTATTAATGTTACATTTTTGATTGCTCCTAATTTTAGTTCCGTAGTTAAATATGCTACAGTTATTAAAAATTTTCTTTTATAAGATCAAAGTTTTTTACAAAATTAAAATTGAACTTCAGATATTGCAACTTTGTAAATATCTATGTTCTTTTCACCATTCAGCAATTTCTGTGGGGCTGGCTTATTTGAACTTGACATTGAACATTTCAACCTCTTTGGAAGGCCATAGTTTTTGGAACTAAAATGTTGTAGTCAAGAAATTAATAAAAATAATCAATTACTGTTTTAGTTAATTTTAATTTGCATTACCAACAATTGTTTAAATAATTGATTTACATAGTAGAAGGTAAAATAAATACAACAAAGACAGATGAAGAATTTGTTTATTTGTTTGAGAAAATATGGATACATACTTAATTAAAATCAACAAGATATGTATGACTTTGAACGTATAAAAACTGATTTTTAGCTTGTTCAGAAGCTGAAGATAACACTAGAATTATTATACATATAATCACAATACACAATGTGTAATATACAACAAATTGTTGTCAACAATTGGTGTATGAAGTTAGTATTAAATGTTTTATATGCAATCGTAATATACATTAAATTGAACAATGAAGTAATTTAATGTTAGGTGATGGGTTTTTTCAACTTAGGCTTACTTTACTGTGTTTTGTTCTCACCTATAAACACTGGAAAATATTCCTCAAATTTCCATGTTTTCAACACACACAACACAGCACAGCACAGCACAGCACAGTGCACAGTCTTTATCCATGTTGAACTTTTTGAACAATGAAATGAAACATGAGTCTAGAACTTAAAAGTAATTACAACGGCAATGTCGGTAATAACAGAAGAAGTAGTGGCCACAGACCAGAAAATTATGGGACCTCTGACTACCGTATACAGCACCGATTGCAAGTCTCCAGCTCAAAGACGAATAAAATGTTACGCCAGCAACCTGCTCTGACGGTCTAACTAAACTGAGTTGGCGATTTAGCCAAACGTTCGATTGCTTCACGTTACGAATTTCCTGTTTCCATCGAAATGTTTTGCTGGATTTAGTGAAACATGTTTAGAAATTTTAAATAAACAAATCTGGTAGAAATACAGAACTCCTTAAATGTGAATAACTATGTTCCAATACCGTTTGGCACGAAATCGAGTAGTTGTTTTCGATAAACTACGTTTCTCTAACTTATACGAACTCCTTTTACCTATTTTAAACCATTTACATATTAAGATTTCTTAACTGTTTAGAAAAATTATTCTACAGCTTTAGTGAAAATAATACTGCTGTTTTAGCCAAGAGGTTTGTCTGCATCATAGTTTGAGAACGAGAGGGCTTCCAAAAGTCTGGCAGAGTTACGCAAAAAGGTTTTAGCCAAGGTGTTTTGCTAGAATTTCAATCCTGATTTTTCTCAGTGTAGTTTTAGCGAATTAGCCCTATAGGGAAGAAGCTATTACCGTAGGTCTCATGGTAAGACTTAAGCCGAGACCATGACAACTTTTTTTGGAGGTTCCCAGATGACTAAAACACTATTCGTCCAAATATATATATATATATATTATATATATATTATATATATATTATATATATAAGCTATATATGATATAAAAAAAATATATATATATATTTGTGTGTCCGTGAATGCGATAACTTGAGTAAAAACCGTCTGATTTCGATGAAATTTGGCTCAAATGTCTAAAGTGACATGTATGACTTTAAGTTAGAAAACCAGAAAAATCGGACGATGGGAAGGGGCGTTTATGGGGTTTTTAGATTTTCCAAAACACAGCTTTTTCATTTTTTACCCTAACACTTTTAAAACACTTAATTTAGATTTGGACCATGTTATAAATAGAGCTTAAAAAACAAATAATACAGTATTTTGAATTATTAACCTAGGTTAAGTGGTTGTGGAGAAAATAAAAAAACCTGCTCATCAAATCTCCCATGTTAATCTTATGGGAAAAAGGTTTTTGGCTTTTCCTAAGTTAATTTTAATGTAAACTTCACATTTGCTTTTACCAATCTACTCAGCTCCACAAAACAATCATTTTGGTGTTTAAATTGTGATTCTACGTCCAACCGTTGCAGAGATGTTCAAAGTGCTAAACACAATGTTATCCTTATGGAGAATAAATAAAATTTGATATCTCCATTATTAATGAATGTACATTGATGAAACTTGGCATGTGGCGTCACGTAGTACTGGTATATTGATATTTGCACAAAAAATAGATTTTTTGTTGATTTTTTTATCCCCGTAGCAGCGAACCTGCGTACTCAGCCCCCATGTTATTCTTATGGAGAATAAGTAAAATGTAATGACTCCCTTAATCATGAACATAAATTAATAAAACTTGGTATCTGGCCTCATCTTGTTGAGTTATATTGATATTTGCATAAAAACCCATTTTTTTGTTCCTTGTTGCAGCAAACCTGCTTACTCAGCTCCCATGTTATTCTTATGGAGAATAATTAAAATGTTATATAGTGCTTATTTATGATTGAATATTGATGAAACTTGGTATGTGGCTTCACTTAATTAAATTATATTTATATTTGCATAAAAACCAATTGTTTTCGTTCCTTGTTTCAGCAAACCTACTTACTCATCACCAATGTTATTCTTATGGGGAATAATTAAAATTGTATATATCGCTTATATGTGAATATATTTTTATGAAACTTGGTATGTGGCTTTATATAGCATAAAGACATATATTATGCATTGGAAATTCGCCGAGTACGCAGGTTTGCTGCGACGGGGGTTTTGTAGGTTACAAAATGTTCTTACGTTTTTGGGAATTCATCTTAGGATCGATACTGAAGGAGTTTAACTCGTTAAGAAATTACAATAACCCCTACAATTGTTAACGGTTTTCTCACCTTGGGTGCGCGTCTGGTCGCAGGCGGAGGAATGCAGAGCTACCGGACCGTTTTATTGGGTAAAACTCATTTGGTCTCAATTTACTGGACTATATTTGACCCCTTGAACACCTACTTTCACAAATTTTACAAACAAATTTGAATATTTTCGAATAATATCCCAAAAAATTATCCGTAACTTAAACCCACTGAATGTGTTGCGTTACTTTTCCGAAAAAAAACAAGAAAAACAGTTAACCCACAAATATATAGAAAGGAAACGTAAATTTAAGACTGGCTTCTTCCCAGAAAATACAAAATTCTGTTAAAAGCCAGAAAAGTTAAAATATCTCAATGGATGTTTTGAAAGATAACATTTTAACAATACATCGCGATTCACTCATTTTGCGGGGTCCATCAAGCAATTACAAAGCGCTTGGATTTGGTAAGAAGCGTATAAAATGCAGTACAGTACTTTCTTAATCATTTCTCATTTCTTACAGAATATTATCAAATGGTTCGTATATTTGTAATTTGAGTATTTGATTTACATACAAATTATAGATTCCTGTTTATTTACGGATAATCATGTACAGTAAATTAACAACCATTTCCTTTAAATTAAACACATCATTAGTTGCAATAACTTTTAAAATGTAATCATACATTCTTTAAACATAACTAGTCATATATTGATACATTTACTAACTAATTTTGAGATACAGCCAAACAATTACCATATAAACCATATCCATATCTCCGTGTCAACAATCTTTATATATAATTCTGTAAGCGAAATTTTTAAGTCAAAATTGTGTGAGTTGGGTAAATCGCAGGATGATGGGAGATGGCTCGAATTAAAGGTCTTGATCCCATGGACTCGGGAAAAATAGCAGCAGATCTAAAAGTCATCAGAAAACGAGAAATAACGTAAAACATTCCCCATAAGAAAAGCATGGTGATTTAAAAACGTATGCTTTGTTTGCATTAAACCATGTGATTACGAGTCTAATTTGTTTACGCACTGACATGTGTTGAAATCAAAATGAGAAGGGTATTGGAGCAAGGTTAGGGGTTACGGCCCTTTCAAGCCATCACTAGTATCTTTCTATTTTCTTGGGTAAAAGTAACATTGGAATGTGTTTCAACATAGGGCAAACTAATGTAAACTGTTTTTAATTCCTATGGCGCCACTTAAAATCACAATTTATCATATATTCCTCAGCGGATTGCCAAACGATTTAAAAAAATTGTGTTCTATTTTGTTCTAGAAAAAATTGCCATAGGAATAAAAACAACTAGCGGATTCATTTATCTTAACAACATGTATTATTCAAATCCGCTCCACGTGAAATTTCCAAGAGCAAAGCTAATTTGCCTGCTGTGTTAAAAAAAGTAATGGGCGATAAGAATTTGCCCGACATGAGAAAAAAGACAAGTGGACGAAGAGAAACCGCTCGATAGAAAGAGAAAAGCAAATAAACTAAGCAAATCGGCTGGCTAAGAAAGGGCCAAAGTGAAATACCCCCGTCGCAGCAATCCTGCGTACTCAGCAAATTTCCAATGCATGCATATGTTTCTCATATATTAATATGTTCACAATTAAGGGAGATATAAAGCTTTACATATTCTCCATAAGAATAACATTAGGTATGAGTATGCAGGTTTGCTGCTAAGAGGATAATCAACAAAAAATCAATTATTAAACCAGTAAAAAACAGTATTACGTGAAGCCACAAACCAAGTTTCACCAATATACGATCATAAACAATCGAGATCAAATTTTAAATATTCTCCATAAGGATAAGGATAACACTGGACAACGTACTGTGTTTAGCACTTTGAATATCTCGGCAACGGTTGATCGTAGAATCACAATTTAAACACCAAAATGATTGTTTTGCAGAGCTAAACTGATTGCTAAAAGGAAATGTGAAGTTTACAGTAAAATTAATTGAGGAAACGCTAAAAACCATTTTCCCATAAGATTAACATGGGAGATTTTATTAACACGTTTTTTTATTTTATCCACAACCACTTAACCTAGGTTCATGATTCAAAATACTATATTATTTGTTTCTTTAAGAAAAAAAAGAAAAACAAATTTCTATAAAATTCTATTCCATTTTCTATAAAATGGTTAAAACAAAAAAATTTGTTTTTTAAAAATTTCAGGGTAAAAAGTGCAAAAAAATGTTTTTGGACAATTTTGAAACCCCATAAACCCCCTTTCCCATGGTCCGATTTTTCTGGTTTTCGAATTAAAAGTCATGATTGTCACTTTACACATTTGACCCAAATTTAATCGAAATCGGAAGTTTTTTACTCAAATATATATAAATTTGAACGAATAGTGTTTTTGGCATATGGGGACCTCAAAACAAAAAGTTATGGTCTCGGGCTTAAGTCTTACCATGAGACCTACGGTAATAGCTTCTTCCCTGTAGGGGAAATTCGCTAAAATTACTTAAGCCTATTACAAAATTGACTAGCATTATTTAATCAAATCTCGTCTCTCAAGTATATACTGTATTTAGGTTCAAACAACTAAATGAACAAAGTGACATAAAATAATTGATCACACGTGAGAAGTCTATTTTAACGCTAATTTTCAAGTACATGAAACCAAATGGTATATTTGCGATACCAAATTTTAAAATGCTATCGTTTCAAAACACAGAGTATAATAATATGTTCTTTATGAGTTCTATATGTAAGAACAATCAGAAGATATTTCAAAACCTTTTAGGGCATTGCCGCACTGGGATTTGACGTGTTCCCTGGCACTTACTGGAAAGATTACGAATGTCGAATTAGCATTGTTTTTGGAAACAATTAGCATAGAAAAATAAACCAGGTACCTGGTTTATTTTTCTATGCAATTAGTATTAGCTTTAATACCGGATAAAGAGGCCATCCACTTATTTCGTAACGCATTATCATTATCTCTCCCCTACATAGCTCACAGAAACCCAGGAGCACACCTCCCCCAACCCCCTCATTTCAATAATTTAATTTAAGTAAATTTTAAAAAGCTTAAATCGTGTACAAATCGTCATTTAGCAAAGATTTCAATGAGGTATTGTTTTTAATTTCTAAAACAAATCTGTTACACCAGTCATAACAAATTAATTAATTTAAATAATGTTCTCATACCTAAAATATTTAAATATTTATGATAAACATATTTAATGATTTAGGATTTAAAATTTATGATAAACCCTTAAAATCAAAGCTCAAAATAGTAAAACGATAATTATAAGTTTAAGATAAACCGGAACATATAAGTAACATTTACGCCAGAGATTCAGACCAGAAAAATTATTATCCCATCTTAAAGTAACAAATAAGTAAGTAATAACTGTCATAAATATATAAAAAAATAGTAACAAATTTAACACTAAAACAAGTACGTCATGAATAGTACAAAAACGCTACCTAAATCAGATCATGAAACTGAAATTTATTTTTAACTTCTAACATTATAGTTTAAAACGTGTGAGTTACGTTACACTGAACCAGACCCCCCCCCCATATAACGAGTACCGCTATGCCGTATCCCCTACCCCCTTAAGTGCGTTACGTAATATGTGTAATGTGTATTGCCCCAAAGGAGTTGTTTTATTAATTTTTGGTGTAACTTAGACCCAATTATAATATTGAATTATCAGTATATAAACAGGTTTACCCGAAGAATTCAGTGAATATCTTGTTTCTAAACAAGTAGAATACTAAAAATCGGCTTTAAACACTTATCATAAGTGCCTTAACAAAACTGGAAACGGGATTAAGAGAACATCGTGGGAGGATATCAATTTGTTTTTTCTTGGCTGTAAAAGTTCTTGGAGATGTTTCATTAAAGTTTGGCACTCTCTTGAAAGTCGTAGGGGTTCGCTTCTTGTCTAGATAGATTAGATTAGTTTTTCAGATTCAAGAGTGCTTTCATAGAATGTTGCTGACAGACTAGGTGATGGAAGCTTATGTATATAATCGTGTTTAGCTGCAAATTAATAATCAGAAAATCTGAGGAAAATTTAATACAAAATAAAACACCCCCGTTGCAGCAAACCTGCATACTCAGCAAATTTCAAATGGTATTTTCCTAAGTCATGAAGCCAATTACCAACTTTCATCAAAGCATATTGATAAATAAGCGAGATATTAAATTGTATTTATTCTCCATAATAAAAACATTAGGACTGAGTATGCAGGTTTGCTGCATCAAGGACCACACAAATCTGGTTTTTATGCAAATACCAATCGATCACCAGTAGATGAAGCAAACTGCCAAGTTTTACCACTTTATGTTCATAAACAAGCAAGATATCACATGTTTCTTATTATCCATAAGAATAACATTATAGCTTCTGAGTACGCAGGTCTGCTGGCATGAAGAAATGGGTTTTGTTTGCAAATATCAGTAAACCCCAACCATATGAAGCCACATACAAAGTTTCATTAATATATGTTCATTAATAAGCAAGATATAAAATTTTACTTATTCTCTATAAGATTAACATTGGACAACGTACTATGTTTAGCCCTTTCAATATCTCGGTAACCAATTGACATAGAGCGATAAACAAAATACTAATTTTGTTCAGCTGAATTCAATAGTGTAAACAAAAGTTTGGAGAAATAATTTATAATATTTATAGTTCTCAACCTTAAAAATATGTTTACTGACAATCTATGTTTGAAAGACTACCCAAAGATGGGTATCAAGTTAAAGCGAATACATCTTACCTTCCTTCGACAGTGAAAACTTCGGAAAAGAGGTTAAACCGTTAAAACCGCAGTTCCTTCAGGGAATGCACAGTCAATGTATTCAAAGCAAATGTTTTACAGTACCCATTGTCTTCTTAAATCTAAACATGTCATTATATCTAACTGACATGAAATTTTAGGTTAACGCTCATAAACCTTACCTCCAGAAGGGACACACACACACACACACACACACACACACACACACACACACACACACACACACACACACACACACACACACACACACACACTGTTATCCTCTGAGGCCTTCTCGCCTCCAAAATTGCATTTAATTCATTTAATTTGTCAAGGGTTTTGTATTATTATGTGAAATACCCGAACCAGTTTTTATAAATAAAAATACGTTGAACGTTATTAATCCAGCTTTATGGACTCAATAGTTATATTTATGATCGTTGTTAATTCTGTAAACCAGTATTTTATTGTATTGTCCAGTCAAAAAAAAAAAAAACACCCATGCGTGCAAAAATATTTAGTTCTAATTGTTTATTATGTTGTTTGGTTTCTTACACCACAAGTAAGAAACCAAGTTTGTAGCATATCCCCGAAAGTATATGCCTCTGACAGAATATGTTGTTCAAACCTTTCTTAAACTGGATAAAATTTGCTAAAGTTTGAGGCCAAAATTACTTAATTAATTGTGTAATTCATTTCAGAAGTACACAATACAGATAGGATGAATTTAAGGATTGGGCAATAACGATATGAAAAGTCAGAGATCTGTTAAGGTGTTAGGTGTGATATGTGATGAAAATCTTAAGTGGCGCGAACATAATATAACACAGTTGTGTAAGAGATTAAACACAATGTGCTTCAATATGAGTTGTCTTACCTATTGTATGGAAACAATACTTACCAGCATGGAAACAAAACTAACATTGTACCATGACTATTTATATCCATTAATGAAATGTGAAATAACTTTATGGGGTAGTAGAGAATTAATAAAAGATGTATTAAACGTATAAACAAAAATTTTTAAGAACTATGACACTCAAAGAGCCAAGAAGCTCTTGTATGAATATTTGGAAATTTAAAATACTTACAGAACCAAGTATCTACATTTATGAAGTTTTATGTCATGTTAAAAATAATTTAATTTGGTACTCTCGAGAAAAAACAGCCACCATTATTTACAAAATACATTACTTACATTATTACAAAACATATACATTATTACAAAAACATTATTTACAAAATAGCCACTAGAAACCAAAATTTACTTGTATACCCTCACCACTCCACGAAAACTTTGGAAAAAGTATTTATTATATGGGAATTAAATTATTTAATAAATTGGCTTGATTAATGTATAGCGTATTGATAACCACTCTGCATGATTACGGATTCAAGCAAACTGCGTATACCTCAACCGTCAAAATTCGTTCAGAAATAACGGAAAGGTAATGTTTCTAAAAATTACATCTTCGCTTGTAGATATTAAATATTTTTAAAGTATAGCGTAAAGATTTCAACTTAGTCACTTTATGAATTAAACTAACTACTTATTGTAATGCAAATGTTTCAATAAATCTAAATAAAGTTGAGATTGTAAACAAAATTATTCTAAATCCAATGACTAATTAGTAATACAAATTAAAGAATCTGACTTGCTTGAAGTGTTTCCAAGTTATAATGAGCAGAGGGTGAAGTGACTGAAGTGACCGGTGGAGCAAGAATTGTTGAAACAGCGTTACAGAAACTCCGCCGTGGGTTCAACAAACTAAGAAATACATCATGCTACTTCCCCTACACTAATGAAACGTGATATGCCATTTGTTTGATGGCTAGGTACAACCCTTTACCTATAATGAACATGGCCTTGTAATAAGTCCAACAGTTCAGAGGAAATTTATTTACTTAATTCAGTTTAATTTAGAGTTTCTCGAGTATAAAACAATGTCCACACCACATGAACAGCTTCATAACTTCTACAAAATAACGCAAAGAAAATAATGAATTTTACGTTTCAATTCAGTCACTAAGGTTATAAATAAGTCAAAGAAATAATATAAAAAACAACGTATGGCGATACTTAATCTTCACGATTATTTAGTCATTTTTCTTACCCTCTTGATTATTAACTACACTTAGACTCTTATTAGGTTTACGCTTAGAAGTTTACACTATCAACCTAAAAACGTAAGTGGACAAGTGGACAAACTAATTCCGTAATTTTGTCCAAAGTACACTGTGAAGGAGTTTGATAAAAATATCCTCAATATAATCACATCTCCTACTTGGTGACTGAATATGTTACGGCGACTGCACAGATTTGACAATCTCTTTTGTTGTCACGTAACAAACGGTCAAATAAATGGTAAAAGGACATCTAGATCTGACAATCGCGGAAGATTTGGTCACAAGGGCATTTTTGTAATACGTATGCACTCAACGTTAACACGTTCACTGTATAAATAACTGGGTAAATTAGGTCTTCCGAACTAGATGATGCGTCAAAATAAAGTAGCACTATTTATTTTTCTACATCAGGGAAATGTGTGCATTTAAAATGTTTTTACTCTGACAGAAACTTGGTATGTGGTGTGTATTTACGCCATTGACATTGTTTAACGTTTTTAAAGGGTGCGATTTACCCTGGTCTTGATAATATCAAGTTCGTCTGTTCTTAGAAAGCATTGCTAGTTAATAGTCCATTGACGAATGCTTTGATCTTTACAATTTATTTCATATTTTCTCACCATCGGCCCGACAAACCTCATGAAGCGAGCACCAACCCGGCACTCACTTGGCTCTGAGTGTCGGTTTCAGCTATCAATCTAGTTTGTAAAGTAAATTTAGGATAAATTGTTTTGTAACCAATATAAATAACACTAATAAATATACATAACACTAGCGGAAATAATACTTTGCATATATTCATTCTTTTACGATATGACTCCTTGGAATAATTAGCGTAGATTAAATTTATAACTTAAGTTGTATTTTAAGAATTAATTAACGATGACAAATTTCCATATTCAAGTTTATATGTAACAACTCACCTGTAAATAGGTAGGCAACTGGTACAATTTATACCGTGCTCTAACTCTTCACGTTGCGTAACCTTAAACAAAAGGCATATCTGGTGGGAAACCACGGGGTCCAGAAAAAGACTAGGATGTATGTCGTAAAAACAGTCATGCAAGACAAAAAAGAATACAAAAAGCTTGGTATTTATTATTAACAGGGCTGTCATGAATGGCCATGATCGCGTTAGCTCGCAGATGGTTGAAGCTTTTCTCAAGAGACTCCGCAACAAACGCCGTGCTGTAGCCCGGCCAGTAGCTTTGTTGTATTATCACTTGGAATTCACAGGCGGATACATGTTAACTGTACATGTCTGAAACCGACCTTTACACTGTGCTAATAGAACAAAAGTGAAGATTATCTTGTACAACTTGCAAACTTGCATCTCTAACCTATAGTTTAAAATGAAACACAACCACGTTAACAAATAAAATTGAAATTGCAATAATACACGGGCAGCTAAGGTTTAAATACCAAACTATGTCTTAACAATAAGACTGATAAGTTTAAAACTGATTTATACAGGGCATTTCTTAAACTTTCGTATCATGGTTAAATGTAGAATGTAGTAAACGAAAAGTTGAAAAATGGTGTGGGAATGTGGGATCTAATTTATTAGCTGAACTCTAAATGACGCAAAAACGTATGTTCCGCAGATTTAGTAAAACATTGCACTGATTCATAAATCATCATTTGTTCAAAATCAGAACAATTCCTTGAATATTAAACGAGTTCGCACACAGCACGCTGACGCGAGGGAATTGAATTTCCACATAACAACTTTTAAACCTCAAAATCAGTGTAAAAACATACATTTATTCCAATTTTTATTGAAATCTGAAAACATTGATTTTTTTGGCTGTTCTGATGCTCCTGTTTTCATTTACCTGCAAAGCTGGGAATACAATTTTGTGCATTATAATGTTAAGAGAAGGTCCAGACAGGCTTGAAAGTAGACATGAGTTGCTGGGGATGATAAAAGTACTGTAACAAAGGACTTTGGCTTTTCTAGTGCAAAACCCTCAAGAGACAACGTACTGTGTTTAGTCGAAACCAGTGAGCACATAATAGAATAGAGAAGAGAAGTGCTTATATCCCGTGCATTAAAAGTGTGGCAAGATCCGCCATGTTGGTCTGGCTTACAGTCTGAAATCTACGATCCGCGAGCTCAATTCGCGGTCAACTTTCGCGACAAATACACGGCCATTATCAACAGTAGTAGTTGAAGAGTATTGTTGAAATTTTGCACGATTATAGTATAGAGTCTGAGGAAAACGATGGTATTAATTTAAAATTATAGATAATTTTATTAATTGGTGAATAAATATTTTATTACACACTAGTAGATTTGTTTTCCAAAACCAGACATGAAAAAGTTGTTCTGTGGGGAAATTTTATTTTTTGGTCAGAGAAATTTTGTCAGCGGGAAAATTATAGATTAATAAACAAATTTCATTTTTTATCTTAACTTTTATTTTCTAAAGTGGTCGGTTTTCTCAGAAATCCAGGTATAAGAACGCGGCAAAACTGTCTTTTGCCGCCGCCCGCTGCCGCGCCGCACCCGACCTTTTACATAGCAATGCAGTGTGTTTGATTTCCAGCTTAGTTGTTGTTTATTAATTGGTTTTAGCTAGGATTAGTAATGATATTGTATTCATTTAAGAAATAGTAAATTTAAACAAAAAATCTAAGTAATAAATAGTTTCAGTTACGATACTTATTCATATGTTTATAATATCCTCGAAGTTTCGCTATTCATAGATGATTATGATGGGTATTAAATAACTTATTCCAAATATTCGTAAACCATTAATCAATATTCATTGACCTACAGATTGCTCAAGTTCATGGATTTACATTTCACTAACAATATTTTGTTCACTTATAGATACAAACCCAATGCTTTTAGACTTGTTAGGTACTTCTAAAACAACTCTCGTAAAGTCGGCAGATTTTTACCACACTTAGAAGGTTGTACAAGCCCTTAATTTACGAATGAAGAAGATTTTTAAATGTAAACAATAGTACAAATGAATATTTTATTATTATTTCCAAATGAATTTGTATACATAGATAAAAACATATTGTTTATTATATTTAAATAACAACTGGTCATTTAATATTCGTTGTTTGTGGCCTACACACAAAATAATCATTATTATACCTAGAGGTACTAGAAATTAACAGATAATTATAGGAATATTCAATACAACTTATGGCTAAACAAAGCTATTTTATTACCACTTACGCTTATTTAAATAAATAAAACAATAAAAACAATGCGCTCTTGTGAAATGTAATCCCAGTGGGTGGTTGATACCCGTTTTTTTTAGGTGTCCGATGATTAAAAACAAATCCAACACAATT
This sequence comes from Allygus modestus, assembly GCA_963675035.1. Classification (NCBI taxonomy): domain Eukaryota; kingdom Metazoa; phylum Arthropoda; class Insecta; order Hemiptera; family Cicadellidae; genus Allygus; species Allygus modestus. The sequence goes on along the minus strand of OY776111.1, from coordinate 256,711,488 downwards.
TACACTTACGTGCTAAGTCGACATCGACATCTTAGGTCTACACCAACAGCCGTGTCTACCCTCACTGCGATTATCTGATAAAGTGGCGGTTCGTGGTAGGGTAGACGCTCGGACTAGGGCGGCGCCGCCATCTTGGATTGTCACATCCGACTGCCAGGCTGGCCGCACTCTCTCCGAGTAGCTTCTCTACTGTATTATGTGCTCGCTGGTCGAAACACATTTTCTTTAATAACTCGGTAAATATTTATGCTAGAATGACTAGATAGGGCTTAAAACCTTCGCCTCACCAATTCCCATTTTTTTACATGCATTAATTTTACATCTGGGGCTTTTCTGACCCTTTTTGGGCCCAAAAACTCGAAATTTGAAAGGTTAATCCTCAAAAAAAGGGGTTTAGAGTTTTCCGATTGTTTTGCCCAACGAAGTTGAAAGGAACTTTTTACCCAACGAACTTTCCAACTGATTACAGAAAGGAACGTCCCTACAAAATTTGAAGTAAATTGGACACAAAATGAGACCGCTAGAGTGCAAACACACACACACACATATATATATATATAATATATATTTTATATAAATAAATATATATAAAATATATATTTATAAAATTTTGAACGACCCCCCCAAAATGTGTTCAGGGCGTCCCGTTAGGAACTTCTATGGTAGTCCCGGGATTAAGTTTCACCGTGCGGGTCATGCTAATAGTTCACTTTCCAAAGGGAATTCACTAATAATTTACAGTTTGTATTCCGCAGTTTACTTATTTAGGCAAACACAATCAAAACTATTTAAAGTTAAGTGAAACGTTTTAAGAAATCGACAATCCTATCAAACAGCTTTCCCTGTTTTGCAATTCATTTGCTTCTTCACAAGCCAATTGGCGAAATTCAATCAATAGCCAAAGTTGTTTTAAAACGTTACAATCAGGGAGTGGAATCTAAAGAGATTGATTACTTTGGCCTATAAAAACGTTTTTTCGCAACTTAGGTAGAAAGTCTATTTGATCATAAAACATTAAATATTTTAATATTTTAAATGATAACTCAAGTGAACGGTTTGATTATGGCTTTCTAATTTAAAATCCCGTTTTAATAGAAGATATCTTAACATAAATAAATTTGGGTATTTACAAAGCTTAGTAGTATACTACTATAATGCTCGATCACCTTTAGTTTGATAGATCACGTTAATAAAGCTCCTAGCACGAAAGAGGCTTGTTTTATGTAAACAATCAAAGTAAAATCAACAATCAAACTTTACACGGGAAATCCCACACGATCAGTCTCGAGAAATACCCAAATCCAGGAAGGTCTGAATTATTATTTATCCTTTATTGCACTTCAAATTTATAATCTGCTGACTCCTCCAAATGTATAACCTCTGATAAAAGACAAGAGACCAACAGTAGTTTTAACACACTGTAGACATTATGTTGTACTGTATTTGTTTATACTATTCTAAGAAACAATGGGACTACTATATTTTTACTAGGTGAACCCATGCGATTTCACACGAATATTAAATTTCAGATTTTGCTTTTATAAGTAATTGTATTTATTTAGTTTTAAAACAAATAAATTGAAGATAAGAAAAGAACAAAAAATCAAAATAAGTAAAAAAACTTGTTTATATCAGGTAATAAAATCAGGCATTGTATACAAAATCTCTCGAAAGACTACATTCATTATGGTATGGATTTAATTATCGCTGTCAACAAATTGTTCATTAGTTCATGTTACACTTTTTAAAGTATAAAGAAAACTTATTTTATTTATATAGATGGATGTACTCTTGCTGATGTCCTGTCCAAAATGTATTAACAGCTACAATTCAAATACAATTATTCTCCATGTTAATCGTATGGGCAAAAAAAAACTTTCAGGGCGGAATAATTCAAGTAAACTTATATTTATATAGATTGATGTATTCTTGCTGTTTACCTGTCCATAATGTATAAAAGCTACAATTTTACTTGTTGAAAAACAAACGAAATCTGGGGTATTTTAATTGGAAATTGGAAATGTTACACACTTTAATTTAATTGCGATATTTTCGAGTTCTGTGACTTAAATCGACAATCTAAAGCTAGTCTGCACATCTGCACACCAAGACTGATGTGCTATAGATATCAGACTGATATTCTATAATTTCCTGTGCGCAGCTTGCGCATCCCGTTCTGAGAATCGAGAACAGTAAATAGATAAATAGTAAACAACAAAATTACAGTCTTAATTAAAACAGCTGTTTATTTAATCCTATACTCTAATATGAGTAAGGTTTGCTTGATTGCTTGCTTGCGACACTGATCTCAAAAACGGCTCCAACGATTTCCTTCAAATGTTCGAAATAACTATTTTCTGGGATAAAAATAAGTTCTAGACAGGCCTCATCCCCAGGAAGAATCAAATAATGTAAAAAAACTAAAATGAAAAGTTAAAAAAAATAACATTGGGCTTATAGAGTTTCAAATCAAAACAAAAGAATTGTAACAGCTGTTCATAATCAACCAGGGAACTGTCAAAGTAATACTCATGTTGTTTATGTTTATTAACAAGTAATTTCCTGAGAACAGAGATTAAAAGATTTGAGTGAAGATTACATATATATAGAGTAGTACAAAAAATCAAAGGGATATTGAGCTATAAATAACAACTGGAGGGACCTTAAAAATGTAGAAAAGAGGCAAATGAGTTATACAAATCTGATTATCAGTAGGTGGAAGTGATGAAATATTTCTCCGAGTCATCTAAACAAACTGACTGGCCTTCCATCGAGCAAAGCTCGGCCCCCAGGTACTTTAGTTTAATTGAATTAAGCACGCATGTGACATAAACCAAATAAAACTCTCCTCAATTTGAATAACATGGGGACTTGGAAATCCCGTGGGGCAGAGCCCTAGAGGCCTAAATAAAAAATCTAATGCTAGTTTGTACATATGCACAACTGGACACACGTTTTTAGTGTATAATATGTGGGGATAAATCTTGAAACAAAAAAGCCTTATCGTTTACAAAGTTTGTATGTAGCGTATTAATAATGTAGAAGATATATATCGATATATAGATACAGATGTACTCTTGCTGATTACCAGTCCAAAATCAGCTGCAATTCAAATACACTTTTGTTCCATGTCAATCGTATGGGCAAAAATCAAACTTATAAATAAAGAAAACTTTTTATATTTATATAAATATAATATCAATAGATGGCAATAGATTATTCTTGCTGGTTAACTGTCGATTAACTGCTGCAATTATTTTGGTGCAAAAACAAACATAAACATCTGGGCTTTTTTAATTGGAAATTTTAAATGTTACACACTTTCAGTTTTTTGCGATATTTTCGAGTTCTATGACCTAAATCGAAAATCTAAAGCCAGTTTGCACATCTGCACACCTAGAGGCACGTTTTGGTATATAATATGTGGGGGTAAATCTTAAAAAAAAATCCTTATTGTTTACAAAGTTTGCGTTAGCGTATTAATAATATGGTAGATCCTTTAGGCTGGAGAATGATGGTCATCTTCATTTCCGGAGCGTTTAAAGAGCTGCTTATACACTTTTACTTCAAACCAACAAGCTTGGTTGAAAGTCATCCAGAAAATTTCGGTGCTGTTATCACTGATTACTGATTCATTAAAAATTGTAAAACCTACTTCAAAAATATCAATGACTAAATTAATTATAATGCAAGCAGTGTAAACCGTCAATAGACAGTCAAAATCAAAATAGTTTATCCAAATTGTTTAAATAATGTGGCGTCTAGTAAACTAAAATAAAAAATAAATAAAAATTTACTGTCTGGAACGAACGTCTTAGTATAAAACATGGTGTACGTGAAACAGCAGTTATAGTCTGATTGTTCTCGAATAAAACACGCATCATTTGGAAACACCGTTTGGGCAATGTTTAGGAATATTCTGTTGATGGAAACGCAACAGAAAACTTGTCTACTGCAAGGTGTAATATTTTATTCAAAACAGCGCGAGAGGCAGCCATATTTACCTCGGTAGAGGGAACTTGTAGCCGACTAACTTGTGTATTCCAGCCCGGTTTGTATAATGTTGGTTGTAAACAAACAAATGCGCAACAAGGCGACGTTAACCCGCCGCGCCGCTGCCGCCGGCCGCCAAACTCAAGATATTTGCACCTCACTTAAACTTGCATAAACCCTTTAGATTTCGGGGGAAGATAGAATGTGTAACAGATTATGGTTTTGCCCGTAACAAATATTTCTATCAGTTTAAAATATATAAAGGTTAGTTATACAAATTGTTTAATTAACAAGGTATTGGGGGAGGCGTTAACATATATTAAGGGGTAAAGAATAGGAAGAATGGTTTCATGTGTTTGGTTCCCAAGGGTGTACCTGTAGCTCATAGGAAAATTCTGTTTGCATATGCTAATTATATTTATAACTGAGCTTTGGGGTCAGAACGTTTTGCACTAGGCGACACTTGATAAAATAAATGTTACCAATATATTTATTAGAACAAGCATAAGATCTCTAGCATAAGATCCAAAAACATCAAAATTCCATATTTGTCTGTATTTTTAAGTCATCCGAAAACACCACTCAAGATTATATATCATTGCTACAAACATTAACTAAAATGCAATTTAATAGTTGTATTTCTATCCTATAAAGTAATTTACGAAATTATCCAAAACAGAGTTGATACTGTTACTACCGAGTGTTGAATGTTGAGCCATGGAGTGAGTGAACTGAGACGCCTGCACGGAGTATGACAATAGCTACTGAAATACGTGTAGGAACACCAACTTTGGTGTGGCGAATCTCGTTTCAGCAGCATTTGCACTGGGAAGTTTGCTTTGCGAACCACTTAAGGTATTCAAAAAGAAAAGGGGTTTCAAGTTTTAGATTAGTTTATAATGATAAAATATAATTTGTACTGATAATTTACCTCAAATGTTCTTCACGTGACGTGACCTCCATGTGATCACAATACTTTTTGAAATTAATAAGTTGTTAATAAGTTGTTGTAATATACCGGGTGTCCCATTAAGATCCCCCCCTCTTAATTTTTGAACGACTGCAAATTTTCAAACAATCTTTGGTAAATGTTACTAGCATAAGTCAAAGTATTCTTTTAAGTGGTTAAGAGTTTCAACCCTCACCCTTAAATAGAGGTTGCTGGGGGCAGTTTTTATTTTTCAAGTAGCAACCCCTATCAAGTTGCATATAATTTTAAAGAGAGTAAAACAAGAAAATGAATACCGCAAACTAGACCTCTCTATGTTAAACTAATGTTATGGCCAACAAAAAGTTTATACATTGTGTTATTCACACTGCTAAAATTGCCCTCCTGACCAGAAATCCGGTACAGATTGGGAAAATCCAACTTTCCCTTGATCAGACCTTTGAAAAAAGACCACTATTTGTATTAATACCGCATTAAGCCGCAAACTAAGTTCCTTTAATATACATTCATAAACAAGCAATATATAACATTTTAATTAATCTGCATAAGAATAACATGGGGGCTGAATACGCAGGATTGCTGCAACAAGAGACACAAAATATGGGTTTTTATGCAAATATCAATAGAACTGAAGAAGAGGAAGTTACATACCAAGTTTTATAGCCTAAATTTATGTTCATAATTAAGGGAGATATAATATTTTACTTTTTAATTTCTCCCCTTTATACATAGTGTATGGAGAAAGTATTGTTTTCGTCAAAATTTTCGAATTTGAGTTGTTAGCGGAAATATTCGTTTTGGTGCTCCCTGAATCCAAAAAAGTGATTTTTACTTGATGTCTGTGTGTGTCTGTCTGTCTGTATGGATGTGTACAGAGCTAGAGCCCTAACCAATGGTCCGATTTTTATGAAATTTTGTATGTAGGTACTAATCCACAATACCTCCAGGCATTTTTTCATTTTTTTTAATTTTTGATTTTTAAGGGTAATTATCACCCAAAAAACATGACAAATCAACATTTCTCAAAAACGGCTCTAACGATTTTAATTAAACTTTAGTCGATTGTAGAGCTTTAGTTTTCCAACAAAATGACACCACTCGCAGTTCTGTAAAAATTCAGGTTCAGAAATTACAGGACTTAAAATATCAAAAATTCAGTTTTTTTAATTTTTCATTAAAAAACATAAATATAAAAAATATTACTATTCACCATTAAAAATAGCTCAAAAAACTAAATAATTTCGTGATTTGAATTACTATTCTACGATTGCTGGTTGCGGAGAAAATTTAAATTTTCATTTTGCGGTAAACGTAGAACGTTGTCCAATGTTATTCTTATGGGGAATACAAAAATTACTATTTCTCTCTTATTTACTGATCAATTTCATTCAAACTTGATATGCTTGTCAAGTTAGCATTGACCAACAGATGAAATTCAAAATATGTTGCCTCTTAATAATCCTAGGTGGGGGGGGGGGTAATAGGGAGCATTCTCCCTCTTAAAACCACGTGTGTAGCAATGGATTCTGTAGTGCCTCCAAATCAGGGATTTTGGTGGATGTTTTTGAAAACAATTTATTTACAAGATTTTCTGTACATTCGACCGTGCTTTGTATTCTATATTTAGTAAATAAAAAGTAATTTATTCATTAAAGTTGGGCTAAAAGGGAGAAAGAATGTGTCAGTTTTACTGATACCGTTTATTCTTCATAAGAATACCATGGGGCAGAGTACGCAGTTTTGCAGCTACGGGAACCACTGGGAAAAATTGTGTTTTTGTGCAAATAATATTCCACAACCAGATGAAGCCATATACCAAGTTTTGTCGAGATACGTTCATAAATAAGCGAGATATAAAATTTGTTTTATTCTCCATAAGAATATCATCGGACAACGTACTACTGTGTTTAACACTTTCAATATCTCTGTAACCAATTGACTTAGAGAAATGGTCAAAACACTAAATTGTGTGTTTTTTTTTAAATTTAAAGGTTAAAACTAAAATTTGACTTTTGAAAATATGATATGTAAAAACTTCAAAAAAACAATTTTAGGGGTACAACCCCCCCCCCCAAAAAAAAAATACCACTTCGGATGGATCGATCTGTCTGGATTTCGAACCTAAAGTCATAAATGTTGCTTTACACGTTTGCACCAAATTTCATAAAAATCAGACTTATTTACGAGAGTTATCGTGCTCACTGACACACATGTATATATATTTTCGAACGAATGGTGTTTTTGGGGTCTGGGGACCTCAAAACGAAAAGTTATCATGGTCCCGGGCCTAGGTATTACCATGCCGACTGCGGTAATTGCTTCTTCCCTATAGGGAAAATTCGCTAAAAATCATCAGATTATCTGAAATTCATCTGTTATGTCAGTATTTAGAAAATAATAATCTATTTTATTGATGTACGTACTGATTTTTGTTGTCCTTGAAGAATGTATTTGATTGCGTACAGCCAACGTGTTTTACTCTTCATTTGGTGGAGCGAGCGTAATTTGTTGCTGAAGTTGGTTCGCCGTATCTTGGTATTAATAAAGGCCCCTTGATCTCTGTTTTAAAGGTAGTAAAAATTAACTAGTATTTAAAAATAAACAAAATATTAGTAAATAACACAAAACTCAACCGATCCGCTTTATTCAATCATTATACAATAGGACAACTTTAACTTCACTCACGAGCAATATTCCGAGGATTTATTTCAAAATAATATATTATGCAAATTTTGCACGGCAATAACTATTTATAGCTGCAAAATCACATTTCCCACCCGACTACACCAGTTTTACTTTAACCTGCCTTGTCTCGGTTATAACGCCGCTGCCAAAATCGCGGTAATCGCGGCCCGAGCTAAGCTGATTGGCTGGAATCACATTCTTATAACAGAGGCAATTTGCAACCTCAAACAACTCATTTACAGCCAATCTGTGCTGTGAATTGGTTGCTGGTAAGACAAAACCACTTACACATCCTTTTTATAGCTTTTTAAAGTTAAACTGATAACAACTGGATACGCTTTTTGCAATAATGTGAACCAAGATTATAACCCCTAGAATGGATTCGTTTAATACTTAAAAAATAGCTCTGCAAATTACAGTAATATGTGTACTGTACATCATCTATTCAGGTAATAACTCATCACTTATCTTATGTTTTTTTCTGTATTTTTATAACTAAATACATTCTGAAGAATCACAAAATCTTTTTCTGAAGAATATAACACTGCTGTTTAAACACATATATAAAATACATGCAGGTTGAGTATAAATTGCCTAGTACACTACCCAGAAAATACCGATTGAATTCATGGCTATATGAGCAAGTCAGTATAGAAAGGTGTAAAGTACTGTAGATAAGATGTGCTAGATTATTATTTACACTTACACTTAACGGAAATAAAACCTTTACCCGTCCAAAATTACTACTATTATTCCGTTGTGCCTTCTATTAATATTTGAGGTAGGCCTATGTCCTAGAATTCCGAATGTGATATCTACCAAATCTAGGCAATTCATAACTAGGTGGAACATTCACCAATTTGATTCACTCGACAGCTCTGCCCGGTCTCGGCCGCGAAAGCTCACGTTCATCAGCCAACGCCGGTGATTATTCTTTGCTTGTATCGCTGTTGCGAGATTTGGCAAATTATTAAACATTTTCATCACGTACATCGGTGTACATTTTTGCAGCCCTCATATAAATTCGAAATATCTCTCCAACCACTCTCCCGAGTTTTAGATTATGGTTATGATTTATGTTTTACTTTCTAAATGTACCACCCGCTACACTTCATATTACACTGGGTACTAAACCAACTTATTAGTTATAAATTAACGACAACCAGGGGCGCATTGAGTAAATGTGGATTACTAAGACAGGTTTGTAGAAACAAAAACGTGATTTTCCAAAATTCGATTCACGAGAATCGGGTATTATAAACCCACAGTCAACAAAAAACAATTGACTACAAATAATCCGAAGTAGGTATATCTGATATTAATATCATCAATTTCTAAAACCAACTTCTGTTTATTGTGAAAGCCTCGGGTTTTAAACGCGTTTTGACAGGAAATTCCAGTCATTTTCTGCTGACACATTTATGTGGTAATGAGAAGTAGGCAGCAACATATCAGCAGTAGAGGAGTAATGGAAGTAAAAGAGGACACTACATTTTCATTTCTATAATTCCATAATTTGTAGAGTTTACTTAATATCTTGACTGAACAATTTGTTAATATAACAATGATGTTAAAAACGAATCCTACAATGTTTTTGCGGAGTGGTTTTTGCGTGTATACTTTATTTTTGCGAATTTCCCCTATAGGAAAGAAGCTATTACCGTAGGTGGCATGGTAAGACTTAAGCCCGAGACCATGATAACTTTCATTTTGAGGTCCCCAGATGCCAAAAACACTATTCGTTCAAATTTATATATATATATGTGTCCGTTACCGCGATAACTTTTGAAAGAAACACCCGATTTTGATGAAATTTGGCACAAATGTGCAGAGTAGCATTTATGACTTTAAGTTCGAAAACCAGATCGATCGCACTATGGGAAGGGGGGTATTGCACTTATGGGGGTTTACATTTTCCAAAGATCTATTTTTTGCACATTTGACCCCAAAATATTGAAAACACTCAATTTTGGTTATAGCCATTTTATAGACCTTAAAAAACAAATAATTTAGTATTTTGAATCATTAACCTAGGTTAAGTGGTTGCGGAGAAAATCAAAAAAAAGTATCCCATGTTATGGGAAAAAGGTTTTTAGATTTTTCTCAGATAGTTTTACTAAAAACTTCACATTTCTGTTTATTAATGTGTTTAGCTCAATAAAACAAACATTTTGGTGTTTTAATCGTTGTTCTACGTCCAACCGTTGCAGAGATATCAAAGTGCTAAACACAGTACGTTGTCCATTGTTATCCTTATGGAGAATAAATCAAATTCTATATCTTGATTATTTTTGAAAGTATATTGATGAAACTTGGTATATAGCTTCAACTAGTTGTGGTATATTGATATTAGCACAAAAAACAAGTTTTTTGTTGATAGTCCCCGTAGCAGCAAACCTGCATACTCGGCCCCATGTTATTCATATGGAGAATAAGTAAAGTTGTATATCTCCCTTAATTATGAACCTAAATTAATAAAACTTGGTATATAGCTTTACCTGGTTCAGTTATATTGATAATTGCAAACAAATTTACTTATCTTCCTCGTTGCAGCAAACCTGCGTCCTCAACCCTAATGTTATTCTTATGGAGAATAAATAAAATGCTATATATCACTTATTTATGGATGTATTTTTGTGAAACTTGGTAAGTAGCTCTATGTAGTAGTGAGTCACATATATATGCATCGGAAATTCGCTGAGTACGCAGGTTTGCTGCGACGGGGGTATTTCCCTTAATATGGAGTTACAAAAAGTTAATATTTTGCCAGAAAGTACTACAAAGAGACAGCCTTAACGTTAAAAATATGTAATTCAAGGAACTTATTTTTAAGAAATACGAGCGAACTGTTCTAGGATTTCGCTAAAGGGTTTCAAGTTAATGAATTTACATCGATGCTTTCATCCCCTTTAAAGGATTAACGGTGAATCTAATAATTTAAAAGTAATAAAAACGAAAGAAACTCAAAAGACATTTTAGTTTATTTAATTTTACTAGGACAAAATTGGTAGTGGGTGAAAATGGCAAAGTCGACAAGTCATACAGTTGGCATTGAGGGTGAAATGGAGGCGCATTGTGAGGGTGAATGGTGGATTACACGGGTCGAGGCGGTTAAAAACCCTTCCCGCGGTGACCGGGGTTCTATCAATCTTGTATTCAGGGGATTGCATTAGTGAAATCACCGCCGATGCTCAGGTCTGAGTCAACACTCAACCGCTGCGCTGGCCGCTCCATTAATATTTCAATTGTAAAAACTTTCATCTGAATGTTTCCTTTACTCCGTGTCCGACAGATAAAAGGGCTAAAAATATAGATTTGTATTTTTTTGTCGTATAAACCCGAACCTTACCCATGCAAATTCAACACACAACTGAATTGGAAGGTTCTAGTGACAATCCTTTTACATCTACAATAGTACTTTATTTATCAGTGTTATAGTATTAGAAAATAAGATAAGTACCCAAGTAAGGAAAATTACAAAACCATAAATTTATTCATATTTCATTTCTTTCTTGTCAATTAATAACGAACTTTATAACGTAAAATAAAGATAACAACTTCAATAAACTAGTATAGTTACAATGTTAGTTGTACAGTTAAAACTGTTGAATGTGTTATTCAAAGTTCTTTTGTTTTCAATAATACAGCAGCTTGCAGAAAAACTAGCCCACTATACAAAATGTAATTGGTTACAGTAAAAGCATCTTGCCACACACAGAGGTCTAAAAAAATAATTTCGAAGTTAAAACAAAATATCAGCTTGAATGTGAATATTTCCTATTACTGTTTGTTGGATTTTATCTCCTTCCGAACATAACCAATAGAACCGATTTGGTTGGATTGGTTATGACAATGACTGATATTTTCACTAATTTTGAATATTGTAAATATCAATTATGTCAAATATACTTCTTCCACAACACGACTTAGTGGGACTTGAGAAAATGGCAGCTAGTTGTAAATTAATCAACAGTTGATGGATGAATTTAGCACTGTTTTGAAGTGCAAGAAAATTATTCTTTAATTAATTTAAAGAGTAAATACCCCCGTAGCAGCATACCTGCATACTCAGCGAATTTCCAATGCATATATATGAAGGACCTATCTTAATTAAAGCCACATACCAAACTCATCTGTTTACATTTATAAATAAACGATTTATGACACTTTAATTATTCTCCATAAAAATAACATGGCGACTGAGTAGGCAGGTTTGCTCAAACGAGGGACACAAAAATGGGGTTTTGCACAAATATAACTCAACTAGGTATACCAAGTTGTATTAATTTATGTTCATAATTAAGGGAGATAAAATTTTACTTATTCTCCTTGAAGAATAACATGGGGCTGAGTACGCAGGTTTGCTGCTACGGGAACTATAGGCAACTAGTTGTTTGTATGCAAATATCAGTAGATCACAACGATAAGAATCAATACACCAAGTTTTGTCAGAACAAGTTGATAAATAAGTGAGACATAGAATTTTTCTTATTCTCCATAAGAATAACATCGGACAACGTAATGTGTTTAGCACTTTCAATATCTCTTATAACCAATTGACATAGAGCAATGATCAAAACACCAAATCGTTTGATTCTTTAAGCTGAAATTCAAAAGTGAAAACCAATCTTTGATTTACTAAAATATTATATGTAAAAAACTAAATACCCCCGTAGCAGCAAACCTGCGTACTCAGCGAATTTCCAATGCATATATATTTATCTTAATACCACATAAAGCTACATACCAAGTTTCATCAATATACATTCATAAATAAACGATTTATGACATTTGAATTATTCTCCATAAGAATAACATGGCGGCTGAGTATGCAGGTTTGCTGAAGCAAGGAACACAAAAAATGGGGTTTTATGCTAATATCAATTTAACTCAACTAGGTGAAGTCACATACCAAATTTCATTAATTTATTTTCATAATTAAGGGAGATAACACGTTACTTATTCTCCATAAGAATAGCATGGGGCTGAGTACGCAGGTTTGCTGCTACGGGAGCCTTTGGCAAAAAATTGTTTTTTTGAGCAAATATCAATGGTCCACAACCAGATGAAGCCATATACCAAGTTTCGTCAGTATATGTTCACAAATAAGCGAGATATAAAATTTTTATTTTTCTCCATAAGAATAACATTAGACAACGTACTGTGTTTAGCACTTTCAATATCTCGGTAACCAATTGGCGTAGAGAAATGATCAAAATACCAAATTGTGTGTTTTTTTAAGCTGAATCCAATGGAAAAAACTAAAATTTGACTATTTCCAAAATTATATATAAAAAGTTCAAAAAACCCATTTTTGGGGTACAAAACCCCCCCAAAATACCCCTTCGGATAAAGCGATCTGGCTGGTTTTCGAACTTAAAGTCATAAATGTTGCTTTACACGTTTATACCAAATTTCATCAAAATCGGATAATTTTTACGAGAGTTATCGTGCTCACGGACACACACACATATATATATATATATATATACAGTTTCGAACGAATGGTGTTTTTGGGGTCTGGGGACCTCAAAACGAAAAGTTATCATGGTCCCGGGCCTAGGTCTTACCATGCCGACTACGGTAATAGCTTCTTCCCTATAGGGGAAATTCGCTAAAATAAAACAATTTTTGGGGTACAACCCCCCCCCCAAAATACCACTTCGGATGTGGGTCGATCTGTCTGGTTTTCGATCTTAGTCATGAATGTTGCTTTACACGTTAGTACCAAATTTAATCAAAATCGGACCTATTTTATGAGAGTTATCGCACCCACGGACTCACACGCACGCACGCACGCACGCAATTACCAGAGTACCCTTCAAAATTCATTTGTTATTCACTGACACGTGTTTCGAGGTTTACCTCATGATCACAGTGCAGCTAATAACATTAACTTAATCTTACTTAAACTTAAAATTAAATAATCAAAACAGTTTAATAATTTTGTTACCATATGCTAAATTGTCTATATAAATTGATTAATTACTTTGGATTTTTTACTGTTTCAAAGATTGGATTTTGTTGTTCCTAATATACTAGATATAATCCAGGCGCAACAACAAAATCCAATGTTTAAAACAATCAAAAAATCAAAAGTAATTAATAATATTTAGATAGACTAATAATTTAGCATATGTTAACAAAACTATCATACTGTTTTTTTATTTACAGATTATTTAATTTTAAGTTTAAGGTTATTAGCTGCACTGTGATCATGAGATAAACCCTGAAACACGCGTCAGTGAATAAAAAATAAATTTTGAAGGGTACTCTGCTAATTTTATTTTAAATATTTTATATATATATATGTATATGTATATATATGTTCAGTTTTAACGAATGGTGATTTTTTGAGTCTGGAGGCCTCAAGACGAAAAGTTATCATGGCCCCGGGCCTAGGTCTTACCATGCCGACTACGGTAATAGCTTCTTCCCTATTGGGAAAATTCGCTAAAATAAAAGACATGGCAAACGATCATTCGAAACAGGTTACATACTATTTATATATAATATTAAATACTGAAACTTGTTTAGCCTAACTAAAATCCTAGCCAATTCAATTGAAATTAAGTAGGATCTTAAAAAGTGTACCGGTACTGTAAATTAACTTTTTTTAGAATTTTGTTATGTAGCATGAGCATCAAAAAAATAAATTTTAGTTAGCGTAAAATAATTCAAACGGAATTATTATTTTAAAATACAACAAGGGTTTGCCAAATTCTAATCAATATCATACTTGATTTGCGTATTTAAAAATAAAGTTGAAATAGAAGTACAGATAATCCCATTATGAAAAAGAAGTTGAGGAATTGAAAAAGTGAGCTTGGAAAAAGTCATATAACTAAAATATGTTCAACTTTTATGAAATTAATTGATTAAAAAAAACGTTTTGGTGAGAGTACACACGTCGAGTTCGTAATTTGGAAGGAGTTCAATTCGTTTTCGGTTTGGAATAACGTAGAATGGCACGAATGCTAAAATAATGAATAATTAACTTAAAGCATGATTTGTATATTTTTGTATCGTTTCGCGTATTAGTCAGTCACCGCAATAATAAATGGTCTGATTGTATAAATTCAACGAAATAATTGGACGTTAGAAGATTGTCACTTACAACATCGCGGAACAAGAGGGGAGCTGGCAAAGGACGACGAGAGATCAGCGAACAAACATGCTTTGAAAGGGTTTACCAGCCATAATAGCTTGAATATTAAAACTGACAAAGGAAACCCCGAAAAAATAGTTAATTTATAACTAGAAGGGCATTGTAAAACGCAGATACTACTACTATTGAATGTTCTATGATGCTTTTAGTGATTAAAAATGTAATTACTGCACCTATTTTTTGTTTGTTTAATTATATGCATATTAATATTGCTCATATATACAGTACAATATATTTTGTTATATTAAAAAATCTTCGTAATTTTAACTTGGAAATATCATAATTTAGTCATACACTACTTTTCATTTGTTACTGAAGGACACGCAGTGAACAGAAAAAATGCTATATTTACAAATGTAATGGAGAAATATAGATAACTGTATTATACTGTATAAAACTGTTTAGTAGGTAATAAAATCATAACAAATATATCTGTAATGTGCATACCTGTGAAAAGACGAGTTAACAGGCAATCAGCTGGAAGATCTGTTTCCTAGAAGTAATACAAAATGCAGTTAATTTATTTTGCGTAATACTCAATTGACAATCTGTAGGCTATACAATAATAAAACATGTAATTTGGTGTATAACCGTGCACCAAATTAAAAGAGCACACACATATTTTAGTGATTTATTTTTAAAAAACAAAATTTTATCTTACTCGCTAATTCGGGAAGGCAAGTGAGCCATCCAAACAGACAAAAAAGCCAATTAGCCAATTAAAAGGTGATATAATGATGCGTTTTTTATTTGTTTTAACTAACATGCATTCCTGTAGTTAAAAAGCTTTTCTATTACATGTATTCAAATGGTAATACTGAGCATATCACATCAATCTCTTTGTTATGAATCCTACACGTATGAATACAAATTATAAAATATTCGAACATTTCTTACGGTTTCGCGCTTTGGCTTTCATGTATCGAAGTTACGATCTAATGTAGACCATATTTTTATTTGGGTCAGGTGAGTATTCAAACTTATGTCTGATATCTTCCCAGTGTAACTGGTATTGTTAGGTCTAGTTAAATTGATCTATATTTAAATAATATCGATCTGCTGATCGAATCTTCGACATGCGCTTTTGCTAGGCATTACGCAGCAAGTAAATGCAGATAGTAGGTATTTTGCCTTTCTACTGTGCTAAATTTATTTTCATGTACAATATTAGCTAGTACTACTAGCTCGAGTAAAAATATGTTTGAGTGTTAGGTTTTGATTAAACTCTTATCGTGTTTAATTTAAAAACCATTATTGCATTCAGTACAAATTCAAAATTTTTTTAAATTTAAACTTGGCACATGTGTTTTTTAATATCTTAAACACGGCCATTATATAAAATGTATATAGTCAGAAAAAATGGTAAATTTTACTCCGTAAAATAAGATATAAAATATGTAAAGATCCCAACCCACAGCTGTGATATTAAAATGTGAATACAAATCTGTGAATTCTGTCAAAATCATTGTACTATATTTTATGGATGAAATTCCAGCACTTTTTTTGCCTAGATTCATTTTTCCAAAGTTTGTTTAAAGATATTTTTAACTTAGTGAATTAAAAATATTCCCAATTTTAGAACTTTAGAAAACAAAACCGCAAATTCATTTCCACTTTAGATTAAAACAAATAGGACACGTGTCAAGATTTAAATCAAAATTTCAAGTGGGTCTTAAAATATAATGTATTTGTTAAAAACTCAGACCAACAGTCGGAAAACGAGCATTTTAGAATATGTGTTTATAGGGACTTGTTTACTTAGTTCGACCATAAAACCTTGTACAAAATACTTTGAACGGACGTAATCTATAATAACCTGTATTGATAGGTGAAAACCTACAACTGGACGTATTCTGAAATGTAACTGAAATGTAAATGTGTCAAACGATATAACTAAAAACTGACTTCATGATAGAAAATATAAAGGCCATATTATATATATATATATATATATATATATATATATATAAATTTTATTGTAGCAAACAAAATTATTTATTGAGATATAGGCCTCTGTTGGCATTACGAAGGACAATAATACGTCAGTAACTAAAACTAAAATAACTATGATTTTCTTGATCACATGAGCTAAACACAGTATTATTTTTGTATTAAAATTACAAAAATGATAATATGTACAAAATAAAAATAACGAACGTAAAGTATATAATAACGAAGTTGGCTGAAACGTTTTCTAAAAAGAATTACATTTTGGGTACCCTATCGTAAAGAGCAAATACACGGTTGCCAAGCAAACAATCTTATTAAGTAAGGGAACAGATGATATATGCAAAAGACTTTCGCAACTCTCTTTAATATTGCCATCAATTTTTTATTTGAAAGATTACAGGGAAAAAATGAAGTAATTTCGTCGTCATGTTAGGATGAAACGTTATGTGTTAAAATTATGAAGAACAAACGTCAACGGTGGAAAAATTATTAAATCGCTTACATTATAATTTATATATATATTTGGGTATTATGTAATTTAAAATTGGAAAATGTTCTATTCAAGCAACGCAACTACATAAATAACTCTATATATTATCAGAAATACACGTAAATCGTACATCCCATCGCGGAAAAATACTGAATAATATTTTAATACTACACAGCTACATGCAAGGGGCTTGTGATGATCAGTAGTAAGGCGATAACCCCAAAATGAACCAGTAATGATCAGACTAATGAGTAATGATCAGTAATGGTCTTAAACTTTTACTGCACTGTCATTGTGTTTAAGAACAATTTCCAGCAATACCTAATTCATTGTATAAACACGCATTGCTATATGTAAATCCAAAAGGTCGTCGGAAGGGACATTTTTAGCAATCAATCAATATTCTGTGGACTATGGAGACAATTTTTCCATCAGGTTTGAAGCATTCTATTAATATAGTGCAAAATCCTTTGCTGAATAACAAAAATAAAACTTATTTACCAATTTTTACAGCCAATATCATCTACTCAAATCATAACTTCGTGGAAGTAATTTTCTTCTAGATTTTCCTTTCTTTGGGGAGGGGGGAACAACTCGCCCCAAAATTCTGATATTAATATTAGCTAGTTATTTAACTCAATAATTGGTACTAAGCATTGAACGCAAAACCATCACTTAAGTAGGTTTCTTCAGAAATTAACAAATGGCTATTTTTATAAGACAGTATTTTTACTCAAAATAGTTATGTGGCAAAACGAGTTAAAGTCACATCTATCAAGTATCAGCAGAATATTGAGTAATATAACGATATTTATACACTGTTATTGTACCTTATAATAACAGCAATGAGG
Organism: Allygus modestus; assembly: GCA_963675035.1. NCBI lineage: Eukaryota > Metazoa > Arthropoda > Insecta > Hemiptera > Cicadellidae > Allygus > Allygus modestus. Next base: position 256,693,402 of record OY776111.1, on the reverse strand, counting down.
TCTAAGTCAATAACAACAATAATACAAAAGCCGCTTTAACTTTGCACTTAAATTTCATTATTTGGAAATTTTGCTTCCATCGGTTTATTACACCAAAGCTGTTAAATTTGTTAATTTGTATAATGCGATAACTGAGTTTAAACATGACCACTTAACTGATTTTATGGTCGAATTCCCACTTCAAAACTCGCCTCAAGTGGAAAGTTGCAGCAACGGAAGCATTTATTACTCGAGGATGTTTCACCGGCGCGGTGGTAAAACAGAGGATGGGTAAATAACGATTCCACACAGTCTCACTTTTAACTTGATCAAAAGTTATGATTAAACAATACTTTTTGTGGCAAGTAAGTGGTACTTGTGTTTTAGAGAATTTATTGATTTTTTTCATATTTAATTTCTAAAACTACACTTGGAGTAAAAATATATAACTTTTTAAATAGAGAATCTAAGGAATATTCCCCTTTGGATTTAAAATTTATCATTATATTGTTATAGAAAGAAGGGAGTTACTCATAACGAATTAAATTTGTGCCCAAGGATGTAAAAATGTTTTAAACATTAAATATGCAAGAGCCCATTAATATATATTACTATCATACGCCTTATTGTACAGATAACATAAAGAGGAAAATATTTTCACGTGTTCATCACGTATCTTGCATATATAAATATGTTAAGGGACGGCGTTTGTCATATCAAAACCTTTTAACTGTTAATTCTTGTTCTAGACCTACATGACTCCAAGCCATTAACCAACATAGTTTCCCCAATGAGGAAAATTATCAACAAATTTATTTAAACCTACGATTCTTTTAACTTTTCTGCTAAATGTAATTTATTATTTAAAAATTCTGATTCTGAATTTACAATTTTGAACATTTTACAACTTTCAGGAGAAATTATGATATTTTCTTGGGGATTTTTGGGGGAAAAACAACATAAACTAAATGTGGCAAATTTATGTAGTAATGTAATGTATCTTATGCATTTACAACTTTTTTAAATACTTTCATATAATAAATATCGTCGAGAGAGCGACGAAGAAACGTAAGGCCCCGAAAGACCCACATATAAAATATTGAACTGAAGAAAAACACTCGGCGTAATCTTACTCGGTCGGGCAATGATGTGGGGCGTTTTGCCAAACTGTGGCAACACTACAGGCTGATGGGCATTTACAGTTTTTGCCGCCAACAAATCTGTATGTTATAACCAATTCATTGCAAGTACATTTATGGAGGACGATATACAGATGTGTATTACTTTAAAGTTAATTTCACCAAGATTCAGCTAAAGTTGAGGTGTGGGACTGTTTTCACAGACAAATTTCCCACACTGGTAATATCAAGAAAAGAAAACTTTAAGGCGAAACATAAGTATCCGAAAACGAGTTCGCACGCAGCACGCTGACGTGAGGGAAGTGAATTTCCACATAAAAACTTTTAAAAATCAGAATCAGTGTAAAAACATACATTTATTCCAATTTTTATTAAAATCTGAAAACAATGATTTTTTGGCTGTTCTGATGCTCCTGGTTTCATTTACCTGCAAAGCTGGGAATACAATTTTGCACATTATAAGGTTAGGATAAGGTCCTATCAGGCTTAAAAGTAGGCGTGAGGTTGTTGGGGATGATAAAATTACACCAACAAATGAATAACAGGCATTTCTAATATAAAATCCCCACAAGACAACGTACTGTGTTTGGTCGATACACATTTTCTTTAATAACTCGGTAAATATTTATGCTAGAATGACGAGAGAGGGCTTAAAACTTTCGCCTCTCCAATTCCCATCTTTTTACATGCATTTATTTTACATACGGGGCTTTTCTGACCCTTTTTGGGCCCAAAAACTCAAAATTTGAAAGATTAGTCCCCAAAAAAAGGGGTTTGGAGTGTTCCGATTGTTTTGCCCAACGAACTTGTCCAATTGATTACAGAAAGGAACGTCCCTACCGAATTTGAAGTAAATCGAACAAAAAATGCGACCGCTAGAGTGCAAACACACACACACATATATATATATATATATATAAAAAATTTTGAACGACCCCCCAAAACGTGTTCAGGGGGTCACGTTAGGAACTTCTATGGTGGTCCCGGGCTTAAGTTTTACCGTGCGGATTATGCTAATAGTTCACTTTCCAAAGGAAATTCACTAATAAACTAGGGAGATTGTGCAACAGCTACGTGTGGTAAGTTATATTAGGCTAGAAAGTTATCTCACTGCTCGCCAATAAGTTCAAATGAGTTGGTTGTACATTCACCCGAATGTCAATAGATATTCGTCACTGTTCATTATATGGTGGTATTGACTTTACAAAATGTCAGGCTACTACAAATCTCGCTAATACGACCCTGAACATTTTGGAGACAACAGGGCATCGGTTGTGAAGTGGTCAGTGATGTTAGCGGACACCGTGGTATCTACTCGAACATTCATGGATGCAGCAAAAAAACAACACAACACGTGAATTCCTACGAACTGTGAACAATCGAATCTACGCTTATTCGCTATTCGTGTAACTTTTACACCTCACCGAAAATTCGTAGTCGATACGAGAACTAATGCACGTTCGCGAATAGTGTAGTCCAGTTTTTATATAAACGGTGTTTTTATTAGTAGGGTTTTTTATCAATGCAGTCTCGAAGATCGATACTCGGGGAACTCGAAGCTTATTACTTTTATCACCGTCTAGTATAACTATTAGGGTAGACAGTCGTGAAACTCAGCTACCTAAGTTATAGCCCGTATGTGGAGTAACTGTCAAGCGCTCGTAGCCTATCTAAAGTGATGGGCTGGAATCAGGCCTATTTCCTCTGCCAACCACCAGGATCGCTAGTGTTTTTACACTAGTTAGGCCACCAACCATGTGGATCGCCAGTGAGTTCCAATCGACTCGTATTATGTGTTTCATGACCTTCTAACCTGTTAGTTAGATTTAACTGTGCTTTTATGCACAGTTTTATATAACGATTATTTTAAATATTTTTACTGATTTTAAGCTGGAATATATCAGGTAAAATTACTAATTAACTATATCTGTGACTCAAGAATCTCCCACTTTTTATTGTAACGCTACTATTTTAAGAAAATTGAATAGCATTTATCTGCCATATAATTTGATAAATGAAATAAAAACTATATTTTGGCTTAAAAATGTGCATTGTCCAAAAGGATCGGGAAGCTCGTAATTGTCCACCACAACCTAGGTGTTTAATTTTTGAGACCTATTTTAATAGAAACATAAAAACATTTCTTGTAATAGCTGCATATCGAGAAAGGCGAACTTCAACCATAACAAACGTGTTTAGATAAAATGAAAACTATGAAATAAACTAATAGTTTCTAAAATTTTCACCAATATATTATTAATGTTTTCATTCATTCATTTGTTCTTATATAATTTGGTTTTAATTTAGATGTTGCGTTTTTATAACAGAGAAAAGTGCAAACACTATTCTTGGCACCTGATCGGTTTTTATTAATCGGTGTTTATTAGTTCTAGAGATGTTTTAATTAATTTGTGAAACTAGGAAAGAGAGGTGTGAACAGTTCGCTTGGAACTCGGTAAACAACTTTGGGCATTCCTGTCAACAGTTCACACATCACAACTTAACAGCTGGTCCCATCTTCATAAAAATACGTCCAACCATCTAAACAAATACTGAATAAAAATAATTAAATGATATATTTATTAAATATACCTCAAGCACACTGTATGAGAGATTACAATGTAAACAACAGAATTAAATTTACACACTATTTTTATCTACTTTATTTCGTTTAGCGTATACTGTTCTTAGCATTTGTTTAGCCCAAAGACAAACAAAGCTCGAATAAGAAAACGTTTTGTTTTCTTGGGGGAAAACATGTTCGATGTCATTGGGCGTTTAGAAGTTGCCATTAAGAAAGATGGATAACAAAAGGCAATAAACCCGGTAAGAACACATAAAAAAATACCTATCCATTAGTAAACAAAGAAAGTTCACCGACAAATTCAAAGACACTTTACCTGACCCAAGCACATAAATATTATAACAAAATATTACAATAATAAAATCAAGTTGGTGATGTATCCTATAACCATTCCTTATATATAAAATCCTGTGCTGAAAATTGTTAGGGGTAGATTGTTAATGTGTGTAAAAGTGATAGGCGGACTCGACTGGCCCAAGAATCGCAGGTAAAATTATTCTTCATATCGAATTTTGTAAGTAAGCATACAATAAGAACAAATACTCCAAATTATAAAATCATGGGGTTTGTAAATGTCTGCTTGGTCTAAATTTAACATTTGTTGATAAACTTAATTGATAGAAAAAAAGCTTATGGCTGTACATAAAAAATGAACTGCTATTTAACTATAATATAAACTCTATATAGTAATATAGAGTTTATATTATATACCAACCTTTGTAAATCACAAAATAATAAAACGACTTCAAAGTTAATACAAAAAATATAAACAACTGAATGTTGAAATATATATCAAAATAGTTGTTTCAATAATTTATTTATAACACGCTTGATCTATACTAGATTATTTTCTACCTGTCATGTGCAGGGTCATGCAAAAGTACCTGACAAGTTTTAACGACAATGTGTATTGACCAAATTTTAACTAACTCATATGGTAGCATTTATAAACGAGTTCGCACGCAGCACGCTGACGTGAGGGAAGTGAATTTCCACATAAAAAACTTTTAAAACTCAAAATCAGTGTAAAACATACATTTATTCCAATTTTTACTGAAATCTGAAAACATTGATTTTTTGGCTGTTCTGATGCTCCTGGTTTCATTTACCTGCAATGCTGGGAATACAATTTTTCGCATTATAAGGTTAGGAGAAGGTCCGTTCAGGCTTTATAGTAGGCGTGAGTTTTCTGGGGATGATGGAAGTACACCAACAAATGAATAACTGGCTTTTCTAATGTAAAACCCCCATAAGACAACGTACTGTGTTTGGTCAATACACATTTTCTTCTATAACTTGGTAAATAGTTATGCTAGAATGACGGGAGAGGGCTTAAAAGTTTCGCCTCACTAATTCCCATCTTTATACATGGATTAATTTTACATCCGGGGCTTTTATGACCCTTTTTGGGCCCAAAAACTCAAAATTTGAAAGATTAATCCCCAAAAAAGGGGTTTAGAGTTTTCCGATTGTTTTTCCCAACGAACTTGTCCAACTGATTACAAAAAGGAATGTCCCTACCCAATTTGAAGTAAATCGAACAAAAAATGCGACCGCTAGAGTGCAAACACATATATATATATATATATATATATATATATATATATATATATAAAATTTTGAACGACCCCCCAAAACGTGTTCAGGGGGTCACGTTAGGAACTTCTATGGTGGTCCCGGGCTTAAGTTTTACCGTGCGGGTCATGCTAATACATAGTTCACTTTCCATAGGAAATTCACTAATGAACCAATATAAAAACTCAAAGAGTTGTTAGTGGTGCTCAATAACTCTGTGAGGGGCCACCGTTTCACGGTCTACAGGCGTCAAATCTAAATTCAACCTCCCGCCAAGCATTTATTGAGTACTGCTTGCAATATCATATCATATTCGCTCTAGGTGGTTCAGGTTTCTAATCTTCTCTAAATGCACAAAGTTTTTAACGGAGGACCATACAAAAATCCATTTGACTTAAAGCTGGACTCCTTCGTGGCCATTGTGTCGGTCCTCCCCAATGTGATACTGAGCTTTTGGCTGAGTAGCCATAGCCCTGAAGAATCAATGACAGCAATGAATTACCAACAAACAGTTATTTCACCGCAAATTTAATAACAGCTGTTTCACCACTAAATTTGGAACTGCAAATAACAGGACTGGTGGCATTACAAGCATTATTCAAAAATGCTCAATGCAACGCTCAAGAAATGCAGCAATGTCAGACGATAGGGTAAATAAGTAAATTTTGTTATCAAAGAGTATACATTGTAATTTGTAGTTAGTAATCATTAGGGAGTACATTGCAGTCAGACGGGTCAAAATTGCAGATTCCGGGCGTAACAAACGCGTTTCAGCCCGGACATGGATGTTGAAAGTTCGATTCCAGCTCTGTCCCAATGGAGCTGGAATCAAACTTCGGAGAAAATCCGTAAAACATATTTCGTTTGAACATTTTTCCACGTCATTAATCTGATGTACTTGAGATCTTGATTTAACGCGTTATAAATAATACAGTGGAACTATCAAATACTTAAATATTCAATTTTAAATACTTTTATTTTCATATCAAACTTAAATAGGAAATAGTAAAAGACAAAATAAAAGTTTCAGTAATTGTTAACAAAAACATAGTTTAGGACAAGTAAATAGTTGCCTTCACATGTTGATACTTAAGAGTGAGTATTAGTGAGTGAGTAATTTGCTACTTTATTTAGTAATGAGTGAGTATTAACGCTTTGTCAGTTGACTGGATGTTCATTAACAGCTGTTATAATTCTTCCGTTTTCATTTTAAACTAGAAACCCTCATGTAATAATTTTGGACCTATATAAAACACGTTATTGACATACATTTAATCATTTTAAGAACAATCATAAAGCCGTTTTTAATTGTGTCAACAATCAATCAAGCAAGTAAGCAAATCTTACTCATATTACATAATAAGATAGGTTAAGATATACAATGCTAACATGTTAATTGAACCTTATACTCCAGCTTTTTAGTAATACTGCAATACACATTTAATAGGCGAATCAAGTTGGATTATGGTGACAATAATGACGCCAAAATCGTTTAGGCAGTTGATCTCTTAAGTTAATTTCCCGCTAGTAATTTAATCGCTCAGTTACAGCTAATTGAGTGTTGCCGGATCCAGGCGACATTTTGCCCTCTCGGCCATAACACGCAACTCGTTGAGCGACAATGTGATTAATACTGGTCTTGTCAATACTGTCGACTACCCCACAAACCCACAATGTTGACAGTGTATTTGTTTTTGTGTTTAAAGAAAAACAACTTAAATTTCACTGATCTAACAAAGTTTTTATTGTAATTTTACAGATTTTGTAACGATATAGTTCACCACGTCGGTTAAGCTTATTATTTATTATATTTTACAGTTGAAGAATAACTTTGAAACGAAATTAACAGAATCCACACAGAGAAACTCCTATCGAATGTTTCTATCAATTTATTCACACTTATTCAGCAGCTCTCACTCAAATATAACATGACTGTTTGTTTGTGTGTTGTGTCATCGATAAATTTAACTATTTCAGTATAAAGATACATATATATATATATATATATATATATATATATATATATATATATATACACCAGAATCGAATGGCTTATAAAACAGGGCCTTCCCAGAGACTTATAAAAGCTATCTCAGGGTTTGTTTAATCCCTCGGTCCTCCGGTCCACCGGCCTTCTAAATTTCAATGTTAATTTATGGTTAATAATTTATATTAATTTCAATGTTTCTATGGACATCACATTAAAATTAAAGCAGATAATTACTGCCTTCAAAACAGTAAAACCAGGTAACCATGGACCGTAGCATTTCGCATTTCACAAGCGATGTAACGTGTTTGACTTATCTGTTACTTGCGATAGACTTTAGGATAGCAAATGCATAGTATTAAATATATTAATAAGATAAAATTATGAAACCGAACATTTTGCAACAGTTTAAATTAGTTAATTAATTAACAGGAAGCCTAATAACGAAGGCGATGCTTTCCGGGATAACCAGCCGGCCGGCTCCTTGCTCCACTTGTGATCTAAAGCTGGAACAAACGTATTGTTTCCGAAGCTCCCCACTCACCATCACGACAAGTGGCCGATGAGTAAAGCACAATGAAAGTCTGACTCCTTTCTTTCCGACAAATTGTTCTGCTGTTGAAAATCATTCTGATATTTATTTTAATGCAACAAATGTATCAGTTGCATAAACTGATTCTATTTTACTACATATTACCAACAGCTGAAGTTATGATTAGACAATAAGTTCATTTAGTCGATCGATTGGCTACCGCACTGATCAGAGCGACCGACCTTTATCTGAAATTCGACTGAACGATCCTGAGCAAAATCTCGATATTTTATGAATTATATTGCACGGAAACTCCACAGCATCGCACCAAGTAAGCTGTAATTTGTAATTTGGAAGCTGTTAGAGATATTATTTTCTGGCGAAACTCTGCGAACTTTTCAATTACAATTTACACTATTGTAAATTTACAAATATTTGACAGTTTTGGAAAAACCCTGTTGTTGTTTTTGTAACAACCGGTTATTATATCGGACTTGCCAAAATACGTCACAACGGCCATCGCAGATTATCGGATGCAAAAGTCAAAGGATGCATAGAGGGTCATAAGGAGGCAAATAGTGAGTTGTAAAATGCACTGTTAGATTTGTATTCTATTGAATTATTTGTATATTCAAATGATACTGTTTAAACAAAATATTTCATGCCAAATAATTGAAAAACGTAATCTATTAAGTATTATAACTCAAAAATATAAAAATGTAAACCAGATTAAAAACAGAGCAATAAGTTTTTAAACGCATTAAAAGATTAAACTTTCAATATATCCCTTAATCTACCAAAAGGAAAAGATCAGAACCCACAAACAGAACATTTAAAATATAAAAAGGTGGATTGATGTTCACTGGGATTGTCTGAACATTCGTCAAAGAATTACCTCGCCAATTAATACCCTCCTAACGATTAAGTTTCAAACCCCCGCTAAATAAAATGTTCCATGGGTAAGGATTTAACTTTTCAATGATGAAAATATCATCAAGGGAGTTACGTGAGAGCTCCAAACCTGCGGTCAAATGTAAAGATAATGACTCGATGGTAAAGAAGAGCAATATTGCATAGAACTACCGCAGCAGTGGCTCATATGTGCCGTGGTTTTCAACCACATGGCTAATTTACATTTAATTTTAAACTTTTCACACAGTTTTAGACTAAGTGTCTGTAAATTGTGACAAACCATACTATAACGTACTATAACATACTATAACATACATACATACTACATACATACATACTACATACATACTATAACTTATTGCAGCGTAAACAATAAATATTATATATTTTATATAGCTAACAAAACAGAAGGCTGATTTAGTATTCAATTATCCAAAAAAGTCATATTTTAAAATTATATCGGCATTTATTATTAGTTAATTTGTATGGAGACCATCGAGCCACATTTTTCTTTGGCTTTCCTATGGCCGGCCTCTTCAGGGTATAAATTGACTGCTGATATAGTTTTCATATAGCAACATAAACAAGAACGCCCAAATGAATTTCTTGAATTCCTCAACCGTTTGTCAACATTTTGTTATACTTGGTGTTTCTGTACAACATTTGTTACATTTGTAACGTTTCTAGATCCACATGTTTACATGCGTCCTTAATGAAATATAGCAAAAAACATGTTTATATATATATTGGAAGTGATTTTTTTCCAATAGGAACTAATCTATTACCGTAGTTGGCATGGGAAGACCCCTAAGGCCGGGTTTATGATAGCTTTTCGTTGTGAGGCCCCCAGATGCTAAAATCACCTTTCGTTCAAATTTGTTTCTATGTGTTTGTAATGTGTCCGTTGACCCGATGATTCTCGAAAAAAGGTCCCATCTTTAAAAAAATGGAACTGTAATTGGAAGAAGCGGTAAATTCAGTACGTTGTCCAATGTTATTCTTAAGTAGGATAAATAAATTATGAGTGATTTCTACAGTGAAATTGCCCAATAGAGAAAATTATGAATATGTTTAATACCTGGGGGGAGGGTTGAAAGTGGGGGATTTTTCTCCCTTAAAACACTGTAGCAACGACTCTGTAATGCATCCAAAAAATAGTTGCTTGGAAGACTTAAGGTAAAGAAGAGGTACCGTAGCACTGTATATCTGCTCTTGTAGGCTATATCCTATATTTATATAAGTAGATATGGTTGATCAGGAGGAATTTACTGATGAATGGAAGTTTAAAAGAGTGTCCGTTTTTTGATACCGTTTATTTTGACTTGAGTTTGTTAAATGTTTCGGACTTGGTTAGCCACAAAAACACCAAAGATCATTAACAACTTGTTAAACCAAAATTACGATAAACTATTAGTTCAAAACCACGTTTGATGAGACGACATCAAACTGCAGTTAAGACTCTTAACTGTCCCCGCAACGCCTGTGAGGTTGGCCGACAACTGCGTGTTGGGATACAACTGACTCTGGTACAACTTGTGTTTATGGTTGGACTCTGAACGGAAACCATAACTACTACAATATATAGAAACCATATTGCTAAACTATGCTTTAATGGACCTTACGTTCGACTCCGAATCTGGCGTCAGCCCTCTTTATGATTTTGTTTAATACAATCAATTCGACAACCTTTAATAAAGTTTATAGACCTAATAATTCATTTTATAAAATTAGTATATGATCTTCAATTTCAAATCTTTACGGATCATTGGGAAATCACCCAATATACGCAGCCAGTTTAAAAACGTTAAAATTAATAAAAAAATTCCTATTACAACAAACATTTAATTACGGAGGTTCTAACAGGTTTGACTCTGATCACTCATAGGAACTGTTCATTTCGGTTAGTAATGTCAGCGTTTCCAGATTTAATTAAATAATTTAAGGCAGATGCAGTTTTATATTTATCAGGTTAAATTGGGTTTATGAAGTACATTGGTGTCACGTTAACCAGAAAACCTGCCGCGATATAGTAGTTCACTCGAGCCAGTTCCTGTTAGACTCCTTTGTCAAAAACTGAGGTAGCCTACAAAGTTGGGGTCGCTGCGTTGGAGTGGTGTCGAGTTGTACACATACAACAAGAGCCTCTCTGTAAACGCTCACTGCTCAGTAGTCAGTTGACTACTCGTGAGGTTAAGTGTTTGTTTTATCACAAGCTATCATAGCGGTGCTCGTTCACCTGATATAAATAGGATCTATACGATTTTTAACTATATTTACAGTAAATTGTATCTTTTATTTTGATGCGCTTAGTAATTTAATAGAAACATTATTATTTTTATCAGAGTTTTACACCAAGACTTTCCATTCAGTATGCTGTTGGCGGGTGCCAGACCTACGGTTTCTTTAAAGTTTCCTGTTTCGGTTTAACGTTGTATATATATGAATATACATGTATATTTATATAAATTTATATAGACTCGCTTTGCTCGCTGGGAGCTCCACCCCCAAACCCTCGCTTGGGGTCGTTCCAGTTTTTATTGTAACTCAACGTCCTTTCAAGTATTTTTTATATAGTATACTATTTTGATTCATTTGGGATATAGCCACTCTAAATATTATCTTTATTCGACGTTTCTATAATTTGTTTATACTCTACCATGACAGTAACTTTGACAGTTTACTGTATATTTTCTTACGGCTCTTATGATGTCTTTTGTTTTGATTTGAAACTCCAAAAGCACAATGTTAAAATTTCCAATCTTCAAAGTAAACAGTAGTGGTTCTAAAATTTAAAATTGTAACTTTCGGCAGTGTTCCCTGGAGTGTCTAGGTATAACCATAGATTAAGCATACTCCTAAGGAGTATGCTTAATCTATGGTATAACCAACGAGCAAGCTAAATTTCACGTTGCTACCGAGTCTGGAAGTGGTCTAGAATCCGAATGCGTGAGTGAGTGAGTTACACATCGGGCTGTATAGGTATTTAGATATAAGATAGACGTATAATTACCACCAGATGGGGCTAATTACTGAGAAAAGGGCCGAATTTAGGGAGATTTTACTTCCGAATAAATTAAAATAAAATATACTGAGATTTTAATCACGAATAAAGGGAAATTAATATACCCGCAATTATAGCGAATTCACTCGTCCACACGTAGCTTAAGAAACCAAAAATGAGCAATACATTCGTCTGTGTTATTGAGAAAGGCGAACTAGTGTCATACGTTTGTGCGCCGTAAGTTTGGGCCGCGAGTGATTTTTTAAAATTTGGATTGTTATGTATTGTATAATGCACTCGATATTCTAATGAGCACATCGGACATTCTGGGGTAATAGGAATTATCTTGAATGAACCACCCTATTCTGTAGCATTTAGATTAGTTTCATTAGACCTCTAAACGCTAACCTTTAAAATGAGCTATATGTTTACCTATGCTTACACTAAAACGTTCACAACTTCCTGTGGGGGACGTCCCTGTAAAGAAATGTAATGGCTAAAACCTCTAATCAAATGTAGTCATTCAAATTGGATTAAGGTCAAAAAAGTGTTTATTATCTGTAAGTGACATTTATAAAACTTTGAAGCCACTTATTTATTGTCTTTTCAAACATATTGTTTAGGTAAGAGCCACCATCTTCAAACTACGTTTTAGGGGGTGTCCCATGGTCGGATTTTGGTGGATTTTGGACATGTCAAAATATTCAATTTTTTATATAAATTCCATCCAAAACGCTTTCAAAACCATTTGTCTGAGGTTTACGGGTTTTTTGTCTTAGTTTGACTGGACTATTACAACAGATTTAGATGGAAGAAATATTTTACCAGTATTTTTTACAGGAAATCAAAAAGCATACGATAAAAAAGTAATACATATCGCTCTTAAATATATAATGAAGTGGCATTGGGTAGGATTACCCAGGTAGAGGGCGGTTTAACCGGGCATTAGTAATATCACCGTACTGAGTCAACATTAAAACCCAAGCTACTCGACTACTATTTGGATTCTTTAAACATATGCATATGTCTCCCCTCTCTTCCAGCCTTTTCACCCTGCTTTTAACAGGATGAAAATGTAAAACGATGCAAAAAACCATTCCTTTAGTAATATGAAAACAAAAACATGTTGATGTAGGGCCTACCTTAATTCAGTGCTTTGTACAACCATATAGCATTACGTATGTAATTAGATAATCGAACGAAGTGAAGTTTATCCTTATACATAACTTTACTGCTTAGACTGGTAAGAGAATCAACTCAACTGGCGTGTCTGTGACCAAAATAACTCGAGAACGCCTTCACAGTTAAACTTCAAATTTTCCAGATAAACTTAACAGTTCAAAATCTCGGTCGAGTTCGTTATTCAGATAATTTCGTTCAGTATTGATAAAATAATCTTAAAACCAAATTTATTTTTTTCTCAATAAGAATAACATTGGAAACCATTTTAATGGTACTTGAATCGTTAAAATTTAGCCAACGTCTATGTTTCAACAACAGAGTAACAATAGTTAGTTTACTAGAGTATACTTTGTTATATTGGATAACAAAAGGTTTTTCACAACAACAAAACACACACAAGAGAGATAAATCGGAGTATATTTTTAAATTGTGAGCATATTTCTTATTTTATAAAATTATTAAGTGTACTTATTAAAAAAATATCCGTACAGTTCATTTTCGCTTAGTATGCCTACTCTGTGTAAATATCGTCAGTTGTCGGAGGCGACGAGTTAACAGTGGCAGACGACGCGTGTGGCAGATCGAAAAACTCAAAATAACTTTTCAAAATAGATGACTGTAGATAATGAGATATTAACTTACTGTAACTTATAAAATAGTTTGTTTTATTAAATTGTCTTAGACAATTCAATTGGTAATATTTAGATTGTCATGTGCAAAAAGTACAAAGCCTCAATTTGTCTCGAAAGTTTTGATCAAGTTAGTCACAGTAAGCGACCAACCTTAAATTTATTTTGTAGGACAATTATTTGCAAGGTTTTCACTAAATTAATAATAACAATTTTCTACATTACCTAAAATACATTACCAATAATGTTGTAGCTAATCACAATAAAAGCTATAGACTTTTCTAATTCTATCCAAACAGCCTTTTTCGGAAGGTTATCTTGAATTATTTGACATAGCCTAGGGTTGGATTACAGATAGAGTAAGCTGACATTAAACTGGTAATACAACTGTTGTAAAATACTTTAAACACATTACCAGAAATGTTAAAGCGAACCAAAACAAAAGCTTAAAACTATTCTAACAAAACTAATCCTTTTTTACAGGTTATTTGAAATGATTTGACATAGGTTTGGATTACAGTGAGCTGTTTTCATCATAAACTTGGACCTATGGCTATGAAATGTAGGCCTATACACTTAGCCTACTTGCCATTTTAGAAGTTTCATGTATAGTCTTCGACCAACCCATTTTTATAGCATTTAATTTCATGATAGCCTAGGCTTTTGAAACAATATATTGAAATCTCATTTTGTCATCTAAATAACTACACCTGACGACTTAATGTTAATCAATCCTTAAGGATATTTTGACTAGGCCTATAGAAATTGTAACATTACTTCATTTAGGAAACTCGCTGTTCTCTTAAAATTTAAATTAATCACACTGCTAAAGTCACTGCCTAGCCCAAAATACTCTGTTTGTACTACGATAACGCACCCATGCCAATCCTAACAACAAACCATGCCTGAAACCTGCAATTTATTTTAAAAATAAATAAATTTACGGATTTATACATTTCCTTTGATAAAAACAAGTGATAAATGTATAAATATTTTTCCACGGATAAAAGGTTATGTCTGCGATGGGATCCGAACCTGCGACCTTTCGCTCTGACAGCCAGTGCGATACCCACTGAGCTACCGCGATATGAGGAGACGTGACTATCACTATTGCTATATAGATGTAAAACCCGGATTTTGGCGGCAGTTAAATGCCGGAATGTATTCTGATGATGTTACTCAAATCAGATCTTGAATTTTTTATGAGACTCGATTTAAGTTTGATCATGTATTTCGATTATCCTTATACGCGAGGAATGAGCGTACACCTATTTATTGTTTGAGGTTCTGTATATTGAAAAATTTAGTCCTTTGAGGTGTTACTATAGGTGTACAACGAATATACCAGTTTGTTGTGCGACATGATACGAGGTCGTTAGGAACATTACTTTGTCCTGTATATATAATCGCAATCTGCCCCCTTGATTAAGACATATCTTTATCCATTGCTTTGGTCAGAAAACGGCTTTCACTTAATTTGGAATCGCAAATGCAAATACCGATCATCCCGCCAAAGGACCCTCCCTTATCGTCGGCCACGTTCGTCGGTGCATGGAGACTTTCATTCTTATTAGCAATATTAAAGTATAATCATAAGTTTTACAAAAGGGAAACAGATGACTGCAACTAAGTAACTGTATTAAAATAAAAATATGTGAGTGACGAGGGATTTTTTTTATTTCTTGACATTTCACATTGCAGATTTCCTCAACAAAGTGCAGGCAAAATGTTGAAATTTTAAGAATTTCACCAAGTTTTATTAAATGAGGTATATAAGTTCATTGTAAAAGATAAGCATTTAATACATTTTAATTTGTTTTATTTATATAGAAATAATTTGGCTGAATATGCAGATAATTTTCGTGCGTTTTCGTACAGGTGACAACGAGTTGAAACTAATTAATTGTACTACCTTTGATTTCAGTACATTAATCAAGCAGTGATATATAAACAAGTACGTCTAATGTTTAGCCATGACGATTTATACAGTTCAGTAGTTAACACTTTCAATACCTCTAAAACTCGACTTAAAGAACAAAAATTGTGATTTCTGGCATTCTTAGAATATTTGATTTATTAACCTATTTCGAATTTGTTTGTTACGTTTTAAGAATACTTCTGAGTTGATTGCATTTATTGGCGGGACAGCTATTAGCACGATTTACAGGACTTGTTCGCTTAGGCAGGGAAAATCGTAGAGCAAGAGGATTTTATCAATAAAAGTTGGTTAACGTGCAAGTGTTTTTGATATCACAAAGAATGAATCGCCGGTACTCTTTCACAGTTAAAACGTTTACCATGCCAAAAATTTGTAGTTGTTGATGAACATGACAAGTTAGATAACCGAATGCAGGAAATCACACTATGAAAACTTGACAATGTTAACACATAACGCCACTAACAAAAGTTTCTGTAGGACATAGTAAAAGCTCTTCAAATATAGGGTAATATTTCAAAATCATCCAGGTCGAGATACATTTGACGAGGACATTTTTTTTAAAGAGTAAACATCATACAATATATAAATCGAATGTCTATAAATAAATAAGTTACATCAAAATCCTTAATTGGAATTAAAGTGTAACACTCATTAGTAAACGCATATGCCATGTACTGTACATCAACCAATACCCCGTCACAGCAAACCTGCGTACTCAGAGAATTTCCAATGCATGAATATGTTTCTCACTACTACATACAGCCACTTACCAAGTTTCATAAAAATACATAAATAAATAAGTGATCTATAGCATTTTATTTATTCTCCATAAGAATAACATTAGGGCTGAGTTCGCAGGTTTGCTGCAACAAGGATCACAAAATATGTGTTATTATGCAATTATCAATATAACGCAACCAGGTGAAGCTACATACTAAGTTTTATTAATTTATGTTCATAATTAAGGGAGATATAAAACATTACTTATTCTCTATAAGAATAGCATTAGGGCTGAGTATGCAGGTTTGCTGCTACTGTGATTATCAGCAAAAAATCAATTGTTTGTGTAAATATCAATATACCTGTACCACGTAAAGCCACTTATCAAGTTTCATCAATATACATTCATAAATAATCGAGATATCAAATTGTATTTATCCTCCATAAGGATAACATTGGACAACGTACTGTGTTTAGCACTTTAAATATCTCTGCAACGGTTGGACGTAGAATCACAATCTAAGCACTAATATAATTTT
Source organism: Allygus modestus (assembly GCA_963675035.1). Taxonomy (NCBI): domain Eukaryota; kingdom Metazoa; phylum Arthropoda; class Insecta; order Hemiptera; family Cicadellidae; genus Allygus; species Allygus modestus. The sequence goes on along the minus strand of OY776111.1, from coordinate 256,676,684 downwards.
TTTGTAGAGCTGAATTGATTGGTAAAAGCACATGTGAAGTTTACATTGAAATGAACTGAGGGAAAGCCAAAAACCTTTTTCCCATAAGATTAACATGAGAGATTTTATGAGTCAGTTTTTTTTATTTTCTCCGCAACCACTTAACCTAGGTTAATAATTGAAAATACTATATTATTTGTTTTTTATGCTATATAACATGGTCAAAACCAAAATTAAGTTTTTTTTTAAATTTTAGGTGAAAAATGCAAAAAACTAATTTTTGGAAAATTTAAAACCCCCATAAACCCTCCTTCCCATGGTCCGATTTTTCTGGTTTTCGAACTTAGTCATGATTGTCACTTAACACATTTGAGCCAAATTTCATCGAAATCTGACGTTTTTTACTCAAGTTATCGTGTTAACAGGCACACACACACACACACACACACACACACACACACACACACACACACACACACACACACACACACACACACATATATATACATATATATATATATATATATGTATATATAGATGTACAGTGTGTAAAAAAAGTCCGTCCCCCCTTTAATTTTTTTGTTTGTTAAAACAGACAAATCACCTTTGGGGAACGATACTAACTTAACCCAAAGTATCTTTTGACGTTATCGGAAATTTTGAGTGTCCCCCAAAAATAGGGGATTTTGGGGGCAACTAAAAATTTTCAAATGTAAACCCTTTTTGAGTGACCCCTCATTTTAAAGAGCTTTTAAAAAATAGGCGAATGGTGGAGGTTGGAGGTCTGTAACGTGTTTCTATCCAAAATGGCAGCTTGTCAAAGTGTTGAATACAATTCATTCTTGAAACCTGGTGTCTAAGAATTTTGGAGTTTCAATTTCACCTTTGATGACTTAAAACTGAAACGACTCTTGAATAAATGCTATTAAATGAAGAAGTGGTCTCTTTTGGTGATATTTAAAATTTTGAGCGTCCCACAAAAATGGGGGATTTCGGGGCAACTCAAAATTTTCAAATGTAAACCCCTTTTGAGTGACCCCTCATTTTAAAGAGCTTTAAAAAATAGGCGAATGTTGGAGGTTGGAGGTCTGTAACGTGTTTCTATCCAAAATGGCATCTTGTCAACGTTTTGAATACAACTCATTCTTTAAACCTGGTGTCTAAGACTTTTGGAGTTTTAATTTCACCTTTGGTGACTTAAAACTGAAACGACTCTTCAAGAAATGCTTTAAAATGAAGAAGTGGTCTCTTTTGGTGATATTTAACATTTTGAGTGTCCCGCAAAAATGGAGGATTTTGGGGGTAACTCAAAATTTTCAAATGTAAACCCCTTTTAACTGAGACTTTTTTGTTCAAGAAGTCTTTTTTGATCAAGACTTTTGAAGTTCATAGTTTTAAACCCTCATTTTAAAGAGATTTTTAAACCTAGGCGACAGTTAAAAGTAAATTTAACCCCTTCAAAAGGGGCTTACATTAGGACATTTTGAGTTACCCCAAAATCCCCCATTTTTGTGGGTACTCAAATTTTAAATATTACCAAAAGAGACCAGTTCTTCATTTAATAGCATATCTTCAAGAGTCGTTTCAGTTTTAAGTCACTAAAGGTGAAATTAAAACTCCAAAAGTCTTAGATACCAGGTTTCAAGAACGAGTTGTATTCAAAACTTTGACTAGCTGCCATTTTGGATAGAAACACGTTACAGACCTCTAACCTCCACCATTCGCCTATTTTTTAAAGCTCTTTAAAATGAGGGGTCACTCAAAAGGAGTTTATATTTGAAAATTTTGAGTTGCCCCCAAAATTCCCCATTTTTGGGGACACTCAAAATTTCCGATAACGTCAAAAGATACTTTGGGTTAAGTTCCCCAAAGTTGATTTGTTTGTTTTAACAAACAAACAAATTAATGGGGGGGACAGACTTTTTTTACACACTGTATATATATATATATATATATACATGTATATATATGTATCCCTTTCAAATTTATATATATATATATATACATATATATAAATTTGAACGAATAGTGTTTTTGGCATCTGGGGACCTCAAAACAAAAAGTTATCATGGTCTCGGGCTTAAGTCTTACCATGAGACCTACGGTAATATCTTCTTCCCTATAGGGGAAATTCGCTAAAATTAAACCTGTTTTACTATATAACAGTGAGACTTCTGAATGTTTGTTCCAAATAACATAGCAGTAGCTTAAGGTGCTTGAAGAAAGAATAGTGAACTGATTTTACATGATGGACTCCGAGTATGTTTATTTCTCTGATGGGCTTGAAATTAAAAATATACGTTTATCCACACAAAATAATAGTATATAAACTTCCAGCATATTATATTGTTTGTAGATTTGTCTAACTGTTTTTATGGAATAAATATCTCACATTAAATGGCATGATTGAAATGGCAAAGAACTAAACTAACAACCAAATAGTAAAAGAGACAATTACACGTTTAAAAACCATTAGATTGGACATATCTTATCTGTGACGAAACTGCACTGACTTTTCATGACATTGGTTAATATAGGAGACATTTCTTACCTTGTTGTAAATAACAGACCTCTCTAACAATAACAGTAAAATTATTTTTAATAGCGGAATTTTTAGAATATATAAGTAGAAGCTGGCGATCTTAACAATTATATGAGTAATTCAGTATGATACTTGTTAAGTCATTATCGTGTAATAACATCGCAAAAAGTCCAATTTCAAAGGGTTAGTACTACAAGGGGACGTATAGCTTTACGATCGTGCAATGGGTAGGCTAAAGGGTTCTTTTGTGCCGCCCTTACTGTCCGGGGAGTCAAATAACCTTTTTCGATTAACGGTTTAATTTAGGACTACTGATAAGATTTGTTCCTCACGTGAATCTCGCCCACTTCCAACACCCACGGTGAACGAGAAGAGAATGCATTGCTAAAACTGGTTGCATTTTGAACTACTTTTAAGAGGGTCAATTGAAAACTTATTACTTGAACAAAGTTAATACTCTATAGAATCTAAAATAATTTTTTAAAATTAAGAAATAAAGAGATTTTTCATATCATACAGACAAATTTGTAGATTCCAATATGCGCTAACTTCCGTCAAGATTTGAGAGTGTGCTTTTCTTGTATTCTGTTATTCAAAATTTTATATTTATTTTCACGGCGTATTAAATTGTGTGCATCTTTTAATACGTAATATGAACTAACTTGATCAGCTGTAAGTCGTACGTGTAAGTAATACATTTAGTGATGTATGAAAACGTTTAATCTTTAACCCTCCGTACGGTTCCTGGACCATACTTCATCCTTTTTTTTGACAGAGACCAGATTTTATATGACACAATTTGTAACATATATGAAAGTAAAGAACATCGTTGAATATAAATTTCACCTCGCCGTGTGTTCCAATCGAATTAACTAATTATAACAGAGCTTAAGCCGAGACTGTTACCATATTGCCAATCTTTACACCACAGAGACCAATGCTTTACTCGACAATTCGCCCGTAATCTTAAATTAGTGAATGCACACATGTCCGGGTAACATTGGCTATCTTAATGTCTACTGACTCATTTATTAACCTCAATGTTTTCTACCTGATCGCTCGTTACGCTATCTCTATTTCAAATTACAATCCGGGTTGATTGTGTTTTTTCCATTGTAGGAAACAATATCGGTATTTTTAATATGTATAGGGCCTACCACATTTTGTAGTCGTGATCTTGGTCGGTAGAACAAGCCTTTCAGTATAATGAGCAGTCATTGCGACCATAACCCCCGCCAACGCGCCTCTCTAGATTGTCATGTCCGTAATGAGAAGAGCTCATCAAATTAACATAGTGATCTTTACCTACACCCTAGATCAGCGATATTGGATATTGATTAGATTATACTCGCTTAGACCGGATCGACAAGAAATATTCTTCTGTATAAACTACCAGCTTTCGACCAATGAGTCAACTTGCACACAAAATTAAGCTACACGAAATTGATCCCCTCCCGATTATCTGTCCCTCCAATCTTTAGGTGTAATTTTATTCAACGATTCGCGGTTTACTAGGTATTTGTCTGTAATGTAATCTAAGAAATCTAAAAATAATTTAATAAATTGTACATTGGATTGTGTATGTAATGCATATTGGGGTTTCAAATTCAAACTGAATACTACAACACCTTGGATATTTACACATATCAGTGTCATTAAACATTTTCTAGATATAAAGATAATTAATAGGAGGTGTTATCTCCAGAAATATATAAGTAATAAGTATACATTATACAAATATCCCTAGAGTAAATTATGATTATACTAATTATATTGACATTATCGAATTATTTTTGTTTTTTATTTGTAAATTATGCGTTCTTCTGTAGGACAAAGGTATTAATTCCGCTATTCAAAGGTTTAAATGGGTAAAACACGTTAGGATAGGATCTAGGCGTTTCCTTAGTTGAAAACTATTTGAAATGAAACGACTTGTAATCGGTTGCAGTATATTGTAAAATGGAACTCCATTGAGCAGTATTGTACTGCTAAGCAATATCGCTTGTTGATCGATCATTAACTCAATTCTGTGTTTAAGACATTGATATCTTGCATTTAATAATCTTAAGCTTACAAAAATGTTTACCACTATAATGACCTGGGAAGAAAGTTGCGAGGAACTTGCATAACAGGTATCAGTTGGTCCGTCCAATTATACCAATTAACTGAAAACTGGCACAACACTACTTGTGTTGCTAATGATCCAACTGGGAAGTCAATTCTAAACTTGGGAAACAGAGGAAGTGATGATACAAATTAACATGATCACGGACAATTAACGTTTTGTTTCATTAAATACTTCTTTTGAAATAACAGTGGAAGCAGGTTTTTTTTGTACTTTCAAGTCGTGTTACATGCTTAAATGACATGTTCTATGCGCTAATGTTTGGAGGGCAGATATTTATCATCTTTGTATGGTTGTAGTCTCATGTAGTCTCCACAGTGGGTATTAGTGAACGTAGAGAGGCAATCTTGGTGTCAGTAGGCTACGCTTAGCCTTACGATGAAGAAAAAAATACGACATACTATAATAGATTAACAACCCCTTTGTAGATTTGTAAATCTCCAAAGAAAAATACGTCTTTTTTAACTATTTACTTTTTGTTTTATTTTTTAACATGGCATGCATTTTCTTTACTGCATTTAAAGATTCAAAGTTGTAAACAAAGCTGACTACATACTATCATTATGTATTATTCCTCAGAAGATGTTTTTGCCAGTAAGCCATATTAGTCAAAACCAATAATTAAGGTTTTATTTTAAAAATTACCTCAATCGCTAAATGTAACAAATAAACATATAATTCCAAAACATACAAATTATAATTTAAAGGGCGCTTCTCACTTATTTATTTCTCCACTTATTTGTGGAACCATCTTACAACGATAAGTTTATGCGCAAGCTAAGCATGGGAAATTCTAGTGCATATATAATTAAACTGTTTATTTTATTCAATAAGAATTGCTTTTAAGCTTGGGAGGCGTGTGGGGTTGAGACCCGACGACGACGCGACGGTTGTAAAGTATAAAAGATTCCGTCGAATTAAGCTTTGACTTACTTTAATTAACACGTGAAGCATACAAATCGGCTCAGTAGTTCCTTAGATTTCGTCCTTACAAGAAACCTCTCTGTGTATTAAATATTCAAATATAAATGATGGCTAAAACGTCACTGCCGCCTCATTTGATGTTGTTTTTTATTTAAGATACAGTTGACTTCCTCTAATTCGGCCGAGTAAAAAACGGCTGAACCATCCGGCGGTTTTTTAACCATGTAAATTATAACCTAGGCTAGATAGCACTCCAGTGAATAAAAATAATTTCTAAGATGGTTTGACTATTTGTTAAAGCGTACTTACCAAAAAAATCAAATTACAAATTAAACTCACTTAAAAGATGCTAACAACACTGTAGATTAAAATTCGTAAGCAAAGAATGAACGTCTGTAACAAACGCAATCGCCAAGTGAACTGAAGTGATTTGTTAACATTTCGGCCGCAAATTGAACAGACACCTTCATTCCTGTCAATTTCTGCCGTGAGAACCCTTCCTCACATAGATTATAATTTTTAGTCATTTCCCAGAAAGCTATTTTAGTCATCCGGCGGCCGAACGATCCCAGGCCGGACTAGAGGGAGTCAACTGTAGTCATCCGGCGGCCGAACGATCCCAGGCCGGACTAGAGGGAGTCAACTGTAGTCATCCGGCGGCCGAACGATCCCAGGCCGGACTAGAGGGAGTCAACTGTAGTCACCCGGCGGCCGAACGATCCCAGGCCGGACTAGAGGGAGTCAACTGTATTTTAGTCATCTGGCGGCCGAACGATCCCAGGCCGGACTAGAGGGAGTCAACTGTAGTCACCCGGCGGCCGAACGATCCCAGGCCGGACTAGAGGGAGTCAACTGTATTTTAGTCATCCGGCGGCCGAACGATCCCAGACCGGACTAGAGGGAGTCAACTGTAGTCATCCGGCGGCCGAACATCCCAGGCCGGACTAGAGGGAGTCAACTGTAGTCATCCGGCGGCCGAACGATCCCAGGCCGGACTAGAGGGAGTCAACTGTAGTCATCCGGCGGCCGAACGATCCCAGGCCGGACTAGAGGGAGTCAACTGTAGTCACCCGGCGGCCGAACATCCCAGGCCGGACTAGAGGGAGTCAACTGTAGTCATCCGGCGGCCAAACGATCCCAGGCCGGACTAGAGGGAGTCAACTGTAGTCATCCGGCGGCCGAACATCCCAGGCCGGACTAGAGGGAGTCAACTGTAGTCATCCGGCGGCCGAACGATCCCAGGCCGGACTAGAGGGAGTCAACTGTAGTCATCCGGCGGCCGAACGATCCCAGGCCGGACTAGAGGGAGTCAACTGTAGTCACCCGGCGGCCGAACATCCCAGGCCGGACTAGAGGGAGTCAACTGTAGTCATCCGGCGGCCAAACGATCCCAGGCCGGACTAGAGGGAGTCAACTGTAGTCATCCGGCGGCCGAACATCCCAGGCCGGACTAGAGGGAGTCAACTGTAGTCACCCGGCGGCCGAACATCCCAGGCCGGACTAGAGGGAGTCAACTGTAGTCATCCGGCGGCCAAACGATCCCAGGCCGGACTAGAGGGAGTCAACTGTAGTCATCCGGCGGCCGAACATCCCAGGCCGGACTAGAGGGAGTCAACTGTAGTCATCCGGCGGCCGAACGATCCCAGGCCGGACTAGAGGGAGTCACACATAAGAGACTACATTAACGGAAGCCATGTGTTCTTCCCTCACGGGGAGGAAGGGTGGGGGAACTTAAAATTGTTAAATGGGACTAATGGTCGTGTAATAATTTATTTTAAAGTATAAAAGACTCAAATATTGGATTGTTTTTCAAATTTTTAGGCTGAAAGAAGTAACTAAAACATGTTTAATAATAGGCAAAGGCTTGTGATACATCGATTTAAATGTCTTTAAAGATTTATGAAGATTTTTTCAAATTAGGGGTTTTATATGCAAAATTATCATGGTTATAGGGGGCAAAAGTTTCATTTAATGCAACACGTTTACGACCGCCATTTTGTTTTGGGTGGTCAGATTTGTACTTTATTTATCTACATTTTCTTGTCTTAACCAGGCCTTCGAAATGAGGTTATCACATGATTATTGATCCAATTTGAAATAGCTAAATCAACCCAAACACTCCCCTTACTCCTGAGAGTCAAAAATTTAAACTGAACTTCGTTAATTTAGCTCTTCAAGAAGGTTTTAGACAAGCAAGTTTGAAAAAACGTAAACAGCTAAAACGCTTTGAGGGGGGTAGTATCTTTTCAGTCACCCCATATAGCAAACATAACGAACCCGGTTGCTGAAGCTAGTATTTTACTGTCTTATTGCACTGATAGAGAGTTGCATTCCAGGAAAATTTCCCTCTAGGCCATAACACGAAACACATGAGTGACAATGTGATTAGTGCTGGACATGTCATACTGCAGACTAACCCACAACCCAGCGCAACTGAGTTGTTAACGGTGTATCAACGATTGTTTCGGAAACACAGCTTCAGTGAATTAGAGAAGATTGGTATTCATGCTAGACTGATTTATTTGATCGACATAAGGAATTTTCAGTGAAGGATTGAATGTGAGTGATTATGTGTGTACAAAGATAAGGAGTTTGACTTGTCTTGTAAAACGGTTGTAATAACAATTTAAAATGTTGTAATTTTGTTTGTAAAATGTCTTCCCACGTTACAATAAAAAGGGGAACTTAGAACTTAATTTTCATTATCTTATATACAATAACTAATCAACAATTTTATAGTTTTTCTGATTTTCTACAGTTATATTTACTTGTCAGCTAATAAGACTCAATGCTAAGACAATCCTATTGTATATATCTAACATATGTAGCTATAACCAAGGAACAGTGTATTGTGTATACACAATACTGAAATATACTGAATATTTTGACAGTGTCTATTTTATGAGATATCGTGGAAAAGACATGGAGATAGTGGCGAGCGGGATGGCTTTTCCCCTCGACATTACTCGGCGGGTAAGGAAGTTAATGAATCAAACCCCTTGAATTTACTTGCCATTGCCTGAAGTAATTTGTGAAGTATATATATATATGTTTCACCAATCATTACATTTTGTTTAATAGTTCCGTAGGGCTTGCGTATCTTTGTAAATGTTATGTTAATCAAATTTTAACCATTTAAACGATAATTGGTGAGAGAGAGACAGTTAATGTAAGTTGCCCTGTCGATTACTACTGTTATCAGAAAATAACATATCAGCCCATCACTAAGTTTTTCTCACCACAAGTGGTATATGAACTGTGAGATGAATGACACTCCCCTCACCCCTCCCTTTATTTCGCTTGGCTAGAAGTCGAGGTAGGGGTCTTCTTTTTTTCTCCTACATCGGCTAAAATGTTTCACGCTGGACACAGTAAAAACAATTTAACTACCGGGTATGCATACTTTTTTTATAAAAATAATTACTTCAATTTTACGCTAGAAGCTCATTTTTAGGAGGTAATATGAAAAGTAACAAATTTTATCCCTGCTTACATCGTGTTTTTAAGAACCAGATGTATTATTGTTGAAAAGCTCCATCGACCGGCAAATTGAGAAAACGAAGGAAGCGCGTTTTATGAGCCATAAACATAATGAGAGGAGGCGCTGAGTCTAGGATGAGGTCGGACATCCGTCAGAATATGGCGAAAACGCTAAGTTGCGAGTTGGTACAGGTAGCTGGTACGTAGAAAATATTCACATTATGTGTGTAATATGTTGTTAAGTGCGGATTGACTTGATAACTACCGCAATAGCCCAATTGCTGACAAGAAAACGGCAATAAAGTTATTAGGCCTATACCCATCCTTTTTTTCATGTTAAAAGTAGAATGTCGACATACACTATTCACCTAAACAAGAGTTCAATTTCGGTGAAAAAATTGAAGGATCATGGTTGGTCCGGTTTCAAAAATGACACAGGTTTGACACGGCCGTTTACGTCAGGAGTATTTTACAATTAGAAACGTGCTGATAAAATAACTTCACCAGTGCTTATTTAGACAACTGTGAGTATAAATAAAAAATAACCAAGAAACTAAATGTTTGAAAATGACGGTTTACTTACGTCTATTTAAAAAGTGGGAAATTCCAATAAAATATTAATAAATGGCAGCCATATTGGGTAAACGTCGGGAAATTTAAAGTAACGGGAAAAAACAGAGTTTATGAAAAACAACGTGAATAAAACGTCATTTATAAACTTTTCAGTTTTTAGTAATATTGTATTTAATACATTAATAATTTATCTGACGGCTATTTCAATCGCAAACTAAATTCTAAAGCTCAGCACACATCTTGCTCAGTATCGAGGTAGTACACTGCTAAGTATAATACATAATTACAAAAAAATAAAATATTACAAGTTTTTTATTTTAATTATTTATTTCCCCCGTACCTACTTATTATTTCTATTTCGATATGTATTTCATTTTAAGCTGTTTCATTTAAGTAACAAATTACGACTTTTGGTAGATTCTATTGTATATTTTCTAATGGCAATAAAATGACTTTGATTTGATTCACAACCACAAACAAAACCCATGCGTTTCCAGTAGCACAAGACTAACCAATGGCAAGATATTATGAACATTTCATTTTCATTGCATAAATTTAATATTTATCTGAACCCGTATGTTAGTAATTAAAACGATAAGGTATTCGAGTTAAATTTTAAAATTTTTAATGTTTACCCCGACCTTTTAATTTGGCTAAGGGTAGGCCTATTAGAAATTATCCTAAATAGCAAACCGGGTAGGTAACTATGCAGTATTATTGAACATTAATCAAATATAATCTGTTAAAATATTTACTGTGAAGAAAGCTCTATCATTATTAGTGAAACAAATTTGAGTAATGAGGCAAAATACATTTTATTACACGTTAAATGTTTGTTTTAGAGTCTACAAACTTTAATTGTATGGTCCCTGAAAGCAAAGTTTTTTTTAGAAATATTTATAAAATTCATGAGGGTTATATAATTTTTAATAACGTACTAACTGAAGTGCCGAAGGATATTGTATTTTTTGCATTTGTTATGACAACTAATAGGCTGTGTCCATACACATTATTTGTATGGAGAGCGAACTATTGAAGTTCGTGGGTGTTTTATTATGTGGTGTGCCTTTTAAATTATCTCCAATAATGGGAATCTGTTTAAGCAATCACATTAATTAATATACTTTGAAAATCGATGGGGCGGAGATTTGAAGGTATTTTTGAAACGTGAATATATAGATAGGTATTTATTTGCCCTGGCTCTACTGGCACCTTTCTAAGAGATTTCAGCTCAATCGTTCTGGCAGTTTGTGCGTCTAATAATTCCAAATACAAACTACATAACAGATATTTGTCTATTAGCATGTAATGTACTTTGTTCTTAAAAATCAGTTCTAAGCATATATTCCCTCCATTAAACCAGTTACACCCACAATAACTCGAATGGTTTACCAATGACTATTACAGCAAAAAATAACATCGAATGAGTAAAAAACACGAGCGTGGGATGGCCAGGGGGATGAGGGACATATTGTAAGACACACATTACCGGATGAATGGTGGATTACACGGGCTGTGGCGGTCAAAACCTTCCCGCGGTCACCGGAGCCATCAATAATAGTCAATAGTAGTCATTCATTAAGCCATTAAGTATAAAATTATACAATAGGCCATGTCATAGTATACAGTATTACATTATCATATAATAGTATACAGAAAATAAAATACAGAGACATCTTAAAATTAAAATAAAACGTTTATCTCAGTAAATAAAATAAAACAAATCAATATACTGTATGGTATGAAACTCTAAGATGGCTGCCAAACATTTAACTAAACTTAAAACTGGAAAATTCTAAATTCATAGATTCATTACTGGAGTAAAATACATTATCATGTAAAAAATCTTTAAGAACCCTTTTGAATTATATTAAATTTAATGCCCTCACAGGATCTGGAAGTTTATTCAAAATTTTATTTGTTGAAAATAATGGCTTTTAATTGTTTTGCTAAGTCTGACCTAAGGGAAATTTAAACAATGCTTATTTCTGGTATTGTGGTGATGAACTGCTGTTCTGTCTTGAAAACAGTTTTCATGTTCTTTTACGGTTAGTAAGTTTGTGTATATAAAAAGAGAGGGTAATGTTATAATTTTCAATTCTTTAAAACTTTCCCTGCAACTTTGAAGATAATTTAGATTATTAATTACTCTTACAGCTTTTTTTGCCATATAAATGTGATGGTTTGCCTTGATGATGAAGCTCCTCCCCACAGACGGACAACCGTATGAAAGTAGAGAATGAAAAAATGCATAATAAGAAGTAAGAACAAAAGAACGAGTTACATGTTTTTAATTTTCTAACAAGTAAAAAATTCTGGATAACTTTTTGCAAAGATTCTGAATGTGGACTTCCCGTGTCATTTTATTATCTAAATGAATTCCGAGCAATTTTATGTTATGTGTATTACAAAGTTTACCTGTTTGATTATTCAAAGAAAAATATATTGTTTCTGTCTTGGAGTCACTGACACAGAGGTTATTTTCAAAGAACCATTTTTTAGCACAGATTAGTGATTCTTCTAGATTGAATTTGACTGTTTCCAGATCTCTGTGAGAGCTGAATAAACTTGTGTCATCAGCATAAGGAATACATGTTGACTGAATATTATAATCTAGATAATTAATATATCAATCTTGCATTCAGAAGACCCCACTTCAAATATTGCTGGTTAGTAACTTTTCAAAAAAATTTTGGAATATACAGCATTGTCCAATCCACAAGAAAATTTTAATTCTCTTAACCAAAGCCAAAGCAAACACCAGCACAAGACGTAAAACTTATCCCACTCGCAACTCATACTTTTTCCACTCTACATGAATTGTGACTTTGGGTTGATTTAATTTGATTTTCTTATATTGAGAACAATGAAGATATCCTCCGTCTAGTATGTTTAACAGCGGATGCATAACCAAACCCAAAAGTTCGAGACCATGAAAGAGTTTTTATTTTTTTATTTTAGAATTTTTAACTGTACAAACAAAGTTTAACTTCATGCGAGAGTTTTAAAAACTTATATGAGAATATAAGTTTTTTAATATTCAAGTACTGTTCACCTATAAGATGTGTTAAATGGATCCAGCGGTATGAAATAAAATATCTTAAATATGTGAAACATTCTAATCACGTAATGTAGCAGCAAAATATAGCATGAATCGATATTACAGGACCTGTACATAATGAAGAAACAAAGTGATACGTGTAACAGGTGTGCTAATTGGTCTGTAAAACGTTAAAATGTATCAAAGCGGGGCTGATGTTGACCGTCGGAGGGATTATGTGACATTTGATGTCAATCAGTATTAACAAAAGAGGGATAATCTGAACGCTTCATAAAGGAATTTCAGCCAAATATTCGCGTATGGGACTAACCATATCCCAAATCGCGAGACATATGCATGGCATGATAAGTTATCAAATTTGTTTTATTGGAAAGGATTTGTTGCTTTTGTTGAATTTAAGAGTGTAAAGAGGTTCACTTGAGAAATTAAAGGCTGAGTCATCAGCAGTTCTTCAGCTTCGCCCTGCTCGGGTTAGTATGAGCAACAACATTTGGCTCCAGATAGTTTATGGTACAAGTTTAAATCAAATTCGTAGTTGAAAAATTAACTTTGTATATAGAATTTTAGAAAAAAATAAATAATAGTTTTACAATGCAATTAACTTAATACTAAAAATAAATAAATAATGACTTTAAAATAAAAAATGCATTTTCATGTTATTTTTCATTAAGTTTTATGACGTCTGGACGTCTTTAATAAAATATTAGGAAATACCCCCGTCGCAGCAAACCTGCATACTCAGCGAATTTCCAATGGAGATATAAATGTCTTAATTCTACATAAAGCCACTTACCAAGTTTCATAAAAATATATTCACAAATAAGCGATATATACAATTTTAATTATTCTCCATAAGAATAACATTGGGGCTGAGTACTCGGGTTTGCTGCAACAAGGAACACAAAAAATTGGATTTTATGCTAATATCAATATATCTCAACTAGGTGAAGTCGTATACCAGTTTTTATTAATTTACGGTCATAATTAAGGGAGACAGAGCATTTAATTATTATCCATAAGAATAACATGGGGCCTGAGTACGCAGGTTTGCTGCTATGGGAGAATTATGCAAAAACAATTTTTTGGAGCAAATATCAATAGACCTCAACGAGATGAAGCTGTATACCAAGTTTCGTCAGTATACGTTCATAAATAAGCGAGATAACAAAAATTTCTTTTCCTCCATAAGAATAACATTAGACAACGTACTGTGTTTAGCACTTTCAATATCTCGGTAACCAATTGACGTAGAGGAATGATCGAAATACCAAATTGTGTGTTTTTTTAAGCTGAATCGAATGGTCAAAACTAAAATTTGACTTTTTCAAAAATTATATGTAAAAAATTCAAAAAATCCATTTTTGGGGTACAAAACCCCCCCAAAATACCCTTTTGGATAGGTCGATCTGTCTGGTTTTCGAACTTAAAGTCATAAATGCTGCTTTACATGTTTATACCAAATTTCGTCAAAATCGGATAATTTTTACGAGAGTTATCGTGCTCACGGACACATATATATATATATATATATATATATATATATACAGTATCAAACGAATGGTGTTTTTGGGGTCTGGGGACCTCAAAACGAAAAGTTATCATGGTCCCGGGCCTAGGTCTTACCATGCCGACTACGGTAATAGCTTCTTCCCTATAGGGGAAATTCGCTAATTCCCTATAGGGGAAATTCGCTAAAAAGAGGCGGTGGGTTGTAATAGATCCTGGTATGCACAGAATTAACCCTACAAATAATATAAAATGTAAAGCTACAGTAAGTCAAACTTCATAATAAGTCTTTGTCGACTAGCTTATAGTTCTCTACATTTAAATAAGGTTTGATAACCCAACCTTAACCTTATATTTTTTTTATATTATAAATATTAAATAATTTCTTTATTAGCGTGATACGTGTTGTTACAACTAAATATAATTAATAAAATACGTCTTACAACACTATAAAGTATATTTACACTTATACTGTACTTACATACAAGACGGTAAAATATACACAAAAGATGGTGCAAGGCGATCGATTTCAACCAGTTACACCGGTCATCATCACGCCCAATCAGAGAATGACAGAAACAAGATGGCGAACAGCTTATATACTATTGGCTACCGGAAGTTCCGGAAACAAGTTGCGATAAGTACCACCAGAGTCAAAGTTGACCTGTTCATTGATCAATTCATCCCTATCCTTACAATTTTCCTTAAAAATAAACAATTCTTCCCATGCATTCATTACATTTCCTTTCTTACAAATTTGGAGAATATTCAAATTGTCTTCAATTGTTCCCAATGAGTGGCCATTTTCTAGGAGGTGTTTTGCGACATTCGATCTTTCCGAATTTCGGTTCTTCCATGCTGAAACATGATTCTTGTATCTTTTTACAAAATTAACAGTTTGGCCAACATAAAAATTATCAAAATCATTACAACTGATTTTATATATTTATATACAAAACACTATGAGTAAAATTCTGCATCCGAACATAGAAGATTGTGATAAGTTTGATAAGCCCGGCATATATAAAATCAGTTGTAATGATTGTGATAATTTTTATGTTGGCCAAACTGTTAATTTTGTGAAAAGATACAAGAATCATGTTTCAGCATGGAAGAACCGAAAACTGGAAAGGTCGAATGTCGCAAAACACCTCCTGGAAAATGGCCACATAGGGAACAATTGAAGACAATTTGAATATTCTCCATATTTGTAAGAAAGGAAATGTAATGGGAAGAATTGTTTATTTTTAAGGAAAAATGTACAGATAGGGATCAATGAACAGGTCAACTTTGACTCTGGTGGTACTTATCGCAACTTGTTTCCGGAACTTCCAGTAGCCAATAGTATATAAGCTGTTCGCCATCTTGTTTCTGTCATTCTCTGATTGGGCCTGATGATGACCGGTGTAACTGGTTGAAATCGATCGCCTTGTACCATCTTTTTTGTATATTTTACCGTCTTGTATGTAAGTACAGTATAAGTGTAAATATACTTTATAGTGTTGTAAGACGTATTTTATTAATCCTGATTATAAATATTGTAAATTTCCTACAGATATGGAAATAGAGCATACAAACTATTTTACCGACATTGTATGTAAGAAATATTTTAATCCAATCCTAATTCAAGTGTATTTTAAGTGAAAAACAACATATTTTGAATGGAACTAATTGTAGTCGATGAAGAGATATTTTTATGAAGTCTACCCACCAACAACAAGGAAGAACCTGTCACATCTCTAACAAAATAAGTTTCTTTAAGTATTGGGGACGATTTTAGAACCAACATTTTAAGTTGGGCTTCTCATAAATAATATTTTGACAGGAATTACAAAAACAATTCCTTGTGGAAAGGCTCAGGCGGCCATGATTTTCACATAAGTAAAACTGCCACCATATGGTAATATCTACACAACACTCACTACAGTACTCAATGTATACATAGTAAATACCAAACAATTCTATCTCACTTCATTTAAGTTGAAATGCTATTACATACTTTACACATGTAATTAGTCATTGGAGTATTATTGACCACGGATAGTATATGTACAGTAATTTATTTATATATTTTCTAATAAACTCATTTTAGATCAATCAATCAGTCAAAATTCTTTATTTACAATTTCATCAGGAAATGTAATGGTGTATAAAAATAAAAATAAATTACAGTTATCTATTCTTGCTTTACAGTTTTTAGTTTGGTGACATGCTGAAGTCATGAATAGAGAGGTCGCTCCACAAGCCAGTTTTGCAGTTTTTTCTTGAGTTCTAGTCCTTCCGGATTCTTCAGTGTTGTATGGTGTACTGGAAGTATATAGTCTTTTGCTTGCCTTGTGTTGTAGTGGTGGAAATTCTCCCCTCCTGTGAAGTCCTGCTGGTATGTGTGGGTAATCACATAATGGATGTACAAACAAATCATTGTTAAAATACCCAGCGTTTTAAAGGCTTCTTTGCAGGTCTCTGTTGGATTGAGATCAGGAAGTGTTCTTATTGCCTTCTTTTGTAGAATAAGAATTTTATTCAGATTTTGCTTTGTTGTACCACCCCAAACTGTCAAACCGTATCTGATGTGAGACTCCACCAAGGTATAGTAGGCCACTTTTGCTGCATCAAGACCTCCAATCCACTTCATTCTTCGCACAATGAAAATTCCTGATCCTAGCTTTTTACTTAATGAGTTGACATGGTTGGTCCAGGAGAGATCAGAGTCTTTGGTGACTCCCAGTAATTTGGTTTCTTTTTCCACCAAGAGGTCAGGAGTTTCTGGTGTCTCATCCTTTTGCCTACTGAAATTGATACAAATGTTTTCTCTGGGTTTGTTGCTAGGTCATTTTGAATTCAGTACTGCAGCATTTTATCTGTTGATGAGATTATTTCTGTATGAAGTTCTTGTGTGGTGTCTGTGTTAAAAAGAAGCGTTGTGTCACCAGCATACATTATGGTCTTCACTTTGTTGTAATTTATAAAAGTTGGAAAATCAGTAGTGAAAAGGACAAACAAAAAAGGGCCCAGGACTGATCCTTGTGGTACTCCTCAGGTTGAAAACTGGGATTTGAAGGAAGTCTTTTTCCCATCTATTGTCTTTTGTATTTCTACAATCTGTTGGTGTCCTTCCAAATAGCTCGCTATCCAGTCTCCTGATCTGCCTCTGATGCCTAAAGCTGCTAATTTAGTCAGGATAAGGTCATGCCCCAAGCAGTCAAATGCTTTACTTTAGTCAACCAGGACGGCTGCTACAAGTTTGTTACTCTCCAGCTGATCTGTGACAAATTCGACCAAGCTGACAAGGGCACTAATTGTCGACCTTCCCTTCAAGAAGCCATGCTGGTGTTTTGTTAACAGATCTTGTTTTATCAGATGTTCAGTCATTCTTTTTATTACAATTTTTCCATTAGTTTTTTAAAGATATTTTTTCAGAGAGATTACCCCAGATTTATCATAATGTGGTTAGTTCACAAATAATTGATTTTCTTCTAGAAAGGGTGATGAGTATATAATATTCAAAATATATTGAATTTTATTTTTTAATATAAATTATGTAATGTACTATTAACGTCTTCATAATGTAATAGCAAAATCCATTACAGTCATGTACCAATAAAATATGCGAATGATGTCAATTAAAATGTGGTGAAATATCAATTATGCACACTATACCTATGACAACAACAATAAAACGTGCTAATATTCAAAACTTTTTGGAAGAAGGTTATTGGATTGATAGTGGAGCACAACGTGGAATCATGGCCAAAGCTCTATTCTATTTATTCTAAAAACTAAAAATTGACACCAATTTAAAAATTCTTAACTATATATTTCAGTGTGAACAAGAAAATATAAATTGAATTTAATAACAAGGCTTTAGACAAAAAATGCATACATGTAAGTCTCAAGGATTTATTTCAGGGTAATTAAAACTAATATGATGGCACATGGTAAGGTCTCAATTATGTATTAACCCAAGATTTAAATTCAACCTTTATCCAATTATATACACCTTTTAAAGAAGAGATGAACAATTATTCTGATTATTTATAAAAAATGTACTTAGAAACATTGTAAACATTTAAAATCAAAATCAAAATCAAAAGTACTTTTGATTCAAATCAAATGTGTACTTTTGATCCCATTTTAATGCGCTAACAATCGTTTTCATAATTTTCAATTGGTAATTGACATTTCAAACAAATTAAAATCTGTGGATATTTGATGGACTTCTGTTCCAATTTTTATCTTTCTTTGTGTTTTAAAATGTATCCATTTTATTTTAAGAAACCCTACTTTCCCCTACATTCTTTCCCCTACTTTTATTCTTTACTTAAATTTAATTAAAACCAAGGTCTAATTAAGGAAGTCACATTAAAAAAAATATTTAAGAAACTCACTATTTACTGTAGTAAATAGTGATATGCATATCATTTTGCACCGAAGCTAATTATCAAATCTTAGTATTTGATGGTAATTTTATAGTGGCCCATGTTCAACTGATCGCTTTCAAATATAAATGTGTTAATAATCTTTTTGTTGCTTGTGATTTATTTATTTAATTATAATAATTATTTATTCATTCTTCAGTTATAAAATATAGTATAGGCCCTATCATAATAGATTTTAAAGGTACATTTAGTTAACCAAACAAAAACACATTATTATATAACAAATGAAATTGTTACATGAGATTCTCTGTTTTAAATATCAGCTCAACTCGCATTAACAGAAGCTGTACATTTGATATTCAGCTTATTATAAAAACAAACATTTGATTTATCTTGTTCCGTAATTCTGTTTGAAGGTTGCTTTGAATTTTAGAAGCGAGGCTATCTGTTAAAGGTAAATTCTTAATATAAGATATAAGATACTTCTATGTTAAACTATAAACAAAAAATAAAATAAAATAAGATCCATCATCTACCAATATTATAAACAATAATTTAATATGACTCATGATTGGACATTTTATATTATTCAGGAGACACTATGTACGGACTTGCCTTCTACCATATTATTAAATATGACTAGTTGAGTAACATCATTCAACATATTTCTAAATAAAAAATACATCTGCTATCAAAATCATCAAACACATTTACAGTAACTGTCAATCTCTGCTGTCAATGTGAGATGTATGACTTTTAATCCCACTTGTTGAAGTGGATATATTTCATTGTTGACAAGTATATTTGTCGATGTTGAGTTTTTACCAACACATCTCTTTGTTTGTTCATGAACTAAGTAACAATTTTAACATGTTTTCATACCTAATTTTACTAAGGGATTTTGTAGGAATTCGGCGTAGAGAGTTACTTAACTGAGGTTATTCGCTATTCCCCCATGGGGAGCGAATTCGCTACGGTAACTCAATTTGCATATTTTACTCTCTATTTTGCAACATTTTTTGAATGCAGCATTCAGCGGGGAATATGTTAATTTTTTTTAAATACATCCCCATTCAAGTAATCATTTTATCAAATAAGACCGAATGGGTATAATAAGATCAACAGTGAAATGCTACAGGCTGATTGAGTGGTACCCAAGGAAATTCTCGAATCAGGAACAGTTGTTTGTACAGTACATTTAACCACAGTTAATGTAAAACAAGTACTTAAGGTTTTTTAAGGTGATTTCAAACTGGTGATAAGACTCTTGATTGTCCAAACAATCCCCATGAGCTTAAGTGTAGTAAGGTCACCTGACCTTACAATTACTGGGTCACCTGACCTTACAACTACTGGGTCACCAGACCTTACAACTACTGGGTCACCTGACCTTACAACTACTGGGTCACCTGACCTTACAACTACTGGGTCACCTGACCTTACAACTACTGGGTCACCAGACCTTACAACTACTGGGTCACCTGACCTTACAACTACTGGGTCACCTGATCTTACAACTACTGGGTCACCTGACCTTACAACTACTGGGTCACCTGACCTTACAACTACTGGGTCACCTGACCTTACAACTACTGGGTCACCAGACCTTACAACTACTGGGTCACCTGACCTTACAACTACTGGGTCACCTGACCTTACAACTACTGGGTCACCAGACCTTACAACTACTGGGTCACCTGACCTAACAACTACTGGGTCACCTGACCTTACAACTACTGGGTCACCTGACCTAACAACTACTGGGTCACCTGACCTTACAACTACTGGGTCACCTGACCTTACAACTACTGGGTCACCAGACCTTACAACTACTGGGTCACCTGACCTTACAACTACTGGGTCACCTGACCTTACAACTACTGGGTCACCAGACCTTACAACTACTGGGTCACCTGACCTAACAACTACTGGGTCACCTGACCTTACAACTACTGGGTCACCTGACCTTACAACTACTGGGTCACCTGACCTTACAACTAGTGGGTCACCTGACCTTACAACTACTGGGTCACCTGACCTTACAACTACAGGGTCACCTGACCTTACAACTACTGGGTCACCTGACCTTACAACTACTGGGTCACCTGACCTTACAACTAGTGGGTCACCTGACCTTACAACTACTGGGTCACCTGACCTTACAACTACAGGGTCACCTGACCTTACAACTACTGGTATTTACTGCTTTACTTACAGTTGCACTATATTAGGAAAACATGTTCAACTCCACCTATATCTTATAGCCAAGTCTGTTTATAGTTAACTTCATAATATTATGTCTGTCTTATATCAGTTAAGAAGTGTACGACTTTGCAATGGCAATATGTACTATTCCCATCAACTTGTATGAGAATTATGCGGTCAACTTCTACATGAGTTTGGAAGCGTTGTTGAACATGTTATGTGGAATTTTAATAATAAATTTACAACATAGTTGTTGTATATTAATTAAGAGATACTAAACAATTCAAAGATGAGACTGCGCTTAGATGACAGTCACAGCAAGCAAAATAGCTGAAGGTTATTTCAAAGAACGTTAACAACAATTCCACCTATAACATGTACTAATATTTAATTAAAATATGTTAGATATCTGTATTTGGACATATTATTAGATAACATTTTAGTTGATTAATAAACATTTATTAAACCATACATTACAATTTTGTTTACTCTTAATGTAATAACCCCTAAAAATAAAGTAAGATGTTTGTTACTTTGCACTGGAATTTCTTAAGAGGGAAAACAAATTAATTACCCATTTTCCATTTTTATTGTAGCACCCAACAGTCTTTCCCAGAAAGCAATTTAAGTTCATTACATCAAAACTGGAATCGGTTCAAAAGAATATTCATAGCAATAAAATAAAAAGCTACCTTCATTCCACTGTTCAAATACTATAAATTTTAAAAAGATATTATCACATTTAAAAAGAAAAATGTTTTTCTTAATACCCGAGTGTAACGCTGGAAATGTTCATGTACTTTGGCGATTTATCAGTTACTACGCACAAATGTTAAGGAGGTTTTCCAAACAATACCACTTTTTAAGGAACAATTAGGCTTTGGCTCCTGCCAATATAATTTAGTATAAACATTAAATATGCTGTGTGAAATGCGCTTATTTTAAGAATATAATCCAATGCATACAAGCACTGTTCAATTATTCAGTTGAACTTAGACTTGTTTCTTAACCAGGCTTTTACACTTAAACAAATCTAATACAACTATCCATCATATAGTCCTTGTACTTCTGAGACGATGGAACGTGTTCCTCCCTAAAACTTCGAAGAGTCACAATAATTGTATGTTTTCAGAAGTATTGTGTGCTATTATAGTTTAGCTTTGATTATCATAGCAAACATGATATGGGACAAGTTGTAAATAACATGAGACATAAGGGAGGGCAGGTCAGGTCCAATCAGGGCTGCCCAGGGGGTTAATAGGCTTCCTCAGTATTCAAGCCGAGACATTATGTTCAAAACCACAGAACTACGCTAGCTGATTAACACGCCAATATGTACGCTGTACCAGTACTTCAACACAACGTATATATCCATAGAGAACGAACTACCCTAAATAAAGCTCAATATGAGAAAGTAAAATAAATAAGCTCTCACATGAAATCGTAAATTGTAAATTAAATTAATAGCATATCTTACATAAGTAGGTTATTGTATTTGAAAAATCTTAACTAAATAACAGGTCCGATATTTTGTTTTTCAAAAGGTTAGTAATGGAAATCTAAGAAATCCACAGTGACAATAACTTATAAATTTGCGTTATATTTATTTTATATGAAGAAATATTCATATTAATAACCAAAGTTGTACCTACTTCAATACAACTTCCTGTTAGCCATTTATTATTATATCGTAAACACCCATTTCACTCAAGATTATATTTACCATCTCATATGTAAGAACAGTAAAATTGTAAATACTTTTCAAAATGGGAGAAGACTTGTTTCAATTACACCCCGTGGTTAGAAGAAAATGTAGTTGTATATTCAAAGAGTTGTTCATTTAATTTTTATGGTACATTGTTACCCTGCCTGTAAAATAGCAGATTTAGGGATAATGTTTGTGGCATCACTCCCAGTTCCATCACATAAATATGCTAGATAAACTAATTTAACTTAACTCAAGAAGTACCAGTCATCTAAAGAGGTTAAAATATTACTACTTATGAATGTGTAATTCAATTATATTATGAGAGAAAAATGTGGTCCAAACTGCGAAGGGTAATTTCTTTACGCAATTTCTAGCTAATTGTTAAAATACCCAATTGAGTTAACTGATGATTGATGGGGTCCCCTCATAATGTGGGATATTTAAGCGAAAACGTTATTAATACTGGACAAGGCTCTCAAATGTTATAAGTTTTGGATATAATAGTGTGTGCCCACATTCTGCTGTTAAACAGTATGTCACTGATAGCATTTTAAAAACTTGACATCATATGCAATATCAAAGAGAATCAATTATCTTGAAATAAAAAATAAAAATTTAAATTAAAGGTATTAAATTACTGAGCACACCGCCAGTAAAATACTAAAAACTACAACTTTATAAAACATTGCTAGGTATTGACTTACAGCAGGTTCTTGTTCAACCGTTTATTTTGTCCACAGATAGCAGGATTTAACAAATTTCCCCTATAGGGAAGAAGCTATTACCGTAGTCGGCATGGTAAGACCTAGCCCAGACCATGATAACTTTTCGTTTGAGGTCCTCAGATGCCAAAAACACCATTCATTCAAAACTGTATATATATATATATTTATGTGTGTGTGTGTGTCTGTATGTCAGTGAGCACGATAACTCTCGTAAAAATAATCCGATTTTGACAAAATTAGGTATAAACGTGTAAAGCAGCACGTATGGCTTTAAGTTTGAAAACCAGACAGATGGACCGATCCGAAGGGGACTTTTGGGGGGGGGGTTTGTACCCTAAAAATGTGTGTTTTAAGTTTTTTACAGAATAATTTTTTTAAGTCTAATTTTAGTTTGTTTTTTTTTTTTATTGGAATCGGCTTAAAAATACACATAATTTGGTGTTTTGATCACTGCTCTAGGTCAATTGGTTACATAGATATTGAAAGTGCTAAACACAGTACATTGTCCAATGTTATTCTTATGGAGAATAAGAAAAATTGTATATCTCGCTTATTTATCAACTTATCTTGATGAAACTTGGTTATATCGTTGTGGT
Source organism: Allygus modestus (assembly GCA_963675035.1). Lineage (NCBI taxonomy): Eukaryota > Metazoa > Arthropoda > Insecta > Hemiptera > Cicadellidae > Allygus > Allygus modestus. Next base: position 256,652,881 of record OY776111.1, on the reverse strand, counting down.
CTATTGATATTTGCACTAAAAAATATTTGTTGGCTGATAGTTCCTGTAGCAGCAAACCTGCGCACTCAGCTCCCATGTTATTCTTATGGAGAATAAGTAACGTGTTATCTCTCTTAATTATGAACATAAATTAATAAAATTTGGTATGTGGCTTTACCTTCTTGAGTTATATTGATATTTGTATAAAACCCCATTTTTTGTGTTCCTTGCTTCAGCAACCCTCAATACTCAGCCGCCATGTTGTTCTTATGGAGAATAATTAAAATGTCATAAATCGTTTATTTATGAACGTATGTTGATGAAACTTGGTATGTGGCATTATGTGGTATTAAGATACATATATATGCATTGGAAATTTGCTGATTACGCAGGTTTGCTGCTACGGGGATATTTATGATTTGCATAGCACAACATTTTTTTTAAGGAGATGGTAAATGAAATGTATAATAAGAGCAAAGTCGACAAGTCATACAACTGGCATTGAGGGTGAAATGGAAGCGCATTGTGAGGGTGAATGGTGGATTACACGGGTCGAGGTGGTTAAAAACTCTTCCCGCTGTGACCGGGGTTCTATCAATCTTGTATTCAGGGGATTGCATTAGTGAGTGAAATCACCACCGATGATGCTCAGGTCTCAGTCAACATTCAACAGCTGCCCTGGTCACTCCATTAAAGTATTGTATTGTGTTTAAGTGGTGTTACGAGTTGTTGATAAATAAATTCAAAACTATTTCTTGCAAATTAATGAAATTTTTTTAAAGTTGATATATTGGAATCAACAGTTCTGTAAATGCATTTGAAACATTGGAACGCCAATACATTTGCATATTTGCATTTAAATTTTTTGTTCTTAAGAGACTGATCTCAAAACATAATAGAATTATACGTGGCAACGGTTGATTTTCTGATAAATGCTCACTAAGCTTGTTTTTGCCATACTAAATTATTAGTGTTAAAAACAATTAAATGCTACTGCAATTAAAAATGTAATAGATCCTACGGAATTGTCTTTAAAATATATACTTTCTAATTTACTTACAATTTTCCAAAAAGCTTTTATTAATTTAAGAAAGAGAGAAAGTGGCGACAAAATGGACAAAGGGAGACAGCTGCAATGATTTATTCGGCAAACATTTGTCTATGAAGAAAAACCATGCAAACACTTGGCTTAGAAATCCTTCTTATTACATCATAACAATACCAAATAGTAGTTTTCATCAAAAGGAGCAAAAGTGGTTGTTTTTGGTGCGCACTTGTGTTTTACAAGCGAGGTGAAGCCGAGCTCGGAAAAACAACTAAGCACAAAAAACACACTTTTGCTCCATGTGATGAACAACTTTTTTATCATACTGTCTATATAAGCCTTTGAGAGTTGAAAATAATAAATTAGGTGATTTGTTTTGGTAGTACAGATAGGTTAACTTTACAATATTTACATTTCTTTTATTTACAACGAGTGTGTATATGTGTTTGTTACCTTTGAAATGCATAAACGTAAAAAGGAACAATAACAATCTTTGAGGTTAGCGCACTGAAAAAATCCACAGCTGATTTTTCGGTGCGCTATTTTAAGGTATCAGACAAATGTAATTTTACAAATCAATTACAGACCCAAAAACAGTTGCTTTTCGTGCAGTATGATAAAAATTCATTTAAGATGAAGATAGTATTGGTGGTGAGTTGGGTGAGATGAGGGCTACAATGCGGTCACCCAATCCCTCTCTTCTTACCCATAACGTCAATGCAGCCAATGGATACGTTCAGCTCCTTTCTCTCGTCTCCTTTTACTGCTCACATTGTAGCAAAACTTGATCATGGCCAGTTGTGTTTAAACAATAAGAAGCTATGAGGATCCGCCCTGACAAAACTTGATGGTTGGCATCATCTAATTTATTTAGTTGTCTGCTTTATTTCTATACAGTAGCAAGGAGATTATTCAAACAAGGATATAGGAGACCACAAAATTCAATGTTTTCCCATTACTGTATTGTAATTGAATCAAAATATGTCACAAACAAATTTGGAAGTAAAATAATTTACCTACCTTTAAAAGGCCAAGTTATTTCAGAGCACTTAAAACCTGAAACACAAATGAAACTTTACAAAAATGTATTTCAATTAGGCTAATCTGTTTTTGTCATAAAAAGGTTCTGTACAAAATGCCTACTAGCGGGTTTAGATGTTATAAAACTTATGACGGAAGCAAATGAAAGTCATAAAACAAATAAACTGGTGTTTACAAATATGAGCATGATTCCATGCATGCCCTGTATATGAAATATATGATGGTTCAAAGGTTACAAACTTATGAACTTCATTGTACTTTTCGAAAGGTGAAGATATATTATTTACCACTTCTTTTGGTAATGTAATCAACACCTCATGGCCAATTTACGTAATTTATAGAAGTTCAAGGAAACCACTGATTAAAATGCTATTTCAGTAAAATAGTACCTGCAATTTTGAAACCTATGATAGCAATATTGTCAATAGTGAAAATACTGTGGTGTCGTCACCACGCGGGTTTTAATATCTTTAGTGAGTTTCCCACTAATATTTTAAATGGCCAATTAGAGTTAATTCTGTGTTGCCAGGTCCAGGCATTTTGCCCGCTTGGCCTTAATTAGGGACACATAACGACAATGTGATTAATACTAGACTTGTTGTTGATACTGCAGACAAGCCCAAATCCTTTTGCAACTGTTGTCAGTCTATCAGTGGTTTATTAATGTGTGTTTTATAAAATTTGAAAATACCTGCTAGTAATAAGTACTTGACCATGTAATAATTTAAGGAAGGGTGATGACAACAAGAATCAACTATGGTTAAAAGGCTTTCAGTATGAAGTGAATTATATATATATATATATATATATATATATATATCGTTTATAACCACCAACGAAGAAGCCTAAAGCCTTTTTAAACTATATGAGTTATATTTTTCCGCTTAGGATGGTAGTAAATTGTTAATAAGACATGATAAATGATTTAAGTTTGGATAGTTTTTGACAGATTATCCTCTTGAATTTCCTTGTAAACTGACTCGTCACTCTTTCTTTATGAAGACTTCTGCTTTAGTAGCAATTATTAGAGCTATACTGTACAAGTATCCCTTTATTAGGCTCTACTTCAAACAAATTACGTTTACTTTAAATGTTGTTGCTACTTGCTGTAACCTTAAGTAGCAAAATGAATATGTAGATTTATTCTATAGTTTTTGGGGATGCTTTTTATCACAAGCCCACTTCTATGAGGGCTATGAGGGCATTAGAATTGGAACGCAGGTATTTATATTAGCGAATTTCCCCTATAGGAAAGAAGCTATTACCGCAGTCGGCATGGGACCATAATAACTTTTCATTTTGAGCCCCAGATGCGAAAAACACCATTCGTTCAAAACTGTACACATATATATCTATATATAGGGGCCATACTCATATTACGTAACACATTTTTTCGGCATTTCAGACCCCCCTCCCCCATATAACGCACCATAACACTTGACCATACCCCCTCACCCCCCCATTAAGTCCATTAAGTGTTATGTAACTCAATCGCAGTAGGCTTTAAAACAGCTTAAACCTTTTAAAAATTGTTTTATTAGCAATTTGGAATATGAATTCCAACTTTGAATGACTTTCTTTTAACAACATTTTTTTAACAACTATTTCAAAGCTAAATTTATACAAACAAACAAGACTGTTACTAATAATATAAACAACAAAAAACTATGTCAGCTAAAACATAACAATTTTAATTTAAAACATACAAATACAACAAATTTCCAAAACTGAAGTTGTGAGTGGCATTGCTGTATCAAGTCATGATTTTACACTCTATCATGTTTTTGGTGTCATTGGAAAGAGCCTAACGTGAAGTTGTGCAGGAAAATTTTTTTATAGAGAAATATTTGTTAGTGAGGCCCTGGGGCCCCTTAAAGTTGAGTTTTTCCCCATAAGCTTAACATTGGGAAATAACTATAAGTTTTAGCAATCAGCTGGATAGAGTAAACACAGATAATCAGCAGGCCATGTTGGCTTTGGAACGGTAACACAATATTTATAAGGGAATATCAATATAAAATTGCGTTGTGATCACGAGCGAAGCCGCGACAGGCTACTAGTTATTTTAATTTTTGAGAGATTTATAACAGTATCAATAGTTACGGGAGTGTGCCAGCTCATAGGGTTGGACTAATATGTGTGAATTACGTAACGTTGATCCAAACCCCCCCTCCCCCCAATAACGCAGCATAACACTAAGCCATACCCCCTCCCCCCTTAAGTGTGTTATGTAATATGTGTATGGCTCCATATGTGTCCGTGAGCACAATAACTCTCGTAAAAATGGTTTGATTTTTATGAAATTTGGTACAATCGTGTAAGCAACATTTATGGCTTTAAGTTCGAAAACCAGACAGATCGACTTGGGGTCTTGGGGTTTGTACCCCAAAAATGTTTTTTTTTTAATTTTATACATAACATCTTTGAATAAATTAAAATTTAGTTTTCATCATTGGATTCAGCTTAAGAAACACACAATTTGGTGTTTTGATCATTGCTCTACTTCAATTTGTTCCAGAGATATTGAAAGCGCTAAACACAGTACGTTGTCCAATGTTATACTTATATAGAATAATCAAAATGTTATATCTCGCTTATTTATGAACGTATACCAACCAAACATGGTATACGGCTTCACCTGGTTGTGGTCTATTGTTATTTGCACAAAAAAAACTTTCACCAAGATAGTTCCTGTAGCAGCAAACCTGCGTACTCAGCCCCATGTTATTCTAATGGAGAATAAGTGAAATATTCTGTTTCCCTTAATTATTAACATAACTTAATAAAACTTGGTATGTGGCTTCACCTAGTTGAGTTATATTTGCATAAAAAAGCCATATTTTGTGTCCCTTTTTGCAGAAAACCTGCGTATTCAGCTCCCAAGTTATTCTTATCAAGAATAATTAAAATGGCAAATATTGCTTATTTATGAATGTATATTGATGAAACTTGGTATGTGGCTTCACCTGGTTGAGTTATATTCATATTTTCATAACAACCCATATTTTGTGTCCCTTATTGCAGCAAACCTGTGTACTCAGCTCCCATGGTATTCTTATGGAATATAATTAAAATATTATATTATACAGCTTTTTGTGAACTTGGTGAGTGGCTTTATGCAGTATGAAGAGATATATATATTCATTGGAAATTCGCTGAGTGTGCAGCTTTGCTGCGACGGGGTATTTGTTTTTACAGTTGCACTCTTTCTAAGTGCAAAATTAGCTTTTGAAAAAAAAAATACCGAAAAAGAACCACATTTACCAAAAGTCACTATTCCAAACGAAAATCAAATGGAAATTACATTTTATACAATGAATGAAACATTAATTTTACTCCGAGAAATAGTGTTCTTGACACAATATCTAATTTATCCTCACATTGTACATTAGCATCATTATTGTAACTTTACTAACCTGTTAGGGCCAACAATTATGAGGGTATGGTATGGAGAAACAAAATCCAACCTAAAATTTGTATGTGGTGTCACATTTTGGGCTCGGTTTTTTTTCAGTTTCATCAAAATCATTTAGGCTTTTTCTGAGGGAAATAATAACGCATAAGAAAGATTCAAAATAAACAAGTTTTCAGAATATTTCTTGCTGACCAGCAGTGATTTACATGTTTGAAGAACAATAACATGCTACATTAACTATGGAGGGTCTGGGGGAACAGCCCCCCAGTGAGTCAGAGGGACGGTCTGCTTGGACTGAGTGACTGATTGATTGACTGACTTAGACCTCATTGATCTCCAACTGCAGTGGTTTTATGTATTTGAACAAGTTATCAAGCTGCAGTAACAATGGAGGGTCAGGGGGAACAGCTTTCAGTCAGTCAGAGGGACGGTCTGCTTGGACTGAGTAACTGATTGATTGACTGACTTGAGACCTCATTGACCTCCAACTGCAGTGGTTTTATGTATTTGTACAAGTTATCAAGCTGCAGTAACAATGGAGGGTCTGGGGGAACAGCCCCCCAGTGAGTCAGAGGGACGGTCTGCTTGGACTGAGTGACTGATTGACTGACTTGGGACCTCATTGATCTTCAACTGCAATAGTTTTATGTATTTGAACAAGTTATCAAGCTGCAGTAACAATGGAGGGTCTGGGGGAACAGCCCCCCAGTGAGTCAGAGGGACGGTCTGCTTGGACTGAGTGACTGACTGACTGGCTGACTTGAGGCCTCGTTGATCTCCAACTGCAATAGTTTTATGTATTTGAACAAGTTATCAAGCTGCAGTAACAATGGAGGGTCTGGGGGAACAGCCCCCCAGTGAGTCAGAGGGACGGTCTGCTTGGACTGAGTGACTGATTGACTGGCTGACTTGAGACCTCATTGATCTCCAACTGCAACAGTTTTATGTATTTGAACAAGTTATCAAGCTGCAGTAACAATGGAGGGTCTGGGGGAACAGCCCCCCAGTGAGTCAGAGGGACGGTCTACTTGGACTGAGTGACTGATTGACTGGCTGACTTGAGACCTCATTGATCTCCAACTGCAGTGGTTTTATGTATTTGAACAAGTTATCAAGCTGCAGTAACAATGGAGGGTCTGGGGGAACAGCCCCCCAGTGAGTCAGAGGGACGGTCTGCTTGGACTGAGTGACTGATTGACTGGCTGACTTGAGGCCTCATTGATCTCCAACTGCAATAGTTTTATGTATTTGAACAAGTTATCAAGCTGCAGTAACAATGGAGGGTCTGGGGGAACAGCCCCCAAGTGAGTCAGAGGGACGGTCTTCTTGGACTGAGTGACTGATTGACTGACTGACTTGAGACCTCATTGATCTCCAACTGCAATAGTTTTATGTATTTGAACAAGTTATCAAGCTGCAGTAACAATGGAGGGTCTGGGGGAACAGCCCCCCAGTGAGTCAGAGGGACGGTCTGCTTGGACTGAGTGACTGATTGACTGGCTGACTTGAGACCTCATTGATCTCCAACTGCAATAGTTTTATGTATTTGAACAAGTTATCAAGCTGCAGTAACAATAGAGGGTCTGGGGGAACAGCCCCCCAGAGAGTCAGAGGGTCGTTCTGCTTGGACTGAGTGACTGACTGACTTGAGACCTCATTGATCTCCAACTGCAATAGTTTTATGTATTTGAACAAGTTATCAAGCTGCAGTAACAATGGAGGGTCTGGGGGAACAGCCCCCCAGTGAGTCAGAGGGGCGGTCTTCTTGGACTGAGTGACTGATTGACTGACTGACTTGAGACCTCATTGATCTCCAACTGCAATAGTTTTACGTATTTGAACAAGTTATCAAGCTGCAGTAACAATGGAGGGTCTGGGGGAACAGGCCCCCAGTGAGTCAGAGGGACGGTCTGCTTGGACTGAGTGACTGATTGACTGGCTGACTTGAGACCTCATTGATCTCCAACTGCAATAGTTTTATGTATTTGAACAAGTTATCAAGCTGCAGTAACAATGGAGGGTCTGGGGGAACAGCCCCCCAGTGAGTCAGAGGGACGGTCTGCTTGGACTGAGTGACTGATTGACTGGCTGACTTGAGACCTCATTGATCTCCATGCAATAGTTTTATGTATTTGAACTAGTTATTAAGCTGCAGTAACAATGGAGGGTCCTTCAAGTGTCGGTATATTGAGAGTTGAAACATTTTTATTTATAATGGCAACTGTGAGCTCCATTGTGCGGTAAAAGAAAGTTCTCTTAGTTAACATAACTTGAATAAATACTGTAATAACAACTGAATATTCTATATCGAGGTCGAAGATGTTTCTAATTGTAATAAATTCAATGTTATTATTGAAAAAGATTTAACAAAATGGGTAATATACCAATAGAAACATCATAAATTTATAATTAAGTATGTTCAAAGAATTGAAAATTAACTTTTTTATACTTTACAAAATCGGGTATTCAACAGCAACCTGCTCAAGAGAAATCAAAATCATAGAGTACATATTTTAAAAGTTAATAAAAACTGTATCAACAAATTAGGTGTTATACTACTTGCTGCACAAAATTGTATCTGTATCTTGTGGGATTCCATAACGGAATGTTACCACCGTGATTTAATATAGACAAAATCCCGTTCCGCGTGTTCATATTCAACATTAGCTGTTTGGTTATGTAAACTACTCACTGAGAACAACACCAATTGCGGTACAACAACTAGATGTAAAATCATGGCATACAACTTGTTGTCAGTGGGTGATCTATCTGTTACAACAATCGGGTTAATGAATATGCAATTTATTTTAATAAAATAAATATATTAAAACAGAGGATATATTTTAACGACCAGTTCCCTTATCTTTTTGCTGAGCTAATTAAATATACAAATTTGTAATATCGATGTATGAATCTGAAATGATATGCCTTAAAATGTTAAATATTAACAAATGGTTAGGATTAGACAATTCAATTGAATTGCTAGCAATTTAGACTGATGCAAATTAAATTGACATCTTAAGTGTTTTTACATCACTAAAAGAAGAAAAAGAAACTTGGATAGTTTTGAAATTTTTACTTCAAATTTAGAGATAATTGATCATTAACTTACTTCATATATTACTAGTTAGTTTAATTTTACTGGTAGTCATCCTCCTGGTTATGGAAAATATGAGTGCAGCTATTTAATAAATAATTGTATACAACAAATCCATTTCATTATAGCCACACGCTTAGCAACAGAGATAAACTTATCTGAAATTACAAATAAATGTATTTACAAGATAACGGTATTAATTTTCACAAATCCTCAATAGAACAAGTTAAAAGTTAGTAAATTCATAGAAGAACTAGAGAACCCGTGCTGCTTTGCAGCATCAGTCAATGTTACACCTTAAGTTTATGTATAAAGATCAATCAAGTTAAAATAATGCACGTTTTTAATGGTAACACCTACAAATACTTTTTAATAGCGGTAATTATTTCAAAATTTATATAGATATTTAGTGAACAAATTCATAATTTTAGCACTGAAAACACTAAGCAGTTTTAACTATAAATAAAGATAAAGTTCTCCTTATCCTTGAACTCATTAGATCTAATATTTTCACCGCTAGAGTTCAGCAGCAGGGTGTTTTTATTTAATTTAACAGCTGTGATTTATATGGCCAGTTTATCTGCTTAAAACCGTTATTGGGAAATAATATATGACCATACAATGATGGTTGTTTTAAAATAAACTATATAAACTATAAACTATATTGTTCATACGTATATAAACATAGTTTAAGAATAATATTATTAGGATTTCTATCCCAATGCTGAATGACTGAGTATTCATTCCTAGCCACACTGCGTCATTAAGAAAATCCATACTTAATTCATAATGTCGTTTGTAAGCTCATCCCATTACAATATTCACAATAACATGTATATACAAATTTGAACGAATGGTGTTGGCATATTGAGACCTCAAAACGCAAGATCATCGTCCCCGGCCTATATAGGTCTTAGCTATATGTACCCAAATACGATAATAGCTGATTCGCTTAGGGAGAAATTCACTAAAAAGGCAAATATTTTATCATCAATTATGATTTTTCTCATTGTGTGAGCTAATGGTAGAGTGTGATGGAGAGTTATTTTCTTGTTTTTAAGTAAAGGGTGAGCACTAATGGCTTTAATTTTGTAGAAACTATCTTAAGATAAAACTAATTACTTTAAAAAAAATATAACAACACTTATAAAAGCTACCCCGATTTTTTTAAACCGATAAAGATTTATTTTGGCTTTGACACTCGTTTTGTGATGTCCTGTCAAAGTTGGCCCCGTTTTGGGGTTCAATGTAGGACTTTAAGAAGTCATTCCAGAGTGCTAAACATTTTTAGGTTTAAAATCAAAAGCTAAATAAAAATACACTTATATTCACATACGCACAAGTACAAATACACATACACATATGGAAACCCCACATCGAGTAACCCCAAAGGTTTATATGGTAAATATTTTATCAAGTTTTCAGAGAGAATCCAGAAACATATTGGGCACTTAAAAGAAAATACCATTTTTTAGAAAGGTTCATTAAGGAACGTAATGAATTGGGTGATCATGCATGTGTTCTTTTTTAAGAAAGCTTTAAACTTCAATTGGTCAGAAATTGTTAAAAGAGCCCTAAAATTAATAGCAAAACCTCTAAATAACATGTTTCTTCTCAAATACACATAGCAACCCTTCTTAGCTCATGAAGCAGATTTTTTCAACTTATCATCCAATAATAACTCGATTACATGTACATTCTTAACTATATAAACACCCGCAAATAAGGTATTTATATAATGTGCTGCATTATTCTTTGGTGAACCAAATGAACTGTCTTGGTTAATAAACATATGTTTTAAGTAATCATCTGATGTAAGATTAACATGGAAACTTTAAGAGCCACTGGGGCGAATCCCATTGAAGATTCTTAGTTTAGATGAGTGATGACATATCTAGACATAATTACCTATCAGTTAACAAAAGAATCATGCAAATCGGCCTTGTAGAATAGTCTGACGAACTGGCCAAAGTTTTCAAATTATTTTAATATATATGATTTGCTTTCAAAACACTGACTTTGTTATCAAAACCAAACACAGGTTGTTTGACAGGATTTGACTTAAACAATATTCTGTAAGGCTAAAAGTCCTCAAAGTTTAATATCAATTAATTGTTTTGATTGTTTGATAGGTTTTGACTTTTAAAGATATTCTGTAAAACTAAAATCACTTGGAGCAACAAAGTTTTAACAGAACCCTAATATCATCATCATGTCCCTACCAATAGACACTGCCATTCGACAATCACCATTGATTCTACCTTCAACAATCTCCTCCCTGTGGTTGTGGCCTCCCTGGCAAGTGACAACCTACACCACACCAATTACAACATTATACCACTTTTCTCACCTCTGCAATCAAAACAATCAACAAACCACCCTCAACACCTATTCTACACTGACACCACCTTACTCCACCAGAGTCTGCATAAGCACCATTCCCTTTCACCCCAGGGATTGTGGCCTCCCTGGCAAGTGACAACCTACACCACACCGATTACAACATTATACCACTTGTCTCACCTCTGCAATCAAAACAATCAACAAACCACCCTCAACACCTATTCTACACTGACACCACCTTACTCCACCAGAGTCTTCATAAGCACCATTCCCTTTCACTTCAGGGATTGTGGCCTCCCTAACGAGTGGCAACCTACACACCCCACACCAACTACAACATTATACCACTTTTCTCACCTCTGCAATCAAAACAATCAAAAAACCACCCTAAACACCTCCTCTACATCCCATTCACCTTATAGGGTTGTGACCTCCCTAATATGGGACAATCTACTCTTTCCTGCCTGGAATAAAGTTGGTTTATTTCAATATAAACAAATTTTGCACGCAGCACACGCTGACGTGAGGGACGTGAATTTCCACATAAAAACTTTTAGAAATCCAAATCAGTGTTAAAACATATATTTATTCTATTTCAACATAAACAAATTTACACGCAGCACACGCTGACATCCAAATCAGTGTTATAACATATATTTATTCCATTTCAATATAAAAAATTTGCACGCAGCACATGCTGACGTGAGGGAAGTGAATTTCCACATAAAAACTTTTAGAAATCCAAATCAGTGTTAAAACATATATTTATTCCAATCTTTATCGTAATCTGAAAACTTTTTTCCTGTTCTGATGCTTCTGGTTCTATTTACCGGCAATGCTGGGAATACAATATTGAAGGATTGAGAGTAAGCGTGAGGTTGCTGGGGATGATAAAAATACACCAAAAAATGAATAACAGGCTTTCCTAGTGTAAAACCCCCATAAAACAACGTACTGTGTTTAGTCGATATAGGTTTTCTTTAATAACTCAGTAAACATTTGTGCTAGAATGATGGGAGAGGGCTTAAAACTTTTGCCTCACTAATCTCCATCTTTTTACATTTATTTTACATCCAGGGCTTTTCAGACCCTTTTAGGGGGCAAAAACTCAAAATTTGAAAGATTAATCCCAAAAAAAGGGGGTTAGAGTTTTCCGATTGTTTTGCCCAACGAACTTGTCCAACTGATTATAGAAAGGAATGTCCCTACCGTATTTGAAGTAAATCGGACAAAAAATGTGACCGCTAGCCTGCAAACGTTATTCTTAGAGAGAATAAATATACCCCCGTAGCAGCAAACCTGCATACTCAGCGAATTTCCCATGCATATTAATTTATCTTAATACCACATAAAGCCACATACCAAGTTTCATCAATATACATTCATAAATAAACGATTTATGACATTTTAATTATTCTCCATAAGAATAACATGGGGCTGAGTATGCAGGTTTGCTGCTACGGGAACTATCGGGCAAAAAATGGGTTTTTGTGCAAATATCAATAGACCACAATGAAATGAAGCAATATACCAAGTTTTGTCAGGATAAGTTGATAAATAAGCGAGATATACAAGTTTTCTTATCCTCCATAAGAATAACATTGGACAACGTACTGTGTTTAGTACTTTCAATATCTCAATAACCAATTGACGTAGAGCTATGATTAAAACGTCAAATTATGCGTCTTTTTAAGCTGATTCCAATGGGGAAAATAAAATTTTACTCTTTCAAAAATTGTATGTAAAATACTCAAAAAACCCATTTTTGGGGTACAAAACCCCCCCAAAATACCCCTTCGGATAAGTCGATCCGTCTGGTTTTCGAACTTAAAGTCATAAATGCTGCTTCACACGTTTTTACCAAATTTCATCAAAATCGGACCTTTTTTACGAGACTTATCGCACCCACGGACACACACATATATATAGATATACAGGGTGATCAACTCAAGGAGGCCACCATTGGGATCTCAGAAAGTATTAATTTTACAGCAAACTTTTAATTGGGAACTTTACCTTATTTGTTATGCTCATTAGAATTACGTAGTTAAAATTTTAAAATTTGGTCGCCATTTTCCAATATGGCGGCCAACTTTGAAATTTCTTATGAAAACACCTATTTTTTATGACTGATATGGGTTTTAAATGCAATTTTAAGACCTTTTTATTCTTGTTGTTATTTTGATAAACTTGACCGTTTAGCTGCTAGGAGCGCTGAAAGTTTCAGAAACTCTTATTTCAACACTTATTAAATAGGCATGTTTTACTATTTGCAAACAATAAAATTTAACTCAGAGTGCAATATTATTGTACAATGGAATGTAAAAAGCTGTTGTAATTTCACAAATACTTTATTTTATACAACAAAAGTACTTAAATTATTTAAAAACATCACTAAAGCAACCTCTGTGTATTGGGTAAGTCCAAGTACAGCTCGCTACAATTGAACAACAGTAACACATGATTGTGTTGCAAGGCAATAATCAGCTGTTTCATTGTTGCAAATTTTCACAATTGCTTTTAGCTCGTCTAACCTAGTAATTGTTTTGGGTATTATTACTGTTAACCAGCGTCTGTTGTAGTTTTGAATAGAAAAAATATTACTTTTGTTTCAATGTAGTTCATAACCCCACTAACTAACCCCACTAGATTCTGTGGTTCTAACCCCACTAGATTTCTTCCTATGGGGACACTTGAAGGATGAACTATACACCGATAGGTATGCTTCGGTGGAAGAAATGCGCAACAAAGTGATGGACATATTTCATAACATTCACCATAACACATTATCACGAGCCGTAAATGACTTGCACAGAAGGGCTCACGCATGCATTTATGAAGATGGAGGACACATTGAACACCTGCTTTAAGTCATCATAGATAATTAATTGTAACAGTAATTTAAGTATGTTTTTGTGCATAATAAAGTATTTGTGAAATTGCTTCAGCTTTTTACATTCCATTGTACAATAATATTGCACTCTGAGTTAAATTTTATTGTTTGAAAATAGTAAAACATGCCTATTTAATAAGTGTTGAATTAAGAGTTTCTGAAACGTTCAGCGCTTCTAGCGGCTAAACGGTCAAGTTTATCAAAATAACAACAAGAATAAAAAGGTCTTAAAATTGCATTTAAAACCCATATCAGTCATAAAAAATAGGTGTTATCATAAGAAATTTCAAAGTTGGCCGCCATATTGGAAAATGGCGACCAAATTTTAAAATTTTAACTACGTAATTCTAATGAACATAATAAATAAGGTAAAGTTCCCAATTAAAAGTTTGCTGTAAAATTAATACTTTCTGAGATCCCAATGGTGGCCTCCTTGAGTTGATCACCCTGTATATATATATATATATACACAATTTCGAACGAATGGTGTTTTTGGGGTCTGGGGACCTCAAAACGAAAAGTTATCATGGTCCCGGGCCTAGGTCTTACCATGCCGACTACGGTAATAGCTTCTTCCCTATAGGGGAAATTCGCTAAAAATGCTATATATCACTTATTTATAAATGTATTTTTATGAAACTTGGTAAGTGGCTTTATGTGGTGGTGATAAACATATTCATGCATTAGACATTCACTGAGTACGCAAGTTTGCTGCGATGGGGGTATTTTGAAAAATGGTAATTTTGTAAACATTAAAAAAGTGGTGAAGAGTCATACCACCAAACCCAAGCCTATGTTGTTGCTTATCGTGTTGACACTCATGTTGTCTGTTGATTTCCTTGTGTACATTGGGGAAATAAAGATGATTTCATTTTACCTTAGTTTTATTATCGGGGGACAACATTTTCCTGATAAGTTGTTTAGTATAGCTATTGTTAGTGAATTTCCTATGGGAAAGTGAACTATTAGCATGACCTGCACGGTGAAACGTAAGCCTGGGACCACCCTTGGAAGTTCCTAACGTGACACCCTGAACACGTTTTGTGGGGGGTTAAAAGTGACATATATTTATATATATATATATATGTATTACAAATTGAATATGGTAAAAAATACATATCAATTGAAAGTAATAAAGGAACACATAACAAATACCATAACTTTGCTAATGTTTAAAATGTTACAACAAAACTTATTCATGTAAAAAAGAATCATGCGTAGCGCTAGCAGCGGGGCTCGTGACGGCGCTCGGGACGGCGCTCGGAGCAGCGTATGGAGGTACCACACACTACCGAACCCCGAGCCAGACCCCGAACAAGACATCAGACCGATCTTTCTTTGATCTTTCGTCAAAAAACCGCCTCGAGAGCGCTCGGTGCTTGGTCCGATGTCTGGTTCGGAGGCCCCACTAACTACCAGATTTTCTCCCTTCGACCCCAAATCCTGCTCGGTCTGATGTCGTGTTCAGGAAGAAGTCCGGTAGTTGTGGCCATCTTAAGGGAGATATAAAACTTTACTTATTCTCCTTAAGAATCACATTATGGCTGAGTATGCAGGTTTGCTGCTACGGGGATGATCAACAAAAATCAATTTTTTGTGAAAATATCAATATAACAGTACTATGTGAAGCCACATACAAAGTTTCATCAATATACATTCATAAATAATCGAGATGTTAAATTTTGTTTATTCTCCATAAGGATAACATTGGACAACGTACTGTGTTTAAAACATAGAATATCTCTGCAATGGTTGGATGTATAATCACAATTTAAACACCAAAATATAATTGTTTTATAGAACTGAATTGATTGGTAAAAGCAAATGTAAATTTTACAGTAAAATTAATTGAGGAAAAGCTAAAAACCTTTTTCCAAAACAAAAATTGAGTGTTTAAAAAATGTTAGGGTGAAAAATACAAAAAACTGATTTTTGGAACATTTTGAAACCCCATAAACCCCCCTTCCCACGGTCTTATTTTTCTGGTTATCGAACTTAAAGTCATGAATGTCACTTTACACATTTGAGCCAAATTTCATCAAAATTGGACATTTATAACTTATTTAACTTAGAGCAATAGAAGACAAAACAGCAAACCAAATTTCTTCAGCAATCTCAAGGGACATGTACCATCAAACTAAAATAAACTATATTTTTTGCACTTAAAATGTACATTACCTTCCATCAACTGAATTCCATAAAAATGAAATCTTATAAATTTAATTTACACTTATACACTTTCAAAGAAAACCACAACAATATATAATCAATCAGAGAAATTGTTTAACTACCTCAGTTCTAGGACATTTAAAAAAATAACTAGTCTCTTTACATATATATTGCAACAAAATTCACTTATCAATAGAAAACATGTGTCAATATTCTCATAAGGTTGAAAGAGCAGATTTAGCTAACTTTCAAGGAAAAATAAAAAACAGGAATAATTAAATAGACGTATTCCGCCACACTAAGTTGTAGAGATGACTTTGTAGCCCTAAAATTGCCTAAAGTATGTCCCTAAAAATTATATAAGCTATACAGTGGTTCACAACCATTATGGGTTGATTACTTTAATGTTTTTTTTTTTTATCATTAATTGTCAAAATATTATCACTATAAGTACTTATTTCTTTGCTGTAAAAACTACAAAACAAGCAATTTTATAGCGGTAAAAATAAACATAAAATGACAGCTGACATAAATCACTTCCTTTAGAGGAAAATAGCTTAAGATTTTACCTGAAAGAAAGCTTGGTCTATATTAGTGGTTTTTAAATCTTTTTGAGCAAGGAACTGTGGAATATTATCGCGACTCACCATTTAAGTACATAGCCTACCACCCCTAAAATTAACCCAACCTAGGATATAAGAGCCTTCAATGAATGTCCCTGTAACAGAGAATCTGCATACTCAGAGGGTTTAGAATACAAATTTATGTACCTAACTATCACATACAGCTACGTCCCAATTTTTTTTTTAATTCATGATCAAGTAGGATTTGATCAATCCTCCATAAATATAACATTAGGCTAACAACACAGGTTTGTTGTAGCAGGGTCCACCAAAAAGTGGAGGTTTTAGGCAACAATCAATGGGCCCCAACTAAATTAAGCCACTTAACAAAATCCCACTAAAATATTTTAATAAATAAACCATTTATAATGTTTATTTTCTATCAGAATGACAATGGGCAATTACTGTGTTTTATCACTTTGAATATTTCTATAATGGATTGACTTAGAACAAAAGTATTGGCACCAAAATGCTTGTTTTTTTAGAACTCTATTCACTGGGAAAAATAAAAGTGAATTGTCAATAACACTGACTGTGTAAAGCTAAAAACGTTTGTCCCTAAACATTAACATAGAAAACCTTTTGAACACAGTAATCTAGATTAATGATCAAAATACTAAATGATTTGTTTTTTTTAGTTCTATACAATGGTCAAAAACAAAATTGAACTTGATTAACTATAGTGTAAAGAAATGCAAAATAACTGATTTCTGATCAATTTTAAACAATCATAAAACTTTCTTCGCAAAGTTTAATCTTTTTGGTTTTCGAACTTAGAAAATCATAAATGTCACTTTGCATATTTAATGCCAAATTTCATCAAACTCGGGTTTTCTTTCAAAAGATATCACATTAACAGCATATGTAATTTTACTAACATTCTTAAAATGATTAAAACAATGTACACTTTTTTAGTTTCATAAGTTATTTTGACGACTAGTTTCAATTCTTAGGTCATTTTCAATTCAAAATATTTCTAATCTTACAATAAAAATTTAAAACTAACACATTTATACAATTTAATGCAGTATAATAAATGTTTGAATCACACAATTTTTCTCTTGGCCATTTTATAGAGCTTAAAAATACATTCAATTTAACAAGTGTATCTCCATAAGTACCTAGACTACTTGCACAGTGCTTGACGAACATTTATAAAGTACTTATGTAGATTAATTAGGTGTATACCTAAGTAGTTGCAGAAAAAAATATAAAAAACGTGTTACAAAATGTTCAATATTAGGCCTAGTCTTATGGGAAAAACGTTTTTATCTTTAACGTCGTTAATTTTATTATTAACCTCACTTCTGTTTACTTTTGTTTTGTTACTCTTCACTTTTAGTGAATTTCCCTATAGGGAAGAAGCTATTACCGCAGTCGGCATCGTAAGACCTATGCCCGGGACCATGACAACTTTTCGTTTTGAGGTCCCCAGATGCCAAAAACACCATTCGTTCAATACTTTATATATATTTGTGTCCGTAGGCACGATAACTTTAGTAAAAATGGTCCGATTTTGATGAAATTTGGTACAAACGTGTAAAGCAACATTTACGACTTTAAGTTCGAAAACCAGACAGATCGCTTTATCCAAAGGGGTATTTTAGGGTTTTGTACCCTAAAAATGTTTTTTTTGAGTTTTTAACGTATAATACTTTAAGAAATCTAATTTTACTTTTCTAAAGAAATTGGCTTTAAAAAACGAACAATTTGGTGCTTTGATCATTTCTCTACAGTATTTTCTAAAAGTTCGACCTTAAACACTGTTACGTGATTAGGTGACAGTCGTCTTATTGGATCATTATGTAGGACAGCATAATTTTATTTTACTAAACTTGCATTGGGATTTTAGGTGGGTCGCGACCCACCAATTGGAACAACTGAGCTATTCAGGATTTTCTTTTAATTATTTTTATTTCTGACACCAAATTAAAAATCAAGGAATGGCTTAGAATGATTCCATTAATTAAGACAGTCTACCTCGAATACATCCAACATCAACTGTTCCATAATTGTGCTTGACAAATACAAATTCTTAGTCTATGCCAACATATCATTCGTAATTGCTATTACCAAATCATGGTAATGAAAGAGAGAGAATATGCTCTGTGTGAATAGCTATTGTATTTTAAATGGTGAAATAGTGTCAGGATGGGCAAATTATAAGACTTTGGTTTGTGTTTCAGAATGCTTTGGTGGTGGGTCCTCATCACAATTAATCTTGTCTCAGGTGATATGCAAAAATATAATAATCTATTTAACCATGATGATGACACCCCTTTTAAAATTAATGAAGATAGTTCAAATGGAAGGGTACAACAAATGTCAAACTACAACCTTGAAGTTGATTTTTTAAGAAATATGAATATGAGAGATGAAGAACATGAGAAAAACCAACATAGCATTCACCCATATGAAGGAACCAGACATGACACAGAGCAAAATAAGAATTATGAAAATCGTGAAGAACTAAACAGCTTTGTACCAAAAGATCAAAAAGATCATTCTGACAATCAAATAAACTTAATTCACGATAAATCTGATTATATGAATGATGAACCTACAATGGAAATTCAAGATAAACATCAATTACAATTTCCAAACTGGGAAGGGAAAAGGAATTTAGAAATGATGAACCGTGGTGAACAACTTTCTAAATTCTACGACCCACTCATTTTGCCAAATACAGATAAAGCTGTTACACAGGAGCAAAGTAAAAAAAGATATCCTGCATTCAACAGTTGGGCTGGGAAAAGAGCATCTCCTTTCAACAGCTGGGGAGGAAAAAGAGCTGCTGCTTTCAACAGCTGGGGTGGGAAAAGAGATGCCGCTTTTAACAGCTGGGGTGGGAAAAGAGATGCCGCTTTCAATAGCTGGGGAGGAAAAAGAGATGCCGCTTTCAACAGCTGGGGAGGAAAAAGAGCTGCCGCTTTCAACAGCTGGGGTGGGAAAAGAGCTGCCGCTTTCAACAGCTGGGGAGGAAAAAGAGCTGCCGCTTTCAACAGCTGGGGAGGAAAAAGAGCTGCCGCTTTCAACAGCTGGGGAGGAAAAAGAGCTGCCGCTTTCAACAGCTGGGGAGGAAAAAGAGCTGCCGCTTTCAACAGCTGGGGAGGAAAAAGAGCTGCCGCTTTCAACAGCTGGGGAGGGAAAAGAGATGCTGCTTTCAACAGCTGGGGAGGGAAAAGAAATGCTGCTTTCAACAGCTGGGGAGGAAAAAGAACTACTTTCTACAATACCTGGCAAAATAAATGGGCACTAGATATTACTGGTTGCAGGGAAAATATCATTTTGGACGGGCAGAACAAGCAAGAAGTTGCTGAAGTTTATTGCACATCACTTAATCCTTGGTGTGGCAATACATGTGCTGTTTTCAATAACTGTCAAGGTAAAATAATTCTGGATTTAAGTAAGTGTGAACCTGCTAGCTTAAATCTATGGATTCAGTTGATAAGACATATTTGCGACGTTGGTTGGAATAAAACTACAGAAAATGAACAGCTTCCATTTGTCACTTTGCTGGAAGAACTTGCTAATTTAAATGAATGGGTAACAAAGGATAATGGATCGGTAAATGGTTCAAATTGCCCAACCGAGGGGGGAAATCTCAGCATCTTTAGTAAAATGATATCACCTAATTCAGAAGACAAAACATATGACTGGATTAATTTGGATGAGAAAGGGAATGCTTTACTCGATATTAAAAATAATTTGCATTACAATAACCAAAACAATGAGTATACTGATCCCAATTTATTTTATAAGGCTTTTGCTCCTGAAATCAAAACTGACCTAACAAAAAGTAAAATGGGTTTGTATTATGAGAATCCAGTTGTATATCCCAAATGGGGATATCCAAAACACCCTATAAATGATTCGCCAAAAGAGAAAATTGCTTCCATTGTAATTGATAGTGAGCAAGAGGGAGAAACAGCAATTCCAATAAATGGAGGGAAAGCAATCAGAACCCTTACTGTAGAAAATACATATAGAAAAAGAAACAATGATTTTCAAACGGCTCCTGTATTTCATCAAGAAAATGAAATAGATTACCAACTCCCAAGTGTATTTTCAAATCCCGCTTTGAAGTCAAAATCACAGGACACACAAACTCCAGAATATGCACAGGTTAAAGTTCATGCAGATAAATATTATAACCCAAACTTAAACAGTAAGAACATACTAAGAGAAGATGTTATTTTTCCCAGTGTGACAAACCAAAAATATGAGATACCTCAGATAAATGATGCTGATAAAATTAAATTAGAGATAAGTAAACAATATACAGACTTAACACATCATCCACAATACTCGGAAATTTTCAGATGGGTTGCGAAGAGAAGTCCCAAATTTCCTCTTTGGAATCACAATATAGTTCCTAGATTACAGCTGTCAAATGGAAAACGTAAACCAGCGTTTTCAAGCTGGGGAGGAAAAAGAAGTGAGTATCCAGTGCTACAAAAGAATTTTAAGGAATTTCCATTATTCAATGAGGAGCAAAACTACATGAAAACCAAGATAAAAAAGGATTCATTAAAGTTTCAAGAGGATGACAACATTCAGCCATTTAACCAAAATCATATATCAAGGAAGAGAAGTATAATCAATTTAAACAATAAAGAACAAAATGTGTTAGGGATTGCTTATGGTGCATCCTCAAACCGGGAAAAAAGATCATATGGAAATATGATAAAGAATCCAGTAATGACAAAAATGCTGGTACATAGTGGTCATAGTGGATTTACATGGCCATTAACACTCGAATTATTTGGTAAAGGAAGTGAATTCTATGCCTGGGGTGGAAAAAGATAATCATAAAAACAACATGTTCCTCAACATCAAGAAGCACTAAA
The DNA here is from genome assembly GCA_963675035.1 of Allygus modestus. NCBI lineage: Eukaryota > Metazoa > Arthropoda > Insecta > Hemiptera > Cicadellidae > Allygus > Allygus modestus. The sequence continues at coordinate 256,631,426 of OY776111.1, read as the reverse complement.
AATATGTAATATTAATTGTCTTTATTTCTATGAAATCCCAATACAGTTTTTTCTAAAGGACATTCATATTTACATAAAGTATTTTGGCTAACAAAAAAAGAAGACTGTACAAGAGACACTAATCACGGTAAGAAGAGCAATATTTTCTAACCTCTCATATTCTAAATCTACTTGTGACAAGTAATTTTTCATCTAAGAAATGTATCCATTAGCCTGAAACTAGCCAGCGTTAAAGTGAGTTCCTGGTTTCAAGTTGATTTTGGTAATCTAGGTTAATAATTCAAAACAATAAATTATGATTTGTTTAGTTCTATAAATTGGCCAAAATCACAATCTAAAATGCTAGATTTTGTTCAAATTTCTAAAATAAAAAAATAATGAAATTACTATAATGGATTTTTGTATGGAGATGTGAGAAACAATTAGGCCATTTAAAATCATTGAAGGTCATCAGGGCCCTGCTTCATAGTCCTACAATACTCCAACGTTAATCTTGTGGGTATAAGTCATTGAAACTTCTACTAAAAATTTCACCATGTTTTGTACTAATAATCGTTTAGTCAGTTGGTTGGCTTTTGCCATAAAGGGTGGCAAAGAGGGAGGGGGTGTTTGCCGCCCACCTCCAATAATTTGGAGAACAAATTATCATAATATATGACACGATAGACCCACAACCATTTTGCCACCCAATCGAAATACTTAAATACTTAAAACGCTTATGGTTTTTATAACAGAATATGGTGGCTTTCACTCTACTGGCTTTCAAAATCCTTATCCATCACACACCAGCTACTGAACCAATTGAGCCAACATTTAATAGGAAATTATGTAATGCACTACAATCAAACATAGGCCTATTTGAAAAATTGCTTTGGCCTAGGTATGCTTAATTGTCCCTATATAACAAACTAGCTGCTGATCCCGTGCTTTGCAACAGAGAAAAAAAATTCAGATTAGAAAAACTAAGCAGTTATGTGTGCTGCATTCTGTGGTTAGCCCGTGGAACTACTACGAATCAAGATTAGTTGTTTGTATTTTCATCAGCTCAAACAAAAATGAATGTCCATACACAGGAACTTTGAACTCCCGTGGGGCAAAGCCCTAAATGATTTTCAAAACGAAAATAGGCTTATGTGTTAATTTGGTATATAAGGAAAATTCCTGTAAGTTTTCATGCCAATCGGTTCAGTAGTTTTTGAGTGATTGAGGAACAAAAAGCAGACAGACACACACCATCCCATTTTTATATATTAGTAGGATTATTTCAAACTTAAGGAACACTTTATGAAAATAAAACTATTGTTGAAGTATAAGATTTCTCAATAAAACGATCTTTTCAAATGTGGAGCTGTGGGGGTGTGACTTGCAGATTTAAAAAAAATGCTAACGCTTTATTGACTGAATACATTGGCAGAATTTTATTTTATTCATTACCAACTCATAAAATTCAATATATTCAAAAATGTTTCTTGTTAAGAGTTGTTGAACTAAATACAACTGGTTCATCACTGTGAAATAACAGCACTATATATATATATATATATATATATATATATATATATATATATATATATATATATACATATTATATATAATAATCAGAGTTGCTCACAGTTTAATTATTTGGTTTGTCATGAAATTAAATTTTTAACAGTTTTTATACTTCAAACACTAATTTTGAAACACATGCACATCAAATGGGAAATCTTTTAAACCAAAATTGAAGGTTTAATATTCACAAGCATGTTAGAATGTTTGATATGATTTCTAAATGGGTCAAAATTCAGAAAATAGTCAAAAATCCCTTAGGGCTTCTGTCCATTGGGCAATAAAGTTATAATTTGTTAGAATGATGTATACTGAAAACAATAACGGTTATCTCATTTTGGTCAGATGATTATTAGAACATTTGAGTAGGTACCTATGTATTCTTGGTGTAACTGGGATTGTCAGGCATATGAAAATAATAATTACTTGGTTGATTAAGATCATCATTGTTTTTATGGACCATTAGAGACTATGTGCCAAGAAGAAATGTTAACAAATAACTGTACTGATTGTTGACTAGCTGATGCCCATGGTTTAACCCAGGAATGATATAATTCTTGAAAATTTAATCTAGTTATATTTAATATATCACTATGAATTGCTTGCAACAAGGGTAACAAAGCATATAAAAGGAAATATTGTGGGTTTGAAATTAAATTAAATTAAATGGGCATTCTCTTTGTTAATTTGTTCTGTTAATTTTATTTTTATGAGCATGGATAGAGGGTGGCACATGCTCAATTATGTTGTAACATTAATTAATTTGGAAATAGTATAATCAGTAATTGTGAATAACCAAGGTGGATTTCCACTTCTATTTTTACAGAATTATTTTTAAATATCACCACAATTCAAGGTGGAAATAAAGTACTTGCTATCCAAAGATGAACAGCAACAGCAGCAGTCCAGGGCAGGGCTACAGAGCCTGGGAAGCCCTGGCTCCAGGGTCAATATTTAAATCAAACAATTAATTACATAATTTTAGTACCATTAATATTACAGTCCAATCAAATTTGACAATTCACTTAGTGAACTATAGTTAACAAAAATTGCAACAGATATAAGTAACATGTGTCATAATTGCTATTGATTTCAATATAATTAATAACATGCTAGACTGATGCTCTAACAAAATGTGTAGAGTAAGTCTGCCAGTATTTGTTGGCTTCGTTTGGACCCTTTTTACAGAAAACATACTTTTCTTGAATAAAAGAGTTTATTCCCAGATTGCATATAAGACACAGATTGATGTTGGGTATTTAGGAAGAATCCAAGGATATATTTGGATTTACGAAAAGAACAGAACTAGACAAAAGACAACCAAGCAGACCAATCATCCAAGCACTGTGTGTAAAACAAACCAATAGCTGGATGTAGAGAGTATATTTACAATGGGGGGTTTAAAATAGAAGGAAGCATTTGAAGAGTTTTCTGAAACCATTTGTTGTTGCTACGGTGGAGTACTCTCTTAGGTTGACACAAAATTACATCAAATTTTATCTTTCAAGCCTAATAGAGGATGTAACTTTGTGATGCTATTCTAATTTATCATGAAATAAGTGGCTGTTTAAATAATAAAACCTATGTTTGTTTCAGGATGGGGCCTTGGTGGTTGCTCCTCATTACAATAAGTCTTGCCTCAGGTGATCTACAAAGTTATAATGTCTATGATCATGATCATCAAGATGTTGCTTTTAGAAACGGTGGAGAAAATTACGAAAGAGGGATTACAAAAAATATAAACTACAATCTTGAAGTTGGTTTTGCTCCAAGAAAAAGGAGCAACAGGCAAGAAGAACAAGGGAAAAGACAACAAAGATTTCACTCATGGGGAGGAAAAAGATATGAGCAGGAAGGAACAAAGGGTGATAGCTATGATATAGAGCAAAGCATCCATAAACCAGATAATGAAGAAGAAAGTTACTCTCCAGAAAATTTGTCTTCAAATAATTTTGTAAATTATGAAAGTTTAATAATACCACTGAATAAGCGTACAAAACAGCCTGCCTTTTCCAGCTGGGGAGGCAAAAGAAATTTAAAAGTGATCAAGCAAGATGAAAAGAGATCAAACTATGACTCGGTTTTTCAGTCAGGGATATTTAAAACCAGATCAGCTGAACAAAACAGAAAGAGGTATCCAGCATTTAACAGCTGGGCTGGAAAAAGGAATGCTGCTTTCAATAGCTGGGGAGGGAAAAGAGAACCTGCATTTAATAGCTGGGGAGGGAAAAGAGCTGATGCTGCTTTCAACAGCTGGGGAGGGAAAAGAGCGGCTGCTGCTTTCAACAGCTGGGGAGGGAAAAGAGCGGCTGCTTTCAACAGCTGGGGAGGGAAAAGAGCCACTGCTTTCAACAGCATGGGAGGGAAAAGAGGATGGAACGAAAAAACTGTATTACAGATGAGCAGTACGGAAGGAAAAGAAGCTTTAGATATTCATGAAGAAAATATGATTTCTGAAACTAATTGTAATCTTTTTCAACTTAGGTGTACAGATATGTGTGTAAGATTCAAAAACCTAAAAAAGGAAAGATATCTATATAACAGTGGGTTTGATCCTGGAGAATTTATGCTGTTGATTGAAAAAATATGTCAAGCCTGCCATTGTTCTTGGGATGAACAAGAAATAAATAAACAATTGATTTATCATTTGTTTGGAGGGAAGACTTTTTGTGATTTCAATAATTTACAAAGAAGGAAAAAGATTTTTGTAATACTGAAAAAAATGATCCCTGACTTACTTCTTCCTAAAATTGATAAAAATATGCCACCGTTGATAGGGAAAAAACGCTATGACGAGATCGATGTGGTTAGCCATCATTTTCAAAGTGCAAACCCAAATAACGACAATTTTCAAATCAGATTTTTAGAGCCTGCAGTTAAGATAAATGATTTCAAGTACGAAGATGAAGGTAAATTAAATGTGCAACATCAAGGACAATATAGTGTCAGGAAAACTCCAAAAGACATATTAAAAGATTCATCAGATGAAATGGGTACTCCCGAAGAAGAACTAGAAAGGAACAGAGATTTTACTTTTAATAGCAACAATCAGAAAAGAACAGATGAATTCCAAGGTACTGATAACCTCCAACGTAAAAAAGAATTGGATAATGAATGTTCAACCCAATTGTTTGATGCTTCATTGGATACAACAGATCAAAATAAGGAAATTCCTGAAGAAACCAAATATTTCTCAACTAAAACGAGTATATATCATGATGCAAACACAGACAGTAAGAATGAAATTAATGAAGATTATATTAATCATCTGATAGAAAACAGAGATGAAATTTATCAAAATAAAAATATAAAACATACTTCCAACCATCCAGAATACCATGGATTATCTAACTGGGATGAAAAAAGAAGTCCTATATTTCACTCGTGGTATGAAAAAAAAATACCAGCAATACAGTTATCAAATGACAAGCGAAGACCAGCATTTTCAAGTTGGGGAGGGAAAAGAAGTGAACAGTCTAATGTTCAGAATGATTCAGAAGAATGTAGATCATCCAATGAAGGAAAAACATGCATAAACATAATGGAAAACTTCACAATTGAGCCTGAAAATAACTTATCTGATGGGGATCAAAAATTGAGGCAAAAAAGAAATATTAAGCCGAATAATAAAAACAATAGTGTTTCAGGCACCACTTATGAAAATACTTTGAATAGGGATAAAAGATCAAACAATAACATGAAAAAGAACAAAGACATTACAAGACTTGTATTGCAGGCTGGCTTTGCATGGCCGATGATGGTCAAATCATTACCTAAAGGAGTTGATTTCTATGCCTGGGGAGGGAAAAGATAATTACAACAACATTTGTTCCTTGATTAAAAGCACTGTAAATATACAACTAATAATTAAAATCTCTGTACAATTAGGAAAAATACTTTTTTTAATTATTCAAATATTTGTTGATATTGGTAAATAAAGAATACATTTTTAAAGGAATGATTATTTAGAGAATATGTTTCCCAAAAAAGTATATGTAGCCTATATACTATCATTGACTATACACACTACATATTGTGTAAAGTCAATGACAATTATAAATTGTTATAATTTATATACAATGTGTATTGTATTATAAATAAGTAAGTTGAAGTAATAAGATTATATTTATAGAACTAATCTTGGTTTGGATAACGGTTTGCCTACCTAGAATGACTAAAAACTGCCATGTCAAAAATTTCAACTAAATTCATAATTGTAGACTAATGATTTTATAGAAGTCAGCCAAACTTTCCAGTCCACATAGTTTTTGTTACAGACTTATTTATTATTTATTGTTAACTTATATCACAAGTACCAAATATTTATAATCCTAAATATGTGTTTGGAAGTCAAAGACATATTTTATGCAAGTCGTGAGGTACGGTTTCACTACTTTAAACAAATGTATATAATCCCTAAATATCAGAAAGTATATTTTAATAGTTTTTAAAATCTTACTTAAAGTTAATTATTCTAACTACCGAATGGATGTATAAAATTGAAAATATATTTATTGTACACAACACATTTGTTGGAAGTTGTAAATTAATGTTTCTTTTCGATATCTTTGACAAAGATAATAGGGCTACTCTTAAAGTTCAGAGCCTCCTCGAAATGTAGCCACTCTTTATCAGTTAGGAAATGGTTTGGTGTAGTATTCATACTAATGAAGGAGAAATTGTGGTTGTTTAGTAAATTGCAGGATAATTGTAGACAGTACAAATTAAAGGTATTGGACCAAGGAACTCAGGAAAAATATGTTTTTTTATTGCATTCCAGCCAGAAATCAGGAACAATTTCACCCTTGGGAAAATTGTGGGAACTGTAAAATATCCAATTTAGGGAAGGTGGGAGGGTTCGGCCTTGGGACTTCCAACGATGTGGCAAGTAGGATATACTCCTTAAAAGCATATAAGGTATATGTATTATACATACTTAGGTATATATTTGTTTAAATATTGATTATTTTGATGCTTTGTATAGTTAATCATTGGCATAATAGTTTTTAAAAGTAAAAAAGTATTATGTCATATTCTCAAGATAAATTAATGTTTCTTATGTTTTGTTATAGAACTACACACAATTGCTTCAATCAATAACGACCATTAATACATTTAATAAATCGTCTTATTTTGATAACTGTGGCAATTATTCCAGAATAGCTTAAAGAGTACCTCTATTTAATGTTTCAAATTATTTTGATTGAATGCTCAAAAAAGGCTGTTATTGCTTGATAGATTGCCTTGTAATGTCTTTGATTATTAAATTATATATAACATGATGTTTATGTAGCTGTATTCACTTTATTAGCATCTCCTTATAGTTACTACATGACTGTAGTAGAGTTTATCACTGTCAAACTACAGGTTGTGAATAAACAGTATTGTAGCAAATATTTCTTCTACTTCTATTTATTTAACCTTACAAGGCTTTTGGTGGGAAAACAAAATGGAATGTGTACGCGTACGGTACATGAATTTAGAATTATTATATAGCTTAGTTATTATTTTAGGAACTTGGCCTGTAATGACTTTAACGTATTCACAGTTGAAGAGTTCCCACAGCAGCAACAACCCCAGACCAGCTCCTACAGTGAAAATAATAAATTATTTAGATTTACTTTCTGTAATAAGCCTTACTACAACTAATTTGCCTGTAGATTTGTTGAGTATGAAAATTATAAATTTACAAGAATTTTGACCAATGCCATTTAGAATGTTTGAATGGAAGCAAGAAAAACATTATGGTTTCAGTAATTAATAAATTAAACCACTGACATTTTCTAGATTCATCCTTTAATCACCTGTTTTTGTCTACATATATTAAACAGATACAGTGTATAAACACTCATACAAGGTACTGTTGGCGAGTTACGAGAAGAGCCCTGGGCTGATTCGCAATACACCCATGTGTTCCAGCGGTATCACTCAATTTGAAGGCACTAATTTAAATAATTCCTGTCTGCGAGAGTTAAATGTCATATCATCAATCAGCTGTTTCATAGCGATGAAAAACAATATTGTTTATTTCGTAATAAGGATTGTTGTTGTTGGAACGTCAACTATTAAAGCAATAGACGGATTTTTCAGTACAATTTAACAAGTTTATAGCTTTCCTTATATTATTTATACTTTATGTTTTCTTCATCTCATCTTTATACATTTAATTACAATGCATTTGTGTTATCCTTAGGTTTTATCATTCTTTCTTTGCCTTGTGAAATGGTAGGTGTTCGGAAACGTGGTTCTACAATACACAGTGAAGCGAGGGAAGTTATCAGAAGTGTAATTGAGTGTTGTGACAGAGAAGCGAGTGGAAAATCATTAACTGAACCGCTGGAAAAGGCAACCGAAAGGGCAGCTACATATTGTAATGTTTCAAAATCAACCGTCAAAAGAATTCGGAAGGAAGGGAAGAATACTCCTAATGAAAAACTGTCTTCACTGGAAAGAAAAGAAAACGACCTGAGCATCGAAATGCAGTTGTGGACGATTTTGATAGGCGTGTTATCCTGGATACAATTAGAGATTTTTATGTTAATAAAAGTGTTGTGCCAACTTGTAAAAAATTTTTACCCGTTCTAAACGAAAAAATTGGTTTCAAATGAGGAGAATGGACTCTTCGTCGTGTGTTAAGGGAAATGGGGTTTAAATGGAGAAAATGTGCATCGAAAAGAAAGATTTTAATTGAACGTGACTATATTGTTTATTGGAGGTTCGAATATTTGCACCAAATCAAGAGCTACAGAGACAATAAAGTTAAGATCTTTTACTTAGATGAAACGTGGATCGATGGCAACTTAACGTTTCGAAAGTGTTGGCAGAATGACGTTGTAGACGGAGTGTTGCCCGATATAAACTCTTCAAACCGCCTAATTGTGGTTGACATTGGGTCAGAAGATGGGTTTTTCCCTGGTGGCTGTCTTATTTATAAGGCTAACTGCTCGAAAGGAGATTACCATGGGCAAATGAACTCCAAACTTTTTGAGAAGTGGATTAGAATGCATGTATTGCCAAATCTACCTGACAACTTGTAATTGACAATGCCCCATATCATACAGAACAAGATGATAAACCCCCTAATAAATCGTCGACAAAAAAATGCATGGTTGAGTGGCTGCAAAGGCACGGTGAATGTTATGAGGAAAAGTCAACCAGGAAGGCAACTCTATATGAAGCGGTTTTACGACTTAAACCAAAAGAGAAGCAGTTTAAAGTGGACAAGTTGTTAAAGGAATCCGGTCACAGTGTATTGCGACCTCCCTCTTACATATGTGACCTGAACGCAATCGAGTTTGTTTGGGCCCAAGTGAAACATCATGTTCGTAGTAAGAACACATCTGGAAACATGTCTCTAACTGCACTGCAAGTTCAAGTTAATGAAGCTATGGACAGTGTAACACCTTCAGACTGGAAAAAGTACATCGATCATATAACAAATAATGAACAACATTATTGGATTAAAGATGGAATTATGGAAGATGCAGTTGATCAAGTTATTGTACGTCTTGGAGGTGATAGTAACAGTGAAACAACCATTTCTTCTAACGACGAAAGTAACATTGAAAATGAGTCATTTGATGAACTGTCTCACCTTTTACAGGATGGAGAGGAGGATGTTTAAGTCGTCAAATGAACAAAAAAGTAGAAGAAAACGAATGATTTATTTGTTATTTTATGCTATACGGTCCACAAAATCACACGTCCAACTTTGTGTTTAAAATGTTATAAGAAATTAAATTATTAATTAATAAATGCTGATTTATTATGGTTTACGATTTTTATATTAGTTAATATATAGTTTATTTATGTAAATGGTCATTTTACATGACCAAAAATGAACGTTGATTTTACGTTCTGGTATACGAATTCATGCAGTGCCCGAGGACTGTGCAAGCTGAGCTCCAGCACGGGGCGCATTGCCCTGAGGGCCCCCCCTCCGGTGGCACGTTGCACTAAACTGTTATAAAAACACCGCAGATTATTTGATTTTTTTAAGATTTGACCTCTCAGTAGAACTTAACCTTGTATTTTATTTCAAAGTTTAAGTTAGCGTACGGCTACAGATTAACAAAGATTTGCAGTAACAAAATTAACTTTTTCACGGAGTGTAACCAATTTTCTTCCAGATCTTTGAACCGACAAAATTACTGATGGTATTGCTACTAATTACTACTAATGAATAGGGCAATGTACTCACTATTTCCAGTATATGGAAGTGGCATTCATTATTTAGACTTACAAATGTAAAATAGTTTACCCAAAACAAACCTTTTAACTTGCCAACATTTTTGAGTATTTTTGTTTTAGTAATTCGTTATTTGTTGGTAGCGTATTAAAACCTAATCCAAAACACGGGATAGACTTGGTGTGGGGGGGGGGGCGAAAAATTTTGGCTTTGCCCACCCGCTGAAAAACTAGCGGGCCGCTAGTTTGTCCGAATTTAATCGTTTATTTATTGCGTAGTCATTTTGTAACCGCCGGTATTCTGACATTGCAAGCAAACTTTACATTAATTAAACAACTAACATTTATCAAACCGAGTTAATATAGGTCTAATTAAAACTCATATTTATTACGCACACAAAAACTAACATACAAATTATTACGGTATACCTATGTTTTTCGTTTTCTCATAAGCCATCTTTATTGCAACATAATGTTTTACAATGTGCTGTAGATTTTTTACAGAGAAATAGTTACGATCAATGCCTCCTTTAGCGCTAATGTTATGGCCATATGGTAGTGCCTGCAACATTTGATATGCAATTTTCTCAGGGCTCTTCTCGTAACTCACCAACAGTAGTTTCATTATTTGTTTACATAGAGCAGGACTGCTGAGAATAAGTAACCAGTAAGGACTGTTATCAATAGGGATAGTGTGAACTCTAAACTAAATCATTGAATCAACAGGACATATCTGCCACGCCACGTGGTACGGTACAGGGCAACAGGCACAAGTGTATCTATCACTGGCTGAGAGTGTACTGCAGTATTGTCACAATATCATTGTGAAGGAAAAATGGCAAATAGTTTTTATTTTACTTTATGAATATAATATGATTAATAACTGAACAAGTCAGACTCAACTAATATGCCAAGTGAACACAAATTCTAATTAAATACATCTTTCCAAATCTTTTACTATTATGCTCTACAAAGTAAGACCACAATGTTAGTTGAAGAGACACCGATATAAGAGACAAAAACATTGCAAGCGACAACCAATTGCAAGAATGTTTGGGATAATATCCTGATTTAGCGCAGGATAAATATATTTTTAAAATTCTTATGTTAGCAGCACCAACAGACTACAAACAGTTTCCAGGCCATGGGTGAAACAACATAGCAAGTGCTCAACCATGGTCAGGTCACCGACTGTCGGTCTGTTGCTGGCCAATTTGAGTTGGTTAAACCAAAGTAAAAGAAAAGATTAACATTTAAAAGTGCTCAAGGAAAATTCATCAGAGATGATTGAATGCAGGAGAAATTCAGAACATCCGGAAGGAAACCAAATGGAATAAAACTTCTTTCATTTGGGTGAGTGCATCAAGATTGTAAGTACCAACTGCAATGCACAAATTACTATAACCACTCCTCTCGTCAAAATCACGTTTTCCTTTCCCTCTCTAAGGCTCTTTGCACATAGGCTGTTTTCCACATGGAGTTGAGCGATTCCACCTGGTTTGAGATGCCATTATGAGTGTAGTTGAACTGCTAAACTTCCACTCATAAGCGCAACTAAAATTTAGAGAGTTGAGACAGAGGTGGAGTGAAGTTCACATTTTTCAAAATAAAATTGTGTGTATTGTATTTGAAATAATCTTATACGAACTAATGTACCATTGATATCAGAAGCATCGAAGAATTTGTTATGGTTTATAGGATAATTAAGCTACACATAGTTTTTAGACTTCCTAAAATTGTTTATAATATTTTCAGACTCCTTTAGGTATACTAAAATCCCTAACCTTTCCAGTATTTTCAGCTCGGTAAATATGAGGGTCATCCAGAAAGTAAAGAACGTTTGCGCACTGCACCAAGTACGGTTGCCCCAACACCGCGTCTGCGTTTGCGGCAGTCAACTCGTGGTGTAGTCGTAAATTTTACAGTGGAGAATGCTAAATGTGTTTGTTAAAATTGTAAGAACAGCAAATTTTTGTAATATTAAATAGTGGAAGACCAGTGTAGGAAGGCCGTTCCGTTCCTTCGTTCCCGTTCAACTACACCACTGGTCAACTCACCTCCCTGCTCAAGTGTGAGGCGAGTCTTGTGGTTGAGCAATCACACATCTTGTTTCTATACCAATTCAAAATGGTGACGTCAATCAAAAATCCTGCCAAAATTGAGATTTGTAGTACTAGTTGGTTTCTGAATGCGGAAAAGTTTGAACTATTGAAATTTGTAGTCAAACACCAAAGAAAGTTTATGGTAAAGTTCAAACAAACAAGTCTTTTTCAAGGGAAAAAGTGGTGCATGAGGATTAATGAAGGAAGATCCAATTTGCATGACGACGATCGAAGTGGGAGGTCATCAATCATTACAGATTGTTTGAAAGAATGAACTGAGGGACAAATTTAGTAAACAGGCACTAAACTGTTAGTAAATTACATGAATTTCTTTTAGAAATTTCAAGATCTTGTTCATTGCACTTTAACGATAAACTTTCTTCGGTGATTGTCTTAAACTTCAATAGTCCAAACTTTTTTGCATTCAGAAACCAACTAACACAGCGTATCTCACATTTGACGAGATTTTCTATTGACGCCGCCATTTTGAATTATTTTAGAAACAAGACACGTGATCACTCAGCAATGAGACTCAGCTCACTCTTAGGCTGAGAGGTGAGTGACTGCCTCACATGCAGTTGCGGTGTTGGGGCAGCTGTGCTCCGCGCAGTGTGCCATTGTTCTTTACTTTCGGGATGTCCCTCGTACTTTTACTTAAGTATATTTTTAGTATCTATGAGAACAAACATAAGTATAAATTTTTCCTCGATCAATGATCAATTTTCATTTTCCCGGTTATTTACAATTTTAAGTAAAAACATTTTCAAATTGGCTCCGTGAAAAATATTAAAGTAGATCCCCAAGTATATTATCCTGAAATTATTACAATTTAAATTTTTAAATGAAAAACAATCCAATCAGTATTATTTATAGTTTTGATAATTTAGAGGTTATATGTTAAGTTTTAATGGTTTTGGTTATGTAAGTTCCGACTTATAAAACATCACGTAGGCCTAATTTATAATGTTTGTTTTGTAGTTTATAATCTATTTTGACTGGGCCAAGTACAGGACAGTAATGGAAATCTTATTCTGCCTGTGACCTGTAAATAATTTTAATTTATTTAGGCTACATTAATAAAACATTCACCGTGTCACGTCTCAGATGTGCAGTGAGCAGTGCCCCATCTGTCTCTTGGTGTAAGTATAGTAGACCCTCTTAACTATCCCTCTTAACTGTCCTCGCTTCAACCGCCCATCGTCCGCCCGCTTCACCGACCGCTTTCCACGCCACAACCAATGCACTGATACCATACCTTAAAAAATGTTCAGATCACAACAAATCGATCATGTTTCCTTACATAGTCAAGTACTTCATCTTAGTACACGTTTTTGGAAAACTATTTTGTAACTGTCGTTTAAGTTTTATAATTTGTTAGTGCTTAATATGACAACCGCCCTTTTAGTTATCTGACCCAGGCCTCAGTTCCATGGAAGACGGCGTCTTCTGTAAGTACTTATAGTAGTGGACAATAGTGTTGCCAGTTGAGGACATGGCTTCCAGCGCTATCAACCAAGATCAGCCAATAGTAGTCTTGCTGCATTGCCAAAATTGCACACCAGCTGATCGGAAAAACATTTGTGATATTTTTCTATGTCAAAATGGCAACAGTGACAGCGTACAACCATGCTATTGGCTGCAGCCCAACTCTCAACTCTCTTGTCCCCTACCATAAGTTAATTAATACTTACACCAAGATCTGACTTCATTGGTCAGGTCACAGACCCAGTTGCTCAACTAGTTTACAACTACAGTTGGGTTTCAGTCTTTCCTTGTGCAGAGCGCCTAATTCACCTCTTATATTACAAAACGGTCATAATTTTAGGGTTACCATAAGTCCTCTTTTCCCCGGCCATGTCCTCTTTTGAGATCATTCGAAAATGTCCAGGCAGATTTTTGAGAAACCCACTATTTGTCCGGGTTTTGACAAGCAGAAAACTGAATATCGGGAATTATGTTTTTATCGACTTATAAATCAAGTTGATATTTCTTTAAGTTAGATGTCAAATCATAATTTGTTTGCCCAAAACTCATTACTTTGTTATAAAAAATGTAATGTTTAGTTCTTATTCAATGAAATCAGTTAGTATTCATTCTTTTACATTTTGATGCCGCGCTGTGATTATCGTCGCTATCGTCATTTGTCCCCATATCTAGCTGAGACCAGAGTGAGGTTATCCGGTTATGCCTGAGAAGTTCGGCATTCAGCAGATAGTTTGATTATTCGCAAAATTATGTTACAGTACCAGTAATTAATTACGATGCCTAAAAGATGTACTTTTTATGAAATTGGCATCTTAAAGCCCCCAAGATTAATTTTATGATTTAAAAAAAGATGAAAACACATGATTTACAATTTAAAATATCTAATTACCCGACTTTCAAACTCAACTTAAGGGGTAGGGGCAGGGGGGAGGGGGTTCATATTTTCATGATTCATCAATTCGCCTTTTAACATGTACGGGTGTCCTCTTTCCCAACCCAGAGAATATGGTAACCCTACATAATTTTGCTGAACATTAGTTACCTGAATATCCCATTTACTAACAAAAATAAACTAAAACAATAATAATAATAATAATAACTTAGTGTTATTATTATTAGAAAATTACTTTTTCTCTCCCGAATAATAGTCATTTTGCCACTTGATAAGTGTCAGCAGGAAAACTTCAGCTATTTCTACCTCCAATAAGGGTATATTACAGGCTACTATGTGCCTCTGCATGAATAAAACTCATATGAAATCTCTCTATCCAATGAAATTACTTGTGAAGATAAAGAAGAAGCCAATTGCGAGACATTGTAGTTACATGTTCAACGATTCTACATTTGTTGCAAGCTTTGAATACCCAATAATGGGGCATCTCCATGGCAGTAGATGGGCAAACTTGCATGAATCCATATGTTAAGCCCCATGGGTTTCTAATGGGGCCAAAGGGAGAATGGGGTCTGTACATACATATTCATCACTTTCTTCAAATAATTTTTGTTGAAAATATTTCCATAAACTTGAAACAACATAAGGTGCTTGAATGATGGGGTTTGGGTTTGAGCATTTAAATGAATGCATTGCTCTAATTTACAAATATGTCATAAGCAAAGAAGTCACTGTAAAATTATTGTTTCAATCTTACCGGATTTGTTTAAAAAATAACATTGCTAAGTCAATTACTCTAAAATCTGATCAGTTGTATTTTTTTTATAATAAAAAATATTTAATCATAAGTCAATATAGGTAAATGTGATAAATGCAAATTCACATCATATCTACAATTTGGGTTCAGCCTATTTGCGGGTAAAGAATACCGACCAATACATAGAATAATAGCTAAACTGGCGTTAAAAGAGCTGGAACAGTCCCAAGTTTGGATTGGATCCAGTTTTTATCCTTATTCTTACTTTGTATCTCGCCTTGGGGCTTGTTCGCCTTGGTGGGAAAGCTAACCACATGGTACCACAGAAACATATCACCCCACACATCAAACAGGACTTAAAGCTCCAGTATACCCCGGCCACACGAAACAACACACAGGTTTGCAGGGTTACACTTTAAAGAGGAAACATAAACCATAAACAAAATTAGTATTTGAATCTCATAATAATGAGGAAGAAATTACCTACTCTCTTGCCGTTTATTACTTTTTCAATTTATTTAAGTGAGTTATTTTTATTTACCATACAAACCCTTTTAATTTAGAAAATTTATTTTTATACATGCAATAGTTAAAGTCATAAACCCTATTTTAAAATTCTCTTAAAAAGTACTAATATCATTAATTTTATATTACTGTATTTTAAATTTAGTTTCAGATATTGTTAATGGTATAGGGTTAACTATCATAGCCTAGCAGTGAACAAAAATCTTATAGCCTCTACAGTGCTCCTGATCCTAACAACATATTTTTATTCAGGGACGTACCGTACATTTTTCTATAGGGTAGACCAGAGACGTAAGAAATTGCAGGAGAGTAATTCATGAGTCTATGATAACTTGTTGACTGCAGGTTTCCACCTTATTACCTCTGCTGGCGCATATGTACTTGAATAGTGCTGTTGCCTGTTGCTTGTTGATGGATCCATGTCCAACCCAAGGGTAAACGCAGAACATTTTTAGTTATTGAAATTGTTGTTTTTACTGTGTGATTGATTCATTAAAACAATAACTGGTCCAATGACTGCTAGAATGTTTTTGGATGGTTTTTCAAAATTGTTAAACATGAAGCATGTGCAATTCAGCACCAGGGTACCGGCACCAAAGTTAGACAGTTCCCCACAATGAACAAGTTAATATTAGCTAATGGAGTATTGCCAAAAGGTTAGCCTAACAGAACACAATCGAGTCTTAAAAAAAGCCATGAATCGTGAGCTTGCAAAGTTTCTGTAATGCTGGATTACCAAGAACAAACGCTTACAGTAGACCCTCTCTTAACCGACGCTGGATCAACCGCCGCTCGAATTAACCGCCTCTGCCCGGGCACAAAATAGAGGTCGGTTTATCCGCCCTGAATTTTAAAAATGGACGGCTTAACCGACCTTTTCTAGCAATCGAGAGACTTCCGTTCCCATCCTTATCGCTTTATTAAAATAGAAATGTATCCGTTCAGGTCAAGTTTTATTTTGAATCACATGGGGAACTCACAATATTGTGGAACCCCACTCAACGTCAGTTTATCGCTACTCTGACGATATACTTAAAAATATGTGTGTATATTTTTAAATATATTAATCAGCATGGTCAAAATTCAACTTTATGTATGTTTTTTTTTTTTTTTAATGAAGTATTACTATTTCAAGGGTAAAATGTGCAGTAGTGTAGTATAGAAGAGATAGTTTTTCTATAGTAGGTACAGTAATTGGTACAGGTATGTATGTACACGATCACTTTGCATACTTTCTTTGTTACTCAAGTACGTTTCATAAGAAAAAATTGCAAAAGTAAGCTTTAATATGCAGCTGAGTTTTTATTCATATAATATCAATAATTTATTTATTTCTATTGTATTTTACATGTTTTACGTAGTTGCCCGTTTTAACCGACCTTTTACGCTATCCGACCTGGGTCTGGTACCGTGAGGGTTGGTTAAAAGAGGGTCTACTGTAAAAGGATGTAGCTTACTGTTAAAAGAGCTTTAGAACATTGGGCGTCCATCAACACGAGTAAGGAGAGGCTCGAGTCCCATTAATGACTCAAGACTTAATGACTGCAAGACGCAAGATTTTTTAATGACAGGAGTTTGAATTAAAGTTAAATACCCCCGTCGCAGCAAACCTGCATACTGAGTGAATTTCCAATGAATATATAACATATCACATTAAAACACTTAACAGGATTCATAAGAAATATAATCACAAACAAGTGATATTTAAAATATTAATTATTCTCTATAAGATTAATATTGGGGATGAATACGCAGGTTTACTTTAACAAGGAATGCAAAATAATGGGTTTTTATGCAAATATCAATAGAACTCATCTTAGTGAAGTCCAATACCAAGTTTCATCCATATACATTCATAAATAAGGTATATATAACATTGTAATTATTTTCCATAAGAATAACATGGGGACCAAGTACCTAGGTTTGCTGCTACGGGAACCATAGGCGAAAAATTTATTTTTTGTGCAAACAACAATGAACCACAACCAGATGAAGCCATATACCAAATTTTGTCAGTTTATGTTCATAAATAAGCGAGATACACAATTTTTGTTTTCTCCATAAGAATAACATTAGACAACGTATTGTGTTTAGCACTTTCAATATCTCAGTAACAAATTGACGTAGAGCAGTGATCAAAATATTAAATTATTTGTTTTTTTATGCTGAATTCAATGGTAAAAATTAAAATTTGATTTAAATAAAATTTACATGTGGAAACCCCAAAAACATATTTTTGGGGTAGAAAACCCCCCTTCGCATAGTGCGATTCGTCTGGTTTTCAAACTCGTTCAAATAAATGGCGCTTTGCACATTTGTACTAAATTTCATTAAGATCGGCCCTTTTTTATGAGAGTTACCGTGGTTACGGACACACACGCACGCACGCACGCACGCACGCACGCACGCACGCACGCACGCACGCACGCACGCACGCACGCACACACACACACACACACACACACACACACACACACACACACACACACACACACACACACACATATATACATATAGGCCTATATACATACATAACAATTTGAACGTATGGTGTTTTTGGCATCAGGGGACCTCAAAATGAAAAGTTATCATAGTCTCGGGCTTAAGTCTTACCATGAGACCTACGGTAATAGCCTCTTCCCTATAGGGGAAGATCGCTAAAAGCTTAAACATATTGGTAAATCAATTTTAAATAACTTGCGGACGAAGAATAACTTGTTTAGTGTTTAGAATTCATAATACACGTAGCCCATGGTAGAAGGAAAATAAAATAGGTGTCGGTGGTGTGCTACTCCAGTGCCTAAAAGAGGTGAATCCCGTGCATCTACGTCATGCGGGATGCAAGCTCTAATTCGCTGACATACAATCAGCTACAGTCGGCGCTCACCTGATGTGCCGACTTGCATTCTGAATGACATGTCACAAACCTGTGCAAAAATAGCATACATTTGTTTCCTTCTACCATGCAAGTAGCCTATACTGAGGCATCAACATAAAGGCAAGGCAGGGTTGCGTCGAGTAGGGGGTTTGAACACCTTGACCCCGAGTGAGAAAGAAGTAAAAATCAAACATAATGGTTCGTTGGGCTTGTCACTGTTGGCACTGGATAATGTCTGAGGTGCCCACACTGAAAAGAGCAAGGATGACTTACCAACTTGGAAGGCCCTTTAGAACAAATATTATGGCTGCCCATGATTAGAGGTGTTATTTTGTAGCCTGTTATTGAACAAATTGTAGCCTAGAGTAAAATTGATTAACTTTTACTGAAAATGAACTGCCTTAAGTAGGTAGGCCAACCTGTGAATTAATTTTAAGTTACTACATCCTCAATACTACTATATATGTTAAAGAAAAACTAATTTTTAAAGTAATTTGTGTCATAGTCAAGGAATCTGTTCAAGAAGCAAGGGTTTAGAGGGTACTGCCTGTCTAGGCCTAGAGATACAGCAAAACCTTTTTATCAAGTGACTTAGCAAGGGCTTTTTCCCTATTTATTCATATTTATCAACTTAAGCTTCTTGGTTTTAAATTTTAATATTTAAAAAAATTGCCAATAGGTCTCGACGTTTTTAAAATTTGCATTAAGTGCAAACATCCTGTTAGTTGGACGTGTAAGTTACCTGAGCTACAGTTTCTACTGAATAGTCGTCTTAACGACTGAATTGATTCTCAGATTTGTTAAATAATATCAGTTTAAAAACCTGAAAGTGGGGAGATAAACCGGTAATCAATAAATTACGAGTAACTTACACTGTAATGGCATTTTTAACTGCAAAACATCAGAAACAGTCTGTGACTTACATACTTGTTTTTAAATAACTTGACCAAATCACCTGACCAAATAAAATCATCATCTGCCGCAGATAAATATAGAAATTTAGGTTAATGGCATGAGGCCCTGAGGGGATGTTTAGCATTTTCTGAATTCTGTCACATGTAGGAATCCAAATGAACATTTTGATATGCAGTATAGGTCTTTTAGGGTTTCCATGATAAAACCTCCAAATTTAAGTTAATTCCCATTTAATTACATGCATTTGGAAATTAGCAATTAAAATATAGACTAGGATCTAAGACTATCAATCCCAGAACACTACGAAGATTAATGATTCACGGAGAGCGAAAAACATTTAGGCCTGTGTATGCTGTTTTCGATGGGAAAAATTATGAACTTTTAAGATTAACTTCCAATTTTTATATAACCATCTGACCAAATAAAATCACCCTCTGCCAAAGAGAAACACTGAAACTTTAAGCATAATGGGACTTTGGAGAATTAAGTCTAGGCCTATGGACATTTCTGAATTTTAACATTAAGATAAGTCTATGCAATATTTAAGGTTTTTATCACGATAAGACCTTAAAATTTGTACCGGACGATTTCCCATTTGATTAAATATAATCCAAAATTAGCGTTTTAAATTATATACTTGTACAGGTTATTTTTATAGTTATTGATATAATAGGTAGCTTATTGTAATAGTTATTCAGAAAACAAATTTCTGAATAACTATTTAGTATGCTACTAGGTTAAAAATATTAGTTCTAAACTTTTAATTAGGACTATACTTAAACTTACGTATAGAGTTTTCACCACAGAAGCTTTAAAATGTAAAAATTAACGAGAAAATAATATTCACAACTGAGAACTGAAACTGAGAGGTTATGTTATCTTGTTTGTTTACAATCTACAGTCAGATTGTCGTCAGCCCGGCTGACTCAGCCGACAGGAGTCAGTCAGGTGTCACAGTCACATGAATCTGGAGCCTGCAAAGCTCCAAAGCTCCACTTACGGAGATAGACGAAAGTACTGTACACGAGGAGCCCCGAACCTTTGGTGCCAAAATTTCAACCTTCAAAAAACTAGTGAAGAGAGACTTGAATATATTTTATTGAATACACCCTCGAATTCTAAAACTTAATCGAATACCGTATTTGTTGGGCTATGTATGGATGCCTTCATGCACTATCCCTTTAGTCAACTCAAGTATTTTTTTTTGCATTTTAAATTTATCCCCCCATTTATAGTATATAGAGAAGTTTTTTGACAACATTTTTGAATTAGAGTTATTGGTGTAATTATTCGTTTTGGTGCTCCCTGAACTGTCGATCTGTGTGTCTGTGTCTGTATGAAGACCTAGACACACAGTAGTATGCACTCCAATGGGCTGATTTTGGTCAAATTTCATCTAGGTACTATCACAGTCTCTATACTGGCGTTTTTATTTTTTAAATTCTTAATATCCCCCTAAACCGTTAAAAATCATGAAAAATCCAAATTTCTCAAAAACTTGTTTATAATAAGCATTATTATTTAAATTTGGTGACTTATGGTGCTTTAGGACTCTAATAAAATGATACCACCCATATTTCTGGAAAAATTTTCGTTCAGAAATTATAGGGCAAAAGGTCCTAATTTTTTTTTCATAAAACCACAAACATTAAATAAAATTTACTTATCACTATTTAAAATGCTCAAAAACTAGATAAATTAGTATTTTAAATTATTATTCCACGACTAATGGTTGCAGAGAAAATGTAAATTTTCATTTAGCAGTAAACACAGTATGTTGCCCAATATGTTTTTCTTATGGGGAATACAAATTACCATTTCTCTCTTATTTCCTGATCAATGTAATTAAAACTTGGTATATAGGTCAAGTTAGCATTTACCAATAGAGGATATTCGGAATATGTTGCCACCAAACCTAGGGGGGGGGGGCATTTCCGCTCTTAAATAAACTACTATGTGTAGCTAATGATTCTGTGTCCCAAAAAAAAGGGATATTGGTAGATAGTTTTAACCCCTTCATTAGAAGATTTTGTTATATATGTTACCTTACCTTATACTCTATATTTAGTAAATACTAGTGGCTTGAAGGGGCCATAGCCCCTAACCATGATCTAATACTCTGCCTCATCTGATTTGGTTCTTTAAGTCTTTCCTGCTGAGGAAAATAATACCCCCGTCACAGCAAACCTGCGTACTCGGCAAATTTCCAACGCATAACATATGTCTTAATACCACATAAAGCCGCATAGCAAGTTTCATAAACATATAGTCACAAATAAGCGATATATACAATTTGAATTATTCTCCAAAAGAATAACATGGAGTACGTAGGTTTGCTACAACAAGGAACACTAAATACGGGTTTTCATGTAAATATCAATATAAATCACTTATTAGGTGAAACCACATACCAAGTTTCATCAATATACATTCATAAATAAGCGATATATACCATTTTGATTTTTCTCCATAAGAATAACATGGGGGATGAGTACACAGGTTTGCTGCAACAAGGAACACAAAATACTGTTTTTATGCAAATATCAATATAACTCAACCAGGTGAAGCCACATACCAAGTTTTATTAAATTATGTTCATAATTAAGGGAGACATTACATTTTACTTATTCTCCATAAGAATAACATGGGGATTGAGTAGGCAGGTTCGCTGCTATGGGAATAATCGGTAAAAATTGTTTTTTTTTTTGCAAATAACAATAAACCACAACCAGATGAAACCGTATACCAAGTTTAATTAGTATCCGTTCATAAAGAAGCGAGATATAAAATTGTTCTTATTCTCCATAAGAATAACATATTGGACAACATATTGTGTTTAGCACTTTCAATATCTCTGTAACCACTATTACCACTGTTTTGTTCTTAAGCAAAGTAACAATCACATGTATTAATGTGAACAAAGCAGATGTTTTCAAATCCCCAAGCTTGTCTTATGGGGGATGTTTTATGTTATTTCTCGTTTGCTAGTAACTTTTTAGAAATACTGCCATTTTTCGCGAGACCCTGGAATCAAGACCTTTAATTTGAGCCATCTCCCATCACCCTGCGATTTGCAAAACTTCCACAATTTTGACTTAAAGATTTTTCTTGCAGGATTATAAAGATAAAGTAATTTATCCTATACTCTAATATGAGTAAGGTTTGCTTGCTTGATTGCTTGCTTGCTTGCGACACAGATCTCAAAAACGGCTCCAACGATTTCCTTCAAATTTTGGAAATAACTAATTTCTGGGATAAAAATAAGTTCTAGACAGGCCTCATCCCCAGTAAAAATAAAATAATGTAAAAAAACTAAAATGAAAAGCTAAACAAATTAACATTGGGCTTATGGAGTTGCAAATCAAAACAAAAGAATTGTAACAGCTGTTCATAATCAACAAGGGAACTGTCAAAATAATACTCATGTTGTTTATGATTATTAACATGTGGTTTCCTGAGAGCAGAGATTTAAAGATTTGAGTGAAGATTACATATATAGAGTAGTAAAATAAATCAAAGGGACATTGAGCTATAAATAACAACTGGAGTGGCCTTAAAAATGTAGAAAAGAGGCAAATGAGCTATACAAATCTGATTATCAGTAGGGGAAAGTGGTGAAATATTACTCCAAGTCATCTAAACAAACTGACTGGCCTTCCCCCAATCAAAGCTCAGCACCCAGGTACTTGATTATAATTGGGCTAAAAGGGCGGAATAGTATATTTCATTACAAGTACCGAAAGTGGCATTTTCCCGTGCACGCTCAAGTTTCATACCCAACACCAAATGTCACGTGTGAGGCGAAGCCAAGCTTATGAAAGTGACTTTCATATATATTTGGAGCAAGTGCCAGAAAATCACTTTCAGTACAAGTTATGAACGATACTTTTCATCACGACGCCTATTCCTGTTTACATTTAGATTGTTAAACAGTAAAAACAGCTGATTTAAATTGTAAAAATAAATGGTAAAGAAACATTAGTGTGCATAGTGGACAAATGGAAAACTGATTGAGAGCAAGGGAAAGTAAATTAGAGCAAGGGAAAATCAGCTGATCGTTTTTCCCTTGCTCTAAATTAGAGCTTGGGAAACGGTCATTTTCTTTGACATCAGCTGTCATGGAAAATAGCTACTTTCTGTACGGAGTGATGATACCCCCGTCGCAGCAAACCTGCGTACTCAGCGAATTTCCAATGCATATATATGGGTATCACTACTACCTAAAGCCACTTACCAAGTTTCACAAAAATACATTCATTAATAAGTGATATATAGCATTTGATTTATTCTCCATAAGAATAACATTATAGTTGAGTACGCAGGTTTGCTGCAACAAGGAAGATAAGAAATGAGTTTTTATGCAATTATCAATATAACTCAACCAGGTGAAGTTACATACCAAGTTTTATTAATTTAGGTTCATAACTAAGGGAGATATTAAACTTTACTAATTCTCCATATGAATAACATGGGGGCCAAGTATGCAGGTTTGCTGCTACCGGCAAAACAAAAACCATTTTTTGTGCTAATATCAATATACCACAACTATTTGAAGCCACATACCAAGTTTCATCAATATACATTCATAAATAATGAAAATATAACATTTTATTCATACTCCATAAGGATAACATTGGACAACGCACTGTGTTTAGCACTTTGAATATCACTGCAACGGTTGGACGTAAGACAACAATTAAAACGCCAAAATTATTTTTTTGTAGAGCTAAACTGATTGGTAGAAAGAAATGTGGATTTTTTAGTGAAATTATCTGAGTAAAATCTAAAACCCGTATTCCCATAAGATTAACATGGGAAATTTTATGGACACATATTTTGACTTTTCTCCACAACCCCTAAACCTAGCTTAATGATTCAAAAAACTAAATTGTTTGTTTTTTTAAGCTCTACAAAATGGGTATAACCAAAATCTAGTGTTTTTAAAATTTTAGGGTAAAAAGTTCAAAAAACTGATTTTTGGAAAATTTGAAACCCCCATAAAACCCCCTTCCCATAAACCGATCGATCTGGTTTTCGAACTTAAAGTCATAAATGTTACTCTCCACATTTGTGCCAAATTTCATAAAAATCAGGCGCTTCTTTCAAAAGTTATCGCGGTAACGGACACACACATATATATATATATATATATATATATATACATATATATAAATTTGAACGAATAGTGTTTTTGGCATCTGGGGACCTCAAAACAAAAAGTTATCATGGTCTCGGGCTTAAGTCTTACCATGCCACCTACGGTAATAGCTTCTTCCCTATAGGGGAAATTCGCTAAAAGCAGCCTTTTCCAGTGTAAAATTTATAAGACAACGTACTGCATTTTGACAATTAACATTTTCTTTAATAACTCGGTAAGTACTTGTGCTAGAATGATGAGGTAGGGCTTAAAATCGATGGCTTTTTACGTACAGTAATTTAATGTGCAATAGGTGTACATTCAAGGCTTCTCTGACCCTTTTTGGACCCAAAAACTCAAATTTGAAAACTTAAAATCCCAAAAAAGGGGGTTAGAGTTTTCCGATTGTTTTGCCCAAGGAACTTGTCCAACTGAATATAAAAAAGAATGTCTCTACCAAATTTTAAGTAAATCGGACAAAAACTGCGAACGCTATGAGTGTGAATACATATATATATATATATATATATATATATATATATATATATATATATATATATATATATATAAAGTTTTTAGTGACCCCCCCAAAACGTGTTCAGGGGGTCACGTTAGGAACTTCTATGGTGGTTCCGGGCTTAAGTTTCACCATGCGAGTCATGCTAATAGTTTATTTTTCCAAAGGAATTTCACTAATAATTTATTTTCAAAGATGAGTGACACGGTTGATGAGTTTAAGTGACACAATAATAAACACATAGTTCACAATATCTCTTGCCAACTTCTATTTAATTGTTAAAATAATATACAATAAGAAAGTTCCAATATAATTTAAATAAAGTAAAATTAATTGGTTTGTTCATTTTAGCGAATTTCCCCTATAGGGAAGAAGCTATTACCGTAGTCGGCATGGTAAGACCTAGGCCCGGGACCATGATAACTTTTCGTTTTAAGGTCCCCAGACCCAAAAAACACCATTAGTTCTAAACTGTATATATATATATAGAGATATATATATGTCCGTGGGTGCGATAACTCTTGTAAAAAAGGTCCGATTTTGATGAAATTTGGTGAAAACGTGTAAAGCAGCATTTATGACTTTAAGTTCAAAAACCAGACAGATCGACCTATCCGAAGGGGTATTTTGGGGGGGTTTTGTACCCCAAAAATGGGTTTTTGAGTTTTTTACATATAATTTTTGAAAAAGTAAAATGTTATTTTTTCCATTGGAATCGGCTTAAAAAGACGGACAATTTGGTGTTTTAATCATTGCGCTACGTCAATTGGTTACTGAGATATTGAAAGTGCTAAACACAGTACGTTGTCCAATGTTATTCTTATGGAGGATAAGAAAAATTTTATATCTCACTTATTTATCAACTTATCCTGACGCAACTTGGTATACTGCTTCATTTCATTGTGGTCTATTGATATTTGCACAAAAACTCATTTTTTGGCCGATATTTCCTGTAGCAGCAAACCTGCATACTCAGCCGCCATGTTATTCTTATAGAGAATAATTAAAATGTCATAAATCGTTTATTTATGAATGTATATTGATGAAACTTGGTATGTGGTTTTATGTGGTATTAAGATAAATTAATATGAATTGGAAATTCGCTGAGTATGCAGGTTTGCTGCTACGGGGGTACTTTTAATCAATGTAATAATTAGACACACAACCCATGCAAAGGACGGGGACACATTAAACTAATAAATGTTCTCGTATTAAAGTGGTTTAATAATTCATTTTAACATACTTTACAAAAACCAGTCCATTTTCCCATTTCTCCAACCTCACATTATAATGCCTTGGAGGTCTATTTGTAATACTGGAGACAAGTCTGCTTAACAATGCATGTCAAAAAAGCTTGCTGATAATTTTGTCACCAACGAGCTTAATGCTTCAAGAGCCTCACACACAGAAAAAGTGAAGCCTACATAGCGGCCGTTATTTTCCCTTCTGTTTTCACCACTCCCTTAAAAACACAACCAACTGTAAAAAAATTATGAAATCTGCAATTTATGTCCAACTGTTTTCCATACAGAAAATAATAAAACGTTTATCTGGACATCATATAGTTTCAATTTAAAGTGTTTTCAAGATTAAATCATTAATTTAAATTGTTAATAAAATGTAACACCGAGGAGAAGAAAATAATTCTTTTAAAATACAACTTTTACTAGTGGCTTACAGGGGCTATAGCCCTAACATATAGTTATTGTGTGAGTGGATAATCACAGCTGTTCATTTTGCTTATTAATAATACCCCCGTAGCAGCAAACCTGCGTACTCAGCGAATTTCCAATGCATATATATGTATCTTAACACCACATAAAGCCACATACCAAGTTTTATCATTATACATTCATAAATAAACGATTTATGACATTTTAATTATTCTCCATAAGAATAACATGGCGGCTGAGTATGCAGGTTTGCTGAAGGAAGGAACACAAAAAATGGGGTTTTATACAAATATCAATATAACTCATTTAGGTAAAGCCACATACCAAATTTCATTAATTTATTTTCATAATTAAGGGAGATAACACGTTACTTATTCTCCATAAGAATAACATGGGGCTGAGTACGCAGGTTTGCTGCTAAGGGAGCCTTTGGTAAAAAAATGTTTTTTTGAGCAAATATCAATGGTCCACAACCAGATGAAGCCGTATACCAAGTTTCGTCAGTATACGTTCATAAATAAGCGAGATATAAAATTTTTCTTTTCCTCCATAAGAATAACATTAGACAACGTACTGTGTTTAGCACTTTCAATATCTCGGTAACCAACTGACGTAGAGAAATGATCAAAATACCAAATTGTGTATTTTTTTAAGCTGAATCCAATGGTAAAAATTAAAATTTGACTATTTCCAAAATTATATATAAAAAATTCAAAAAACCCATTTTTGGGGTACAAAACCCCCCCAAAATTCCCCTTCGGATAGAGCGATTTGGCTGGTTTTCGAACTTAAAGTCATAAATGTTGCTTTACACGTGTATACCAAATTTCATCAAAATCGGATAATTTTTACGAGAGTTATCGTGCTCACGGACACATATATATATATATATATAGATATATATATATATATATATATATATACAGTATCGAACGAATGGTGTTTTTGGGGTCTGGGGACCTCAAAACGAAAAGTTATCATGGTCCCGGGCCTAGGTCTTACCATGCCGACTACGGTAATAGCTTCTTCCCTATAGGGGAAATTCGCTAAAAACACTGTAGTGATATTTCCATGAGAAAATCATTGGATCTTTGAAGTCCAGTAGGGCGTAGCCGACGTAATTTTTGACATCTCTGATATTTTTCCCACCGTCCTTGGCCCTCAAGCGTTAAAATGAATCGTAATAACTTAACTTAACTTCTTCCTAGCTTGAGATATTTTGTGGGGACCGATTCGCTTGAACGGAATTAGATATATAGATGTCAAACTTATTTTTGATCATATGTTTGCTGGAAACCATTGTTCTCTGTGGTTTGTTTACAAAAATATTCTCCATGCAGTGAGCCTTATTCACTTTCTACTCCAGACAGAAGCTCTAGATGTATTAAGCTCGATGGATTATATACTGGTGAAGAAAATGTATCGTTCTTTGAACTCAATAACGAGTTATTAATATTATGAATCTACTCAAAATCACTGGAATAAAAGTAATCAAAATTGAAACATGTAAATTTGTTTGTTTGATTTACGTTTCCATTATTCTGGCCGTGAAATATGATAAACCAAGAACAAATTAACAAATACAATTTTATTATTCATTTGATTCACTTTGTTACTGACTCGTCGATTTCAGCAAATAGTTCTCTCCTTATTAAAACATGGTGGCGAATGTTTTGTAATTTTGTTGATTGGTGTTATCCCCAGTATTACCACTATTATTCCTTAGTTAAAGATATAGCTTTAATACTTTATATAAAGTATCAGCTTGTCACAAATGAATAAACTATCTGTCAATTTATATATTATTATATTGTCAACTATACTAACAAAGCCTAGTTGTCTTTGAATCCTCGCCGGTCGAGCCTAAAATATACAGAGACAGAGCCTCAGGGCCTACATTAACTCTCAAGGATTCATATGGAAGTCAGGGAACATTTTCTGCCACGTCTACTTATTTTCTTAAGAACACTATCCGGCCTTAGAAAGAATTCGCCTGATGTCGTTCAATAGCTTTATAACATCACTATAGCTGTTACCCGTAGGCTTAGCCCCGCAAATGATTCATAATACCCCCGAAGCAGCAAACCTGCGTACTCAGCAAATTTCCGATGCACATTTTTGTCTTAAAATTACATAAAGCCGCTTACCAAGTTTCATAAAAATATATTAACAAATAAATAATATTTTAATTATTCTATATAAGAATAACATTGGTGATGAGTGTAGGTTTGCCGACAAAATTTTCATGCAAATATCAATACAATTCAACTAGGTGAAGCCACATACCAAGTTTTATCAATATTCATTCATAAATAAGTAGTATATACCATATTTTAATTATTCTCCTTAAGAATAACATGGGGGATGAGTACGCAGGTTTGCTGCAACAAATGTGTTTTTATGCAAGTATCAGTATAACTCAACAAGAGGTGAAACTACATACCAAATTTGATTAATTCATGTCATAATTAAGGGAGACATAAAGATTTGACTTATTCTCCACTAGCTGTGTAACCGGCCTTCGTACGGGATAAATGGTAGATTAACTAAAGAAAATAACAATCCACATTATTTAACAATATTAAACTTACATTTTACACATTTAATGTACTATTAAAGAAAAGTTAACGATATATATTGGCAGATAGTTCGGGTTCTGTTGTCAAGTCGAGGAACTCTGTCGGGTAGTAAACAGCGTGTGGTTTGCGACTCAAAATCGGTACACGTAACATTTTGTATTCACTTTTAGAAATAAAAGAACTCAAGTACAAAAAAAAATACCATGGAGGGGGGTGGGGAGGGGGTGGGGAGGGGGTGGGGAGGGGTGGGGAGGGGGTGGGGAGGGGGCGGGGAGGGGGTGGGGAGGGCATCAATATAAAATCGGGGGAGGAGAAAAATAAAAAATGGGGGAGCAAAAATATAAAATCGGGGGTGGGCAAAAATATAAAATGGAGGGGGGATATAAAATAAAATATAAAGTCAAAGAGGTGGGAGCAAAATATAAAAGTGGGGGTGGGGAAAAATAAAAATGGGGGAGCAACAATTTAAAATGGGGGGCAAACAAAATATACCCCCGTCGCAGCAAACCTGCATACTCAGCGAATTTCCAATGGAGATATAAATGTCTTAATACTACATAAAGCCACTTACCAAGTTTCATAAAAATATATTCACAAATAAGCGATATATACAATTTTAATTATTCTCCATAAGAATAACATTGGGGCTGAGTACGCAGGTTTGCTGCAACAAGGAACACAAAAAATTGGTTTTTATGCTAATATCAATATAACTCAACTAGGTGAAGTCGTATACCAGTTTTTATTAATTTATGGTCATAAATAAGGGAGACAGAGCATTTAATTATTATCCATAAGAATAACATGGGGCCTGAGTACGCAGGTTTGCTGCTACGGGAGGATTATGCAAAAACAATTTTTTGGAGCAAATATCAATAGACCTCAACGAGGTGAAGCTGTATACCAAATTTCATCAGTATACGTTCTTAAATAAGCGAGATACAAAAATTTTCTTTTCCTCCATAAGAATAATATTAGACAACGTACTGTGTTTAGCACTTTCAATATCTCGGTAACCAATTAACGTAGAGGAATGATCGAAATACCAAATTGTGTGTTTTTTTAAGCTGAATCGAATGGTCAAAACTAAAATTTGACTTTTTCAAAAAATATGTGTAAAAAATTCAAAAAACCCATTTTTGGGGTACAAAACCCCCCCCAAAATACCCCTTCGGATAGGTCGATCTGTCTGGTTTTCGAACTTAAAGTCATAAATGCTGCTTTACATGTTTATACCAAATTTTGTCAAACTCGGATAATTTTTACGAGAGTTATCGTGCTCACGGACACACATATATATATATATATATATCTATATATATATATACAGTATCGAACGAATGGTGTTTTGGGGGTCTGGGGACCTCAAAACGAAAAGTTATCATGGTCCCGGGCCTAGGTCTTACCATGCCGACTACGGTAATAGCTTCTTCCCTATAGGGGAAATTCGCTAAAAATCACGGGGGAATATAATACCCCCGTCGCAGCAAACCTGCATACTCAGCGAATTTCCAATGGAGATATAAATGTCTTAATACTACATAAAGCCACTTACCAAGTTTCATAAAAATATATTCACAAATAAGCGATATATACAATTTTAATTATTCTCCATAAGAATAACATTGGGGCTGAGTACGCAGGTTTGCTGCAACAAGAAACACAAAAAATGGGTTTTTATGCTAATATCAATATAACTCAACTAGGTAAAGTTGTATACCAGTTTTTATTCATTTATGTTCATAATTAAGGGAGACAGAGCATTTAATTATTATCCATAAGAATAACATGGGGGCTGAGTACGCAGGTTTTCTGCTACGGGAGAATTATGCAAAAACAGATTTTTTGGAGCAAATATCAATAGACCTCAACGAGATGAAGCTGTATAACAAGTTTCGTCAGTATACGTTCATAAATAAGCGAGATAAAAAAGATTTTCTTTTCCTCCATAAGAATAACATTAGACAACGTACTGTGTTTAGCACTTTCAATATCTCGGTAACCAATTGACGTAGAGGAATGATCGAAATACCAAATTGTGTGTTTTTTAAAGCTGAATCGAATGGTTAAAACTAAAATTTGTATTTTTCAAAAATTATATGTAAAAAATTCAAAAAACCCATTTTTGGGGTACAAAACCCCCCCAAAATACCCCTTCGGATAAAGCGATCTGGCTGGTTTTCGAACTTAAAGTCATAAATGCTGGTTTACATGTTTATACCAAATTTCGTCAAAATCGGATCATTTTTACGAGAGTTATTGTGCTCACGGACACACATATATATATATACAGAGTATCGAACGAAAGGTGTTTTTGGGGTCTGGGGACCTCAAAACGAAAAGTTATCATGGTCCCGGGCCTAGGTCTTACCATGCCGACTACGGTAATAGCTTCTTCCCTATAGGGGAAATTCGCTAAAATGGGGGGACATAAAATAAAAATATAAAATCGAAGAGGGGGGGCAAAAATATAAAATTGGGGGAGCGAAATATAAAATTGGGGGGTGCAAAAATAAAAATCAGGGGGGCAGCAAATATATAAAATCATAGTGGGGGACAAAAAAATATAAAATCAGGTGGGGCAAACATATAAAATGGGGGGGAAATAAAATCAAAATATAAAATCAAAGAGCAGGGGAACAAAATATAAAATAGGGGGTGGGCAAAAATAAAAATCGGGGGGGGAGCAAAAATCTACAATGAGGGGACATAGTATAAAAATATAAAATAAAAGAGGGGGGGAGCTAAATATAAAATAGTGGTGGGGCAAAAATAAAAATCGGGGAATAGACCAGAACCAGATGAAGCCACATACCAAGTTTCATTAATATTTGTTCATTAATAAGCGAGATATAAAATTTTACTTATTCTCCATAAGATTAACATTGGACAACGTACTTTGTTTAGCACTTTTAATATCTATGTAACCAATTGACATAGAGCAATGACCAAATTTTTTTCAAGCTAAATATAAAGGTCTAAACAAAAGTTTGGGTTTAAAAATAATTACATGTAAAAAGTTCAAAAAACCAATTTTTGGGGTACAAAACCCCCCTAAAATCCCCTTTAAAATAGAGCGACCTGTCTGCTTCTCGAACTCATGAAAATAGATCCTGCCTTACACGTTTGTAGCAAATTTCATCAAGATCGGACCGTTTTTACGAAAGTTATCGTGCCTACGGACACATATATATATATATACTGTATATATATATATATATATATATATATATATATTTATAAATTATATGAATTTGAACGAGTGGTGTTTTTGGCATCTGGTGGCCTCAAAACGAAAAGTTATCATGGTCTCGGGCTTAAGTCTTACCATGAGACCTACAGTAATAGCTTCTTCCCTATAGGGGAAATTCGCTAAAAACTATGACAGTTGTGTATGCTGCATTCTGTGATTAGCCCGTGGAACTACTACAAATCAAGATCAGCTGTTAGTACTTTCATCAGCTCAAACGAAAATGCAAGTCTTTTAAGGAATAAATGGGAACTTTTTCAAGGGGTCTCTGGCGGAGCCCTAAGATCAGATCAGGATTAAAACCCTTTAGTTTTCCTATTTTATGCCTAAAGAATCAGTAAACAAAATTTCAGCTATCTAGGTAAATATGAGGAAGTAGGTGAATTTGTGGTAAGTGAGTGAGGGCTTTGCCTTTTTATAGGTATAGATAACATAAACATTTATAAGATCTTGAGCTACTAACGGGCCTGAACGTTAGCCCTCCAATGAACTAACGAGACTCTTTGCAGCCAAAACATAGCTATTTATATATTGCATAAAATATCATTTAATAACATTTCTATCTTACTTCTCCTACACCTACGCAAACTAAAATAGTAAAAAAATATACAAACTACACACACACATATATATATATATATATATATATATATATATATTGTAATCCTGATAAAATTTACGATATTACAGTAATGTAAACCCAACTTAAAACTAACATTTTAGTCTTTAAACAAGATTTGCTTATGATTGTCTTCCCTACTCACGTTTAAATTTGTATTTGTAAATTGTATTATTTTTCCCTTTTAGGTCTTGGTGGTGTTGATATTGCTGCATTGATCAAGTGTTTAAATATCAACGGCATGACACGTTTGAATCTGAGGTCTATTATACTGGAGACAACACTAGTCAAGAAAATTCGAGCCATCGCTTTTTCAATCATAAAAACCTTTTCAAATATAAAACATTATCTACATAAGTCAGAAACATTATTTTAAAATTGTAAAAAAAAGGAGTGCCTTTTCTTCAAATTCCGTTTTGAATGTCTACGTTTGTAGCCATGATATCTGCAATGCCCCTTCTCTGTCTAGACAATAAACTTTCATTTGACAGTGCATAATTTTACATAGCTATTTATTATACGGACAAAAAAAATTATTAGACTATACAATATTAGACATTTTTAATCAACATTTTAAAAGTGTATTTTTTAACTGAATAGACTAGTTTGTAATATTTATTTTTATTATAATTCACTCATTAATATTTTCATCCACTTAATAAAAGTAAAAAAAATTATATATTCTGTACACATAATCCCTGGCAGGTACATAATACATTCATGCTTATAGGTACATTACATATAATCCATTTGATAGGTAGTTTTTTTGTAATGTACGTTTCAATACTTCTAAAACGAATGTCTGACTTAGTTAGAGAGAGCTTGTTTGGATCGCGCCACTTTCTCGCTGGCTGTCGGTAATGTAGTTCACAAATCTGTTCATAACTCTCAGGTAAAATAGGCGTTTGATACTTCACAGAGAACATTGTCTGTGATGAGGTGGTAAGTTGCCACGTGATGTGGGTATTTATTCTTTATATTAAAAGAAACTGGCATTTTTTCATCCAAAGATTCTGAGTTAACCAGTCGATGGATTTCGTAATTCGTTTTTGAAGGAAAAGTATTTTTTTAGTAGAAGGGAATGTCAAAGCAATTACTTCCATTTCGAGTTTTGGCTTTTCACAAATTTGATTTTAATTTTGTAACAGACTATCAGACGATGCAAACATTTCAAGTTTCTTTTCAAGAACTTTAAAATAAGTATAAACCAACAGCTGCGAACAATTCTGTCCATAAAATAGAAGTTCTGGAGTAGGGATGGTTTGTAAAACATTAGGATAAAGAATAAACATTGTGCATTAGTAGTCCTATATTTTAGTTTATACGGGCAAGGCCGTAACAAGCAGCTAGTAATAAATAATAAGAACCCGTGGGTCAAAAGGCAATGTATACATTGTTCATGCATGATATTAGAACACTAATCCTGTTAGGTTAATATTTGATAAAATACAAGTATTTATATGATATTTACTATAGAGATTAAATATTGGAATGGCAACAAATGTATTCTATTTTGTAAATCTCTTACATTAACTGCAGGCCGTTGTGGGACGTAAGTGAATTCTCCCTCACCCCTATCCCCCCTGACACCGTATTAGCGTACACATCCTTCACCATGAATGTAGCCCGATATGTAATACCAAAGTCATGGTCTTGTAGTCACAAACTACAACTCATTCTAATTTAAGGCTGTCAAAGCTAGAAGGTTTCCTTATTAGCTTATCAGATACTTGTGCATTGTATTCTTGTGCAAAATCGTTATCATACTCATGGTTATGTATGTATGCAATCGCCATGTTTACAACATTATTTTGCAATCTTGCATTAATTTGGAATTTATTACCAACAGAAACATTATACACGCTTATAAATACCTGGTGAACGCGGAGGATGAGAGGAAACATATTCGCACTGCACCACAAACACGTGAGTGAAAGATATTTGTGCCAACCTATATCGGTAAAATATTTTTGTTAATCATTAACTTCATAATATTTTAGAAATTAAAGGGTAGCAATTTTATAGTTGAGGGTGGAAATTTTGGATGGATTCATCTGTAAAAATGCTAATTTTAAAGTTATATCTATAGTTTATGTAAGACTAAATAACTTATGTACCATCAGCTAGCTCATATTGGCTCCCACTTGAGCCTGGACATCCAGCCCAGTCCAAGTCCTTCAAGGGAGTAGTGGATCTTCCTTGCAGCCTAGGACGGGTGCATGGGAGGAAGGGCCCTTACCCGACGGTCTCCAGTCTGCCGGGCTGGGGGACGAACCGTCCTGGGCCACACGACCCCCTGAGAGGTTGGAGGCTCTGTGCGATGGCGGTCCCTGTCTGGTGGACTTAAGGGGACATCAGGTTAGAAGGCGAATCTTCCTGGGGTTATGTCACGCACAGAGACGGAGAGCGAGGTAAGGTTCTCTCTCCCTTTCTGGAGCGAGGCAGACTGACCCCATCCTACCACCTTTCCCATCCCTCTTTTCCATCTTTTCGGTGGTACACAACATTCCAAGGGAGACGTGCTTAGCCGGCCATGCCGGGGCTTCCTAATCCCCCCAAAAACAACAACAAGTTCTAAGAATGGTTACAGTTGTGGCTAATACAGACTTGACAAATTTTAAGTTTCGGACATGGACGTTACTCTTGACATCCACACAAGAGTAAGTGCAATGAAAGCACAGGATGAGGGGTAGGTTTTGTAACGTTTTTGGATCATTAGTAGGACTTTTTAGAGTTGTGGTTGAATTGCAAAAAGGAAAATGCAGTATATCAAATACTGTTTTAAATTTGTATATGGTTAATTATGCAATTTTCATAATCTACTGTTCTTTACATATCTCAGTGACACAAAAGCTAATTTTGTCCGATTAATTAGGTTCAAACTATTTAGATAGTAAATAACAATCTGCAGCTAAACAGATTTTACTTTTTTGGCAACGCTTAACTGTTTTTGCAGCTTATTTAAATAAAGTCTGAACTTTCTTACTGATTTACTAAATCACTTAATATTTAACTACGACAGATGCAGCATGCAATGCTACAGTTCTAACACTTTAGTAAATGTAGTCGTTCTTGTTGAGACATGTTCAGTAGGTAATCTCCAGTAGTCATTCCAGTAGGTAATCTCCAGTAGGTATTTCAGTAGGTCATGTATCCAGTCTGTTATATGAATGTCGTAACTCTCAAACATTTTTAACCAAATTAAACTGTCTAATTAACCGTTATATTGTATTTCAAGGTGATGAACAGTTGGGTACGGTGTCTGATGCTGCTAGCTGCAGTCTGTGCTGCTGTCGTGCACTGCAAGGTTACCTGCGCCTCTGATACCGACTGCGGTCAAGACCACTGTTGTGTGCTAGGTTAGTAGGGAACACTGTGAACTAACAAAGAAATCTAAACTATTTGGATATAATGTTAAAGATGTTTAATGTAAGATGTATTGCAATGATTTGGCCAATCATGAAAAAACATAACTGTAAGTTCTTGATAGAAAGCAGAGAGTGAGCGGTTTCCTGAGCAAAATCATCTTGTTACATAAAATATAAATTGGTATGATAGAGATAAATAACAAGGAAATCACCAGGAAAATATGTGTTACATATTAAATTACATTTGGATTTAATCATTTATTTACCAAGAATATTATCTATTCATTTGATGTCTACAATTTTAAGTTGTTAAGTTTTAGATTTTGTTGTGCTTAATACTGATTTCCACTCAGACTATATAGGCGCCCGTTTCATAAAAATTACAGGGCCTGTATTACAGGTAACTTCCCTGTATTATTAGTTACAATTACCATAATGCGTTTTATAAAGTTTTACTATTTTAAAACTATTTACAGGGGATTTACCTGTATTACAAGTACATTTTATAAGAGTTATGAAGTGATTTGTTTCATAGAGGGTGGTGGCCTGTATTACAGGCCCTTTAAATTATATAAAATATTATGATTGTTTAGTCCATCATAAAACTTTTACAAGTATCACTTGTTAAGTTAAATAGGGTTTTATTGCATAGAGCTGTAATTTAAAAATCAAATTTAAATTTTCACCATTGGGTTCAGCTTAAAATCATAAATATTTCTTTACATGTTGACCTAAATACCCAGTTATTATCAAATTGGACAGAAAATAAGATAGAAATAATATTTTTTCATTCCCCATAAGTAAGAAAAACATTGGAATTGCGGTTGGTGTCATTTTATTAGGGAGTTCGGGAGTTAAACGCCACAAACCACTACATTTTAAATAAAATCGTTAGACATCGTTAGCATCGTTCTCTTTTAACCACACTAAATATAAACGTTTAATATGAAACTGAGAATGCAATTAAAATTACAACGTGATTCTATCCTAAG
The DNA here is from genome assembly GCA_963675035.1 of Allygus modestus. Lineage (NCBI taxonomy): Eukaryota > Metazoa > Arthropoda > Insecta > Hemiptera > Cicadellidae > Allygus > Allygus modestus. The sequence goes on along the minus strand of OY776111.1, from coordinate 256,594,002 downwards.
TAATGACAGTAAACAATAAATTCCAGGATTCAATTGTAATACAGGTGGAATTTTACAGGTGATTTTAGGATTGTAGAATATTTGTTATGAAACAGGTTTTACTGGAATTGTTATTTTTATTTTACAAGCCCTGTATTACAGGACCTATATTATAGAACATTTATGAAACGGACCCCAGATTTTTAGAAAAAGAACAGTTAATAGTGTTTATATAAACCCTACCCGGAATGAATACAACCTTTGATATTGACAGAGTCCGGCGTGAGATACGGTGGAACATCGTGTCAACCACTGGGGCAGGTTGACGCCTCTTGTCGGCCCAACGACGAGCCGATCAACACGACCTTGAGGGTCGACCCCTGGAACGCCGAGGTCCCCGTCAGAGGGGTCCACCATGGACTTTGCCCCTGCCAGCCCGGACTGCGATGTCTCTCTGGCTCCTGCCAGCACCCCTTGCCACAGGGTAGCGAGTCTCATCCCGCTCAGGTGCCTCAGCGTCCGAGACTGCCACAGGGCAGCGAGTCCCATCCCGCCCAGGTGCCTCAGCGTCCGAGATTGCCACAGGGTAGCGAATCTCATCCCGCTCAGACCCCACGTCGGCCACAATAGAGTGACAGATTACCTCTCAAGCCAGAACTTTGAATTATTAGCATGAAGAAGCAATCACATTTACCATAAACACCATTTTTAATAATCTCTAGAACTTTCAAAAGCAACGAGTATTAAAATTAGTATAGGAACTTACTGAAGCCATATGAAATTCCTTAACACCAAATTAAGAAGGTTGCTTTAAACATTCCACAGCTGTTACCCATTACCTTCACATTGCCTAGTCACAGCTGGCCGAAGCATTGATACAAATCTCTTGTTTGTTCCTCTCACCAAAGACCACCAGGTGTAACCTAGGTCACGGAAATAAAGTTTTAATTTTGAACTAAACAAAAACATAATATCAGTTTAAAAAATTGTTGTGTTTTTTTATTCCTTTGTAGAGTTTTCTGTGGAAAATATATTTCATTATTTATAGTTTGACTTTAAGATTTTACCTAAAACCACTGATTACAATATGTTCCCTGAAGTATATCTATAGTTAGTGCTAAAACGTTCCAGTTGAACTAACTGAGATATTTAGGATTATAAAACTCAAATAGCTATTTGAAATGTATTAGAGAATATGACATTGATTATCGACATTTTTTCCACTCTACATACAAACATAAAACTTACTAAATAATTAAACTTTACTTAGCCTATGAACCTAACTGATTTAAATCTTTTGCAGTATGGTAACATGTAAATACCCCCGTCCCAGCAAAACTGCGTACTCAGCGAATTTACAATTCATATATATGTGACTTACTACTACATAGAGCTACTTACCAAGTTTCACAAAAATACATCCATAAATAAGTGATATATAGCATTTTATTTATTCTCCATAAGAATAACATTAGGGTTGAGGATGCAGGTTTGCTGCAACGAGGAAGATAAGTAATATTTTTTTGCAATTATCAATATAACTGAACCAGGTGAAGCTATATACCAAGTTTTATTAATTTAGGTTCATAATTAAGGGAGATATACAACTTTACTTATTCTCCATATGAATAACATGGGGGCTGAGTATGCAGGTTTGCTGCTACGGGGACTATCAACAAAAAACTTGTTTTTTGTGCTTATATCAATATACCACAACTAGTTGAAGCCACATACCAAGTTTCATCAATATACATTCAAAAATAATCGAGATATAGAATTTTATTTATTCTCCATAAGGATAACATTGGACAACGTACTGTGTTTAGCACTTTGAATATCTCTGCAACGGTTGGACGTAGAACAACGATTAAAACACCAAAATGTTTGTTTTGTTGAGCTAAACACATTAATAAACAGAAATATGAAGTTTTCAGTAAAACTATCTGAGAAAAATCTAAAAACCTTTTTCCTATAAGATTAACATAGGATATGTTTTTTTGGATTTTATCCCCAACCACTTAACCTAGGTTAATGATTCAAAATACTAAATTATTTGTTTTTTAAGCTCTATAAAATAGCTATAACCAAAATTGATTGTTTTTAGCATTTTGGGGTCAAATTTGCAAAAAACCGATTTTTGGAAAATTGTAAACCCCATAAAACCCCCTTCCCATAGTGTGATCGATCTGGTTTTCGAACTTAAAGTCATAAATGCTACTCTCCACATTTGTGCCAAATTTCATCAAAATCGGGCGTTTCTTTCAAAAGTCAAATTCAATACCAAGTTTGCCCTGAATAGCAAAATACTCATGCCAAGTTTCGTGTCAGTACCTCAAGTGGTTCATAAGATATGCTATATGAATTATAAAACACATTCAGACTCACAGCTGAGAAACATAGCGAAATAGACCCTAACATGGATATTGTATTTGTTTTGACCCCAAGAATAAGTTCTTGAAGTTTCGGTAAAGAATTCAGAAACACTCTTTATACATGCAGGGTGTTAAAAAGTCCTGGGTTTCAGGACTTTGGGATATGATTTCTAGCTCATACAAAACGAAAAAGAAGGTATTTCCTAAAAATACGTTATATCTAGGGAACAACTAAAGATATCAACTTCAAACATAGTACATGTATTACATCTAATAAGACCCATTTTGGTATGGAGTATCAGGTTTCTACTTTGTACCATGTTTTCAAAGCTAAATACCGTATCTTAAAAACTGTAATATTTAGGAAAAAGCTGGTATTATTTCAAAAGTTGTGTCTTTTTTGTGCTCAAAATTTTAACTATGTATAAGATAATAAACGATTTAGTAGTTGTGGTTTTTATACGTTAAAACATGGTGATTTAGTAGTTTATAAATGGCAAGAAGAATGTTTTAACTTATATAAAAAAACACAACTACCCAGTTATTATGATCTGTAGTTAAAATGCTCAAATAATTATTTGTTTACAAAAAGGCACAAATATTTTGATTTTTACAGTTTTTTCCCTAAATATTACGGTTCTTAAGACATTCAGCTTTGTAAAACAAAAATGGCCACTATTTTAAAATGGTACAAAGTAGAAACTTGAGATTCCATACCAGAATTGATTTCATCAGATATGTAACACATAAACCAAGTTTGAAGTTGAAATCTTTAGATGTTACTCAGATGTAAAGTATCAAGTAAAAAACACATACACAGTCGGAAAACTCAGTATTTTAGAACATACCTTCATATTAACTTATTTATTTTTGTGTGTGATAAATCATATTTTTAAGTCCTGAAAGGTTTTTTTTAACATTTTGTATATACAGTACCTTTAATTTTAGCTAAAACCAGATTAGGGTATTTTTTTGCAGATTCGGTTTTATTTCACTACTGAAATGTTATGATAGCTTGCAACTTGATATAGAGTTAAGGCCAAAGTAGCAACACTTTATTATCTCGACTTGAGTGGCCTTCGTAATGAAGTTTGCAAAGTTTCATAGGTTAGATTAATTAATTTTAGCAAAGCATAATTTAGTTCCAATCTGCTCCTCTTAAATAAAAAGTAATTTAATCATTAAAGTTGGGCTAAAAGGGAGAAAGTACGTATCATTTTCCTGATACCGTTTATTTATAATATATTTATCCTATATTTTATTAAATTTACTTGAAAATATTTTGCAGTCTTCTTTTTTTCAACATTTTTCTTTTACAGTCGTAATCTACTAAGTCGCGTCGGTGATATTGAAGTGATATGGTAACAAGAACTAATTAAAAATTGCCATTTGAGGTACAAATTTGTTTAGTGCATTATAAACTTATAACTCAGTGACAGAGGCTGTGTCTAGTCAAATGTCTAGTTACAGACTTTAACAACTAAAATAATATTGCTTGGAGAGGAACCGGCGAAACTTTAATATACGCGATCGCATCAACCACTCCACTCCACAGCCATGTGTAGAATGATTCAATTCAAAAAGTTCTCTAGATGATTAAAGTAAGTTTAAGCAATTAGATGCATCCCTTTTTGCCTACAGTTCAAGTTGGAGCCTGTTAAACTATACAGAAACATTCAATAAACAATGTCATCATAGTATTACAATCCACACTGCCTCCTTGGAGGGAGGGAACTTTAATGATCATAACTATAGTTAGTGGATTTTGTTGACGGTGTCCTAATTCGAGATACTGTGGGAGAGAGATGGAAATAGTGGCGAGGGGAAATGCTTCCCCCTCTCCAGCATTACCTGAACCTGAACTGTTGGTGCCAGTTTCCCAGTTCTGAGCGGTAGTGTTGGTGGCGAGCGTGCGCACGACAGCTCAGAACGAAGGGAATGAAGGGTGTGTCTTCACGCCTTGGAACAAAGGAAAATGGGTTTTAGCCAATTTCAGCGTTTGTTTTTGATAATTTTAGCTAATTTTGGCTAGTTTTGGCTAATTTTTAATAATTTTGACCAAATTTGGCCCATTTTGACTAGCTTTGGCTCCATTTTATTAATGTATACAATGTTTGTAACCCTCTAAGCTCATTTAATACAATTTTTATACAATATTTGTGGCCATTAGAACTTGACGAGGCTTACAACTTAATGACGATATTTATTCTATTCTGAGGTACTTGTATGAGGAATTTACGCCATGTTGTGGGTAAAAGGTGAGTAACTTAGGTTAAAATGTTACTTTTTAGCTAATGTACATTGTATACCATACTATCGATTCATATTCATATAAAATATAAGGTTACATAAATAAACACGCAGTGACCATATTTTATACAGACATAAATTTCACAGTTCTCCTTCAATTTACCAGGTTTTTCACCTATTATGGCTAAATTTAATATCTGAAACCGATGAAATATATATATATTTCACTTTGGGGCAACTTATTTTAATCGATTAAACCCATATTAGGGTCCCCCTGTATTTAGTTTGGGTATAAAATGTGAAATCTATATCTATAAAAGAGGAAGTAGGTATGTAGCCTATGGACTCCGAAACCGCTCGACAGATTGTAATGAAACTTTCAGGCATTATTAAGCATTATTCAAGGATAGTTTCTGTAAAGTTTGGTGCAAATCTGTCCAAAGGGCTCCGACCCAGAGGGCATACAAGGGTGCAGTGTCAGGTTTTAAAAATTTAGTGTTTACAAAATTAACAGCTGTAATTAAAAAAATTCAAAGTTTCTTTAAACTGTCATTTGTTTAAATGTAAACAACACAATGTAAACAAAGAAATGTAAACACTGGCTGGTTTATTAGCGAATTTCCCCTATAGGGAAGAAGCTATTACCGTAGTCGGCATGGTAAGACCTAGGCCCGGGACCATGATAACTTTTCGTTTTGAGGTCCCCAGACCCCAAAAACACCATTCGCTCGAAACTGTATATATATATATATATATATATATATATATATATATGTGTCCGTGAGCACGATAACTCTCGTAAAAATTATCCGATTTTGATGAAATTTGGTATAAACGTGTAAAGCAACATTTATGACTTTAAGTTCGAAAACCAGCCAGATCGCTCTATCCGAAGGGGTATTTTGGGGGGGGTTTTGTACCCCAAAAATGGGTTTTTCGAATTTTTTACATATAATTTTGGAAACAGTCAAATTTTATTTTTTCCCATTGGATTCAGCTTAAAAAAACACACAATTTGGTATTTTGATCATTTCTCTACGTTAATTGGTTACCGAGATATTGAAAGTGCTAAACACAGTACGTTGTCTAATGTTATTCTTATGGAGAAAAATAAAAATTTTATATCTCTCTTATTTATGAACGTATACTGACGAAACTTGGTATACAGCTTCATCTGGTTGTGCACCATTGATATTTGCTCAAAAAGACAATTTTTTACCCAAGGCTCCCGTAGCAGCAAACCTGCGTACTCAGCCCATGTTATTCTTATGGAGAATAAGTAACGTGTTATCTGCCTTCATTATGAAAATAAATTAATGAAATTTGGTATGTGGCTTTACCTAAATGAGTTATATTTATATTTGTATAAAACCCCATTTTTTGTGTTCCTTGCTTCAGCAAACCTGCATACTCAGCTTCCATGTTATTCTTATGGAGAATAATTAAAATGTCATAAATCGTTTATTTATGAATGTATATTGATGAAACTTGGTATGTGGCTTTATGTGGTATTAAGATACATATATATGCATTGGAAATTCGCTGAGTACGCAGGTTTGCTGCTACGGGGGTATTATCTTTTGAATTGTGTTACTTAAATTTACATTAACTTTTTTATTTTAACTTAATTTGGTGCTGCGCCGGGTAACTGCTAGTATACGCTAAAAGTAATTATTTCTCAATTTTCACTTTTGTAAAAGTATATTTATAACTCTGGACCTACTACAATGTGATATTTCCGTTCGGACACATAATATATAGAGGAATATACCGATTTGATGGCTTCAAAATGTGTGATTTATAAATAATAAACTTATAAAGTGATACTGTAAATGTGAATCCAGCAGCAATTCGCCAATTACCGACTATAAACATTTTTCCCTTTATTACATTATACAATACAGTATTATTTTTGTATGTAATACATTATAAACCTTGTACCTGAAGATATTAAAAGATTTTGAGTTACTTTACGTTTTGTCATTAGCCTGTACTTGTGAAATATGGGTACATTTTAGCGAATTTCCCCTATATGGAAGAAGCTATTACCGTAGGTCTCATGGTAAGACTTAAGCCTGAGACCATGATAACTTTTCATTTTGAGGTCCCCAGATGCCAAAAACACCATTCGTTCAAATTTGTATATATGTATATATATATATATGTATATATGTCCGTAAGCACGATAACTCTCGTAAAAAAGGTCCGATCTTGATGAAATTTGGTACAAATGTATAAAGCACCATTTATTTGAACAAGTTCAGATGAATCGCACCATCCGAAGGGGGGTTTTTGGGGGGTTTTGTACCCCAAAAATGGGTTTTTTGGGGTTTTCACATGTAATTTAAATTTAAATCAAATTTTAATTTATACCATTGAATTCATCTTAAAAAAACAAAGAATTTGGTATTTTGATCATTGCTCTACGTCAATTGGTTACCGAGATATTGAAAGTACTAAACACAGTACGTTGTCTAATGTTATTCTTATGGAGAAAAAGAAAAATTGTATATCTCGCTTATTTATGAACATAAACTGGCAAAATTTGGTATATGGCTTGATCTGGTTATGGTTTATTGTTGTTTGCACAAAAAAACAATTTTTCGCCTATGGTTCCTGTAGCAGCAAACCTAGGTACTTGGTCCCCTTGTTATTCTTATGGAAAATACTTAAAATGTTATATATCGCTTATTTATGAATGTATATGGATGAAACTTGGTATGTGACTTCACAAAGATGAGTTCTGTTGATATTTGCATAAAAAAAATTATTTTGTGTGCCTTGTTGCAGCAAACCTGCCTACTCATCCCCAATGTTATTCTTATGGAGAATAATTAATATTTTAAATATCGCTTGTTTGTGAATAAATTTCTTATGAATTCTGTTAAGTGTTATAATGTGTTATGTTATATATTCACTGGAAATTCGCTGAGTATGCAGGTTTGCTGCGACGGGGGTATTATTACAAAAACCGGGAAATTCTACACATTGTGATCGAATATGAATATATAGTATATAAATGCATATTGTATGGTTTTAATACCGGTGATATTCATGTTTTTACATGTGAAATGATATAGAAATAGGCGAAATTACTATATTCTTTATGCATTACATGCTTTAAAATGGCAAAAACTGTCAAATAGCGTAAATTTGAACTATAGTGAAGACAGTTTTTATCGAAATTACAGTTAAATAACACGTTTAAGTGCAGTTTTAAGATACAGTCAGTTAATATACTTATTCAATAATACATTTCAAATAAAAATAAATAAACTTTACATCAGTGCAAGTTCTAATATAGTGTCAAACTTAACCCGTGACGTGAGTCACCAACTGCCTTGGCGGTAGGGAATCCAATCCCGGACGATATTTTCAATCCCTGGATTACGGGATTGGAAAAAACCAATCCTGTGACTAATCCGTAATTGGCCGTAATTTACCAAAAGCCTGTAAAAATATGCGATTAACTTTTGTTGACGATAATTGTAGTAAATGAATACTTTTGTTTATTAAAAATACAAAACAATTATTTAAATAGCACAAATGATCAACGGTGAAAGATAAAAACCTGTATTACACTATTAGTACTATTACATTTGTTCTCACATTGGGTAGGGCTTAGGGTATGCAATAAACTAATAAAGCAACTCAAGATTGGGTTTTTAACCCTATGATATGTATTTAAATTGACAGAAAAACTCTTTCATAAAAGTATCCATGAACAAATATTTCCACCTAAAAAGTAGAACTAGAAGTACATTTTTTGAATGTAGCTGCAACTGCAGATGAATGAAATTATTAACTTATTATTAAGACAAGTTATGAATAAATCCTACTTGATAAAACAAAACTATAAAAAACTATCCTTTCAATAAACACAGTACTTTCATAATAAAATCATGTAACAATTAGTAAACGATATAAAATTATTTGAGTAAATATTACTTTAAAAAAATTCCAATGTTTTTATTTTAATGAATTTACTTTTTATTATATTGGGATAAAACAAACTAAATTTGTTCTTTATAAAAAGAAAATACCCCCGTCGCAGCAAACCTGCATACTCAGCGAATTTCCAATGAATATATAACATAACACATTAAGCCACTTAACAGAATTCATAACAAATATATTCACAAACAAGCGATGTTTAAAATATTAATTATTCTCCATAAGAATAACATTGGGGATGAGTACGCAGGTTTGCTGCAACAAGGAATGCAAAATAATGGGTTACTATGCAAATATCAATAGAACTCATCTAAGTGAAGTCACATACCAAGTGTCATCCATATACATTCATAAATAAGCGATATATAACATTTGAAATATTTTCCATAAGAATAACATGGGGACCGAGAACCTAGGTTTGCTGCTACGGGAACAATAGGCGAACAAATTTTTTTTGTGCAAACAACTATAAACCACAACTAGATGAAGTCATATACTAAATTTTGTCAGTTTATGTTCATAAATAAGCGAGACATACAATATTTCTTTTTCTACATAAAATAACATTAGACAACGTACTGTGTTTAGCACTTTCAATATCTCAGTAACCAATTGACGTAGAGCAATGATCACAATACCAAATTGTTTGTTTTTTTAAGCTGATTTCAATGGTGAAAATTACAATTTGATTAAAATAAAAATTACATGTGAAAAACCCAAAAAACCCATTTTTGGAGTACAAAACCCCCCAAAAACCCCCCTTCGAATGATGCGATTCGTCTGGTTTTTGGAGTCGTTCAAATAAATGGTACTTTACACATTTGTACCAAATTTCATTAAGATTGGAGCTTTTTTACGAGAGTTATCGTGCTTACGGACACGTATATATATATATATATATATATATATATATATATATATAAATTTGAACGAATTGTGTTTTTGGTATCTGAGGACCTCAAAATGAAAAGTTATCATGGTCTCGGGCTTAAGTCTTACCAGACCTACGGTAATAGCTTCTTCCCTATAGGGGAAATTCGCTAAAAGATCAATATACCCCCATTGCAGCAAACCTGCGTACTCAGCGAATTTCCAATGCATATATATGTGACTTACTACTACATAGAGCTATTTACCAAGTTTCAAAAAAATACATCCATAAATAAGTGATATATAGCATTTTATTTATTCTCCATAAGAATAACATTAGGGTTGAGGACGCAGGTTTGCTGCAACGAGGAAGATAAGTAATGTGTTTTTTTGCAATTATCAATACAACTGAACCAGGTGAAGCTACATACCAAGTTCTCTTAATGTAGGTTCATAATTAAGGGAGATATACAACTTTACTTATTCTCCATATGAATAACATGGGGGCTGAGTATGCAGGTTTGCTGCTACGGGGACTATCAACAAAAAACTTGTTTTTTGTGCTAATATCAATATATCACAACTAGTTGAAGCCACATACCAAGTTTCATCAATATACATTCAGAAATAATCGAGATATAGAATTTTATTTATTCTCCATAAGGATAACATTGGACAACGTACTGTGTTTAGCACTTTGAATATCTCTGCAACGGTTGGACGTAGAACAACGATTAAAACACCAAAATGTTTGTTTTGTTGAGCTAAACACATTAATAAACAGAAATGTGAAGTTTTTAGTAAAACTATCTGAGAAAAATCTAAAAACCTTTTTCCCATAAGATTAACATGGGACACTTTTTTTGGATTTTCTCGGACAAATATATATATATATATATATATATATATATATATATATATATATATATATATATATATATATATATATATATATATATATATATATACACACAAATATATAAATTTGAACGAATAGTGTTTTTGGCATCTAGGGACCTCAAAACGAAAAGTTATCATGGTCTCGGGATTAAGTCTTACCATTGATTATACATCCTACGGAATAGATAAACCTAGCATACGGGCCGGGCGTGCCTCGGCATTGCTGCGCTGGCCCCGAGTTTCAGTGAGATCCCGCCAGAGCGCAACCAGTCGGCTCTTCCCCTCTTTCACCCCTCGCTCTCCCTGCTCTCGAATCGCTCCCTCCAGGCCAGTCAGTGTCTCAGCGACTGCCGAGCGGGTAAGATGCACGCGCTGTTTCTCGTGAAAACACGGCACCCGCCGACTTTCCCCCCTCCCTCCCCACAGCACTCCAGGCCGAATTGAGTCGCCACGGCCTTTGAGAAACACTAGCAGAGATGTCCGTTGACATTCTGTCTTTGCATCTGTTGGTTTCGCTCATCACTTGATACGTTGTGTATGTCAACAATATACATGAGTAACACTCTAATAGTGTAATTAAATCAATTACGTGTCTAAAATTATTGGTAAACTATGCCTAAAAATGTTGCGTTCAGGATGTTGAAGTAATTATGACTCAATACAACCTGACAGCATATTTTGACAAGCTTAACACCGCACAGTGTGTTAATAAAACTGTTACCAGAATAACTTAGTTTAAGATATTTTACGACGAATCTAATGGTTTTGAATTTTTTTACCGAGTAATAAACAACTGAGCTGTTGCAATTCTTGTTATTTATTAGGCCTAGATGTTCAATTGTGGAGAAACCAAAGATGAGCTTTGTCCGGTTAATGTCCGGTCCATGTAAATTGCATCAGCTCGGTTATTTATTACTCGATTGCAATAAGTTAAGTATCGTTAGACTTTTCTCAAATTGCCCTAAAAGAAGATATACTGGTTAATATTTTGTAAAATGACTTATTTTCGAGTCATTTGCGATATAACATTTAAAATGGCCGCCATTTTGAAATTATCACAGATAATTCCTTCATAACATTCGTGTTGATAGATCCTATCTCCGTAAACAGTTGACTTAAGTTTGGTTGAATTCGGTTATATGGTTTTAAAAATATGAACTTTAAAGTGAAAAACACTTACGGACTGACAAACGGAAAACTAAGTACTACGGGAGACCCATGTTCATATGGTTAAATGTGTTTATATTAACCCAAGGAACAACGCTATATACCTTTGTCCAGGAGAGTTACGGGACACTCTGTATAAGTTAAAAAACAACTTATACTTACTACCTGGTTTCTTATTTATAATTTTTTTAGTCTAAATTTCATCGCCCGTGAAAATCTTCATCTGAAGTTTACTGATGGTGATTTTACTAGGACTCTGAAAACGAGGTTGAACAGGAAGAAGCTATGGTTACTTTCGTAAACGGAGTAGTTTTTTTTTAGCAGAGGACTGTTTCCGGTTATGACAAGATCCGAAATTATAAGAAACCTGTTAAGCACATCTCTGTCGCAGTTAAGTCTAGAGAACTTTCGAGCATAGATTTCCTGATATTGTCTTATATGCTTATTGTGAGCTTCAGTACGTAATTCTTTTTATTCTTGCATTAAATCTAATAGCTACCGTCTAGTAAAAATGGCATTTGCCGTTCCTGTAATTAAAAAAGTTTCTGAGTCATTAAGTGTATGGTTTCTTGGTTTTAGCATGTTATTGCTTTAAGGAACTTAAAATACAGAGTAGCAAATAGTAGCAGAAATTATTATCAGGATTTTCAAAAGAACACTTTGAACAGTCTGTCAAAAATTAAATTAGTGCCGGGAAACCTTGGGAAACCCAATTTTCGGAATTTTCGGAAACAACTTTCGGAAACCCCACTGTGCACCGATTGAAAAATTAGTAAAACCACGAAAATAAAACACGAATATTTAAATGTTGTCCAAAATTTTGGAAATTTGACGCTGATTATGGAAATGATAGTTTTTTCCGCGGAAAAGTCGTTAAAACCCCGGAAAATTAATTGTTTTCTGGAAATACTGTCAAGTGGGTATTCAAAATGTGCAGAATTTCACCCTGAACACGTACATGCGATTATTTTCCAAATCACACTTTTTATCCACGTAAAAGACTTCAAAACTTTAGAAAATCGGAAAATAACTTTGTAATTGTAATACTGTCATGTGGGTATTCAAAATGTGCGGAATTTCACCTTGAACACGATCGTGCAGTTATTTTCCCGATCACATTTATTTCTCCACGGAAAAATGTCGGAAAATCGAAAAAACATTGTTCTTATAATACTCTCATGTGGGTATTCAAAATTGTGCGTAAATTCACCTTGAATACGTACGTGCAATTACGTGCAATTAGGATGTATAATCAATGGTCTTACCATGCCACCTACGGTAATAGCTTCTTCCCTATAGGGGAAATTCGCTAATTATCATAAAATACCCCCGTCGCAGCAAACCTGCGTACTCAGCGAATTTCCAATGTATAATATATGTCTTAATACCACATAAAGCCGCAAACCAAGTTTCATAAAAATATATTCACATATAAGCGATTTTAATTATTCTCCATAAGAATAACATTGGTAATGAGTACGTAGGTTTGCTGAAACAAGGAACAGAAGCAATTTGTTTTTATGCTAATATAAATACAATTTAACTAGGCGAAGCCACATACTAAGTTTCATCAATCATAAATAAGCGCTATATAACATTCTAGTTATTCTCCATAAGAATAACATGGGGGCTGAGAAAGCAGGTTTTCTGCAACAAGGAACAGAAAAATGGGTTTTTATATAATTATCAATACAACTCAACCAAGTGAAGCTACATACCAAGTTTTATTAATTTATGTTCATAATTAAGGGAGTCATTACATTTGACTTATCTATCTATAATATTATAAAGAAGTGGTGATATCTGTCTGTCTGTCTGATGTTCCGGGTGAACCCAAAAACTACTGAACCGACTGGGCTGAAACTTTACACATAGGTAGATCTTGAACCCATGCAACACATAGGCCTATTCACTTCCTTAAAATCCCCTCGGGCTACGCCCCGTGAACGTCCTAAGTTTCAATGTTTACATTTCAGAATAAAGTAAACATTCAGAAACTGTAATGCGAACACGAACAGCTGTGGATATATCCATTTGACAGCTTCAAGAGCAGAAGCAAGAACAGCTGTTTCAAGCTAACTAAAATGGAAATTGCATCGACTAAAGAACGGGTAGAGAAAACCCCTGTGGGAAGAACGGGTAGGTCAGCTAGTCTATAATATTATAAAGAAGAGGTGGTTTCTGTCTGTCTGTCTGTCTATCTGTCTGTCTGTCTGATGTTCCGGGTGAACGCAAAAACTACTGAACCGACTAGGCTGAAACTTTACATATAGGTAGATCTTGAACCCATGCAACACATAGGCGTATTCACTTCCTTAAAATCCCCTCGGGCTACGCCCTTTGAATTTTCTAAGTTTCAATGTTTACATTTAAGAATAAAGTAAACATTCAGAAATTGTAATGCAAACAGCTGTGGATACTTCCATTTGACAGCTTAGAGCTTAGAGGAGAAGCATGAACAGCTGTTTCAAGCTAACTAAAATATAAATTGCATTGACTAAAGAACGGGTAGAGAAAGCCCCTGTGCGAATATCGGGTATGGCTTCATCTGGTTGTGGTCTATTCTTATTTGCACAAAAAACAATTTTTAACGATACTTCCTGTACCCCCCACGCCCCCCCGATTTTATATTTTTGCTCCCCCCGATTTTTCTTTTTGCCCCACCCCCGATTTTATATGTTGCTCCCCCCTCTTCAATTTTATATTTTTATTTTATGCCCCCCGATTTTATAATTTTGCCCCCCCGATTTCAAATTTGTTGTCCCCCCCCTTCAATTTTATATTTTTATTTTATGACCCCCATTTGATATTTGTGCCCCCTCCCCATTTTAGATACTATTGCCCTCCCCCGACTTCGAGTTTATATTTTTATTTTATGTCCCCCTCATTTTATATTTTTTTGCCCCCCTCCCCGATTTTATTTTTTTTGCCCCACCCCCGATTTTATATTCTTCCTCCCCCCATTTTTATTTTCGCCCAACCCCCAATTTTATATTTTGATCCCCCCATATTTGATTTTATATTTTTATTTTAGGTTATCCCCCTGTATTTTATATTTTTGCCCCCGCCGATTTTATATTTTTTGCCCCCCCCTCTTCGATTTTATATTTTTATTTTATGACCCCCATTTTATATTTTTGCCCCCTCCAGATTTTAGATATTTTTGACCCCCTCCTCTTCGAGTTTATATTTTTATTTTATGTCCCCCCATTTTATATTTTTGCCCCCTCCCAGATTTTATATTCCCCCCGATTTTATATTCTCTCTCCCCCATTTTTATTTTTGCCCCCCACTTCTTCGAGTTTATATTTTTATTTTATGTCCCCCCATTTTATATTTTCCCCCCTCCCAATTTTAGATATTTTTGCCCTCCCCCCACTTCGAATTTATATTTTTATTTCATGTCCCCCCCATTTTATATTTTTGCCCCCACCCAAATTTTATATTTTTTTGGCCCCCCAATTTTATATTGTTCCTCCCCCATTTTTATTTTTGCCCCACCCCCAATTTTATATTTTGCTCCTCCCCCCCATATTTGATTATATATTTTTATTTTATGTTGTCCCCCCTCCATTTTATATTTTTGCTCCCCCCCATTTTATATTTTTGCCCCCTCCCCGATTTTATATTCCCCCCCGATTTTAAATTCTCTCTCCCCCATTTTTATTTTTGCCCCCCCACTTCGAGTTTATATTTTTATTTGATATCCCCTCCATTTTATATTATTTTGCCCCCCCCGATTTTAAATTCTTTCTCCCCCATTTTTATTTTTGCCCCACCCCCAATTTTATATTTTTCTCCCCCTATTTGATTTCATATTTTTATTTTATGTTGTCCCTCTTCATTTTATATTTTTCTCCCCTCGATCTTATATTGTTGCTCCCCCTCCGGTTTTTATCCCTCCCCTCATTTTATATTTTTGCCCCCCTGATTTTATATTTCCCCCCCCCGATTTTATATTTTTGATCTGCCCCAATTATATATTTTGCTCCCCCCTCTTCGATTTTATTTTATGTCCTCATTCCATTTTATATTTTTACTCTCCCCCCTCACCCCGATTTGTATTTTTGCCCACCCTCCGATTTTTACATTTTGCTCCCCCCCGCCGATTTTATATTGATGCTCCCCTCCCCCCACCCCGATATTTTTTATTTTTTTGTACTTGAGTTTTTGTATTTCTTAAAGCGTATCAAAAGTGTTACGTGTACCGATTTGGAGTCAGAAACCACACGCCGTTTACTACCCGACAGAGTTCCTCGACTTAGCAACATGATCCGAACTATCTGCCAGTATATTTCGTTAACTTTGATTTAATTGTACATTAAACGTGTAAAATGTAATTTTTATATTGTAAAATAATGTGGATTGTTATTTGCTTTAGTTAATCTACCATTTATATACAACCCGTACGAAGGACGGGTTTACAGCTAGTAATATTATAAAGAAGAGGTGGTTTCTGTCTGTCTGTCTGTCTGATGTTCCGGGTGAACGCAAAAACTACTTAACCGACTGGGCTGAAACTTTACACAAAGGTAGATCTTGAACCCATGCAACACATAGGCCCATTCACTTCCTTAAAATCCCCTCGGGCTACGCCCCGTGAAGTTCTAAGTTTCAATGTTTACATTTCATAAGAAAGTAAACATTCAGAAACTGTAATGCGAACAGCTGAGGGCACTTACATTTGACAGCTTAAAGAGAAGAAGCAAGAACAACAGCTGTTTCAAGCTAACTAAAATGCAATTTGCATTGACTATAGAACGGGTAAGGAAAACCCCTGTGCGAAGAACGTGTACATCAAGTATATATATATATATATGTATTTATTTCAATATACCGTATAATTAATCTATATAAATAAAATTAGAGTTTTGTCTGTATATTGCTTGGAATTATGAAATTTTTACATATTTTCACGTTTTACACCCTAGGGAAACCAAAACAAATCTTATCTCAATTTATGTCTGTCTGTCTGCCGGTAACGCTCAAGGACGGGTTCGCTTTTCACTAAAAAAACTGGTGCACTGACATTAATGAAACTTAGTTTCTTTGTTCTATATATGCATGAGATGGTTTTAGGGCACTATAAACTGGCATACGCCTTTTAAAAAAATAATGGCGGCCGCTCAAAAATGTGATTTTGTGCAGTTTTGGTCATGTTTTGTTCGCTTTTCACAGGAAAACGGGTACACCGATTTTTATGCAACTTTTTTCTATGTTCTATATTATGTGCGTTAGAAGGTTTTAGGCTAATTGGATTGTTTTAAATTACCTTAGGACACTGCCCTAAAGGGTTTTAAAGATCCTATGCTATTCTTATGGACAAAGCATTTATTTATATTGAACCAGATGATGGCATAGTTATTCTATAAATAGGTGTTGTAGTTCTTTTTTAAAACGTTGAGTGAAGATTGGTAATAAATAACATAAGTGGATATATGATCTAAATATATACAGTATTTGTCAGACTCATGCACTCACTGACATAGTGATCACTTTATCTAAGAAACTACAATGTCTATTGAAGATACAATTTTGGATGGTGGTTCCCCTTATGCTGCAGATTCACAATAAGAATACGTTTAAAAAAGTCCTATAGGGTTCTTCGCTAATTTACTTTTATGGACATTTTATGAGTATTAGTATTTACTGGACCTTTGTAAGTTACATTTCGGTAGGAACATAATTAATTCATCAGAAAATAAACGGTATCAGGAAACTGACACATACTTTCTCCCTTTTAGCCCAACTTTAACGAATAAATTACTTTTTATTTACTAAATATAGAATACAAAGCACGGTCGAATGTACAGAAAATCTTGTAAATAAGTTGTTTTAAAAAACATCCACCCAAATCCCTGCTTTGGAGGCACTACAGGATCCATTGCTACACTCGTGGTTTTAAGAGGGGAAATGCCCTCTATTCCCCCCCAGAGTTATTAAGGGGCATCATATTTCTAATTTTCTATGTTGGTCAATGCTAACTTGACAAGCATATCAAGTTTGAATTAAATTGATCAGTAAATAAGAGAGAAATAGTAATTTCTGTATTCCCCATAAGAATAACATTGAACAACGTACTGCGTTTACCGCAAAAAGAAAATTTCAATTTTCTCCGAAACCAGCAATCGTAGAATAGTAATTCAAAATACTAAATTATTTAGTTTTTTGAGCTCTTTTTAATTGTGAATAGTAATATTTTTTATATTTATTTTTTTATGAAAAATCCAAAAAACTGGATTTTTGATGTTTGAAGTCCTGTAATTTCTGAACCCGAATTTTTACAGGAATGCGGGTGGTGTCATTTTGTTGGAAAACTAAAGTTCTACAAACGACTAAGGTTTAATCAAAATCGTTAGAGCCGTTTTTGAGAAATTTTGATTTTTGATGTTTTTGGCGGTTTTTGGGGGATAATTACCCTTAAAAATCAAAAATTCAAAAAAATGAAAAAAATGCCTGGAGATATCGTGAATTAGTACCTGCATACCAAATTTCATCAAAATCGGCCTATTGGTTAGGGCTCTAGCTCTGTAAACATCTACACAGACACACACACACACACACACACACACACACACACACACACACACACACACACACACACACACACGGACACACACACACACACACAGACAGACATCACGTAAAAACCACTTTTTTGGGTTCAGGGAGCACCAAAACGAATATTTCCACTAACAACTCAAATTCGAAAATTTTGACGAAAACAATACTTTCTCCATATACTATGTATAGAGGGAGAAAGTAAAAACGCAAGCCTATTCCTGTTACGAAAATGTTTAAGGGCTTCGCCACCCGGAATTTCAAAATACAATATTTTTACAATCTTGCACATACTCTTGGACTGATGGATCTGAAATTCGGTAGGAATGTAGCTGATAGCTCAGTGCAGACATTTACCTACTCCAGACACAAATATACTCAAGGACTCTGGCCCAATAGCCTTTAATATAAGCGTGTTAGTCATAACACACCAACTAATCAACCAGTAGAGCTGAAATTTGGTGCCTTAAAGGAAATAAGAAACAACATCATGGGAAGTCACGGTGTTGTTCTCTGGAGATTTCACACAGACCCTTTGTCGTAAGTGAGACAGGAGTGGATGAGTCTACGCCTCTCTAAAAATATATTTTATGTAGCCGACCACTGAGCGTCTGAACTTAACAGTAAATATGAAAATGTATTTTTGAGAAGATAAAGGGGTTGAGCAGTTTTCTTATGCTCTTTTAAAGTTGAGATTGGGACATTGAAAAACAAATTAAGTCTCAGAAACATTTATCCTTCACTCGGCACTATCGATGAATCACAGGATTTACTGATTGGCAGTTTGTTACACCGAGGTTCATTAACAGTTTAATTTGGAAAGTGCCTGGCTCTGTGATTGTGCCATCCTCAAGTCCACCAATGAACAAGCAACGGAGATCAACACAAATGTAGGTCTATTCCAAAGGGAGGATCGAACATATACAATATTCAATACCGTTCATTTAACCATGACCACTGTTAGAACAGTTCGTATGTATTGATTTACATTTATTTAAATAAATTCAAGTAGTCATATGTTTTTAAAACATATGATTTTCCCAAGTTTAAATTGTTTATTT
Organism: Allygus modestus; assembly: GCA_963675035.1. Taxonomy (NCBI): domain Eukaryota; kingdom Metazoa; phylum Arthropoda; class Insecta; order Hemiptera; family Cicadellidae; genus Allygus; species Allygus modestus. Next base: position 256,574,888 of record OY776111.1, on the reverse strand, counting down.
ACAATTATAATGAAAACAGGACCTGGCAAGAATGGTGATTTTAAAAGTTGTTTGTCAATGTTTTTAAAGTTTAATGTTTCGTTAGATTACTATTAATTTATTGGAATGTAAAGATTAATGTATCAAAGTATTTAACATGTTAAATTAAACAGGGTTAATATTTTGTTGTACTTGAGTTCTTTTATTTCTAAAATCGAATCCAAAGTGTTACGTGTACCGATTTGGAGTCGCAAAAACCACACCGTTCACTACCCGACAGAGTTCCTCGACTTGGCAACAGTACCCGAACTATCTGCCATAGTATATTTCGTTAACTTTAATTTAATTCTACTTTAAAAGTGTAAAATGTAATTTTAATATTGTAAAATTATGTGGGTTGTTAATTTGTTTAGTTAATCTACCATTTATATACAACCCGTACGAAGGACGGGTACACAGCTAGTCCTCCATAAGAATAACATGGGGGCTGAGTACGCAGGTTTGTCGCTACGGGAATAATCAACAAAAAATCAATTTTTTGTGCAAATACCAGTACTACGTGAAGCCACATACCAAGTTTCATCAACATACATTCATAAATAATCGAGATATCAAATTTTATTTATTCTCCATAAGGATAACATTGGACAACGTACTGTGTTTAGCACTTTGAATATCTCTGCAACGGTTGGGCGTAGAATCACAATTTAAACACCAAAATGATTGTATTGTGGAACTGAACAGATTGGTAAAAGCAAATGTGAAGTTTACATTAAAATAATCTGAGGAAAAGCCAAAAACCTTTTTCCCATAAGATTAACATGGGAGATTTTATGAGCAGGTTTTTTTGGATTTTCTCCGCAACCACTTAACCTAGGTTAATAATTCAAAACACTAAATTATTTGTTTTTGTAAGCTCTATAACATGGTCAAAACCAAAATTAAGTTTTTTTTTAAATTGTAGGGTGAAAAATGCAAAAAAATTATTTTTGGAAAATTTAAAACCCCCATAAACCCCCCTCCCCATGGTCCAATTTTTCTGGTTTTCGAACTTAAAGTCATGAACGTTATTTTACACATTTGGGTCAAATTTCATCAAAATCGGACGTTTTTTACTCAAGTTATCGTGTTAACGGACACACACACACACACACACACATATATATATATATATATATATATATATATATATATATATATATATATATATATATATATATATATATATAATAATAATAATATTAACATTTTAAAAAACAAACACCCTTTTTTAAGATCTTTATTATTTTATTATTTTTTGACTTTAATTATAATTTGACTATAAGTCAAAAAATAATAAAATAATAAAGATCTTAAAAAAGGGTGTTTGTTTTTTAAAATGTTAATATTATTATTATTATCAGCAGCCCTAATCAATCAGAAATATTCAATATATATATATATATATAGATAGTTTTATATATATATATATATATATATACATACATATAAATTTGAACGATTATATTATATTATTTTATGAGAGTTATCGTGCTTACGGACACACATATATATATATATATATATATATATATATATACATATATAAAAATTTGAACGAATGGTGTTTTTGGCATCTGGGGACCTCAAAAAAAAAAGTTATCATGGTCTCGGGCTTAAGTCTTATCATGAGACCTACAGTAATAGCTTCTTCCCTATAGGGGAAATCCGCTAAAAGGCATAATTATCTGACAAAAATCACTTACCCTATTCAGGTAAAATCTGATTGTTTCAAGTGACTGTAAGAAATTGGATTAAAATATAAACCTATAGTTAATAAATAAAGAAACGAATTATCAAATCAAGAAGTTTTGATTTATAACTTTATTAAAGTGGTTTTATAGTGATTTATTTTGGTTACATCAGTTATAAACACACCTGTATTGCTAACTTGAGACAATTTAGCAATCCCGAAAATCCGGGATTCGGCGTTTGAATCTCGGGATGGAAAAAACCGTAAAATTGGGCGGGATCCCGGGATTGGATTCCCTACCTGGCGGTCATACATGGACGATAGCAACTCGTTAAATATTTTTGCCCGGATAAGATGTTTTATATTTTTATATTACAGTAGTTACAATTACAAATCAGACACACCTAACATGAGCATTGAGGGCCTGATTTAACGGCCACTAGGAGCGTTTTCAATTTACTGATTCACACTTGTTTGGCGGACCTGCGTCGTCAGCGGTTTGGATTGGCACTATAAACTCGATCGTGGCCCCTTATAGGCTCTGTGTTAACTTTATGTCTCTTGAAATTAGCTTTACAACGATACCAAACACGACCATGGGCCTCAATGATTTATCAGGCAGCTAAACCCCCGCAGGAGTGGGGGGAACTTGCTAATATTTACTATATCCCGTAATTAGACCTGTGAAATATTTTTGTTAAAATCTGTTGTATTAGCGAATTTCCCCTATAGGGAAGAAGCTATTACCGTAGGTCTCATGGTAAGATTTAAGCCCGAGACCATGAAAAATTTTTTTTAGGTCCCCAGATGACTAAAATACTATTCGTTCAAATTTATATTTAAGTATATATATATATATATATATATATATATATATATATATATATATATATGTGTGTGTGTGTGTGTGTCCGAGAATGCGATAACTTGAGTAAAAAACGTCCGATTTTGATGAAATTTGGCTCAAATGTGTAAAGTGACATTTATAAGTGACATTTATGACTTTAAGTTCGAAAACCAGAACAATTGGACCATGGGAAGGGGGGTTTATGGGGGTTTTAAATTTTCCAAAAATCAGTTTTTTGCATTTTTTACCCAAAAATTTTTAAAACACTTAATTTTGGTTTAGACCATGTTAAAAAACAAATAATATGGTATTTTGAATTATTAAGCTAGGTTAAGTTGTTGCGGAGAAAATCCAAAAAAACCTGCTCATAAAATCTCCTATGTTAATCTTATGGGAAAAAGATTTTTGGCTTTTCCTAAGTTAATTTTAATGTAAACTTCACATTTGCTTTTACCAATCAACTCAGCTCCACAAAAAAATCATTTTGGTGTTTAAATTGTGATTCTACGCCCAACCGTTGCAGAGATATTCAAAGTGCTAAACACAGTACGTTGTCCAGTGTTTTCCTTATGGAGAATAAATAAAATTTGATATCTCCATTATTAATGAATGTATGTATTGATGAAACTTGGCACGTGAGGTCACGTAGTACTGGTATATTGATATTTGCACAAAAAATTGATTTTTTGTTGATTATCCCCGTAGCAGCGAACCTGCGTACTCAGCCCCCATGTTATTCTTATGAAGGAATAAGTAAAATGTAATGACTCCCTTAATTATGAACATAAATTAATACAACTTGGTATGTGGCTTCACCTTGTTGAGTTATATTGATATATTTGCATAAAAACCCATTTTTTTGGTTCCTTGTTGCAGCAAACCTGCTTACTCATCTCCCATGTTATTCTTATGGAGAATAATTAAAATGTTATATAGTGCTTACTTATGATTGAATATTGATTAAACTTTGTATGTGGCTTCACCTAGTTAAATTATATTTATATTTGCATGAAAACCAATTGTTTGTGTCTCTTGTTTCAGCAAACCTACGTACTCATTACCAATGTTATTCTTATAGAGAATAATTAAAATCGCTTATATGTGAATATATTTTTATGAAACTTGGTATGCGGCTTTATGTGGTATTAAGACAGATATTATGCATTGGAAATTCGCTGAGTATGCAGGTTTGCTGCGACGGGGGTATTACTGGTCTTATCATACACTTATATGAAGCTAGAGACGGGTTCAGTCACTCACTCACTGCCATAAACTATGAGGCACTTCCCGTAATCGAACCCCCCTCGACCCCATACTTGAATTAAAGCTCTTGACGAGAAACTGCCAGTAAAATTACCAAAAGTTAAAATTTTTGAGTTTTGGGGGCACTTTTGGGGCGGGGAAAATCCCACTTTTTCAATGTTTCCACTTTGAGCGCGTTTTGTACGGAAACGGTAAGAGATGGCAAAAAAAGGTTAAATACAAAAGTTGTAGAAAATTTAATTTCCAACAACGATTTTCCGTCAGATTTAAGATCCGATCATCCGTTTAGCCGCTATTCATCGGAGAAGAAGTAATTTTGAGTATTTTGGCCCATTTAAATGTGTACAGTTTTGGAAAGCCGTTAAATGAAAGCACACTAACTTTGGCTAATACCACATGTTTGTATCAGCTGATTTATACAAACAATAAACGCCCGTGTAGGCGATACTAATTTGCTCATATGAGGTTTACATAAATCAGCTGTTACAAAACAAGGTGAGCACATTATCGCCTACACGGGAGGTCCAATATCGTTTGTTACGATATTAGAAAATGTAATCAACCGATTGTTTGTTCTATCGAATGAATTTAGCCCAGTAGCCCAGTGGATATGTTTTCAGATGATTCCAGATCATGTGATCTCAAGATCATGTGGTCACGGGTTTGAATCCTATTTTTGATGCTTACTTTTTGTGGCTGCAATTTATTTCTGTTTAATTTGACTTTTTTGTTTTTACAAATTCATTTATTTGTAATTATGTTGCACAACGAACAGCCACTATACATCGCTCTGCAGAGTTAGGTTAGGTTAGGTTACTATAATTTTGTCGTAAACTGAAGTCTGATTTGTTGTTTTTTACACGTAAAACCATTTGTAGAACTCCAATATAACATTGTAACCACAACTTTTTATTTATATCTGATTGCCTTTGATTGAGTGAGCACTTTATTAGTGAATTTCTTTTGGAAAGTGAACTATTAGTATGACCCGCACGGTGAAACTTAAGCCCGGGACCACCATAGAAGTTCCTAATGTGACCCCCTGAACAAGTTTTGGGGGGTCGTTCAAAATGTTATATATATATATGTGTGAGTGTGTGTGTGTGTCTGTGTGTGTGTGTGTGTGTGTGTGTGTGTGTGTGTGTGTGTGCAGGCACTCTAGCGGTCACATTTTTTGTCCGATTAACTTCAAATTTGGTAGGGACGTTCCTTTCTGTAATCAGTTGGACAAGTTCGTTGGGCAAAACAATCGGAAAACTCTAAACCCTTTTTTGAGGGATTAATCTTTCAAATTTCGAGTTTTTGGGCCCAAAAAGGGTCAGAAAAGCCCCGGATGTAAAATTATTGCATGTAAAAAGATGGGAATTAGTGAGGCGAAAGTTTTAAGCTCTCTCTCGTCATTCTAACATAAATATTTACCGAGTTATTAAAGAAAATATGTTTCGACAAGGTTGTCTTATGGGGGTTTTACACTAGAAAAACCTGTTATTCCTTTGTTAGAGTACTTTTATCATCCCCAGCAACTCACGCCGATTTTCAACCTGCCTGGACCTTCTCCTAACATTATAATGCGCAAAATTGTATTCCCAGCTTTGCAGGTAAATGAAACCAGGAGCATCAGAACAGCCAAAATATCAATGTTTTTAGATTTTAATAAAAATTGGAATACATGTATGTTTTTACACATATTTTGAGTTTTAAACTTTTTTTGTGGAAATTCACTTCCCTCACGTCAGCGTGCTGCGTGCGAACTCGTTTTTCGCTTTTATTCACCTCGAAGCAACCATCGTAGTCGAGAGTTCATTCGATAAAACTAACAAGCAGCCGGTTGATCAAATGTTTCGATATCGAACCGATATGGGACCGCCTGTGTAGGTGTTAATGAGCTCACCAAAGGTCATTGTTGTGTTTTGCTTTGGTTAATGAACTACAATAGTAGAGTTTGATTTAAACTTGAGTTGACTGAGGAATGCAAGTGAGCAAAGCGAACTCCAAAGGGGGTTTGGTGGCGAAGCCCCCAACGGCGATAAGCCTAGTCTGTGTATAAGGCATTACATCAATAAGATTAAAAGTATATTTTGTACATAGCATTTAGTACTATTTATCACTTTTAATTTTGTTATCCCTTTTAAATCTCTTCTATCACTACTTATATTCTATTCCTTTGTTTTAAAACCTTTAAACTATCCAGTAAAACGCAAAAATATAGTCCAAATCCAGGAAAACAGGTTGATATTAATTCGAACCCTATCCCTTTATTTTAACACCATATAGTTATAAATCCATTTTCCTGCTCCAAAGAGTGACGATACATCCTTCTTCCCCTTTGTTCTGAGCTGTCGTGCGCTCGCCACCAACACTACCGCTCAGAACTGGGAAAAAGTCTCAAATTGGATAAAACCTGATCAAAAGAAAGATACTCACTCTAGGAAAATCAAATATTTGGTTGAAACCCAAAAGAAACAACTCATGAAGTCATACAATATAACAGATATGGAGTTTAATCCTGGAGTTAACGACCTAACTGATATTGAGTTTACTGAAAATGAAAAACTCTACTTGGTAAGTCTATCAAATATAACTCAAATCTAGATTATAAGCTCAACGTTATTGAGAATGATCTATTTGACGTAGAAGTAGCGATAAGACACAAAGAAAAAGAAATTCAAGATCAGATTAGATTCAATTTTATTCACGAACTGAAAAAATAGGATACAACAAGAAAAAATAAAAGTGAAATACGGTAACACCGAAAACAAAAGAAGATTTAAAATTAATTAATTCTGTAACAACTAAGTTTAAAAGAGAACCAAGCAATAGTTACAAAAGCTGACAAAAGCAACATGACCGTTGTTATAAACAAAATATTTATGATGAGAAGATAAAAGATTTCTTAAATTGTGATCAATTTGAACAACTGAATTCTGATCTAACTGCTGAGTTTGCTAAAAGAACTAACTTAGTTATCACATTATCAAGTGCGCACATTATCAAGTATCACATTATCTTAGTTATCAAATGCGCATTCGCATTAAAAATTCGCATTCGCATTTTAAATGGTATTCGTAACATTATAAATAACCAGCTCAAGATAATTAAACCTCAATCACCAACATTACGTGGACAACTATGCGGTGCCTGGAGGTGAATTACACCACCGACACGCCTTGAAATAGCATGCTGGAACCATCAGGCGCTATGATTCCCAGAATGAATTTAATCGGCAAATTGGTTCTTACGCCCTTTTGGCATGAAGCCCTCGTTATGATTTGTCATGTGGTACACAAGCAAAATATAAATAAAACATTATTACAACTAAACAAAAATAATACAAAATTAAAAAGAACTTATTAAAGTAAATGAAGCATTCACTGCACAGTCACTATCACGCCTCAAACCTAAAGTGGACTCGTCGCAGCGCTCAGTACAGCGTCTTATGGGTTATTGGTGACGCGTGCTTTCTTAAATAAGGTTTATGGCGCGGGGAATATTCTATCGGAAAATTGCTTTTGAAATAGTGTCACTGAATAAGTTCTTCATCTTTTGGTTCTAAATTAAAATGTGTTTAATATCTAATTATATGTCGTAAAAATACATGTAACTTTCAATTTTATTAAAAAAGTATTGATGTTCACATACGTAAACTGCATTTTCATCAAAATAAATTAATTTAGTCTTTAAACTCTTATATGAAGGGCACAGGGAATAAAGAGGCAAAGTCCAAAAAAACTTGTTTAGTTATCAACAATTTATATTTTTTGTAGAAAGGCTTTTTTATTGAAAGAAAGACTACATTAAAATGGATAAAGGGTTAACATAGTTAGCTCAGCTGGATTATCAGTGTCATGTCTGCTGGCTTAGTATCATACATATGGACAGAGTAATCACCGTTATATTTACATGCCAAAACACCTTCAGAGATTGTCTGTGGTGACGTCCAATTAGGTTTGACAAACCGTAGCGTGTTAGTTACATGATAGGTATTTGGTCCCCCGCTAATGATGTGAATAGGAAGATAGGATTATCATACACATTAAATGGAAGGGCATTGTTAGATTACTTCTCACTGAAGACTTAAACTAAGAACGATTTTAAAATAACTCTTTTTTCTGATTGACATTTTGGAACTTATCTCTGTGTTTTATTTACTTTGTTATAACTAGGCTTTCTGTGGAGAAGCAGTTATCAGTGATGCATTCCAGCCGTTTATAAACCAGATGAACTTTAGCAGTTATTTAATAAACGTGTTTTTGAATAATCCTCTGATCAAATAAAATATTATTCAAAAACTTCTACCTAACAAATGTTCCATGCATTTCAAAATTAGCGTTTTTAAATGTAGACGGAACATATTATGTCGAATCTGTCAAATGTTGAATGAACTAGGTTCAAGATGGAAAGCCTCGTCTTCTGGGGTCTGTAGCTGTAGCTGCAGCAGGCTCGCTGCGAATTGGTTGTGCCGTTCTGTTGGCAGCAGGGGCAGGCATACTGGGCGCTGGCTGATTCGACCGCATGGTTGGCCCTCTATGGACTCTTATATTCTAAGCTCGGAAAGTTATGTATATATTTTAAAATTACACATTCTTGAACCCAATTATCCTATTAGAGTCGGATTTCCAGTATTGTGACATGGACATTAAAGGCTTTATTTGTCGACATTATTTACTCACTAGCAGCAAAGCCCGTTGTAAAAAAATACAACGGTCTCTAGAACAATATATTTTAAACTACCATATTGTTTTAATGAAAGTTTACTACAGATTTAGTTTTACAAAGATACCCCTTACATTCGTCGTATGTTGCCAAAGATAGGTTGCAAATTTGGAGGTTGTATTGATTTATTACATTATCTATATTATTGAAAGAATTTCTTGATTTTTGTTCAGGGATTGTTGACGTCTAAAACTATTGTTTTGTAGGCTTATTGTACATGTTTGGTGTCAATTAAAAGTTCTTAGTCTTTAGATGTGAATTTTTGAATGTTAAAAAACCTCCACCTTAAGACTTTCGCCCCATAGGCTTAGAAATTTCCAATGATAATCTTATGAAGTTATATTTTATTGAGTGATTGAAATGTAAATACATTTTTAAAATATTTGGCTCTATGCCTGTTAATCCCCGTGCCTGTTAATTAGCGGAGAACGGGTCACCAGCTTGAAGTATAAAAACTGTGGGAAATTCGATCACAACGCTGAGAGAAAAGTCTAGTAATAGCCTACAGAAAAAATGAGGTTTCCTCATTAAATACTGTTACGGGACGACCGTTGGGCAATCTTGGGGTCACCCTCAGACTGGTCTAGTGTCATGACTCTGCCCTGGGCTGGTGGGTAACCCCAGAATTCTGTGGCTGTGTATGTGACATCACAACTTGTTTACGTCATAAGTTCCTCTATAAATCTGTGGGTACCAACCAGGCTAGTCTAGTGGGCCCCTTTATCTGCGCCTGGTGCACGATCACCCTATCTGGTTGGTACCTAAGTATTGTCTAGTGCCCGACCCTAGCCACCTGGTGTAACTCCCTGTCCGCATCTAGTGTGTGACTCACCCCGTCTGGTTGGTGCCTACGTATTGTCTAGTGCCCGACCATAGCCACCTGGTGTGCTCCCCTGTCCGCATCTAGTGCGTGACTCAACCTGTCTAGTTGGTACCTACGTATTGTCAAGTGCCCGACCCTAGCCACCTGGTGTGCTCCCCTGTCCGCATCTAGTGCGTGACTCAACCTGTCTAGTTGGTACCTACGTATTGTCTAGTGCCCGACCCTAGCCACCTGGTGTGCTCCCCTGTCCGCATCTAGTGCGTGACTCACCCCGTCTGGTTGGTGCCCACGTACTGTCTAGTCTAGTGCCCGACCCTAGCCACCTGGTGTGCTCCCCTGTCCGCTTCTAGTGCGTGACTCACCCCGTCTGGTTGGTGCCCACGTACTATCTAGTCTAGTGCCCGACCCTAGCCACCTGGTGTGCTCCCCTGTCCGCATCTAGTGCGTGACTCGCCCCGTCTGGTTGGTGCCCACGTACTGTCTAGTCTAGTGCCCGACCCTAGCCACCTGGTGTAACTCCCTGTCCGCATCTAGTGCGTGACTTACCCCGTTTGGTTGGTACCTACGTATTGTCTAGTGCCCGACCCTAGCCACCTGGTGTGCTCCCCTGTCCGCATCTAGTGCGTGACTCACCCCGTCTGGTTGGTACCTACGTATTGTCTAGTGCCCGACCCTAGCCACCTGGTGTGCTCCCCTGTCCGCATCTAGTGCGTGACTCACCCTGTCTAGTTGGTACCTACGTATTGTCTAGTGCCCGACCCTAGCCACCTGGTATGCTCCCCTGTCCGCATCTAGTGCGTGACTCACACCGTCTGGTTGGTGCCTACGTATTGTCTAGTGCCCGACCCTAGCCACCTGGTGTGCTCCCCTGTCCGCTTCTAGTGCGTGACTCACCCCGTCTGGTTGGTGCCCACGTACTATCTAGTCTAGTGCCCGACCCTAGCCACCTGGTGTGCTCCCCTGTCCGCATCTAGTGCGTGACTCGCCCCGTCTGGTTGGTGCCCACGTACTGTCTAGTCTAGTGCCCGACCCTAGCCACCTGGTGTAACTCCCTGTCCGCATCTAGTGCGTGACTTACCCCGTCTGGTTGGTACCTACGTATTGTCTAGTGCCCGACCCTAGCCACCTGGTGTGCTCCCCTGTCCGCATCTAGTGTGTGACTAACCCCGTCTGGTTGGTGCCTACGTATTGTCTAGTGCCCGACCCTAGCCACCTAGCTGGTGTGCTCCTCTGCCTGCATCTAGTGCGTGACTCACCCTGTCTGGTTGGTACCTACGTATTGTCTAGTGCCCGACCCTAGCCACCTGGTGTGCTCCGCTGTCCGCATCTAGTGTGTGACTCACCCCGTCTGGTTGGTGCCTACGTATTGTCTAGTGCCCGACCCTAGCCACCTAGCTGGTGTGCTCCTCTGCCCGCATCTAGTGCGTGACTCACCCTGTCCGGTTGGTACCTACGTATTGTCTAGTGCCCGACCCTAGCCACCTGGTGTGCTTCCCTGTCCGCATCTAGTGTACAACTTACCCTGTCTGGTTGGTACTTGCTTACTGCCTGGTGCACAGAGGAACGATTATATAAGAACATAATTGATATAATTGAACACAATTATATTTGTAAAGTAATAAATGACAACAATTTTAAAGAATGGATATTCTAAAAATTGAAATGCTAAAAGGAACAATTACGTTGTTTAACTTATTATTGCTCTTACCTATTGCATTTTCCTCGAAATTAAAATTTCTACTGCTTTTTGACATTATGATTTTTGGTTATAGTTATTTCATAATTAGAAAAAAAACAGTACAGCCACTTTCATAAATTTCAAACAATATTTTATTACAAAAATTAAATACTGGAGGATAAAAAAATCCTCCTTGAGAATGAACAAAAATTAAACTATTTTTAACACATTAATACTAACTTAAATAGAAGTAGTATAATATTTGTTATCAAAAAATGTATCAGGTCAGAATAATTTCAGTCCTTGATACATAATACATGAAAACCAATTAAAGCAAAATCATATGTTTAAAAATATTAGAAAATTGTAAAAAATTATATACCTTCTGAAAAATTACAAACGTTAAATTTTCAAATGTACTCTAAAACATTGAGCATCACAGATTGCATTAACTGACAGGAAATATAATGGTACTACAGGAAAAATCTGATTCAATAAAATTGAAACAATTTAAAATTTTGAGTTTAAAATTATACAAATTAATTAATTGCTTTCAGGAGTCACGTGGACTTGATTGTAAGCCCAAGGCAAGTTCCTTTCATTTTTAACCTAAAAACGATCCATGTATTTCTTATGGGAAACATTTTATGTTTTTTACCCCATAAATCATGAAAAATTCACCACTTTCATAATTGTTGACCATCTGCACCGCTAGAGGTTTCGAATGACGCATCGATTATGAAAATCGGCCCATTGGAACTTTAGATTTAGTTGTACAACGAAATTCCCTCCTCAGTTATACAGGGTGAGTTTTAAGTGAGTCCCCCCATTTTTTCTTTACTTCTTAAGATATCGACTCCGGACCACCCCCGATCATTGATGAACAACTTATACGTCATTTTGACTTAGTTAATATTTTGGTCGCCATCTTGGATCCGCCATATTGGATTCAACTATTTATTTTTAAAGGTGGCGACTTAGGGGTGCCCAGCACTGGCCCTGGCCCATCCCAGATCCCCCCAAAGGCAATGGCGTGAATCCCCCCAAAATTGTACTTTGTTGTTTGTTCTAACTAACCCGGGGGGGGGGGGCTCGAATGGAATCGTTTCCCATAAAATGTAATTTATTTTAGGTTCTAAAAATAATCTATAAATAGGCTATTCGATGATGTATGGTCTTATATATAATTATCAGCTTACGGTTTGTGCAAATGAATGTTACTAAATATAACTCTTGTCACCAGCTGTAATTATTTTAACATGACTAATTTTTTATAAATTTGTTAAATGACTATGATATTTGCCTTGATATTTAGCCAAGGCAACGGAGTTTTATTCAAGTGTTATCATGTGGGGAAAAATAATTTCCTAATTTAAAACTAAAATAGGCCTACTCTTTTCTATTTCCCCCATTTCACAACTTTCACAGGGAGCATAGTGGATCTGTGGATGAGGCTAACGTCCCTCAAAACAAATTAAAACTGTCCCTTTAAAACCATAATTTTAGATAGCGCAGAACCTAAAAGCTAAAAGATGGAACTTATATTACAGGTTGTTTTTAAACATATAGTTCCCTAGAATGCAATCAGATCAGGGAATGTATGGCGTTCGTCAGAGGCAAACATTAAACATAACCTCATAATTAACCTATATTGATTTTAAAACTGAATGAATAGAAACATCACAAATTTGAGAAAAACAATCTAAATAGAAATTCAACATATTCAAATTGAGAAACCATAATACCACCTAAACCCTTGATGAAATAAAAGCCTATTATTCATTTAATGAATATTTCGCTAAAGTAGGAGAGAAGCTAGCAAGTGATTTGCCGCCGCCTGCTGCGCCACCGTTGGTGGACGACTCGGCGTACAGGGCAAGGCATGACTTCCGCTTGGAGCCGGTCACCGATAGCCAGATTGCCAGGTGTGTGCAGGAGATGCGTGGCGGCTCGGCTCCCGGTGTAGATGATTTTCCGATTTCGATTCTCAAAGCAAATTTAACTAACTTGTTGCCCCCTATAAAACATATAATAAACTTAAATTTCGTTGTAGGCGTTTTTCCCGAAATATTTAAAACATCTAAGGTCATTCCATTGTTTAAATCAGGCTACAAAAACGATAAAAGTAACTACAGACCAATTTCTTTGTTGAGTGTTATTTCTAAAATTCTTGAGAAATGTTTAAAAATTCAGCTCCAATGTTTTTTGGAAACTAATATGATCTTCTCAGATAAACAATATGGCTTCAGGAATGGTATAAATACGTCAGATCCATTATTCGTTATAAATAAAAGTATTATAGAATCTATAAATAAAAATGAAAAAGTCTTGATGGTTTTTGTAGATCTTGCAAAGGCGTTTGATTCGATTGACAGAAATATCCTGTTTCTCAAACTGGAGTGTGCAGGTGTGCGGGGCGTGGCGCTAGATTGGTTCAAAAGTTATCTTACTGACAGGAAACAAGTTGTTTCAATAAATGGTGTGCTCAGTGATATGTCAGAAGTTGATTATGGTGTTGTTCAGGGTAGCACTCTTGGTCCCCTTCTTTTTCTTATGTATATAAACAATTTAGATAAACTCAACGTAACCGGCGAAATATTTTTATTTGCAGACGATACAGCAATAATGTTTAAGGCTCCAACCTGGCAGGAATCGTATCAATTAGCTTTAGTGGAAATGCGCATAGTTAAAAACTGGTTTGATGAAAATGTTTTAACGATGAATGTAACCAAAACCAAATGTATGCCAATAGCGCTGCGCCCTGCTAGCGAGCCGCCCGCAGAACTCAGGCTGGCGTTGCATAGGCCTACATGCAACGGCACGACCACCACCACTTGTCAATGTTCCGAAATAGAAAGAGTTGACCAATATAAATATCTTGGGGTTATTTCAGATTCAAAATTAAAATGGGAGTATCAAATAAACTACTTAAAATCTAAAGTTAGAAAAATGATTTATGTCTTTAATCAGTTGAGTGAAATATTAAATAGAAATGAAATCCGGACCATTTATTTTGCTTATGTTCAATCTCTTCTACAATATGGAATTATATCATGGGGTGGTGTCGGATTATCACTTTTAAATTCATTATTTGTTGTACAAAAATCAATTATTAAAGCTGCATTCAAAAAGCATAAACGCTATCCCACAAATCTGTTATTTTCCGAAACAAAATTACTTACAGTAAGGCAATTATACATTAAAACACTGATGGTTTATACATACACCCATAAAGAATTAGTCATAACTCCCGTGGGACACAACTATAGGACAAGGAACTCCGTTAACGTTGGCCTGCAGGTGCCCCGAGCAGTTAGATCAGTCAGTCACTCCAACTCATATTTTATTGCAAACTTCATCTACAGGAACATTCCTCCTGCGATTAGGGACCTGCAGGTCACAACTAAAATTTACAAAAGGGTAGTCCTTAACTGACTGTTGGAGATCGGTTCTGAGCATGCTGAGTCCCTCATCCGTTCTGAGTACTACAATGACACTAACTTTACATCACCAACTGGTCACTGAATATAAAGCTAACAATACAGTTTATTTCTACTTCTACCGTCTACTTCTACTTCTACTTCTCTCCCGCCATTGCCTATTATCTTTGTATTATATCAAATGTCATTTTTTTTACTTATTTTTAAATCAGTGTTTGATATTTAAATGCAAAACGAATCTTAATTTTGTTCTTGATTACTATACATACAACTGCCGATATTGTTTTATTTTTATTTTTTATTTGTGTTTGTAGCCTATTTAATCATCAAAATGTAATTGTAATTGTTTTAGCTATAATACGATGTTTTTTGATATTTTTAAGTGCACTGAATTTGAGGCAGAACTCGTTCTCACGCACAGGCCGATGGGCCTATGTGAGAATTTTTTTCCGAAATATTGTTTGTGTACATAATGTTGTATTTGTTTTTATTTGTAAATAAATTTGATTTGATTTGATTTGATTATTAGAAGGTGTTTAAGACAAAACGTTAACAAGGTTAAAAGGTTAACAAGGGTCTACAGGTTTCAAGCTCACAAATATTTAGCATTTGTACAAAATATGGAACATTTTTAGAATGAGTTAATGAGTTTTTTTACTTCTATAAATAAGTAATATCAAATATTTTCCCTTACTTTTTTATATTTTGTGGGGGAATATATATCCTCCCCGGTTATGTCTCTGATTCCAGGAACTATTTTAAACATAACCTTCATTTGATTGCAATGCGTTAGTTAAATTCAAAACTGAAAAGTAACTTTTTGGGTAGTCTAAATGGAAAAATAATATTTGAGTGGATACCACACAAAATAATTATTCAGGGAAATAAATGTAAGATTTAGGGAAATGCAATAATGATGTTAGGAAATATGAAACTGCAGTTGGCATGCGTGAATAATTCAGAGAGCCGCCTGCAAAATGAATATTACTACGCGCAATGATGAATGACAATGTTGAACAAAGATAGACCTAACCAAGATCAAACGTTGGTGTTCAAATAAAATAAAATCTAACTACTGTTTTGTTATCCAAATAAAAGTCGTTTATCACCTTTTGTACAAAACCCATACTTTGTAATTGAAAATAAGGTATTTTAAATATTCCCCCACCCAAACAAAATTGAATCTCCCCACTAAAATCGAAAAATCCCCCCCCCAAAATAAAATTTTATAGCGCAATCCGCGCCCCCCTGTGGGCACCCCTGGGTGGTGTTGTGACCCATCATGTAGAAGTATTTTTTATGGTGAAAACAATGCCGCAATCCGTTTTTGAAAATCATCATTCGTTCTCAAGAGATTGGCGAATTAAAAAAATGAATTTTGGAGAGAGTTTTAAAGGTCCCAACCTTAAAACATGCCCATATTCTCATCATTACATATAATAATGACCATGAACTACTACCAATCATTGTTGAGTGGAATTCGCTTAATTTTGACAACATTAAAATTTTCGCCGCCATCTCTTGGATCCGCCATTTTGGAATAAGATATTTTTTTCAAATTTAAAGGTAGGGTTTTTACCCATCACTTCCAACTGTCTTTCCACGCTGAAATCAATGCCGCAATCCGTTTTCAAATATGACCTTTCGTTTTCATGATATTTAAAGATTTCTGTTTAACATTTCAAAAATCGACATTATCATTAGAATGAAAGGTCATATTTTAAAACGGATTGCGGCATTGATTTCAGCGTGTAAAAACAGTTGGAAATGATGGGTAACAACCCTACCTTTAATTTTGAAGAAAATATCTTATTCCAAAGTGGTGGATCCAAGATGGCGGCAACAAATTTTAATTTTGTCAAAATGAAGCGAATGCCACTCAACAATGATTGATAGTACTTTATGGTCATTAATTGATGCGATGATGCGAATATGGGCAGGTTTTAAGGTTGGGACCTTTAAAACTCTCTCCAAAATTAATTTGTTTAACTCGCCTATATCTTGAGAACGAATGATGATTTTAAAAAACGGATTGCGGCATTTTTTTCACCGTAAAAAAATACTTATATAATATGGGTCACAACACCACCTTTAGACTATATTTAAAAATAAATAGTTTAATCCAATATGGCGGATCCAAGATTGCGGCCAAAAATATTAACTAGGTCATAATGAAGTAGTATAAGTAGGTCAACAATGATCGAGGGTGGTCCGGAGTTAATATCTTAAGAAATTTAGAAAAAGTAGGGGGAGGGGTCTCATTTAAAACTCACCCTGTATAATAAGATATGGCACGTCAAACTCATTATATCTTAAACTTATATTTACAATTTGTCAGTTCTAACATGACTATATATGCTGAAGGTGACATCCCATCTATATGGTCCAGCAGTCCCACTTTTAGTGTTGCCACAATTTGAAGTGGACGTTGTTGAAAAGGTCACCGACAGATTGTGCTGCTGTCAACTCGTTATTTTAGTTATTTACGTTAACATGTAAAACCTCTCCACCCCAGAAAACAAGTGATAATCAACTTATGTCTGCTTCCTGACACACCAACTATTGTATTAACCCCTCCTTGAGAGGATAAGTAATAGTTTACAGCAGTATACTCTCTTGGTGATTAGTGAGAACTACGTCCTCTTTGAATCCTGGCACACAAAAAAACTAGGGACGGATATTATAATGACAATGAGAAGTCTACTTCAGTTTGGTCTAATTTGAAAATAAAAAAATATTTGAATAAATACTATACAAATATAATTTGTCCAGACCTGTATAAAATTACGAAAGAAATAATCTTTGTGTAGCTACTGTGAAATAAATAATCATATTTCGGACTATATTAATTGAAATAAGGATATTACACTTTTCCTTAAACAGGATAAAATAAACTACGTTTCATAACATTACAAAATATATTTTCACTCATTGTCACTCAATTGATTTCCTTCTCATTGACAAACCTTAACTTCGGATAGTCAAAGTCTCTGGATGTCAATTGCAGGTTGAACACGTGAGCTAGTAATTGGAAAGCGTTGGTCCATTGACAAAGTACTTTGATTGCATACATTGTCTGGTAAATAATAGCAAAATTTTAAACTGTTCGATTGTTGGTTATACCAAATTGTAATTTACTTACCTTGTTCATAAACGAGTATATGAGACATAAACTACATTGAAATACTCGGATTGAAATACATAACACAACATAGTCGGAGCTACAATCGTTTTTCAAAACTAATGCAACATATATGCAGTTGACATAACAGTTTCTCCCTATCCTGCCTCCCACATTTGACGGGGTTGTGACGTTTGAGCGGTGAGGGTGGAGGGTGGTGGCTGCATCTCAGTGTAGTGCGAGATCCCGCTCTAAGCATACGGGGGTGTTGTCAAATTGAATAAACTATCTGACTCAACAACTAGTTCGACGATATGTGTAACTGACATTTAACTAACTAACATTTATGACAAATTTAGGGTTTTAAACTTCATCTATAATGCGCATTTTATATTAAGCCAGGTGAGTATTCAAGTGCAGTAATTTTAACATGCCTTCATAACTGAAATATATAAAAAAGTATACGTTATGATTATACAAATGTTTGATCAAACAAATAATTGTTTATTCGAGTTCGAGATGTTTGATACAAATTATTATTTGTAGTAGTATTGTGACATGAGTTGTTTTATTAAATTTCTATCTTAATACATATGTTAGCGTAAAAGATTATAAGCTAGGTATCGAATGTTTATTATTACCGTAGTTATTTAAATTTAAGAACTCAATAGACGCTTAATCTTAATTTCCGTTCATTCAAAACACTGGCATTAATTGAATTTGGTAATTTTACCTTAAAAAACGGTGAAATATATTCTCGATATTCTTAGATAGTAGGCAAACTAAATTTGAGTTCATTATACCAATTTACATTTGACACAATAATTTATTGAAAGGGGTTAATTTAAGAAAGGTTTAAGATGGACACCTTACGATTATATAAATATGAAACTTAAATTATTGAGTCAAAGATAAATAGTGGTTTTATCACAACAATTATCTTAGATGAAGGCTCTTTAAATAAATAGTATATTTCATCGAAAGTGGTATTTTCCGGTGCGCGGAAATTTGCTCACGAACCGGAATACACTTTAGGTACGAGTTATAATACGTACGTAGAATAATAAACATATTTTTATAGGTACATTATATAGGTACGTTAAATAATAAAACATATTTTTTAGACATTTTTATCAGGTTTGTTAAATATTATATTTCACAAAAAACCAGATGACAAACTACAGAACAATTAATTGAACAAACAAATTACAACAATAGCGTTTTAATCAAACTGTGCCGAAAGTAGCTGTTTCAAGTATCAGCTGTGGGTAACGAAGGTTATTCTTTTCACCGTAGTGCCGTAAAAACAGCAGTGTTCGTAGAGCTTTCAGACCAGGTGTGCTTATTTACATAAGAGAAATGTTCGCAGCAAAGAAGTCTTACGAGAGCGTCCAGCTGATTCATAAATCAACAACATACCATAAAGTGTTGCCAACCTTAAGGGTATAATAATGGTACAGCTATTTTTAAATTGTCACTGGACATGCAGAAAGAAAATTTAAACCCTTAATCGATTAATCTAATAATACAAATAAATCAAAACAATATATTAGTTTCATAAAATAACAGCTTATCATAAAATGTAAGCAGTTAAACAATGTTAATTCTAATTACACTGATGAGGAAAATATGGTACTCGTACGATAAATATCGTGTTTCCAGCAACACTGCAGATTGGATTGGTGATCACGTGACCTTCCAGCTGTCTTTACGAGGTCTATTCCGGTTAAGTAGAAAACCTTAAATATATCGACTCAGCACACCTGGTCTGAAAACTCTACGAACCTTGTAAAAACAGCTGGTGATTTTTTGGAGTACCGTAATTTCTGACCCATTTTGCGTAGCGCTAGTAGCCTCTTTTACGCCAATAGTAGTGATGCATTCTAAATTATTAATCTAATTATTATATTATCGTAAACACAAAGTAAACACTATTGTTGTCATTATGTTGCAAGGTTTTTAGCAAGGTCCATACATACTTTGTAAGGGTTTGCTCAGTCGATTTATTTAAGGTTTTCTAGTTAACCGGACGAGACCTCGTAAAAACAGCTGTAAAGTCACGTGATAACCAATCCAATCTGCAGTGTTGCTGGAAACACGATATTTATTGTACGAGTACCATATTTTCCTTATCATTGTAATTAAAATAAAACATTGTTTAACTAATTACATAATTTTATCAACTGTTATTTTATGAAACTAATTATTGTTTTGATTTATTTGTATTATTATATTTATGGATTATGGGTTTAAACTTTCTTTCTGCATGTCCAGAGACAATTTAAAAATAGCTGTACCATTATTATCCCCTGTAAGATTGGCAATACTTTTATTATGTTGATGATTTATGCATCAGCTGGACGCCCTCGTAAGACATCTTTCCTGTGAACATTACTCTTATGCAAATGTTCATACCTGGGCTGAAAGCTCTACGAACCTATTTTATAAATTATGTACATATTTTTACACCTTTTTCTATATTTATCTGACGAAGTTCACCAGATGAACGAAAATTAAGAAAGATTTTCAAATTTGAATCTAAAGAGAACATTTCTACTATTTATAATTCTAGATATAGTAGTAAGCATGCGTATACATTTTGATGGAGTAAGTTAAAACATAATCATTTACTTTTACATTTTTACAGTGTGTGTGATGTAATTAATTGTTAGTCTCTAGTATAGAAATCGCTGTAAAAATACTAGTGTTTGCACTTTATAAAAATTATTTTTAATCTAAAAGGACCGATAAATATTTTGTTAAATGTGAATATAATGATAGTTTACTTAAAACTCATTTTTCACAAATCGTTTGGTTATTTTTACTGTACAAATGTTACCTAATTTAGAGATTTTGTAACACAATTGGATGTGATGGTTAATTTTACTTTCTCCCCTTATGTGTATATGGAGAAAGTATTGTTTTCGTAAAAATGTTCGAATTTGAGTTGTTAGTGGAAATATTCATTTTGGTGCTCCCTGAACCCAAAAAAGTGGTTCTTACGTGATGTCTGTCTGTGTGTGTGTGCGTGTCCGTGTGTGTGTCTGTGTGGATGTGTACAGAGCTAGAGCCTTAACCAATGGGCCGATTTTTATGAAATTTGGCATGTAGGTACTAATCCACGATATCTCCAGGTGTTTTTTCATTTTTTTGAATTTTTGATTTTTAAGGGTAATTATCCCCCCAAAACTGCCAAAAAACATGAAAAATCCAAATTTCTCAAAAACGGCTCTAACGATTTTGATTAAACTTTAGTCGTTTGTAGAACTTTAGTTTTCCAACAAAATGGTACCACCCGCATTCCTGTAAAAATTCGGGTTCAGAAATTACAGGACTTAAAACATAAAAAATTCAGTTTTTTGGATTTTTCATAAAAAGACATAAATATAAAAAATATTATTATTCACCATTAAAAAGGGCTCAAAAAACTAAATAATTTAGTATTTTGAATTACTATTCTACAATTGCTGGTTTCGGAGAAAATTGAGATTTTAATTTTGCGGTAAACGCAGTACGTTGTACCCATGTTATTCTTATGGGGAATAAAAAAATTACTATTTCTCTCTTATTTACTGATCAATTTCATTCAAACTTGATATGCTTGTCAAGTTAGTATTGACCAACAGAGGAGATTCGAAATATGTTGCCCCTTAATAACCCGGGGGGGGGAATAGGGGGCATTTCCCCTCTTAAAACCACGAGTGCAGCAATGGATTCTGTAGTGCCTCCAAAGGAGGGATTTGGGTGGATGTTTTTTAAAACAACTTGTTTACAAGATTTTCTGTACATTCGACCGTGCTTTGTATTCTATATTTAGTAAATAAAAAGTAATTTATTCACTAAAGTTGGGCTAAAAGGGAGAAAGTATGTGTCAGTTTCCTGATACCGTTTATTTTAGTTAATTATGACTTTGATAGTAAAAACCCATCTTAAAACAAAATAACGTTGATTTCTATGTACAATTATAAAAATAAAACAAATTATTTAATTTGTTAATAAACTTTAACCATGAAACTTTAATACCCGCGTCGCAGCAAACCTGCGTACTCAGCGAATTTCCAATGCATATATATGTGTCTCACTACTACATGGAGCTTATTACCAAGTTTCACAAAAACCCACTTATAAATAAGTTATATATAGCATTTTATTTATTCTCCATAACAATAAAATTAGAGCTGAGTACGCAGGTTTGCTGCAACGAGGAAAATAAAAATGTAATTTTTGCAAATATCAATATAACTCAATCAGGTCTCAGCTACATACCAAGTTTTATTAATTTAGGTTCATAACTAAGGGAGATATAAAACTTGACTTATTCTCCATATGAATAATATGGGGGCCAAGTATGCAGGTTTGCTGCAACGGGGATAGTAAACAAAAAATCCATTTAGTGTGCAAATATCAATATACCAGTACTACGCGAAGCCACATACCAAGTTTCATCAATATACATTCATAAATAATCGAGATATAACATTTTATTTATTCTCCATAAGGATAACATTGGACAACGTACTGTGTTTAGCACTTTGAATATCTCTGTAACGGTGGGACGTAGAACAACACTTAAAACACCAAAATGATTGTTTTGTAGAGCTGAACTGATTGGTATCAGCAAATGTCAAGTTTTCAGTAAAATTATCTGAGGGAAATCCAAATACCCCCGTCGCAGCAAACCTCCGTACTCAGCGAATTTCCAAAGCATATATATGGGTATCACTACTACCTAGAGCCACTTACCAAGTTTCATAAAAATACATTAATTAATAAGTGATACATAGCATTTTATTTATTATCCATAATAATAACATTATAATTGA
Organism: Allygus modestus; assembly: GCA_963675035.1. Lineage (NCBI taxonomy): Eukaryota > Metazoa > Arthropoda > Insecta > Hemiptera > Cicadellidae > Allygus > Allygus modestus. Next base: position 256,552,469 of record OY776111.1, on the reverse strand, counting down.
GTACGCAGGTTTGCTGGAACAAGAAAGATAAGAAATGTGTTTTTTAGCGAATTTCCCCTATAGGGAAGAAGCTATTACCGTAGGTCTCATGGTAAGACTTAAGACCCAGACCATGACAACTTTTTGTTTTGAGGTCCCCAGATGCCAAAAACACTATTGGTTCAAATTTATATATATGTATATATATATATCTATATATATACATATATATATATATATATATGTGTGTATATATCTATATATGTGTCCGTGAATGCGATAACTTGAGTAAAAAACGTCCGATTTTGATGAAATTTGGCTCAAATGTGTAAAATGACATTCATGACTTTAAGTTCGAAAACCAGAAAAATCGGACCATGGGAAGGGGTGTTTATGGGGTTTTTAAATTTTCCAAAAATCAGTTTTTTGCTTTTTTCACCCTAAAATTTTTAAAAAACTTAATTTTTGTTTTGACCATGTTATATAGCTTAAAAAAACAAATAATATAGTATTTTGAATTATTAACCTAGGTTAAGTGGTTGCGGAGAAAATCCAAAAAACCTACTCATAAAATCTCCCATGTTAATCTTATGGGAAAACAGTTTTTTGGCTTTTCCTCAGTTTATTTTAATGTAAACTTCACATTTGCTTTTACTAGTCTGTTCAGTTCCACAAAACAATCATTTTGGTATTTAAATTTTGATTCTACGCCCAACCGTTGCTGAGATATTCAAAGTGCTAAACACAGTACGTTGTCCAATGTTATCCTTATGGAGAATAAATCAAATTTGATATCTCGATTATTTATGAATGTATGTTGATGAAATTTGTTATGTGGCTTCACGTAGTACTGGTATATTGATATTTGCACAACAAATTGAGTTTTTGTTGATTGTTCCCTTAGCAGCAAACCTGCGTACTCAGCCCCCATGTTATTCTTATGGAGAAAAAGTCAGATGTATTGTCTCCCTTAATTATGAACATAAATTAATACAACTTTGTATGTAGCTTCACTTGGTTAAATTATATTGATAATTGCGTAAAAACCCATTTTTTCTGTTCCTTGTTGCAGCAAACCTGCTTACTCAGCCCCCATGTTATTCTTATGGAGAATCACTAAAATGTTACATAGCGCTTATTTATGATTGAATATTGATGCAACTTGGTATGTGGCTTCGCCTAGTTACATTCTATTTATATTTGCATAAAAACCAATTGTTTTTGTTCCTTATTTCAGCAAACCTACGTACTCATTACCAATGTCATTCTTATGGAGAATAATTAAAATCGCTTATATGTGAATATATTTTTATGAAACTTGGTATGCGGCTTTATGTGGTATTAAAACATATATTTTGCATTGTAAATTAGCGAAATAGCCTAAAACACATTTGCTTTTACCAATCTGTTCAGTTCCACAAAATAATCATTTTGGTGTTTATATTGTGATTCTATGCCTAACCGTTGCAGAGATATTCAAAGTGCTAAACACAGTACGTTGTCCAATGTTATCCTTATGGAGAATAAATACAATTTGATATCTCGATTATTTATGAATGTATGTTGATCAAACTTGGTATGTGGCTTCACGTAGTGCTGGTATATTGATATTTGCACAAAAAATTGATTTTTTGTTGATTATTCCCGTAGCGACAAACCTGCATACTCAGCCCCCATGTTATTCTTATGGAGAATAAGTAAAATGTAATGACTCCCTTAATTAAGAACATAAATTAATAAAACTTGGTATGTAGCTTCACTTGGTTGAGTTATATTGATAATTATATAAAACCCCATTTTTCTGTTCCTTGTTGCAGCAAACCTGCTTTCTCAACCCCCATGTTATTCTTATGGAGAATAACTAGAATGTTATATAGCGCTTATTTATGATTGAATATTGATGAAACTTAGTATGTGGCTTCGCCTAGTTAAATTCTGTTTATATTTGCATAAAAACCAATTGTTTCTGTTCCTTCTTTCAGCAAACCTACGTACTCATTACCAATGTTATTCTTATGGAGAATAATTAAAATCGCTTATATGTGAATATATTTTTATGAAACTTGGTTTGCGGCTTTATGTGGTATTAAGACATATATTATACATTGTGAATTCGCTGAGTACGCAGGTTTGCTGCGACGGGGTATTATTAATTTAGGTTCACAACTACGGGAGATATAAAACTTTATTTATTCTCCATATGAATAACATGGGGGCCGAGTATGCAGGTTTGCTGCTACCGGGAAAAAACTTGTTTGTGCTAATATCAATATATCACAACTAGATGAAGCCACATCCAGCCACTACCAAGTTTTATCTATATACATACATAAATAATCGAAATATAACATTTTATTTATTCTCCATAAGGATAACATTGGACAACGTACTGTGTTTAGCACTTTGAATATCACTGCAACGGTTGGAAGTAAAACCACAATTAAAACGCCAAAATGATTGTTTTGTAGAGCGAAACTGATTGGTAGAAAGAAATATGGAGTTTTTAGTGAAATTATCTGAGGAAAATCTAAAAACCGTATTCCCATAAGATTAACATGGGAAATTTTATGGACACATATTTTGACTTTTCTCCACAACCACTAAACCTAGCTTAATGATTCAAAATACTAAATTGTTTGTTTTTTAAGCTCTATAAAATGACTATAACCAAAATCTAATGTTTTTTTTCAATTTTAGGGTAAAAAGTTGAAAAAACAGATTTTTGGAAAATTGTAAACCCCAATAAAATCCCCTTTCCATAGACCGATCGATCTGGTTTTCGAACTTAAAGTCATAAATGTTACTCTCCACATTTGTGCCAAATTTCATCAAAATCGGGTGCTTCTTTCAAAAGTTATCGCGGTAACGGACATATATATACTTTTTGTTTTTAGGTCCCTAGATGCCAAAAACAATATTCGTTCAAATTTATATATATATGTATATATATATATATATATATATATATATATACATATACATATATGTAAATTTGAACGAATATTGTTTTTGGCATCTAGGGACCTAAAAACAAAAAGTTATCATGGTCTCGGGCTTAAGTCTTACTATGTCTACGTTAGTAGTAGTAGTCTACGGTAATAGCTTCTTCCCTATAGGGGAAATTCGCTAAAATGGTGGGTGCTTTTATGTACCGGTTTTAAATAACGTCCTCATTGAATAACGTCGTAAACCCTAATGTATTAGGAGGTGAGTTTTATGACCTTTGATTTATAGACGGTGCATTATTCTCTCATTCTGTGATTCATATCTGAATTATTATCCAGTAACTTAAAAAAGTATGATTGTATTTTATACTCGTATATTAGGTCTATCGGTCTACTCGACGAATTTACACTTGATGCACAAATGTTTATTTGTTTAATCTTAAATTTCCCCTTTATTTACACACGTATATTTTATATCAGTGAAAATCTCTTTTCCACTAGTGCATTTTAAGGTCCGCGCAATAAAAATAACACGTTTCAACATTTAGAAATTTCAAAGTGAATCGAAATTGATTGGAGTGAGTGAAGTTGATCAAAATTGTTGTTGCTTGTTAATTTTTAATTTTTTTATTTATATAATGTGATAAAATGTTAAGAAGGTTGGAAAGTTTTGTATTGATTTTTGCCGTTGAATGTTGTACGTGTGGAATGAAAACTAAAGTTTCGTAAGTTGTTTCGTAAAGAGAGAAGGGCCTGGAGACACAAACACTTCTCCAAGATTGGAAATTTGGCCTTCACTGCGAGGCACAAGACCATTACATTATATGTGATACATTGCGCAAAGAAGATACTGAATAATACGAATGATCGATCATACATAACACAACAAATTTATACTAATCCTATTGTAAATTAATTAGGTCCTTAAACAGATTGGTTCTTAAAATTTGTATTTATAACTTCTAATGTGTTCTATGCAAAGAAAGTTAATTTTTATAAACATATATTCCAACTCTACAGGTAAAAACATTTAGTTAAAAACAAACTAATCAACTTTAAAATAACTCACTTTAAACTTGTAGCAGGGAGGTGAGTTTATTTAAAGTAGAACCCTGTTAGTTCGTACATTATTACAATGTTCCATGAACATTATATAATTGTTATCCATGGTCTCTCTACACGGCTGGCGAACTTAATCAGATTTGTCCCATTACACTAATAACGTTTTCTTTAAAACAAAATATCTTTCCTGCATAAAACTAAAATAAGCGCAACCTTTATTTTTCTTTATTTACAAAGTGGGCGTAGGTATTGTTTAAACAAAGGAAAATATGACAAGTAGTTTTTACAACTCAACTATTTTGAAGAAATCTTAAATATAGATCTAATTTAACCGATCATAGCTGACTACCTATTTTAAACACCTTTGTAAAAATTGTTCTCACAATATTGTCATCATACGATTGTACCATATATTATTTCTAAATTATGTTTTTTACGTAACATTTTCTCCTTTCATACGTAACTAAATTAGACAAACTATCCGGTCTACCGTTATCGGCATAGGAATCACACAGGCGGAGGGTCAGATGTTTTGAAATGTTGTTGGACCTTTCTCTGAATGTGGAGGGTTTTCAAAACCCCGAAAGGCACATCTGGATAGTAGAGCTTTCGATTGACACCAAACATGTTAATAATAGCACAGACAAAGGAATATAAATTATATAAATAATATGGAATCCATTACCTGTGATAATAGGCTTAGTGTCTGAAGTCCCGAACAAAAAACAAGGAACTCTTTTAATAATATACTATATAAGGTGTAATTTTAAAGCCCCACTATTGACAAGTTGTGTTTATAAAGAAATGTTCCATTAAACTATATTTTAACGAGTGATTACCTCACATTTATTTTTCAACCTACTGGCAGCGACAAGTTCAATCAACTCAAAACAGGTGGCCATAAGATTATGAATAGAATTTGAAAGAGTAGCTATTGGGTTTAGGTACTTTTACTGGTATTATTTTAGAGCAATATGCGGTTTTGTCAACTTAAAACAGTACGTCAAATTTGATAGAGCATGTTTTCAGCTCCCTCCCTCCAAGGCGATGACTGGCAGCTCCGTGCTGAACGGGAGTGTGGTGGCAGACTTGGCAAGGGATGAGGAGATGGCGCGTGCAGAGATCGCCATCTTGGCTGCCATATTGGTCATCACGGTCTCTGGAAACTCCGCTGTCATGTTCGCTCTCTACGCCCGCAAGTATTGTGTGGGCCACAAGAAACTGTCAAGGTCAGTTACATACAAAATAAATTGTTTTAAAGTTATTTAAGCGTATTGTACACTCGCTATACAATTTTCTAAGTGTTATAGATTTACTTAGATTTAGGACGACACTTGATCACTCAACCCGTGTGTTGTCCGGGTTAGAGTATTATGCAATATTATATGTGGGTTTTTACTGAAAGTTGAACAATAAAATGAGTTCATTTCAGATAAATCATTTAACTTTGCCTTCGTGTACAATTTTTTTAAATAATTAAATTAAAGCTTGTGAATCAAGCCTAGTAATAAAACTTTATTGAACCTTATACAATTCATATAGGAGAATTTGGTAAAAATTTAGAAATATATGTATATATATATATATATATATATATATATATTTGTATTTATTATTAAGAAGTGAGATTATTATAAGGAGAATCATTTATATAAATATTTCAAAATATAGGAGGTCAAATTGTGGTTTGTCCTACTAAATAACCAACGTATAGGCGTATAGGCCTAACCTTTTTACTTTTAGAAATAAATGTAAACAGAGGTGGTGCAAGCAGTAAAGTGTGGGCAGAAGACCTACTTACACATCGTAAAAACATCATTATCCATTAATTTTGAATCAAAAGGGCATTGACTTCGCAATATTTTTTTCAGCTTGTTAATTTTATGACGATACCTACTACCGCCTAATCACTGTATACTCCCAAATATACATACAAAGGGAGGCGGTATTCTGCACCCTAAAGGGCCCCCCTTCTGTGTTTCTTCTGTGTTTCTCAGTCAGAGTGCCTTGATGCAGGATGTACTACTTTATTCTGCACCTGTGCGTGGCCGACCTGTCAACGGGGCTGCTGAACGTGTTCCCCCAGCTGTGCTGGAAGATCACCTATCGGTTCAAGGGAGGTCCCGTCCTCTGCAAGGCGGTCAAGTACGGCCAGACGCTGGGTCCCTACCTCAGCTCCTACATCCTCGTGGCTACCGCCGTGGACCGCTACAAGGCTGTCTGTGACCCGCTTACATACTTCGCCTGGAGCTCTCGCCGGTCCGGCCTCGCCGTCAGTGCCGCCTGGGCCCTCGCGTTGCTCTTATGTACACCACAGGTCAGCGGACCAGCAGTTCCTTTTAAATGCTGTTTAGACCTTGAATTCAACAACTTTCACCACCCTCCTTTCAAACACACAGAAGGCAGATTCGAATCTTGCAATCTACGAGTGCTAGCTAGTACCCAAGACTTCACTTGCAGTTGTATTCCTTGATCCCCTTGACCCCCTTTGTTTCACTACCAGCTAAAAAAGGCACGAACCACTGGAAGTGGTGACTTTTCCTATGTGAGCGCTGCTAGTGTAAAACTTTGAAGTCACACCGAGCGCTACCTAACGCAAATTTTAAAATCACAGCGCTGTCTACTGCTTGATGAATTGTAACTTTTACTCATTAGTTCGATACACTAGGGCAGTCTAATTGATATGGCACTGGATTCACGATCATGCGGTCTCAGGTTCAATTCTACCTTTTCGTGTTTACTTTTTGGGGTACAATTTTTTGTTATATTTTACACAAACCCATTTTTGTAATAAATTATATGAAAAGAGCTGCCATACAGCGCTCTGCGGAGTTAGGTTAGGTTAGTTTATTATCCTTTTTTCGTAATGTATCGTAATTTTGTAGAACATAAGTAGGTTTCTTCTGTTTACATTTGAAAATACTACATTCCACTGGTAATGTAAGACACTCATTGTTTTCTCATAATAAAGCTTCTGTTGCGGATAGTTCGTTCGTCATCGGACGAGTTCGGCTTCCTACAGTGGTGGCAAAGTCACCACTTCCAATGGCTCGTGCCTTTTTTTAGCTGCTAGTCTTTGTTTCCCGTTGGTTCCTGGTGGTAAAAATATTTTTACCAAGGAAACTCAAAATACAATCAATAATTACTCCATAAGGTCAACAAAAATAATGTTAACATGATATTCAGAGCGGCGAATTGGTCTATGTCCGATTCTCATGCATGCACCTAACTTCCTAACAAAATGGTCAGGTCCATCATCCCATTATTAGGCATGTAGTAGTAAACATAACTCTAAATGCCAGTGGGGTGGAGTATGAGGGATTTTTAGAATTAAGAAATGTTTATGTTCTTAGCTGATCCTACCGGATGATCTTACCTCAAAAGATCCAGTGCCCTATGATTTCAAAGTATATATTTCGTTTGTTTTATTTATTACTTTATCCTTTCAACGGTTACACTATTACAAAGAGTACAAGATGCAATATGCATAACAAAACAATCAACATCAAGCAATACATATGCTAGAATAAATAACAGTACTTTAACAAGTAAAAATTCAAACATGAATAATAAATAATTCAATACAGGCTGAAATGAACAATTAAGAACAAAAATATGCATGGATGATGTCTGCGCAAGTCTATTGATTGATTAGCAAAGGTTTTATGCAATACGAACTAAATTGAAGGATTACTAACAAAACTAAACTTAAATAGAAATTTAATTTACAATAACAATAATGGAAAACAATAAGATGGACAAATAACAACAATGTTGTGGATTGACAAGGAAACAATGTACAACACCATTTAAGTTACAAAAACATTGTTGTTTTTTTTTTCAAGAAGAAAAGAGAAAAATGTTTTGACCTCATGAACAAGTTCCTGAAGTTTCCGAAGAGAGATCTGAATCCCACTGCAGATTAACTGACAGCCGTTATACAGTATGAGGAAATTGTTAATCGAATTTTTACACTCTGCTTTGTAAAATAAGCCGTAACAGTGTTATAATCTGTAAATCCTTCACTATAACCCGCAAGTGAGTTAGCATTGTGTTGCAGGTGGTAATCTTCTCGTACCAGGAGGTAGCCCCTGGGGTGTACGACTGCTGGGCCACGTTCCCCGGGGCATGGGGGGAGAGGCTCTACGTCACCTGGTAAATCACACGCATCGCACCTAACATATTGGCGCACAAAGGCGGCTCATTACATGTTTGGAAAGATTATCTTACAAGATTATCTTTTTATATGTGTTTTAAGTTCAAAAATGTTTAATTTAGTAATTTTCGCAAGTACCAGAGACAAAGTAAATCTACAAACTTAACATTTGCAAAAATCCAGCATCCCGTTTGACTACGTCGATTACTTTTTTTAAGTATTTCAGACTCGGCATACAATTATGTTACGGGATTTTGCAGCTTTGCTAACACTTGTCGGTATAGTAAAATTTTATCTAAATAAAATACATGGCATTAAAATCTGTGTGTTAAATCAATTCTTAATTTTTCTGAAACAATATTTGCAAATATTAATAAAAACTCTCTCGAAACTGAGTAAAACAATAATATTAATATTCAAGGAAATCATTCAGAAACCTAGACGCCATTCCTGTATTCTCTTTTAGCTGGGAGGATTTACCTGAGGGTAAACAAAAGGAACACAAGAGTATAACTAAAGCGAAATCAGATCGAGGGCCAATAATCCGCCATTCGAAACTTGCAGTGTCAATACTCCGCACACATGAGAAAACCCTCCTCTGAATGTAGGAGCAGCAATCGCTTAACTTTCCATTCCAAGTAATTCTTCAGCCGTAACAAAAATACACGACGAAAGTAAATAAGATTATTATTGATCGTCGTGCGAGATTGTAACTGAGATACTTTTTAGAAAATTATTCGTTATGAAAATGCCTCAAAATTAATACAAATTTAAATTCAATTTCTCTTGAAGTGCGGAGGTGCAAATTATCCAAAATAACTTTCTGAAATAGGATTATTTTACATTTAAAGTGAATATTTTACTTGACTTGATTTTCTACTAAAATAAACGACTACAAATAGGTAGGAATGTCACTGCTCACACACACACACACTTGTGCATGCAGTGTGCATGATACGCAAAGCGTGTGTTAGATTGAGGCGCAAAGAAAAACAAGTCATTGGTGACAACTTATTCATATTCATTCGTTCATCCTTGAATCACTATATTTTACTGTAAATCTTGGCCAACGCTCATTCGTTTGCAAATAACATTAATTTGGTTGTTTATTTGCTACTAAATCTTGGAAAGAAATGTTGTAAATCGCAGATTGATTTTGGTTTGTTACTAGCTTCACAGCTGCAGGAGGATATAGAGATGGGTTCTTATTGTTATTGTTTAGCAGATAAATGCATGCATATTTTCCTACGCTTGTTTATAAATTTGCTAGATTCACTCTGTTTTTCTCTGTCCAATTTTGTAGTAATTTTAAATAAGTAATTTTCAAAGATTAAATTACACTATTTCTTTAATAAAATTATTCACCGGTTTTAGGTTTTATTTCCACGTATTCTTAGGATGAGTAATAGTAATTTATGTCTGCTGATTTATCTGCTTTCTCAGTGTGACACCATAACTACTAGAGCTACGACTGTAAAATTTAGCATGCATGTTCTTTGAACTCTCAAATCTCCTTAAAAATTTTCAAAACTTACTGTTTAAATGTACTAAAGGCTTTATATTTTGCACACAAAATATCTACATATTTATCTTCACGAATCAGTAGATAAACCAACTTATTTTACAATTTAAACCCTTAACAAAATGTAAAACCTAAACTGTTTTATAATTAACAACCTGCTTCACTGACCTCTTCATGTAATCTATATATTTAATTCCGTAAGCGAAACCGTCCTTACGAATTATCTAGAGCTAGGAAGAAGTTAAGTTAGGTTATGACGATTCATTTCAAGGCTTGAGGGCCAAGGACGGTGGGAAAAATATCAGAAATGTCAAAAATTACGTGGGCTACGCGCCACTGAACTTCAATGATCCAATGATTTTCTTATAGAAATATCACTACAGTGTTTTATTAATTAGCAAAATGAACTAATTATAAGCTATGATTATCCACTTACACAAAAACCATATGTTAGGGGCTATAACCCCTGTACACCAATAGTGCATTTGTAATAGCTAAAGCGGCCAAACTGATTATCCTATCAAAAATCTGAGACCCGTTCTCGTTCCCGTTCCTCAATTCATGTGGAACGGTGTTTAAACGACCTACAACTTTGATCCTATGGCTTTTTATCGTATATAACCCCCTTCACCTGTAGATTGAGCTAGATTCTTCGATTTTTAGTTATTTTTGGAGATTATTGTTGTGGGTTTTTGATATGACACTACTTATACCAGAGCTAGGGACGTGAGATTTAGCATGCATGTGGCCTGTATCATAAAATCTCCTGAAATATTCCCAAAATTATATCCCACTATTTGGGATTTTATTCCCACTATTTTAATTGCTAATCTCTCAAATTTAAATACCTGCAGATATGTCTGTTGTCTTAAAATGAGTAGTAGTAATATGTCGTTTCTGGCCTCTGGGCCACTAGATATGACACACTTTATCCTGAGGCCAAACAGCGATCTGGGGGCGAAGCCCCCCACAGGGGTCTGGGGGCGGAGCCCCCAGCGAGCGAAGCGAGTTTGTTTATATATATATTTAAACATAGTAATATGTTTTGAAATATTTTATGAATTTAACAATAATTATTTATTTTCATAATATTGTTGTTTTCATTTGTCTTTCATTCAAAATAGTAATAATGGTCAGGCTTTAAAGACATTTAAATAAGGCAAACATAACGCAGTCGCTTACAGGGTACACAGCATATTATACATAAGTCGAATCGATCACCTTAATAAATTTACATAATTGTAATTAATGTAACCTATTTGACTTTTATCCAACAATTACATCTTCAGAAAGATAACTTACAATGTGTTATGTCTTAAAAGCAAATTGACACGCTTGAAGGGGACGAAAAGCTGCCATGGCAATGTTATAGCACAAACAAAGAAATATAAATATAATATGGATTCCTTTATCTGTGGTTATAGTAAAGCCTTATAGTGGAGGCTTCTTCCACCTTTGCGCCCTCAAATTCAAAAACGCAACCGCCGGCGGTTGGCCTGGCTCTAGAAACAGCAGCTGTCAATCCAGTAGTATTATATCGGCTGGAGGGGCCAAGCGCCCTAAAGCAGCCACAGTGGGCCAGGGACTTTCCCGCCCTCTGGAACCTCACAAAACAACAACATCGCTGGGTAGACCTCGCTGCTCACGTCCCACCTATGACGTGCAAATACCGTCCGTGTGCCGGTGCAGTTCATCTGCTACTATTTATTGTACACAAACAATATCCGTAATATATAAATAAGATATTTTGGAAATATTGCACTCATATGATTTGTTTTTCAGTAACAGAATTTCTTTTTAATCAAAAGGCTTAAGCTTGATTTCAGGAGGATATAAATTTTAATTTTTCCAATTTACAAGGGCGGAGGATATATCCCCCTGACCTCCCCCGTACCTACACCACTGTCATTCTGCACGAAATCCACTTGTTTTTTGTTCTCTAAATAGTACGCAAAACGTCACTTTATTCAAAGTTTCGTAGAGTTTTCAGACCAGGTGTGCTGAGTCGATCTATTTAAGGTTTTCTATTTAACCGGAAGAGACCTCGTAAAAACAGCTGGAAGGTCACGTCATCACCAATCCAATCTGCAGTGTTGCTGGAAACACGATATTTATCGTACGAGTGCCATATTTTCCTCATTAGTGTAATTAGAATTAACTTTGTTTAACTGCTTACGTTCTATGATAAGCTGTTATTTTATGAAACCAATATATTGTTTTTATTTACCTGTATTATTAGATTAATCTATTAAAGGTTTAAATGTTCTTTCTGCATGTCCAGTGATAATTTAAAAATAGCTGTACCATTATTATACCCTTAAGGTTGGCAACACTTTATGGTATGATGTTGATTTATGAATCAGCTGGACGCCCTCGTCAGACATCTTTGCTGCGAACATTACTCTTATGTAGGTAAGCACATGTGGTCTGAAAGCTCTACGA